>CM065424.1:47772402-49158865 GCA_033060865.1 Dorcus hopei | reverse complement strand
ACAAATGTTTACATTTATTTAACCGAGACAATTTTGTTAACGCTGTGAATATTCATTAATCATTTAGAATCCGCCCTCATGTTTTAGCGAGGATTGTTATCTAAATCTACGCTTTCTGTTTCCCGCAGGCTATAGGCTTGATAGTTCCGAACATACGTGAAGTATAATACCTTGCATGAAACTACATAGTTGTCTGACTTCATTTATGTGATATAAAAATTGAGTTTGACAGAAAGACAGAAGTGTAGGTTACAGATTACCGAAATAAAATTCTTGCGTCGTAAACAGTTACAACTACAGTCACTAAATAAATACAGTACCGCAATCTACCTATATGCTTAATGTGTATGACAAGGAAACCACGTTCTTGCACTAAAATGGCCGACTTTTCTAGTGATTTTCTTCCCCACAAGTTTAATCAAACTTAACAGTTATCAAATAAAAGGTTAATGTCCAAGTGTGTCGTTGTTAGGGTTAGACGTTTAAATTTCCCGCCAATATTTTGCACTAAAATGGCAGCTGATTGCGGTACTATAATTATTTAGTGACGGTAGTTACAACAGCTTCAGTAAAAGCAGTTGAACAGTACAAATTAAGACAAAGCTGAGGATTGATTAATTGAGACACATGAAAAAAAATATGGCAAGCGGAAAGACTGCGAATAAGAATAAATTTACAATCTTAATGCCTCAGAAACGCTCGGGAATTAATTATTTAATTTCAATATGTTCTTTAAACTGGGGAGATGAAAGTTGTTCACACAGAAAACTAAAGCGACTCTAAGCTTTTAATTGTGTATTCTTCAGACTTTCATTTAGTCTTCAATTCTTCTTATTTTTAATGTTGAAATTGTGCTTTCAATAAAACTTGAAAAACGGCAGAGATAGAACAAGCTGTATTATAAAATATGTCACTTGATCACTGTGTCACATCTCCTTTGCTGTACACTCCAGACATATAAAAATCAAAGAGCGAGCAAAATTGAGAGTACGTTTTCAAATTGGAAAGAAACATGCGGTATGTACGATTAAGTGTATATTCTATTTTACTTCTAAAAGATCCATGAAATGCTGAAATGAATTAAAGATAAAAAAAACAAATTCAAAATGACGTAGTTCCTTGTCCGTTGAAGTTGTAAATATTTAAAAACAACGTGAAAACGAGTTATTAACGAATCAGGTCAGCTTAATAAGTACCGAGACATCAAAAATTATTTTGGTGAAGGGCGGTCATGAAATGGAAAGGGATGTTAACAAACCTTTGTTGAAAATTCTCTACAGCAGTTTTGAAAATCCTACTTTTTAAGTAAGGAAGCACAAAATAGTCCATGATCTTCTTCCATACGTTAACGAACGTCATTAACAAATTCTTCTGTCCGAACGTTTGGCCTACCAGCACCTTTTTTATGAGTCACAGACCCAGTTTCTCGAAACACATGAACACAATTTGTAAGGCACCCATAAAAATCCTTCGGTATTACAGCCAAGTATGGCAAACGTTCTCGAAAATCATCCAAACATAAACGCTGACTGTATGTCCAAATTTCATGAATAAGCACATCAGTTTGGAAATAGGATTCAATCATGTAAATCTTTTGTTCTGTGGTGAAAACCATAACGCAAAAACTTAAAAACACAAATTGCAAAACCAATAAACTCAAGAAACAGCAAGTAAAACCAAGAAACTAAAAAATTAACAGGAAGTAAACTTTTCCAGAACTGCTTGACAAATTTTGACAATCAAAAATTATTGACATAATGCACGAACCTAGCTCCGAGAATAATTTTAGAATCCATGATAATAATAATAATAATAATAATAATCAAGGGTAATCATGGATTCTAAAATTATTCTCGGAGCTAGGTTCGTGCATTATGTCAACCATTTTTTATTGTCAAAATTTGTCAAGCAGTTCTGGAAAAGTTTAATTATTGGATGATGGTCGAGAAGAGTGTGCATAGGTATCATCCATTGTTCATGAGAATTCTGGTGAGAATCTGGTCTGACATGCATTTCTCGAAGCATTCTTAAATAAAATAACATATTTCCTGATAGTAAAGTTGTTTCATTAACATTTTGTAACAGTCTCTGTATTACAATACCGTTATCATCGAATATTGAAGAATATCGCGTCATTTGCTAATGCAATAAACATTTTAGAGTTCATTGTCATTTATTTATTAACAAAACTTATAACAGCAAGAATGAACAGTTGACAGTTATTAACCGAAGAAATACTCAACTTTCGCGAATACCATTTTTGATGCTATCGTAACATAAACCGTGTTAAAAATGTAGGAATAATTATTCGTCGCTAAAATATGCTTTTAATGGATTGACATATATCATAACCTCACGTTTCTTATTGAAGGAAATTGCTCAATTCAGTAATTTTATTTTTTACTCCACGCTTGCACCGCGTGAATTAGTTTAAATGTGGGATTATGCTATTTTGTTCGGCAGGTCGATTGAGGCTAGTTCACAACTAACAATTCACGGCCAAATAGGAAGAGCAATTTAAAAAAAGGCACGTTATAGTTATAAATAAACATTTAGCTAAGTACAAATAATTATGAGAGATTTTTTAGCTGAAGTCCTCTACTGTAATCCTTGATATTTCAAAATTCGTCTGAGTGACCAGTGTGCTTTCAGCAGAATTGATTTAATCTACAATCAATTAAAATTAAAGCAAAATATTAATAAAACCATGCAGAGAATTATACGTTTTCATTACATAAGTGTAGAAAATTTACAGAAACTTATAATTTTGAAACACGATTAAAAATCTCACGAACTTATTTGGTTACCTATTAAAATAATTTCAAATTAATACCTGCGCAAAAATAAATTTGCACGTATATGCAGGTAATTTAAAAAGAAACGTCAATTTAGTCTATTCAATGCCAAACTGTACAACATATAAATCAACTCGACATTTCCTTGAGAACGTGTAATGCGTCTATTTCGTGTATGAAGTTAGTAGTTAGTTACAGAAACTATATGTTACAAGGCATAATCAGTTGAGAAAATTAAAAGTTAGAAAATATTTCTTATCGCTGAAATCTTATATCAATTGCTTTATTAATTTCTCTAATCTCCTTCACGGGGAAAAAATCACAATAACATATTTTAAAAGTATAAGATAACTTCTTTTTCTAGATGAACTGATATAGCAGAACATAACAGATATATGATGTTTACCATAGGTTTACGGTATACTCGTAAGTGTAACATCAAATAATGTGCTGGGGTTTTAAATCTCACCGCAACTCGACTATGTATTTTTCACCATGTTTTTATAGTTATGAAAGCAATGACACCAAGTACATTCACCGTGCGATCTCATCAAGCGTTTCTCTCGTATGTTCCTTCTTTTTCTCTCAGGGCACGAATTTTTGTATACCTTAGAGTATATCAAATTTTAGTTCACCATTACTGGCGAGTTGCTGCGTGTGACATATACGCACCGTACACGATGATGTAATCTCACCGCTGAAAACTTTCATGAAGTGGAACAATTCACTTTTTTATTCGTGGAAAAAAGAGAGAAAAACCGTCGACGGGAAGAGTTCAGAACTCGTAAAAGCAATTACCCGCCGTAGTTTTAAAACTCGCACGTCCACCACCAGGTTTTACCTTTGCTGCGGCCTGTTGTTTCGTAACTACGACCACGTAGCGTGCGTTGTTCTACGTAAAACTATTTGTACAAATGGACGAAATTACTGCCGCTGCCATGTCCGCTTTATAGTTTATTTCACGTACATTTTACACAATGGACTCATCAAATCTAAACGTTATGCTCCTGCCGCATCAGTTCGATTCGGAATTTTTTTTTGCAATTTATGTGCCCTACAAAACGAAGCAAATCATTTTTATTTACGGTTGGTCTCCATGTATGTGTACACCAATGGGCAAAAATTGTGTGATTATAGTGGGGACTCGGTAGATATTACATTGCCATATTATGTGCTTATATTTGCCAAAGCAAAATCAAAATATAAATTAAGACTTAAATATAGATTAGTAATGTATTTATTAAAACAGAGCACAATAATATGTAGTTCCAAAAACACTTCGAATCGAATGCCGAATACGCTTGCTACTGCATTGGTTTTGCAGAAACAATTAACTTTTTACTAATAGTTGTATTTAAATGATGTACTATAAAATTCCCCTTTTCTAATTTGCAAACGCAGAAGTTTACTTGTAATTAATTACAATTGCGGTTCTTCATGGCTCTACAATATAAAAAACAAAAAACAAGCATGAAACATACATTCCTTAAGGCGTATTGAATTATTAAAATTTTTGCAGCATTAATAAATTGGATTTTTAGTTAAATGCCATGCATAGTGTATAAAATATTCACAAAATTATACCGAAATTCTATTAAGATTTTATTGCGGGAAATTTTGTTGCAAAAATAAGAAGACGACCGTCTATAAATAGCAATTAATTTCTAAACAAAAAATACAAAACGCCCTTCTCTAACGGATTTCCTTCGTGTGCCACCACGAAACAAAACAGGAAAAACTGAAAATGAACCCTTAAATATGTAAATTGGAAACTAGCGCAAGTCACCGACAAACTCCTTAACGTATGCATACACCTTTTGACGTGTAAAAGTGAAAGATATATTTCTCGTCCGACTTCGACGTCGTCGCGAGACAAAAAAAAACGGAATGCATATTAACGATTTCGCAGATGGGAATTCCGTTTGCGTTGATAGTGATACAGATTTCATATTCATTTGTGAATGCAAATTCGTGCCGCATAAATTCACCTCGAACCGACCTTCGTACTATAAATCTGGATTCGTAAAATTCTACTTTATTGAGGGTATATTGGACGATATAAATTTTATGGTTTCCAAATTAATTTTACACAGGAGTCTTATTTTGCTTAACCAGATTATAAAGTAAAACCTTTGACTTAAATTACTTGATACTTCGGATTCAGGTTTTGTTTGAAAGACATTTTTGGTCATACGATTAGAGAACTAAGAGAAATTGAAGTTTCAAATTTAGATAGGGGAAATGTACCTAAAATGGGATAGTAAAGTAAAACGGGATACCATGAATTTTCAATGATACAAGTGCTGTCACAAAGTGAAGTACTCATGAAACTGAAGCTACAGTGGATGGTGGTGTTGATAGTTGTGTGAAGTAGGTAAGTTTTCAGTTTCTTGGAAGTTTGGTATAATCTCAAGTGCTCCTTGTAGTAAGAGTTACATGCACAATAATGAAGAAAATAGGGTCGGTCGTTACTTTTTTAGTAATAGTCAAGGTACAGAAGGTTAGTTTGGGTTGTATTTTGCTTTGAGGTTATAATTTAAAAAAAAATTATGTTTAGTTACGCGTAAGGTTAAAACGGGATACTAATGTTTCATTATTGCGCCAGTAATGAATCTCTCTATGTTCTTACAGGCCAAGTAGCTACCTGTATCAGACGAAAAATGACAAATAAACTCAAGAGGATCTCTCAGCTTTAAAAATGGAGTGACAAGAGCTGCAGAAATAGTTTCAGCTGGACAATCTGGTTATTTGAAAGCAACGTGCCAAAAACTGCACTTGAACGTCGCGTCCTGGTCGTGTCAGAGAAACTAATAAAGTAAAAAAAAAATGATTCGGAAGAAGGCCTATGTATTAGACTTAATACATTCACAAACGGATAAGAAATCCAACTGATCAACTACGAGCCCTGCGCCAAAAGTATTCGCCTAGCTGGTATAGATGTTTTTGAAAATAAAATCTTTATTAGAATTTAAATATCAAAACCTTCACTTAAAAATGTTTAATTTATTTATTATTATTATTATTCTAGGAAAATAATCTACCACTGAGTAATGTATTAACTATTTCTTTCTTTATCAAAGGCAGGTGGGCGAATACTTTTGACGCAGGGCTCGTATACTATAACGAGTATGGGAGACAATGATGTTTGGTTGAAGTTGCGATTCACTCCGACGTTTGGCTTTTCACTTTGCCGAAACGAAGAACATCAACTTTCAACAGCTTTCCTTAAAAGAAACCATCCCTCTTTTCGAGTGCCAGAAGCAACCTTTTACATGTGTTCTTACATGGTGACAATTACGCTATGCAGAATGTGATTTTATTTTTAGTTTTCTGTTAATTTTGTCTTACCTAGTTTTCATCTTTACTTCTTTCGCCGCAGCATACTGTCGGTGTTCAATTTCAAAGAAACACAGTATCCCGTTGTATATGTATTGCTAAAACGGGATGCTTGCACAATTAAAAAAAAAACATTGTCCAGATCCCAAACTTGTACGATTATTTGGAATTCCATTTGGGGTATACTTGGGGGACTCTTACGACTTGAAGTATTTTTTTATCAACGCCAAACGTTAAGTATCCCGTTTTAGGTACACCTCCCCTATTACTTTTGTCATAAATTCAATAAAATCATCTAATATGTACAATTTTGTTCCATTTTAATTACTGTTTATGTACGATGTAATCATCCCCAACACGTGTGTTAGGTTTGGTGTACCTACACAAGTTTATACTTACTAATTAGTAAACGATAAAGGGCAAAATTGCTTGAAACCAAATCCATCTATATACTATAAATAGCAAGTAAAGCTTTTCCATGTACGAGTCAACTTCTTCAGGATTCGGCCCAAAATGTTTGAAATAACTTTTTTACGAACCTTTAAGTTTTACCATCTCACCAGTTTAAATGTAGTTCTTATAGCACTTTGTTGCGGGTGAAAAATTCATTTAAATTATTTTCAGTATTGCCAGTCCCCCTGTATTTGTGTGGCAACTGAAAGGTTAGTTTGGGCCTACGTGCCGTTCGTCACATTTCATCATATTGCATCAGAAAACCACAAGCCGCCGCCACCTACGCCTCAGGGTAATACTCTATTTCACTCTTTCGCCCGGTTAAAACAGAGGCCATCTCGTAACGACCCCCGTCCCAGGATAGTTGGTCAGAGCGTGTTCTGCCTGCGGTGCATTCAATGCTGCTGACAGTGTCTTGAAGTACACATCTACTGTTAGGGTGTGTCCATGGTTTTTGTGAATCATGTGAATCTTTAGATTGAAGCCTGAAACGGAATCTATTTACTCCGAGATCTGCTTAAGTGTACGTCAAGCATTAGAAGATGTAAGATGTTTATTACAAGCTTTCTTATAAGCTTCTCTAAACCTGGTTTCTGGAAGAAAAGAACAGGTAGGATTTTATTGGCAACTTTGTGCGTATTTTCGGTCTCTAACACCCATCTTTCTTTTACTATTTATGCTTTTAGCGGTAGTCGTACCTCCTTTCTGCCATTTGATAATGATCGTCGTGTGGAAAGAATGCCATAAGCGGAGTTTTAGTTACTAAAAGTCCAGGCATCACGGTCCACCCCTCTTCCTGTAAAAATTGGGCTCGACCTTAGACGTGACGCCGCAACAGGAGAGATTGTGACGTAATACTTGATGCCGTTTTGCGTAGAGACATCATTGGCAGGCACTGTCCTCTTCCGATGGATTGTTTCTCACTTGGATTCTTCCAACCCACTATTGACAGTTGACTGATCAAATGCGAATTTGTTTACAAGGTCGGAAATATTATATTTAATTGTTTCTTTGCGTCGTAGAAACGCTGTGTTGCGTTAATTTAATTTTAACCGAGTAATTTTGAGCATTTACTTTATGCCTTTTCTGTAAACGAAAAACAGATCTGTTTCTCGGTCAAAGTTTTATTTAATCGTTAGACCGATTACTATGTATTTCCATTTTTTTTTTTGTCGATTAACTCCTTGAGATCCCTTCTGGGTTGTACTTGTTACTTTTGTTTACTGCGTTAAATTTTTGAGCAATATCAGATAACTGATTGTTCCTTTACTTTTGGGGTTACGATGACCCATCCACATCTCCAGGAGTTTAGCCGGCGGTGCTGGAGATCCTAAATTATACTCGCACGATTTGCTGTACTTCAGGTAGATAGCAACTTATACTTACAATCATTATTTTAGGCCATTATATTATTCTTTCGGGATACTTGCATATAAATGACAATTAAATACATAAAATTAAATTACAATACAAATATGACATCACACGAAATTGCTATTTTAATGTAGTACATGCCAATTAACTTTTGAATTTACAAATTTATAGCAACGTTAATGTTTCTTTCAAGCCTCGATTGTGGTCCAATCAAATATCTCTATTTTCTGTACAATTCAATGAATTCACATTATGAATAATGCTCAGTCTTCAGTAAGGGTTCGCTCAGATGGTGAATAAGTTCACTGTAAACAAGTAAAAACTTTTGAGCGGAAGATGAAGTGAGTGTACCATAAAATGAATCCAATCTAAATTTTTATTGACAATTGCAGGTATAACATTGCGACATATTTCAACGGTTCAATGAATTTTGTGAACGATAAACGAAAATAGTTTATTATGATTTAAAATGGCGCAAGCCAAACCTGACAATACCTTACGAACTGTTTTGAAGTAATTTGCAAAAATAATACAACTTCAAATCTTTTGTAAGCAGACATTTCCTGAAGCATTCATTAGGTTGGTTTGTTTGTTCTGCACTTTTAAATCCTTTACTACACTTTTCTCACTCCTACTTACATTATATTATATACATCTCACTCTCCCAGGCGCGGTTAGTGCAAAAAGTGTAGAAAGGTGGAAAACAAACGAACACACCTAGTAATTTTTGAAAAGTTATCGATATCATAAAAACGAAACGATTTTACATATTTTGCTTAGTTTATATGATCGGAAGCTTCAGAATTAAAATACTATACAGGTTAAATTTATTAATTTGTATTGCAGAATATTTTAAACAGACTTTATTAAATAGTAAAACGGAACAAAATTCAAGAAATTCTAAACTATTTCAAGGAAAATTAACTTGAAGTTTTCCGCGGCCGTTTTCCATTTTCTTTATGACTTGGTGGAATCGCGTCACTATACATTTCTTCTGCTAACATTTCGTCCTTCCTTACAAAGGACTGCTACTGTATAAGAGAAGATCAGCAGCCCTGAAAATTTCATTTAAAATGAAAGTCAAAGCAAGAAAATAATATAGTAACAAAGTTCCTTTGGAATCTATACAGTGAGAATTTTTTAGCGTAGAACATATGCATATGCATCCTTGCTACAATATTGAAGGTGAGTTTTTTAAAATCGAACATAGGCTTAATATGTACGTGGGCTTCATTACTATGGAAACCATTCGTACTTGTTTGTCCAGCACTGAAGCTCTTTTTCCGAAATAGATAAAAATAATCATTAATCAGTTTTCTGGAAGTTTGAGAACGGTCATAAAAATTGTTAATTGCCTTAAACTGATCCTGCTCGATATCAGTTGTAGATTTGTGTCCTTTCATTCGTTGAATATATAGTGAGAATTTTTTAACATAGAAAATACATAAGTGCTATTGAATTTTTTTAAATTGAACATAGGCCGAAAAGTACGTGGTAATCATGGATATAGTTAACATTAATTGTCATTATTTTTCTTTCACACATTTGACAATGCAATTTGACATATATTCAACAAATGAAAGGTTACAAATCTACAACTGGTATCGAGTAGAATCCAGTTTAAGGCAATTAACAATTTTTATGACCGTTTGGGATATGTTCTCAAACTTCCAGAAAACTGATTAATGTTTATTTTTATCTATTTCGGAAAAAGAGCTTCAGTGCTAGACAAACAAGTACGAATGGTATCCATAAGCCTATGTTCCATTTTAAAAAACTCACCTTGAATATTGTAGCAAGGATGCATATGTTTTACGCTAAAAAATTCTCACTGTATGTCAAATTGCATTGTCAAATGTGTGAAAGAAAAATAATGACAATTAATGTTAACCATATCCATGGTTACCACGCACTTTTCGGCCTATGTTCGATTTTTAAAAATTCAATAGCACTTCTGTATGTTCTACGTTAAAATATTCTCACTGTATAGAGAATTTAATCGTTATGATTTCTTATAAAAAGAGATTTCTTATAAATTAATTAATAAACAATGGATGACAATGTTCGTTATGCTCTGCTCCATAAATGATTTTTTTGAATTACAAATAATTTGTTCATATTTTCAGATACTGAAACTCCAAAACTAATTCCATATTTTAGTTTAGATTCTAATACTGAGTGACGCTGCTGTAAGACCAAGATTAGAAAAAATAGAACAGCTAACAATCTAGGAAATCTATCTCGTATATGATGAATCCATTTAATATCCTTATTTGATTTATGAAGCTATCATCTATCTACACCTACATTTAAGAGTTGTAGAACTCGAATGGAAGTATTGTTAGCAAAAAGTGTAACATGCCCATGATCATTCTTATGTTGTAATATCATATATATAAAGTAAAAACAAAATTGGTCCAAGTACTGAACCCTACGGAGTACCGTTATTTACATTTAGTAAATCTGATTTTGCCTTTTTAGAATGTAGAGGAGTGAGATCAACAAACTCGTGCCGATCTATTAAATATGAATTGAACCAATCGTTGAGTACGCCACTAAGGTCCGATTTTACAATCGTCGGATAAGCATTATTCTTAGAATGACGTGTAGGTGTAGATATGGAGGAACGTTAAAGGATATTCAGTGAAGTTATTCCGTCCTTATTCCACGATTGTAAAACTGGGCCTTAATGTAGTATTTCAAGTAATATACTGTGCTGCACACAATCGAATGCTTTTACTGCGTTATAAAACATGGTTGGTACGGAGGATCTTCTGTTCAAATTTTTGTAAATAAATTATATTCATTATACAAAGTGAAACAAAATGATTCTCATCTAGTTACCTTTATACTATTACCTATGTAAAAATACGAAGTGCCACTCTACGAAAATCAAGAAGGCAGTACCCTAATATCAAAATATACATCAAAATTCAAAATGTGCTTTATTGCGAAGGGATGATATGAATGCAAAGTTGAGATTGAAAATGAAAAGAGAGCCAACGTAAGTAAGTCAAAGCAAGTGTTGAAAGTGGCTACCATTTTGCTGCATGCACGACGTTTCATATAATTAAAAATGTGCTGCAATATATCCGGTATTATTTCGTTGCATTTTAATGTGATCCTTGCCATCAGTTCTTGCAAATTATTAATTCTTTTTTGTACACCTCATTTTTAAGAAAGTCATACATGGAGAAGTCTACGGGGTGAGGTCTGAAGATCTTGGTGGTCAAGTCCCACTGATTCCAAATTTTCTCGAGCAGTACGAGCTATTGCTTCAACTTGCTGAAAGTAACCACTTCAAAATCCATCAGAATACACCTGCTCTAAAAATGGGGTTAACAATTGTTCCCTATAACGTTGACCATTGATTGTATCGTGCAAGAGTATTGGCCCTATAATTCTACGGCGGGAAACAACTAACCATATTCCTGTCCTAACAAGATTCAAGGAAATTGTGGGGATTAACAACAGACCATGTTCGGTAATTTTGGTTGGTTACGTAATCACTTAAATGGAACCAAGCTCCATCCGTGAAAAAACTTAGATCGAGAACGTCGTCGTCGTTTTCTTAGAAAAAGTCACAATACTGCATTCGACTGTTGTGACCTCTCGGCAAGATTTCTTGGACACTTTGTGTGGATGCATGTATAATCGATACTTCAGAATTCTTCTAACGGTGGTGTGGGACACATTCGTTTGAGCAGAAATACGACATGTTGAGGAATGTGGATTTGGTGCAATAAGCTCTTCTACTTGATCGACAACATTTTCGTCAGTTTGCGGCCTTCCAGTGGATTTTCCCTTCATCACGCTTTTCGTTCTGTGGAATCTCTTGACAATTTGGCGAACGTGTTGGTGCAAAGCAGTTTCTTCAACAATTTAGTTCGGAAACCTAAGTCGAGCTGTCCCCATTTACTACACGTTCAGATCGGAAATAAGCTTCAACAATGAAAGTGTTTTCTTGCAAGGTATACATTTTAATTCAAAAAGAATAGAGCGGCACAGAAAAATTTACATGTGAAAAAATTAAAAATGTAGGTAATCACAGAGCATAATTTATTAGCCAAACAATCTTCAGCGAGAAGGTTACTAAGGTTTTTGAAAAAAGTATTTTATTTCTACGGGGTGTATGTAAATATGTACAAATACAGCGATATTTTTCTAAAGTTATTTCTCTATGCTATGAGATTTATAATATTTATGACAGCTTAAATTAGTACACCACTGAAATTATTAGGCACTAAATTAATGGCATTTTTAACTATATTTTCTTAAAAAATGGATTTATCACGTTATTCCTTATAAGGTCATGACTTCTACGAGAAATAAGATAACACATCTCAAAACTAGCTCATTAAGTATACACTTTATAGAACAGTAAAAATAAGAAATAAATAAGATCTGAAAAAAGGTTGTAGCAATGATGGGAAAAAGATTGAAAAAATCTACACGCATCCATTAACCGCCTAATTTATCATCCATTTTCATTTCTAAGACGCCGAGCTGTCTCCAGAAATTCACACAAAATTAAACTAAACAGTTAAATTCGCTAATTAAGATAAAAGGAAGCCGCCTCGGCGTTCTAATTGTAACGAACTTTTTGTCTTCGGTTGCTGCGTAATTTCCCTTCAAAATTTTCTGACGCCCGCCCGTATTACGTCGACGTCCCGTCGTTTGTGACCCGCTAATTCACGGCGGTGCACAAGACGTCGAGGCCCGATAATTTCCAAAGCGACGAACAAGCAAATAAACAGAGATTCGAAAGAAAATTGCAAGCAAATATAGCGCGGCGAATCTTTCATCGCGTTCAACGAACCTTGGCACACCGTCGTCATCAGGATAAATCGCACATGTCTTCCATTAAGAGCCGTCGTAAATACATATTTGAATTTCATTATGAACACGCCGTGGTCTATTAGTGTCAATCAATGTAAATAAATATATACATTGAGTATAATGCGTTTCACTTATTACCATTTATTTGTTATTGATTGCTGAGCTTTGCAACTCAAATTTGTCCTCTGTTTTATTAGTACTTAATCGTCAATGTGGGTCACTCCGTGTCAATTTATTTTACATTTGATATTCATTACGTGCGAGAGGTTTTGCCTACGGCCGTAAAGCTTTAATCGATAAAGTTTACACCACGTGAAAATTTTCAACACTTTCCTGCTTATAAAAGATTACGCACATTAACTGGATATCTCCTTGCATAATTTAAAGAGAAAAAACGACAGGTATTCATTACGAGTTTAATAAATTATAACGAAGCAGTATTGATTCTTATGTAGGTATAACAAACACAAAAGAGCCTTTTCTTATTTTATTCAGAAAACTATGGATATTAAAATAAATTGAATAACAGTAGGTTCATTCTAGGAGAAATTTCTGGTGAAGGGTTATGACTTTCCAGAAAATGTTCAAAGTTCATTATGACATTGGTTGTAAGTATGTACCTAATCTAAACACTTTGAATGTCGTAAGCACTTCAGCAATTTCCCTTATCGAACTGATTTCACTAGAACTTAAAAGGAAGAGGAAAACGATTTCGTTCAATAAGTTGCTTGATTCAATAATTACCTTAAAATTATATGTATGTATAGAGTGTCTCGACGAAAAACTCTTTAATATTAAATACCAAGGTTAGAATTTAGGAAAGTTTACGCATTTTCAATGTATCCGTAAAACACGAGCACGTTTGATTATTTTATCTTATGGTTTGGAATATGATACGGGGTACGTCTCAAGTAGAGGGATAGAAGGAAAGAAAAGTGCCAGCGCTCAGTCGGGGCGCGGTCCTTGAGGGCGAATGTCTTGGTAAAGTTACGCTAATTACGCAAACGGGCTCGCGAGTGTTGCAATAAATTGCAAGCACATGTGATGAAGTAATTGTGCAAGAGTAAATGGCTTGCTGATGGTAGATGATACTCTGAGGTAGAGTAAGGTGCCAAGCACGTGATGTCCGCTGATGGCTCGGACAGAGAGTAAGAGATTGGGCATTCTATCATAAAGGATGATCGCTCTTTATTCGCCCATATATGGGAGAGAGTAGGGGATCATTCCACCCCACACGGCATTTGACCGTATCCGCTAACTGCAACTGAGTAGTAAATGCCGGAGAAACAACTAGTTGTATACCTGACCAGGTGATTCCATTGTGCTTTCCAAGAAAGGTCATGAGTTGGTGTTGACTGGGCTGTAGCCAGTGTAGCAAACACAGTGGCACCAATGATTCTGAGAACGTACGCTCAGAAGGCAAGGTATGCTAAATCCACCTGGGGTTTGTCGTTATGCATGCGAAGTACGAAGATGGACATTCGAGGATACCTTCCCCGTGAGTTCGCATCCCAGCAGGGAGCTTCTGCATCTAGAATCACCGCTGAAATTGGTGGGGCCGGAAAGGGCCCCGGTAAGTAAAGTGTTCCACCTTATTGACTAGATGCTCGTAAATGGTCATTTGTAATCTTACATGACGTCCTTATCGAATCGAAAAGCGTAGCCCACATGTTAAGGCGTTTACCCTCGGCTCCGCAGTGGTCGAGAAAGAGAGAAAGAAAGCGGGAAAGAGAGATCTAACCAAAGGGTGAGTGAATGTTTATTGTAACTCGGTCCTCTGACATTGTTATTAATCGAAAATATTTAACACAAAAAAAAACTATCCAACACATGGAAGTACTTGATCATAAAATTTCAAGGGATGACACACCATTTATGAAATCTTTTATCTTAGTTCCTGTTACATTTAAAAAGTCCAAAAGTAGGATATTATACCACAACTAATTCCATTATCCTAACTGTCGTTCTAAATTTTAGGAGTATATAAAAAAGCAATAGTGATTAAAAATAAAAATCATGTCAAAATGAACGCACGTCTTTCAATTTCTACAATAAATTGTCTTCTAACCGTTTATTAATTTAATGATTGAATCAATTAGGTTTTGTTTTCAATTTATTACGCTGGTCATTAAGTCTATTTATAAGTGCAGAATTATTGCCGTTGTAATTAATTTTAATCTCTTGATAACTTGTTTTAACATCGTCATCGTTATTGGAGACACGTTTCAATGTTGCTTTTATGGTGAAGATCCCATCCATCTGCTTTGATTAGTTCATTTAAAATTAATTGTTGTATATTTTTTTAATGATATATTAAATCTACCTAATTTTTTCTCTTTATATTAACGCACTTGTGACATTGCAATGTTGATGATTAAAAGTTTATAAAATAACTATTACTTTTTTCAAAATAATAAATTATGGTCAAATCACAGTAATGGAATCACTTCCACTGTTTTTAGTTTTACAGAAATTTACGTTTCACTAAAATATAGATATTTTTTGTTGCAACCATGAAATAAAGCTTGTAATTATTATTATAAATATAAGGTTTTTCATAGGCTTTATCTGATGGTTGGTACAAAAAATATCTGTAGTTTAGTGAAACTGTTGATGCAGTTATAATTTTGAGATAGAGTATATTTTTTGTTCCATTAACTGTCTATTCGTAATTGCTGAAAGTTTCCGATTTTTGTACAATCTTCTGACACCAGCTTAATTTAAGATGCGATCCACAGTGAAAGAGATTACAATACTGAAGGTTGCAGCTTCTATGATGGAATTTGCACAAAAATTTATTATAGAGAAAGTAACTTTAGCTAATTATAACAATAAAAACATTTTTATAGCCACTTTTTATGTATGTACAAGGTTAAGACTGGTTTTCGAGATTTACGCATGTACAACGTCTAACGACTAATGAAAACCATGAGAAATATAATCTCGTAAATATCAAGAAAAAAGAAACTTGGAGAAAGGAAAATGCAGTTAAATATAAAAACAAATAAAGTTACAGGCAATGTAACTAAAATAATTGCTGATGTAATAGCGGTAAAGAGGAACTAACTATATGTGGAAATTGTAAAATTTAACTAAAGCAATAGATTATCAAATAAAAGGAGCAGTTCTAGTGATTTTACTCTAGAAATTTGAATAAAATTGTCTATAGATAATTATTCTTACCGACTTTCCACTGAACTTGAAAAACGGCAGAGATAGGATAGGCTATATTTTAAAATAAAAGATAAACACTTGAACCGTTCGCTTGATCTCTATACCACGTCTCTTCACTGTGTATCTAGACACAAAGTATGTGACCAACGACCAAAATATGTGACTTCGTTTTTAAGCTAAAATGAAACATACGGTATGCACATCTAACTAAGACAGTTTAACGAATCTCAGTCGAAAACCAAATATTAACAATAAAATTAACTACAAAGACTAATTTCATTTCTTTGGAAAGCACAATACATTTTGGCATTCTTGGAAAAAATACGAGTATAGTCCAATTTCTTTGTACCTATCACCTCTTGTTGTTTATTCATAATTTTTCTAACAATGCAATAAAAATATTCCCAACGTTTCTCATTTGATAAATAAGAAAACAGCGAAAATCTGCATGTTATCTTGGACATTATAAAAGGTTTCTAATATTTTAGAAAGACAGTAAAAATTTACTTCTCCTTCTTTTTTTTTTCTTCTTCATCATAATATAAACATGTTAGGGCACACTGCATCGTAGAGTTTATAAAAGCTGTACAGAACTATCATATGGAAAATATTTAATAAAAAAACAAGCTACATAAGAAGATAGATAATAAGATGAGAAGTTGAAATAAGAAACGTCAGAACCTACAAATTATGTAGAAACAAAACAGCGAACACCAAGAATGTTTAAGAATCCTAAAGGTATGTGGGTCCTAATAATAATTAGTTAACTGATTAAAAAACAATACTGACAGGATGGTGCAAAAAGGATATTTCTAGAAAACAAAGAAATACTCACCGAAAATAGAAGACAACGCGTTTTTATTCGAAGGTTTTTCATTCTTTGATGCTTTTTCGTGTTCGAACTGACACTGCGTTAATCTTCTTTTTTCTACTGATGTTTCGATCTTGACTTCACAGAAGCTCAATACTATAGTAGCAACAAAATAACCAGCAACAATAGCAGCCTTGGGTGGTCGTGGACAATTCGTCGGCAAAAGAAGAAAGTTTAATGTAATTCCAATCTGAAAGCCAGAACTAGGTACCAGAGGACGAAACGGTGATGAAAGATATAGATAAAGACCAAAATCAAAAATTGCGTCATACATTAGAAGGAGTGAATAAAAGATAACTCGAAAGGTTTACGAAGCAAGACAAACAAGAAAAGTAGAAGATAAATTAGGAGAAAATCAACTAAGATAAGGCCCGTATTCATAAACAAAACTTAGGCTATGCGTTCGATAATAATTCGCTTGTAATTCATGATCTGTACACATTTCAACGTGTTGCGGACGCTCAACCAATATGGGTTTAAGTACAGTATATCAATTACTTTCCCTTAAAGGAATCTTTGCAGTACATAATAATATTCGCAATGTTTGAATTGGCTTCCGGTTGGAACCGCGTCTCGTTGACTTCTTCTACTGCCGACGTTTCGTTCTCCATTGCAGAAGAACTTCCTCAGGGCTGCTGCTGCTGGTGGTGTTGCTGCAGCTTCTTGTTTGTCGTTGAGACAAGAAGCAGCAGCAACACCACCAGCAGCAGCAGCCCTGAGGAAGTTCTTCTGCAATGGAGAACGAAACGTCGGCAGTAGAAGAAGTCAACGTGACGCGGTTCCAACCGGAAGCCAATTCAAACATGGACGACGGCCGCGGAAGCCTTCAAGTTAAATTAATATTCGCAATGTTTTAGTGAACGCATAGCGTAAGTTTTATTTATGAATACGGACCTAAACACAATCTTCGTTAATCCTGCTGCTGGAGATGATCCAATTTTACGTTTTTGGTCATATTGAAATATAAATAAAACAAAGGAAAGAAAGGATAATTCGAAATGTGTGCGAAGTAAGATCACAATAAGCAAAGAAGACGAAAATCAAGAAGAACATAGTATGAGATCATTTTAAAAAAATCGAGAGAAGGGAAAATGACAAACTTCCAAGATAAAGATACCAATGGTATTGGTACAAAACCAAAAGGAGTGAAAGCCATGCGTGGGAGAAATCCGAGTTAACTTTGAACTCCACAAACCGTCGTAAACCGTAAAGGTAAAAACATGAAATTGAGTAAAAGATTCTTTAAATTAGAAGGAAAAAGTGTAACGTCATTTTGAAACAAAGTAGCGGAGGTACGTCGCAAATAATGACCTATGTACCTACTACTCCGGGACGAAGGCACGAAGCAATTTTGCTTGGAACTTTTTCCAAAGTACAAACCCCAACAAGTTGATTTCAATAGCCAATAAATAAACGCCGCGCCGATGGGGTGTATGATGTGGTCTCAGAGCCGAATATTCTTTTCTTTATATAAAGGAATATTTAGCTGATTTTCTCCTTCCAGGACTACAAATTTTCCTGGTTTATATGTTTTGGCCCCTGTGAGATTTATGACCAAAATGTTATTACGATCATCAATGTCATCCAGACATAATTTAATCAATTTATCACATCGGCAAGCGCCAGCTAAGCCCACGGATAACGCTACCACCCAAAAATAACTTTAAAACATAAATAAATAGACAAAATCTCAACAGGAATTCACCTTCACTAAAAGAAATTCTTTGTCTGAGGTCTCTAGTAAGAATTTGTCAATATCACTTCTTGAAAAAATATCTGACTTTCTGAGTTGGAAACCTACGTTTTTCCTTTTCAAAGAAGGAACTTCTTTATCAAAAAGGTTGCCTTGAACATTGAAAAAATACTCCAAAGATTAGAGAGCTTGTGGGTCTTCAATTTTGCTTCAGCGTATACTAAAAACACAACTTCTGTTACAGTTTCTTGGATTTTTTTAACCGTGCACCAGTTTTTGAACTCCTCATGCAGCTCAGTGCTCATGGTAGAAGGACTATAGACGCAGTCGCTTCTATTACGTCGAAAGTCACATTAGCGTCACTATTTTCCTCAAACATGACGAATTTTTAACAAATTATTGCAAACTCTAGCAAACCACAATACTGTTTATTTATTAATTTTGTCGTGACGACGCAATGTGCTTTTCTCTAACTACCGTGATTCTCATTTGCAGTCTTTTTCTATTGTTTTTCCTCTTTTGTCTAATGTGTTTCCTAATTTGCCAAATGACTTTCTAATCCGTTCAAAGTATAGTAGGCTTGCGGATTGGAAAGTCATTTGACAAATTGGGAAACATAATTGACAAAAGGGGAAAAGCAAAAGAAAAAGAATGTGAACTAAAATTAATTTTTTGGTCATTGAAACAACGATTTTTGCAGTTTCAAAAAAAATACTTTACCTTCCACGTCTGTAAAGTACTCAGCCTAACGGCTTCCTACTTACTCTTAATAATGTTCCTCGTTTGCAACAGATAACTTTGATGTAAATTAATTATTTACACAAATACAAAAAAATACAAAATTGAGTGTTCTTTGATAACATTGCCAAACTTTTTCTAAAGAAGATCAATGTTTGAAAAGAACACTCAATTTTGTATTTTTCGGAAAAAAATGTTTTTAGGATGGTTGAAGCTTACCCTAAGCCCTCAAAGGTGTGTTTAATTTCTCTCAGATCTCAAATTAACATTTCTTTTCGAGAATACAAACCTCTATTTTTATTCTACGTTTTATAAGACAGAATTCTAATTTTACATTAGAGAAACAATATACCTATTTAAACCAGTTCCTCTCGTTAAATATAATTACGGAAATGAAGTAACTTAAACTTGTATTTACGATAAAATATTTGTAATAGAATTGTTTACAGAATAAAATATTTTGTGTACGCATATTCATAATCGTCTGTTTGTTCCTTAAACGGTAAATGCATTAAATAAGATGCAGTTAACATTTATGAGAGTCGGAACTTCTTGAATATCCTTTACACCTTACACTCTCACTTAAGTAATAATTAATCGATTACTTTACAAACTCATTTAGGGCACTTAGACTTTATCAGGGGAAACATTCAAATGAAAAATTCATTTTCAATGGAACGAAAGTTTCTGCCACGTGTTGAAAGTTCTCGTCATTCTTATTGACTTTTCCGTGCGGAGAAGCAACATTTTCAAATTGTAAAACGTCATATTTGCAATTCAATTAAAGCCGGTGCCTGACAAATCACTTGACAAGGCGATTAATATTCAAGAACTTGCATACAATAGCAGTTATGCAAGTTGAGGAAATAAACAATTTCAGTCTTACTTAATTGGCATAAAATAGGATGAATTACATTCAGTTTCCTCGGTGCGGTGCATATAAAATGCAGGGCGCTTCTTTCGCCGACTTACGCCCGATGGGTCCATAAATCAAATACGCTGGTAAATCTATGAAAAATCTAGTTGTAACCTCCGATCAAACAGCGCCTTAATAACCAGTCTGATCACGTACTCGCGAATAATTTACTGCATGCATTTGCAACCGTTCGTAGTCTGTTTCTCTCTAACCGCTCCAAATTGTACGTATGAATTCTAAAAAGGAGCACAATTTACGTAAATGCGAAGTGAAGAGTCTGAATTATTCGCCACGATATATGTGGAGCAACAGAACTGGAATATTTAAAAATTTATACAACAAACTACTGAGAACACGATTTTGTTACTAATTACAATAACCTCCAGAACTGTGTAATTAGTGATGAACCTGCAAAACCAATTAATGATAACTACAGGTTACAGGTTTGTTGCGATGTTTGACAACTTATGTGGCGAGGTGTTTGGCGTTGTAACTTATAACATAAGCAAGTATATGTACATGACGATAACACTGTATAAAAGCATTTAACTCAGAATTGTTAGTTCAAAGAAGGTCACGTAAATATTTTAATATTTAAATTACTTAATTTTATAGAAGCAAGAGGCGAAGCTGTACGACTTGATTGGTCATTACTAATTCAGATAGTTTAACGAGAAAGTGCAGCTAATTTTTGACGTCATAAGTCATGGCATTACTTTTCAACGACTTCAAACGTTCTCGATTTTAAATTTTAAATAGATACAGATAACATCCGCTAAGTTTTATCAACAGAGCTTCCTACATTACGAAAATGAACTTAATACTTCTGCAATTCAGTTCTAATTTGATAATTAGTAAGTGATATATTTTTTTGAGTGGCATAAAACATTTAATTCAGAATTATTAGGTTAAAGAAAATACCACTATTTAATTTAATTAATTTTATAAAAGCAAGAAACGAAGTTGTACGGTTTGGTTCATCATTAGTTCATTACCAAGTGCAGATAATAATTGTTGAAGTTATAAATGATGGCATTACTATTCAATGATTTCAAACTTTCTTGATTTTAAATTTTAAATACACGTAGCTTTACTAATAGAGCTACAGTATCCCTTACTCTTGGACAAATCCGTATTTCGTATTGTGAAATCAAGAAGACGCCAGTGCAGTTAGGCTATCGTAGTTATTAAATCAATTTATTTAGATGTTTAGTTTTTCATTTCAGTAGATGTGTTCGACCGTACAAATTAATTTTCGATTATTGTTTAGGTTAAGTTCCATTTCGGTTTAAATTTATGTTTCCATACATTACTCATTATAGGCCGAAGGCGCAATCAACCAAGAAATATGTTATTAGAAAACTATCCCATTTCAGTTAAATTTATATGTCAATATTTCACACTATTTATTTGTGCAGGAACGTCGTAGAGCGAGGACACGAAGCGATCTTAATCCGAAGTTAATTAATAGTAATCGTATTTCACTTTAATCTCGGTCGCAAAATTACGACATACCTTATATTATTAATCGATATTAATCTTAATATTTAATTTCATTTATGTAAATATTTCAATGCAAAATAAAAACTAGGAATTATGAACGCAAAGGCGAAGGAAAAAGGCAATTTTACTAGTTTTTTTTTTTTTCGATAATTTTTGTGTTGCATGAACAACAGGTGTGAACTACTCTAACTGAGAATTTATGACACATTTGTTTGGTTCCAGAATTAACCTATGTACCTATATTGTAAGCATCTGAAACGATCCAATTTTGATGCGACCGAAATTTTGTGTAAAATTTCATTTACATTCAACGCGAATGAATTATTTAAGCGCAATTTAAGCCCGAACGCAAATTTATCAGCGCACAGGCATTGAATGCACAAATATAAATTAGAGAAAGGTGGCATAATTCATCCTGGACAAATGGCGAGCTTGTGTGTGAGTGTGCGGCATCGCGACGTACGGACGGGAAAAGCGTTCATATATTATACACTTTATGAAAGAAATTACGGAAGTATACGTGACTGTATTTTCAGTGCACCTATTGAAAAAAAGTTACTACGTGTACACAGACACATACACGCGGGGCAAGTTATTACTGGCCCGATCATAAAAATGTCAGTCGTTTTATTCTGTACTCATAAAGTCGGACGCTGTAGCTCGTTGGCGTTTTGTGCACAAACTTTTCTTGCTGCTCAACGCCCGGCCAAATGTAACGACCACGACGAAGAAGACGACGACCTATCGCATGACTTTGTTTCAGGTGACACTGCCAACGGCGCTTTGTGTATTAATGACAAGAAAATCGAAAGAAAGGAAGTTACGCCATGACGGAAAGCTATTTATAATTCCCTACTCGAAAAAGAACAAAGTTGAACATTCTCAGCAATTAGTACTACATAGACTTTAATGAACGATTTTCTTGTAAAAGAGTTGAAAAGATTACACAAGGACCAGATAACTTTTGATTACTTGAATTAGGCCCAGTTTGCCGAATATCCTTTAATGTTCCTCCGTTATTCTAAGAATAATGCTTATCCGACGATTGTAAAATCGGACCTTAATGGCATAGCGATTGAGTATGCAAAAGATGCAATTGTTCCAGGGCACAACGACTCAAGGGACGCCGAAGGCACTCAATTTAATTTATCAAGACACTATTACTCCCCAGCAGTCAACTCCACAACCACATGAAACGAATCAGTTCAGAATTAAATCGTAATAATATGAAAGACTGTTTTAATTAGATAAAAACGAAACGGTAAAGTTTATACATTTTACTTCGCACCTTGTTGATTAAAAATGTTAGAAAATAAAGTCGCCTCTTACGATTCTTAACGAAAAATAAATACGGTTTACTACTTGATTACTAAACTCGTTACTGACACGTTGGTGAATTCCTCTTTATAGCACAAACGAGCTAACCTTATTTAAAAAAAAAAATTAAACTAAATTATCCCAAGTTTCCCACCTTGCAAGTATTTGGCCGCCTCCTCCGGCAATTCATTGAGCTTATTGTGGCGACATCGACCCCTCAAGGACCTCCTCGCTGGATTGTAAACCAATAAATTAAGAAATATTTTAGTATTATGACGACGCTTGAGGAATTAACTCTTTTTAAGGGATTATCTCACTACAAACATAGGTAAATTGAATAAAAGAAATACATCTAATTTTCGTAAACATAATCCTACCTAGTATACAGAGTGATTCAGCCGACCCGTTCATCAAAAGTTTACGGACTTCCCCATTTGAATTGCTTTTTCATATTTCGGATTTATAGATTATCGAAAACGATCAATTTAAATGTAATATTTTCAACTTTCGGACACTTCCGGTTATACCGGAAGTTGCTGTCAACTTTCTTATTTTAAATGGAACACCCACTTTTTATTGCTGTTTTGAATTCCTCTCAAAATTCTAAACCATTTTTATAAAACAAAATCCATGATGTTAATTCTTGGCTTATATTAGGCCACCTGAATAGTCTCTAGATTATATGTAATTTTATACTTAATTATTTAGAGGGTAGTTAAAAAGTAAATCCAATTCGGACCAAGTTCAACTATCCAAAAGTATTTTTTTTTAAATAGAATGTCCGGTATATTTATATGCCATGAGATTTAGAATTAAATGTTCTTTCGTTCTGTATTAGCTTTCCCTATAACTATCTCTTACCGTTCACTTGCTATCGATGATTTTCTTTTAGACATATCGAATTTTTTCACTTTTCGATATTATTTCTAAGTGAAACAAAAGAAAACAAAAAGTTTTTTTTTCTTAAATAATTTCTGGACTCCAGTTTCAAGTAAGCAATATTCACTCTCAAAATTCAAGCGAAATATTTAAACATACATTTATTTAAAGTGTATTTTTTACATTTGGTGCATGTAACAGAATTCTTAGCATAACTTGTCACACATCTAAAAAGATACATTCATATTTCCAACCAATAATAACATAAAGTTTAGACAAAAACAGTCAAATATTTAACAATTTAAAGTTAAAACATAATTAAATCAATAACGAATTATACCTAACACCTACACATTTGATCTCATTTATAACAGTTGTACTATGTATGTGACCTCCATTATTATCTAGACAAAATAAAATTCTTTTATTAGCTTCTTCGGTTGTGGATTCTCTAATCACCTGTACATTTAGCTCAGCAAAAGCAGCTCTAACTTGATGCAACAGCTGTTCCTTGGTTTCACAGGAATTGAATACACTTTGTTTTTTTTTTTGGAATTGGACCTAACCTTCCAATCCAGCGATCTTCAAACATGTTATTTAGTTCGCGATGTACTTCATAGCTGGAATGTGCCGGAGCTCCGTCCATTTGATACCAACATTTATTTAGAACATTAAGGCCCAGGTTTACAATCGTGGAATAAGGACGGAATAACTGCTTGCCGAATATCCTTTAACGTTCCTCCATATCTACGTGACACCTACGTCACGTTATTCTAAGAGTAATGCTTATCCGACGATTGTAAAATCGAGCCTAAGTGGCAAATCATCTAAAAAATTTGACAGCATTGTCCTTATAATTTCCAGATATTTATTTGAATTCAAATTTTCATTGTAAGTTTCAAAACAAATACGGTTGTCCATAATTAAAGAAAAAACATAAAAACTAAAATTATCTTGAAAATTTGCGTCACGTATCAATTTCGGATTTTGTTGGACCCAAAAACACAAGTTTCTTTTATTTGTCACTCCTTCCCTGCTGAATTTTGAATCGTCTGTCCAAATAATGTTTTTCAAAAAATTCTGATCCTCCTGAATTTTGATTAACATTGCCTCGCAAAATTGTATACGCCGTATTTCGTCGCCAGGGCGAAAAGCTTTCACATTTAAAAAGGAATAGGTATGCATTTTATGTTTTGCAAGCGTTGTCTGATTGGACAGTAACACAGTCCCAAGGCTTCTGAAGCAGATCTTATTGAAGCATATGGTCTTGCGTGGAAATATGCTTAAACATTTACGTTATTATCCCCATCATCAGTAACAATTTTGGTGCTGCTTTTCTTTGTTTTCTAAACTTTGTGTTATTCATTGGTTGTAAGAAGGGAAATCTCTCATTAAACGCATGACAAGTTCTGCTAATAATTCTGCCACATTCACCATAAATAAAAAATACATTTAGTATGTCTGCGTTTGAATATTCTCGGTCGTGGTTATCCATAGCTAAACTATTTTTTGACAGTTACTAGATTAATGAATTGAAAAATGTGAATTACTTTACTTTTACTTTCATAACACACTATTCAGGAATATTACCGAGAAGTGAAAAAATTCGATGTGTCAAAGAGAAAATCTTCGATAGCAAGTGGGTTTAGAGAATGCCAACACAGAACGAAAGAACATTTAATCCTAAATCACATTGCATATAAATATACCGGACGTTCTATTTAAAAAAAAATTACTTTTGGATAGTTGAACTTCGTCCGAATTGGACTTACTTTTTAACTATCCTGTAAATAATTAAGTATAAAATTACATATAATCTGGAAGCCTATTGATGGGACCTACTATAGCCCAAAAATTAACTCATGGATTCTGTTTTATAAAAATGGCAATATCATAAACAAGGTACTGCGGATTTGACTTAAAAAAAAATCGAAATAATAATAAATCGAAATAAATAAACAGTTCATTTTACTTGTATCTTATGTGTATAAAACTGGTTTAGAATTTTGAGAGGAATTCAAAAAAGCAATAAGAAGTGGCGTGTTCCATTTAAAATAAGAAAGTTGAAAGCATCTTCCGGTATAACCAGAAGTGCCCAAAAGTTGAAAAGATTACCTTTAAATAGATCGTTATCGATAATCTGTAAATCCGAAATATGAAAAAGCAATTCAAATGAGAAGTCCGTAAACTTTTAATGAACGGGTTGCTTGAATCACCCTGTATAGGTATCCATAAAATAACGCAGAAAGTTGGAGGTTATTTTTGTAAATTGTTATGTTACACTTTTCTGATAGAAAACAACAACTCCACTTAAATGGAAGTTTATCTGACGAAGCAACAATAACTGTTGGTGTCCCACAAGGCTCCAATTTGGGACCTCTACTTTTTCTGATTTATTTCAATGATTTTTCCAACTGCCTACCGAACAATGACTGTTTATATTTTGCTAATGATACTACCTTAAATATCAATAATTCTGATATTATACAACTTGAACAGGATTCCACTAAGGTGCTGTCGTCTACAGCAGCTGTTTTGTTTGATTGCAATATACTTCACTTAAATGTGGCGAAAACTAGAAAAGTTATTTTCTCTTTAAATAGTTTTGTCCAAATTCAGTCAAATTTTTGGATGTTCATTTGGATCAGAAGTTAAATTGGAATTTACATATTCATGAATTATCTGGTACATTTTTTTGCTTCGAAACCTAGCCAACAAGGCCTCTAGCCAAACGGCTTACTATGCACTTTTTCATTTCCTAATGTCATATGCTATACTGATCTGGGGACATTGTCCTGGAGCTGAACGAGTGTTCAAAGAAAGGCCATTAGAATAATAGGAAATTTGGGTTTCAGACACGAAGGTAGACAAAAATTTCGTGACTTTCAGATACTGGCTTGTCCATCTATTTTTATTTTGCAATGCCTTTTGTTTGCTCACTCCAATACTTTTGTACATCGTAGAGATGTTCACTCGTAGAATATTAGACATAACAAAAATATACGTCTTCAGTTTTTTAGGTTAAGCAAATCGAAAAACGGACCAAACAGTATAGGTTTTAAACTTTATAATCAATTGCCAATAATAGTAAGACAATGGTCTTACAAAACATTTAAGACGAAATTAATGTTGCTTTATTCTACCGGCAAATTTTTTAAATTTTTTAAACACGTAAATTTTTGATGTATCATAGCGTATGGTCGCCCTACTACTTCTCAATTAGTAGTTGTACTTATTTATATTACTGCTAATTATTTGACTTTTGTAAAACACTTATTGTTATTTACAACAATGAAATACAATATAATACAAAGTGTAGCTACATATTGCTGTGTTATTTGGGTTGCTAGCTTAGCCAAAAATTGCTGTGTTATTTGACGTTGCTCGTTTTCTTTTCTTTTTTTTTATCTGTGGTGGTTGCCCAACGGGGTCCTAAGTCAAAGACTTGTCAGGACCTCAGGAGCGGGTGTGTATTTGAGTGTGTGTAAAGTGTTCCATGGCTTTGTTACTTCCAACCTTCTCGCCGTTTTAAGGGGAAGCAGTGTCGAATTTTATCCCCAACACTGAAGGGTGCCTGAAGTCGATACCGACCACCCCCGAGAAAAATCCCTAGTGCGGTTCGAACCGACGACCATGCGATTGCAAGGCCGGTCCTCTTACTGCTAGACCGTTCAGGCGTTAAACTTTAACTGGAATATTAAGAAAGAATTGCTGTGTTATTTAGGTACTCCTTCATAGGGAGACAATGATTGTCATATATTGTTGATAATTTTAAAAATTGTTGTCTTTATAATTTTTTTTATCTCTCCTTTTATTTTTTTTTTATTTGTTCCTTTTTAAATCTCTCTTTTTCATTGTATTTTGTTCTTATTTAAAGGAGTAGGTACCAGTTTACACACAAGTCTCAAAGTGGTATCTTGTAACACGACTAAAATGTCACTCCCTCTCTTGTTTCTTATACTCTGATATAATCGTTCTTTTAAGTGGGTAAAGTCACATGTTTGCACAGCAACGACGTTCCCTTTTTGCTTAATTTGTTTTAATTAAAATTACGCCATTTTTTACAGGCAAGTTTTAATAATTTATAGACCCAGTTTTACAAATATAGAATAAGGAAAGAATAACTTTCGACGAATATCTTTTAACCTTCGTCCATTTCTACCTCACCGTTATTCCAAGAATACTGCTACACTCAGTTTATCTGAGATTTGTAAAATCGGGCCTAAGTCACTAATATCGCTGGATAAACTTTTGAATCTAAGCGTTTCTTATTTATATAATTTTGAGAAACATTTAAATTTTGCATTAACAATAAATCTCATGCATTATCTTCACGTTTAATATTTTCGCATTACCATCATACTTTTGCATGCCGGAAAATTTTATGAATGTCATATGACCATTAAAAAAATCACAAACAATAAAATACATCCGCTAAGCAAAACAAGGGCATTGAACTTACATTACAAGCCAATATAAATAACAGTAGAAAGAATCGGAATGCAAGTGGTAGGACGTAGAAGAGCCTGCACTTCGTGCGTATAAATATAAAAGTAATTAAGTGGAATACCCTTTTGAACAACATTTATGAACGACGTCGGTCGGGTCGGAAAAGATGTATCACGCAAGAAACTCGTCATATCATATACGGAGGTCAGACAGATATCAACATGCACGCTTATGTAACCGAAAGCACGACATCTATTATGTATGCAAAACAGAAGTTTTACGATGCGAATATCGGAATTATAACTACAGGAGGCATGTTTAAAACATGATAATGATTTATAATGCACTTCGTTTCGGATACCCCCAACCATATGCAGCGGCATCTCGAAATTTAAGGTTTTTTTTCAATAGGAGGGTATTACGCATGCAAATTTATTTATTTATTGCGGGAATTTAAATGAAACGGAAATTGAAAAACAGAACAAAACCGGCACGCTGTTTTCCTCCTCCTCTTCTTAAGTAGCTTTACTACTGCCTTCATTTCAAGGTATTGTGATTTTATGTTACGGTCGTTGTAGCAACCCGCAAGCAAAACTTATATTTTCCTGCAAGACAAGATGTATATAAAATTAGTTACAGTGCACGGAAAGATGTACTGCTGTTTCTAACATAACTTTGTTTTGTCACAATTTACTCGACCTGGAAACAAGTATTTCTCTCAGGATTTAAGGATGATATAAGTCCTATCCCTTGCTCCTTTGTTGGATTCACAACGATACAAAGAATAACATAACATCCAAGCAAACTCTTTACAACTTTAGGGTCATATTTTATATTCAATTGATCAACAAGCTTCAGTCTCGAAAAGTTATCAAAATTTCAAGCAATCAATCAAAAAATTTTAACTTGAGCAAAAGAAAGGTTGCAATTGTTTTTAACTGTCAACATAAAATGCCACACAAGAACAATATAATAAAATTTTCTCGAGAACTCACACACAATTACCTAAAATTTTCTGTGAATGCACGACACCGGCTCAGCAACATAATAATGATTTAATCAAATAAAAAATTTGAATTTATTTGCGAGTTAGTTCTAAGTCTCTGGCGAATGTGTGTATGCATTAAACATATTTCACGGCATGACACGAGATTAAACGCCGATTTAACGCTGCGTGACAAAAAAAATACTGTGAAGGTGTGATCGGCGGCGGAATGAATTTTTTTTTAATGACCGGGATTAATTATCCGACAAGTTATAAATTCAACACCTCATAAATATTTCTGGTTAACTGGCGCACTCAGCCAGTGATTTCACTTTTTGCATTGCGCGAGGGGCACAACTTTTTCAAGACGTGGTGAGAAGATTCAAACACGTTTTCTACTTTAAACTCCGCCGAAGTGATTCTTCATAATTCATCAAGTCGTGAGTGTAAAGAATAGCGTAGTAAGTTTTTGACATTACGCCAGACTGTTGTAATACAATATTAAAGTAAACATAAATCTTTCTAACGAACACAATTTGACAAAACGGGACGTTAAGCGATCGTGGTGCAATATCTGCAGTACGCCAAGAAGTGTGGATTGTTCTAATGTCATCGCATTAGCAGTTTTATATAGAACATAGAATATAAACCACAAAAGATTTTATTAAATTCCTGTGAAGATTCTACGTAAAAATTTAATCTCTGTTACAAACACAAACAACATTTTTAGATGATTTTGGTAACTTCAAAGAATTAATAAAAGAAGCAACTAACTCCTTTGATTAGCTCTGGTTTAGCAGTGGTTTAAGCATTTTAGTCCTGAAAAGAACTGACTCATATCTCATAACAACAGCTTTACTGTCAAAATCACAAAATCGTACGAATGACCGATATGTAAACGTATGGTAAGGGTTCCAACTCACAAACATAATGGTACGTACATTTTTATTTATTTATTCCATTACTACTTAAAGAAGAATAAATCGCTGTGTAAGAAACCGGCATTTTATACAGAAATAAAGCATTAAGTTCCTTTCGCAATTAAGATAAACAAATACTCGACAGAACGTCCCCAGTACGTGACCTCGGATATCATACCTTCCTAGAGTTACCTAATAGGGTTGCATCTTTAAAGAGGGCTTCGCCGTCATGGTGCTAAGATTAATATGTCGAAGAAAACATCTGCACATTGCATCATCAAACAGTTAAACAGTTGCATAAACATTGCTTGATCTGAGGAACGTCGCGATGACTCATAAACACCTGCATGAACACGTGTGCATCAAGTTACAACTTGATCCAATATGCAAAGTTTTATTCGTAGTTAATCAGAATGTTTCGGTTTTTGAACCATTTAAAAGACGGCTGTTACCGAGATTGGGATGGCACACATCATCCAGAGTCCGAATGCGTAATTGGCATTCGAAGAATGTCATAGTGTGTGATCAGGTTTCGAAAATCCTGTGTCTCTCTCTCTCTCTCTGTCCAGTACCATGGTTCGATAAACGAAAATTAATTTATTTGCCAATTAATTATGTTGTTAGAAACTAACAACTGCTTTATTGAATGTACAGAATGCCGTTTAATCTCTTTATAAAATATTTTGAATATGTTTTGTATCGCATCGCCTTATAAGAGGCGGATCTTTTGAAGCAGCAGCAAAAAGATTATTCTATTCTATTCTGTACATAAGTATAAGCATAAGTAATTTATTTTCAGAAAGGGTAAACTTTTGCATCAGCAACTTTTGATACTCGTTAGGGTTTAGTCCCATATGCAATATTGTTTTAATATAATTTTCTAAATGTAACATGTGTTCTTTTAATAATCTGGAAAACGTATGTCGCAGTGTTAAAATTGAATATAAACTGACTCTTAAATGTCAGCATGACATCATAAAATAATAATTGAAGAGTCGGCCGGAAGAACGTTGTAAGCGACAATATCATAATTGTTGGAAAGACAATGTTGTTGAGGTAATTTTCACATAAAATCAAATATTTTGCTGTCTAATAAGTTCATAAGGTAGAGGTTATATTTAATATCTATATGTATACATCGTGGTAGTGTTAGTACCTATCAATAACGACATATAAACAAATTCAAACACAATATTTCAATATGTTGGCGGTTACAACGTTGTTCCGGCCGACCCTTCAATTTGTTGGCGTTGTATAATTTATCAAGTTTAGAATTTAAAAAAGTTTACGCAATTGCTATCACAGCATAAATTATCCCCAAAGTTCCAAAGGTTTCCTTTTTTCTATTCTCGATGTATCCGTAAAACACGAGCAGGTTTGTTTATTTTATATTATGGTTTGGAAGATGATACGGGGTGCGTCTCAGGCAGAGGGATGGAAGGAAAGAAAATAGCAGGCAGTCTCCGGGTAGATGGGAGTGGCAAACGGGTTCGCGAGTGTTGTAATGAACTGCAATGACATGTGATGAAGGAGTTGTGCAAGAATTGAGGCTTGCTGATGATAGATGATCAGATGACGGACGGAAAGATGGAATTCAATGTCGTTCGCATGAGCGGTACGCCCCACGCGGCAGCTGGTCCCGAGCGTAAGATTTGGTGTTCGCATCACTACGGTTTAAATTCTAAATAAATATAGTAATCCTTTCAAAATAAGAAATTATAATTTACGGATTATAACTTTATGTTTATTATAGCATATTAATCATTTTTTTGAAAGTAATATATTAATATATTGACCCGGCGCTCATGGACTTGCTACTCTACGTGCGCGTAGAGTCCTCGAGGCGAGTGACCGTGAACAGCCATAAAAATGCCCGTCCTTTGTAGATGATACTCTGAGGTAGAGTAAGGTGCCAATCTCGCGGTCTCCGCTGATGTCTCGGACAGAGAGCAAAAGATTGGGCATTCTATCATAAGGGTGATCGCTCTGTATTCGCCGATAGTCGGAGAGAGTAGGGGATCACTTCACCTGCACACGGCATTTGACCTTATCCGCCAACTGCAAAGGCGTGAGTAGTAGCTAGCTGTATGCCTGACCAAGTAAATTGCCTTGTGCTTTCAAGAACGGTTATGACTTGGTGTTGACTGGGCTTAGGCCGGTGTAGCCTATCACTGTAGGAGACAGTAGCACCAATGATTCTGAAGACGTGCGGTCAGAAGGCAAGGTATGCTAATATCCACCTGGGGTTCGTCTTTATGCATGCAAAGTACGAAGATGGACATTCGAGGATACTTTCCCCGTGAGTTCCTATCCCTGCAGGGAGCTACTACGTCTAGATTCGCCGCTGGAGTTGGCTGGGTCGGGAAAAGGCCCCGGTAAGTAAAGTGTTCCACATTGTTGAGTAGATGTTCGTAAATGGTTATTTGTAATTTTGCATGACATCCTTATCGAATCGGAAAGCGAGGCCCACATGTTAAGACGTTTACCCTCAGCTCCGCAGTGGTCGAGAAAGAGAGAAAGAAAGCAGGGAAAGAAAGATCTAACCGAAGGGTGAGTGAATGTTTATTGTAATTCCGTTCTCTGACATTGTTATCAGTCTAGGATGTTTAACAAAAAAAAAAAAAAACTATCCTACAAATTACTACTCAGTCACAAATTAATAATTTATTATATAAGATTCGCAGAAAGACAATCTCTGTATGGAATCACCGGACAGCAATTCTTAAACCAATTTCACGCGATAAGGATAGAAGCTGAACTTCTTTTACGTAACAATTTGTGGCAAGTTCCCACAGAAAGCTCAATCTGTTGTGATAATTGGCGAATAGAGGTGTGGGAAGCATTTTTCATTAGGTTTTGTTAGAAGAGCTCGACAGTACTTTTTCAAGGTTGACCTCTTGTTTTTCTTCGGAAACCACCTCCAGTTTCACGAAACAATTGTACACACCACCAATGCAGGTTGTCTTCGAGTGTTTAGTGGTGAACAACAACATCGGGAAATTCAACTCTAAACTTTTACAAGCAGTTTCATACTCAGTATACCCATGCCCCATCAATTTTTGAACTATTACGAAAATAACTTTCAATCACAAATGCTTTCTGCTCTAATATAAACACCATTTTGTAATGCAATAAATGTAAAGTAAATGAGTCCTGTAAACAACTTTTTTTTTGTATAAAACCAACAAGCAACGCATATAAACACGAAAACTCGACAGTTGACAGGACGAATGACACTAGTGACAATTTTGTTCGGGCTGAGCTTAAGCTACGGCGTGCTTTTACGAAAACAAAACATTTCCATAGCCTAAGCTACCGGAATATTAAATTAACACATGATAGCTTTTTATTCTGCATTTGAAAATGTACAATATATCCAGTGTCTTATTTTAAAAAAATAAGTTGAACTCATTTCCTTTGCTAATCTGACAATTTCCTGACTTTTGCCTAACCCTGTGTAGGAAATAATAATGTATTATCGGTTAGTCAACAAAATACAGCAAAAATAAATAATTCGGATTGTACCTGAAGATATAAAGTAGCCGTTACGTATGCTTATACGATCGTATATTCAAGCAATGATTCATTTGAATATCGCAACTTGAGTTCAGAGTACTCGGTTACGTAACAACTTTACGTAAGCACATTCAACGGTGCGGAAACACTGAAACAATAGTTGTCACCTGTGAGATTTCGCCTCAAAGAAACTTTTCAAATCCGCCGAAATCGAAAAAGAGAACGTAATACACATCGCCTGCGGCCACCAACCAGCTCTATGAGGATTCTGAATTCAGCTCTTGACAGAAGCAGCAGCATAAACGCTCCGATATTGAAATATGCCCTGCCGTAATTCTGTTTGCCATAACACTTCTTCGGCAATCTTGATGGAAAAGATATCGTTTAAACGCACGTGTGACGTCATCAAAAAGCTGTAGAACGTTCCTGTCCTAAATAAACTGCAACGTGTGGCAGATGTAGTATATTGGATGAGCTCGTTGATGATCCCGAACCGGAAACGGAAGGGAGAGTCCTTCATTGTGTATGTTGCCCGTGTATCGATATTAATTAAATAGACGTTAATGTGAAAAGCGCTTCGTTCCTTTCAAGTATCATTCATTGTGTTACATCATAATGCTTGTAATTAATTTATTTACTATTGAATGCAGTTACTTACACCACATATAAGTTTAATTAAACAGTCGATCTTAATTTGATGAACTTATTATAGGCGGACTTACGTTATAATTTTCTTGAACACCTCATTAAAATAATTAATTTATAATCGATTGTTAAGACGTGACTTTCAATTTTATAAACGTGTCACTGATTACCGGTTACAAAAGAGATAATATATTTCCTTGGATTCTTTTCTAATTTTTGAAGCTAATTAAATTTGCTTTTACTGATGTGATGAATATGTTTCTACAAAAAAGTGTTGTTGATTGCTTAGGAATATCTGACTTCAATAAAATTGCGTTTTCTCCATCGATGTTTCTGTTCAAGAGTTGGAAAATAAGAGTCTTACAAATATAACCGTTATTAAAATATTCTGAAAGTATTTCTCATATTTATCTGCCGGGCCGTATACCTACAGAAGTAAGCAAACATGATTTAATATAAATTCTTGTGCTACCGTACGTAAAACGTGCGGCGCGTAATCTCGGGAAGGATCTTCATCTGTACAGAAACAAATGTAAGATGGCAGACGTTCAAGCACGCCGAGGATCCCTAAGATTGCCCCGTGTGTTCAATGCACAAGGCAATAAAAAATTACACCGCATTGCAGGCAAATATCTAAATCGCGTTGCGTCTTCTTCTTCTGCCGACCGACGCTCGTCGATTTTGGCCCGGCCGAAAACCACTCTCCGCACTGAAACAATGAAAGAGTGCATCTGGGAGTTTAATTTCCTGAAACCACCCTGATTATTCCCCAGAACGACAAAGTACTGCCAATTTCCTGGTTACATTTCCCTAGCAGACGCTTCTGCTTCGCACCCAGACCACTTTCCAGGAGGGCGTTGAAACTTGGTCAAATCGTATTAACGGATTTCAGTTCTAAACTGAAAGAAATTCGATTATTGGTTATTTGCAATGCGTGTAACTAAGTTCCGGAGGGTGCAAAATTCAAATACGAAAGGGGGGACGCTTTCTCTCATATAATTTCCGCGATTTTCCTAAATAAAACCCATAACTTTTTATTCACCACTGGACGTGCTTTGACAATTTTTTTAGAGTAGTGTTTATTAGGATCAGACAACTGACAAATTTTGAAACCCATTAATCGATTCTTGTTAATAGTTTTGAAATAATGTTTAATTAAGCAAACAGAAAACATGAAAATTCAATTTCTGACGTAAAAGTCACACTTGCATCAGAACAGAGCCAACACCCACATTTGCTCAACCAAGCGTCAAGTCAACCCCCCCCCCCACTGTACAATTAATTATTCCTTCCAACCAACAGGAGAAGATAACCAAAATCAGTTTTTCTTTTGACAACTATAATTGATAAAATTATCTGTAATACATAATAAAAATGTAAGAATATTACTTAAGATTATTTAACCAATAATATTAAAAGTGATTCGTCAAAAGACTAATCACATAAACAATTAACTGATTTATTTTAAGAATAAACCATTTTGTTTGTGTCCATTCGCCCAACTTCCTACATAGTTATTCGGAAATTGTTCTTTCTTAATTGCTTAAATTAGTTTCTATTTTAGTGCGACTTTATTTGTATTTTTCCCGAAAGTGGGCATCTCCTAGAATGTCGTGCTGTTATGATAAACGCTTTCAACAAAAATAAATAACGTTTATTTACCTTATTAGACCTCCACTAGTGATAATGTTTGCAGACTGAGTCTACTGCGGTTTGGGATGCTCCCCGAAGGGTCTTCCCACCGAAATTAGATATGTAATTGAAGCACTGGTTTTGTTGTATAACGGCAGGCACGTTTCGAAATAGACGGGTGTAATGTACATAAATCCCTTTAATTAAATAGCATCGCCGCAAATTTTATTTTAATCGTTGTCCTGGAAATTCTGAATGACAACGGACGTGGATAATTTCAATGTTATGGTAGTCCAGATACTTGCGGGTTTGTTTTATCAAAACAAGTTAGTCTTATTTACAAACGAACAAACCTAAAATCTTCTCAACTTGGATTACATAAAGGATGTAGCAATCTTTTAGGATTTGTTACAAACTCCTACCAAAAAAAAAAATGTTCAAAAAAAGAACGTGTTAGTGAAAAGATACAGAAAAAGGCGAAAACTTTTTCTTAGGCTCAATTGTACAATTCTATGTATTCTGTAAGAAATGAAACGGAATTTCTTCACTCCTCAGATTCTTTTAATATTTCAGAATGTGCAGCAAATTAACATAATTTAGAGTATTTTGTAAGGAACGAAACGTCGTAATCAATGCCATAAGAACTCCTTAACTCTTCAGATTTTCTTTATGTTTCAAAAGGGGCCGTAAATTAGCATAATTTAGGATATTTTGTAAGGAACGAAACGTCATAATCAACGCCATAAGAATTGCTTAACTCTTCAAATTTTGTTTGTAATTATTTTAGAACGTGCCACAGATTAACATAGTTTCCAGGCTCCTACTAGCCAAAAATATCACAGTGCTAACAAGAATTAAATAGTCATTATAATTTGTATAATGATTGTTATTTCATTGTCTAAAAGTTGCTTTCATATTTTAATTATAATTCAACCGATTTCGACTCTATCCATTATCAGGATTCTGTTTCGATGCTTGGTTTGTTTGCAAGAGAAATCAGATGTGCTATTTATTTTTGCATTTATGGTAGGACCTCTTTTTCTTGTTTCTCTAAAAAATATTTAGTTTCTTGCCTTCTTAGGCCGACTTGTAAAATTACAGCTTAACTTTAAGCCAAGCTTAAACCCTTAACAACAATTGTTGACACATTCATTGTTATGGGTTCAAGCTTTGGCTTATATTTAAACTGTGATTATACAACTAGGCCTCAGTGTATTTTTAAATGAGTTTATGGATTTTATATAAATCACAACTACTTCATACTGTATTACTACAAGCTGTTCTGTATACTTCATAGTTTCTTAAATGGTTCAAATGGTTTCATCATCTGGTTTTGAATAATTTCGTCATTTCCATACTCATATGATTCGGTGAGTTAATGGTATCTTCTTTTATTCGAGTGTTTGCAAGTACTGTGGCGTTTCATGTTTTATATTTTACATGGTCATGTATTGTTTGTTTGTAATTTGTTTAACTATTGTTCATTGTTGTAATACTCGTATTCCGTGGGTGTTGTTGAAAACACTCTGTTGAAACCACTCTGTTGAAAACACTTTTACGTTCTTTTGAAAATGTAAGTGTTGTGCGACATTATGTCGTCATCATGAATTAAAAACAATCTATCAAAACGAGACAAGGAAAACAAATACAAAAACATTTAATATTTATTTCCTTATTAAACGATAGTATTAAAGTACTTTAGCAAATCTGTGTTAAAATGCAAGATCGTTAATGGGACTCTGTTATCTCTTTTGAAACTATTTAATTATATGGGGGTGTACTATCAAACTTACATCCCACGACAGAACAGATTATTTAAAATGGTTGGCGCTTTAAGGAACGGAAAACATCTCAATTATTAATTTAATTTTGCTACTGTTTACGTGCGTTGAATGTCGGTGTTGGTGCGCACAGAAAAGCTTCAAAGAAATATGAAATCCACCGCTTCGTAAAAGTGCACCAAAACAATGATTGGGAGGGATTTGTTTAAAAACTACTTTCCGAGGAGAAACTATAACTCAGGATGGGCGGCGTTCGCCAGAGTGATTATCTGCATCGCTTTTTAAGTGCCAATAAGTTTGAAACCGTAGAGCAAGAAAGTGTACGGCATCAGCTATTTAATATCGAGAGTTCTAATCTCAGCCGCTACAAGTTAGCCGGAACGGGCAATTTTCAGAACAGCCTGAAATGCTGTGCAAGCTCTGCAATGCGACATATTGAAACATGGCTGGCTGGCTGCATCTTATCGGTGGAAAAGTGGTCGGGCAGGACACGTCGTTCGGATTGGTTTGTTATGCAGTTGGCAGAATGATCAACTCTTTGGCAGACGTGCACAATTCTAGATTAAACGTATAGCCCTCTTACAAAACTTTGCCTTCATAAATAACACACCGTTCACTACAAGAATGGGTATTAACAAATTATAAATAAAACCGAAACCAAAAGGAGCATTAAGAAATAGTCTACACTGAAAGTTAATCAAATAATCATTAAATGGAAGCTCATCACTTGAAATAATTTTGAACAAATTCTCTTGTCACATGAATTTTGTCTGGCATTATACATCTTCCCCTCTCGCTTAAATGTTTGCCAATATTGTTGCTTATTTTGATGTACTAATTATAGTAGATGCATATGCGTGCAACTAATGGTATTTTCCAAATTTTATGAACATCGAAACACGTAAATATAATCATTAATTCTAACAGTCATATACTAAGCTTGGCAGTACTCTAGAGGTTTGAAGCAATGGCGGGAATTAATTTCGTTTCATCAAGTTTTAGTCAAGAATTATTCTGATGGTCAACTGAAAGGATTAAATACGACCGGAAAGTGGCATAAGCCATGTTTTATCAAACTCTTTCTTGTATATTATTGTAGCTATATTATCTGATAGCTTTAGTAAACAAGATTTTGTGCAATCATTTGGTAATGAATACAGAAGTACAACTCTAAACGGACTCACTTCTTTCAATTTTATTATATTTCATTTATAGCAAACTTTTACTAACTCATTCTGCATATCAGTGTTTGTTTGTATTGTTTATTCGTATTGTATTCAAATTTAAGGGATTATCCTTGATGTTAGTGATTAAGAAAGCAACAGTTAGTAGATATGTCTTAATCACTATAAGAAAGAATCGAAGTTACGTTTCCAAATCGAGGTTAAGTCTCCAAATCTATTTATTCTTTAGTAATCATGTAACAAATATTGGTTACATGACAATTGTTATAAAAAGTGTATTGCATTTTTTGACGACTGCAAGCACAGATTGTGATGATTTCAACAATAAAGATGTAATAATTGAAAAATTTCAATATTGTTAAATAACGTGGCCCTGTAGTATTTGTTTTTATTATGATTTTTATTGTTATTATTAAATACACTAGATATGGGTTTTTTTATATATCTGAGAGTACAATGTAAATTTCATATGTTCAGTTTTGAAAATAAAGCACTTGTCATTATAGAGCAAGATATGCAAGCATACTTCAATTAAACAAACATAACTATCAATTAAAAAATGTCAGGAATTAAATCTGGAATCTCTAAAAAGCTGCTAATACTTGTCAAGATAGATGACGCCCTGTATAAGCAGAAATTTGAACGAATGAATGAAAAATTCAAACTACATTATGGGTAGAGATATTTGTGCCCGACCAAAACAAATTTTATTAGATTTATTACACATAAAAAACGCGCTTTCACCTACAAGAAAAAATGAAGATAAGAATGGTAATAACATTAATTCACTCCAACAACTGTTTTCTAATTAGAATAAGGAAGATTATTTTACAATGAAAAAGGAACAAAGTATTAGACATAGGGAGATGTCATTGGAGATTTGCGCTGAAGAACTTATTAAAAAGAAAACTATGACATCAGGCAGTTTGAAGAAATCAAGTTTTAAATACTTTGGGGTGAAACTTGCAAACAAATTCCATGAAACAAAGGACTACAAAATAGAATGTTGAACAGTTAAAGAAGTGTAAAGAGAATTGTAAAGCTAATAAATAACATAATAGGAGTAATAATATTACAAGTTTGCCGCTTTCAGATCGTTCCTTTCCAGAGCTCTATCGATAGATTTTAGAAACGAAATTAATAATGTTATCCAGATAGCTTTTTTTAAACGATTTTCCTGTTAAATCTACCCTCAACGTTTTTAAACGTCTAAAAAACACATTTGTTAATAATATCATTTTCCGTACGGTTACTTGCTTATCTCCTTCACCGAAGGTTTATTTTTCACTCCCTTACATAGGCACTGTTTCCATTCAAATCAAACAATACCTAAAGTCTCGAGGCCTTACCGTTTCGTTTAAAACCCAACAGAATTTCAAAAGACTTTTTTGTCATACTAAAGACTCTCTGGACAAAATAACTCGCAGTACGTGCTCTGCCATTTATGTTGGTCAAACTGGTAGAACCCTTGGTATCCGCGTAAACGAACATCTTATGTCCGTATTCATAGTGCTTCCTCGAGGCTTCTTTGAATGAGGAACTCCTTGGAATGGCATTGTAGTAAGGCAGTTGCATTATAACAACTCACATTCTAAGGAGTTCCTAATTCAAGGAAGCCTCGAGGAAGCACTATGAATACGGACATTAGATCTTTTAGATTAAGTAAGACTGACTCGACTTTCACCAAGTACTCTCACACTTTTGAACCATCTAAGGATGTCAAATTGCTTCACTCTTTATCGAAGGATAACCGTCTTATTACGGTGGAAAAATTAGAAATATTTTTCCATAAAAATGTCCTTTCCTCTAACATCATCAATGACTAAACTGTTTTTGACACAGATTTTTTTTTTTAATCTATAAATTGGTAACCCTTCAATTGATCCGTCGTACTGTGACTAACGTCTCCCCTGACATTTTTCTGTCACGTTAAGATGGCTTCTGTACGTGCTTAACTTTAGGTTTTCAATTTCTACTGTAAGTTTTCAACTGCTTTTAATATGTTCTAATTTGTAATTAACTATCAATAGGTTTTCTTCTTTTGATAGTCTTGATAATGTCCTAATTTGGACGAAGCCGCGGTCGTGTTTGTCACGAATAAAATTTTGTAGATTGGCTTCGCCTCTTCTTTTCGACTTATACAATTTAATCTACAACAGCATGAAGTTCCTCACCAATTAATAATATTACGAACCATAATCTACTCAGCAGTGCTTTTGTATCAGCAGAGTTTATTCTTAGTCAAAAAATAGAGCAGATGTGAAACTGACATAAAGAAGGTGTTAAGAAGAAAGCACGGCAGTATAAAGGAGAACAGTGTGTTGAGAAAGAAGACTAATCAGAAAACAATAGAAAACGGAGAACCTAAAAGTCAATGTGATAACTATGTGGTGGTTACTAGACACAGAAATTATAAATTACAAAAGATAGTATTCGCGTAAGAGTAAAAAAGAGGTGTGTTAAAGAGAACCTAGACCATAGGTTCTCAAACTAATTTCGTCTACCGCCCACTTTGAGAATTAATTATTTTCTAGCGCCCCCTAACTTTACCACATCTTAAAAATCACAATCGCAATCATTACTTTAATAACTTTAGTTAAATTATAGCCTGCCATATATGAGTCTTATCTTGTTTCCCCCAATTTTCTCTGTGCCCTTTACCGCCCCCTTGTAGACCTCCAGCGCTCACAAGGGGGCGTTATCGCCCACTTTGAGAAAGACTGACCTAGACCAAGGAAGAACTAATGGGGAAATGATGAGAACACAAGGACAAGATGTACCGCGTGTCCCAGAAATGCATATAAAGCTTCAGATAAACCTATTCCTCTATATTGCCTCATTCTAAAACCGTGAAAAACGGTTCCCAAGATAGTGTACTTTTCTTGTACGAACCCTCCAAATATAGCGCTTTTGACAGAAAACTGCGAAGTAAACGGTTGAAAACGGAAGGGAAAATGTTATTAAATCAGTAAGAAAGTCTTTATCATTAACAGAAAATAATTAAAACGCACTTCACCCACCTACGACTACTTTTTGGGTTACTGTTAAAAACAGCAGCGCAGAGAACAGTAAAATAAATATTCAATTAAGGCCGCTACATACTTGAAATTTATTCAGTCTGAAGCCCTTCTGTAAATCGAATTAACTGCATACATAAGCAACGTTGTCAAGTTTACCAATTTTTTTTTTACCTCGTATTTTGTCTTGTGTGCTGAAACTAACAGACTCTGAGAATTAATTTTTGCATTTTTGGGACGCTTAGGGAATGTAGAAAAGAAATACCTAAAGCTTTATATGCATTTCTGGGACACCTGTATATAGTGGTAATATATATTAAAAAAAAAACAATACAAATCCAATAAAAATTGAAATACGAGAGGAAATCTCCTTTGGATCAAGATCACAACTGCACTTCTTATATTAATTTTGTCAGGCGATTTAAATGATGATGCAGATTGCTCAGCTCCATCATAAGCTATTCAGCCATCTTGACTAACATGAATCTGTCACCATTGGTTTCCTCTGGAACGAATTCAAGCTGATCATCAACATTTGGATTCTTACTCTGTGTTCATGCAATCAGCTCTTTTTGCAAACAAGCACCATGGTTCACAAGCCACTATTTTGTTTATTTGAGTGTACAGATTTTAAATTGAGGACAAGTCAGTGAAAGAAGTACAAGATTCAGTAGGAGCCGCTGTAATATGTTGAAATCGTTAGTTTTATCTTTCCTGTTTGGACAACCAAAAAAAAAAAGAGAGGTTAAGGTCACCAACCACACCACACTAACAAAGAATGGTGTCATCGTCTCCTATTCTGTGCATACACTTAGGAACTCTAGGTTTGTTCGTTTGTCTACACCAGTGCACACCATGTGCCCTAGTGCAGAAAAATGCGTTCGTTTGTCACAGTGCAATCTGTTCCAAGTTACTCTAAACTGCACTTTCTTGCTTGGTGTTTAAAGTGCGAACAAGAAAGTGCAGTATATCATAACCTGAAAAATCTCACTTGTAATGGCCGATGTTTATCCTAAGGTTAATTTATCTGTCAGTTGGAATGTGACGCAGTTGAATGTACACATTCTAACTGACAGATAAATTATATTTAGGTCTTGGTATACAAATAACTATTAACATAAAAATAGTTCACACTAAAAATATTATAAGTACTCACTTTCGCGTGATTTTAAAATATAGCACTGATTCACAGGATCAACGTCTGTCACCGTACAGTTATAATTATAAGGTCCGTTTCATTCGTCAGGATTTCGAGTTCTGAACCGTTCAAAATCTTACTGAGCATGAGCAGTGCACAAAATTGGATCTGAACGGTTCAGAGCTTGAAATTCTGTCAAATGGAACAGACCTATACGTTTTTGTAGGATCCATTATTTTATGCTCTTATCTGGATGAAAGCAAGGTTAACTGCACTGATCATCTGTCACGCATGTTTAAATTGCGTTCGTTTGTCTCTAAAGTTTTTTCTGCACGAAACTACACTGCACATCACGTGACGTTGTGCAAAACTACACCTAACTGTTTTCAGTGTAACTTCGTGCAGTACAAACAAACAAACCTTCTAATATGATCTGTTGTTACTAAAATCTTATTTACGTTTTTACAAGCCCTGTCCCAGGGCTTAAACGATAATAATACACCTATATTTACAGCTTTTGATTATTTTTTATTTTACCCATCATTATTTACTATTTCACCCTTCAAATATGTAAATCTTCAGCAGTTTCTGAAATTTAGTGCATTCAAACTCCATATCCATGCACTCTTGGGCGAGGTTATCGGCCTACTCATTTCCTCTCATGCTGCAACACCCAGAATTCGCAAACATTGCAACACATCAGTACCACCCAAGATACTTTCACGATCAGAACTTTTTACCTTATCAATAATTGTGAGTACACTTTCTGAATCCGAACGTATAAAGACTATTGTCTCAGAACTTTTTGAAAAGATATCAGCATAACATGTTCCCAGAAATATTGAACGTCGCGTCGATTAGAAAGTCTAGCAGATGACATCTTCCTTTTCATTATCTTCCCATCCTATCGTTTTTATTGAAATCACCCATCGTTCTTTTTATTATCTCTAAGTTGCCTGAGGAGAATAGTAACGAAACAGAGTTGGCTTAACCAATTTATTTAACCTATTGTTAAAATTTGATAAAATTTAAAATGCTACATTCTTAGAACTTGAAACAAAATAACTTGAATGTCGAAAATATGTATGTATGTAGATAAACGGAAACGTATCCGATTCATGTCTCTAAGTACACTATTATTTAGTAGTACATACATAACAAAATATGTATATGTAAATCGAAAACTACTTCGCTACAAGCGACGCCACCATATATTCCAGCAAATTTATTTCTCAAGATTATTTGACATCGCAATGCAAATTATTGTCCGTACCATTACGAATGAAAAATTACCATATTTGTTTGAGTATTAGCCCCAATTTACGTGTGCATTCGTTTAATTGTGTGGTGGTATGTTATCTAGATGTAAATTTGACGCGGGAAATTAGACAATATTTGCTCTTTATAATGGTTATGTAATCCGTGATACTATTGTCACGTAGAAACGTTTTCTCTCAGAAGCCTAATAACAGAGCTTAATAACTCGCGTTACTTGATCTACTCGTTAATACACGCCGGATAATTAACTTAGCTCAATTTAAGGTCATTATTAGAGCAAACAAACCATTAGCGTTATAAAATTGTTCCTGTGCACGCCGTGGACGTACTTTCTCTCCATGGTTTACTACAAGGCGTGATGCAACATCGTGGACAAGGTGTGAAAACGCGGTCGAATTTACTTGGCATTATGATGCACGTAGAAGGCATCCACACACGACAGGGGCTACTTGTTGCTGGCCTGAGACTTATAGTTTTCTAAAGCAACAATAGATAAATCAACCCCACTGTCCAAATTTTCTTTGTTGATTTTTTACGTGTCAACTCATTTCATCTTATCTTCCGCTCTCTTAAAATATGGGAGGATGAGCTTCCCGTAAATAACCTAGATCTTGACTTTATTTATCTACACGCTGACATTCAAATGCTGAAATACAAACACTTAACTTTCGGCATCTGATTAAGAGTTTCATCAGAAGTAGATCGATCTACCAAGATGCCATTTGAGCAGAAGATTTTATTGAATACTAAAATCTTATAGTTCTAAAGCACGTTTGCAAAGGACTTTTAAGTAAGGATTTTTCTATTGCGAGTATTTTGAAACAGAACTCATTTCCGCTATAGAGGCGGTAAACTTTGACGTTTCATTATTACGCAAAAGTGCATAAACTTCTTTTAATTGCTACGTGAATCATTTTACGAGCGCACAGTGTACAGTGAGTGTGGAGGCCATAAAAATAATGAATTATTTACGTCTTTCCCTGTTGCTGCTGCTGCTGCTATAACGCTCTGTACTCTTTTGCCATGAAGAGTCTCGTACAGTATAGAGGGAGTTGTTAAGGGAGTAACTTGTTGATTGCAATAAATTACAAATTTGGCTTGCTCCCACTCTCGAACGGAATTACGCTGGATAATGTTACTTAATTTTATTAGAGTGTTTCTGGCTATTTAAAGCTGACACCGCTCTGCGCTTTTAACGTTCCCGTTTTACTGCCAATATGTAAATTGTAGTGTGATGTTACTAACGAGTCAAAACGGGAAATGAATACGCGAATTTTAGCGCTTCTATTTTCACTTCGTCATCGTTACGAAGAATAAAATTGGTAACTTATACACGGCATCTGCTGTTTTCGCTTCCTGAAAGTACATACTTACAATTCATTCATTGTCACTTTAAACTCAAAACTCGATTATTTCAAATTGTATACTTGTAGATTCAAACACAACTAACAACACAAAAAGTCAATTCAAAATTTGATAGAGAAACGTTGAATTCTTTTGCAGTACGAGACATTTCCATTAGCCCCATCACTATTCAAATGATTATAAAGTTTGTGTCTTTTTCTTTGTTGAATGTACCAACAACCATGACCTCGCCAACTGTTTGCGTAAGGTGTTTTCAATTTATTTTTATTTTTTAATATTCAGCACTAAAAATTTGTAGTAACTAATAAATTATGTACATAATACCTAGGTATTAAACGTGATTGGAATAACAATGAGCAATAACGTGAAACCGCACAGGATTTTTACCAGGTAACTACTCCGGAAAGTTGTAACCAAAGAACGATATCAATCATCAAACTAAGCAATAAACTGCAATAGGTTTGAATCGTTGGGGAACTTAATGAAATCCTAATCTTTACGATGCATCTTATAAACTCCTGATAAAAAATTTGACTCACCATGCCTATACACCTACATTTTCTTTTCTATATTCGTTCAAGGGCAAACACAAGTGAGAGGTCACGTGACATTCAATCATTATTTAATTTTATAATATGAAAAAAGTAAAGTCCAAATGATATCAGGGATTTACATAATAGACACAGACCTCAAGAAACAAAATCAAATTTGAAACTAATAGAAAGACAATCTATCATTCAATTTACACTTTCTACAACAATTCAAATTTTCATTTCTCTATTTGCAGCAAACTTTTTATTTGTTTGTTTTTGTGCATCATTTATTAAGGGAAAAAAAACTTGATTGCGCTAAAGTTTTTAACTGAAGTGTTAGTAGTAGTTGACGTCTTTGTGACAATGTCAGTTTCGGTAAATACCCACGACAAATAAATAAATTCTCAGAGTGTACTGACGTAAGGAAGGCGAGCACGTGACACTCTCACCATCATGCGTTCCATTTATTATTTAGTGATGCGCGTCATTCGTGCAATAACAGCCAGAATTCTGCCAATTCCACGTTCATTAGCGAGGCGAAACCTAACACACCTGGTACTTTTTTTCAGGATCCGAATCATCAATACATATTTGTCTTATATTTTTCTACAGGAACAAATTATATCGATAAATATCACAGACTTGTTAACACTTCATTTAATCGGATGCAATCCAAAATAAAACACATTCAATTAGGTAAAAAGATCAAAGCCAGAACTGTCCAGATAATTGATTATCTGCGGATATTTTTCATTTTTTCTAAATTCACGTACGCCATGCGACAGCTGCTGTCGACTTATACATGTACGACCTTCTGTCTCAATTGATAGCAAATTGAATACATATTTTAACTCAGATTGATCGACGACCTGACCACTAATATATGACGTCGTTTCTTATTTCGTAGTAATTGACCTGTTCAATTAGATGCCAACTGGCTTCTTGCATGACGCAACCGCACGGTGTTTGTGTAGTGAGAAAAAAGCCTTAATTGTTTGAGCATACACATAAGTTTCTTGTGTGTAAATACTTTATCGAGAACAAGTTCTGTGGTGTAATTCGGGCAGTAAACGAGGAGTTACTACCGGAAACAAAAACGAGTGGAATTTAATTTTAATGGAAAGTGGCACAGATAAAATACTTCTGTCTCAATTAATACATACGAAATTATTTTGAATAATCAAAATAAATTGAAGAAAAAAAAACTGAAATATCTGCTGTTTTCGGCGTCCTTTATTTCTTTCAAGTTATCATTTTAATTATATTAAAATTATTTATCTAACTGTAAGTAGTTGGAATTCCCACAATTTTTCAGTCTTTTTTTTTCTTATTATTTCTGCTGTTACAACTACAGTCGACAACCAATAAAATGCAGTCAATATTATTGCCCAAGAAGATGTGTATACTCGTGCGCAGCTTAAATGCTACAATTTGACAGTTCTGTGACCCTTGTAGCACAAGCTTTTATGTGTGAGATTTGCGTGCGGGAGGTGCATTTAAGGTGCGCGGGACTGTACATAATATATATGAAAATATGTACTACTTTAGTTAAACATACAAAGTGCACTTTATGTAACTTCAATAAACTGAAATGAAAAATTTACTACTTATTTTTTTTTACTTCTATTTATTGGAATACCTTCAGTCTACATTGACAAGAAGCTTGAAAATAGAATTGTCAACTATAAGCTGTGAAACTATGAGCCACATGGATTAAAAAAAAGATAAAACTTTTTCACTTAAGAGTTATACAGATGTCTAACACAAATTAGAAAACACATTTGAAAAAAGAAGAAGAAAGAAGATGGTCAGCAGCTTTATAGTAGTGCTGGCAACCGAAATCGATTTTTTGGATAATCGGTTAACCGGTTTTGGATATTCGCGGTTTTGGAGAAAACCGAAAACCGGTTATCCGGATAACTCGGTTATTCGAGTATCCAGTTATACGGAAAACCGGTTATTCGAATATCCAGGTATTCGGATAACCGGATATTTGGATATTATCAGTTTCTTGGATAACTGGAAATTCGAATAACAGGTTATGCGGATATTCAGATATCCGAATAACTGGAAATTCGAATAATTGGATATCAGAATATCCGAATAGTCAGTTTTTGGATATCCGAATAGTCGGTTTCTTGGATAATCGAATAATCGGTTTTAACCATTATTTGGATAGCCGATTATATCCGAAACCGGTTTTTAAAGAAACCGATTATTCGGTTTAAATTTTTTCCGGTTTTTGCCAGCACTACTTTATAGTAATGGGCCTTAAAGGCCTATGAACACTACATATACATACACAGTGATTTTTTCTAAAAGACCTAAATAATACATCTATTATGTTGTAAAAAGCTATTTGAAACTAAAGCAAAGTTGAACTGGCAAAAGTGGTGCTCTGAATTGAGCAGAAGCACACCCTCTACAAAACTTTGGGAACAAGCGAAAAGAATATAGAAAAGGGATGTGTCACAGCCAAAAATTTCGGATGATTGCCTCAATTCTTTCTTTGATAAAATCCTCCTTACATCTGTTTCTCAGCTACAACATGTTGATGTTAATAAAAACTCTGATTATTTCTTATCTTGTCCTTTTCGAATTGAGGAACTTGATTTCGCTATTAGATCTTCGAGGAATACATCACAAGGTTATGATGATACAAGATATCCAATGTTAGAAAATTTAACGCTCCGGGCTAGAATCTTACTATTAGATTCTTAATGATATACAGGATGATTTATGACGTCGGGGAAAAACTTCACCGGGTGATTCCTATGAGCAATTCAAATAAAAAACTTCAAATAAACATGTGTCCAATATTGCTTTCTAACGGAAGTGTAGCCCTTCAAAGTTTATTACATGTAACGTCAATCAATCAAAGCAATAGCGGTAGGCTTATTTCATATTTCACTTGTTACCTATGGAAACAAAAATTAGTACCTTAACATCGTTTTAAGGTTGTAAACATTCAACATGTAATAGACTTTTAAGGGCTACACTTCCGTTAGAAAGCATTATCGGACACATGTTTATTTGAAATTTTTTACTTGAATTACTCATAGGAATCACCCGGCGAAGCTTTTCCCCGACGTCATAAATCATACTGCACGGTGCAAAGGTGCTCAAATCAAAAATTTTAATACTTGTATTATTATTCCTATTTTAAAACCGTAAAAATCCAAATCTACCTGCATCTTTCAGGCTAATCTCTCTATTATCATGTATATTTAAAACCTATGAAAGGATTATAAAAAATAGATTGGAATATTGGTTAGAAAGCAACAAATTGTTACCTGAGAACCAATTTGGATTTAGGAAGGGACTAAGCACAATGGACGCCCTAACGCATCTCGTGACTGACATTCAACTTTGCTTTAGTCATAATGATTTTTTAGCAGCCATTTTTATTCACATTCAGGGGGCATATGACGCTGTTAACTATTTTGTGAAATAAATTAATGGATTTGGGTATACCGCAAATCGTTAAGGATAACTTAATTAAAATGTCTGCAAGTAGACCGACCTTTATTCCTCAAAATCCAAATGGATTAATTGGCCCTCGTTATAATCACATTGGTTTACCCCAAGGTTCGGACTTGAATCCTCTTCTGTTCAACATTTATACTTCCGATATTCATAAAACTTTCCAGTCCAATATAAGTATTTGTCAATATGCAGATGACATACGTTTATACACAGAACAAAGAACTTTTCAAAAAAGCATAGATACCCTTAGTATTGGTATGTCTAAATTCAATAGGTGGCTTTTCTTGAATGGTTTTGAATTAAATCCAGACAAAACCCAAATTGTTATTTTTTCTCGCCACAATCAACCCGTACAGCAATTTGTTCCATTATTCAACTACACTCTTCCGGTCAAAAAAGAAGTTAAATACTTGGGGTTAATTCTAGATTGTAAGCTAAATTGGAAAGGATGTAAATGCCAAAAAGGTTTGAATTTCTTGAAAATGATCATGAAACCTAATTGGGGAGCCGATCATAAATCGGCTCTTCTTTTTTATAGAGCTTATATTAGGTCAGTACGGTAGTACTCTAGATAGTTCTGCGAGTAACTATCTCTTAAAGAAGCTTGATTTGTTGCAAGACAAAGTATTACATTTTTGTAGTGGAGCAATGAATTCCACTCCTATTCCACCCCTTCAAGTGGAAAATTTAAAACCTTCTCTGGCCCTGAGACGTACTTTTATCGCTCAAAAGGCGATGCTGAAATTTAGGTTTAAGAATTTAAGTATTGTCCTTCAAATTTCTCGATTAAGTACTCTTGAGTTGGTTACTAAATTTTGGAAAAGATCTTCCCCCTCACTTTGTGGTGCTTTCAGAGAGACAAGTTATATTTTTAATAATACTCGAGTGTATAATTATTTTGATCCTAAATTAACATATTTTGAATTAATAACAAAATTATCCATCATTAAATTACCTTTTGGTGATATACCTTCAGTTAACTCTAACATTCTTCGAGGTTTTCTGGCAAGGAGACCAGATTTTACTCATGTTTATACTGATGCATCTAAGTCCATCGCTGGTTTTGGTTGTGCAATTTTAATCCCTAGTGAAAAAATTTCTTATCAATTCCAACTAAACAAAATTACCTCGTTGTATGTATACTGCTGAAGCAATAGCTGTTTTTGAGGCTCTTATGGCAGGTTTCCACGAGGCCAGTAGCTAGAGTCCTGTAACTGGACTCCAGTGACTGGGCCTTGCCAGTACAGTGAATTCCTATTTCAACGTGGCTAGTTCACTGGAGCCAGTTAGCATCCAGTGGTGTTTACACGGGGCCAGTCACTGGAGTCCACAGGACTCCAGCTACTGGCCTCGTGGAAACGCGGCATTAATGGCAGGTTTTCACGAGGCCAGTAGCTGGAGTCCAATAGCTGGCCTTGCCAGTCCAGAGAGACGCGTTTCCACGAGGCCAGTAAACAGGCCAGTAGTTGGAGTCCAGTCACAGGACTCCAGTAGCTAGCCTTGCCAGTTCAGTGAATTCCTATTTCAACGTGGCCAGTTCACTGGAGCCAGTTAAACAGTCCATTCGGGCGGTAATCATGGATGTGTGTGCATGGGCAAACAAAATACGCACTGGCTACTCCTCAAGCAAGTCGACTGGAGGAGCATTTTTCAATTGGACTGGACCGTCACTGGCATCCAGTGGTGTTTACACGGAGCCAGTCACTGGAGTCCAGTCACAGGACTCCAGCTACTGGCCTGTTTACTGGCGTCGTGGAAACGCGCCTTCACTGGACTAGCAAGGCCAGCTACTGGAGTTCTGTGGCTGGACTCCAGCTACTGGCCTCGTGGAAACGCGGCTTAAGATTGTCGAACAGTTGAAATTATCAAAAGTGACCATTTTTGCTGACTCTTTATCAATATTAAGATCCTTAAAAAAACATATGTTTTTGATTATAACATTAATCCTGTTATTAGGGAAATTAGGAATAAAATAATAAGATGGACAAATAATCGAACTTGTTAGGATCAAGGCTCATTGCGGATTTAAATTTAATGAAATGGTCGATAATCTCGCTAAAAGAAGTACACAATACGGACAACTGCTTAATAATGAACTTCATATAGCTGATTATGTATTACTTTATAGAGTAAAATAATAATTATTCACACATTGGCGATACATATGGAAGGAATATTGTTTTACGAACCCCACTAGATATACTTTGATTAATCCTGAAATTTCGTCTAAATTTTCTGACCTAACTTCCCAAGGAAAATAATTTCTATCATCAATAAATTAAGGTTTGGCCATGGACGTTTCCCTGAGCATTTGTTTAAATTAGGTATCATTGAATCTGAAATTTGCGTACCCTGTGGAGTTTTAGGGGACCTCGATCGTATACTTTTTGGCTGTCATAAATATACATAATAATACACTAGAATGCAATAAATTCTACAAGGATTTAATTGGTACAGGAATGCAGGCTCCAATGAATCTTTTACATTTATTAACAATATTGGAAAGGAAACATTATCAAATACTATTTAACCTTATAATCAGAGTTCAAATTAACATTTAAATTACTGAAGTTCCTTCTTGATTTTAAGATTTTGAGACTGGCTGTGTGATATTATGTATATCAAAGCCAAAAAAAAAAAATGTTGTGAAGCATGTTTTTGCACAAAGAAAGCGTCTTTACTGTCTTATCCTCTTAATAATCAAAAAGTAAATAAACGGAAACAGATGTGTTTTTGGAAACGAAATTTCTCTTTTCTCTAAAGAATATTGTATTTAAGGCAATAAATTTATAATTGTCGTTCTTATCAATAAATGCAATTCAAGGAAAGAGACCAGATTTGTTTTTAAGGATTTTTAATAATGAAACCATAAAAGAAGAAATTCCAGGTCATAGTTTTTATAAAATACTGTTTTCAGAATCTGGAGGTTACTTTTTTTTACACTTACATTTTTTTGTCTGATTGCATCAATTTTACAAGAGAAAGTTTAACAGTTTTGGAACTACTTCAACTTCTTGTTTTTGAGAATTTCAATTTCTCGAATTTCCCTAAATGTGGTTATGTCGCTTTTTATTTTGATTGATGACTGATACCAGCAATCTTTTTTCGCACAAGTCATTTGTTACGAACTTTATGAACACTTGCATGTGTAAGTGTACTTATACACTTAGTGGTCAAGAAGAAACTAAAACGTCTCTAGAAAAATTGTATCACTTAGAAAAATATGTTTCTTTTTCATTTTATTTTTTCACATTCTACAAGAGGGTTAAAACGACCAACATCAACTCACCTCTTTGAAATCCTACAACTTTGATTTGAAGCATTTCTTTAAATTTTGTTTTATCATTTATACATTTAGGCGTCTCAGTTTAAATGCTTCACCCCGTACGAACATACACAAAATAAGCAGAAGAGGAAAAATCTAAAGCAAATTGTGAATGTTATATCAGGTACATTTCTTTCTTCATTGAAGACTGCAGTGATTACCCCAATCTACAAAAAAATGATGCGCTAGACATAAATAACTACCGCCCTGTATCGGTTCTGAATACCATTTCCAAAGTTTTTGAGACAGTAATCTCAGATAGACTGAGAAAGTTTGCGGTCTATTGACAGATTCTCAATTCGGATTTCGCGCGGGCAGATCGACTGAAGGGGCTACAGCTGATTTTCTACAGTCCATTTATGAACATATCGACAATGGTCGTCATGTAGCTGGCCTCTTTTTCGATCTTTCCCGCGCATTTGATTGTTTAGATATAACGTTTGTATGTAGTAAGCTTAATGCACTAGGTATTAGAGGTATAATTTTAGACTGGATAGAATCCGTCCTATCATCTCGGAAATTTTATGTAAAAGTAAAAAGTACATTTTCTTCTGAATATGACATCAATCTTGGAGTTCCTCAGGGGTCTGTCTTGGGACCTTTGATCTTTCTATTATTTGTTAACGATATAACGAAACATGTAATAACTGATAAAATAACCTTGTTTGCCGATGATACGTCTATGGTGGTCTCAGCTGAGACTCCTGAGAGACTCCAAGAAAAAGTTTCGGAATTAAGCACACAATTCAGTTTGTGGTGTCATAAAAACAAGCTTATCTTTAATTCTCAAAAAACGGTCATCATAAAATTTTTTAATAGAAAATACAGGAACAAAATCTTATACAGTTACTGGAACGGCAATACAATCTGAGCAACCCACACTGTTTCTTGGAATGTACATTGATGAGAGATTGACTTGGGATAAGCACATAGACTATGTATGTAAACGTATCAATAGGTCATACTTCGCCTTGTGTTACCAAAAGAAAAATTACTTACAGTTTACTATGCAATGGTGCATAGCATCTTATCTTACAATGTAATAATTTGGGGTCACGCCTGTGACAGTCATAGAGTGTTTGTTGCTAAAAAGAGAATAATTCGTTTGATATTTAGTTTAAACTTCAGAGAATCTTGTAAACCAACATTCATAAAAGAGGGTCTTCTAACTTTCCCTTCACTGTTTATATTCAAATGCCTACTTTTCATATGGCAAAACAAAGAAAAGTTGCTCAAGCACTCTGACTGTCATAGGTATGACACCCGCACTAAGGACTTATTATGCATCACAAAACACAGTACGAGTAAATTCGGAAACACGATTAATGTTCTAGGCATTAAGCTTTTTAACAAATTGCCTAGTACAATAATATCAGAGAAACTTGAGATATTTAAAAAAAAGATCAAAAATTTACTCTGTAAAAAATGCTATTACTCCATTAATGAATTTCTAGAGGATAGATTAGATAGCGAGTTTTAACTGTATGTTCATGGGCGATATTTGACTTATTGTTAAATTATCATAGATTTGACTTGTACATCCATGTAAAAATGGCTATGTATGTAATAAAGTTGAGTTTGAGTTTGAGTTTGAAAAATGTTCTAAAAACAGTAACGGGCATAAAAGAAATTAAAGTAAAAGCACGAAATAAAATCTCCAGGTAAAACTTATATATAAGAGAATGTAATTGATATGTAACATTTTTGGTAATTTTTTTTAACTTTTAAATTATTGAAAGAAAAAATGCAAACGTACAAAACACAAAACGAAAAAGGAAATATACAAATGGAAAGAAAACAATGTAAAGGATAAGTTTAAAATAAAAAATGACACTCAATAACCAATAATCCAATATAATAAAAAGACAACAAATTAAAAGAAAATTTGAATTAAAAGTAAGTAACTGAAAAATTTAATTAATTTTGTACTGGTTTACTTATTGTAGATATGATTTTTGGATTGTCGAGTTTATTCAAAATAAGAGAAAACTTAAACCAGAATGCAGGAAAAACTAAAAGCATGTAATACAGAGAAAATAGTAGCAAATGCAGATTCAATAATAGTAACTGAATTTATTCTAATTCAAATAATCATTTTTATAAGTGTTTTAGACAAAGAACACTTTAAAGTTTATAGTGCGCGTAGCGGACAATAAAATCCGGGCACGCCATTTGTACAATGTACACTGTAATATTTTTATCGTTTAATACATATACAAAATGTCCCTGGTAATTCTGACACAAATACAAATTTTAAATTTTAATTTGTATTTGAGAAAATGCCTGATTTAAGTTCCGCTCAAAAAGTAAGAGAACTACTTTGATGGTTACTTTGTGACAGAAATAAAATAAAAGCCTGATTTACCAAATTTGTCTAAACACGCACGACATGTCAAATTCTTGCCTGGATTTTATTGTCCGCTACTGTACATTCCTAGAGAAAGTTTGTGCGTCCAAAACAATGCATTATACGAATGTAAATCAATTTATTTGCTAACCTTAATAATTTATAAGATAATTATAAACTTAAGTAATGGAAGTCAATAATTGCGAAATTAAGAATATACTGAGATAATAAAAAAAAAGCGCATAATTACTGTGCGCAAGGAAATATTATTGCAATCATTTACAAATGATTTCTTACTATAATAAGCAAAATTTAAAAATTTATATGTGTGTAGGATGTAGGCAATCATAATGACAAATTACAATATTATATGGAATCACAGAAATGCAATCTATTAAACTATCTGAACTAATGGCATCCGTGTTCATTAAAAATGAAAAGGAAAAAATAAAAATCCAACTCGACTCGACACTGATTTATAACGACGAGTGTAGTAATGAAATATCTCCTGGATTTACGATACGAGCGATTAAGGAAACGTCGATAAGAGCGATTATCTTAAAATGTACTTAATACCTGATATAGAATTTAAATCTGTTCGTAATTAATTGAATATGTGAATACTTTTTTTTCTGTTGTTCTTATTTTAGATTCTACTTTACTGAATTTAATGAAAACGTCCTCGGGTTACCCCCAAGATTGATTTTACACCATTAAATTTTCATCTCACGGAAATACCTATCCCCCCAAACATTTCCAATTTTCGAGCAAGAAAACGCTCGAGCTTTGAATTTATTTTTAACACATTGTAAACCAACGGGCAACTTTTCTGATACGGCAATAAAAACTTGTGATAGCACGAAGCCCAACCTACAAGACGACACAAGAGTGCACAGGACTAGTGTGTTGCTTTCTCGGGCAAAGAGCGCAAGATAAGATAAGCCCCGACACACGGCGACAATTCGGACTCTAAAGAAGTTAGCTCCTAAAAAGAACTCAAATTTGCTGCATGTTGTTTACATGAAAGATGCAATCAACGGTTTTCGTGTAATATTCGACGGAATACTTTCACAGTTCAACCGGCAAAATTTCTTTTGTGTTTGCCGGGGGAAAACTATTTACGATGTTCTCTCGTTGATGTAGCACAAAGTTTATTTGCTGGTTTTCCTATCGGCTCTTCGCCACGTTTTTTCTGATACATTTTCAACTTATAATTTATTTCACCTTTAAGTTGTCACAGACAGCACAGGAAACGTGGGATTCTTAGACGAGTTTTTGGAGATAAAGTGATAAATTGCAGTCTAAAGATAAGTTATAACAAACATGTTTGGCTTAGTATACATATACAGCAGACACTGCCCGCATATGCTAATAATTACAGCAGGCAGATTATGTAATGGGCAAGTAAATTTTAAAATATTCGACATTAACTCGCTAATAAAAGACCTCTGACTAGTAATTTGCTGCTTGTGTTGTGCATTGGGCAATAAATCAATTATCTCAGGCGCATTTGAACATATTTACTAACAATAAAATTAAACAAATGCAGGAATAAAGTCCGATTTAATTACAGACGCCGCAATTTAGTTTACTTACGTGGGCCAATAAAGATTTGATGAGTGAGAACAAAATAATCAACATTTCTGAATGGTAAAAGGACGCCACTGACAACTATTGGGGGTCTAATGATAAAACTTAAGCAAATAATTCTGCACCCTTTTTTTTTCTTGGGGCGCCATATTTTTTTGCACACAGTTGATCATACCTCTCACAACGGCCGTAAGTGTATTTTCCTGACGTTCCGGTTTATGTATAAATCAGTTTAAGAACACAACCAACTCTTCTTCCAGCATCGCAGCTTAAAAGTTCTTGGAATAAACTTTCCGTAGAAAACAGAAACATTTTATTGGTAGTCCAAAGTACCAACTGCAGTATACTCGTATAATAAAGTGGCGAGCATTAATTGAATGTCTACGAACAATAAATTAAGTTTTTTTTTCTGAGATTGTTAGAAAACCACAACACGTCGATAATAAATTAAAGAAATACATAATTTTTCCAGAATGACATTTACTCGAACTACAACACTATGTTATTTCACACAGCACTACACAAACGTAAAAAAAATCTTCACCTTTTACTGTTTTATTTTATTTTTGCAAAATAAAAATAAGAATTAATCTGGCCTTCTAATAAAAACGATTTAAAAACGCCAACTACTGGCCGATGATGAACATTTATTTACTGCAGCTTTTACTACGACTGTTATAGTTATAGATTATCTTTATCACTTCATGGGTGAACATTTTGCTGCACTAATACCTCGCAATTTTCTTTTTAACGAAAATATGTTCTTGCCAGACGAGATATTTGCCTGTGTCAGGGTGGACCATAATGCAAGAGTTAACACAGCGATACATTTATAGAGTCTGCGTATGTAAATGAAAGTGGTCTTCTTCGGTAATTTTTTTGGGAAATGTTTCGAAGAACTTACGAACGGAATACGGTCCTGTTTTGCTTATAAATCCTAAACGCCATTTGCACGCAGATGTGATTCAGAGCTAAGGGAGGGCATTTCGAACACTTGCTGTATACAACGCGGTCAGTAATGACTTGACAATTGGAGTCCAAAGATCCCAGCAATATGTGTCATTATGTTTAGTAGGACAGTTTTATTATTGTTTTACAATCGAATGTAAAACTTACCTGCTCAACATAATGACACGTATTGCTAGGGTCTTTGGACTCCGGTTGTGATGTCATTACTTACCGCGATGTAGGTATACAGCAAGTCTTCAAAATGCTCTCCGTTGAGCAGGTTCGTACTCAGTATTATACCTTAGCATATCTCCCAAACGATGCCGTTTTCGTAATTTTTTAAAGGAGAGAAAGTTTTTATGTAGTCACCTATCCATTGCTGCCGTACGGCCCATTATTTATGGGACACCCAGCATAAGAAAGCAATATTTTTTACTTTATAAACACAAATATTTGAAGTTTCCATATAATATATGGCACGAAGGGTTTGTAACAGCTAAGAATTAGCTGTGTGTAGATGTGCAGATTTCGATTAATTAAAAGTTTTCAGTCTTTCTTTACTTTAGTCCAAAGGTGGGGAAGCTGCGGCCTTCCGTAATCTTCCATAAAAAATTATAATAAACTTGCAGTTAAATAACAACATGAAAATAACTCATTTCGCTTGTAAATTACTGCCTTTCTTTTTATCGGGCCTGTTTGCCATCTTCAAAGTTAAAAGTGGCCTCCTGCGGTAAAAAGGGGCCCTCACTCCTGCTTTAGTCACTTTTAAATTTTATTTCGTTTCTTTTACAGATTTCCCGTTCTATAGTGTCGTTTATGGGTGTCGTTAGAATATCATCCGAATATGCACACACGGTTATTTTAACGCTTCTTCGCATGGTAGTACATTTTACTCGCCGTCGACCAAACAAATTGAGATTTATAGAAACGGTTGCACAATGTTTAGTCTTTATAATGACCATTTAACTTTTTATACTATTTCGATTATTCTGTTTTGATGTAAGTCTTATATGTACTAGATTGATAGTAAAAGCAATTTTCCAAAATGTTACATTCTGACCCCTTCAGAAGTGATACACATATATTTTTGTCATTTCTTACATTTTCCCATTTACAGTAAAATCTTTAAACAAAGAGACGATAAAACTTGACGCATTGTATGCACTATTAAGTGTAGCCCACATTGCATTCACTACATATAAAATTATAGTCAAAAATAAGTCTTCGTATAACAATTCCACAGCAGTGAAAATAAATTCCTTTCAGAATACAAAATTATTGGTAGGTAACCAAATAACAATGCCTATAACTATAATTTCCGGAATATCGACAGCGTAACGCAGCAAAACGACCTGTCGGATCACTGTCTCGTAAAAATCAAAATTTCATAGTTAGTGACTGTTTTATTCGTTCGTTTTGCGACACCTTCATTAAGCCCCGATGACTGTCATGAAAGCGTAAAATGTTACATAGTACGTCCGGTCGAGATCGTAACAATAAAAGTCTTTATGCACCACCAATGAGGAAAGCAATAAATACACTTCACGAGAGCAAACGTGGGCAAACAAAAAAGTCCAGGCGACGAAAAAAAGCAAGGGGTCGCTAACAAACGAAAATCTAGATTACTTAAAACCAGCACACGCTGCAGTACCAGCAATCTTTCCTTTCATGTCTGCATATTCTTGATAAAAAGTGCTCGGCGAATAAAGGGAACTGAAACCTCATCTATAATCATCTCATTTCGAAAATCTTTTGTTCTAAATAATGATCCTATAGAAATACACCAGCAGCCAAGCACGTCAAACACTGTTTCAAGAGAGCGGGGCAACCTCACAATGCGCCATTGAAGTTCTGCTGGTCCTTTTGTTGGTGGCACGTTGCGTACGCCAGCACACTGTAATCGAAACATTCAAACTTTAAGCTCTTTCTCAAAGTTAAACGTTTACATTATCCTCGGTGAAGAGCTCACGCCATTATCGCCAAAATTCGCTGATTTACGATGCGGAACATCCCCAAACTTACGATACACGAAATTAAATGAAGAAAAAAAAATAACAATAAATATTTCACGGAAATGATATCGAAATGGAAAAATATACTCCAAAACAAGATTGAAAATCAGAACTAAAGCGAATTATAAAAACAATCTTCCTAATTTAATATTTGGATTAAAACAGAATGTGAAAATATAAACATGTTTACTAAGTCGAGGTTAGGATGTGATACTGTATGCTATCTAACTTAGGCTTAACTTTAATCCTGGCTTAAATCTTTAGTGCAATTGTAATTGATTTAAACTCCAGTTCAAGTGAACTTAGTTCATCTCTTGATCTTAGTTTTATGTTAAATGAATTGTTACTTGATCTTTAATTGTAAAAGGTCTTTTATTCTAAACTTTGTTTAAACCAATCTTGCAAAACCGACTCTAATTAATCAAAGGATTTTACCTATACATATACATATACGGTATCTATCAAGACTGATACTGAAAAATTATATTTCGTGTAAAAACAGTTTACACACATGCATCAGTAATGTTATAACACCGTCTCAGAAATAAATCCAGAAATTTGTTTAACGTTAGCAAAGGGAAATTTGAGGACGCTTGTCAGTTTCGCAAACAAGTTTCTAGGATTACGTATCCTGGCAGATATCAGCACTAACTTGGAAGGCGAAATGCCGCGGCTGTTTGTCCACCTGAGCACATATTGCAGCCGAGAACAAACACGGGAATATTAAAGTGCGCTCTGACAACGAAAATTTGCTTACGTTTTGCGTATTATTTACGAGAAAATCCGGCGGCGCTTTCAAATTGTTCCTCTTCGCGTTTCGCCCGTTCCTCGGACGACCGTGTGACGAATGAATCCATGAATTAGTTATTTCGAAAGACGGGGGGACAATAATGGAAACTATGCTGTGCTGTTGTATGAGAAAAATAATTTTAAGGAATCGATAGCGATGGGAATTACGTTATGTCGACGACGGCGATGTTGCCAGCGTTTGATTAAAAATTAAATTTTCAATTCCGAAATTACTTACTTTTATAGCAAATGCGCCTGTGATTGATGTGTACGTACTCACCTGCAACAAAAAAATTAAACTATACTATTTTTACACAACAAATTCAGAGAAATTTAAATAAATAATGGTTATGTGTACTTTAGATGTATTGATTAGTAAAAGAAATTAAGTAATTTAATTTACACGACAAATAAGCAACATAATAAAAGAAACTAGTATCGTATTATAAAAATAAAGTGTAATTAAAGCACATTAATAGTATCTTCCAGAAAACTGCCACATTCAAAGTAGATAACTCAAAACTTATTTCCTGAAGCTCCTTCTTTCTATGCCCAAAGTCGTCATCGTTACTACCTACTTACAAATAATAAATTATCAAAATACGTTATTTATAAGAATTGACAGAGAAAAAGAGTGTATTCGGTACACTAGGAAGTACAATAATTCATAAATAAAATAATAAATATAAGATTAGAAACGATGACTAATTCTGTTGAGACCTTAGCACTTTTCCATTGTATTGTCATCATCAATACAGGCATTGAAACTCCATACCTTTTACAAATTGTCTTCCACTTCTTCTTATCATTCGTATTTCATCTCCATTTTCTATAACTCCTATGGTTTTGAGGGCTGGTTCTACCACCTGCAACACTTTTTCCCTAACATCCTCCCTCTAGCGTGAATTTTCTTTACAAGTCCTCCTTCTTTTTTCCTCCGCAAGCTTTTCTCTCCTACATTTTTATACTAATTCTTTCTGTCTTGTTATTTCCAAAGTTTGCATCCGCAGGTAAGTACTGGTCTAATAACAGTGTTATATATTCTCTAGTTTGTTCTTCTAGATACATTTATAGCTTTGACTACTACGACCAATGCTATTGCTCTTCTCCATCTTGTATTTCTGTTTTCTTATCCTCATCACTGATTATAATGACACCCAGATAGTTGGACTTTTCGACCATTTCAAAGACGTACATAATCCAAAAACAGTTCATAATTTTTTCATTCATTATTTCCTTGGTAATACTTTGATTTCAATCGTGTAGGTACTTTAATTTAACATTTGTTATAATAAGAACTTTTCTTATGGAATACTCCTCGAATCTCTAGGCGTCAGCTGCTGTGGTCATATTGCCAATCTTACTAGAATCTAGCCGACCCCGGAGAAATACCACCCCGATAGGAATCCTTAAGAAAGCATGTTTTTGGCATATCATACACAATTGAAAAACTGGCCACGAGGTTGGAATTTGAACCCAGAAGCAAACACGCAAATCTATGGACCACCCAGGCGGTTATATGTAGTAAGAACTCTGCTTATCTGTTCAACTAAATGTATTTGCATTTTAATTTGGTACTTTGCCTTAACTTTTTAACATACATAATCTTAACCCTATCTACCCGTAGGTGTAAGGGTGCTTCGTTCTGTTTAATGTTCGTGTACGAATTTTGTCCACTGTTTCCTGTTCATTGCTGTCTGCTTTGCATTTTCCCATGTTTTTCTCCTCCTCTGTAGAATTTCGCTGATGGTTTTATCCCATGTTAGTGGGGGTCGTCCTCTTCCTCTTTTTGTTTGGGTTCAGGCTTGCCAAATACGTTTTGCCATTCTTTCTTCTTCCATTCTTATCAGGCGTCCGAACCATCTTAGCTGATACTGTTCTACAGTGTCCAATGCAGCTTGCACTTTCAACTCTTCTCTTATTCGGTCGTTCCTTACTCTGTCTCTTCTCTTTTACCTTCCTCAAGGATTTCATTTCCATCGCTTGGATTTTACTTTTTAGTGTGTTAGTCAGTACCCAGCTTTCACATCCAAATATCAATATGGGTCTAAAAATGTCCTAAACACAGTCATTTTTGTTTTTCTACTTATATTTTTCTGACTTAAGAAGTTTCTGTTGAGGGCATAGTATAGTTTAGCTGTTGCTTCTACTCTTGTTGACATTTCCATTTCACATCTCCCTCGGTTATCTATTTACGCTCCTAGATATTTATAAGCAGTGACTTGTTCCAGTTCTACTCCATCAATTTCTATTTTTATATTCTTTTGTTCCTTCCCTAATAACATCACTTTTGTTTTACCTTTATTTATTGTCATTTTCATATTTCTAAGCACTTTATTCCATTCGTTTAAGTTTTTCTGCAGCTCTTTTTCGTTATTAGCAAAAACTACTATGTCGTCCGCAAACGCACATTCACGGAGTGTTGTCTGTTCCATTCTATGGAATCCAATACGTAGGGCTTTTATTTCTTTTTTATTTCTTTCTGTAAAAAGTGTCGGACTCAGTACCCCACCTTGTCGTAGACCTTCGTTGATTTCAAACTTCTGAGACTCCATGTTGCCCGTCCTTACATAGTTTACATTTCGTTTGTACATACTTTCCTGAGTTTCTGTTTTACTCCTCTTCTTCTTAAGCTATTCCATATCAGTTTTCTCGAGCTCTGTCAAAATCTTTCTCTAAATCAATGAATGCTATGTACCCTTGTCTGCTTTATTATTTGTTTTAGTGTGAATACATATATTGTACGAATACTTCTGCCTTTTCTAAATCCTGACTGGGTCTCTTCTAGTTGAGGTTCAATGTATGTTAATAATCTGTTGTTTAATATTCTTTCATACAGTTTTCCAACAATACTGAGCAAGTTAATCCCTCTGTAGTTCTCACACTTCATTGCATCGCCTTTTTTGAATATAGGCATTATTATGCCTATTTACCAGTCTTTTGGTATTTTCCTCTCGTGTCACACCTTGTTGATTAGTGTTGTCAGTAGCTCAATTGCTTCTCGACCCAAACTTAATATTTTTAATGTCTTTAAAATCTTTAAGCTTTCATATACTGCACAATATTTTTTTTAAATAATTTTAATATAATTAACAGTCCAGAATATCCTCAACTTGTATAAGCAGCGAATCTTATATTAAATCCCATTAACAACTAAATTTGAACTTTAGAAATATCTGTACTACGAAATTTTGAAACATCCTTGGCGCTCGATTTATTGTTAGATTGAATTAATAAATACTTATATTTTCCTGAAGTCCACAGTCTTTGGTTACTAAACTGGAACACGTTAGGATTTCTATCAAAAGAAACAGGATCGTAATAAGTGTACATTCAGTATGTTTGAAATTTGCGCCATTCCTGACCCACGTGAGCTAAAGGCCAGCGCAAACTATACGGAGGCAGGTCGCAGCGCACATGCACAGTTATACAAGGAAATCAAAAATTATTTCAACCAAGTGGCATGACTAAAAAAAGCGAAATCGCTGTTTCAAATATTGACGCGTATTTGTCACTGATTTATTTTCGTGATTGTAGGTATTCTGTTGTGTTTAACCAAGCATTACCAGTAAATCGCAGGTACTACGTCTTCCAACGATTTAACACAAAACACTGCATTGTTACCAACAGTGTGCAATGTGTTGCCTATACGACGGAGTCACGTGGGTTGAAATTATTTCTGATTTATCGTTATAAATGTATAAAAACGATTGCATGTTTTTGGGTTGCCGAGTGGCTTAGCGGTCAGCCTAGCCGACTTTGGAAGTCGTGTCGCTCGGCGGCGCAGGTTCGAATCCTACCAGAGCCTTGGATGTTTGTGTTGTTTAAACGTCTCAGACCCAGTTAAAATTTACTCTGTGAATGGCAAAATGTGCTTCAAGTAAGCTCGGCCAGCAGATTTAGCGGGTACTGCGCTAAACTAAAGGCAACAGAACAGAACGATTGCATGCGTATTTGTGCATTGCGATGCGGTGCGTTCTGTCGCGGCATAGTTTGCGCTGGCCTTAAGGGTTCAATATTCTTGTGTGATTTTAAAAATAAACTAAGAAATAACTACCAAAACGCCTGTACATTTAGCGAGATTTATCGAATTAACAACTAATATTTTGAGTTTGAAATGTCATTAATTTTAAAGTGTCGTGCAATGACTTAAGTTTGAATTACATTTCTGTGTAAGTAAAAAACAAAAAAGCAAAAAATTGATAATAATAGTGTGAATGTTAATAAATAACTAAATCCTAATAGTCCAATTGCTATTACAGCATAAATTATTCCTAAAGTTCCAAAAGTTTCCGTTTTTCTTCTTTAACTATAATGTTCAGATGAACGTTTCTTAGTAAAACTGGGACAACTACATCTTAATACAACATACATACAAAATCAAACATCACGCCAATCTCTATCCGTTTACATAACAATTTTGAAGGTATGTATTAATATCACAGCGCCGTGACTCACCACGCAAATCTACCGAGATCACGTCAGTAAAGCCGTTTAAAATTGCGACACTTATTCAGGTGCCTTTTCAATTATTATTACTTAATGTTACATGTCATTAGAGTCAATATCACGTCGTGATTAATCCAAGTTCGTGTGAAACAACATCCGCTCACTCATTTATGTAGTTCCCAGCGAAACCCATGTTTTTGTCCAATTTACTAACTACTAAATTGCTTAAATTGCGACAGCGCCCGCAATTAGACACTAACACCTAAATATTTCTTGAACGTGTTTAGATACTGGACGTTTAAAGATTATTCGTAACCCAAACGCATTTCGTAAGGGCGGCTCTCCGTATGTATATGTATGTTCTACGCCATTAAAGCAGAAATAAACCGACGGAGTATCTAATCAATATTTGTTTACCGCTCATTGGTTATACGTAACTTTAATAGTGCAATGTTTACTCAACTTGATTTATGTGAATGACCCATTTTGATGACCTACAGACAGATAGCAATTATGTAACTGTAATAACAAACACTAGCGCTTAATCTTGAAATAATGCTAATAGAATAAAACCAGTGCACTTCTTGATTCTGACAATGTTAAAGATTTTTCGCAAATATATAAAAAAAAAAAACATTACAAAACTATTTGTAAGTGTGCATGCAAACAATTAATAACTACTTACGTAAATAAAAAGAGAATTAGTGTAAAGTAAACAAGTTGTGTGTACTAAAAGCTATCTATGGTCACATAAAAACTGTTTGAAAGCAAATGTTTCGAATATTAACAGTTGTTAAAACGATAATTTACCAGCAGCAGCACATTTATCATTCTGAAAAAATAATGTAAATATCTAATCGGTTTTTAAATGCGTGTGACAATCAGGAATCGGTATTGAAATTTACATGTGTATAGCAAATACAACCAATGATCAAATCATTCTATTGTTGTTCCTTGACAGTTAATGACTTTTTACAGTAGTTGTAGACTAAGGGGGTCATTCTAATCGGGCTTGCAAGCTACAACTTGCTACGATCCTACTTCCGACCATTATCGAGACTGCACAACGTTTTATCCTGTTACCACCGAACATTGCCGAGATTGCAGCTTCTTACTAGTTGCTAAGGAGGTACCACCGTTGCTAGGTTGCAAATCCGATTAGAATAACCCCCTTAGGGGGTCATTCTAATATGTATATGTTCAGAGTTTTAGCTCAAAAACTTTTGGCGGTATTCAAACAATGTAAAAGGTAGTCAGAATTAAAAGTAATGTCTGCTTGATAAGACATTACCTACACCTCTCAGATAATGTCCGAATAATGTCCTTCAGCTTTCAAACTTTCTACCCTGATCAATTGCTTCTTTTCTGATTAAATGAGTGTAATCTAAATCCGTACAAATGATAATATCGAGTCTCGGTAACATCCAAAAAATTATGTGTTCTTCAGATTTCATTCAAATATTTTATCCTGACTGCGTCATTTATGATTAAATGAATGTAGGCTAAATAAGGATTTAGAACATCTAAATAAGGGGTGCCCTTACACTTGGCTGATCAGAACGCTGAACGCTTAGCGGTCGTGCAAAATTGTTCCTTCTCGTCAGAATAACTTGACCACAGACAGACGCTCTTTCCTACCCGATTAGCACGAAGGATAATCTCGCATTAAGGCGCCTCATTTTTAGCGCAACTTATTGTTAGTCCGCAAATGACACGAATGTTTGTACATTCTTATCATATTCCCGCTAAGCTGCTAGGAAATGATTGTTTGTTAATGGGCAATTCCGACGTCTTTCCTGAAGACTTATGGCCGGTATTATAGCATGAGTTTAAAATGACAGTTTAATCTAAAGATAAAACTTCAGATCAGTATAATATTTTCAGACTAATGAGTACGAAATTAAACACAAATTAGACAATAAAATGAAAAAAATTCGATCAAACTAACCTCACTTATATTAACAGTAAGTTTAAGCTTCTCTTCAACCACCGATTGACGTTTAAACTTAGAAGCTGTTGTCATCGGCAGGTATAAAACGGGAATACCTTAAAATCTGAAGTTTAACTGTCAAACTGCAGTTTAAACTAATGCTATAATACCGGCCCTTACTAACATAAAAATTAACCAACACTCTTTCCTTCGAGTTTGGAATATCACATTCCAAAGGCGACGGAAAAAAACGTACGTCTATGGCCACCTACTGAGAGAGGGTCCCCGATTTCGACCGACCGCTGAGCGTTCAGCATTTTAACCACCATGTATAGGGCGCCCCTAAGGATATTTGTAAGTACAAATGATAAGATCGAGTTTAAATAAACAATTTAAAAAAAAAGAATGTGAAGATAAATGCGAACTAATCGAAAAATATTAATTTAACGTCAAACGATAAAATACATTAAAATGAAGACGAGAAGACAAAGTACAAAGTGAACAATCAACGCCTTAGAAACATTTTTAGTAACAGAAAAATTCCAAAAGTGATGTAAACTGAAGTTGTACAGAAACATAGTGATTCCCTAATACCGATACGCGTGCAGATAGTCACAATCAAAATGATGAAATACTTTAGGAAAAAAAGCAAAATGAAAATGAAGTACATTAAGCCCTTTCTATTTACGCCAAATCTCACTTAATCTCAGTTGCCTCACTTTTTCTCAGAAAAAAATGTACTGTTCTATTTGAAAGTTAAGAAGTGAGACAAACTGAGAATTTTACCCCCCCCCCCTCCTTTATCCCAATTGCATATTGTACTGTACTACGGGGTCGATAGGCTTTTAAGCCTTTGAGAACTGCAACCATATTGATCTTTTTTGTTCAAACCCTCCAAGTAATTAATTTCCTAGGAACCCTACCTTATCAGCGAAGTGTAGAATGTTCCTAAAAGGTTTTGCTATCACCTCGTCAGGTGTCAGACTCACTCTTTCTAGGTGACTAAGTCGAAGTCTTGTTAATGCATTTGCAGAGTACGTGCTCAGCTATTTCTATTTCCGACTCACATAATCTGCAAATTTCGGCTTCCACCAAGCCCATGTTCTTAAGGTGATAACTCACAGGACAATGGCCCGTGAAAAGACCTGTAATAGTCTCTATTTCATTCTTTGACAGAAGTAGAAGCTTTTGAGCAATCTCAGGCGAATACTTGATAAATTTCTTCGCCTGTCTTTGCCCTGGAACATTAATCCAGTAGGACATTTTCTTCCTATCCAGCCACCTTTCAGTCTCTTTCCTATACAGTGACTTGCTCAGACCACAGAAAGATTCAGGACCTACGGGGGAAGCCTCAGAACCAGTTCGAGCAAGTTTATTGGCTCTTTCGTTCCCTTCTATACTCTCATGACCGGGAATCCGTTTTAGGGTAACTTTATTGCCCTTAGCCAGATCCTTGAGAGATTGTTTACATTCCCATATGGAAACGGACTCAATACAGTATGCTTTGAGTGCCTTTATGGTTGCCTGACAGTCAGACAGAATATAAATCTTTTAACCCTTTGTGTTCCTTCTTAGACACTCCTGGGCACATAGATTTATTGCAAGTGTTTCAGCTTGCATAATTATAAGAGTGGTACCAAGGCTATTGATGCCTCGTACTTCGGGCCATAAATACCTATGCCGGTTCACTTTGCAGTCTTTGATCCATCCACGTACCAGATGGAGACATTGTTGCCTAACTATACTACTTGACTTTTAGCCATATGACGGCTACCGATATCCACTTCATAAGGTATGTCACAGTCAAAAGTTTTCGGCATCATCTCCGTGGGTTTATCTAATATATCTGGCTGCCAAAGATCCAGAATTCTAAGGTGACCAGTACACGATCGCCTGGTTTAATTTTCCTAGTCCGAGTTAGTCTCAAGGAAGCTTGCATGCCCTCCTTCTGCACATGAAGTGAAGTGATGGGATATTTAGCAAAATTTCCAGAGCTGCTGTTGGGGTGGGATTCATAGCCCCTGTTATTCCCAGACACGCTAATCGCTGCAATTTCTGCAGCTTATTTTGCGTGGTTAATTCTGTGGTCTTCGTCCACCACATTAAAGAAGCGTAGGTAACTATGGGTCTTACTAACGCTGTAAATGACCATTGAATCATTCGCGGTTTCAGTCCCCATGTCTTACCAAAGAGCTTACGACAAGCCCAAAAGGACGCCGTTGCCTTTTAAACTGTCTTATCGACATGTGTTTTCTAATTAAGCTTAGTATCTAGGGTTACTCCTAGATATTTCACTTCTTTGGAGACCTGTATATTCGATCCATTTAGAGAGAATGGTACTATGATGGTTTTCTTGGGGTTTACACTAAGTTCCTCCTTTTGGCACCATCTATTGATAATATTCAGAGCATTTTGCATTAGGTTGGAAATTAGCTTTCATGCTTCCCTCTGATCAGTGTGACTATGTCATCTGCGCAACCTAGTACCTGATGACCTTTGTCAGTCATTTCGCTCAGTAGGTCATCCACAACAATAGTCCACAGCAGCGGTCATAATACCCCACCTTGTGGGCAGCCCTTTGCTGTGTGGTTATTGAGGTTTCTTCCCCTCCTAAAGAAGCCGTTACTATTCGACTTGCCAGCATTGCTTTGATCCTCCTGATTGTCGGTGGATTAATGCCTCGTTTTGTGGCTGCTCTTTCTATAGATGCATAACTTCTGCAGCTACTTCACTTGGCTCAGTTATGGCTCAGTTCGGTAATGGGGTGAAGAGGAATAAAAACATTGGATACCAAACGCTGAATTGGTTGGTTCGGCAATTATCTATGATAAAAATTGTTGTCCATTATAAACCTTATTTATTTGCATTAATTTCTGACGAATTTATGAGACCGCTAGCCAGTTTAAGGCTATTAAGACTTGAAACACTTAAGACACACTAACACACTAACTGAGAAACGCGTTCTTTTTAACAGTGCAAGTCCAAGTAAGATTGAAGTGAAACAACTAAGTTATCTCACTTCAGCTCAGCTCAGTTCAACTGCTAAATAGAAAACACTTATTGAATCCAAGATCAATTAAAGACGAAACATTAGAAAACGCATTTGAGACGATTGGGACAAGTAAATTGGAAGACAGAAGAAAGAGCAATTAGAGTACGTATAAGAAATGAGGCGTATAGTACAAAACCGGCCTAACTGAAAAGACAACGTTGTAGGAAAACTGCCATGAAAAAAGAATCCAACTCTTCAGCAGGAAATCCTCCAAATACATCTAATGAAAAAATTAATAATATCATTTGGGCTGTTGGTGCACAGTATTATTTGAAATGTAAGGTATTTTATACTATAAAACAAAATAGTAATTTTGTCAGTGGGCCTTTGTTGCGCTATACGCCTCAAATAATAATAAAACAAAAAAAAATCTATAGTAAATCGGTCTTTTATTAAGGTTATACTTCGGTCAAAACGTAAAGAAAATGTTTGAAATGTCAAACTAAATAAACTGAAATCTAGCAGCAGCTCTTATTTTCGTCCAAACTTCACCTGGCAAAATCACTTCTCCTACTTTTTGAGTGGAACTTAAATGAGACATTTTACCAAAATACAAATTAACACTAACTATTGACAGGAAAATTTGTGTTAAACGTCAGAATTACTAGTGACACTTTATAACGTATGTCCAAATAAATTTCTGATAAAGGTAGGCCATGGAAGATAAATTATTACATTATTTACATTAAAATATTGTCCAGTTCTTGAGTAGTTAAGTAAAATTGAAGTTTAATTGGCCACATCTTATAGCTTGATATGTCACTAACTTCAAAATCTGCTTCGTGTTGTATTTTTTTACATTTTCATGACCTACCTTTATCAAAAATTTATTTGGACATATGGTACATGTAACTAAACGTCAAAAATATTAAAGTTTACATTGTAAAAATGACGCGTCCAGATTTTATTATCCGCTACTGTACATAATAGTGTATTAAGAGATATGTTACAAAACCGCACTGGTCCAAGTTTAGAAAAGTTTTCGAACGGACAAGTACATTAAAATGTGTTATATTTTGTATCTTGAACAAGTATCAATTTGGAGATTATTTTTGTAATTTGTCAACAGATTTAGTTACATGTATTGACATAATTGATGGAACCCAAATGAGTTTCATAAAGTAATCATTAGAAAACCAAAATAGATCTTTCTATGCCTGTTTTTTTGACAATTATGTAACACCGTAACGGGACTCCAGGATTTCCAGCCTTATCATCAAAGCTTGCTTAGTTCGTTTATAATAATTATATACATATACTCGCTGCAGCTCTAATCGTGTTACTATTGTTGTTTTTCCTTTTAAGTATAAATCGCCTTACAAATCAAGCAACCGCAGTAAACATCACATATCTATAAATGTATGATCATTAGACAACTATAGTTCGTCGCCTCAATGCTTTTTTGTTCCATACCACATTTTTCGATATTTTAAGTTAAATCCACTTTTGATAAATTCAGTGCATGTTTATTGTATTTACCAAACCTTATGTATGAATGGGAATTTAGATGCCTATTTGTTCCATAATTCATTTTGGACATATAATTTCCGCACCATGGTCGTCATTACCCCAGTAGTTGGGCAATCGCAACCAAATGCATGATACCAAATTTGTTTTTTTTTTAATAGAAATAAAGGAGTATTTAGCTTTCTACCCAAAGCATAATAAATCTACATAGTCCAGCCTGTTCGGAACTTATTTTACATATCAGAAATAAAAATTAGAACATTCTTGACGCCCAATTTCCCTTAGGTGGTCGTCATTCCCCCACTCTCCCCTACTACAGATTTTTTATTCACTCGATGTTCTAAAAAGTTTCAAGGAAACCTCAACCTTGCAAAAACCACCATCTGTTCTGATATCGTCAAATGATTAAAGTATTTTACAATTGAGGGCTCCAGTGCAATAACCGGTCAAGTCCACTTTTTGAGCGAATTGAGATAAGAATACGTTATAACACAATATAAAATGCTCTTTCGTTCTGTGCAAGAACGACATCCCTAACTTTAAGATAAGGAAAACACACGTATTTTGGTGATTGCCTAAAATGGACTGAAAGTTATTTTCGGGCCGGAGATTACTTAAAAAGAACAAATTTGAACATGTAATGACTTTGGCAAAAGAAATTACTACCTGCTAAGGAGCCTATAACCAAATCAATACTGTATAATTCTTACTAATATCCAGTATTCTATATTTTTCAAAGAAAACATTATTCTGCTCTCCAGTACAATTATCAAAAATGGACTTGACTGGTTATTACACTGGACCTCTCAATTAGTTGATGTCTTAAACCTTGTATAAACCTGACGCAACATACCTGGAAGAAAAGCAGTTAATACGGTGCGCTTAGAATACGTAAGAGAGAATAATGAAACAAATATTGGAAAACAATTTGTGCGGAACGTAGAAAGAAAATAGGTAGATTTAGAAGACGGTGGATAAGCAGAATAAAGCACTTTGAAAAAAGAAATGGAACAATTGGAAGCAAACATGAATCCAGTAAGAGCAAAAGTACATATTTCTTTGTAACTAAAACGAGAAATCAGAAGATAAAGAATTCAGAGGTATCCGCATATTATTAAAAAGCTGACTCAAAAGCGTCTATCATTCTGCAGATATATTAATCTAAAACGTGTAGGATTAAACACGTAGTATAAAGTAAAGGTGAGAAAGCAATTAGAATGAAGACGGAACAAATCTGAATCGTTCGCATATTATAAAAAAAAAGGAAAATAATAAGCAATAAGTAATTTAAAAAAGGATCAACGTGTATTTCGAGAAAAAATTCAATAAGAAAAAAATTAAAGTAGAAATCACAGTGATTTATTTAACTCCCACTTCGTCATAAAAAAAAATCTCCACTAGAACTCACCCCGTATAAAAAAAAAATCTATCTAGTTATTCAGACACCGAATAATTAATACAGTTTTTTTGGTTTATACATATGGTATTGTACTGTCCCTTATTAAAATAATTACACCAAATAGCAACGAAAGGTTAATTGATATTATTGCAGATAAATACTAGGATAAATCTACTAACAGGTAACCATAATAAGTAATGAACAGCTCCATTTATTAAAATAATAGTAACATTTGGGCAATAAATCGACTCTATTTATCGTTATAGGTATTTTTAAATTGATTTTGTATTACAAGCTGCGGGTTCGCTTGAATTACGGACATGTTAATAAATTCACCAACAGGTAACCACAATACGCAATGAACTACGTCGGCGGCTGCGTCATTTATTGAACTTTTCAGAAAATAAATCGCTTATATTTAGTACGGGATTTATTTTTAAGTCGATTTTGTATTAGAATTAATGACAACGCAGGTGCATGTCTGGGTTATTCGACGATGCGTAATGAAGAGGCACTTTCACAACGCGAATCTCAATTTCCGCCTTATTTTCGACGGCGGCAATCAAGCGACATTGTCTCGGCTAAAAACGAAGACTTTTCCCCTTTCTATTACTTGACCGACGGGTAAACAAAAACCTCCAAATTATTGCCGCTTCTATTTTCTCCACAAAACCGCACTAGACGTGATCTAAATTTAATCTAAACAATCCCGAAATAAATACTAAACTGAAAGCCGCTGCGCTCTCTCCGAGCGCATGGCTTATAATTGCGCTCTCTTCTTATCAAATAATTTTCTTTATCTGCGAATGTCGAGGTTAAAGAGTTCTTCTGGGTCAAGGGCATCGACCCATGGCGGAAGTACACATCACGTGACCCGCCCCCGCGTTGTTACCACGGCAACGTACTAGTGCCAAATGCCTACTCCAGAATAAGATACCGCGTTGGCCGATGACTGAAAGTGAGACACTCAACTTGCGAACGACGAAGAGTAATAGGGATGAGTTATTCCTGTCCCTCGGGATCATTCAGTGATTCCCGAGCTCAGACGCCCGACGATTTCACAAAACAACTCCCCAACAAACGTCCTTCCTCTGATTATCAGATGCACTCCCCATTTAAACGACTCCAAATGCTGCCTTTCAATAGTAACCCTACTCAGTTATTTTGGATTACACTTTCTGAAATGATTTCGTGAAATGAATTTATTTCTATACTACTTTCTTCAATGGACTTAATTGGGTTATCACAAGGGAAGCTTCCTAAATTTATTTTATTTAAACCAAAAGTCATTTAGAATAATGAACGACTTCCCAACAAAGAACTCTCAATTCTGCCATTTATATTGAATTATGTCCACCAAAATATGAAAATGAATATTCTTTCTTTCCCATCTGACTTAACTAGAACATGAAAACAATTCACTATCCCTCCCCGGCAAGCTCTGAGCTTGGGGAAAAGTGGGTGAAAGAAAAAACAAAAAATTAAAGAATAATCCATCCACGAAAACAGGAAGAAAAGAATGATGTCAAAAAGTGCCAGTAGAAAACATCTTCCACAAAAGAATGGTGAAATTTGAACTCTTTTGATTAGTTGAAATGGAATATCATAAAAGACGATACTAATAAGACAAGGTCTCTGGATCTGACACGAAAGTACATATTTCTTACAACAGAGGCCTCTTACTAATATTAGTCAATTTAGATATTGATAAAGAGAGTCAAATTATGATACCTGGAAATTGAAAGGTGAAAGTAGCAAGCAACTGTTCAAAAACAGTCACTGAAATGCTCTTTAATAATTCGAAAAACATTCTTTTAATTCTCTAGGAACCAAGAAAGCATAAAATCGTTCAAGGGTCATATGAAAGAAATAAAAAGTGCCGAATGCGAAACACGAGCAGAGCTCTTAAAAGGAAAACAAAATATTCAAAAGCCTTACAAATGCTTTGATCAATAGAAACATCCAAATTCGGAGCTTCTTGAAATGGAAGTTATATCTATATTCTTTGATTTGAAGTACTTCAAACGTGTTCTTTAATTAAGGCGAAGCCTCACCAAGAGATAAGTAGAAAGACATATGTGAAAGTATAGGTCACAAGTCACAATACGAGGATAAGGTGAATAGTTGTCGGTCTGACACAGAGATGGCGCTCCAATCAGGAAAAATTTAAGTTTTCTGCCTGGGTGCACGTGTCATTAGTTCGTATGACAAGTTTCAACTTGTTCTCTCAAGTAGTTTGTTTACACGAATTTTTGCAGTAGACGTCTTGCGTGTTTTTCGTTAAAATGGATAAACTTGAATATCGTGCGGTCATAAAATTCTTCGTTTTGGATGAATTAACCCCTAAGGAAATTCATCCGAAGGTGACAAAAGTTTACGGGGACTCTGCTCCTTCCAGATCAACCGTTAAAAAGTGGGCAGCTTAATTTAAACGTGGTCGCACATCCCTCGAAGATGACCCATGTGAAGGACGGCCAAAAACCGCAACCACACCGGAAACCATTGAAAAAGTGCATGATATAGTGTTGGACGATAGGCGAGTAAAGGTGAGTGAGATAGCTGAAACTATGGAGATATCGGAAGAAAGGGTGCGAAACATCTTGCACAAAGAATTAGGGATGTGAAAGCTCTGCGCAAGATGGGTGCCACATTTGCTGAATGCCGATTCAAAAGCAAATGCGCAAACGATTTTCGCAGCAATCTTGGGACCGATTCAATAGGGATCCAACCGATTTTGTGCGGCGATTTGTCACATGGATGAGACATGGGTCCACGCCAGAAACGAAACAGCAGTCCAAGAAGTGGGTGGAAGCCGGTGGTTCAGCGCCAAAGAAAGCGAAATCTATCGCATCTGCCGGAAAGGTCATGGCCAGCGTGTTTTAATTGATTACCTTGCAAAAGGCAGAACAATTACAGGCGAATATTACTTCAACTTTCTTGACCAGCTGGATGCCAAAATTCGCGAGAAGAAGCCTGGTTTGAGGAAGAAAAAAATCATCTTTCACCAGGACAACGCACCTGCACACAAGAGTGCGATGAGAAAACTGCGGGATTTGAGGTACGATTTGCTCGGCCGTCCCCCCTATTCTCCTGATTTGGCACCCTCAGACTTCCATCTGTTCCCAAACTTGAAAAAATTTGTTTCTGGGAAGCGCTTCGCATCCAATGAAGAAGTTGAGAGGGCCGTGGATGAATATTTTCACAACCTTCCAGACTCTCACTTCCGGGAAGGAATACTGATGTTGGAGAAACGCTGGACCAAGTGTGTTGAAGTCAAGGGAGATTATGTAGAAAAATAAAATCATTTTTTAACTGAAAGTCGCAGTATTTCATTGTCAGGCAAAGAATTTTTCACCTTATCCTCGTACATGTTAGAACTGGAAGAGAATGGAGATGGAGTTATCTGATAGTAAATAAAGGTAATCGATAGGCAAAGTCTCAGAAGGACAAGAAACACAGAAACTTTGTAAAGTGGACTCACATTACAGTCTCAGAACTGAAAGAGGAAGTAAATGTCCGTTATATTAGAAAAGGTCGCTTCATAGTTAAAGAGCATTCGTTGAACGAAACATTCAGAGATAAGTAGATTAGGCGCACAATAATGCAAGAACCTCTTGTTTTTTTTTTTTCAATTAAGGAAGTACCAAACACTCGCTAGGGTGTAAACAAATTCTTTACAACAGAATCTATAAAAATGGAACTGATAGAAAGATGTCGAAATGCGAAAAGTGATGAGTGGTAGCTTGTGGAAACTTGTTAATACCCCATATAAGAGTACTCATAAGGTAGTGTAAGTGTAAGTAAGTGAGTAAGTTAACTATAATGCTAGATCTTGTTTAAATTGACACAAACACGTCTATACTGATCAATAGATTGTTAATTTTTGAACTTTTATATAGCTCTCTTTTTAGCTTTGGTGAAACAGCTTTACCTCTCGAGGCGGAGGTAACGTTGTACTCTTAACTGTAATTGATCAGATCGACGTGTATGTAAGAAAAAATGGCGTTTACATATATCCATGTATTGGCAGAGGTATCAATTCTGTCTAACCATGTAATTCGAATTACCGTTTACCAATTACCAATTACTATGCTTCCTTAAGTAATCAAAGTTGATTTAAAGTTTAAGAAAATAGAACATATACATTACTTCGGCGCCAAACAAATGACCAAAAAAATTCATTTTTCCAAAAACTCATAAATTCTTTGCACAGAGGACATCGGTTCATGGTTTCGTTTTGTATGTGTATGTCCTTCCTCAACGAAAATAAGGAGGAAATAAGGAAGACTAAATATGTTTTAATTTAAAGACTATTACCACCAATATTTAACACACGCTTTTAAGATTTAATCTCGTTTGCCAACTATTTCTAACTTGGCCTTCGCCTGAACCAAATGCCAAGAAAAATGTGAGAAAACATCAGGCTCATCGATCAAAACAACAGTTCTGTGCAAATTAATAATTTCTCCGTCCAAACACATGTAAGTTATATAAAACTGAAAATGATTTGGTTTATGGAAAAGAAAACAACTTTAGATCGAGTACCTAAAGCACTTGACGCTTCGCGAACTGGGTTATTCACTTAATCGATGGTAAATCACTTTTTGATAAAGTCAAACAAGTACTTTAATATAATATAGTATACATAGGTATTTGTTCGAAAACTTACTAAAGTAGTTAGAAATTTCACTCGACTTAAATCAAAATAAAATCAGTCAATGCAGCAAGAGAGATTTTTTATTTTTTGTTCAAAAATATTTAAACATTCACTCAAATAATTTTCATTAAAACAATGCCTTTAAGTTTACAAGTCAACTTTAGAACATCTTACGAGTGGAATTAATGTCGTTAATAATACTGAATAAACGTGCATAGCCAATTTCAAATTTATCTGTGCGTGACGATTCATTGACTTGATCTATCGTCGTCATAAAAGTCTTCCTAGCATTTGCCATACAAACAGTCCTCCAGCTTAGCCTATAGAAGAAATAAACGTATCAAATTTCAAGACGTACATTTTTCCGTGCGTCATCCCACGTATTGTTTATAATTAAGGCAATTAATTACGTAAGTATAATTAGTGAAAAACAAGTCAGTGTCCGATCGAAAAATGCCCCATGAGAATTAAATTCTCTGAAGATTTACGAGCGCACTTAAGCCTGTACATTTCACAGCGTGTGTGCATTATAATAACGTAGATTTTGAATTAACGATAAGATTATGTTACGTTCGAAACTTGTTTTTATTATAAACAACTCTGTTTCACACCGCAATCTGCCCGGTTTCGCCGCTGCTGCTACCTGTGATAATATTAAATAACACGTGTGAATGTAGCCACCAGATAAATTGGTCATGTTTAAACGTGTTTGGTGTCTCTTTATCGAATGAAGGGGGGTAGCATTTGTATAATTTAAATAAGCCAGAGATTTACTTTGCGTCTTAATTTGCTGTGACTAATTCGAGCTCGAATGCAAATAAATTAAAGATGATAGCAACAATCTAGTAGATAACAACTCACCTGCACTACTTTTACAGTGTCTACTATTTCATCAGCGAGGTGCGCATGTAGCGAGTCATATTTTTTACAGATAAGAAAATATATAGGTGCGGATTTACTATACGTTGTACATATTCAAATGGCAAGTTTTATCAGTGCTGACGTGAGAAAAATTATCTGTATTAAATTACTCTGCACGCAAATTACCACAGGTATTGGCTTTAACAGAAAATACCAGAGCCACTTCACTGTGTATTTCAACCAATTCAAGTGAAAATAATGACAAATATAATATCACATTTTAAGAGTAACATACAGTGCGATTCCAAAATGTTTTTCCCCCTCTTCAATTAGAACAGAGAATGAAGCAGGCAAGGTCGCCATAGATAACAACATAACGTAGGATACCTCATACGAAAGGTCTTTCTGCATCTCCTAGCGATAAGTAGTAACTAAAGTCAACATTTTAGCAAAACTTCGCCATTTCAAAACATTTTTGTTCAATTCTACTTAACGAAGACAATTCGAGCAAGGCATCATTCAGTAACGACATTGTTTACTTTAGATATTATTGAGAACGAAGGAGGGAGGGTGTTTTAAAATCGCTAAAATTTAGCAACGCACAATTTCATAAATTTCATTAAATTAAATTAACTCAATTCATTAATTTCGTGTACACATGGAGATAGATAATTTAATCTGTCTGATATCAGCGAACGTAATTTATGTCAATACAGACAATTCGTTGCGGGTCTAAATATTTGCGCCGTACATTCTTTTAGATCAGGCACGGCGATATAGGCTCGATTTTTTTTTAATCTGGAAGTGTAGCACCTGGTTATCGATGTGTAGACGATTTTATCAAACTTATGTTTAGTGGGGTCTTACGACGAGAATGGGCGTAATTTTTATAAGATACTGCGATGTGATGTTGATCGATTTACAACAGTAGCGAATCGTTCAAATTGGAAATGATGAAAATAGTTTTGATCGCATCAGTTTTTAATGAGAAGAAAATGGAAGGCAAAAAGACCTTAATCACTGGAATTTTGAAAGTTAAATGCTTAAAGCTGACGGAAAACAAACACCTAAGCAATTCCTATTTGGAAAACATTTTAGTAAATAAGAAGAATGGCTTAAAACCTTGGATACATAGATTCCAAAACGTATAGTCTAGAGACGAAGAGAAACTGTCGTTTGCAATAATACCAGTTAAGGAAAATTTATTAGCAACAAAACAAGTACATTAATGGACAAAGCAAAAAAATATAAAATTACAATAACTTTCCAGCTTAATAGCTATTGCTAACTTTTACGGGTTTTTTTTATAGTTCATTGTTTATAAATTCAAATAACTTTTTTACGCAATCATTGGTTGATAAGAAAACAATAATAATTATTAAAACCTTCCATGTGACTTAAATTTATATACATCCTTCAACGAGCATTCTTTTTCATCCAAGTCAAACACCATTCATTGAATAGTAAATATCACGAAGAGTAAATCGCTCGAGTACATGTTAGGAGTGCGCCACTGGAATTTCTTCTTCCTGCCCAAACACGAGCAACCGTGAGCTCCTGCTAATTGTAACGCATCTAAAATTAAACAGGGCCGCATCATCCGTTGAGCAACAACTAATGACAAGCGGGCCAAGTTTTAAGGTCAATTCCGTTCGATACAACCACCGCCGTTTATCGCCGTTTGTGAGAGCCGATCGGACGCTGAAATATTCAGAACGCGAATAATTTAGCGCGCCGTGATTTACGAAATTTATGCGCTTCCTGTTTCCAACAATAAATACGCCGGCTGCGTTGTTACGTTGGGAGAGTACACGGCGGCAGGCGAAATGAATTTGCGATCGATATATTAACGAAACCGAGGATTGTTTTATTAAGCGAAACTACAAATACACAGGAAACAACTCAAATCATAAATCAGTGAAGACACCTTCAAATTTACTAACGTAACGTAACACAAAGATGAAAGCTTCCCTTTTTGAAAAACAAAAGTGATTTATGGCGACCATTTTAATTATGTGAAATTTCTTACGCAATCAAAAACCTTGTTAAACTTCATCAAATTCAAACGAAGTCAAATAAATACTGCCAAGGGCTTTGGAGATCTCACAAGGCGCGTTTCCACGAGGCCAGTAAACAGGCCAGTAGCTGGCCTTGCCAGTCCAGTGAATTCCTATTTCAATTGGCATCCAGTGGTGTTTACACGGAGCCAGTCACAGGACTCCAGCTACTGGCCTCGTGGAAACGCGCCTTCAAGAGGAGTAATTCATCGATTATGACGACGTTACTAAGAATTTGGAAATCCAAAAGAACTGCATTCGGGAAAAACACGAATTACAACTTCAATTCAGGATAGATTTTTGAAACTAAGAGCATTACGAAACACTTCAATAAATGCTTTTGTTTTAATTCGCTCCTTAAAAAATACACACCATAATTATAACTATCTCCAATCAAACTGTCAGGAACAGATTGGATGAAGTTAATCTTCATTCTCGTCGTCCGGCAGTTATTCGTGGTAATCGAGAAAAAGCTCGAAATGTTTCATAAAAATTGGAATGAGCAACAGTAATCTACAGTACTGGGTTTGGATTTTCTCCCGACACGATAAGAACTCGGTTCTGGAGACGACCGAGTAATCAGGAACGACTAGAGATTTAAAAAATTCAATGGAGGAAATAATGATAGGCAGAAGAATAGAGCTCGTTTATATTGACTAGCAGGTAAATAATCGAGCCTATTGTACTTCCCATAGCTAAGGAACTTGTTCCAGAATTTTGTTTAATGCAGGATAATGCAAGACTTCATGTTGCTGCTACCATTTCTCAGTGGCTGTAAGCTCAAAACATAGATGTTTTACAACTGAACAGTCGCCAGACTTAAATCCAATTGAGCATGTTTGGGGCATACTCAAAAGAAGAGTTGTTCCTGATTTGATTTTTACATACATTCAACGTCGCTGGAATGATACACCACAAGAACAAATTAACCACTTGACATTGATACTGATAGTAAATTGCTCAGAAATTGAAAATCACTAATTAGAATAATTTTGTATTTATTTTTCAATAAAGAAATATTTGTATTGTAAATTCAAATAAGTTGAATGAACTGGTTAGGTCATGTTGTCCTAATTTTTGTTCCCTGAATGCATTTCTCCACATATATCTTTCATTTGATGACTGGTCGTTTTTTTTTCTTCTTCATCATGATGATCATTTTTCTAACGTCCTATAAACATTCTACTTTTAACGACTTTATTATTTCCATCTCCCTTCACATTCTTTCTGTTTTTATGTCCTCTTTGGGCATACTACGTTCTTTTCCTTCAGTCTAATTCTTCGGATCCTCGTTTAATCTCTATATACAGCGTGACTCAGAATAAGTGTCCGACCCGTTAACCGCAGATAATACATGAAATACATAGTTTTTGAGATAAAATTCATTGAAAATTCGGATGTAAATTGGTTGATGGTCACTGGAATAACTTTATTACGTCACGAAAGCGCAAAAAATGAAATGAAACACGTGGGTTTGCCCTGCACCAAAACTATAAACGTTTTTGTTTATGGCCTTCTTTATGCGGAAAGAATTTATAACGGGCAATTCATTTATTGCGGAGTTCGAACTTGTATATGCAGACGGAACCAATGAATCACAATTTTTTTCCGACTAAGTAAGGGTAGACACACTTATGGATTTGTCAGTGCAAGTTAGTTCGCAATAGTACGTGAAACGTTCGCTTAACTTCTAGTGGCAATTGGAGGAAATTTATTAAATTCAGTGCCTGTTAAGATTATTAAGGCTATCATATCGAGCACCTGTTATAAAAACCGTAAGTTTAAATAACTACACTTTAATATGAAACTCATAAAAGACTTGACCTTAACTTTTAAATCGGCGCCAATTCAGCTGATTAAAAAAAAAATTTGTTTAGACAATACCGATTGTAAAGTTGTGAAAATTATTAATTTCAAATAAACTGAAATATTCTATGCTTCACATAAGATTAACGTAGTTTTACGTTGTTCAAGCAGTCGGAAGTCACACCGTTTCTAAAACAAACTTTTACAGTTTACAATACTAGGTAACAAAGCGCAATTTTCTTGTTTCTAATTATCGATATTACTAACTTCACATTAACATGTCACTTCACGACACTGCCAAATTCAATATCAATTTAATTCGCATTCGAAATCTTCGTTTATTCGCGTTACTACGTGTTTATTGCTACAGCTGCTGACTACCAATAAAACTTATTGGCGTTATAAAAAGATGCCTCGACGGCAACAAACAATTTTCTTACGTAATTTTATAAACACGGCATGTATCACATTTTAATAGTCATCAGCTGTACTTAATCGGTTTCAATTTAGGACTCACAAGACGCTGATTTTTCAAATGTCTCCAATAAATTTATTTCTTGCAATTTCGTACTTGTATGACTTTAGTGAATACGCCTCTAACGGGTCGGACACTTATACTGAATCACGTTGTATAATCGATAAGCCTTATTGTACCCAAAGATGTTAAGGCATCTAATTGTCCCTTACTTATGTACACACCTCGCCCAATTCTTTCTGTCTTTTGCCATTATTCTTCCCCTGTTCCAGTCTGATTCTCTTTCTACCACTACATTGTTCCACTTTTTCCTTAGTTTGCCTCTAATCCTCTTCTCTTGCGTCTTTCTTTACCATATTTGTTTTCGTTGTCTTTGGTCATTCAATCGTATCATTAGTCCAAACCATTTTAGATGTTCTTCTATACTCTTTAGAATTGGTTCCACCTTTAGTTCTGCTCTCACTATTTCATTTCGTATTCCGTCTCTCCGTGTGATATCTGTAGTTGCATCTCTGCCGCTTGTATTTTACTTTCTTGTTGTCTTGTTTATACCCAACTCTCACTGCCATATGTTAATATCGGCTTTAATCGTCTTTATTTTCGATCTTTCCGGAAGTATCTGAAAAACGAATCAATACATGGTAATGTGATATGAACTTCGTTCAGGATATCGTTATCTGAATTCTGTAATAAAACATTTTTTTTTCTATAAATTATAGTCTACCACAATTTAATCCAAATCCACTAACGGACCTTCTTAGAAAGATAACAAAGACGTACCTGCTGAGGATAAGATAAAAAAAATATTTTAAAGAGATCAAAAAGATAAAGAAATATGTAGAAGACGTCAAAAAAGAAATAAGAAATGAAGATAGGAATAATTCGGGAATGAAATATGTTTTAAGGGCAAAAAATTCACACAACATAAAAGCAGAAATGAAAACATAGTTAATAAATTTATTTACGCCATCGGGGCAGACCTACTATGCGGATAAATTTTCAATTTATCCAAATTCTGACTATAACAAATCCTGTGTAGAATAAAAAAATAGGAGTGAGTTCGACAATAATCAGATGATTTCTTAGGATTTGTGGTCAATCCCGATTAGCAAATACTGCTCCCATAGATAAAACGTAATGGAAGTGGGCAACCACGTAATATATATCATGGAAAACGGTATCAATTGATGAATTTGCATGGTTGACAAGAATTTAGAAAATGGTTCAAGAATTTTATTTTGCACCAGAATTCAAATATTATGACGATACAGATTCAACTGTTGCGATTTGTAAAACCACGAAAATTAGGATTTAGGTTCAGGACCAGCGTTATGGAATGGACTGATACTTCAGGTGTTGAAGCCTTGATTGTAAGCATCAAAACTTAACGTGACAATCATCGATATTCTTCTCTTTCGAAAGCTAACATTTATAAATTACTCCTTACATGTTTGCTCGTCTTTATGTTATTCTTAAATTGTATGTGTATTATTAAAATATTCATATTGTTTATACCATTTATTGATTTTAAACAGACACTCATAATAAAGACAGGGAAAATTAATATTTATTCTAGGTTTATTTTTATATTCTTTTTTGAACAAATTATAAACTAAGTGCACGGACACATTCGTCTATTTAGTGCAGCAGAAGATGCTGTTATCATTATAATTACAATGCAAACTTTAAATTGCCAACTCTATACAAATTCATAATAAATATAATTACAAGTTTTATATACGCAACATACAGGTTATTACTTGCGGAAGATACTGTAATGAAAAGCACCTGTTCTTTGTGACTAGTAGTAAATTTTAAGTATAATAATAAACTTAAAATTAAGGAAGAAATTGATTTCTATGTAGTAAACAGAAGTACCTACGTACAGTACGTTTGCACAACCAGGAAACTCTAAACTCACACCGTGGCATCAGAGTGCTATAATATAAATACTCTTAGTATTTTTCCAGTTGTTGTTATTCACGATCGTACTGTACCTACAATAACAACTCGAAGGTAATAAATATTTAGCACTGGAACTATGAAGTGTGCATTTATTCATTCATAATAAAAACCAATAAAATTGAATGATTGAAAAACATTAGCAGAGCCCATAAAAAAAGGTTAATTCCATCCCAAAGCATCACCAGTTTGCTTCAGTCTAAACATTTTTTCTGGGAAATTTCTTCTCAATCTGAATTATTAGATTTTATGTTGAAGTGCTATTTTTAACGGTCAATTAATCAATGGTAAATTAAGTAACAACAAATAAGTAGACATTTTCTGATTATAGTCAAAATTTAAAAAATCGAAATAACAAAAAAGTACAAAATCAAAGTACATATTTTTCCTGAAATTACCTTACCGTTAAGTTTCCAAAACAATGAATTGTTGCAATTTGTTAAGTTGTAATGATTGACCTTCTTATTATTCTTCTATTTCGACATTTAGATTTTATAAGCCCCATAAATTGTCTTGTTTTCTCTTAGTTTTTCACACTTATATTATTCTTATTAATTTTCTTCTGATTTTTGTCTATACAGTCGTATAGTAATTTTACTATTTTGATCTTCTTTTTCCTCTTTGATTAACTTATCTGAATCCTAGACACACTGTTGCGGATCTGTTCTAAGCCTATGAAGCCTAGCTTTATTCTTATCTATGATTTTGTTATTGTCCAAGGTACAATCCTTTCGGCCTAAAGACACTTTGTATAGTTCACAATTTTTTGTTTTTTTAGTTGTTCTGATCCCCTGAAAAAGCGACTTAAGTTTCAGTTTAACAAAAAACCTGCAAAATTATCATGAACTTTCCTTCACATCCCGAAATTCAAAAACTCTTTATTCACCATACAAAATTATATCGAAATATGTATATGAGAGTTTGATTAAAATCTATAAAATTATATACAAACGGCGAGCAAATAAAAATCAAATTAGAGTAGGCACCGCCTCCCCTAATCAAATTTTTTTGCATACAATAATATAGTTTTCCTTCCTTTTTCTATTTCATATCTTTTTAGTAGACCTAATTCATCACCATAAAATGCCTTCAAAAGAAGGATTCCTTCAAACCATGTGCTATTCTGCTTTAATTCACTGTTACTCAACAAAGTCTTGTGAAGCTTCCTTCCACATAAATGCGAAATCTTCTTGTCATTAGCTATGGCTTACCAAGATTTATTCCAGACGTGAGATCTTCGAGTTCATTTCTACATGATCAAGTCGTTCTTAATGTAGAACATTTAGGAGAGTGCTTCTTTGATGGAAGGAAAAGTCTCAGTAACTCATCTATATGAAACGACTTCTTGAACAGGTAAATAAAAAAATGTCATTACAATTTTTGATAACTGATTTCAGCCAACTGTCATATAGGCACAGCGAGTTTTGCTGATTACATTTAAGGGTTTATGAGTAATTTAAATAATGGTGTCCCAAGTGAACTCAACTATGACATGTTTATAGAAATTACTATTAACAGTGGCTCCAAAAACTTCTCACAAATGCTTTCCCCATTTTCTTTTTTGAAGTGTTAAGGCTGACGCCTTGCAATCCCAAAGTTTCTGATGGGCTAAAGGGTGAAGGGAAGGAACAGTCAGTAGGCGTGTCGCTGATGAACCCCCACCAAAAATTTTTACGGAGACAAATGTATGTATGTATCTGTCGCCGTTGAAGTTTTGCATTCAGTGTTGACTAACGAGTTAAGAATAACATGAGAGCTACACTAACAGTAGTTTCTCGTCCAAACTGGTTACTCAATATGGTCGCTGTATGTCATAGGGCCAGTTGTATAAAAGAAGTTAACCACTCCATCAAACTTAAACTTTCCTCCAATGATATTGCTTAACCACACAATTAACTTGATCGAGTGATTAACTCTTTTTATACAACTGGCCCATAGACGCACACAGTCATTTTACATTCGAGAAATGTCAATTGTATTCCTGTGTTGTTACGTTCGCACATTACACCTCTTATACAGAGAAAAACAGGTAGTGAAAAGTAACACAATTGTAGCTGAAATGACGAATTTATTCTACTTAGGTTATCACGTCTGATGTCAAATCTATCGAGTGTCAAGAATAATCCTCAAAATACGTGGTTGAATTTCAGTCAGTCGCAGTCAGATTAACATTTTTTATGCGGTGTCAAAGCTATAAAGCGCTTTCAATTCCAAAATTTAAAAATCGATTCGATTCTTGAAAAAAAATATCGATTCACTAAGAAATCGGTTGCAAACAGAATCGATTTAAAAAATCAATTCTTATGAGAAAAAGATCGACCTTCCAAAAGATCGATTCAGAATCGAACATCTCTAGCTTAGTACGTATGTCGCAACCTTGAAGTTGTCAACAGCGTCAACTCCAACTATCAAAGGCTTTGTTTACATCTTCGAGGTTTATATAATAAAATAAATGTTTTAATTCATTAATTGCCTTTTATTATCCATTTTGTAGAAAAGCGTAATTAAATGGATATAAAAAGTTAGGTTATGTTTTAGGGATGCACCAAAATTTTAAAAAATCGAATTTTCGAATCGAGTCCGAATCGATTTGACTCTGATACTTCTTAAAAAATATCGATATTAAAAAAAATCGATTTCAAATATAATAATAATTTATTGGGCCACCTTGTAAAGTACAGATTTTATTTCATGACAAAAATAATTCTTGAAAAAAAAATTGCAAATTTCTTGGGTATGTCAATTAAATCGCCGAATGTCCCGAAATTATTTAGTGAATCGATTCGTACATACGCGTATCGATATGTACTAAAAATCGGAAGTTTAATGTCTATTCAAAAAATCGATATTTTAAAGGAAAATATCGATCTTCCAAAAGTATCGATTTAAATCGTGCATCCCTATATATGTATGTTTATAATAATCGTACGATTACGATGTGACTTCTCACTTCAGTATATTCTTCTTTGCTGTATGTTTTAGATTTAATTCTTTTAATTTTTTTAAATGTACTATTTAATGCCAATTATATCTTTCAATGCATACTCTATAATTTGAGATTTAGCAGTATCGTAAACTGCCTTACTATGTTTGTTTAAGTTGTTTTCTCGCATATAAAACAGTACCGTAATTATTTCAAAATTAACATCACTTTAAACATAGAACACTTTTAAACACAACCACGATCTACTTTATCGGGTTATCTCTATTGAAACTAGTGCTCATCAACGCTTAGCGCGTTGTCACAACCCACCTGCCACTTTTCCAAATTTAAAATTCCCGCGAAAATTTGATGGATCGCATTCCTTGATTTAGTTCTGCTTTAGCTACGTTCGTTTATTCAACTCCGTTCACTCTATTTACTCTTTTCACGTTCTAAAGAGTGAGAGCGAATAAGTTTTAATACAAGTAAGAGCTGGACAAAAGTGCGAAAAGAGTAAATAGAGTGAACGGTGTTGAATAAACGAACGCAGCTTTTATAAATCACGCATAAAATGTAAGGGGTTGGTCTTTGTCGTAACCACCAATCAGATATTTTGCTAGAAATGTGAGTTTCAGAGGACATCTATGTTTCGGTTTGAGAATCATGTTAAATGAAAATCATAGCTTGCGAATAATACGTTTGTAGGAAATATTTTATAGTTTTTCTTTTAGGAAAAAACGTAAACCTTTTGTAAAAGGATTATGTGACACGGCGCTGTCGTCATTATTTATGAAAAGTTCCAATTTATTTAGAAAAAAAATATTGAATTCCTGTCAAATTTTGCTACAAATATACGTTTTAAAATTAAAATTATTAGCTTTTAAACTATTATTTTCAATATTTCAGCTAAAGCCCCGTGTAGAATATGATGTTTACTATACGTATAAAAAAATCTGAATTAATACAATGAATATTAATTCTGTTATATTGATTCTTTATTGAGTATGTTTTAGGCGTATATCGGGAAGGAAGTCGGGTGCCTTAATAAAAAAGTTTTAATTAAAATTTCTTACAAGCAGATTTAGAGTTGAAATTGTTTTACTCCTAAGTCAAAGATATTATTACTTTAGTAACCAATTAGAAGAAAGTTTATCGAAAATAATGAAAACAATCAAATGAAAGCATAGTCTAATATCCTCACCCATACAGTATAACTCTGATTAATAAATCTCAGTCGTTCCACCATTTACGTTCGAGGAAGTAGTTGGTCGGTTGAGCAATTTTATTTATGCCGTTAACAGTGAAAGAAGAGTCACAACAAAAGCTCTATAATGCGAGTGTTTTAGTCGTAATGTTTTTTTCTGGTAAAGATAAGAATGTATTTTAATTCGCCGTCGTCGTCCCCCGCAGATCGCGTGCATCGCATTCTCGTAATCTGCTAATGTGTACGGCCGGCGTCATTAACTTAAATCTGCGTCATCCTTAGCTCTCTCTCTAGATCTGGGTTGCATTAGGGTCACGATGCACGATGATATCGCTCCAACAACTAATCTTAACGGAGCCCGGGTTTTATGCCGGTAAAGCATGCTCTCGAAGGCTGGGAAACTAACGCGTGGATACTCTATCCTCTCCGGGTGCCGCGCCGCTTCGAGCGAATAACGTTTAACATGTTAAAACATTAATAATATAACAGTGCTGTGCGATATCGATTCCTCCAACTTCCAGGAAGTTATATACTGCAGAAGCATTTCGACTTAATTTACTAACTCGGCCGATGGAGCGTAGAATTGGTGGGCGCGCGCGCGCTTATTAAAATAAGTAGATTTTCTTCCAAACTTATGCCTCCGCTCACTTAATAGATTGTATCTCTGGAACAATCTCTCTTTATAAATTGGATCGTAAAAATTTACAGGATAATTTTACGTGTGCGGCTTTCGGCGTTTAACATCGTCGTAATAAAGCGTAATATTTTATCGGTGCCGAGGAGATTAGTGCAATAATTTTTCGTCCCTCCTTATAAAGTATGATAAAAAAAATTACCTTCATATTTTAATCTTAGTGTAAATTACATCAGGTTTGCAAAACTGTGACACTCTTATCTAAAATAATTAATATTCGTTTTTTTACTTTAAACAGAAAATCATTACCCTAATTCGCAAATGTCGTAACTCCATTTTTACTAATTTTACAGGAGACGATAAAAACCGTAATGACAGTTTACCTATTAACTGTAATTTTGTTGTTGTTGAATTAGATAATATAATAATACTTTTTTATTATTTTGAAATGATTCACACACTATTGATTTGACCATGTAAACTGACGGACTTGAGATAATTTTTTATTCAAATTGTCAAGTGCCCGGAGTCACGTTGTTTTCGCTACAGTTTCTGTAGTAGGTAGGTTAGTCATTTGTTAACGAAATGGAGTCAAAATCTCAATTTTGACAAAAATAGACACGACATTTGCGAATTAGGGTAAAGCCGCATCCAGACGACATGGCCAACGTCAGCATTGGCAACAAAATTTTTAACCAACGCTGGGCAAGTTTACCATTTGCACATTGCCTGTCCACATGATTGGATTTGCTTGTCAAACTTCAAAGAAAAAAAGTTCGGCCAATGTATAGCAAATAGTTGCCAACATTTGTTAAATTAAAAAGATATGGAGAACGAAGAATATGATGCGGTTGTTGCAAGTGCTTGTGTAAGTCTTTCTTGTGCACAGAAGATTGGGAAGTAATAATTACAATAAATTATGAATGCTTTCTTTCTGATCCCAAATAACTGGGTATTTTTCATAAAGACTGAGGAATTCCTAAATTAACTGGTTATTCCATTCGATTTCTGATGACGACATTTTTTTGGTCAAATGAAAAAAAAACCGAAAGCAGAAGATCTACTTTGCCACCAAGTTAGTACAACTCAACGCGCACAATACACAAAATAAATAATATCCTAGAAATATCGTGTGCAAACTGTTCAAATCGTCTGGACGTAAAAACAAACGTGATGGCATGTGAAGGCCAATGTTGGTTAAAACCGCCCTCATAGCGAATGCATTCCAATGTCAACATTGGCAATTGGTTGGCGTTCATTGGCCATGTGTATTTCGTCCACACGGCATGGCAAACTACCCAATAGCCAACACTGGCTAACGTTGGCCATGTCGTCTGGATGCGGCTTAACGATATTACTTAGAGAAAGTCAACAAATTTCTTTCAAAAATCTTTAAATAGCTATTTCATTAACAAATAACAAATAATAACAAAACAATTTGGAGATTCCAGAAATACATGTATCAGGTACGTCCAGAAAGTTAATGAACAGCAATTGCTCAACAATCACTAGCACTTCTTAGTCTCTGCCTCTTCTGCTATCATTCTAAGACATTTTTTTACTTCTCTTTTTACATTGGCATAGATAGGGCGATGATACATGACAAGTTTATTGTTATTTATAGGCAGTTCGTTGAAGCATATTATTAACAAAGGATATTCGGTAATGCATGAAGTAAACAACTGTATATTGTCGCTCAAAAATTGAATTACGCGGACAGTTTGGCTAGAAAACTTTTCGATTTCCTTTCATACAATTCCAAACTATCCAAACGCCGTAAGAACTTTTTGAACGGAAATCAACAGTTTCTAAATTGTTTGATGGCAGTGGAATTCAAATGCTGATGTCCAAATTATATAACGATTGGGTACAAACGTAGTTTAAAATACAGGGTGCCCGGATTTCGTAGGGGCAACATGGGTAACTTTTTTATTCGAAGAGATAGAGAGATGGTTAAGTTAGTAAAAAGGTGCGGGGTTCAAGAGCTCATTGAGAATACATTTTCAAATTTTACTTGGCATGGCGAACTTGGTTAAAATTAAAAAAAAAAACAAATTTCATAATTTCTTTTATTTGCCGTAACTTTCTTGTTACTTAGGATATTGAGATGCGGTTTGAATTAATTTGTATGGTAATTTAAATATTATAATATAAGATGGCCACGACAAGTACAATTTGAAAATGAATTCTTAATGAGCTATCGAACCTGCACCTTTTTGCTAATTTAACCATCTCTCTATCTCTTCAAATACAAAAGTTACCCATGTTAATAAACACCTTTCTATATGTATATTCTTTATGTTTTTATTTTAATTAAATGATAATTGCTGACGGTTTCTGCACGTGCCTCATTTACAGTTTCGGTAAAACACGAGATTGTATTCAAAATGTAAGATATTATGAGGATTGATGCTACTAATGTAATTTAAAAAATAATTTAAATGTAATTTTAAAAATATATGCATTTTATAGTTTGTATCTGATAACTAGAGACCAAATTTTTCTAGTCCGCGCATGATCAGAGCGGTAGTAAGTAAGTAACTTTCACAACTAAGTAAAGGTTACATGCATAAAATTTATTATGTAGAGAAATGTACGTTTTATATCCTTGGCTTTATAGATTTTAGGACGTCAATTGGTCCTTTCTTAACGCCACATTTCTGGCGCTATGTTTGGATACAGAATTGCACGTGTTAATTCTGGGCGGGATCTTTCTACGTGATGTCTAAAATTGTTGTGACTATAACCTAACTCAACGAATTATTAGGAAAAATATAATATGCTTACTGTTTCCAAATTGTTGCTATATGTCGTTGTTATTGTTACTAGAAGCGGAAACTTACAAATAAAAATTAATATTAGACATGAGGGAAAATATAATTGATAAGATATGTGAGAACAGACCGAAGGTTGTACAAGTACATTATATTTTAATAAAAAAAGGAAAAGAAAGAGAACGAAAGTGAGAATCAATGAAACACTCTCCTCCCATATCCATGTGCGAAGCCGTTAGTACAAAACACGAAATGGAAATTTTAGGAAGCATATAAGATATAACCAAAATCGATAAAGAACTTTGAAAATAAAAGGAATTATGGCAAAAATGTTTTGAAATCAGAATGGAAAAGAAACGGAGATTAAAGATTACTATAGAAAAAAAAAGGAATAAATGGATTCGAGGAAGTGAAACTGGGACTAGCAAAAATGAAGAAACCTCTTAACAATTAATTAATCAGTAAAAAGTATCTTGGTCAAAGGTGGACATGAAATAGAAACCGGCCGCCTTAGCTTATATCATCTTTTGAAGTAATTCTGTCAAAGATTGTCAAGTTACATGCCATACTGACACCATCAACAACGTGCAAATGTATTATTAATCATAGAGATCTTATATAGATGCCCGACTTCTTCTTTATAATAATTCTGCACGTTCCACATGAAAGTCCAATTTCTTGAGACAGACGTTTCAAAGGATCTTGTTCCATAGGTTCTTCTGTACGAACGATTGACCTATCAGCACCTGTTTTATGAGTCATAGAGCCAGTTTCGTGAAGCACACTAACGCAAGTTGCAAAAATCGTTTGGTATAACTGCTAAGTCTGAGAAGTGTTCTCAAAACTGTCCAAATATAAACGCTGACTGTATTCCCAAATTCTATGATGAAAACCATAATTCAAAAACTGCTTTGGTTTACACTACTTAACAAATTTTTACAATCAAGATAATTTTCGATACCTCGTTATAATGCTTCTATTTTTATTACTTTTCGTTTACTTTCTCTCTTTTATCTTTAATGGTCATTTTTTAATTAATACCATTTAGCGTTATTAGGAATTTTAAATTAGTTACACGTTCCTCCTCTATCTTTTACACTTTTCTCCTTTAATCGTCATTCGCTTCTCGTATTATTATATTAATTTGTGTCATTGTAACATCCAGTAACGAAAAAGTTTATAGTATGGGTTAGCCATACTTTATTCAAGATATTAATTGAAGGACACGAAATAAAGAAATGGAAACCGAAGATGAAATATTGTATACACTCGTTTCAATCAACAACAATATACCACCATTAGAAATAACAGTGTATTTGAGATGTAACAATTTAAAATAATTCGTCATATGCAATGGAAGTAGCATTTCAAAAAAATGAAGTATTCAATTATAATGGTAAGACTACAAGTAAAATATGTAGCACAAAGACGGATTGAAAGATCACAGGAAACATCAAGAGGATTGTGACTGTTATAGACCTTCTGCAAAGCATCTTGCCCGACAGAAAAACGCTGGAAATCCTGAGCCGTTCAATTTTGAATATTTATCATTTATTTCTTTTATAATCTGTTCTGCAATACAAATTTCATCACGTAAGAGTCCTTGAACTATAGAATTGTAGAACAACTTTAAAAATCCAAAATTATATGTATTAAAGTTTTTTTTTTAATTTAACCACGCAGTATGTTTCACATATTTATATATAAACATCTGGTGTAATAAAACTAAGACAATTAAGTACTATAAATTATATTGTACCTGTACTACAAAAAATGATAGCTTATCTGTAAAACGTGCAGGCGATAGTCAAAACTAATTATTATCCTAATAGTAACGCACGCTTTAAATTTAATATTGATCTGTGATCTACTTTTCAGTTTTACACCAATATGTTACCACACAAAGTAATTCTTTTAAGAACTCTTTCTGAGGTTATGAAATCTTCCAAAGTATCTACGAGAAAATTGGATGTACTCTGAAATTCAATCGAATTGGTAATTTTACTTGTTTTTGTAAAGCGAAGTAAACATTTTAAAGGTATTTTGTAGATTTCTGATATCAACTTACACAGTGGGAAATTAGGCCAGGAGAACAAATAGTTCTAAGGGCCAGTTTCATAATAATCGAATTTAAAGGAGACTTTAAAATAAAGTCACATTCTGACATGTAAACAAATGTGTTTTCATATTTATTTTGACATCTGAAAGTGACTTTAAATTTAAAGTCTCCTTTAAATTCCATTATGAAACTGGCCCTAATAGTTTTCATATTAATTTAATCAATTTATTAACATAAGGTTTCCAGTAAATTAAATTAACAGATGTAACTGATTGATTCAACTCAGAAATAGACTTAATCATGATCACCTCAGACGTAATGAGTAGGTATATATTATACATTTATGTTTCGCCTGAAGGTGCAACATTTGATTACGTGAATTTTCAAGACCGCGAAGAGTAAATCGTCCGACAAAATCGCACAAAAGCCCTCGTTAACAATAGAATTAATTTGAAAATAAATTACGTATCATTTGTTTACATTACGTAACGTAATTCCGAGTACGCCTGATATAAATATAGCATAATACCGGCATCAATTTCATTTCACATGCTATCAAGGTCGTGTTATGCTAATAATTACAGTGCGTGATACTTGTACATTTCAATCACATACGTGCACCTACATATCAGCGTGTTTTTATGAATGGACCGTACTACGGTTGCGTATAGAAAGTCTCTGGTAGTTGCTGTTACAAATTATTACTTTTCAATGACAAATTTTTACTGTCTAATGTCGTTACTCTTGAATGTCAGATCGATCATTTCTGGATAGTCTGTCGTACGTAGGCATATACAACGCATTCGCTGTTCTAAAGTGATTCTTGCTTTCCCTTTTACTCAAATTGATTTATGTATTATTAACAATCCGATACTCATAAATCTGATGTTACACTGTGAAATGAAATTGAAATTGCGTAACGTAAGCTGAATGACGTATCAAAAGATAACGTAAGTTCCTTGGATTAAATATAAATAGAATTGAATGTGACTGAAATAACTGCAGATAAAATTAAAAATAAATATCTGCGTGGAACAAAAATCTTTAGTTTTTAATAAAAAAAAGTTTCAAGTTGTTTTCGATGGAAATTAAAACTGTAAATTATTGTTGGTCACATTAAAATGAGTAGGTATTATTATCTTATGATTTGGGTGTACACAAAATAAGATATTGCTTTAAATTCAAAAATGGGTTCCTGAATTACAAATAAAAGTACAGATTTGAAAAAGAAACTATACAATTATAATTTATATCTAATTTATAGTTATCATGGCTTAATACTGATTAATATTAATCCATTCCAAAAAAGGAATGATTGAAAGGAATCTACACAAAGGAATTGATGAAAATGTAGATAATTGGTATAACCATTTCGTTTTTACTACAGGATCGACTGTATAAAAATTAATTCAGCTTTCGAAGAGCAAATACCACAAATGATTTTTATGCAACCACTCCTCTCATAAAAGAAGGTGCCAAAAGCAAAATCAAATAGACAAAGCAGTTTATAACAACACTTATTATGGCGTCGATGATTTCTATTGCAAGGCCATAAAAACGAAATAAAAATTGGAGAAGTATTATTCTAATTTCAAAGTGAAAGATAACAAATGGATCAACAAAGAATTCAAAAGTAAAAACTGAGAGGGCGCTACAAAAATAAGAGTCTATAACGACAATATTGTTGTTAAGGGTTTAAGCTTCGGCTTAAAGTTAAGCTAGAATTGTACAACTGGACATTACAGGTACAAATTAAACAAGGGAATTGGTAGCGGAAGTGAAGGGAAAAGATACAGAAAACCACAGCAATATAGTGAGAAGTGAACAATGAAACATAGAATAGAAGAAGAAATTCCAGGAACACACTTTGTGAAGGCTTAATGAAAGGTTTAAGGAATAAGGAATTGAAAAACTGGAAAAAAACATGTCGAGATGGTTGGGTTGGTTCACCTCGAATCTCCATTTTTTCCCACATCTGTAAAACAAAGACAGAACTATGTATGTACATAATTTAAAGCCATACATTACTTGCAGGAATATCTTAAAAGCATTACCATGACAAAATATTCACAAAGTTTCGAGATAAGTTGCCCAAGCCCAAATATGATCAAAGGTACCTACAATATCAAGTTGTTCACAGTTCTTATCAGAAACATCTAAAGAAAGGAAGGCGATCACAAGACCACGTAAGCAAGTGAATTAGCGAAACGAGAAACAGAAAGTAATTCCAAGAACATGAAAGGGGAAAGCTCAGAATACTTTAAGAAGGAAAAAGATGTAAGGAACTTTATGGCAAAATTAACGGAAAAAAATTGCTAAAGTGCTGCTATAAAGAAGAAGAGAAAGGTTATATATGGTTGTGAGAAATGACCATGAAGATTTGTAACTATGAGCCAACAAAAACAAGACGTGCATCAATCAGTCATTAAAATAATGGGCGTTATTAAATTGGTTCCTTAACTAAAATCAAATTTTGGATTAAAACTTTTCTCTCGGTTTTTTTCTCTGCTTGTCCGTGGTTTGGGTTAAAAGTTTCCTCCTCCTAATAGAAATAAACACCGTATTGTTCCGGACACGGCGACGATAAATTATGGCGGAGAGACAAAACCATTCCAAATCCCTTTGTTACACACGCATCGGGCTAAAGTGCTTTGCGAAAATAATCTGCTTAGTTTTGTCGTGAGAAATCCCATAAAGTGAAGAACCGCAATAAAAGGAAAAGCACCGAATAGTTGGGTGTGCAGCGTGTTTTGTTAATCTCGCGCCGGACGAGCCGAGAATAGTAAACCTTCCTGTTTTAATCTGGCTGCGAGTAATTCTTTTTCGACGAGTCACTTTTATGGCGTGCCCTTTCCGAATTAAAGTAACGATTAGATGCCCCGAGTAACTACCGTTTAATAATTTATTTGCGGAGACGGCAAAGTCGGATTTCATGCCGTCGTCGTCGCTCGAGGAGACGCGAAAGAAGAAACGTAATGGCCGCTCGAAAGTTTGAATATGTCAAGGGTGTGATTGACGACCTTTGGCGTGGCGGATTGTTTGCCAAAGGAGGGTCAGGTGAAATGTAAGTCAGAGTGCGTGATGTCGATGTAAAAACATCAGGTTAACTTCGCTGCTTTCACTCCGGTTTTATTAGTAGGTAACTACCCTGTTAACAATGTAAGCAAAAAAGCAGCAATTATGGGGGTAGTTTATATAAGTAGTTTATACCTATATATATATTTATAGTTTGCCAGGACTGCATTATACAAGCTGTCGTTAGCATCGTAAGTAGTTAGACCATGAAAAAGGTTTGTCAACAGTTCTTGGCACGATCCGACTCTCGTGCATAAAAGTCAAGATTTTGCAAGAACAATTTCGTATATGAGTATATTATGCTGTAAATTACATTTACTGACATGAATGGGTAAATTCCTGTCAGCGGATGTATTGTTTCTGCCTTATTGTATTTATTTCATTACTTATTGTTAGTTGCTGACGTACGTGAAATTGTTGGAATTATTTAGTTACAGAAAGAGTTTCTGGCAGCTGAATGAAAATATCTACTGTAAATTTCATCCCCAAAATCACACGTTTAATTTTTCTTAATTCTTTTAAGAGCTGACTTTCAAACTTAGTACTTTTAAAGGTCTTTGGAGCTTTTCCCATTAACAAATCCATCTTTAAAATTTTGATCATCGATCAATTATTATTTAAAGATAATTTTGAGTTATTCATTTAATTGATTAAGAAGAAAATGATCCTCTTTTGTCTTTTAGTGGTCTCCTCAGTGTAATATTTAGAACCACTCTCGTTGTAGAAACTGTATTTCTTTCGCTTATTGTGGTTATAAGTGATTTTACTTCAATTTAAAAGATGTGATAAATCGTTCCATCTACTTATAAAATACACCGTATTTTTTGAACTTTTGCAAATTTAATTTTCTTTTTTTTACTGAATTCAAACCTGGTTCTAATTGCTTTCGGAAAGAGAAGTCGAACTGCAGTAAAAAGTAAAATGTATTCGACCGTTATTGAAAAAGTTGACGTCATTTCGCGGTTTTTACCTGCCAATGGGAAGCATATTAATTAATACTATGCCTGGCTCGCACTTAAAAGCTCTTGAATTTTAATTTAGCTACATAAAAAAAAATGCTTGTTACCATTCATATTCCGTCTGGTGCTTTACCGTTCATGCACCAGTAAACATGGAGTATTTTTTCTTCTTCCTTGTGAGCTTTCCAAGTTTATTGCCTTCATTAGTTGAGACGGATTCATAGGTGCGTTTTACTCCTACAATATTAAACTATTATGGGGGGTGAACTATTCGCTTAAATCATGTAAATTTAAAGCTTGTCTACGTCGAGTATCACTGTCACCACAATCATAAATTTCAACCTAAAAGCGGTGAGTTTAAAATATCGAAAAGAGGAGCGCTTGCAGTGACGATGGCATTCTTCCACTTGGCTTGGGATATTTCGCTTTACGATCAGTTTGATGTATAAATAAATACGTAAACCCGGAATGCGTCGTTTGCGCTCACTTTTGAACAAACGACTAATTTTGCGACTTTTGGCGGCCCGTTTAAGACGTCCTTATTTTTAGGCCCGACCTAACTTAATCTCCTCCAACGTATACAAAGACTGTCGTGAAAGAATTCGCACGGACGAAGCAAAGGCATTGGCCCTGATTGAGATCCGCTGTCAGTGGCAATGTAATTGAAATTTCTCCTGGCGTTATTACTTGCAGTTTGACATCGAGGGTGTGTTGCGTGTTACCAACTTTGTTGCGGAGGAAGTTTGCGTGTGTAATGACCGGCTTATGGGTAATTGGATGGCGCGGATTTATTTTTGAAAAATTATAGCTGGCGATGATTAACTGAAAGTGAAAGTTATAATATTAATTAGTTTGTTAATACAGTACAATCCATTTAAAATCGACCAGCCGAGACCATATAATCTCTTGTAGTATGTATAAGGGATTCTCTTTTCATCCCATCCAGCAAGAATAAAAAATAAACATAAACAATTGTATGAAATTTATGAACTTATTAAGTTTAATTAAATCATCACGACTCTTGCATGTAAAATATTTCCTCCTTGTAAGTCAAAACTTAGTATAAATATTTATTGAAATCATTATAATGTAAAAATAGCTTGAGTTAATGTCTGGTAATTAAATTTCATTACGTTTTAATTTAATGCTGCATTTATTTTAAGAATGCGTTGGAGGATTAGAGTGTGTGTGTATGTATGTATGTATGAAGTTTAACAACGTAGGGGCATATGCCGTAAAACGCTGTGCATATTAATCTATTTTAACGACGCTTCAGCTACTCATTTTGACAGTGAGAAGCTGAGAACTTGATTTCACCCAAACGAATCGTCGGTTGAAGTCGGGCCTTAAGTTATGGCTGCAATTAGTTTGCGTACCGCAAAATTACTGCCGTCTTAGCGTTACGTTTGATCTATTTATCGTTTAGCAGCCGGGAGCATCTATATACTGTTAAAGACCGGCGAACCTTGAGTTACTATTAACAAATTTAGCGTACTTAAGCGCGACCTTAACAAATGACCCCGTCCTGGAATTAATCAACGCGCAAGATTAAAGCACCCCGTGCCTTCTAATAAGGCTGTTAGCTCGGAACACAATCCATCAGATTTGCCATCAATTACGCAGGGGGGCATGCCTCGAGAAGAAAAACAACTCTGGTTTTTCTTCGCGAAGAGGCAAGAGTATTGTTGTTCCACGACGATCTTTAATTACGCAGCCTACTTTGATTTCTTGTTTTTCATCGGGGCCCACCTCGACGATAAAAGGTTTATTATAGTATTTAAGAGCGCGCGCCGTAATCAAACGCTCCAGCGATATTTATTGCTCGCCGGTACGGTTTCCGTAATAGAGCCGTAAGATAAAAATCTCGAAAATTATTAACATTATCGACGTTACTTAGGTCATAAATGAAGTGCCATGTTTCATGATCGCTGCTTTTTTTTATGATTAACGACGGGAGCCTGCTGAAATACTAGAAGCAATTATGATGCTTCAGTTGTAATGAGTTGGGTAAGTTAACTCGGATCTATTACATGTAAGCAATATATTTAATCGATAAGGAAAAAACGAGTTTTATTGCGTTTCAATTAATGCAGGGATTCAATGACCAAAGACTCATCTTGCAATCTTTATTACTTTATCTGTAACTGAATGGCGAGACAAAATATGGAATGAGATTCTAAAACCGTTCCATTTCGAGAATCGTAGGTAGCAATCTGAAATGTTGAAATTGTAAATTCATACATACCATGATTTCACGAGAAAAATGCAGGAGTTTTCTTTTATGTTTTGCAAATTTATTATGAATCAGCAGTCAACAGCGACAGATTGATATTTCTATTACAAATTGTTTTTTTTTTAACTTATTTTTAACTTTTACTACACGCAGGTAGAAATTACTAAATTAGAAAACAAAGTTTAATTTCTTGCAATAAACCCCATTTCATATGGGTACAAAATTTGGTTCAATTTCCATGGTTTGGACATAGAACACGTTCTATATTTTTATATAATTTTTGATTCAATTTAAATTTTGCTACACTTCGTAATTTAAATTGTTGAACAAATTGAAACAAATCTTGTACAAGAAGTAGGGTAGTGTAAAAAGATCCAATTGTTTCACCGATACTTGAAGATCTGCAGAGAACTAAGGATGTCTGGCGAAGAATTATTACAAAGTTTTATAAAGTAAAAAAAAGAATTTTTCAAATTGCCTTTTATAACTTATTTTAAAAACGAGAAATATACGACGTGAAAGCTTCGCATCCATATGTTGGAAATATTACACACAATGTAGACGTTTGTAATTTCCTACAATTAAATCTAACATGTATAATAAGAACACCAGCAGCGTGAACTTATTAAACTTTACTATGCAACATAGCTTCGTTCAAACTATGTAGAGGTATTGGGCTTTTGAAATATGTACATATTAGGAAATGTATTTCATTAATTTCATTAAACAATAACTCAAAAAATTAACATATATATTGACAATGGAATGAAACAAGCAACCGACCGACGCGACGGGGATATGGTAATTTTAATTAAACGATAGAAATTAAAAAAAAATATTTCGCCGCAGTTTTACTGCGTTTTTAGTGCAGTTCTTTGAAAATAAACACAGATGCAATCTGCGCCCGGTCGCGGCAACATTTAAAACGCATCTTTTTCAATTTCAAGCCCGGCGAAATGAACTCCATAAAAATTACACACTCGTTTAATCCATTCTTTAACATTACGGCGGCTCTCCGGCGCAATTAAGAAGTCATGTTACATGAACAAAGACCAAGTTCTAAAACATAATCGACTTCGTTATTCATTAATTAAAGCACCGCTTTTTTATCCGGAAAGAGCGGCGTCTTCTTGCATCGCAAATCGAGAGCAAAAAGAAGATACATAACTTAAAAAATAAAACATTATCGGCGCAGTTTTATACAACTTTGTTGTAGAAGAATCATACAAGTTTCAAACTCTCGTTTAGGATACAAAAGAGAACCGTACAACCGGAATATATTCAACAGATTGCAGCCAAAGAAAAATATATTGGTATTGACTTATTTCTCGAAAAAGGAAACAATTGAATTTTCGGAACTAATTCGCTGAACGCCGGGAAGATTTATTTTTTAAAAACAAATAAAACGGATAGCACTAAAAGCTTTCGGTAATTTATGTCTTAGATGTTTGTGCTGTGTATTATCAAGCGCATTCCGCATTATATCTGAACTTACTTAATAGTCTTCGAATAAACGATTTATTTATATCACTTAGAAGTAGAATTGGGGTTTCGCTGGAAGAGCAATCGGCTTCGCAATTAATACCTATTAATAAGCATTATCAGAGAATACGTTTGAGTACTTAAGCACTTAGAAACAGCATTTGCATTAGACACCAAAATCGATTACATACGTGCATACAGTATATGCAAAAATCAACACATGATTAGCAAAACAAATTGTTTAATATTCTTTCACTAAAATTTTATCGAAATATATACATACATAATTGTATGCCGTACGTTAGTCATCATTAGTTGATAAGGATATTCTGAAAACGAACTGATTTTTGTTGGCATCCAAAAAGTTAATTGATGTAACTCTTCAAGCACTTTAGAGAAAACAGAAATGGGTATATAATTTTTATATCAGTTTTAATACCTTTCTTAAAAACAGAAACTACTCCAGCAGTTTTAAGGCTAGATGGAAGAAGACTTTCATTGAAGACCGATTAATTAATTTGCATAATGAAGCAACATGCATAAAATTTATGCAAGGAATCTCAACTACTCCCATATTTTTTATTGGAAACAGAAAGAATTATATTATAAGAATGTAAACACATAGGTACTGGTTCCGGAACCTCTGGAGCATTCTCTATAATTCCACTTATAAAAAAATATGTGACTTGAGAAAACATTTAAAAAGATCGCCCCGCGTTTAGAAGATATGTATAACATTTTCCTGGAATGTTAAGGGTTTAAACTTTAAAGTTACTACAGTTGCTAAAGGTGAATTTTGTCAGCTAAAATGCATTAGTACATTTAGAAATGAAACTTTTGTTAAGAAATAGTTTTCTGTAACGTGCCTAAAATTAGAACTAAAATAAATAGCAATCAGAGGAGTATTTTTTCAAGTAAAAGTAAAAAAAATACACACACGTAGACCGAAACCAGTTTTATCTTCATTCAGAACATAAACGCATAATACTTTAAAGTAAATGTTTAATTTAGAGATAGGAGAGGCAAGAAGCAACTCGATCTGGAAACGTGAGCCTTCATTCAACGTAAGTACACAATTTTTTTGCGTCAGAAGTAAATTACGTAGATTTGCGTGCGGAAAACTTCTCTCCTCCGTAATTTACAAAAATGTTTATCTCCGTTTTAACGGACACGAAATAAAGAGTAAATCTCGAAATAAATGGTACACATATCGTGCAGGCCAGGCTAGCCATCCCTAACCAGATTACCGAGATTCGAGCGATAGCAGAGTATAGCATCCGCCGGTGTGTCTCGGCTTTCCTTTTATCGCTCGAGTGAATCTAATGTTCAAGGTTACTTCCCCATCAGCGTCAAGTCGAAGGCATTGCAGCCCGATTACCGCGGAGTGCTTCATCACCACAGAGCACAATGGAGCGAGAGGATCTTTCGTACGAACCCAGTGATCTATTATTATACGAAACGTTCCCGATCCTCACACACCTCTCTCTCTCTTTCTCCTCAACCCAAAACCATCTTCAGTGCGCGTTTATCCCTACGTTTGTCGTGCTTTTCCGACTATAAATCTTCTTTAGTATCATAGATGGCGTTGTTATAAAACGGAACATTTTTATTTTAACACCGTCGTTGGTAATGAAATCCCCTGGCTTCGAAATGATGAAGTTGCGAGTATTGCTCAATTATTTCAAATACCATGCCATAAATTCCAAAAAATTGCTTTTGCAATACGTTTTATGGCATGCATAAATTTCAGGAAACATGATTGTGATAGACCTAAGAAAAAAAATTGGAATTTAAAACGAACACATCGACAACTATGGCCCGGTTTTTCGATCACAGTTTAACTTTAATCTTCAGTTTATTCCTATAGGAGCAATTCTTCTTTAGCGATTGATCAAACTTAAGCTTTACTTTTAAATTGACAATAATCAATGTAACGTGTGAGCCACAGAATTTTTTGTTCAGAGTTGGTTGTGAGAAAAATCACGTGTATCGTAGTTATATAAAAAATTCAGGATTTTAAACCTACAGACAGGTTAACCACATAGGGTTAGGGGTGTATCTCATTGATTAATTTTGATTACAACCACAGGTTTAGTGTTGCTTTGTAATTAACTACAGACAGGTCATTCGAACTATTTTCTTTGAATGTCAACTGAGGTTAGTTGAAAGTTAGGTTGGTTCTGTCAGATAATTTATATAAATCAAAAGAAGCTGTTGAAAAGAAAATAAGTATTCCTTAAATAAGATGCGTTACATGCCCACCACCTTCTGCTAGGCATAGTGTAGCTCTTCTTTTAACAGAATCGACAGCATTTTGAAGAATCCCAGAGGTATTAATAATCTCTTCGATCTTGTTTGTAATTCTTTGTTGCAGATCAAAATCAACGACGGGAGTTTGCAAAATAGAGTTTTTTATGTATAACCAAAGAAAAAAGTCACAAGGTTTCGTATTGTAGGAACGTGGTAGCCATATATTTTCTGTGTTTAAACAAGTCTGCAAAAAATTTCCTTAAAAAAGCAATGTTTTCATTGGTAGTGTGTATATGGGTCCCGTCTTACTTGAAAATGACCTTTCTGTATTTCATAATAGTGCAACATATTCACAAGTGATTCTAAAATTTCCTGTCGGTATCACAGAGAATTAACCGAACAGGATTCATCAGTGAACCTAACTTTTGCCAAAGCCTCATCAATATTATTGAAATGATCAATTGCTGCTTTCCTTTTAACGATAGGAGCTGCACTGTGCAACTCTGATACGCACTATATTGGTTTCCTCTTGATTGAAGCTTTTAACACCGGTGCTCTACGTTTACCTCTTGCTTCCCCCTCAAGCACCTACTTTTTGGCCGGTGCAAGAAACCCTAATGTCAAATTTACACGGTAAAATTTAAAATTACGACTAATTACATGTCAATTGGCAGAAAATAGATTAAGATTCTAAGTATTTAAGACGTATTATAAGTTATGGCTAATGAACATACTGAAAACTTACCATCCATTTAAATAAATTATACAGGATTTACAATCAAATGTATACATTTTAGGTTAGGTACTGTCCATCTCATTCTGTGCGACCCTGTTTGCGTTCCTTTTACTTAATTGCGTGATTTGACACTGAACTGCTCCAAACTTAGAGCACCAGAACATCTCACTCTCAAAAGGAAAACAGCAAGGTCTTCGAGGTCTATCTATAGGAGGGAGTAGTTCATTGGTCACTTGTAAACGGTAAGGATGGAAGTTTAATAATTTTTCAGGATACGTCTACAAATATCGTAATAAAGACCTCGTTCTTGCTGCAAGTGTCGCACAGAAGTTTGTGGATGTTCCTCCATCCTCCTACCTGACTGTTTCAACCAATGATCTGGTAAGAGGTAGATGCACAGTGCCTTATGTTTCCTGCATTCTCGAGTGATATCAGCATGTGAGTGAAATAGCGAATATCTGTGAGTAATTTTCGCTCATGTATGCGACAAGGATGCCACTCAAAGCCTAGATCACGTGACTTAGAATGAGCACTGCTTTTTAAACGGGTGTATGTACCATCTCACTCTTAAGTTAATATCAATTCCTCTTTCCCTGCATGGAGTCTGCTACTTGATAAATCTGTGGTTTCAACAGTTTCCTCATTTCTAACTCTTGCTCTGCCTGTGCCTTTTCTGGGGCCAGCACTTCCTGTCTCCCTGAACAGCTGCGCAAAACGTTTAATAGAGCTGCTGGAATGGTCGTGTGGAACAGATTCTTACATTATAAATCCATTCGCCATCGATTTTTCTGCCGTTTCTCAAATAAGTTTCAACCAGGTATCGTCTTTGAAGTTCGTTAAATGCATAATTTGCAAAAATAATGAATCACAGTGACAGTCACTGACAGTTCGCTTAATTTTTACAATTGCTGCCAACCCAAACATGTAAAATTAATATCAGACATGACTGCTATGTGTTTCTCTCTCACTCATGGCCAACTCTAAAAAAATATTCATTGGCTCACACATTACTCTTACGGCAGATTTACAGAAACATGTATTTAGCAACAAAACAGTACTAATTAGTAAGTACCATGTTTGTCTCTCTTCCATAACATTGCAGTTGTATAGTATATCACAACACCGCCCTCAAATTATTTTCTTGAAGAGCATCATGAAGTTTTTTACCTTAATTAGTTTAGTTACGCGAAATGTATTCCAACTTTTCCTTAGCGTAAAAAGCACATTGCTCGTAGCTTATCTAAATCCTAGTCTTTCAAAAAATATTTGGTTGATATGCGAACCATTCTTATTGTGGGTTCAATTTTTAATTTTAGTATAATGCAAACTATTCTATTCATTCCATTCATTCTATTCATTTAGTCCTTTTTTGTTAACAAACTTGTTCTAAAAAGATTTTTTTTGTGCATTCTAAATGGAAATGTTAAAACATTTCTTCTTACCAGTTACTTTACGTATGCAAAGGAAGACTTATCGATTTAGTTTCTTTCTTTTCGTCCCCTTTACATGCAAACGTTGCATCCAGGTATTCGATTTGTTTCACCTTTTCTATTGTATATTTCCTACTTCTTGCACAATTTGTGACTAGATCTATCGTCTCTCGTCTTTCATGATCTTTCATGACCATGTAGTTTGTTTTGTTCTCGTTAAGTCCCGTAATCTTTTACTTTTTGTTCCAGCCAGTAGCTAGAACTTTCTTTGATCCAGCCATCAGTACCATGCCATCGACATAGACCAGGCATTGATATCTGCTTCCGTAAATTAAACTTCTTGTTCTTATGCCGCTTTCTCTTAGGATCTCCTCATGCACCAGGTTGGTGTCCTGCAACCTGGAGATCCTAAGAGAAAGTGGCATAAGACAGTGGACAGTGGGTGTCCTTGTCTCAATTCCTTTTTTACTGTAAATTGTTCTGACATCCCTCCTTCAAATGTTATTTCATTTTCCGTTTTTTCAAGCGTCATCCACACCAACTTCCTCAACTTACTCGGTATCCCCAATTGCGCCATACAAATTCTTTCTTTTGATTGATTGTGAGTCATATGCCCACTTTGTAAGCTATGAATATCAGGTATATATTTTTTTCTATAGCGAATGTTAAAGTGTGTTTTGTTCAACTCAAAACAGTCGATAAAACAGAATTTTAACAGCAAGGGTAGATAAAGTGACAATTTTCGTATTAACCATAGCAACAACCCACGCTAGTTACTGGGATCATGATCATAAAACGCGATTTTAAGACGTGATTGCTCTCCTTATTTTTTCTGTCTTTAACCTTCGCTATAAAAGAAATAGAATATTACACACGACGGTAAAATTTAATTATCGACTCGTTTTCACTCGTCGATAAAGAATAATTTTACCGTCTTGTATAACAAATGACTATTTTTGGAGCTGTTTCATGATAAAGATTCGATTCATCGTCGATCTTCCTTGCTTAAATCCTCCTTGATGTTCTCTCACAAATTCATTGTGACGCTTATTTAGCCTACTTCTGATAATCTTTGATAGCACTTTGTACGTTATGTCCAAGAGCGCTATCTATTGATAGTTGTTACAATCTTCTTTGGCTCCCTTTTTATATTGGAGGTAGAATGAAGGCTTTGACATTCTTTCCGCTGATATATTGTTTCCTTTCGCGCTTTTATGGTTGTCAAGTTGTTTTATGCATTCCCTTACTTCTTCTTTTGTGGGAATTTTCATGGTTACACTGTTTTCCACATTTCTTTGTTCTTCTTCATATTCGTGTCTTCTGTTCCCTCATCTTCATTTAGCAGCTACTCAAAATCTGTTTCCCTCCTTTATCTCCCACCAACAGCCCTTCTTCGTTCCTTAAATAGTAGGAATTTAAGTTATGCCCTTTATTTAGTTTTATTTCCTCGTAGAAGTTCTCTATTTCCTTGCTTTTATACGAGTCTTCTAGAGAAACTAGAGAAAACTCTAGTTTTTGCTCCGTATGATTCCTTTGTTTTTTCTCTCTACAAACCGTTGCTAAACAACACCTTCGCCTTATTCAGAAAAATCTTGTTCTCGTTTAAATCTCCATAAACAATGAAAACTATTACTTCTGCGTAAGCTAATTACTTTTGCGCAAGTTTATTATGAAAGTTACCCTTCAAAATCAGAAGTTTTCTAGGAAGTTTTCACCGTAATTACCTGATGAATTACATTCCTTTCTTTTTAATAGAAAACCAGTTGCAGATGGAATATTCCTTAAATATTCGGTTCCAAAATTGCACCATCATCAGAATCTGAGTATACAACTTCTTCAATTTTTTGCATAAGATTTCGATGTTATTCTTCTCTCTTTTTTAATCAATAATGACCAATGATGTTTCCTAAGCAGAAAAAGATTGGAAGTCTCCAATATAATAACATATTATGGTATAAAAACTCACCTGAAACAATTAACAGTTACATTTATGTCTTATTTATACAACTTCTCAAATTTTAGTAATTAAGGTTTTGAATATACATACATTAATTTATGATACGACTAATTGAAGGTGTTTATAGTATAATAAGAAGGTATCTTTTGTTCACGTAATTTAAAACAAGTGCACAGCTTACCATTTATGCTTAAATTTATGGTTGAGATGAAAAATAGCGAACTTTCAAGGTCACAGAACGGTTACTGTTAAAATTATGTTAGGTATAATCGTTATAAATGTTCTCACTTTATATCATTTATATCCACCTTTCGTTACGCTTCAAGTTCCCTTTAAGTTTAAATGAAGCATTAATCTTTTCAGAATAATATTTTAATTATTATTTTGGAAGATTAAGGCCCAGTTGTACTATCGCTGACACTATAAACGGAACGCTTGAAAATTTGCTTGGCACTAATGCCTCTTACGACCTAGCGAAATTGAGCCTTATAGCACATTTTATTGCATTACCTGCCGGTGCAGGGGTAAACATCTGGAGTATTCTCTTCTGGTTTGCTCATTTGAAATTAAAATAAGCAAATCAGTTGTTTTCCTATATTAGAATCCAGCATAATACTATAAGCTTAAACATTTCGGAGCTAATTTTAAGAATTTAAATAATTAAAACCAATGTTATAATGATTAGTAAGCCAGTGACTATACTATTTTCCAGTTAAATATATACTTAGAAATAATATTTATAATTAGTTTCTGAAACGGCACTCCATTTTGATTTATTTAATGCATATTAAGCATTGTGCAAAAATTAGGATAGCCTGTAAGTATTATGTGGAGAAGAAAACAAATTTTTATCCAGTAAAACTATATTTGTTTAAAGAATTTACAGACGTTTTGTCAAAATGAATAAAGCTAAATTAAAATATTAAGCTACTAAATTTTGAAAGTCTTTGCGAAGATACTGTAGGTAATATTAATTAATCTCAGTTATACAAATATTTAAAAACAGCAACAATCAGAACAGACAAAAAACTAGTAAACAATTGTTAAATACAAATGATTATTATTGTAAAATTTATTAAACATCAATAACAATAATCAGTAAAACATGGAAAAGAAATAACTATCCACTTATCCAACATTTAGTTGAGATTTTGAAATTTTGTTCATACTGACAAATTTTTTACTCCATTAAAAATGGAGTTGCTGGTTCTTGGCGACGCACTTCCAGTGGAAAATAAAACTTCTTATCGTTATAATAATAATAATAATAATGTTTATTTGATCTGCTGAATAAAAACAAGTAATTCCAGAGACATGTTCAGTAGTTTCATACGTTAAGCTGTGGAATATAATTTTTAATTTCTAATTTCAATATTGTTCTTTTGTTTAGAAAGAAAAACATTTCAAAATAACTTTCTTTATATAACACATAATACAATTCGTTTTTACATAAATACTTGAAAATATTAATATTTAGTATAGTATCCTCCATTTGTAATGACTTCCTCTAATCGCCTCGACATAGAACCGACTAAATGTAGGCATAAATTTCCTAAATAATAGTACAAAGTAATGACATCAAATTTATTATAAAAAATAAATCCTAGAAATATTTATTTACAAAAAAGGAATTGTTGAAACCGAAATTATTTGTGTTTGACTGAATATGCAGAAATAAAAGATACGAACATGAGACCCCAAATTTATATTTGCTAATTCAATATTCAAGTTTAATACCCGTTTCCTAAAGCGTATTTTTCCTGTCCAAGATTTATACCTGGCATCCTAGATTAACACATTTTATGACCTGAGCGTAAGGCTCACATCATGCCGGTGCAATAAGGTCGAGTTTCGCACAGTTTTATTGCTTCTCGTTCTGTTTATAGTGTCAGCGATAGTACAATGCCAGTTTAAATTTAAGTTGAAGCTTAAACCCTTGACAACACTTGTTGAAATAATTCTTGTCTAACGTTTAAGCTTTGGCTTAAAGTGAAGCTCGAAATGTACAACTGGGCCTAAATGTTTTAATCCTTAAGTGTTAACGTATAGGTCAACAAAATTCACGTTAAAATAAGGTGCCTACTTATTGCCAAAATAAGATGCACTTCAAAGGTCTGAAAAGATTCGGGAAATGGGGAAAATTAATAAACAATCAAGAGACTAGTGGCAACAATACTTGAAACCAGCGCCGGCAACTATACTCAAAACCGGCGCCGGCAACAATACTCAAAACCGGTGCCGGCTATTTTTATCTTGATTTTGAAGTTAACTTGCTTATATTTGTTATTCATTTGTGAACCGTCATTTTATGTGATGTATTGCCAATTATGGCGGTACCGAACGTTCGTTTCCGAACATTTACGTCCAGCGAAATACATCAACCCCTTCGGACAACGAAGGGTTAACTAATTGCAGCAGGAGACCGGCTTCGTTCAGATGTGAAACATTCAGGGAAATGAAAATTAATGTCCAAAATATTAGTCGTTACATATTCTCGCAGGGTGTGCAAAACTTAAGCGAGCGTAAATATTTAAATTTATTTAAAATGACTGCAGAATTTGACGAAGTATGAAACATTACGGTGGAAACTAAATTGAAAAATATAAGTTTCCACTGTGTGTGTGTGTCTAAGTGGAAATGGTGAAAAACGGCAAAACTCAAGATGAATTATAAAAATTAAGAAAGCGGATGCACGAAGACAAGCTAATAATAGCCACATGGGATCGCATCACGCAACGAATGAATCGAGTTAAAGAAGAAACACTAATCCCCGGAAAGTTTAATGACTTCTCCAATAACATTAGTGATTAGTGCCATTACATAAATTCTTACATTTCTTTGGAACTGCCTGTGTGGATTCGCTTAAACGAAAGAGCGTCGGATTTTAAGAAGCTCAAAACACTTTTGAAAAACAAATACAATTAAAGACAGCCTCGTTAGTATTATTAGACAATATGTAGATGAATACAAGAAGAAAAATGTCATCTCATCTTATTTTTGATTAATCGAAGTAACTATCACAATGACGGCGCGCGGCGTAATAAGCTTATTTCATGTGGGTGTGAGTTACATGTAAAATTGCGTGCATTACATTTTGAATTATGCAAGATCATTCCTGCGCAATTTATTACGGGCGTCAAGAAACTGGAAAAGTTTCTGGTCAAACTTTGACGTACACAATAAATACAGCGGAAAGTTATAAACAGCCTTGAATTAGCTGAAGTTTACACAGCGTCTCTATACGTAGAAAAAAAATAATTTTCGTCTTTCATTGACACGTAAAACTTACAGACGCACGTAGACATTTACGTGCACATATGCAAATCCCTGCATTTCTTGTCTTTATGTGTTTAGAACTGAATGTTTAAACGTGTTGCTTCGGCGCCTATTAAATTATTAATGGTCATGTTCCTCCTTATTGCTGTAATAATTACAGATTCATAAATTATTTGGATATAAGGAAAACGCTCTATACGAGATCCATACTAAAATATTTATATCACATGTTTCATTTTAAGTTTAAGCTTAAGTCTTAAACCTAGAATATGCAACGATATGTAGTGTTCAAGAGAGCGTTTCGTTTTTTATCTTTTATTTTATAATACTGCCTGTCCGATCTCTGCCTTTTTCTACATAGTTTCAATAAAACAGTCAGTATGTATATTCATTATTAAAAATGTAGGTTTCAACTAAACCTTGTTAGGTCCAAAGTTAAGATATTCTGCTAGTTCTCTAACTAACTCTTCCATATTTCTATTCCAAGCTTTTATTGATCATCCCCTTCCTCACTTACACTGTGGTTAGCTTCTTGTATCTTTTTGCCAGGATGTCATTATGCATCCTTGTTAAGTGGCCATATCACCTCACCTAGCAAGTCTCTGTTTTATTGATGGCTGATTAACTTTAACAGCTGTACAGCTTGAATAAACATAACACAACCTATTAAATTTAACAAGATTTTACAGAGTGGGGTTCTGACTCTACTCTTAGATTTGTGTTTCACACTCACTCTTCTTGGTATTCTCGGAAAAGGTCCAGGATACGATGGACTAAAGCCTGAAATGTTTAAATACATGGGAGAGGTTAGGATAATCGTTCTACTCAAGATAATGAACTCGCAAAGAAACTGAAGAATACTGGAAACTAGCAGTAGTAATAGTACCAATTTACAAAAAAGGAGATTCTACAGTAGCCGGAAAAATTTATGAACATATCCTGGAAAACCGACTTAAATCAGATCTAGAGAAATAACTACTCGGAAATCAAGCAGCTTTTAGATCCGGAAGAGGCACACAGGATTGAATCTTCGCTATCAGACAAATCTCTGAAAGGGTATTGGGTGAAAATAGAAAGTGTTTATGCACGCACTCGATCTAAAGAAGACCAAGACAAAAAATATGGTGTTCACTGGAGAGGAGAGAAATAAATGTCGAGTTAGTGATTGCTATCAACAGCTTATATCATGACACCTATAACATAATTAGAGTAGGTAATACATATACAAGGCCTTTTAATATGCAGAAAGGGATTAGACAGGGAGGGATTTTGAGTCCGACACTATTTATAACTGACATGGATGATACGAGGGCTAATCTCTTTCCGATGAGCCTAGTAAAGTAATACACCATTTATTGATGAAACATGTTTATTTATAATTTTCAAAATATTCCCCTCCACAGTCAATGCATTTTTGCATACCTGAAAACTAATTTCCAAACCATTTTTTCCAATCTTCCCGCGTTAGACTATTTACTTCATTTTTAAATGCATCAACAGCTTCTTCCACCGATGCAAAACGTAAACCCCTTAACTTACTCTTTATACGTGGAAATAAAAAGAAATCATTAGGTGCCAGGACTGGACTGTATGGCGAATGACCCATTATTTCAATATTTTGGGCATTGAAATACTCAGTCGTTCGAGCAGCAGTATGAACCCGACCGTTATCTTGATGCAAGACGAACCTTCCTCTTGGACGTTTTTCGCAAACATTTTGGAGAACTTGAAGCAAACAAACTGTAGTGTGCCATTCAGCATTAACAATACGACGATCCTCTGGTTCTACAGTGTAAATATATCTAGTAATCCCAAATAATGTGGCGACCATCTTTTTGTTTCGGCTTCTTTCACGAACAACCTTTGTTGGAGCCGACTCATTCTCAAAGACCCAAACTGCCGATTGTTACTTTTTTTCGGGATCATAGCAGTATACTCAAGTTTCATCACCTGTAATGATATTGTACACTAGATGAGACGATCCATTGTCAAAGCGATCTGGTGAAGATCTGCACCATCTCACACGGTCTTTTTGAACTGGAGTCAAATTGTGGGGAATCCAACGAGAAAAAAGCTTACGTACCTTCAACTGCTTGTGTAAGATGGTATTAATTGCTTTCACACAAATCTTTAGAGTTGCTTGAATAATCCTTTCAGTAACCTGTCGATCATGTTACTTTTCGATAACAGCCGTTTTTAGCTTAGGAACTCGATAGCTGTCATACATGAGTGCTTCCGGTGTGCTGAAATTCATTCTCACCGCTGCCTTAGAGGCCATCCTTGGGCCTCCCTCCACTGAATATATATGTGGAGGAGATAGCACTGGGATCAGCCCTGAGGCTGCGGGCAAAAAAAGGTGTAGAATAATAAAAGTCTTGGAGGTAGACACCACCTCATCCTGGAGGAGGCTCGACAAGAAACTCCTCTTCTTGGGGCGGCAGTCGACCCCCTCTCACCTACATATATATTTAGGAAGCACTTCATCGTTTTCTTGAACGCTGAAGATGTATCCAAACCCGACATATCCATCTTCACTGATGGATCTAAGACTTTGGAAGGAACAGGCACAGGAATTCTTTCCGACGACCTGGACCTTCACATAAGCATAGCACTTGGTAATGCATGCAACTACCTAGAAGAAGACTACGTATACTCGTAGCAATACTTTCAGGCCATTGCAAACTGAATAGACTCATGCACCGCATAGGTTTAACAGACAGCCCAATTTGTAGAGGTTGCAATTTAGAGGAAGAAACGGCTGAGCATATCCTCTGTAATTGCCATGCACTCGCCTCGATCAGAGGTTCCATGTTAGGGGAATTCTGGCCTGACATGGCTGGAATTCAGCAGTTTGGAATGGAAATAGATAAAGGAAAATTGAAAATTTTTATTGTATCAAAAGAAGAAGAGAATGTAAACTTGAAGATAGACGGGCACAGCATAAACGACGTTACGAAGGAATTGAAGTACTTGGGAGCAGTTATAAATAGCAAGGATAATATAGAAGAAAGTATAGTCAACAGAATAAAAGCAACGACTTTTCTATGCCCTAAGCATCTAAACGGACCGAAGTAAACATTTTTAGAACAGATTTCGTTCATACATTAGTTCATGGAAGTGAATCATAGGTCCAAGCGAAAAGAACCAAATCAAAAATTACTGCAACGGAAATAAGAATATTGAGAAAGTGGGGGTACCCGGACTCGATAAGATAAAAAAACGTTAACGTAAGAGAGAGACTAGGAGTATAACAAGTTTTTATAGAGGGACGTCAACTAAGTTTGTTCGGGCATTTAGTTAAAGTGAAAGAAGACAATCCTGTGAAAGAAATCTGGGAAGCTCAATGGGATGGAAAGAAACAACGTGGAATTCCAATGAAATCTTGGAACCAGGAAATAGCAGGAAATAGCATTTCTATGAAATAGTATATAGCAGAAAAATGTCGAAAGTTCCAATGGTATTGAACATTTCGAAATGTGGTTGCTTAAACATTAATTAATCAATTAATTTTACTCGATATATGTATAAACAATTCAATAAAGAAACTGTTGCAATCAGCTTATCTAGGACGAAGTTACTAGAATTATACTACATACTAGTTACTCTATTTAGTTGTTTATCTATTAACTCTATGCTCCGTTTAAAATCTTCACAAGTAAATGCCATTTTTGCAAGTAGTCTCATAATATTTATTGTGTAACTTCGTTCTCGCGTTTATTTTCTTAAGTGGATAAAATGCATCTAAAACATGCATGCAATACAACGTTTTATCCACAATCACCACATTTATGTAATCAGAATGAGCGAAATGTAATTAAAAAATATTCGTATTCGTAAAACGAAACGTGACATGCTTTGTCATACCTACTGGTTACTAGAGTACGTTGTTTATTATTATCCACTAGTATAATGAAGTAACTTTATTCCACTAGTGGATAATAGGTCACTTTAAATGTGGATAGAAGTCCAATTATAATATGATAGTGGATAAAAATTATTTTACTAGGGTAATGTTCATATATTGTTATTTTGTAATCTTTAAATTTATTTTGAGGAAAATTGTGCGTAGTATATTACTCTAAGAGAAATGCCAGAATACAAACGAGTTCATCGTGATTAATTTTGGGTACAATTTACAACAAAGCCGGTTTCATTTGAAGCCATAGTATTTAGAGGAGCAGCTATGTGATTATTGGAAAGATATTTATCAAAACAATTTCCAAGCCGCGTGGCGGCGGAGCATACGAAAGGATTCTTCATTAACTACGTTTCTAGTTATTGTTTCCGTTAATTTGTTCTGTTTGTCAGCATTTCAGAGATTCATTTCCGCGTTATAATTGCCTATGAACATTTCACGCCCGTCCCGCCCGAAATCGATGGTACCTCATTTCCTTCCCGCCGCACTCGTGAATCTTTTGAACGGCGGAGGGACGGTCGGTCCACAAACTCCATCATTCAGCGCAGACCTAAAACCATTAATATTAATATCTATTGCATGTCAAAGTCAATTCATGAGGGTCTGAGAATGCATTAAGGTCTTTTCCTAAACCATATCAAATATCTTACGTGTTTTATAGCAGAGTTGGAATTTTTTTGGGAATTAATTTATTTTGAGATACAGTTGCAGATTTACACGTGAGGATCTTCAGATGTTATCTGATTTTTTACGTCGTAAAATGTGGATGCGTATATGGCTATAATTATTGTTGTGAAGTTTTCTTAATGAAACAATTACATGTTCGTTCCTTTGAGAATTATTATTTGAAATTGTAATTATGAGAAATTAACTGCTGCTAATAACACTTTGAAAATTTTGTTTTTAATTTTTATTACTTACATACTTGTAGGTCGTAAAGCATGAGAAGATGTTTCAGCGTCCAACCGTACAAAATAATTTTGAATTACAAACAATTTGATGAACATAACTGTTATCCTCAATATAGAATTAAACACTTCATGGAAAGTTTGGTGGTAAAACCGAAGGGTATTTTCCTCAGCAAAGATTATTAATATTCTTGAGTCTACCTAAGTTAGACTCAACGCTTAGTGAAACTCAAAACTAAACTAAACCTTCCACGAACGCATTTGTTTCTCGCTCTTTCTTCCATCACAATGAGCAGTATTAAATCATTTCGATGAAAACGTTAAAAAGAAATTATTTATTTTATGATAAAAAAAAACGCGAATAAATAATTGAAGTATAATAAAAGAGATTTTTCATCTTTCATTGACACTTTCGATAGAATTATTTGAATGGCTTAATAACTTCATCCAGCTTTCTTTAATTATAAAGTTAAATGATCAACTACAATGTCAGTTATTATTGTATGGTATGAGAATACATAAATTATGATAAACGTATGCTTCAAGCAATATTACAACGTTAAACTAGCCATGACAAATGTAAATTACAAAGAACAATACATGGAAGCATGCCATTCGTCAGACGTACTACGATTTTGAAGTAAATGTCCTATATTATACAGCGGGGCAGATAACACAGAAAAAAATTCTTATATTTTCTAAAACATGTTCTTCATAAATTTTTTCCCGGTGAATTATTAAAGAAAGCGCGCGTGCAAACTATCGATTTGGATAGAGAATGAATGTGTAGCACAAATCCAGCTGGAATGTTTACGATATGTGATAATCGAGGAATTTATATGCAGGCCGCGAGCTTTGGCCATTTTTAATTAATATTCCCGTTATTGTTGATACTTTATGCTGCAATTTGTCGTCGAAATAACATTTAATTTATACAAATTACACACGTGTTCGGAGACGTACGCCCGGCATTTCTAATTCGCCGCACAGGACGACGGACCGACTGATCGGAGAAACTTTTTAGCATGCGATGGATAACAATCGTTTACTTACTTTGATGCTAATTTATTCCCGTATAAATAGAAACCGCTTATTGTATTTGCAGAACAGATTTAAAATTCTCACAGGATTGTTTCACTTCTGAGTTAAACATAAATTACTAACTTTAGTTATTCAAATATGAACTGCAACATTTGTATATGAAGAAAAGTTTTTGATTAGGCTCAGCAGAATAAAACAACTTAATAAAATAATCTTGGAAACCACTTTTGCCATCAAGCAATGATCAAGATCTGCTACCTTAGTAGAAACTTGAAAAGGAGAAACTCTACAACAAGAATTTGATGAAATTACTGTTTTGATAAGAAACTTCGGAACAGTTTAATGGATTAAGGAATCTGGGAATGGGTAGTAGGATAGGAAGAGCCAATGAAGAGAATACTTTACAGAATATATAGAATTTAGAAGAAGAGGAAGAGTATAATGAAGAAGATGATGGCATGAATAGCAACTGCATAAAAATTGTTATTTATTTATTTATTGTTAGAATAGTAATAATAATAACCAATAAATATCTGAAATTTATAAATTCCTGTTTCCTCCTACTTCCAACATCTAATTAAAAATACATTTTTGTTGTTTCAGGTAGGTAATGGAAGTGTCTAAGGTACCTGTATGTATACATAAGCATAAATAAGTAAACCGGAGACGAGGCAGTGACCGTAAATTGCAGATTCCTTGTAGTCTGCCGACATGTCTTTTCCAGTTCATTTGCAACAGACAAGACGAAATCTACGACAACAACGTAACCGCCTACGTTGTGTCATTGCAGTTGTAGGTACGTAATGCGAAATGACGCAAAAATACGAGCTAAGGTCTGTTTAACATAATAATCAGCACGGCGACAGGAATATTACAATTGAGACTTGGACTTTGTCGCTTTATACTTCGGTAAACAAATTTCATAATTTTTTAAACCCGGTTTGTACTATTCCTTCGTTTTATTATTCAAATGAACAAAGTCGCCATAGTTGAGGCACATTATCTCATTTTCTCCTTAAAGTTTCTTCTAAATGCTGTAGAGGATCCCCTCATTTATCCTGCGAGGTAACAAATCAAATGACACCAGAAGATAATTCATTCGAAATTTTTTAGTGATTGACTTGATTTGTTGAACTGTAAAGAGATGCAGTTGTAGCAAATTCTAATTCAATTATTTAAAGTCGTTTAGGTATTTTTCACTTATATTTAATTTGTTAAAACCGCGAACATCGTGTTACTGTTTTCTGCCCAAAGTCAGTCGTCTTAAAACAATTCAAGAATATTTTTTGCAATAATATCTGGATTTCTGAAAATAGCTTCATAGGAAATCTATCCACAGTTCTGTCAATACATAGTTTTTACATCTATCGGGTGTCCGTCAGTACATAAATTATTCAAACGAATTTGAAGAGGTGTTGTGTCCCAGACTATTTCAAATAAGTCATTCAACTAATACTCATGAATAATTCATTTGGAATAATTCATTCGACTGGTTTGAAAACTACCGGTAGTACTATTGATAGCTGCTTATTACCAGTGACAATACGAACGATAATAAACATCATTTCAGGAAGATAATAAAAATAATCTCACAATCGGATGTTTAACGGTCGAAATATTATTCGTACAATTTACAGGCAACTGCAGGTTAACTACAACATCTCTCCTGACTGATAATAATCATTTCATATTAATAAGGCATTAAAAAATATTCAAAACTGCCTATACTATAATTTTCGGTGACTTATGTAAATTGCAGTTACAATTGCAGAAATTGCTGTTCTTCTCGGGAATTTTATTTAAAGCAGTTACTATCAAGACACAATACAGCAGTTGTGTTAATGTTAAGAAAGAGGAGGTGATACCCACTTCATTGTAAGGCTCACTGTTTTACACAGCTACTTCTAAATGACTGTTTAAATTGCCAATAAAGTCAATTAAAACGGAGTCTGGCCAATTGAGCGCTTTAAATATCGCGCTAAAAATAATCCCTATTTATCATTTACACATGTTTACTCTATATTTATCGCGAAAGTTAGCATTACGTAGCACATACACATACATAGGTCTGCGCACTCTGACGAATTTTTTTTTGTGTGTTTAATGAAGACGTCGTTCACACGACTTTTGAACCCGACGAGCAACACCATCGAGTTCGCAAAATCAAACTAATATGTACTTAGGTCAGCGAAAAATTTATAACACATATAAAACGTTGTTTGTTTAGTGCTCGACGTTCTGTACAAGTTTGTAAGATTAGGTGTAATCTGAAAAAAATCCTCTGTCTTTCTTATCTCGGATTATACACATTAAGAGTTATTAATTACACAAACGACATCATAGTACCTCAGTCTATGTAATGCATACACTTAAAAATTACTGTTGTTTCATAACTTAAATTTATCTACGATCATAAATTTAGTTTCGTAAGGACATGTATCGCCGAATAAAAATATATACAGAACGAAAGGGCTTTCTTAAAAAAAATGCAGTAAACGACCTCGTTTCATTCTGTCACTGAAAGCCAGTATTAATATTATTTAGTCCAAATGAATGTTCTGATCAATATGTTTAAAATTATTTAATTAAGCAGATGGTATCAAGGAATTTTTGATAAAAGCAAAATAAATTACACACTGACTGCACTTTTATGGTTTTTGAATGTAAAAAATGAAAAGTTGCAAAGAAAGTCAGTTATTTTTAAAAAGTAATTACCGGATGCGGCTATAATTCGATATCTTGTAATTATCGCTTAATTACAGGACACCGCATGTATCACGTTCAGATAATTACACAGAAACCAAAATGAAGTACCTGGGAACTGAAATTGTTAAGAATCGATACTTCGGAATTAAACCTACACAAAAAATTATCAACTACTAAGCAAAACTGCTTATTCTTAAAATTAAAAATATCACAATCGTAGTTAAAAGAAATTAGGTTTTTTTTATGTAAAGTATCATTGCGTGCATAGAAAAGCAAACGACTGTAAATCGCTATTGCACGTCTGGCTTCGATTTAATAACGAACCAATGATTGTCAAAAAATATTGTAGATACAAAAATGTTGCATCTGTTATTGTATTGTATTATTGATAGAAATCAGTTTATTTGATTAGTGTTATTGTTGATTCCCAAATAGGCGAAGAGAAGATTTAAATTGCCTTCTATCGATTTTCAAATTTTTATATACGATGTGGAAAACAGTTTTACAAAACTATTAAAACATACTAGGAGTCCTTCATTTATCTATGCACCCAATGGTACATTAACAGACACAAGTTATGTACACATCTTCCGTCTCTCTTTCTATTTATGCCTAAAGAGTTGAATTTCTGATCATCTTTGCTCCACTTCTCTGTTCTCGCCAGATCTCTTTCATAAATGTTGAAGATTGGCCTTTCCTTCTTATATCTTCTGCTCTAATTTCCTTACGCACCTTCCAGATTCATGCTGCACCACTGATATTGCTTCTTTTCGACTTCTTCTCCTAACTGGATTTAAGTCAACCTATCCTACTCCTTTTCTTTCGTTTGTCCCAATATTCTTCAATATTATTTTAATGCCGAAGCCATTATTTCTAACCAAAACATGTTTCCTCTCAACGTCACACACTATTTTTCATATAACAGTGTATGTAGATTTATATTGGTGAATACTTTACTCCTAGGTGATGAATGGGAAAGTCCTAGAAAGGGATTGCCATGAGTAATCATGATAAATGACCGCCGTGAAATAAAAGTCATTTAGTTTGAGATAACCAGACTCTTCCTGCTACTGCGAATATGAATGGTCTAGCTTACAAAATACAAATACTACCTAAATAGTAAACTTCCCTCTGTTGTGGCATTTAAATCACATCACATGTTTCTCAAACGTTTCTTGTAAAAAATAAACGAACATTTTTCCGGATTCAGTAATAACTTTGGCCCCACACGTATCTGCATGTCATCACTTCGCTTCTTTTCTTGTGTATTAATAATAAATATGTAGTTACAGTAAGTGAAACAGTATGTGGATTCTAAGGTATATAATTCTACAAATAAGTGAAAATATATATTAAATTCAAATCTTTCTTAATTTGAAAACAATCTGTTCTTTACCGTTCGTGTTCTTGACGAGAACGGAACAACATCTCGTGAGATTTTAAATGGCGCAGATAACGTTTGCGTGTTCCAAAATACGAAAAGAACACGACACTCTACTTACGAAATCCGAACTACCGGGAGTGAGTGTAAAAGTATTGTCCGTGTACTTAGGGGATGTCATCGCGTCAAAAAAGGCGCTTTCGGTAGACAGCTCGTGTCCACGGTCGTCTTCAGCATAAACCGGTAGCAATCAAGCAAGCCTCTCTGCTTTACTTGGCAAAGCATATCATCCTCATCAAAACCTTCCTGTAGGCGTAATTCACAGCTTTAACTTTCCATTACGTATTCTTAAAATAGCTTTGTTTCTGTTTGGTGACAGAATACTGACGCAAAACATTAAAGACCAGTAATGAGTAATTAATACTAAATTATTCACCGCATTAACGTCCATCTTAATTATGCAATATTATTTAGGATTATGAAAATAAAAGTTGTGGATAGCAATAAAGTATATAAGTAGAATTAATTAAGGATTACGTGTTAGTTGAAATTTTACATTTATGCAACAGTTTCTCGGAGATTATACCCTCACAATAATACAATTAAACCGTAGGTGCCTGTGGGAAAATATCAGCTGAACTGCATTATCAGAAAGTTAAATCCCCCCCAAAAGAGACTCGCCGAAACTTTTGAAACCGACATTGTCGGAATATTTAAGACTTCTAAGTATGTTGGCTGCATTAAAGCCCTCCACTAATTCAGCATTTCTGCTGAACGGAACTTCCTCCGTTCTGGAAGTAGAAAAAAATGAATGTACAGGATAAGCTCGAAATTAATACATAATTCTATGCCTACCAGGGCTATGATTAAAAATGAAATAAAAATTAATATGTAATATTGCAAAAACAGATACTTACAACAAGGAAGTGTACAAAATGTGAGGCATTGAAAATTAAAAAGAAAACGTTGGAAACACATCAGGAAATGTAGTTTTCTTTATTTTATATAAAGTTAATATAACAACATCATCTTTTTATAAAAGTATTTCTTGAGATTTTAAATCTGAGTCTGACTTCCACACCACTATGATTTTCAGCACCTCATACGTTGCTGATAACGTTGGGATAAAAAAAGTTTATGAATAGTTTGGAATATTGTACCAACCAGATCTGCTTTATAAGTTTGATTCAGCTTCAATTACTTTCATCTTAAGCGTGGAAATCATAATGTTGCAGTTGGCATAGACTATTTTGCGTACATAGTTAGGTGAAAAGGATATTAATCAAAGAGTTAATGGACCTACGGCAAATGACGGGAACTCAATATATAATTTGTTTAACGACTCATGAGCAAAAGAGAAAACGCACTTTGCTAATTTTATCCAGGCTATTATTCTTGGTAATATAACTTTGACGGCCGTATTTACCTCATTTTATATACACACAATGCGTTGCATACAGCAAAGTAATCACGAAACAAAACAACGACAGAAACACCGCTGCTTTGCACAAGTGATTTTCTATGGAGGTTGCGAAAGTAGGCAAAATCGGAACCTTGAAACGAGCGAACTATAATAACTTGTGGTCACCGCGTAAACGCAGGCAACAAGAAAAATCCGTTTCAATTACTAATTCGCACCGGAGTAATTTTATTGTCTGTAATAGCCTTAACTGAGCGTAAAATCGAAAGTAGATCAAATGTACAATTAGTTCGCATTACGGTGGCCGACAAGTCGCTCGTCGATGCGAATTTAAGCGCTTTGATGATGCTGCAGATCGACAATATTTGGTACAAAATTAGACCTGTTGGCCAAATTGGAACCAATCCAACGTGCATTTCTACCAGTAAACTCGATTTAAACGAAGCTTTTAGCCCCCTCATCCCACCCCCCCATCCTATGCAAAACAAATAATTGATTTCACCCGCGGAAAAAGGGAAAACTTTTCAAATAAAAGAAAGAAGGTTAAATTAATTTAATTAGAGTTTACACACAGAAAGCCCCTGGAGAATCGACTTTTTTCGTTAACTGTTGTACGGGGGTATTACATACCAACGGCGTCAAAATTGAAAATGTAAAACAAAACATTTTGCCACTACCGTTTTCTTAAAAATAAAACAAGATATCTTCATTTATTTAATTTGGAGTTAGTTAAAAATAAAATAAGATATCTTCATTTATTTAATTTAGGGTTAGTTCTTTTTTAAGGGTGTGTTAAATGACGGCAATGTTTGAAAAACTTCTTTAAATATTCCACATAATAAGGCCGCCTTGCAGCAGGGGCAAACGATAAGGCAACGATCGACGAAAATTGCCCCTTATTAATCTGCCCTTGACATTAGGCCGCTTCTATTATAGTCGAATTGATTTATTACATAAAAAGAAACGCCATATTTCAAGGCGTACTTTAATAATACACACGATAAGGAATAAATTATTAATTACGCTTCTGCTGATAGATTGACGTTCGTTATCGCGAAAGTTATTAATAATTTCTGGGATATGTGTTAACCGTTCAAATCTTCCGCCTTGCTTGCCAATCATGCCCTTCAAGCTTATCAGCTACACACATGTGTATTTCTAGAAAACTGAAAGAAATACGTGTTGAGAACGCAGTAAAAAAAAGCAGGGATAAATAGTACTAAAAAGAATTTATTACAAAATGTCCTCGTCACTTACATACCAATTTTTAGAACGATCTCTCCTAATATTTAACCTGAAATAGCTGCTGGAAATAGTAGGTTTGCCATCCACATGAAATCATTCCTAATCTCTTCACGCATGAAGTGATAGCTAAATAAAGATAAGGAAGATAGCGTTGTGGGGAAAAGGGCGGCAGTCACGTGCTTTCCACATCCCTTAAAAGTCGTCATGCGCTTGTAATCGCTCATATTTGCCAACTTTGCTTCGCGCCGACTTTGGCGGAATGCTGATGTTGTGTGCAACTTTGTCCTGTTTTTTTTCCTGTCGCACGTGGACTTGCGGACCTTGCCAAAAATTCGCGCTGATTGACGAGCGTTGACTTGTAGTGTTCTTAATGACGGGCACGCGTAAATTACATTCGAGACTTTTAGCACTTTTGCCTTTTGTTGCATATCCGATTTCGATGTGCCGGAATTGACACGTGCAGTAAATGTGCAGTTAGGATAATAAAGCAAATGGCATATGTTTGGCAGAGTTTAGTCGGCGATCGTCCATAATAAACAGAATGTATTGACAGTTTTAAATAGGTACAGTGACAAAAACGAACGAATAAATAATATTTTTTCTTCTTGTGCTGGGTGGCTCGCCAAGTATGATTCGTCTACGGCTAGAAGCAAACAAGCCCTGTGGATGCATCATTTCAAACCAATATCAAGGAAAATAATGTTTTGTCACAGTTTTCCACATAACTAGCTTAAAGCGAATAGATTGTAAATATCGATTATCAGTCTAAAAAATTTAGACTGGTGGTCAACGTTATTTTCATCCATAAGTTTCTAGATTTTTAGGATCTCTTAGTATTGAGTATTTAGTGGCTTTCAGTTCTCATTTCCTTACTTATCCTCGAAAACGATGAAGAATAATGAACGCAGAATACTCCTGCATTCATTTTGAATCTTCCTGCTGCTGCTTCTTCAAAACGGAACTCGTTTTCCGTCTTGCTGAATTATTTTGGTTCTACCAATCTCTTACTTAGGATTGATAGTAGCTTCAATTATCTATTCTTTGCGCTAGAAGATTCGTAAACGCAAGCAAAATATACGAGGAAATGCTTTTAAGAAAGTAATGTTTAAAAGTTTCGTTTTTTTTTATGAGTTGGTTTTCTTTCCTCGTGGCGGGAGGACAACTTTTCTTTCTAATTTTGCTTAAAACATCAGGTTCCGATCATCTCCAAACTAGTCATTAAGAAAGCGGAAGATATCCTTCGAATAATAAACATTATCCGGAATAACAGCAAGCAATCTCTACAACGAATTTGTCAATGTAGTCTTCGGCCATGAAAGCCTGAAGACTACATTAACACGCCTCTACAAGAAGGAAACTTTACACTTACAAAGAGACTGAAAGATCTACGCCTAAAGAAGTCAATAAAGCTGAGCCAACTGGCATTCCTCAGCAAATGCAGATACTAGAAGTTCCTGAGAATCAAACACCACATCAAGATACCCAGAACCAGAAGGATCTTCCAGCGAGCAAGCGACCCCTTACTAAAGGAAAAGATTCACGACGAACCAGACCCAACTGGATACGGTTGGTGAATGTTTATACAGAATACATTTGCACCTGAGCAATATCCTGAACAACGACATATGGTCAACCATCAACCGCCTAACCACAGACAAGGCTAGACACCAAGCGGAAACAGCTACCAAGAAACAGAAGGAGAAATGCACGCAGGTTCACCAAAAAACCAAATCACAGAGCTCAAGACCGAGTAGTTATAAATTTGGCTTCCAAATCGCTACAGAAACCGGAGAAACAAATTTTAGCAATAGAGTTAAACTTTTCAACCGCTCAAACAGAAATACCGAGGGAAGACATCATCTGTGCCGTGAAAACATGCACCAGAACGCTACCAGAAGAGGAAGTAGAGAAGATTAGATCAACTACTCGACGTATCCTGAAATCAGTCAAACCACCTGCATCAAATTTACCAAGAGAAGAAACGAGAGCCCTTATGGAATTGAGGAAAGACAAAGATCGCACCATAATGCCCGCAGGCAAAGGGAACGCCACAGTCATCATGAACACAACAGACTACAAAGACAAGATCCAAGTATTTATTACTCTAAGATTCCACTTACCGAAAAATCAAGAAAGAACTAACACCCGCTTTAGAGAGGAAAATTTCGGCAGCAGTTATATCGTCAACAATACCTAAAGAGCTACACCGGAACATCATCAAGAGGGGCACTAGACCACCAAGGTTATATGGATTCCCCAGAATACATAAAGAAGGAAACCCAATAAGGCCTATAGTATCAACGGTGAGATCCGCCACGCATCCACTAGCCAAATATCTAGCCAAGAATCTGCAACCTCTGGTAGAAAACACGGAGACATACGTCAAGAACTCTGCTCACTCTTCACTGTTCACGAATATCCCTTTAGAAGAAATTATCAACATCATCAGACAACGCCGACAAGAAATTAACATGGAAGATGACACAGTGGATCTAATAGAACTCTGTGCATCCTCAACATACTTTACTTTCGACAAAGAATGGTACGAACAAATAGAGGGAGCTACCATGGGACCACCTCTGTCACCAGTTTTAGCCAACATCCTCATGGAAACATTCGAAGACATCGCCATCACATCAAGTGAACGGAAACCAAAATGCTGATATCGATACGTAGACGACACTTTTGTCACGTGACCACATGGAACCAACACATTACCAAAATTTCTGGAAGACCTCAACAAACAGCACAACAAAATACAATTTAAAATTAAAACTCGAAGAGGACGACACCTTACCCTTCCTGGGCGTGATACTAACAAAGAAAGAAAACCAAACATTGGGATACAAGGTTTACCCAAAACCCACTAACACGAATCGCTACCTCAACGCAAACTCACACCACCACCCAGCAAAAAAACGAAGAATCCTAAACACACTGGTACACAGAGCCAAGATGATCTCATATGGAAGGTGTAGGCAATAAATTAAAAAATGCTCGACATTGGGCATCCGGAAACCCTCAAATTAATTATTTTACAACAGCCTCTACATTCAATAAAGTTAATGTTTGGTGCGGTTTCTATTCAAGAGGAATAATTTGAACCCTGCTTCTTGGAAAATAAAAATGGAGATGCAGTTACTGTTAACAGAACGTTACACTACGCGACGGAATTTTCTTAGGGATGGTCTACAACAGTTGGATTTACCTGTGGATGCTGTCTCTGGTTTAGCAACGTCTTGCTGAAACCGCATATCAAAATGTTAGTTTAAGGCCCGGTTTTTCGATCTCAGTTTAACTTTAAACTTCAGTTTATTCCTATAGAAGCAATGAGAATAAACTGAAGTTTAAAGTTAAACTGACATCGAAAAACCGGGCCTAACAGCCGGTCTTTCCATCTCTTGATAATAAACTAACTGACGAATAACTACATTGGAAAAAATTCCTAAAAATCAATCAGCCATTCATAAAAAAAAAACAGTTATTCTCCAGATAACTTTAACAGAAGATGGAGAGACCTGCCCTAAATGTTTCCTGGCCGTTTACTACCCCAAAAAGGAGACAAATTGGCCCCCTTGTTCACCCAATCTGTTGCCTTTTGATTACTTTCTCTAGGATTATCTCAAGTCTAACGTTTACAGTAATAATCCAGAAACTGGAACAGTTAAAAAACAACACAAACGAAGTCATTGCAAATGTTCCACTACAAATGTATGAACGAGTTTAATGTCTGCTATTTAATTTAAGCTAAAATATATATTTCTGTTAAGGTTCTTTTTTATATAAGCACTTGAAATAGAGGCACTCTTAATTACACCCCTTTACGTCTATTACTATGATTACAACTATTATTGAAATTCAGTCATTATAAGGTTACTTTTTATTTAAAACATCATTCTGCTAAGTAGTTGCGTTTCAGTATTCAGTGTTTAGTGGCTTTCAGTTCTCATTTTCTTACTTATCCTCGAAAACGATGAAGAATAATGAACGCAGAATGCTCCTGGATTCGTTTTGAATCTTCCTGCTGCTGCTTCTCCAAAACGGAACTAGTTTTCCGTGTTGCTGAATTATTTTGGTTTTACCAACCCTTCTCCTTTTCAAAAACTTAGATTAACAAAGATCTTTAACATAGAGACCTTGGCACTTTTGTAGTGTCATCTTGTCTGCAAGATTCTTGACAACAGTGAAAAGTCGCTGAAATTATTGTGTCTGCATAATCTTGAATTTCTTTAGACGGGTGTTACACGCTCAGTCTGACGTCAGTTCAATGAACTTCAATCTGTTGTCAGTCTTACCAGGACTGACGAAAATTATCAAAATATTTAAAAATTATTTGTCATTCCGGTTTATCAGTCCGTCAGTCAACACATTATACGATCAGTTTGACGTCATCCTGACCATAGTCATGGACTGAACTGATGCCAGACTGAGCGTGTAACACCGTCTTAAATTTATTTCTTTATTTTTTTCAAGCCCCAAGGTTTGTAAACGTATTGGGAAAGCGTGTTTGGTTGGTTGTTATTTATTACCTACTACAATAGGTACCGATTTACTAGTTATTAATTCTCCTTCGGAATTTATCTTATACAAACTGAGGGAAAGCAGAAAACGATGTGAATTAAAGCACAGTTCAAAATCGAAATCATTATGGCTACTATTAACAAAATAAGCTTTAGTTCGTTAAAAATGATAACCGATGAAATAGACATTTTTTATATTAAATATAAAGGCAGTAAACGAGAAATGTATATAACTAGCAACCTAGACAAGTACTTCGGATTATATTTATACGGGTAACATGAAACGTGCGAGCTACTGGCACATGTAACACGTATCTACTTATTCAATAAACATCGACACGTTTCGAATATAATTGGTCCGTTAATTAGCCCGTCCGAACTGGAAACTTCCCATAATTTTATTTTTTTTAACTGAGTTTGCCGGTCAAAAAGCGCACTCCATGATTTTATTAACACCCCTGGAATTATTATGTAAACACGCTATCTTTAAATTAAAATTCGTTTTATTTTTTAAACGAAACCAATTATATTTTAATATTTTTCGCATTATTTCTTACGAAAGCTATGTTGAGCTTTATCGTTAGATAACAAGAAAAGAAAGAAATAGATTTTCCTGTAATTTTTTTGGAAAACGAGGTCAAAATTTATACAGGGTGATTCTTGAATAAATTACTAACGAAAGAAGGGATTCTTTTAACTCTATACAACTTAATGCAAAAAAAGTAATATTTAAATGTCTCCTTGGGAACGTTATCAAATTATAGAAAAATTTTGTGCAAATCGGTTTTGATTACAGCAGATCAAAAACAGGTCAAAAAGCAATCGCAAGATGTCGCTACGTAAATTGTTCATTACCAAATTAATTAATCACACCCCTAATTATTTATGGAACAGTAAAGTGTTCTTCCTCTATAATTAAAAATACGTATAATTTTGGCACGCATTGCAAAATCTTGCATTTCATCAACAAACGCGTTACGTGTTCGCAATCTAATTAAAGTACCTGATTTTTTTTATTACTTGCGCACGTTAAAACTCAGAACCGTATAATCGCAAAACGAATTTCGCAATGGAAAGAACGCGACAAATAAAAAAATGTTCGGCGGGCGTTTTCATGAGAATTATCGGACGTTAATGAACTACGAGCGAAGTCAGGCGTAAAGCAACTATAAACAATAATTGCTGCGCTCACGTCAAAGATCGAAAACGAAAGAACTATATCTTTTATGATTCTATTAAAAGCGGATTCTAGGAGTGCGTCCTGTCGAACATCGCCGCCGCCTCTGGTCCATTAAAAAACTACTTTTCTGGTTACTGCTATCGAAATCGTAAAATCAGTATCACAAAGGCCAAATCGCTTGTATATAAAATTTTATGGGGGCATAAATCAAACCGTGCAAATAATTGTTGCAAGGCACAATAACCATTTAGATTCCAGGTAATAAATGAGAAGTATATCGGCCAAATCGAATTACTGTAACGAAACGAAATAGACCATTTTCATTTTTGATAAACTTTACAAACATATATGGCGTATTAATGTTTATTTTCACCATTTTATTATCCTGAAACATCAGTAATAAAAACTGGACGTGTTTTTTTGATGTAACTCAAAAGAAACTGGAACCGATTTTTAGACTATTAGGTCTAAAGGAGCATCCAGACGCGCGATCAAGTTCGCGTGAATATGGGCATCGATGACACAATATAAAAAGACAAGATCGCTTATGACGAGAGCCGAGATAAAAATAATGAGAAGGAATTTAAATCGAAAACTTCCTTACGTATGTAACTATCATCAAAATGGCTTCCTCAGATCATTCTTGAATCAACGTGGAAACCATTTCATTAAGTTTGATAATAGAGTTGCAGATATTGTCTCAATTGTATCGCAATCCTTATTTCTACTTAATACCATAGTTCATCCGCATAGAGAAAAAATAAGTTTTCCTTATTCGAAGAAAGGTCGACCGTAATTTAAAACAAAAAAAAACAGATCCAGTATCGAGCCTTGTACTATACCTACTGACATCGTTGTGCTTCCGTTACCAAGGTTTTCAGAATGGTAATTAACTAATACAAGAATAAATAGTAATTTATTGATATACACTACTCAAGAGAAAAGTTTCTAGTTCTAGTTTGTTGCTGTATGTATGGCACGGCTGAAGATTTTTAAATACAACAACTAACTCAGTAACAGCTTTGTAGATTTGCCAAGTTTTTTAAAAAATGTTAAACCTTATTGAAAATACGGCTACAAAATGCAATGTCTACTTTTATTTTTGAGCATTGTATAGTAATTATTAAAATTCTACATAGTTTAACAATCAATAACACTTTGGAATTTACAAATGTGATGCATTAAATTCGGTGAGCTAAAAATCCTTGTTGGGAATTTCCTAGTAAATTAACACAGTTAATATAATAGAATGCAATAGCGAACATGGGTATTCCCGTTTCCAAATATATGCTTATAATTATATTCGCATTAAGCGGCATACACACTTTGCTGTTCTTCAGAATAGCAAATTCATATTACGACCCTATGATCAGACACCTCAAATTCGTGAACTTTTGCCGTCGTCCCACTTATGCATATGACGTTAGTCTCGTTCTTCGTCATTTAGCGAATTGTATGCGTAGAACGCTGTATTTAATAGCAAATCTCGCAAGTTACACTCAAGAGATATGCAAAATAAGAATCTATCTTTTATATCTGTATTCGAAAGGAGGATTCGTATAAGTATAATTTACCAAACCATAAATGAATCAGATACCAAGTATCAACGTCATTTTATTTTAACGCGACCCAACTTCGTATACAAATACGTTGTACCGTTCTCCGGCCGATATCTGCCGCCTATAGTATAGTATTTAATTGTTCTTCTGTTGAATCTATACCCACTGTTAGCATCAAATACTTCCTGAAGGGTTGAAATGATATCTAACAACATTTAATTTGAGAGGATCAATATCGGTTCTGATACCAATAATAAATGTATCAGTATCTACTCGTTAACAGTATCTACATTGCACATCTCTATGACACTCCGGACTGGGGTACATCTCTCGCCCGCGTAAGAGAACATTAACGATGTGACTATAGGCGCGCGACACTTATTGTATATATGTTATATATCCTTAGGAATTAAATAATGGTCTCGAACATATATTGCTACATATTCGTCTATAAACATGGAATTCTTTCAGATTCAGGGCGTAACCTTTTTTTTTCATTTAATTTAAAAAAATCTATGAACACTTTCGTGTCCTTTGCACGTTGGTAGACAATTTTTTATGCCCATAAATAAATTGAAAATAACTCTGCTAAAATTAAAATTCTTTATTAACAATTTCTTTAAATGCAACAACAGTGATTGTTTATTTAGTGGAATTTAATATAAACTAAGTTCCTGTAATGGCCGTTTGTTTAAATATGTATATCACAAAACAGTTGAAAACAATTGAAGGCGTAATTATTATTAGGCAGTTACTAAAGCTTGATGTGTAAATAATATAAAGCAACGGTCCACATATACTTCCTTGAGATACACCTGAGATTAGAGTTCGAATTTGTGAAATCATACCGTTGATAGTTACGCATTGAGATCGTCCAGTTAAATAATGCCTAAAGCATGCTTCATTACTTAAGCCGATGTAGTGCAAAATTGCCAGCAATAAATTGTGATGAATCATGTTAAAAGCCTTAGAATACTCAAGCAATATCAATATTGTATAAAGTCCTTGATCAAAACTACGCAATATCCAACAATGCAGTATTACAACTATAGCCAGGTCTACATCCTGACTGGGCATTAGGCAATATACTGTAACGTTCCAGATTGCGACGTAATTGTTTATCAATAACTCTTTCGAGAACTTTAGGTGAAACTGGAAGTATGCTTATTGGTCTTAAATCCTTGAAATCAGACGGGCGTGAAACTTTAGGGACTGGGACTATAATTGCTTCTTTCCAGCAAGAGGGATAAACATTTTCAGTTAAACAAAAATTGATGATATGAGCAATATATTTCAAGAGAAAAGGACAGCATAACTTAATGAAGCGTAGGGGAAGATTATCCGCACCAACAGCATCTGAATGAATACTACAAATAATTTTTAAAATTTCCTCTGTAGACACAGGGATAAAAACTAAACTTTCAAATTCAGTTTTAGTATTAAAATAATCTATTACATTGCTATCAATAGGTACAGTTGACACACTATCTACAAAATAATTATTTAGATCATTCGCCGCGAAGTTTTCCGGTATGGAGTATTTCGGTTTTTTTATATTGAGAAGATTATTGAAATTTTTCCATAATTTTTTAGGATTGTTGTTCTTAGGCCCCATCCAGACGACATGGCCAACGTTAGCCAGTGTTGGCTAATGGGTAGTTTGCCATGCCGTGTGGACGAAATACACATGGCCAATGAACGCCAACCAATCGCCAATGTTGGCATTGGAATGCATTCGCTATGAGGGCGGTTTTTCCGACACACATCAAAGAGTTTAACCAACGTTGGCCTTCATATGCCATCACGTTTGTTTTTACGTCCAGACGACTTGAACAATTTGCACACGATATTTCTCGAATATTATTTATTTTTGTATATTATGAGCGTTGAGTTGTACTAACTTGGTGGGTCTGCTTTAGGTTTACTGTTTTTTAAATTTGACCAGAAAAATGTCGTCATCAGAGACCAAATGAAGCAACCCGTTAATTTTGGAATTCCTCAGCTTTATGAAAAATACCCAGTCATTTGGGATCCGAAAGAACTACACAAGCACTTGCAACAACCGTATCATATTCTTCGTTCTCCATATCTTTTTAATTTGACAAATGTTGGTAGCTATTCGCTATACATTGGCCGAACTTTTTTATCTTTGAAGTTTGACAAGCAAATCCAATCGTGTGGACAGGCAATGTGCAAATGGTAAACTTGCCCAACGTTGGTTAAAAATTTTGTTGCCAATGCATTCACCAACGTTGGCTGACGTTGGCCATGTCGTCTGGAAGCGGCATTAAAACAAGAAATCATATATGTATGTTTTTTGCTTTTTTCTGATAGCATAATTAAATTAGTTACGTAAGGTTTTATAATACTCCTGGTGTTCTAGCTTTCTAGTTTTTTAGTTTTTTTTTAATCAGTATTAGCTGCAAGGCTCTACCCTAATTTAACGTTGCTCACATTTATAAGTTGTGTTAAAAAAAACCGAAACGCGAGATACAATGATGAATATGAAACAACAATTTTTTGTGAAAGCACGAATCCAAATCATACAAAAAATAACTTTCTTCTTATTTATCCTACATATTCGTGCTTGATCTTAAATGAATTGCCAAGTAATTCTGATTTTAGTTGTAAAACAAATAAAACCGTACATGTTATTAAATCGAATAAATTGTACTCTCTCCTAGTCTCTAATGCCTGTTTTAGACGGTCATATTTTGTATCAAATTTATTACGAAGTGAGAGAGATAAGCTACCACAGTGAATGTTGATTGGTTGAATTGGCATTTCCCACTCACTTCGTAATAAATACGATACAAAAATATGACTGTGTAAAACGAGCATAAGAAATTTGACTTCGGAGGTGACTTCAAGAACTACAAATCCTCCACGATGATGTGCATCTGCTTTTACACTGATGTGTATGTGTCAGTCTGGTGATGACGATTGCATCTTTTAATCATTCCCCTCATGTTAATTTTTTTCTTAACAAAAATTTGCGTTTCAGTAATAGCAACATTTATGTTGAAATACTTTGGGACCCTAATTTCCTTTTAATTAATAAATCACGAACTAAATTACAATTAATACATCAAAATCATAAATACAAATAATATTGTTACAACAACTTTCAAACTTCAAAACTAAAATAATACAACAATATGTTCATGGTCACTAAGGTTGACACACAGAAGCATATCCGTTAGCACAGCTTTTCGACTTTCTGTAAAACCACGTAAGTGGTACAATTAAATTAAAATACAATATATTCTTATAAATTCTGAACGTGGAGAAGTGTACAGGTATTACGCAATGGAAGAAATTATTTAATTAAAAATAGTGAGTTTTAAAATTGAAATTAAACAAACTTTCAGTTTGCTACAAATGGCAAATAAGAACAGTTTTAGTTCTTAATACATAACTATTTAACATTTATAAATAAGTATTTAACATTTTAACATTTTTTAAATAATTTCCCAAGTTAATACAAATAAAAACAGAAAACTGTATAACCAAGGGAAATGCTGAAATTGGATAAGAAACCGACGCACGAGTACGTTCAAGGTATTAATATCTAAAACCGAAAGAAAAGCCCGAAAGCGCGTTACTCGCGGCGACTGAACGCAAAGCTGAAAGCCTGAAAAACTACCGCCAGCATCCGACAGCATTAAATTCATCTCGTAAATATTACCTTTCAAAGATGTCTTTTAATTTGGTGAGTGCATTGTTCGGTTGCACGAGGGCCGGCTGGATATACGGAAATCCTGTCTATTTTGCAGCCGGACTTTTTTATTATTATTTCAGAGTGTTGAAACAGTTTCGCGTAATTGCATTGGAACGCTTTTGCATTTTAAAACGTTTCCTAGCGGAATTTTGAAGTGCTCGGATTATTTTATTACGCTGATAAAACTCGTAACGCAGCGTGACGCTTAAATATTTGACTAATTTATTTTAAACTTGGAGAATTCTATAACTTATCTGGCATTTATGTAATTTACACGAACGACCGCCGACGCGTCTCAATTTATCAATTAACGTTCTGCGCTCCGATGTTTAATAAAAAGTAAATAAACAAGCACGTAATTGAAATGTTTTCAATAGCGCCGGTCTTCTTTGTATTTGTTTAACTACTTCGGAATCCATCGCTCAGAATACATACACACACACGTACTTGCTGCAGAAAAAATTCCATTCTGTTTGCGTAAAACACAGATTAGAGCATTAACACAAATATGTATTTCAAACGTTTTGCCAAAAATAAGGAACAAAAAAATTCAAATTATATTTGTAGTTATTAAAACTCTTCTGATAATTCCTGAATTTACTATCTAACCTTATACCAAACTAAAAGTAAGTATCATTTATAAAAGACTAACCAATAAATAAATGTTGTATACACGCGTAATCCATTTAAGTTCAGGTTGAGTTCGAATTCAGAGAACAAGAAAAAACATCTCCATTGTGCTGTTAAGTTGAAGAATCATAATAAAATATTTCAAAAGGCAGTTACGGCGTCAGTTATAAATTACCACATCAAATGTTTATTCTGCTATTAATAGACCTGGGTCTGTCGTGAGTAACACAATACCTAAGCCGCGTATTTTTTAAAGCGCGTTTCTCAGTGAGCGTTCCCAACCGGCCTTAGTTACTCGTCACGCTTCGCTCGGAAGATAAATCCCATTTTCTGTGTATTTTATATATTTCGAGGGAGGAAAATTCACCCCGAACGTCAATATCTACTGGCGCGGCGGCGGTGAGATAGATAAAAGTATCGAGTTAGGCGATGGAAATATATCAATATATATTAGAACACCGTTTAAGACCATCGCGTTTTATTTCTTCCGACGACTTGCTCGGAGTGAAACCGGAAAAAAGTGCATTAAAAACAGAATGAAAGGAGAAATTGATGCACGTTCCAAGCAAAGTGAGGCTAAATATGTAAAACTATTGAAAGGAAACTTTAAAGAAACTAAGAAGCGTATAGTCGTTTGAGGAAAAGTAATAAAAGAAGCGTTTCCTTTTCATTTAGTTTTCATATTCGTCGGTTGCATTATATTAATGTGAATTTCATTGATACGCCCATAAAATAAATGTAAGCTTTCATTTTATTTTTGTTACTACTTTCACGGAAAATTGCTAGAAATGATCGCATTCATGAAATGCAAGTTTAATTTGAGTTACAGTACGTCTCAAGCTTATTGGAAAATTCAAACATAACAGTGGTGACTCGTTCACTATTTCAAGCATCATTTTTTAATTCGTTACTTATAAAAACATTTCAAAATATGAATGATAGTATAGAACCACTTTTATATTTTCTATAGTAGAAGTAACATCCCAAAGAAGAATCCGATTTTTGAAAACGACAACATATTCACAGTGTATGATGGCTATTTTCAAAATAGTATCATACCTCTAGATTTCTGTTATTTTCCTTTAAGAAATTTAAATGCATAGATACCAAAAACGCACAGTACCAAAGAGACTCGTTCTGCATCTCATTATTCTATTTGATTAACTAGACTTTACTAGAAACCACGGAATATGTACCGAAAAATTTCACATACCTATTTAAAATGTACAAAAAATATGTATAGGAAAAAATGAAAGGGATGAAAATAAACACATCCTCTTTCCTATGCTCTATACTGTCTTTTTCTTCGTTGAAGTTATTATACGTTCTCTTGGTATAGTTTCAGGTATTTGAAGAAATGGTATCCAGATGTACGATGTGCTATCCAATAGTTCCAGGAAGCGCAAAAAAAACAAAAGTACTTAATATTTAAGCAGTGTCAATACAGCGTTTTTCCATGAATGGAAGCACCCCTTGAAGCGCCTTTAGGACCCCGTTCGATTCCACTTGAATTTCCTCGATGGTGTTGAATCGACGTCCCTTGATCTTGAATTTCATCTCCGGAAACATGAAAAAGTCGCACGGTGCCAGATTCGGTGAATTTGTTGAATGGGGGACTACAGATATATTGTTTTTGGTCAAAAACTGCTCCTGCGTGAAGAGTCGAGGAACAAATTTCACTACAATTCTTCTCATGTTGAGTTCATCGGATAAAATGCGTTGGCAATTTCCGTACGACGACATTCCTATAGCTTCTGCTACGTCGTAGATGGTTTACCTTCTATCGTAGTCTGGAGGGATGCAAGATGATGACGTACCCGAACATTTTAAGGAGAGCCGTGAGTCCGTTGAAGACGATGACTTCAACGGACTCACGGCTCTCCTTAAAATATTTTAACCACTCAAAAGTCCTGGATTTACTTAAAACTGCATCACCAAAAGCTTGAACTAACATTTCGTGAGTTTCAGTCGCAATTTTGGAAAGTTTAAAACAAAACTTAATGCAAACTCTTTGTTCTTCGGTCGGAGCCATCACAAAAATCGCAGAACGTTCAAAACACTAACGTAAATAAACAGTCCGTATTCGGCTCTATGCTTCCACAATCGCGTCGTTTGACACACTAACTCCCAATGGACAATATATGATCGATCCACCTAGCGACGGAACTTCGTACTATGATTAACTCGCGCGTACCATTCCTATTCCTAAAACTTTTGGGTAGCACCTCGTAGATGACACTCCCTTTGAAATATTACAAATCATTACGAAGTATACAGGGTTATTGATAAGTTGACGTGTTAGTAGAACTCATTTTCCACCCACTAACACATTCATGCAAGTTTCTTTCTAAAATTTGATAAGACATTCAACGTACAAAAGATTTAGAAAACTTCTCTGCTTTATTACTTTTCGAATGAGGTATAAAAGTTCAACCTCGTCTTGTCAGACTAAATAAATAAAACCCAACAAGTTGATTGCATTTATGCATTTATTTTCTAAGACTTATACCGTTGATTGAAGAAATGTAAACTCCTTCACTCAACGCTTATACATAAATGATTTTCAAAAATCAGTAGGTTTTTATCCAAGTAAACTAAGACTATTAACATAAATATGGAAAATCAAAATGCATATAGTTGTCCCAGTTTTGTATCGATTTTATGGTCTTGCCATAAAAAAGCGGCAAAGAATCCGGCACTGCGGTCTCTTTGTCGCCTCTCTATCGCTTTTTATAGCAAGACCATAAAACCGATACAAAACTGGGACGACTATAACGTCAGTTGTTTATCAAACGCTCACTGAAATCTATAAAGTTCTGCAAAAGGTTTGATCTTGTTTTCTTATTAACCGTGACTCTTTCAATCGTACAGTATGTACCTATTTTTCAATAAGCTTTATATGCTAGCTCGTAATCAAAGTCGGTTGGTAAATGAGTATATCTTATAGTTGAAAACCAGAAAACAATTTGAATCAATTAACAATCATCTAGGTATCACACAAACAAAAAATACAATGAGAGGAGTACCTGCTTTCATTAAAATTAGTTGTCACAAGCTGTATTGTTCGAAACAAAAAACGATTATCAGATGGTAAAAGTAACAACACAATGTTAAACACGTATGAAATTGTGTAACAACCTTTCGTCTGTCATCAATCCCAAAGAAATTGTCTGTGACATTATTGTCTTCTTGTGCTCGATTACATCCACTACTTCGAAAATTTCAAATGAAAAATGAAATCCATAAGAGCCATGGTAATTCATTTCTTCAGGAAGATTCTGATGAAATATTGAGTCTTAAAGGTTTACTTAAGTGACAAAAAAGCAGTGCTCTTCAATTGCTGGATAGAAGTCTGAAGTTAAAAGAATACACTGCTTCTTCCTTTCGTATGATATGCACTTTATTATTGACATATATTTGATATTAGTAAGTTTTATCATAATCGTTTACTATTGTGATGAAGCCATATAATGGCAATATAAAAATCATGTCAATTGCTGAAAGTAGACTTTTCGAATTAAATAAATTTAATTCAGAACTTCATTGGATCCTAAATTACTGGATTATTTTCAGCTGTGCTCAAAAGGTATAAGGAGATACACTTTTTTAAATGTGCACTCTCAAGAATCTTGGATAAACACAAAGGGTGAATATCATTGCCGTCTCAAATACTATGTTTTTCTTTTCGTTAATATTTGACAATAAAATTGAAGAACTTAAGTACTTCGTTAAAAGGTATGTGGTAATGAAATCGGTGATTACAGTCAGTTGTATTTATTAACCACACCCCGTCCACTTGAATGCAATTGAAATATTTTAACGTCACAATAAATTAATTAAGCAACAGATTAGTGATAGCTCTCTGTTTTTCATAATAATAATTCCTTATGCAAGTCGTCCCGGCAGTGAATTAATCAATTCACCAATTTAAATGCGAGCTTCTGCTCAATTCCACTATCACTTACAATTATTACTAATTAAGAAAGCGTACGCGGCGTTTAAAATTAATTTCGTGATATCGTAACCGTTAATTAATTAATTTATTTATAAAGTACGTCCGTGACCTTTACGTGGGAACAAGGAGAATAAAAAAAAGCCGGCGGATAATGGTGCTTGACAAATTTCCGTTTTTAAAACGCTCCGCGTCGGCAAAATAAAGTTTTAATCAGCGAGTTGTCGGCGAAACACCGTTAAAGTGTGTTCCTAAACACTAATAACCTGCACTCGAGAGATTTGTATTACACGAAGCGATTCTCTTCCTGTTCTTAAAATTAGCAGCGCGCCTCGAAAAAATGATAACGCGTTGAGCCGGTGAGAAATTCAGCCTCATTTATATCACGTCCCGTTTCATTAAGTAAATAATTACGAGGTTTATAAATAGGTGCGGTGCGAAACTTAGAATCTATCAATTCACTTCGTAGATCTTTTCGTCGCAGGCGCGCGAACTCTTGGAGTAATAAATTGTGGAACATTCGAAGTTCACACTTGATTAAACGCCGAAAGTCATCGTATGGCGTGCAAGTACGTAATTGTAGTACCGACTCAGCACGCAGGTCTATAGATTGTTTCTCGTGACAAATGAACATTTCTTATTTTTAAAACAGGACCGGCTTTGTACCAGTAAAAAAAAGGAAACTTCATTTAAAAGTATACGACTTCGCTAGAAATAAAAGTGCAAAAATAAATTCAGATATCAAAATATACCACTACGTAGCACGGCAATTTGCGCAATTGTCAAAACAAATAGATAAACATTGCAGTTGACATAGTAAAGGACAAGGATTGCAAAACGTGACGCGTGAGCTAACCCCATCTTATGGCAGTCTTTGTCACCAACAAGTTTAATACAATAGTATTACATACAACATTATACATAGTTAAATACGGTCCTGATCGTGTAGAGCTTTAAATAAAACAAACAAATTCGAGGTTTGCAAGCATATAATAAAGTAAATACTATCACAATACTCTTTAGATTATCGTTGTATCTTATCCTTTCACCATTTCATTATTTTGTGTTGTTTTATAGAGAAAGATATATTTAACAGACTCCTATAAATCTACAACTAGCAATTAATAGCCCCCCACTCGCATCACCCCTTTCAGCGAGACCTACATAGATGATAACTTGGTAACAAACTTGCCACAGTTTATTCCTTTCCTTATATCCAACCACACAGCCCAGGCATTGAATTTTTACGAATTACAAATTAAACCGAATGAACTTTTAAAATTTTATCTTTAGCAATTTCATTCATCACCTCAATGCTTCAAATTGTTCAATACTCGATACCTTGTACTCGTACAAACGATAAACGGAACAACTTTACCTTCATAATCTCTAAAAATTTTAATCATCAATTCCCTCTAACGCAAAGAACAATCAATAACAAAATCAAACAAATAACGCTCACACCTGAAAAACGCACTGTAAGAAAGACAAGGTACAATGAGACAAAAAAAATAGTATAAATTTTTAATAGGTCAGGAACGAACAAAATGTTACGACAGTTTATTACACAACTCAGACAATAAATCAAAGACGATGTGGTCAACGGGAAGATACCCTGAAAAGTCAACTGTTACTTTTTTGGCTTAAGATTTTAACACGCGTGTCACATCCTGTATTATAGAGAATCTGCAGAAAAGTAACAACTTCGATTCAGGTCCATACCACTTTGACATTCCAGAAAATGCGAACACTCTACATATACCTGTACCCTACCCATTTGGAAAACGAAATGTAGAAGTGAAGAAATTAAAAAATTAAAAGAGAGGCTCAGACAAATTCCCCATGTTTTTCATCCCTAGTAAACGGAATCTTTCCCAATAACCTTTCAATCGTTAAACTTATTTATAATAATAATAATAATAATAATAATAATAATAATAATAATAATAATAATAATAAAATTTATTGTCTCGTGACCAACTGGATTAGACATTTGAATAACTGATAATACACAAGCAAATATCACTTTTCAGAAGAGACCTACTTGATCAACATTACAACAGGCACTACATAAAATTAAAATTAATAAATTCGTCGACAGAATAAAAAGCTTGACTTAGAAGGATTTTGTTTAATTTACACCGAAAAATTTTAGTGCTTAGTGCATATCGAATAACAGTAGGCAGCTTATTATAGAGGAGCTTGCTCATATAGAATGGAGATTGCCTTACATAAGAAGTATGTGGGAGAGACATATTCTAATAACTCTTTTTTGAGATATGAATATTTTGTTCATATTTTTCAAGCTACTAAAACCCCAAAAACTAATGGCATACCTAAGCTTAGATTCGAATCCAAAATGGTAAACTTCTAATGCAGCTTTATAACCAAGATTTAAATAACGAATTAAGAAGCAGTCTATTTACTAAATCTTGAATATGATGATTCCATTTTAAATCTTCGTCAAGAGTTAATCCTAAAAATTTATAAGTAAAAGCTTGATTAATAAAGTTAGCTCCTAAACCCACCTTTAAAAGCTTGTTATTCCTGAATATAATTAACTTAGTTTTATCGATGTTCAACTTCAACAGATTACTGTTAAACCAAGTTTGCAAAATATTTATATCTTCATGAATTTGGTAAATTATGCTTTGAATATTAGGGGCTGACCAACAAATGGAAGTATCATCAGCAAAGAGTGTAAGATGTCCTGATAATTTTGACGTTGTAATATCATTAGTATACAGCAAGAACAAAAGAGGTCCCAGCACCGAACCTTGTGAGATACCATTATATACTATTGAAAAATCAAATTTTACTTTTTTAGATTTTAAAGTGAAGTCAACAAGCTGATGTCGATTTATTAAATATGACTTAAACCAATCACTGACGATGCCTCTAAACCCGTAATTACGTAATTTTTCAAACGGAATAGTCTAATGCTTTTGCCATACTTATACAGAACATGGTTACTACAAAAGATTTCTTGTTTAAGTTTTCATACATAAAAGATATGTAATTAATTAAAAGAAAAGGAAAAGAAGACGATATACATATCTTACTATATAGACCTATAACTCTATTACCATCCTTTTCAAAAAATTTTGAGCTAGTCATGTACCGAAGAATAAGTAACTTCTCCACAGCCGTGGCCTTTGGAGACTTTTAATCAACACGGTTTTCTTAAGAGACGATTGTGGAGACGGCCATATTTGAGTTTACTACTACAATTTTGAACTACTGGGAAGATCGTCAACTTGCCTTAAGCAACAGGTATCAAAAAGTTTTTCTTGAGAATGATAATGAGAAAATAAAATATTCTGTAATTGAAGTCACTACTGGAATTCACAAAGAAATATTCTAGGTCCCATGCTGTTTATCATTTTTTTTTAAATAACGATAACACTAATTTCCTCAATGCAAATGCAAATATAAAATTTTAAACTTGTAAAAATGATCGTTCTTTTATATTTACTAATACATTATTTTATCAATCATCCTTCTGGATTCTGGATTAGTAGTTTAGTGCATTTAGGCCCACTCTTTCGACGAACCCGAGGACGTCTAACAAAGGAGCATTACGAATTCCGGCCATGTCAGGCCAGAATTCCCCCAACACGGAACCTCTAATCGAGGCGAGTGCAAGGAAATCACAAAGGATATGATCAGCTGTCTATTCCTCTAGATTACATCCTCTACAAATCGGACTGTCTGTTAAACCCATGCGGTGCATATGTTTGTCAATGGCCTGAGAGTATTCCTACGAGTAGTCGCAGTCTTGTTCTAGGTAGTTGCACACAGAATAGCTACCCATACATTAGCGGGATTACTGACAGGCTTGGCCTGACGGGACTGGACTGACAGTACTGGTCCAGCACGCCAATCCCTTCGTCGGCCATAAACAGCATGGAAAAGCCTGGTGTGTGCGTTAACCAGCAGTATTACCAACAGGCAAATCCCTTCACAGTCAAAGACGTTCAGAAATACTGTCAATGTATGGGCACCTATTCGTGTCAATCTGAGTGAGGGGGCCGTGTGATAACACTTGTCTAAGTTGACCCATCCATCGATATGTCGGATCTGGGATCTTTGTTTCAGTAAAGTATTAATCAGACTTAATGATGGTGCTGTAACCGGTTCAAGGCTCCAAAAGGGCTGCTCCGATCCTTGTCTAGCCAATTCATTACCATATGTTCCAGCGTGTCCTTTAACCCAAATAAGTTCCAAGATGTTGTATTTGGCCGCTTGTTCTAATTTGCCTTAGCATTGGAGTATTATTCCTAAGGACATTTTGTTATTGTTTAGAGCTAATAGTGCCGCTCTACTATCGCTAGCTATCCCTTATCTGGATCCAGAATTACTCTTGCACCTTCCATAATGGCAACTAATTCCACTTGAAAAAGAGTTATCATTTGGCCAAGTGCTATGATTATCTGAAGGTCCAGGCCATCGGAGAAGATTCCTGCACCTGTTCCTTCCAGTGTAGATTGATCTGTATGGTTTGGCTTCATCTTCAGAGTTCAAGAAAACATTGAAGTGCTTCCTGACTGTAGATGTAGGTGGGAGGAAATTGACCACCTACCATCAATCATCCTTACTGAAGGTGTTGACGCAATAATTTAATCGCAGCAATTTCAAACATTAACCATCATATCATTTTACACGTACATGAAATACCATACGAGTAATAACGTCTGACAATCGATGGTCTTATTTTGATCTTTTTATCCAATCGCATTCGATATATTTGAAGACTAAACAAAATTTAGTAAACAAATAACTGCAACTGATACCGAGGACATACGAGACTCAATAAAGGTATGAAATTGCACAAGCGTCCCGGAAGACGATTAATAAAAGAGCGAGCGCTCTATATTTATCCCATTTGACATGTCCTTGTGTACACGGATGAACATTCGCGACCTTTAGCGAGCGCATTTTATTGAACATTATATTATCAAATGTACGGAGCAGACCACGGCACGGTAGGCAGTTCCATGAATGAATGCTGCTTCTATCGCACGTATTAAGATAAATCTCAACGACGTAAGTAATACACGATGTTTGTTACACTTTTTTCGAGCTACGTATGTTTGTAATGCCTGCGAGATAAGCTAATCTGAATACACATGCTTTTGTAAGTCAACAGAAAGCAACGTGGATTCGATTTTTTAATGAAGGCGAGAACAGCGCGTGCGATACTTTCTGATTCATAGAAAGAAAAAAATTATTATGACGAATGTGAATATTATGGAAACAATTGTTTCTGTTCAAGCGGAAGTCTTTTAAGTATCGCATAATTATTAAGAGCAAACAATTTGTGTCAACAACATGAACGCCTAATCTGCTTCGCTAGAGAGATAAAGCGATTATCAAGTGTTATTTAAATTTGCACAATATTGTGTTGACTAACTTGTTTTATGTAGATTTTTAGTTCTAAAGTACATATATTTATGGGTTTTAAACGTACATTCTTTTTGCACAATCCAATTTATTATGTGTTATTGATTTAGAAACAATAACAGAAGCAATGAGTTTAAAATGTTTCGTCCACTACAACAAGGAACTTCTTCAGCTTTTCTGTTATTGTTGCTACTGTTTATGTGCTTAATAAATCAAATTTTAGTCGAAATATAACTTATTTGTACTACCTTCCAAAAAGACATATCGTAAGTAAACGAATTGGGGATAGAATACCTTAAATAGTATTGTAATAAATGATATAGAAAAGTATTTATTGACGGTGTATCTGTGGTTATATTATTCGTTGATTAAGTGTAAGTATTTTTCATTCAAATATTGTTTTAAACGATCGCCGCGGGCAGTGTGAATAACTGTTGAAAAATAAAACCTGTGTATAAACCGCAATAGGAGATAATAGCATTAGCAAAACAACTCAAACATTTACACACAAAACACATATTTTTAAAAATAGGTGTAAACAAAACAGGTGATTTTATATCGAAATAATGCTCGACTGCATTTCCGGCGCTGCGCAAACAAAACGCCCTCCGGCTGTTTGGGGTGGCGGGCGGTCTGTTGTGTTATTTCGCTGCTTCTTTGCCACGTGGTTTGACAACAGGTAGAGGGCACAACACAGGCTGCCTCCTGGTGGTCCGAGTCCAGCGGGGTTTTAGTACGCGGGTGGGACTATTGATTTTTGTGAGCTGGAGCAACTGTCGGTGCTGCCCGGGTGTGACAGAGAGAAGGTCCGTGCTATTCAACGCGACTCCGACTCAGACACCTAAATCGCAAAGACGAGAAATAAATCGATCGCCCCTGCATATGTAACGATCACTTAAAACCTCCCCATCGCAAAAGCTGGATCAACACTTTTCCATTACTTCCGCACATTGCACGGCCAAAAGTTATATTAAATTTATTAAAGGTATTTTAAGCACATGTTTTTTTTTCATTTTTTATCAAAATCTTACGGTATACACAAATTTCTTAAATCCACTCACACTACACTGCATAAATTTACAAACGTTAAGGGGTGATTCTTATTAAATCCGACAAAGTAAAACTAGTCAGCGAATCGGTATCAAAGATTAAGCGAAAAATGTAAGAACAGTTCAACGTCTTCAATTTTTGATACATAAATAAATAATCAAAATAACAAAGTTTCTTTTTTCTTTCATGATTGCGATTAACCCCCATATTCGCTTAGTGATATAATTTGACCAATCGGCACATAGAAATGCGTTGCATCTAAGTACTGATTGGTCAAAGTATTTCACTTAACGAATGTCGTTATTTTTTAACGATGTCGTTGAGTTACAGAATAAGGGGGTTCTTTTCAGAGTGCAATCTTGACATCGGAATGGAGTTCAAAGGACAGTACTTTTGAGAAATTGTTTAAAAATGAAGAAACTATGATTCAAGTAACTATTATTATTATTTTTACATATTTACAGTTGGTTCTTGTCCGATGAAATTTGTACCACAAAATCTTTTAATCTGACGAAGCTGTCGAACGACTGCGAAACGTTAAGTGTATAGTGCGCGATTTAGTGTCCATTAAAAGACTTTGTGATACATTATTATTATTATTATTATTATACGGAGTATTGTTGAAAATGATCTTCGAATGAAGAAAATTCCTGTATTCTTTACCGGCCAAAGGAAATTTATTTGCACAAACGACCTTCTGGCATCCTATACATATACATACTACGTACTTAAACAATAATAAAACGATACATTTAAAAAGACTCTTTAACAATTACTTACGCGTTGCAAGTACATTTACTACAAAACATAATAAAATTTAGAATCACCCAAATATATAATTAATCGCACTCAAGGCAATCCAAATATACAAATACAAGACGGGGTATGATATACTTCAAATAGTACGTGACAGTTTTCGCGGTCATTATAAACGTTGTTTACTACAAGTCATTCTTTAGCGTGTTATTCTATACTCATCTTGACGCATATCTACCGATTGCATATTTTGATATCTTCGTTTCACGTTGATCTCCTAGCAAATACAAATAAACCGATAGTCATACCACTTGTATCTATTGGCTATAATAGGTATATTTTTTAACGTCAAAGCAAGTAAATACATACAGGGTTGGGATAAAGTATGGATCCGAGGAAATATCTCTGAAGTGGAATTGATGATTTTAATGAAATTTTATACTTACAGACATGGCGCATACGAGGGGCTTATTTTCATTTCTATTAAACTTCCGGTTTAACCGAAAACGTCACCAAATTTCTTATTTTAAATAGAACACCCTGTATATTTTTACAAATTTTATTAGACCTCTTCCTTCTGCATCCGTCAATATCAGGTTTGTTAACTTTACCTTTAGTCCGTAGCCGAAAATATAAATCATTTAATCATTGGCTCTTATGTTAACTATTAATTTATTTTTTAATTTTTTCTTGTTTTTTTGTATTTTCAATGTTTTTTATGTACTGTTAAAGAGCAAAAGAACTACATTTACTTGTTTAAGTGTTCAAAATACTGGCAATTTACTTCTTGATAGTATGCAAGTTTGTGAACAAATCCCTGGATCACATGTGCGAAGACTTCCCTAGGGATTAAATCACATTCGTCTGATATCCTTCGCCTCAATTCTTGCAAGTTATTTGGGCGTCCAACATAAACAGCTGATTTTAAGTATCCCCACAGTAAACCCTCTACGTCTAATACATCGATTTGGAAATATTACATTCAAAAAATCCCTAACTCGTCTATCATAGTGCGGAGGCGCTCCATCTTGCTGAAACCAAAGGTTTTGAGGAAGCAGTCCATTTTCTTGAAGAGCAGGAGTAATGTCATCGTTTAAAAGTTCCAAATATTTCACCGGTCAATGTACCATTAATAAAAAATGGACCAATAAGCCTATTCCTTACAATTTCAGCCCACACATTCAACTTTTGTGGATAATGAGTAATGAGTTTCATGCAACAAGTGAGGATTGTCGACAGACCAATATCGTAAATTATGGCGATTTACAGAGCCATTTAAACAAAAGTTGCCTAGTCATTAGTTGCAAAATGTTCGTCGCTATTACAGATCTCCATCATTCTTTTGCAAAATTCCACCCAACGATCGTAATCATCTTCTGACAGTTTTTGGATCAGGTGGACTTTGTAAGGGTGGTACTTTTCGCGTTTCAATATTTTGGCTACAGAACGACGACTTATACCAATTTGAGGCGACTCTTCCAATTCTATAACAACATTTTCACTGACAATTGCGATAGTTGCGGTCTTCGATCTTCCACTTTTTGACAAATTTTTCACTGTCCCACTAACTAACAAGGTAAAGGTAACAATACCATAACTTAAATCTCTAAATTTTAATTTTCTTCAGAGAAACAATTAAAAGAAACGACAAAATAAAAACAAATAGTATAAATATTCCATCGCTTACCCTCTACCTTTTACAAAGCAGTTCATTTTCTTTTCTGCTTGTTCTTTGACTTAACAGTTCAATTTAACGTGTTTTCTTCTAAATGTTTGTTGACTTTTGAATATCCTATACAAATACTTATATGTATATTAAAAATTTAGGGCCAAATTTTGAAACATCACTCATACTCAACTCGCACTCAAATGGACAGTTTGATGTTAATTTGAAATTCACAAACGCTTTAATTTTCGAAAAGTTTAAGTAGCAACATCCTGCGACCGCTTTTTGACCTGACATTACATTAGGATTGACAAATTGAAGCCAGTTGGCTACATAATAAGTCATCCCATACAGAGTGGCCATACGTGCTCTCAAAGCATAATGAAAGTTTTAAAAATTTGGTTGCAAATCGGTTTTGTGTGCAGTGGATTCAATCCTAATGCAATGTCAGGTCAAAAAGCGATCGCAGGATGTCGCTACTTAAACTTTTCATTACTTTTACTTTTACTTTTGCAAGTGCGAATAACCTAGAACAGGTCGGTTTGGTTTGTAGTGGAATTCTCGAGCCACGCTTCTGCTGACGAGGCCCCAAATAGGGCCGAAATGCGAATGAGCAAATCGAAGCTTCACTAAAATGTAAATGTCAAAAGCTCAAGGCAATATGCAACGCATAGCCTCGGTTCGATCGGAAGCCTGTCGTACAAACTAAGTTTGCGCTCAATGTGGATGTACACCGAAAATCAAAAGTAATATCTCCCCTACAAATGTTAAATTGCAGCCTAATCCCTTCTGACTACTGTAATAAATAGGCAAACAAGTAGGCAAACGAACACAGTCGGTACTCATTTTAGATACATGGAAGAGGAAATTTGTACGAAACTATTTGTGCTAAAACAATAAAATGGAATACGGAGAGTAAGAGGAGTCCCAAGGCTCAAGTATTAGGTACGAGCGAGATGCAAGCGAATGAGCTTTGTCTGCAAGGCAAAAATAAAGAAATAGGTGGGTTGAGGAAGTGAAAGACAACTTAGTAAGAAAGAATGGCAAAAGACAACAGAAAATAGACAACTTAGTAAGAAAGAATGGCAAAAGACAACAGAAAATAAATGAGGGATTTTAACGATGCGAAGAAAGAGCTACGATATTGTAGACAACATTGAATATCAACGTTTTCTTTGGCTGTCCCTGTTCCATTTCGTAACCTATGAGGTAGGTCAAGAACATATTTCCCGAATTTCAAATAGCATCAAATCTCATGTTTGAGTTTGACTGTGAGTGATGATTCAGAATTCGGTCCTTTAGTGTTTCTTGTCAAATATGCGAAAAGGGCAAAGTACAATGGAGATCCTTTCAATTTGAATTTATTCAGATGAGGTACCTACCTATTCTACGATTGAAAATTGTGAATCTTTGTGACATTAGTGATAAAGTAATTTCAAGATTTATTGGCTACGTTCTTTACTAAAACTTCCGAATGCATTGCGTCACTAATTCTTTTTTTGTCGCCCTGTCATCTTTCGTTATAAAAAAAAACTTGGTAGATATAAGAACATTATCAAGAAATAAATACCGTAAGTAGTATGTGTCTCTGCTTACTATTTTGTTTTCCAATAATAGGTTACAACTCTCAAAGCAGCACTAGCACTAGCCTGAAGATCAGCAGCAAGCAAACAAAGTGAAACGTCGGCTAAGGAGAATGTAATAACGCGATTCACCTGAGAAATCCTAATGGAAAAAGAGTATCTAGATTTAAACGATGTAAGTGATTAAGAAATAAAATCGAATAATAAACCATCGCTAAAAAAGAAGGGCTTTGCTTGACAATCACAAATGAAATTTTAAGTTCAAAGGATCAGATTATACTAATCCTACCATTGACATTTAATGGACACCTGAAAATTAATTCATTAATTCTTGGTTCCGTCACATACATCATCCCTTAACTAGTGTTATACAGGGTGATTTATTAATTCACCGACAAACTTTGTCGTATGAAAACTCATGTAATTTTAAGAAAAAAAAATGGCATATGGCCGATTTTATTTATTTAAGGAAATAGAAGACTTCAAAGTGTTAGTTCTAATTAATTTAATAACTTAATTACTTAAATTGCTCAAAATTCAATATCATGTAAATACATAATTATAATAAATTTTCAAAATGTCCACCTCCCGCTTCAATGCATGCTTTACAACGACTTTGAAGTCTTCTATTTCCTTAAATAAATGAAATCGGACACATGTCCAAATGATTTTTTTTCTCAAAATTACATGAGTTTTCATACGACAAAGTTTGTCGGTGAGCTAATAAATCACCCTGTATATGGAAAAATAAATTTAAACCGAAATGGAATTTAACCTAAACAATAATCGAAAATTAATTCGCAAGCTCGAACACGGAATCTCAACAGATGGCGCTGATTGTAAAAGGCACGAAATTAAACTCAAAATTTTCTAGACGTTGGAACGTACCGACTGTTCGCGGCAATCTCAACAGATGGCGCAAATTCGACTTAAAAAAAACAGGTGGCGTTGAATTGAGAGTTTTAGTTAAAAAAAACTCTAACGCTAACTCTAAGACGAAACTTGCAAACTCTCAAAATCAATCTCGAGTTACCGTGAATATTTGTTTCGTCGACAGATGGCGCTGAATGCAATTACAATTTAAAGTTTAAATATGAAGAAAAAATACTTACTGTTCACGAGAACCATATTTCATCAACAGGTGGCGTTGAATGCGGTAACAGTTTCCAAAACAAGTGAATCAAGTGAAACGCCCCATTTCCGCAAAAAAAAATCCCAAAGTAACGTTCGCGGAAATCTCAACAGACGGCGCTCACTGTTGACACACGGCGCAAATTTGAAGTGACTCTCGTGCTCTAGTGTTAACAATGATACTTATTATTTTAACAATAGGTTCCGCTGAATGTGATTGTCATATCGAAACTTAAAACACTCAAAAAAAAATGAATAACCGCGAAATACTGTTCACTGTTCAATCTCAACAGATGGAGCTGACGTGAAATACGCGCGATTTCTAATTTACTTCGTGCTAACGTAAGTATTTTATCAACAGATGGCGCTGAATGCGATTCCGCGCAAAAATCAAAGCGACCCCAAAAGAATAAATGGAATCTAAATGTTTTTTTTTCCTTAAAATTACGTGAGCTTTCATATGGCAAAGCTTGTCGGTGAGCTAATAAAACACCCTGTATAGAACCTCTAAGTGAAGTCAATGCATATTTTATCATATTTCTTTCTCAGAAATTCGCCACTCTTAGGCTGGGTTTCTCAGTCCTATTTTAACTTTAAACTCCTGTTTATTTCCATAGGAACAATTGTTTTTATAATTGCTACCATGGGAATAAACAGGAGTTTAAAGTTAAACTAGGACTGAGAAACCCAGCCTTAGTGATCTGAAAACTGAAGATGATTTATAGATCATTCATTTGTATAGTATTCCATTTTTAAGATGGTTTAATGGCAGAAAAATAGTGACTACATAAACCATTAGGAGAAGCTGGACTTTTATAAATAAATAAGGCCCAGTTGTACAATTACAGCTTAACTTTAAGTGAAAGCTTAAACCCTTAACAACAACTGTTGAAATAATCGCCATGGGTTTCAGCTTACATTTAAGCTAGCATTGTACAACTGGGCCTACATTGATTTGTAACAAGCCAATTCAGTGTCCAGCTGACGGTGAGTTTCCTAACAGTTACAGATCTGCAATAAAAACCAATTTAAAAATGAAGTACTTTACTTTCGTGTTGAAAATGGAGATCTGTAGTCATGTAATTTCCAAAAATGTTCAAAGGTTTCCTTTTTATTTTGCTCACTGAGTTTAGCAGTCTGCAGTTAACACTATTTAACTAAATCCTTGAGACTCCTGGCAATAGGAGCTTTTCAAGTACGTTCTTCGCACTCTTCTCTGCTTTAACTGTCTTTATTAGTTAGCTCGCCTCAACTTCTTTTCCATTGCATTAATTAGTTTCATGAATCCATACAGTTCGTAATCGGTGAATCTTAATTTTTTTAATTGAAATTAACCTCCGCCCACAATAATTTTATATCCGTAGATACGTATTTCGGCAGCTAAGCTGCCATCTTCAGTACAATTTAAAAAACACTACATGAAATCTAACAGCTACCTACCTAGCTACCTACCTACCTGATCATACTATCTATACTACTAATACTATCTAAAAAACCCAAAAATTAACACTAAAAGAGCGACTGTGGTTTAAGAAATAATTTCCGCCCACAATAATAACAGTCGAAACCTACCAAAAAAGCAAATCAAATAAAACGGAAACGAGTATTGGTCTAATATCCGAAAAAGGTTCTTATTCTCCCGAATAAAGAACTTTTGTAAGCATTTTTAATTCCCTGTTATTTGATCCCGCTTGAATTTATCCCTGAAAAGAAATTATATACCTATATATGCATATATATAATTTGAATTTATCCCTGAAAAGAAATTATATACCTATATATGTATATAATTTCTTTTCAGGGATAAATTCAAGCGGGATCAAATAACAGGGAATTAAATGCTTACAAAAGTTCTTTATTCGGGAGAATAAGAACCTTTTTCGGATATTAGACCAATACTCGTTTCCGTTTTATTTGATTTGCTTTTTTGGTAGGTTTCGACTGTTATTATTGTAGGCGGAAATTATTTCTTAAACCACAGTCGCTCTTTTAGTGTTAATTTTTGGGTTTTTTAGATAGTATTAGTAGTATAGATAGTATGATCAGGTAGGTAGGTAGCTAGGTAGGTAGCTGTTAGATTTCATGTAGTGTTTTTTAAATTGTACTGAAGATGGCAGCTTAGCTGCCGAAATACGTATCTACGGATATAAAATTATTGTGGGCGGAGGTTAATTTCAATTATTCCTTAAACCACAGTCTCCTTTACTAATTTCTAGCTTAATTTTTTTATTTAGAATCGTCTATTGTGATCGTCTTTATTTGGTTTGTAATAGTTTAATGTCAATTAAAACTCATACAGATGAAAGCAAGTCCGATATGAAGAGCAAAAACTAATCTCTATTTCGCATCTATTTCCATCATTAAACTCTATCGTTTATTTATTTCATTATGTCCCGAAAATAGATATCGCTTATCTCATGAAATTTGCTTTTAACTTTAGAGAAACAAAATTACTTCGGCTTCTAAGTGCTTCTGTTAATATTTGAACTTTAACAAGTACAATAAGACAAAAATCATCTACACGTACCTACCTTTCAGTAGTAAGTACTTCACGAAAACTTCTCGAGCACTATTAAGCACAGTATTCACATGTTTGCTGTGAACACAGTAAGTTATGTACCTTCTATTGACTTGTTTGTTACGTTCTACATTTATACCGAGACTCTTACTAAACATTAATTAGAATTTCAGTTTGAGATCGAGAAGCTTAAACTGATTGTGAGTGCGATAACCAAAAATGTATAAAAACCTCATTATTTTTTTAAACTTACTGAAACGTAATAAATATAAGACATGCACTTTCATAAATCATATCGTTCATTTCTCCGAAGATTGAAATATGACCAAAATTCAAACTTTAAAAATAAAAAAATATAAAAAGCAAGCTTTCGCTTATACTTACACTAACCTCTACTTACTTCACATTATTTTCAAGGTAAGACGCCTTTATTTTAATAAATATTTAATAATACTAATAACGTTTTATTTTAATATATATACATATACATTAAATAAAGAAAAAAAAGGCTGGTTCAGACTACAATAAATTTATTCGTATAAAAGCTGGGACCAGATTCGACTTATCAAGTAACGTACAGGAGGCTTGCTTAACAGTCAGTCATATCTTGTAAAGGCGCCTTAGCAGAAAAAAATGACTGTGTAATATTAATTTATTTTAATTAAAAACATTTTGGTTACCACTATTTTTCAGTAAGATCACATACAAAGAATAAAAGTCACTAACTTGATGAGGAGCGGGAAATTCAAACTATCTTCAATCATTTTCGCTCATACTGTATATTAGGCAACCTAGGAAAACTTATCATCATACAAATTTCATCTGCCCGACATTTGAGCAAAGTTCAACGTTCACTATTGTCAGATTTCGAACCATTCTGTTCCGAACGAATGCCTTTCAAGCTCTCTTCCAACTACATAGTCCGGTTTTAATTACTTGCGTAGTACGTAACGAAACAAAAGCTTCTTACTTCGTTTCGGTTTTTTTTTTTCTGCGCGAGCTTTTGATGTGATTATAAAATTCAGCAGCTTTCATTAAAAAGTTCCAACGAAAAGCGCCGCCTCTTACATACGTTATTTCCCAGAGTTGGAGCTCTGCATCCCGCCTTAATGAATCTTTATAATTTAAATTGTTACGGTTCCGGGCAAAATATTTCTGTTGGCTCGTTTTCAAGTCCGACACTTCTCATGCGTTCCACTTAAGCGTAAACAGAATTTAGAGTGAACATTTATTGAGGCTTGCGAAACGCTTGACGGCCTCCAAAACAACGCCGAAAGTGACTCCGCGCTTCCGCTCAACCTCATAATGTATTAGTTAATTTTATTTCACCTAGATCGAAATTATATTAATCTTGGCGTGTTTCTTGTAACATAACCTCACAACAATTCATCGAATCTGCTATAATTCATCAGCAATTCTTATACATTTTTTGCACAGCACCGAGTTCTTCCAGTTTTTGATGATTTTTACACGGCAAAAATGTCTGTAAAGAATATACCACGCGATTTATGGAAACAGACCAGAGTGGGCCATGAAATATGCAAACTTATGACAAAGGCTGTAGACGACCCTATTTCTTGTACAAGATTTGGTTGATAAATAAAGTGTTCAACAAGTCCTACCACCACCAATCTTAAGTTTTAATTGTAATTTTCAGTCGTCTGTCTAGTTTTAAAAACGGTGAGTTAACGAACATGCAGAATCGTCCTTAAAACCAAGATGACAAAGGTAGTAGAGCTCATTGCCAACATCTTTCCCTAAAGACATAATCTTTGGTTGAGGTTGTATATTTATATGTACATTGATTTCCAAAAGTATTAGTATTTGAGGAAATAAAATGTAAACATAAAACATGGAAAAATAACAACTTTCAAATTAATATTTATAAAACATTGAATTGTTGAAATACATGTAATAATTAGCAAAGGGAGATAATATAACTATTAAGTAGTTCAGTAGTAATAGTTCTATAATATTCTGTAGAACAAAAAAAAATAAGCAAATACACTTACAATCTTAGATATTTTTGTTATTTGGTTGTTTTTCACGAAATGATTAACTGTTTACTAAATAAACTCACAAATATTATTTACTTACTTTGCCTTAATTAATTTGTTTGACTTGTTCTCATTCTGATTCAATATTTTTTATTTACAATTCATTTATATGAATTTTCGAACTTGTTCAACATCTTGGTATGTAGTTCCTCCGTATGAATAAATTTGTTTTTGTTTACTTGTAATCTGGTTCACCTTCTTTTTATATACACTTTGCGTGACAGTATTATTATTATTAGAAAAAATATTTACCACTTCATAAATTTTAAAAATAGTCTAACAATAACAGTTATATTTACAAAATCTGTTAGAAATACAAACTTGCCTAGCATATTATTGCTGTTGCCTTAAACAATATGGTTCGATCGAATTAAAACATAGAGAATACGAATGAGAGTTGGTAGCACTGCAGATGTCTTAATCATAGGGCTACAGACAGGAAGAAGGATCCTCTAATAATGATGTTTTTTTTTTTTTAATTTGAATTCAAAGTCAATTATTTTGAAATTACATTTTTTAAAATTTTTTTAAATATCTATTTGTAATTGATGATGGTATTTCCAATTTCCATTTATTAAATTACTTATTAAGTTGTCCAGCTAAGTAGTAGTTTCTTGCAAAGATGTTACACATTGACTCTGTTCATTCTATTGTAAAGCAGTTTTAAATTACTTATTCGCAGCCTGTTCTATTCTGTGACTGTAGAGCACTGTACAACACTGTACAGGCATGGAAACGCATAAATGTTAATTCTACCATAAAATATACAGAGTGTAACTTAATGAACGCAAAAAATTTGAAGAAGTGATTCTTCAAATGACTTTAATTAAAAAAAGGTCCTGCACGCATGTGGCTTAGAGTGCTTTGTTTACGATACACAAAGTAATAAAGTTTCTTTTATGTTTTAGTTTTATAAATGTACATACCTCATACTGATATGTATGGAAAAATATTTTAATATATAATTTTAGATCACAAAATCTTTTAAGCGGACGTTTCGCAGTCGTTCGACTGCTTCGTCAGAAACGTAAAGTGTGTAGTGCGCGATTTAGAGTCCGCTTAAAAGATTTTGTGATACAAATTTCATCGGACAAGAACCAACTGTAAATATAATTTTAGAGACAAATAAATGTTTAAGAAACCTTAAAAATTAAAGTAAAGGCAATTAATTATAATAGCCTTTTCTTGGACAAGATTTTGTACAATTTTTTAAACCGTTTTTAAATTTTAATTGAATCTGCAGCCCACAAATTTCTTGTTCTAAGTATTTATTGTAGAAATTGAACTAAATCTTGTATTACAAGAAATGCAGTGATCGAAATTACTGCTTCAACTATGAAGAACTTTATCAGCCTATATATCGAAAATTAAGCATTGTTTATGGGAAGTTTTTTAATTAAAATCAGGTCAGGAATCACCCCTTCAATTTTCTGGCACTCATTAAGTTGCACCCAACATATTTAGTTTAAATAACAATTTAATAGCTTCAACCGACATGAGTTACAAAACAATTATAACAACTTTTTTGTCATAAAACTGGAAGACACTTGATATAGATAAATTACTAATCACTTTTCCCAGAGTAATTTCGGAAAAATTGTTATTTAATTGTTTAGACATTTTTGAAGCAAATAATAGATACATAATACGCAACAGATTTAATACACAGATTTTAATTGTAATTTGTAGAACCGTTTTACTATACTTGGAAATTTTAGGTTGTCTTCATCCAAAAATAATAGGGGAGGGAATTTTCAGCCTCGGAAAAGATTTTTCATGTTTGGGTGAGCGAAACGTCGGGCGCATCTGGCAGCATTGCCTAGTCATTAGCAACTAAAATTAGGATATGTTAGAGTACAGCTGACAATGTCAGGCAATTTAAAAGGAACAGTAAAGGCATGCGACTTTAATAAAACAAACAATCAAACCCTAATCCTTCAGCCTGAATGCAATAGTCAATAGTGTACTTGGCACTAAACCGATCAATATTCACATTGTGCAAGAACTGTAAAAATATACAGGTGTCCCAGAAATGCTTGAAGTATTTCTTCTCTACATTCTATAAGGGTCCCAAAATTGAAAAATTAATTCTCTAATTTTGATAGTTTCAGCACAAGAGGCAAAAAGAAACTGTTAAACTTGGCAATGGTGCTTATGTATGCAGTTGGTTCGATTTATAGATGTTGCTTTCAACAAAAAGCAATCGTAGGACGTTGAAGTGCTATCTATCTTTGGAGAGTTCGTACATAACATGTGTTTATTTAATATTCCGGTAGCATTGGCTATGAAAACATTTTGTTTTGGAAAATGTACGTTGCAGTGTTAAAATTGAACATAACCTGATTTTTAAATGTCAGCATGACATAAATCATAAAATAACATTTACTACTCCCTCACAAATTAAATAATTTATTACAGAAAGACAGTCTCTGTATGGGATCACCGGACAGCAATTCTTGCACCAATATCATGCAGTAAGAATAGAGCTGAACATATTTACGTAACAATTTGTGGCACGTTCCCACAGAAAGCTCAATCTGTTGTGATAATTAACGGATAGAGGTGTGAGAAGTATTTTTCATTTGCAGTTTCGATAACCTCAGCAGTACTTTTTCAAGGTTAACTTGTTGTTTTTCTTCGGAAAAGACCTCCAGTTTCACGAAACAACTGTACACACCAATGCAGGTTTTGTGGTCAATAATGAGATCGAGAAATTCAACTCTCTCTAAACTCTTCCAAGCAGTTTCATACTCAGTATACAAACGCCCCATCGATTTTTCAACTACGAGGGCAGTTTTTTAAATTCGCGGAATGTCTAAGCTGGCGATGGAAAAACAAGCATTTCATTTTTTACTATTAATTGTGAATCATTTCTGGGTAGAAACGACAAATTTCATACTGATATTTATGATAGTGGTTTCGCTGTAGTTAAAAGATTAAGTAAATACATCAAATTCTTTGAAAAACGTAATTAAACGTTATTACAACCGACGTAAATGCTCGTGTAAATGAAGCATAACACCCGTCTTAGTAAAACGGTTTAGTAAAATGGGTGTTATGCCTCATTTACACAACCATTTACATCGGTTATAGTAACGTTGGTTGTAATAAAACCTACTTTAGACGTTCGTGTAAACGTACTCTATGATTTATAAGTGGTCACGCTTATTTAAACAAGGCAGAGAATCCTTGGAAGGTGATGAACGCCCTGGTGACCAAGTGACGTGACGACACACGAAATGATCATGAAAGGTGAACTTGCCATTATGGAAAATGGTCGACTAAAACTGAAGGAGATCGCAAAAACAAAACTCTTCATGAACACCTTGGAATGTCAAGGGTCAGTGTGCGATGGGTCCCCCGAAATCTTACACCTCAACAAAAACAATACCGCGCTGATTGTTGTAAGCAATTTTTAGAGCTCTGTGGGGACAATCAGGCATATGTTATCGGCAGGATTGTGACTGGGGATGAAACATGGGTTCATTTTTATGATCTAATCCTGAATCAAAAGAAGAATCGAGGCAGTGGCATGTGAAGGGTGGACCAGCCCCAAAGGAATTCAAAGTCCAGCAATCGCAAAAGAGAACAGCTTTTGCTAACTTTCCTCGCCTTTTTTGTCTTATTATGGCCTCTCGCAAACGAGTTAGAATGTTTGCATAGTGTGCTCCTGTAATAAGGTAGTCTCGCCTTTAGCCTTAAGCACAATTCCTCGAAAGTCCCAAAAAATTGACGCCATTACATTCTAACTCGTTTGAGAGAAGCCATAAGACAAAAAAGACGAGAAAAGTTAGCAAAAGGTGTTCTCTTACTCCACGATAATGCGCCTGTTCACAAGGATCGCGTTGCCGTATCTGCTATGGTGTCGTGCGGCTTTGAAGAAATTAAACCATCCACCATACAGTCCTGACCTGGCTCCTAGCGACTATTTTTTGCCTCCCAACCTGAAAAAGGACCTTCGTGGAAGACGTTTTGAGGATGAAATGTCACTAGAAGCTGAGAGCAAATCAGAAAATTATTTTTTTGAAAGTTTACAAGAACTAATACAGAGATGTAATAAATGGATCACTGTTCGAGAAGATTACATTGAAGAATAAAAAATTAAAATTAAGAAATATGCTTCTCCTTATATCCCATTCCGCGAATTTAAAAAATACACCTCGTATTATGGAAAAACTTTCCATCACAAATGCTTTCTGCTCTAATATAAACACCATTTTGTAATGCAATGTATGTAAAGTAAGTGAGTTCCGAAAATAACTTATTTTTGTATAAAACCAACGAACAACGAAAACACTTACCCGACAGTTGACAGGGCGAATGACACTATAGGTCATCCCAACCTTACGGTGCAGTAGAGTGCGTACAGGATCTCCTGACCCGCGAGAACATCCGCGCATATGACAAAATCCCACCTGCTGGAGCCAGCCCACAAGTATAACCCCCAAAAATGTAGGTACAATTACAACCTGTTGTAGTCGTATATTTCAAAAAGGGTTTTACTTGTGGGCCGGCTCCAGCAAACGAGATTTTATCATCTGCGCGGATGTTCTCGTGGTTCAGGAGATCCTGTACGTACTCTACACAATCATGCCTTTCTTATTACCTTTAGTATTCGTGCATTAACCCCTTCTCTTTCTAGCGGTGTCACCCATAAGCGCTGTACTGCACCGTAAGGTTGGGACGCACTATAGTGACAATCCTGTTCACGGCAAGCTTAAGCTACGACATGCCTTTAGGAAAGCAAAATGTTTTCATAGCCAATGCTACCAGAATATTAAATGAACACATGATACAAGAAAAGTACGCTGCCAAAGGAAATATTATTTGCAGTTCTAATCTCAGGAAATATAACGGAATACATTTACCTGCATATATATAATATACTGGGTCGGCCTGACCACCACTGGCTATGCGTTTATTATGAGTAAATGAAGGATAGAATAGTAGAAAGCGCATGAGTAAACGAAATAGCTACATCAATCGACGTTGCCGATTGATAACGCGGGCCACGCTCCGGCCGCAGCATTCCTACATTCGCACGCTACATTGTAATATCTCTATTTCATTTTCAGTTTCAATGAGCCTCTCCTTCATTTACTCACAATAAACCGTATACCTAGTCTTGGTCAGACCAACTGTGTATAATAAATGTAAGCATTTCTGGGGCACTGTGTATATCTTATAGGATACTCAGAAACGTATGTAATACAGAAAATGATGTTCCATTAATTTATTAGTTGCTTTTTATGATTATACTTCAATAGCACATTTTTACGCTTATTTATAACCTGTGAGCAACTAAAAATCAGATTAGAGTCGGTGTTGCAAAGAAAATGTATGTCTGTGATTAACTGAATTAATTAACCTAATACATTCATGAACTGTCAGATCAGCCTAACGCCGCGTTAGTAACAGACATACTTTTTCTTTGCACCGCCGACTCTAATCTGATTTTTAGTTGCTCACAGGTTACTAAGTGCATTCAAAAACTCCCACGTTTCGAGTTGGCCATGACTTGAGATAACAAGAAATATGATACATCTTTACTTATTACTAACATATTGCAATGTTATGGTATCTCAGGATATTTTGCAATTTTTTTCTAAATCTTATTTGTTTATTGTTATTCTTATTCTTATTTCGTTGTTTACTCGTGTAGGCTCCTTCTTCGATGGTGGATTTTGCAGTGTACCTCGTAGACTGATTCTTGCTTGTAGAGTGTATTTGTTGTGTGATAAATTTTGGATGTAGATGGCATTCGCGAGCCTTCACATTCAAAATTATCTATGTCAGTGTGTGTGGGTGAATAATAAAGAAGATATTCTGTAGAATAAAACGTAAAAAACGACAGTTTATTAGTTCAATTTCAAAGAGTTGCACAAGCAAATTTATCCAGTAAAGAAGTTCGGAGTTTTTAAAAAGAAGTTTAATACGTTTGGACGAGTTCTTCACAAAACCGCCTTTATAGCTTATTTACAACAGGTTCCGAACCGCGTGCTTGACTGCCTCGCGGTTATAAAGCGCGACCGGGAACTTTCGCTTACGGTAGCTAAACACGGCGCCCTCACTTGTTCATTTTCCGAACTTCTTACTACTACATACAGTTTCCTTCTAACATCCGGATTGTCTTGACATTATTAAATTAATTTTTCTAATATTTACAATTCTAAGCTTAAATCCTACGTATTTACATTTCATAAATTCTAAATAATTTATTTATAATAAACATTTAATTTGGAATTGCCTATTTCTAAAAATATTTACATAAACTTAAAATATTCAAAAAACACACTTGAATTCAATAATTTCACAAACAAATCCGCGTTAAACACATCTGATACATTATTCTCTATTTACTTTATAAGTTCCAAAATTATTTCTTATGAAATTTAAAAAAATTGCGTGCCGCTCATAAACACCGCAATATGAACCAAAATAAACAGCAAAGTAAATTGAGGTTATCTGCTGTTAAATAGTATGAGTATAAGGGGGTCATTCTAATCGGATTTGCAACCTAGGAACGGTGGTGCCTTCTTAGCAACTCGTAAGAAGCTGCAATCTCGACAATGTTCGGAGGTAACAGGATACAACGTGATGCAGTCTCGATAATGCTCGGAAGTAGGATCATATCAAGTTGACATCTTTTCGAAAAATTGTATGACAAGTCCGCATAGAGTGGTTTATTTGTAGCGATAAAAGACGAACAAGAAGGTCTGTTCCAACAACTGTTTGTGACGGTTTCGAAACCGTCAAAAGCATGCACTCATCAAAGTTTTACACTTGACAAAGTTGTCAAAATCGATCATTATTTCGGTGGACAACTGATTAGGACGGTTTCGAAACGGTCAGAAAGTGATGTTGGAATAGAGCTAAAGTATATTACTTCAGTTACTTCCGCAATGGCTTAACTTGTACACTTTTTCGGTTGTCCTCCTCCTTTTACTTTGATAGTACCGCTCTCACGAATCCTCGCTACATATCTGTTTAAAGTTTCTACAAAGTGTTAAAGCACATTTGGATATTCATTATGCAATTTTTCAATGTAATTAATCACTGAATAATTAAGTTCATTAACCTTTGCTTCATTGCGAAAGAAAGTGACTTTCAATATGAAAACTTTTTTTCTAAACAGTGTCAAGCAGAGAGAAACGGTTTTTACATGAAAATAAGAGTTTTTTGTAAATGAACTAATAACTTGTACATGAGGGGGAATTAGCTCTGCAACAGAATTATTTTAACCTTGAAACGTCAACAGTGAGATCAGCTAGTTACGATTGTTATGACTAGAGCACCGACATACATTTACCGAACCAACTCCAACTTCAAACGTGAGAGTTTTTGAACGCTTGTTATTAAGTATTTACATAATTTGAGTAATTCCACAATTAGTCAAGAAGATAGGCAAAAGTAATGGAACACTACTTAATACTTCAGTTTGTAAAAAAAAAAAAACTATGCAAGAAAAAATCATATGTTAAAGTGTCACAAACAAGTTTAAAATATAACAAATTATTCTAAGATGAAAAACCAAAAATAAAACAAAATTTAAATCTTTAGTTTGGTTTTTCAAAAAACTTTAATAGTTTAGAGCAGCATATAGTAAAGCTGCAATTTATTTTCGCTTATCAGCACTTTGCAATTGACGTTAACGAACAAAACGGAAACACAATAAGTTAAACGGCCCGAGTGGAACTAAAATGACGTGGAGTCCGTCCAATTAACGCTTTGCTTAATATGCGCCGCATCATCCTACATTTTGACGGCTCAACAGGGGCGTACTCACCCGGCGCTACACTTTCGCGGACGCTGCGGTCGTCCTTTGTACCTTTCATTTCGTGTTTTGCTTTGTTCTTTCACGGATCACGAGTTTGATTAGTTCTCCCGCGCCGTTTCGAAAAATCGGCTTTTGCAATTAAAACTTTCTATTGGCATTGTGACAACTCCGAAGTTTCTATTATTGTTGTATTTGCTTTTTCCCAGGTCTTTAAACTTTGCAAATCATTACGCAACTTCATTAAAACGGACCGGCTTTTTTTGTGCTTTTGACGCAACCGAATAATTACAGGTCGCCGCCGGCTCGTTACCAACGACGTGTGCACATAAAAATCTTTACGTAAATTAATTACAATAAAAATTTGTTTTATTACTTCTCTGGCGTGCGTTTTTCGTAAGTCCCACAATAAAACAAATATTTGCTTTTGATTAAACCTTTTTTGACGTAGGCATTATTTTTTTATTTAAATATTATGAGTATATTTTCCTACTTTTTTATATACTTGAATGTATATCATATTACTAATTCATTGAAATCACATAAGAGGGACAACCATGAAACAATTTTACACTTTATAAAATCACTGCATAATTTGAAATATCAGATATATATTTTCTTTTATATTAAAATGTCACCTTCAAACCAGCAATAAGAGCAGGAAAAAGTTCTAGAAGTGCCTACCTATCAGCAACACACTAAACGAGCTGCTGCAGCATGTATGTAATATTATCGTTTGCAATATGCCGACAGGCGAATTCCATTCTGAACTTATTTTAATTATCTATGTAAAGGCACGTTTATACCGTGTCAACGAGTTGCCAACATTGTTGCTAACATGAGCTGTCAACAGTTCTTTAATCTTCACCGCATAGAGGTGGTGAACGTCTTTTTAATATCAACAATGTTAACAAAATGGATTGTAAAGAGATTTTTTTATTGAGTACGCATTTGAAAGTCGAGCTAAATTGTGTGGAATATGTGTGTACAAAAAAGGATTCCGAAGAAAATCTAATATCTACATTATATCTACTTTACATGAAGACACACACTCAAATAACTAATTTTATTAATAACGCAATTAGTATAAAACTTTTACCAGTTATAGAGGCCATGAAGATGAATCTTTATAAAGAAATTATATTTTCTAAAGCTATGTACACACGGAGACATTTACAGTGGACACTTGTGTCTAGAGAAGTGTCTTTACTGCCCACACGTACTGCAGTTTTTGAAGATAGAGTAGTGTCGTACACTAGTATCGGATTCAAGTGTCGGCAAAAAGTGTCACGTTTGTCTACACCTCTCTACGATTTTGCTAGATTAGGAATTTCGCGGATTGTGTTCTATTGTGCAATTTTCCCGAATTGATGAGCAGGTATTTGCTGCTGTGGTATCGCAATAAAAATTAAAAATCGTAGAAGAAAAGGAAGTCGTCGATAAAGGAGTGGGTGAAAAATAAATAAATTTTCGATTGCTAGAACACGTTATTCGTGAATTAAGACTTGGTGACGAGAAATTATACAAGAATTTTCTTCGCATGACAGATTTTGACTATTTTGTTGGAAGAAATTACACCAAAAATACAGAAAAGAGACACAGCAGTGACTAAGATTTCTAGCAACAGATCAGATATTTAAAAATATTTCTCCTGAAATTGTATTAAATTTTTGAGACAGTTCTTCAATTTATCGAAGCCGTGCGCAACGTCCTACAGGTGCGAGGGCCCTTCCAAAAGGGATATCAAATTCTTTGTTTCTTCCTTGGTGCACTCGAACTTCGACACCGTTGCTACACTGATTAAAAGTATTTCCGAAAGATTTGAAACATGCTAGACCTCTTTTCGACACTCATTTTAACTTGTCCACACGTGAATTGCAACGACACTAGCGACACCGATCTCAGATGCTGTACACACGCCGACACTCGGTGTATACACTCGATCTAGACACAAAAGTGTCGCCGTGTGTACATAGCTTTAGAGTTCATATCTAGCCAATTATGATTAAGATAAAAACTAGCATTTTAACTAGTTATAATAGCGATTAAAACAGAGCAAGAAAGTATTTACAAAATTAGCAACAACTTTTGCTCTATTTTAATCGTTACTATGACTACTTGAACGCTAGTTTTTATTTATTTTATTTTATCATAGTTGGCTAGATACGGACTCTAAAAAATCTCATTCCTACAAAAAGATTCATCTTCATGGCCTCTATAACTGGTAAAAGTTTTGTACTTATGGCGTTATTAATAAAATAGTTATTTAGGTGTCTTCATGTAAAGTGAAAAGCTCTGTATAAGGAACTTTAAAAAATTGTCATTTTCGCATCTTGACCAGTTGTGGATTTTTTTTAATCTGTAGTGGTTGCCCAATGGGGTTCTAAGTCAAAGACTTGTCAGGACCTCAGGAGCGGGAGTATATTTGAGTCTGTGTAAAGTGTTCCATGGCTTTGTTACTTCCAACCTCCTCGCCGTTTAAGGGATTATAAGAATATTTCGTTTGTTTTTTGACTCTATATACTTAAAAAAAAAATGAACCTACTACTTATTAAATACAACCAGTAGAAACAAATATGTGCTGTGAAAATTCCAAAAATTATGTTTATAAAAAAATGTAGGGATTTAAATGTATTACCTACATAAAAATTATTAGTAAAAATACTTAATGATATAATTCCTTCTTTTATAATTATTTTTATCTGAACTTATTATTATTATTGAAATATTTTATATTATATTTAAATTTTTAAATCGGTCGATTATATCTGTGCTTTGTCAAACAATTTTTTCGCCCATTGTACATAAGGAATATTTTTCTTCAAATTGTTCTCTTTTACTACCACTTTAAATTTAATATTCTTTCATTTTAGTCTTCAACATCAACCAAACCACGAGCTGATTTTGTTAAACAAATATCTTTCTCATGAAGTGGTTGAAATAAATTCTTCCTTATTTTATTTATTCTTTATTCTAGTGGCTACCGGTTTCGGTCTGAGACCATCATCTGAGATGACAGCACACGTACATTTTCTTCCTCTCCAGTGATTTATGATTTTATTTTATTTTATTTTATTCCGTTATTGGCCTGATGATGGTCTCAAACCGAAACCGGTAGCCACTAGAATAAAGAAAATTAGGAAGTATTTATTTCAACCACTTCATCAATACAATACCTAATTACTGGATATGTGTCAACAAATATCTTTCCGTTTACTTCTTATTTAGAAATTCATATTAATTGACTAAAAAATCAAGATAGAATGCATTTACTGATCCGATTATGTATTTCTTTTCCTTCGTCTCTTTTATCAATTCATCGTTTCATTTTGTTCTTCATTAGCAACCAATCGTCTCTCCGTTTCTTTAATGAAATAAATTTCTTTATAACGGCAGTCTTTCTTCGTTTTTCCTTATTTTTATCGATCAATTGTCATGTTTCCCTCAGTCTTTGTAAGGATGAAGAGGTGAGATAATAAATTTACGAATTGTGGAAAAAATTGCACAAACGAATAAGTGACTCTAATAGCGTTTTCGGTTCACTGATCTAAAGTGCTCTCAGAATATGTGATCTTGTTTTAACCTTATGTATGTATGTACATAATAATAAAAGTTGCAGATAATCTGAAACACTATAGGTCAAAGATTCCCAACCTTTTTTAAGCACCGCACCGTACCCTCACCGGCCCCATTTCAAATTTAAACGTTACTGTAACTCTAAAACAGTATATTTTTATTATATGAACAGAATTAAATTTATATTTTTTAGGTAAGAGTAGAATTTTTTAAATTTTAATACAAACCTTGATCTTTTTTTTTTAAACTATTATTTTCTATGGAAATAAAAAGGATTTTTAGAGGAATATTATAATGTATAAAAGAATTAAATGAATCATACATACAGTTCATTTTTTCTCTATATGCCGATCGATAGATAAGTCAAAGAATTTTTATGTAGCCCTCTCACGTTACGTCATTTCGTCGTATATTTTCATAACTTATATTTTATACTATCGGCATATAGTAAAAAAATAATCTGTAGATCCTATTTTGTCGACGACTGATAATTCATTAATTCTCAAAAATCTACTAAAGATTCATCGACCCCTACAACGACCATTTTCAAGTTTTCATCGATCCGACTAGGATCTATGTACATCGACCCCGTCAGTGGCGTACGCAGTAAGGGGTTATAGGGGTTAACCCCCCCCCAAATCAACCAAGTGTTACTAGTTTATTCATATGAAAAATCGCAACCCATATTAAATCGCTCATTATGTATATTTTATACGGTAGATAAAAATTTTTAGTCGCTAAATTAAAAAATAAAAGTCGCCCACCAATGCATTTTATAAGGACAAACAAATTTTTTTGGTCGTCGAATGTTAAAGTATATAAAAGTATAAAAGATATAGACGAATGTTTTGTTTGTAAGCATGATGTGCAGCTGCAGGGGGGTGCAGGATTCGGTGCGAAAGTGAACCTTATGTACCCCCTCACCTGATTGCTTTACTTCCATCTGACAAGATCTAACCTACCACATGCAACACCGAGTCTATTATATTTCGACGTCGTTGGTCACTGCACACAATATTGGTTCTTGAACATGCGCGAAATATGACCCAACCCAACTCAACCCCTCCCATTCACCAATCCTGCGTATGCCACTGGACCCCGTTGAGAAACCATGTTCTAAATATACAGTGGAAACAATTCAAATGGACACTGAGACTGCGAATAACATTGGGCATTTTCGATAGTTGGAACGGTGGATACACCGTACTATATTTCTCTCATTCTTACATAAACTAATTCCCCTATTCTGTAACTCATAACGACATCGTTAGATATCGATAATCGTTAAGTGATATTTTGACGAAAAATACCACCTAACGAATATCGGTATCTAAAGATGTCGTCAAACGGAATTCAAACGTCAGATTTGTGAAAGCAGCGATCGCCATGACGCGCTGCGTGATGTAACTGAACTCAAAGTAGCTACACTACCATCCCTACTTTGAATAAGGCCCCATCCAGACGACATGGCCAACGTTGGCCAGTGTTGACTATTGGGTAGTTTGCCATGCCGTGTGGACGAAATACACATGGCCAATGAACGCCAACCAATCGCCAATGTTGGCATTGGAATCCATTCGATATGAGGGCGGTTTTTTCGACACACATCAAAGAGTTTAACCAACGTTGGCCTTCATATGCCATCACGTTTGTTTTTACGTCCAGACGACTTGAACAATTTGCACACGATATTTCTCGAATATTATTTATTTTTGTATATTATGCGCGTTGAGTTGTACTAACTTGATGGCAAAGTGGGTCTGCTTTCGGTTTACTGTTTTCTAAATTTGACCAGAAAAATGTCATCAGAGACCGAATGGAGTAACCCGTTAATTTTGGAATTCCTCAGCTTTATAAAAAATATCCAGTCATTTGGGATCCGAAAGAACTACACAAGCACTTGCAACAACCGTATCATATTCTTCATTCTCCACATCTTTTTAATTTGACAAATGTTGGTAGCTATTCGCTATACATTGGCCGAACTTTTTTATCTTTGAAGTTTGACAAGCAAATCCAATGATATGAACAGGCAATGTGCAAATGGTAAACTTGCCCAACGTTGGTTAAAAATTTTATTGCCAATGCATTCACCAACGTTGGCTGACGTTGGCCATGTCGTCTGGATGCGGCATAACCATAATACAAGCTTGGTGCTAGCGGTACCAACTTATACGGTCTTTTTCTTCTATTACGACATTCTGTTGTTAGTATTGCAAATCTCTTCTAATCTAAGTGATTAAAGTAAATTTGAAGCCTTAGGGAAAACCCACCACCAAACTTGCAATTTGATGGAATTTTTGTCTCGTGGTACATTCGACAATGATTTACACAAATTAATTGATTTATATTTTGATAGTTTGCTTTCTAAAGTGAAAATCTGTACTGTTTGAGCTTGTATATTATTTCCATAGGTCATCGTAGACTGCGGAAGTTAGGCAGTAACGAATTTACATTTAGGTCCAGTTTTAAAATCGTGGAATAAGGACGGAATAACTGTTCGCAGAATATCTTTTAATGTTCCTACGTCACGTTTTTCTAAGAATAATACTTATCCGATGATTGTAAAATCGGGCCTTAAGTGCCTGAAGTGCCTAAACTTCCGCAGTCTAGTCATCAGTGAAGGTTAAGAATTAAGAAGGTAAAAAAAATAGCTTGAGGTTCTGAAGTAAAAAAAAGTTGTGTTGAAAGTCAAAAGAAATTAAAATCTTAATTAATCGAAGACAATGTTTGCTGGATCCATAAGAGATGAATTTAGTGAAGACTCGTAGAAGATGAAGCTTTTCTATCCTCCTCAGTCCATTTTTTTTAAACAACTTGATTTTTACAGCATCAAATGGCAATGCTATTTTCTAATGAAATTAATTAAGACGCATTATTAATTTTTTTTTATTAATCGATTGTGAAAAAAATTAGTTAAATTTTCTTTGACATGAATCGGCTAAAATTTGCTAGAGAATTAGCAGTTGTCTAGTTGTACAAATTATGACCAATTTGGACGTATATGTTAATAAGTCTAAAGTTCGAAATTACTGGAATTTATATTTGCCAAAGTGAATTAACAACACCTTCTCCAAATATTTCTTTTTTCTAATTAAAAAAGTCTTGCAGAGTTTTTCATTTCAAGTCTGCTGAAAATTTAAAAAAATAGACAAGAAAAATTAACTGTTATTAAGCTCGCAACCTGTATTTTCTCAACAACGAAATTCTGCTGTGAGATTTTAGAAAAATAAGAGCATGTGTTTCTCCGCAATAAATTTTAAGACTGATAAAAATTTGAACTTTCAAAATGAAGGCCGTCAAATAACAAAGCGAGTTTTCATGTACCTTTTTATAATGCGAAATGTCACACGTTCGGCGTGACTGACAGTTACCATTTACGGTTTTCTTTATCGAAATGGATCACGCATTTCTGAGAAATATAATCTTCGAGCTCAGTTTTCATATATGCCTTTTGCTGATACGGGTGTTGAGGGAGCAAATTAAACCAACAAACCGTTTAAGTTAAAAATAACTCCGCCATGGATTTCTTTTTTTTTATGGGAATAACCTGTGCACGGTAGTGTTTGGTAATTTGTTCGATTTCGACGTGGTTTCTCGAATCAATCGCTGTCAATGTGATAATTACGTTGATTGATTAATGTATGAGAGTCTAATTGCGTTTTCTCTGAAATGCGAAGTAAAATACTTTATTATTAATGAGGATTACATATGATATGTATATATATATTTTTTTTAATTTAGCATCTGTTCAAAAATATATATAATTTAATCTGTCATACAAACTCGTCATGTGTTAATTACACAACTATTCGATCAGTTGGCGTTATCCTGAACCAGTAATTACAGTGTTTATTTACTTCATTTTTTTTTAACGGGACCGATTCAGATGTCAAGTGCCTGCATCGATTAATTATTCATATGCAGCGGTAGCCATCAAAGTTTTCTCATATCGCCTCTCTTAACGATAATTTAACAACTTAATTAACATCATTTTTACTTACGGCAATCGCAATTTGTATACGTGAAAGTTGAACCTGACATAAATTTACTTTAAATTGCAGTGTAAACATCCTCCTCTCAATACGATACAGTTGCGAGGAAAAAAAACATAAATTACTATCGATAAATTCGTGTGAACATAATTCTAACTCAAGCCTGAGCTTTTTGTTCCTTTTAGACTGCAGACCATAATACAAGTAGCAAAAAACCTGAAAGCAAATAGCTGATGCTTCAGGTTAATTGGGTGTCAGTTTTAGGCGACCGCTCCGCATTTAAAACGAAGCAAAATGGATAAAGCTCGAAGCTATCCATCACTGCTTTCTAAAATAGTTAATCAAAATGTCACAATTTATAGAGAGAACGACATAAGAAAGCTATTCAGATATTCCCAGTTTTCTCAATACATATAAAAAAACACGGTATTTTGATAACAAAGACCTAGAAGTCATTGTAATAGAAATGCACTAAACAGCTAATTCGTATGCCACATGTACTTAGCATATTTTAATCACTTTTTACCTTGAACAATACGTTTATTGACGAGGAGTCAGATAAATTTTGAATCTTAAAAAAGTCAGCAAAATAGTAATATATAAATTTACAGAAAGAGGAAATAATTTGATTCATCCTGAAAATGTCAAGGCAAAATAATAAGAGCTCTGCTGTTCATTGCACAAAAGTTGTTAAGTCTTGTTAGTTAACACGCAAAGCAGAATAAGTACATAACAACAATTCAAAACTACATACATACGTGAAAATTGGTTGGAAAGCGTTATATTTATGAAGGTATAATTATTAAAAAAAATCTATATTATTAAACAGGTTAATTATCATAATTATAATAACATGTCTACTGTAAGTTCTACTAGAAACAAATACTGTTCATAATTCGACTGATTGTGAGTCAGACGCCTTCCGATAATAAAATCAGTGATGACTACGTACCAAGTGACCATAAAATCAATACTTTCACACGTAGTGAAGACATCAAGGCAAATTTTATATGCCCATCAAAATTGAACTTAAAAACATCTACGCAAAATTTTACTTCTTAATCTTAGAATCTCACGGTCCTGAAACTTCACTTGGAAAACACTTTCAGTTATCCATTTTTCACAATCAACTGTTAACTTGTTTTTTTGCACGACCTTTATATAATGAGCAATTTTACTCTCTACTTGGAGGGAGTAAAGTGGCTGTTTTACTCACTTGGACAAAAAGCATGGCCAATTTAATATTCCGTTTGCCATCCATCAGAACCAATATGATTTTTGTGTTAAGAATGTCATGTTGACAGTTAAAAATTAAGCTTTTTTCAATTAAAATCGTTGAATCGTGCAAAAAATAGTATATACACCTCGGGAGTGAATGTTTTTTAGATCCCTCGGGCTACAAACTACACCTCGGGTAAAAATCATGCACTTCACTCCCTTGGTGTACAATATACTATTACAAAATATATTATTCTCATGTGAAATATTTGTTTCTCAACTTTATTGACAATGTTCATCTGTGCGTCAGACGTTTTAGACGTTTTTAAACTCAATTAAATGCATGTGGATGACAATCAAAATTTTAACACAAATTCTTTGAAACGGACACTGAATATGCGCACTAACACTTAACGTTTCACCGTCGTTCAACAGCTTCGTCTCAAGTGAACCTGCTTGAATTATGGATAATCAAAATTTTGATCGAAAACATTTGCGAAGAATGAAAAAACCTTCTGATGGAGTCTAATGGTGCGTATTCATCAAAAATGGTGTTTCAAACTAGCTCGGAGCGAGTTCAAAGCAAGTTAAAAACTTTTCGGCCTCTATGCACCAAAATTTGTTGGAGTCGGAATTATTTCAGAACGAAAATCCCAAACTGGTTCGCTATTAATCAGTTGTTGCCAGAATGAGTGGCACACGTCCACACTGGAAATGAGTTCCGAGCTGGCTTGCAACTTATCCGAACTCCGAACCCTTTCATCTTACCGCTACTTCACGGATCGGGTTCGGTTCGCTGAAAGCTCAGAACCGGCCAACACGAGAAGCGTCCTCACCAAATTCAAATCTTTTGTCGAACTAACATCGAAACATCTAAACTTGTTCAGAGCTTTGGTCAGTACGCGCCTTAAGACTTTACTTATTTTATTTTTACTTCTAGTCATATAATATATTGTCTGTTTCAAAATTGAAAAACCACAACCTGTTGAATTATGTTGTCAAAAAACAAAAAAACATTGTCTTTGTAGTTTATGCGCGTCAGTAATTTTGCGTCAAAATTTGAAATGTCATGTAACACTTAATTTGCCCTAAATCTTATGAAGTCGTAAAAACACAGAAATTTTTTAAATTGTGGAGTTGAAATTTTTTTCCCCCTAAATTTGTCACTAGCAGGTACATGCAGCAGCGTCGTCGGTTGTATCCACGGGGTAAATTGCGAGGTTGGTGGTTTTTTGATTTTGAAACAGACAATGGTAAAATTTGATATTGGTATCCGACATCTATCGGGAGCTATTATCACTTTAAAAAAATACAATACTTATCTCAACTCACAAACGATAAGAACGCTGATCGACAAACGTCATGTAGCATTAAATTATAAGGGAGGCTACCTTATAATTGACGTTTCTCGATAAGCGTTCTTATCGTTTGTGAGTTGAGACAAGTATTGTATTTTTTTTTAAATATCGGTAGAAACAATATTATAACTTAATCTAAATCCAATCTTTCATATGATTAGAGCCCCGATTAACATTCACAGAGAGCTAAAATGGGGAGAAACAAACTCCCAAAAGTTTTTAATATAACAATGTTTGCTTTCCAAAATAGAATGAATGGCAAACAAGGGATGCCATTAACTTTTATTGCCTTAATTTGCAAACGAAATGACATTAGAGAGGAAGCACTTAATAACCCTAAAGATAATGATTTGGTAACAACTGATAAAAATATGAAAATTGGCTTAGACAAATTTTATTACGAGCCCATCGTCAGTAAAGTTCGTATCACTTCGAATGAATTTTTAATTTATATACATATAAATTACGGAAATTTGCGAAGGTCAATAGCAAAGACCATAATCAACCGCAAGATAGCTCAAGGAGACTTCCCAGAAGCAGATTATCTTTGGTCAGGCTCAAGTGTTGAAGGAGTACTTGTTAAAGCAGTGAAAAATGTCATATTGTAATTTTCCTTATAAGCAAGGGATTTGCCAGAAATATGCAAGACTGAATGCTACGCTCATATCATTGGCTCAGGCAGTATTGTATATTTCTGTCAAACCGCTCGCTTTTAGGGAAAACTACAGTATAACATTTGCCAATGCTCAGACGAACACTCCTTCAACCTGAGCCTGACCAAAGATAAATCTGCTTCTGACAAGTCTACTTGAGTTATCAGTCGTCTTCTGATTATGATTTTTGCTATTGACCTTCGCAAATTTCCGTAATCGTTTTACACATAAATTAAAAATTCATTCGAAGGGGTACGAACTTCACTTCAGGTAAGAAAGTTATAAGAGGAAAAATAGCTTAACCAAAGTTCTAATAAGAAGAATCCCAATTAACGCATGACAAAACTTATAAATTGGGAATGCAGGAAAAGATCAAGATAAATATCAAACTATCAGATCGAAAAAAAAAGAAAACTTGAATAAGGAACCAACAAAAAAAAAACTTTGACGTAATTCACAGCTGATATGTCAGAAGCAAAAAAGTATGTATGTATTAGAATAAATCTATGCACGAGGGAAGAAAGGATAATATTATAAAGAATAAAGAAAGAATCCAAAGACGCGTTATGGATAAATTCGTCGTTATCACTTTTTTTATCAATCGAACACACATACTCGATTTATCTTATTCATTCCTCCATAACCTTATAATGTTTGTTTTCCTTTTCATTAATCATTTTCTAATGTTTTCCTTCAATGTCTCCGTCCCCTTTATTTCAACATGAAAGTGAACACCATACATCGTTTTCTTTGTAAACGTCACTTAATCGCCAATCAAATGTCTTATTGCTCTTTCTCAATTGTTTTTGTTTCTTTGTCTTTCAAAACCAAAGGATTATCTTTGTCTATGTCTTCTTTGTCTTTATTTTTTAAACCTCAACAAATCGTGATAATTTTGTACACTTCATACTATTTTGCGTTTGTTAAATATACTCCTATATTAAATTTAATTTATTTTTATTTTACGTACAGTTGTGTTCAAAAAGGTGTTGTACAGTTACGTTTTAAATATCTTTGCTTATGAGCGGCAATTGGCTTTTCTATTTTTGTGTTCGATAATATTATTATTGCCAGAAACCGTACATGCAACAAAACTTAAACTTGTACAACAATTTTTTGAACCCACTTGAATGCACATACAAGGTTACATAGTAAAAATTCTGTACAACACTTTTTTGAACACGACTGTACGTCCGGTTTCACAAACGCTAAGTTAACTTTAATCTTGTCATCACAAGTGTTACCAAGGGAATAAACCGAGAATTAAATTTAACTCGCGGACCTTACTATTTTATTAATTAAGTAATTAATTGGTATAAAATATTTAGCAACAGGTTTATTTTTAACGCTCCACTTTATTATTATCATTAGTAATTATTTATTGATAATTTTTTAGTTTATTAAGAGCATTCTCAAAACAATTATTTTATTTTGTTCTAGAAAATCAGAAGGAAAATTAAGAAACTGAAGAGATAGAATGTGGCTCAAATATATTGCATAAATATACCACGAAAACTCCTCAACTGATTTGTTTTGTATAAACAAAATAATTTAACACCTAATATATGTAAGTTGTCAAGATAATAAAAGTCTTCTTTACTTAGAGTGTTCATCAATCCTTATTGTAAGGTGTAAAAATATGTGAGATAGAAGAGGTCACGCGTTTATTGAAAGAGATACAAAATATTTATCTTAGAATGAAGTAAATATAAATTTTAAGAAATTGTGTTATTTTTGATTTCTACATCTTTAATTCTAATTGTAAGGGAAAGAGGGGATGATTCAAACAGACTGTTTATATTTGTGGTGATTTGAATCACCCGCCTTCTGGATACTGCAGTGACGCCAGTGATTTCCTCATCTCAACCTCATTCTCGATTAAAGTTGTTGTTGTTGTGAGAAAGAAATATAGAAAATAGTCTAAAATAAATAGTCTGGTTCAATCTACCCCCTAGTTGAATCATCCCTCCTTACCCCTAATTGATTACCTAAATGCAAGACTATTTTGGCGGATTTTTAAAAAAAAAGTTATACAGGGTGTAATCGATTAAATTTCACGTATAATATCGTTCTCCATCACATAAGAGAATTAATTCCGAAAATATCAATGGACCAGCTCAAAAATTAAAAAATGATCACAAGAACACATCGTCTTTTTTTTAAACCTTTGCTGGTTTATAGATACATCGTAAAACAATAAAGCTCCAACAAAATTCACGGTCACTGGACCGATCGAACATAGGCAATTCGATTAATTGAAGAAAATTCTAAATTCCCACTAGCGTTGATTACTGAATTAATTAATTATAAGTAAATTTTTACGTATTGTTAATACAGTATATAATTGCTCTCATAAAGTACAAAGTATTGTAATCTAGGGCCATTTATTTCATTAGATAATCGATAATAATAATTTGTTAAATGATGGGGGGAAAATGAATGTTATTATTAGTTAGTTTGCTTTACAACACTGGGTGAGCTGCATACTCAGAAAAGAAAATGCATTAAATACATCAATACATTTATCTATTTGTTTCAATGAATACATGTTAATCTACACGATCTTTCGGAATTTTATTTATGTAGTCTGAACGTAGTAAAGTAATAAAACCATAAATTAAGGGATGATGAGTATCGGCGTGCTTTCTCCAATTATACTTTAGAATCTTTAGATCTCTCTTGAATTAATTATTATCTAATTTTTTTAATTATTGTTAAGTACGATTCATGATTAGTATTTTAATTTACTTCCTTAAGCTTATTAATTAAGGAAACAAACTAATATTACTATGTAAGAATTCTTTTGTGAAGAATTTGCATTTCTATAATATAAATAATAAAAAATTTAGGATGTAACTTTTTCGTCATTATTTTTTTTATTGATTACTTATCACTAACTGCTAATCTTCGTTTTTGTTTGTACGAAAGTCAAAAAAGACCTGCCTCATTTATTGCACATAATAGTAAACTTTGCTTAGCTGGAGCATTTAAATCACATCCAGTGCTTCTCAAGCGTTTTTTTTTGTGAAAAGTAAACGTAAATTTTTCCGGGATTATTATTGATCTTTGCCTCATATGTACGTCATAACTTCGCTTCTTTTCTTTTGTATTAATAGTGGTTACAGTAAGTGAAACTTATTCGGTTACACACTGTATAGCTTAATTTAAAAGATAATTCTGTTTCTATACAAACGATTTATTTTATCTACATTATTTATTTGTATTAAAAAAAAGTAGCACTTTACTGTAAACATTTCAATTAAGGCCCAGTTTTACAATCGTGGATTAAGGACGGAATAACTGTTCGCCGAATATCCTTTAATGTTCTTCCATATCTACGTCACACGTATGTCACGTTATTCTAAGAATAATGCTTATCCCACGATTGTAAAATCGGGCCTTAAGAGCAAGGGTATGTATTGTAAATTGTAACCCATATTCAGTAAAAGAAAAAGTTATTTTGATTATAGGTGCCGCCTGTACACATTAATTCATCCGCTAATCAGGTATAACCACATTTAAATAATAATTAAACGTTATTCGCTAATTAAACAATGCTAATCAATCCGTAGGTGATAGTAGCGTGACCTTAATTCAGAAAAGCCGGTACCAAGCGGGACAGGTTAGCGTCCGACCGAAAAATTCTCCACACCAAACATTCAATTTGCTATGATTACAATACGAATACAAACACGTTTACTGTATCCGCTGTTAACAAAACAACACAATGTCGCATGATGATCATATTGTTGGGATAAATAAATACACGCCCAATTTGCGAACGCTAAATGTTTTCACCCGCCTATTTATGTATGTATGCCGATTCAGAGGAAATAGAACGTTTACGTAAGCGGTGCGATGGTGAAATGTTGTGACATATTAATTCTGTTCTAACAAATACTGTTTTCATTTACCGCTTTTTTATTCGAAATATACATAGAATTGTAAATGTACCTTGATTGGGTGGAAAATTCGTCCTCTTTATTGAATCTAATTATTAGAGGCCCGATTTTAGCTAAAATGCCTTTGTTTAGTTCTTAATGTTTTAAAGATATCTCTTCATTTCATTTCATTAGAAATAGAGTCAAGAGAAGAGAAAGGGTCGACGTTATTAAAGAAAACATTCCCCAAAATTTAGATTATCTCGAAAAGTCATATCTCAATAGAACATTCGAGTATTTGTCATTAAATAATATGCAAATATCTCCCATGTGTATAATCTAGAAGATAAGCGCAAATATGTATGTAAACATTAATCAGCACACTGAACGCATTGCTGTGACAAAAAAATAATACCACGGTAAATAATAAAACGCATTGATATCGTATCCATTGTTAAGGATACAAATAAACACATTTAGGCGTGTCATAATTTTCAACGTCGCTTTCTTGTGAATTTTTTTTTTTATAAATTGCCTAATATCCTTAAACAAGTGTTTTTATAACTCTCTCTCTATAACCATTGAAATTTTATGTAAATTTCTATTAATTCGTAGTAGGCATAATAATTATGTATTTAGCCTTTTGATCATATTTGGACAACAGCAACATACTCGTATACTGCAAGCCAAGTATGAAACCACAAAGTTATAGGCCCACTTTCATAGAACGTAGTTAACCACTCGATCAAGTTAATTGTGTGATTAAGCAATATCATTGGTAGAAATTTAAACTTTCCTCCAATGATATTGCTTAATCACACAATTAACTTGATCGAGGGGTTAACTACGTTTTATGAAACTGACCCTTAGTTAGTTACAAACAAAGATATCTGAGAGAGGTACAGATCTTAATGCAATCAATGTAATTAATATGTTTTATGTTGGTAGAAATTTAAACTTTCCTCCAATGATATTGCTTAATCACACAATTAACTTGATCGAGGGGTTAACTACGTTTTATGAAACTGAGCTTTAGTTAGTTACAAACAAAGAGATCTGAGAGAGGCACAGATCTTAATGCAATCAATGTAATTAATATATTTCGTATTTTAATATTATTCTTGGTACAATTTACCATTTAGACAAATAAACACTCAAAATACTTTAGAACTGTAAACAGAAAACAGAAACAATTTTAGTATACTAGAAACAAAAAAAAAAAACTTTTCGATCCTCACACATTACATTAGTTAGTTTTATTTCTTCTAAAACTACAATCAGTGTATCAATCAACCATTTATTCAACAATTTCAGACCCATAAGCCTCCTTTTAGTTTTCTCTAAGCTTTTTGAAAGCATTTTGACTGATAGACTTTATAAGTTTATTATCAAATAATAATTTCTTTAATGACTTCCAACATGGTTTTTTACCAAGAAGGTCTACAGAATCAGCAGTTTTGGCTTTTGTTAGTCACATCCTCTTGGCGATGGAGAGGTGAGAGATAACCTGCGGCTTATTTCTTGACCTCTCCAAAGCCTTTGATTGCATAAAACATGACATTCTTCTACGGAAGCTAGACCTTGCAGGTATTAGAGGGACTGCAAATAGTCTTATGAAATCCTTTCTATCAAATCGCAGGCAGAGGATAGTCATGTATCACCATAATCAGGAAAACAAATCTGAACTGTCCAAGTTTAGGTATACCTCAGGGAAGCACTCTTGGCCCATTGTTGTTTATATCAATGATACAAGCAACGTAGGTACTCAACTCAACCGACCAAGTAAACATAATTAACTAGGCTGATGATTCCAACGTAATCATCCGCGCTGAAAATATGGATCAGATGATCTCCAAAGGTAGTGCCTCTATTGCAAGTATCACGGAATGGTGTTCAGAAAACGGTCTTCTTATAAACAATGATAAATCTAAATGTCCCATATTTCGTATTGACAGATCTAAGATACCCTGTTCAACTGATATTTGTTTAGACAACAAAACTTTTAATGTAGCGGATGGCAATAAATTTTTAGGCAATCACATTGATCCCCACTTGAAATGGAAGCTCCATGTCAGCGAAATCTGTAAGGAGATCAGCAAGACATGTTTTGCTCTTAGAATTTTATTTAAAACTCTTCAGACAGAAGCAGCTACCGCTGCATACTAGGCTCAGGTATACTCGTTCTCTATATGAACTTTTTATCAATGAAAAGTTTAGATCACAACATCCCGTGATCACTTTCTGCAATCAAAACCGACTTGCAACAAAATTCTTTAAGAACTTTTTGTCATTCAAAAAAGGGCAATAAAATTAATGTTCAAAATGAAAATGCGTGATTCCTGTCGTAATGTATTCAAATCAAATAAAATATTAACAATTTATGGTCTGTATATCTACAAATGTCTTATCTACTTATCAAACAATTTAAATCTTTTCGATAAGTACCTTATTTAAAACACTTACAGCATCAGAAAACAAGGATATTTTGAATATCCCAAACATAGATTCACATTAACAGAGCATAATTATTATGAATATAGCTGTTTAAAGTTTATGGAAAAACTCCCCCAAGTCATGAAGGACCTGATATTTAACACTAACAATAAGAAGTTTAAAGCGGCTTGTTTTGAGTATGTGTGCGAGTGTGAGCCCTATTCATTTCGTGCATTATGCAATTATCTTTATCTTTTATCCGCAGCTGATTTGATTAAAATCAATTGAATGGGTTTTTGAAATATAGGCCTTCAAAGTCAGGGTTCAGAACTTTTATTCTGATAACAGGAAAATGTTGTTCAAATGTTGTTACCTACAAGATCAATCCATCAGTTTTCATGTTTCCACATTTTTTTGTTCTTGTGATTGTAACAGCTATCCTATTTTAGGGGCGGGTGCCCTACATATGGCAGTCAGAACGTTGAGTAGTATGGCAAAATGTGGCCCCTCTTTGCATTCTTGTCAGAAAGAAACTGGCAACCAGACAGCTAAACGCTGAATAAGACCTCTCTCTGTATTCTCGTCAAACAGTAGATTTTAAAATAATAGTACATACATATTTGTTAAAACAGACTTTTCACTTTGAGAATCACTTCTGAATTTTAAAGATTATTAGGGATCCCCAATGTTTTTACATACCTACTTCTTTAATTAGTTAGTCTACCAGAAATGAAAATGTTTATGATATAGTGTACCAAATAATTTAATTGTTTTTAATTCACATGAATCTCAAAAACTACTTTCTGATATGCAGTTCTAAATTGTAAATATTAAAGTGAAAGTTAAAGTACTTGGTTCTCTCTGTAGAAGAAGGAATAGCAATCTCAAGTGTTGCAAAATACTGAAATGAAAAGATATATTTAGCAGTTGGTTTTTGCCTATGAGCAATCATTGGTTCTGGAGCTTGAAGGATTAATCCACGTCAAAAAAAAATCTAACAAGTTTCCGCTTTATTTAACATCTGAATTTGTACCATGTCTAAATACAGAAAGAAATGCTATTGGGAATTTATTTTTACGTCATACCACACCATACCTAAATTTGTATTCCCACTAGTTAACCAAACAAAATAGGACCTTTGACCTAACAAAATACATACGTTTCTTAACAGTGTTTGCGTTGTAAATGTTCAGGTAGGTGCCTTATATCTGAGTTTCAGATATTAGTTTGATAACTTAAAGGATTCAGAAGATGTTGTTGCCAAAAGAAAAATTCAAGTAATTGTAAACATTAATCTATAAAATAAAACGTGATACGTCTGTACTGTACAGAATGTGCTCACGTGCATTTCAAATAATTACAGTGCGACGAATTTTATTAATTTGAAATGACAGTGCCTGTGTATTTATATACAATTGCGAAAAAATGAGGGCGACAATGATTTGAAGTCACGTGGATCTCATTTGTTCGCATTCGCTTGTGGGGTAACATACAGCTGAATAAAAAACCACGTGATCACGTGGATGTTCTGCAACTGTGATCGAAGAGCACGTGTGGCCTCTCATTCGATCGAATATTATTTGACATAAGGGTGTATGAAGACCACGTGATCTCAATAATAAGCCTAAAACTGTAACTATAATCTAAAATTGAACAAATTATATAGCATACAATAATAAATAATAATCGATTGTTTGCTCACGTCTTACAACAACATCAGGAAAATATAAGACATTTATACAAAAGAGCAAATGATATTAATCTTAATCAATTATATACATACTTTAAATTCCTAAGGCTGTGATATTTGCATCCTTAATTTGGGACACGGTGTATATTTCAAAAAAATTGTAACAGATGAAGAGAAATAGAATGAACTGGTTAAGTCATGAGTAAACTTATAGAGTGCATTTCCTGTATCTTTTGCTCGGAAACATCAAAACACTTATCTCGAATTTACAAAAATTCCTCCTCAGAGTCACGGCCAACGCGGGTTATCGTGATTGCTGCAAGTTTGCTTTTCGTCAAGTTTCTTTGATCATGTTATAGTTGATCAGACGCATTCCACAACGTGCAATTTCATGCGTCAAAAGTCGTAAAAGTCACGAGAATAGTGATGCACGTGAACCATTTAAGCGTAACGTTTGGCAAATTTGCGTAATATTGCCTACTCGTGACTTGGTACAAATTAAGAACATATTTTTCAGGAGCCGTTGCCAACTCCTCCATGTGGCTCTTATCATTACTCAAAGCTAAAATCAATCTTGCATAATCGACTTTAAACTTTTTAAAAATATTTCCAAAACGAAAAGTTCTTGAGCACCAAAATATAAAGTGACGAAAAAAAAATTATTTGAACATTCTAATAATTTCAGTATCAAATCGAACGAGCATTAACTCTGCAACCGACGAAATCAAATATAACATTGTTTATCGTATTAATTCCTGTGTAATGCATATCCACGCGGTTTCGACCAAATATTTGTGATTAAATGAAGTGGAAGCGCTTTTGGGGATAATAAAATTAATTGCAGTCTATTTAGATTCCCGCCGGTAATTGCACTCACAAAGTATGTCGGCTAAGTAATGAAAAATAGAGATTAAACGACCTGTTAGCTCAGGAACAGATTGGTTCTAAGGAATTAAGCAAACGAATGTGTACAGAACTCATTTTCAGTCTAATTAAATAATGAAAAATTCAGAACAGGATCGACTGCAAACAAGATTACTAAATAAACGGGTGAATCCTGGAAAAGGCAAGACAGCTTGTGTGTAACCTATGTTCTATTTGTATTGTCCTTGCTTCAAAGTGAAACGGCGAAAACAATTTATTGAATACAAAAAATTCTGAAAATATCTTTTCTTGTGTAAATAAATTTATGGAAATAAATGCAATAGCAAACAAACAATTTTCCGAAATCTTCTTGTAAGTAAAAAAATCTTGTTAATTAAAACACTCTTAATAGAAAGCGACAGTGTAATTTAACTAACTTGATGTTTCGCAGTAAGTTTGGCTACTTTAACGAATTCCCTTTTAATAAGGTAGCCAAACAAGCTGCGAAACGCCAAGTTAATTAAATTGTACTTGCCATCTATCACTATTTACTACTTTTCTCTTTCTGGAAACTTTATTCACTTATGGCAACGCAATAAAACGTACTCAAACATAATTTAAAATCTCAATTTTTACATTTATAGCTTATACAAATAATTAAGTTTTTATGCTTCTCAATTTTTTGTATTTGAAACGAACATAACACAAGAAGAATTATTATACATTTCTGCGAAACTAAGAAGAAGAAAGCTTGAAACAAAATATTTTTGTTTTAGGAAAAAAACAGAACATTAAAGACAGTTTTAAAAAATTTTTCTTTTTGAAGTTAGATTAGTAGTCCTTTGTTGTTGTCAGTCTCTGTCAATCTCTACTTATAAATTTTAATTACTTTCGACTGATCATATGAATTCCATGTGTTTTAAACACTTAAGGATTATATATTTTAGCACAAAAGGTTTCAGGGTACTGGGTTCATTTTTCTCTTCATCCTAATTTTTACCAATCTTCCATCCACTTCCTTTTGGATCTTCCCCTATTTGTTCTCAGTTGGTGTTTCCCTTGTTGCATTACTCTTTTCTCGAAGCTCCTCTAGGCATCTTGGCTGTCTTGTATATGTCACGGACAAAGACGTGAATTCGGTCAATGACGTTATTGGCCCGTCAATAACGATAATGTCCAGTCAAGTTGGACATTGTTTATAATGACCGGCCAATAACGTTAATGTCCGTGTCTTTGGGGCAATGTTGATAAACCATAATACAAGCGCGCTGTTAACATCGTTGTGGGCGATATCGTCATTGCCCGTTAAATAGTGGCCAACGATGATAAAATAGAAAGTTGGGTTATTTTAGAGGTACCCATGTTATGTTTGTGTTCTGTAATTTGTGAGGCACAGACTGTGGGGTTAGTCCATGCAGTTTAGTTAATTGTATAACTCATATTTGTCATGGATTATGACGAAATGCGCCGTCGATTTACTGAAACTATAAACGTAATCATAGACACCAAACGCGATGACAATAAATCGTTTTTAAACGTTGACGAATATAATAACCGAATTGCTGAGGTAAAGAAGCAAAGACTTTGCTGTGAACGCTAGGCTCAAAGAAAACAATGAAACACTATAGGCTGGTACGTAAATATGACGTGATGACAATAAGCGGAAATGACCGTCTAATTAAACCTGTTGATAAAACTGCGGAATGTATTAAAGTCCTGTACTATGTAAAGAACGGATAATTGTTTGATGTAATCCATAATGCTCACTTGGCAATTGGACATGGTGGAAGAAACCGGATGGTTTCTGAAATAAATAAACTCTACTGTAACATAACCAAGGAAACGATAATGATATACCTACGGCTTTGCACCCAGTGTCAAAAAAAAGTAGCTCTCCAAAAAGCGTTCGAGACCCATTCTGCATTCTAATTTTAATTCACGTGCCCAGGTCGATTTGATTGACATGCAATCGCAAAGTTACAACGACTATCGTCTCATCATGGTATGTCAAGACCATTTAACAAAGTTTGTGTTGCTGAAACCTTTGAAAACTAAAAGGGCAGAAGAACTCGCATTTAATACATTACAGATATACACTACTTTTGGAGCACCTTTAATTCTCCATTCCGACAATGGTCGAGAGTTTGTTAATTCAGTTCTGGTAGAACTACATGCGATGTGGCCAGAGGTAAAAATTGTTCATGGGAAACCTAGGCACAGCCAGAGCTAGGGATCGGTTGAGCGTGCCAACAGAGATATTGAGGATATGTTGGGGGCCTGGATGGATGACAATAACACCAAAAACTGGCCTGCAGGAATCAAATTTATCCAGTTCAAGAAAAACCGGACACTACATTCTGGTAATTATGTGTTATGCAACACTATGAAGTTTGAAAAAAGTTCAATCCCCAGCCACATTATTTTTGTTTACAAGGAGTTGGAAGATCTCTGTATGAGGCTATGTTCGGATGTCCGGCTAGAGTAGAACTAGCCTGAGCTGGCATTCCACATGATGAAAGCAACTATTTAGCCACTGAAGAAGATGTTGAAAATGGTGTTTTAAAGCATAAGTTCACCAAATCTGAATTTAATCCCTGCATTGAAAAGTTTATTTTACTGGAGAACCTCAGCTATTCCGCAAAAAATAAAGAAATTTCCCTTAGAGAAGTTGCAACTGAAAATAGTATTTTAGGTGGACAGGTTTACAAGCGTTGTCACTGCAAGAGTGGATGTAAAAACAATAAGTGTGCATGTCGCGCAAAGCAAAAGATTTGCAATTCCAAGTGCCATGGATCACTCTCATGGCACAACAAAAATGATTAATTTTGAGTTAATTCAACATTATTTGAAAAATTGATATTTTTCATTTTGTTCTGTTTTTTGTTGTTTAGTTTTTTAGTTACTTACTTTACCAAGTAAGATTTAATAAGTGTGAATAATATTTTTTCATATAGCACCTGCTTCAACGGTGCACATTTGATAAATAAAAATATTAAAAAAACATATCGTGGAGTACCAGTAATAATCATGACACCTATATCAACATTCTCCAACAGTTTTTGGCCATTATCGTTAATGACCGGCAAGGATGTTAACATGAAAATAAAATGACAATTTTAACAACATTGCCCGCCCGCAACGGGCCTTAACGTCAATGTCTGGTTATTAGCGACATTGGCCAGGAAAAATGGACATTCACGTTATTGTCCGGCCATTATCGTCAATGTCCAATTATCGTCTTTGTCCGTAACATATATAATACATTAATCAGAGAGACAAGAAACTGTAGTGAAAATAACAACAAACGTCTCTGAATAACTTTCACAAACGTTCAGAAACGAGCGACGATTTTCCATTGCAGCTTCTTGGCAAGGCAAAGATCTATTGAATTTCAGAAGGAATGAAAAATCAACCGCACATTCTAGAATACGTTCAATCTGTTTGCAAAATGTTTATAAACTGAATACTTCAATAATAAACTAGTAGAAGTATTTGTCTAGTGATGTTGAAATTGTCTTGTGTCTACATAAAAATGTTCAAAATTCGCCTAAATCTTCCCGAGATGAACGGTCAAATTATAATGGAAAATAGCTAAGGAAATATCACTAAAAATAGAACATAGTTTGCCAAGTTGAATCCTGAGATGAAATCGCCAAAATTTAAAGAACTGTCATTAAAATTGGGAACATACATAGTTTACCAAATTGGACATTGAGAACGCAAATGTTTGTGCTATTTCATTTGAAGAGAGGCAAGTATCAGCTCAGGTTCATAAGGGAGGAAATTTTTAGATAACTGACAGGAAGAGGCCGAATTTAATAGATTCATAGTCGAGTGAATTGGGCCTGCTAACAACGTTCTTGACTCGGTTGGGCAACTATAGGTGTGGATTTAAATCCCCTCATGGTGCATATGGATTGTGTGAGAAAGAGAATTTTCATGACTGATAACGTGTGATAACAGAATCATACCGGCTTCTACGAACTGGGTTTTATGCTTTGCCAGTTTGTAAGACGAGTGCCAAAGGAGGGATAAACATCCGTTAGTTGATCGCAACCGATGCGATCACGCCTCCCTGACAAACTTGAAAGCTTAGGGAAATATCGTATAAAAATAAAAATAAAAATTTTTATATCGGAGACAGTGAAATTCTAAAATCATGAATGTTTATGTGTGTACTGTTTGTCTAACTTTCGATTTGAAATTCACGAAATTATAATAAATACGAGCTTAGGTGTAATAAATGAACTCTTCCGTATCAATGAATAATTTGCTCACACATGACAGATTCCACTTGCAATAAATGAGTTTAAAATCAATAATGAAATATAAATGTACGAATAGCAATTTAGCTTAGTAACACACTCTTATGCATGGCCGGTCATGTTTGCATTACCTAATTAATTCGTATGTACAAATACGCAAAGTTCAACTAATAAATCATACATGTAATGTGGAAAAGTACATACACACATAGATATGCACGACCTTTACAAATTTCATTTGCCCAGCGAATTACAACTACGTACAAGGAAGGCAAATTATAATCGTTATAAGAAAATAAAAGAAGACGCTTTTTAATTATGTAAACCGATCGATGTAATAACATAGCGCGCGTCACACTCTCTAATTATGTATTTCTTTTAATAATGAAAAATAGAAAACGGTCGGAAATTTTCAATAATTCCGCGACTGGAAAAAATATATATATCAAAGAGAAGAAAATACGACGTGTTGAAAAAGCGGAGTCGGCTCTCCCACAGAAAAACGAAAACCGAGCTTCCACTAGATTGAGCTTTCGTCTATGTTAATATATATGGCATGCGCTGCATTAAATCTATTGAATAAAATATGATCGTGGCAGAGTAATTCTTGCATGGGCTAACACAAAGAAACGAAAAAGACGAGCCAGCGTTATTCACAATTGGTGCTATTTTATTAAAACGGATTTGCTCCAGAGCTTTAAGAACAGCAGTGTGTAAAGTATTCAGTTATGATTAAGGCTATTTCACTTGATTATTTTCATTTTTCAATATTTTATACAGCTGCGTTTTCTAGTTTATTATAAAAGAAGGAGTTTATAAAATACTTAGATACTGAAATTTTATGCAAACATACCAATTTATATGTAACAAAGATTTATAAAACGTAGGATAACTTATATAATATAGAAATTATGGTTCGTTATCTTTTTGTATGAATCACAAAATATACATATAGAATTATTTAATTTTTTCAGTTCAAACATTTTTGTACGTGCAACTAACATTACAATTTTTAATTTTATCTGGCAATCTTCTTCTTGTTTAATTTTCTGATGAACAGTTAGTTGTATGTTGACTTTTTGAATTTCAATTTTAGCATTCTTTCATTTCATCATTTTTGATAATATTTCAGCTTTAATTCGAGGAATAATTAAAAAAAGCAACAAAAATGATATTTCAAACACAAATATTTGCCAGTAAACTTTTATTCAAATACATAATCAAACGAGCCGTTCGTTAAATTATTCATGTGAGGTAGAATTACATAATATACACAGGATATTCGTAAACGTGCTAACGATATTTCAAGATGTTATCAATAAACGTAACATTTAAAACATTATACCCATAACATATGGCAGTGGTAATCGATTTGAATCGAAATGAACACATCATAGATGTGAAAAGTAAAGAGCAATATAGAAAATAGAAGTTTATAAATTATGTCATTAAAAATATCACTATTTTGTTTAAAACATTTTTTCTAAAGTATTTATTTCACTTATAACTCTACTGTTTATACAGATTTATTGTTCGTACAGAATAACTCAGTAGGTACATATTTAACAGAAGAAATATAAATTTACTATTTTCTTTTTCTTTTTAGGATGTATTTTCCGTTTTGTATTTTTACATTCCATCTTATAAGGAGAATAATTGAAAACGGTACCGAAACAGATTGAACATGAAATTTTACTGTATTTTATTAAATGTCCGTATAGTTCAATTTAACAGAAGGTATAGGGAAGTGATGGGTCAAATGAGGAAATTAATTAATTTTTGAACATGCATCTGGTTCATGTTTTTAATAAAAACATTGTTAAATCAGAATAAATCCCTTTATCCTTTTTTTTATTTAAAAAAGAAACAAATCTATAGATATAGAAACAAAACTCGTTTTTATTTTTTCTTTAGAAAAGTATTCTAAATTAAATATAAAACTTATATTTCAGATTTCCAGAACGTTTTTAAATTACCAATTGAATTAAATATGCAGTTGAATTTCTTTTTTATCTGTGGTGGTTGCCCAACGGGGTCCTAAGTCAAAGACTTGTCAGGACCTCAGGAGCGGGAGTGTATTTGAGTGTGTGTAAAGTGTTCTATGGCTTTGTTACTTCCAACCTTCTCGCTTAAGGGGAAGCAGTGTCGAATTTTATCCCCAACACTGAAGGGTGCCTAAAGTCGATATCGACCACCCCCGAGAAAAATCCCGAGGGTGGTTCGAACCGACGACCATGCGATTGCAAGGCCGGTCCTCTTACCACTGGACCGTTCAGGCGACATTTTTTTGAAGTGATAGTGATATGAAGTGATTTTATTTGCAACATAAAAAACATTTTGCTACAAATGTCAAATTTAACTCTACATTCATACTTTATATAGCGTCAGAAACATAAAATAGACACAGCAAAAATGATATGCAATAAATTAGATTATAACAATAGAACAAACACATAAATGAAGCAGCATTCATATTCATTTGCTTAACATTGACAGGGAGTTTATTGAAAACTTCACACTTAGATGATTTTAGAATTATTATCTTGTTAGCACTTGTATGAACATGTTTCAGAATCAGTATTGGTATTTATAAATTTAAATTATTTTATATTATAGTTGAGGAGTGGAAATAACAAAGGGGCTAAGTGCCAATTCGTCGAAAAATGAGATATTTCCACAGAAGGGTTCTATGTGTCATCGACTAGATCCCATAAAACAGATTAAGTGCTGAGACACAAAATTCTAGGAGAAAAGTAAATAAAAAGAAAGTTGTAAATAAAATGTTTGTTATTTGGGAATGATGGAGTTTTTAGTCAATTTCCCGAGTTGAAAGTTTTGGCACTTAACCCCTTTGTTACTTCTCCTCCTCAGTTTAGAAAGATATGTACGAAGAAAGCGCCAACATTTCCCGTCCGGACTTATTTTTCAATATAATCCCTCCTGACATCAATACTCTTACTCAACAGGAATTCAATACCCATTCGATTTGTCTTCAAAATGTGCTTCTTCATCTCACTTAAATAGTACCCGCAAAGGTCATTTTTAAAACTTCCAAACAGTTAATAGTCAATGGGCCATATCTGGACCATACAGAGGGTGATCTATTTGTGGGAAACCGTAACCGCGCAGTATGAACGGATGCGGCAAACGCACGCCTTAAGTCTTTAGTTTTCCACGTCTTTTCTCTAGAATATTTTGTCGTAATTTGTGCATAATGTTCCCCGTTGATTATGTTGTTGCGTTCATTAAAGACTACGAGCGGAGTATCCTCACAATCCCAGAAGATCGTACACTGAGAAAAATAGTACGTTCATTAACAAGAATTCGGAACATTTTATTCGGATTCGCGTTAAAAACCGACTCAGCATACTACTGCAAAATTAATACTAGGTGATTTGTTGTTTAGAGTAACATTCCCTGTCATGATAAATTTACCGGAATAATTAACAAAAAGTCAAACATGACATTTTATTACTAATTTATTCAGCATAATATTTCATTATGATTTATTATTTTAACACTACGTATTATGTAGAATGATAATTTTCCATCTTTAAACTTAAACAGTTTCATTCCTGGTTGTCTGTGCTAGAAATCATGATTAATTTAGGGTAAGATGGATTTTATAACATAACAGCATTATACTTTTATTTTATCGATAGGAATGATGTTTATCAAAATCGCAAAATTCCATTTTTCTCAGTGTAGCCATCACTTTTTATCGACTGACAGACTCTGAACTTTCTTAGGGTTGCTTCTATTTTGCACCTCCAATCCATCGACTCCCTTTTGGACAAAATATCCTAGCAAAGAACCATAGTTTCATCCCCTGCAACAATTGTCTTCAATACGTCCACAGCGTTTTCTCAACAGAGCTCCAAACAGGATCAAAGAACATTCAAGATGACAATAGCGCTGAACTGCTGAGACATGTTTGGGAACCCACGTTACACTAACTTAATCAATGAGTAAACGATCGTGGAGGATTCGGTGAACACCTATATCTGAAAGCCCCGACATTTCTGAAGTTTCTTGCACCTTCAAGCGTCATACGAGATCCAAGGACAATCTTGCTGCCCGTCACCACTTCCATTGTCCTTCCTGTTCCTGCGTCATCTTCCTGTCCCATTCGAAACCGTTTTGACCACGGAATACGATGGTGAATTATCTCCGTACACCCATCCATCCGATCTTTCATGCTTCGAAGGAAGACCTTCTCGAGTAAGGAATTTAATAGTAGCTCGATACTCAATTTTCGTGACTTCTGACATCGTGATGAACGAGTGTCAGTTATAAACAGGCCGCGGGAGAATTGTGGGCTTCGAAGTCCGAATGTCTACTCAGGTGCGGCGAGCACTCGATCGTACGTAAAGTACGTGTGGATATTTATTTTATTGTTGTTTACGTATTTTGTACAATTTTTGCGCTCTAATTAGGTCATTCACACTACAATCCCACGAAGCTCCGGCGGTCTGGTTGTAAGAAAACTAATTGGCATAGAATCCAGTCTTGTTTTTGACAAAGTTAATAAAATTTGGATCAATATGTTGCCAAAAATTTTATTCACTGCGATAACTGGATCTATGTTGACGCTGGTCTACACGCAACGACTTATCGAACGACTTGTCGAATCAGACAAATCGTATCAAGTAAGACGGAGCGTGTGGACCGCAAAACGTAAAGCTAGACGTACAACCTCAATCAAAAGTAATGAAACGTTCCAAACCGAAACGCTGTAGTCAGAGAGAGAAGATACCGAGTGGGATGAAGCTTTATGGCGAACGAACGTTTCCGAAGTCCTTCAGAACCCCACAACACGTTGCGCTCTCTCTGACGCGGCACCGATGCACTCTGACTACAACGTTTCATTACTTTTGATTGAGGCTGTACGTGCGGTCCACACGCTCCGTCTTACTTGATACGATTTGTCTGATTCGACAAGTCGTTCGATAAGTCGTTGCGTGTAGACCAGCCTTTAGGCCTGGAAATTTATACGCTTTACCACAAAAAATCAAATATTCAAACACTCATCATAAAATTGAATGTAATAACAACATTAGTCATCACAGTGCTTTCTTGAACTATACATAGAATTTTTTATAAGAGAAGAGTTCTGCGTCATAAATAAAACGCGTCTGGCGTTGCATAATCAGACCTAAAAAGCATAACCTCATCCTTCTTTCTTATTCGCCGTTGACAAAGAAATAATTTTGAAATATTTGTCTTTTGCAACTTCGGCGATTGATGACGCAGAGCTCAAGTTCCGTGAATTTAATATTACAAAATATCAAAACTTAATACAGTTATTCGTTTAAACCACTTGCTTAAATTTGCTTAATTTTGAAACAGAAACCGAACGAAGTGCTTTTGAATCTAGATAAGTTGGATTATATCATCGTAGGCATCTATTGTTAAACCATATCCGCGTATTTTAGAGACGCCCTGTATAAATGCTTTAATTTCGCAGGATAACTGAGTAACAATAATAGAATTAATTAATAACCATCTCATCTAAATACCGCCACACAATGTACAACCTACTGGCGTTTTAATTAACAAATTCTGGAAAAACTTTTCAAACATGAAATAAAATCTTATTGCAAGTTAAGAAATATTAATTTAAAGAAAAGCTATATGTGATACGATGTGAAATATTAAGTAGAATTTTTAAATTCAGCGTTCATAAATACATATACTAGGCGTAAATAATTAAAATTTTCAAGAAAACTTGTTTTATCACAGACCTAAGCAATTATTTCGCTGATTAACTGAAAAAATTCTTTAAATTTTCTTTTAGTTCTGTTGGCAATCTCGTTAGGTTTATGAACACCTGTTTCTGACGTTAATATTCATTGAACTGCCTACAAATTAATTTACATGACAAGTGCATATTTTCAGCCGATAAAATAAGAGCACGTTTATCTACCTTACCGAACAATTAACGCATTTAACATTTAATTAGATATTTTAACAGCCAGGAAATAAGGCCTCCACTAAATAATAGCGTTACTAAACAGAGTAACTTGTGTTTTCCATGTTTATTTTTTACGGTAGAAAGAAGATATTTTTCTGCAAAGCAGTTAGTATTAGTTCTCTCTTCATCTCTTATATCATTATGTAATTTTTTTTTACTTTTATATGCAAATAAATTTTAATATAAACAAAAAAGGCATGGCTGAATGAATATGTGAAATATATCGTCAAAAAAATGCAAGTGCAATTAATACACTATGCATGTACAGTTAGAATTAGAAGTAATGTCTCCCCAGTACAAATAAAAGCATGATCTTATCACCATAACATTACAGCCAGCGGTCAGAAGTGATTTTACTTTTTATTGATGAGACGTTACTTTTAATTTTGATAGTACTTGAAGTTTATTTAAGGATATTAGAGAAGTAATTTGAAGAGACTTCTGTTTTTTAGTCTATTGAAATATTATAAAAGAGTTGAATTCAAACAGATTATCCCCAAATGTCTATGCAGGTGCAAGAGAAGTTTGCATACTCTTATTACAAAAGACATTCTCATGCAATATAAAATTAGAAGTCATAAGAGCACAGTTTTTAATTATTTTTTCTTTTATTGTTGCTTGACAAATTATACAGTGTTGCTAACAATTTTCTCGTAAACTGCTTTTTTAATGAAAATTTTATCGTTTAAACTGGAGCAACACGTTTCAATAAAAACCCAATTAAAACACAACACGGTAACTACATGTTTTCGACATAGAAACGAAACGTTCACATAAAACACGAACTTTCTGTCTCTGACTTTGCCGGCAATACACCTGTACGTTGGCCTAAGATTTTGCAACAGTTGCCTGTTTTGCGCGTTACGTAATGCATAAACAATAACAAATTTATTCGCGTGCAGATCTGAAACAAATTGCATGAAAGTTAATGTTTACAAACACAATCAAATCTGACGTAATCGCACTATATAAAAGCGATTTTATTTAAGAAAATTACCTTCAAACAATTGCTTTTACTTGATATTGAGGTATTAATAAAATAAGTTGATTATTATCAAAATTTAGCGTCAACACATCCTGTTTTGTTGAAATGTTTAGTCTTTGAGATTCTGGGAAATGATTTTCACTATAGACTTCAAGAATCTTAAACATGGTAATAAATTAAATTTAAATATATTATACGGACGAGCTGAAATTTTGAGCTTTTCAACAAACATGTCGTCAAATAACTCGTCAAACATCTCACAAAAAGCATGACCGTAGACCTCCTTCAGCCGCGCCGTTTCTAAATGCACTTATGATGAAACTACAATGCGTAATAAAACTGGTTACGTTTAAATACTACGTACTGTAGCATTCCATTACACAACCGTATTACATAAATTAAAGCCGACCATCTCACGGCTTTTGTTTGCCGGGAAACACGGTTTTTCAGTTTTTATTGCCGAGCAACCTACACGTCCAGCAACCTCGGTGTTTCTTTGAACTCGTTGCGTTTGTAATTAGTCGTCGACATCGCAAGTGGCAATTATTTACTCTCAATTAGTTATTACCCTTATTTATAAAATTCGTCGTAAATTAACAGTCGCGATTACACACTTCGTCTTGTAGCGAATTAATCATGTTTGAAGGAAAACACTGCACTCACTACTTTTACATTTTACACTACCCTATTTTTTCTAAAATATTTGGTTCAATTTCTTAAACAATTTAATCTGTGCAGTAATTTGTATCAAAATTTAAACTGAATTTAAAACTATCTAAAAAAAATAGAACATGTTCTATCTCCAAACAGTATCTGCAAACAAGACATTTTTTGTTTGCAATTTTGGGTCCCAATCAAGAAGCCCTTCAAATGTCCAACTTTTTGAAGCAGTAGTGAAGTATTTCAGGAAGTACAATTGATAAGAAGGTACAAGGGATGAAAAAAACATTTGATATTCTTGCACCTATATTTTTAGATGAGGCCTCCAAATGCAAAATCTGTTCTAAATTTCACAATTTTTATTCCTTAACTTTTCCTCAAGTTTTATATGAACCATTTTCACTGTCAAATGTGTATCTAGTTTTGAGAGTGAAATTTCATCATTAACAAATCATCGTGTTGAAGTTGGCTCATGTTAATCTAACGACGATTCGTTCACTGTTACACTGAACATAATTAGATAACGGTTATGCTGCTGCTTCCACCGTGCGATCGATCAGAAAATAATTTAGAGGAGGCCATACTTATAGCTTTAAAACTGGTAGCACTGACGTCAGAGTAACAATAAAAACTGATTTAGCAGCTTTGCACCGACTGGTAATTTGATTGAAATAAAACAAAGCATGGACATGCTTTAATCTAAGGACGTTCGTTACACACAACGATAATAATTGTTGTACCTTTACGTTTACTGTGCGATTGATTTAAAAAAAAATGTTTAGAGTTAATAAGTCATACACGCAATAACATCAAAATTTCAAGAGTAGAAGCAATTACGAAAGAGTTCGGCTTTAAAATGACTGGCAGTTTGATTAAATTAACAACTCATAGTTCGGATCCAACAAGTAACTTGCAATTCATATCTTCAAATGCACTGGCCTGTAAAAGAACCTGGTTTTGTTTGAATACTAACATTTCAGAGAGTTACATAAAAACTGAATGTTATACATGTACCTCGGCAACCTTTAATGTTGTGTTCAATTTCAGTGACCTTGAAATCATACCTCCGGTACGTTTCCTGTCAAAGCTTGGAACTTACCGGGAATGATCGGAAAGTTACGCTTACATAAATTGTTGTTGACGAAGGAAGGTCTCTAAATTACAGGACTACACTCAGAAAAATAAATAGTCAACAAAACCACGTTCAATTAACAGTTTTTCGTTTACCTATTAGCAATCACACATAGGCATTGAACCAAAATATAATAATACATTAATTGCATTTTAGGCAAATATATATAGGAGGCTTGCATGAAGACACGGTGCATGTCGCTTGCCACTTCAATGCACAAAAAAAACTGATACAAGAATCTTAGAATGTTAAGGCAATTAAATGTTAGTCTTAAAGCAGCATAAACGATCGTTTCAGTGAATCAATAAATTTTCACATCCTTGCGACGCTGTCAATGTAAAACCTTTAGCGGAAGCAGTGCAAACCCCTTATTCCAAGTGCAGTCGAAGATGTTGTAGACAGAAGTTCATTTTCCCCATGAGCTAAAAAGCGATACCGAACAAGCAAGATCATTCACGTTGGGATAAGAAATTAATATACGTGAAACTTAGCGAGCCCCCTCTAGAAGTCATCACAAAAGCAAGAATCTCAATAACTATTTGTTCTACAAGTGCCTGCTAAAAGAAATTATAATTTATTAAGTATTAAGTTATACAGACTGGCCCAACGAAAACAGTCGGACTGAATATCTTCCAAGAAAATTTTTGTTTGAAAAAACGCAAAAACAGGTCAATTTATAATACAAGGGGGACACTTTTCTATCCTATACCCAACTGTCATGCGTCATCCCCCTCCCTTCCAGCTCTCTAACCAATAGAATTTAAATAGGGAATGTACCATGAGTGGTATATCATTGAAAAGTAATTTTATAGAGAATTCAGTAATGTGAATATGAATACCTGAGAATTTGATTTTAGCGCCCTCTTTCGGAGAAAAAATTGTTACATAATCCAAAGTGTGACAACTCGTATGAAAGCTAATTTTAATAGTAACTCAATGCGCGAATTGAAATTACGTAAAGATATTGAAAACTGATTAAAATAACTAAAAATAGGGTTCGTAACAGATTTGGTATCCTTGTTTTTGGTTATTTTAGTTAGTTTTCAATATCTTTACATAATTTCAATTCGCGCATTGAGTTACTATTAAAATTAGCTTTCATATGAGTTGTCACACTTTGGATTATGTAACAATTTTCTCCCCGAAAGAGGGCGCTAAAATCAAATTCTCGGATATTCATTTCACATTACTGAATTCTCTATAAAATTACCTTTTCAATGATATGCCACACATGGTACATTTCCTATTTAAATTCTATTGGCTAGAGAGCTGGAAGGGAGAGGGATGACGTATGACACTTGTGTATAGGATAGAAAAGTGTCCCCCTTGGATTATAAATCGACCTGTTTTTGCGTTTTTTCGAACAAAAATTTTCTTGGAAGATATTCAGCCTGACTGTTTTCGTTGGGCCACTCTGTATATTTGACGAATAGATAAATGCTAATATTAAATAATTTGATTCATTTACAAGCCCAGAAAAAAGTATAACAATAAAGATATACAGGTTGTTTGGTAAAAGTGTTTCGTAAATTCGGATATAGATTGAACATTGGAAACCAAGCATAAAGGTTTATAAATATAAACATTTTGTGTTTTACGGATATTACTTTAGGTTACGTTTACACAAAAAATAAAATAACTGGAAACAATAAAATGGTTCAAAGTAACCTGCGTCCACTTGAAGACACACATGTGCTCTTTGTTCTAAGGAACGGAAAATTCTTTCCAAGACTTCAAGTGTCCTTCTAACAGTTTCACAAGCGTTTTGTATCCTTTAAAGAAGTTCCTGTTTACAGTACGAGCGTAAACTGTACCATTTCAATGTCCTGAGCGACTTGTTCCAAAATAAATTGAGATAATAAAGGATGTTGGTTGTTGTCTATAAGATCTTGATCTTTCTTAAATTGAAATGGATGCATTCTATGCAGCGAAACAATTATTTCAGAATTTTCTTCCACGATTTTCAATATCTCTTCTTCAACATCTGATTTCGATGAATGTTACCACCCCAGTCAGAAGAACGAGGTTTAAAAGAACCATTGTCGTCTCTTTCTACACTCTAAAAGATTTTAACAAAACCCATGTAAAATAATAAATTACATACTTTCAAATATCGAATATCTCTGAGGCAAAGCGTCGTGTCGGAGCCCTTATGTTTATACCGAGTGATTTTTGAAATTTTTTATCAACTCTTGCCAGATATCTGGATGGCATATCTTAGCTTAAATAAAAAGTTCGTCATTGCACTCCTTTTTGCTGTTTTGGAGTAAAACTACGACATGCCGGCCAAATTCCATGGCAAGAGTTGATAAAAAATTTAAAAAATCACGCGTTATAAACTTTTATGCTTGGTTTTCATCGTTGAATCTGTATTAGAACTTACGGAATATCTTTACCAACCATTCTGTGTATTCAATATTTTAATAATTTAGAGTTTAATTTGATAAAATGTTGGAAATAAAACAAACTAAACGCGTGCTTTGCTTTACTTTTTCCACATTTTCTATTCTACTCCGTACATTTATGGCAGTTAATATAAAGGAACAAATTATATTTCTGTGATCCTGTTCGCAAAAAAATAAACAGCAATTGGATAATTTCACACACAACACAAAATAATTTATTAATTTATTTACATTTACTTAATAATGCCTTTCAAAAGGTGTTTCAAACTATATCTTTCTTGATGTTTTAAAAATTTTTACAAAATAACGGCTACTATATAAATATAAATTCTACCAAAGTTCTATTTTTTTTAACGAGACAAGCTTTGTAAATTAAAAAAAAAACCTTTTTTCACATTGTTTATATTATTGCACGTTTCAATTTGTTGAATACTTCCTAACGAATGCTTCTTTTAAGATGCTTTTTAAATTCATCCTAATTTTACATGGCTATAACAGTGTCTGCAATATATGACACAAAATGCATGACATATTATAATTATAATATCGGAATTAACCCTTACTTTTACTTAACGTAATATTTTTATTCTGTTAAGTAAAGAAACGCATTATTCTCCAATATCCAAAATGTTCAGTTAAGAATATTAATGTGAAAACAAGTCTACGCATTAAAAGCTAACATTCTAAAGTTTGTTGATTTAACTATTTCATTTTTCTCAGTGTACCGTTTATTTCGTATAGTGAAAGTAGTTTGCAAACGAACTCTTTTATTAACATTAATCAAAGGTTGCGGTTGTATCGATATATCCCTATGTGAACAGTGAAGTTATGTCCATGGTTCTCTCTGGATCATTTTTATTTAGCCGCCCTGTATAGTGACTCGGCTACGACGAAGTAATGAAGATGACTGCCAAAATTCTGTTTCAAATATAGTTTTTCAATTTTGCCTTTTGCTTTTTTTTTTCTTTGAAACGTTGAATGCCTTTAAGGTGAATTTTTTTTATTGCTTAAAAATTGACTTTTTAATTTGCGATTATAATAACTTTGAAGAGATCTGGAATTACAGAAGTATAATTTAATTCCTAGAAAATTAATGCTATACTTTGAACATTTATATATGTATCTGTTTTATATGTATCTGTTTTATATGTATCTATTAATTTGTATGTACAAAAAAGACACATGAAAACATTCGGAAGTTTCAGTTGTCCTGAAAAACATTAAATTTCCTCAGTGTAAATTGGGTGTGAATATCAAACTAGTTCCTCATAAAACGCAACTACTCAGAAAATGAGGAAAGCTAACTGCTGAAATATTTTGACCAAATAAACAATAGGAAACGGAAAGTTAATTGGCAGCAGTAAAACTAAATGTAGCTATAAAACAGAAACGGAAAGTAAACGGTTTCAAGGTTGAATCTAATGTTAATCTAAATAAATGTTACAATAAAATTCGCACATACTAGTTTATACCTTTCAAAAACCATAACAATTTTTCAAACAAAATATGCCGATTTAAAAGCAGTTACAAAACATTAATTTCTTAACTGAAATAGAGTATAAACTAAAACTCCCGAAGGGCATGAAAAAGAATAGAGATCTGCTGAACTCTCATACATATATTTTAATATCTTGGATTTTGATTGTCATGGCCATACCATTCGAATGATTACAGAACATAGAACTTTTTTCACATGTAGAAACTTCGTGGCATGTTTTACTGAACTCAGAAAATAAAGTATTCCTGTCTTTAAAGACATTTGAACAAGAAAAAATGAATGTTTTTATTAAGAATAGGAAAAAAACATAGATAAACTCATCATTTAATTTGCCAAAAAATCCAAGAACTTGCCAGAACTAACTGTATTGTATAAGCACTGTGTAGTATTTGTACAACTGCAAAAGAGTTCATACAAGTTGATAAAAGTTAGACACATTTAAAAGTAGCATAGTTTCATCCTGTTACTTTTAAAAATTAATTAAAATATTGATTCAGTCATTTTTTGTAGTATAGTATAGTTTGTAGTTTTCTGAACTGAGAAAAGGTGCTTCAGAACTGCGTCTGTTCTTAAAATCAAAATAGAATTATTTTACAGAACATCATGAAATAAAAATTTTAATTAAATGTTTTATCTTGTTATAAAAAACTCTTAACACAATGGACGGATTTTAAGAAAGAAAAGTTAAAGTCAATTTATAGGGAAAAAAACTGTTTTGAAGAGAAAAATGAATGGAGCAAATTACGGTTTTTATGGATATTGTTTAACAAATTATTACGACGCGACGTGGAAAAATGCAGGTACAATAAATAATATTTCATTTTGTTAATTGCGAAGTAAATTTGTCGTGGTATTTCTGACGCAGCAATCTATCCAAAAATCCCAAAATAACTGCATGATTCTAGTTTATTTATACGGATTCAAAGTTTTATAATACAATCTTTCACGGTTTATTTATCAAAAAAATACCAATAACAACGTAACATAAAACGTGACAGTATTTACACTTAACTAAACTACAAGAATTTTAGCGGTTCACCGCGACATAAATAGCTAATAAAGCAAGTTTAAAATAAAATGACATGTTTTTATTTTTGCCGCGTTTTTATTTCTAGGATAAAGTCGAGGTCCTCGCAGACCTCCGAACATTCCGCACTTTTAAATTTCAAAATCGCTGCGGTAAATAAAAGCGCTGAGCAATAAACTTTAAAAACAGAGGCGAAGGAAGCCGGGCACTCGTCGAATTCGAAGAGACACGCCGTATTTCGACGGGAGTCATTCGGGATGACCGATTTCGGTACGTGATTGGGTCGCGAAGCACGCAGCATCCCAACCCCTAATGCTCTGAAAGTGACGTAATGCATTAGTAGAACAACCTAATGCTGGAATGACATCCGATTTACGGCTTATCAACTTTGTTCGCCCGGTTGGCCACGATTCTCTCTTAAGCGTTTTGTTCGTCACGCCGAAAGATCGCAAAAAGAAACCCAGTCGGGATGATGCGACCACGATAAGGACTATTAAAAAACGCGCTTCGACACATGCGGTTGACTTGCACGATTGTAATTACGACCACATACAGGAAGAAACGAAGATAACCATAAGGATGACAACGGCTGCGGCAGATCAATTTTTTGCACTTCAATTCCGAAAGCAGGCAAGAAAGTTAATATTAAACGGGCGATCAGCGTCAATAAGCTATAGCTATTCACAATTATTTTCAAGTCAAAGCATAAACCTTACCATTAACCACCATCGGATTGTTATACAATTAAAAAATATTATTTTACAGATCCACTAGTTGATGAATTTGATTGTTCATTCATATACGTAGGCCAGGGGGAAACTTTTTAGAATCAAAGAGTCTACGAAGCAGATGACTATCAACTTTGACTCGAGATTAAAATTTTCGGGCAATGATTTATTATGATTTTAAGGACCAGTTGTATTAATACTCATAACGACGATTATTTGAACAATTGTTGCTAAGGGTTTAAGCTTTGGCTTAAAGTTAAGCTGGAATTATACAACTGGGCCTAAATCGTCACCTCAGTGCCGCGTACGGTTATCAATGGCATTTATGCCCGATTTCTTCATCGCACTCTGTTGAGGTTAAATTTATTTATCAGTTAGAATGTGACACATAGTATGTATACGGCCAACTGTTGGATAAATTAACCTTAGGTTAAACATGGTGAAGAAATCGGCCATTAGAGATGTAGCCACTTCAAAAGCGAATGCCTACAACAAAATTGTTTCAACTAGTTTAAACGTGACATACTTTTCTTAGTGATGAGTTGGGAGAAGGAAAACCATCCACTGCTGTAACTGATGAAGGCACGAATTAAGACACAAGAAGACAGAAATTGTACATATGATGCTCTTGAGGAAACATTAAGTATTAGTCGGAGTCAAACTGAAAAGATCTTGCACAACAGTAGAAAAATTTGTTGTCGCTGGGTACCTCACCACTTAACTATTACAGAAACACTAAGGCTGGGTTGCTCAGTTCTAGTTTAACTTTAAACTCCTGTTTATTTCCATAAGAACAATTGTTTTTATAATTGCTACCAGGGAATAAACAAGAGTTTAAAGTTAAACTAGGACTGAGAAACCCAGCCTAAGGAAATTTCAATATAGTAACATCAAATCACGTATATGACATTGTGACAGGTGATGAAACATGAATATACCGGGTGTTTCGTAACTGCACGGTACTGATTTAGGAATGTCATGTATAGCCCGAAATAAACAAAAAAGTTCATATAAACATTTGTCTCAAACTAATTTATTATCGAGATACTGAAGGTTAAAGATAAATAGGGTGACTGTCTAGGTAATGGATGGTGCCTTAAGTCACTATGGTACCACAGTGACTTAAGGCTGAATGCTGCATTCAACAAAACGGACGCCACTTTGAACAGTTATTCTTAATGTTTTATTGTTAAATTTCCATATTTATACCTCAGTATCTGAGTAATAAATTAGTTTGAGAGAAATGTTTATATGAACTTTTTTGTTTGTTTTGGGCTACAGATGACATCCCTAAACTAGTGCCGTGCAATTACGAAACACCCTGTATAAGCAGTCTGTTGTTAAATGGATCTTTTTACGCTCGTCATTGATTTTATACCAATGAAACATCAATACTCTCAAGCCAAGTAATAAATCGTAAGTTTTACTTTACAAACATCCATATAAGGAAGTTCCTTTTTCAATCTAAACGAGTGAGTGAGATACAATAACTACCTATAAGTGAGATACAATAACTACCTATAAGAATTGGTTTTGCTAGTGCCGTTTGTTAATGATGTGCGTAAAAAGATCCATTTAACAAACTGTACAAGTTCAGTGGATGTTTGAAAGCGAGGTAATACCAACGAAAGCCAAAAAAACACAGGAACAGCAGGGAAGAAAATTAATTTTTTTTGGTAAATCGGGATATATTGCAACAGTTGTCTTGAGCATCGAAAAACAGTTACTCCTGATTGGTTTGTTTGCTAAAAATTTTGGAAAAAATACGGAAGAAACGGCCAAGAGGAGACATTATCTTGCAGCATCCCACAAAGACAACGTAACAATTAACTTTTTGAAGAAGAACCAATCCAATTAATGGACCATCCACCCTATAGCCCCCGACCTGGCACCTTGTGATTTTTATTTAATTCCCCAGATAAAAAAAAGATGTGTGGAATCAACTTATGCAACATCAGAAGCCGCAGTGAACGCAATTGAAAATCTACATAGTTTCTGAGCTACCTCCAGATGCTTGAGTTTAATTTTTCAATCATTAATAGGACTTAAAATTATCCTCTCTTGTCATTTTTTTATATGGCTTTCCAGAAAGTTTCAGTCTGACCTACGTAGAAGTGAAGTAGAAAACTCAATAATGCAGCTTTAGTTTAACAAATCAAACACAGAAAGTAATACAAACAAATTTAAACAGTTTGCAAAATTTTTAACCCTGATAGCAATAAAGCAACTCTATTAATCTTGACTATATAATGTAGGCTGTTTTACGCACAAAAAAGGAAATATTAATGACAAAATTGTTATGAAAGCAATAAAACGTATCATGCAAACGTTATAACAACACAAAGGATATCTAGAGGTTGAAAATACATAGTAATTTATTCAGACGTAATTTCTTTAACAAAAATTTCCAAATCTTTCATTGCACATTTAGTCATATCAAGATATCTAGATATATTTCTGTACCTCAGAGCTAGACTAGGTTAAGCCCAAAAACACGATTTTACGATAGAGAGGTTTAAAGTTTTAAGTAATGTAGCGCGGACAATATTTATCATAATTTTTTAAAACTTTACATTTATGTTTATCTTTTGTGATTAAAAAAGATAGCTAAGTAGAAATGTATGCTATCGCTATTTCTAAATATATGTTACTTATCATATTAGTCTACAAACAGGAATATTTGGACTTAACCTAGTCTGGCTCTGAGGTACAGATTTATTCCCTTGCATAAGGTGGAGATGCTTTTAATGCTCTGGGTTGTGTCCTCGCAAAAATACTTGAATGGGTTGTTATTGATTATATAAGGCCGACAGAGTATATGTAATTATATGTATAGCGTCACAACAACATGGTTTTGTACCAGGAAGGTCAACCTGTACAAATCTGTTTTTGTATTTAGATTTCATCTCCAAATCCATTGAGCAGCATGGTGCACAAGTTTTATACACACGGACTTTAATAAAACATATGATCGTGCAGTACCTTATAAAACTTAAAGTCTTTCGGTTTTAGTGATCCTCTGCTTGCTTTGTTCGAATATAATAATCGCATTCAATTTGTTAAAATTAAACATTGCATTTCAAACTCATTTTCTGTTCCTTCTGAAGTACCGCAAGGATCCACAAGTCGGACCTATATTGTTTCTCGCATTTAGAAATGATGTTATTACCGTACTTAACACTCGAGTGCTCGCATGGGGTACAAATGTATCCCACTCAAAATAAGATTGAAAATTTTTGTATTTTAAAAACTCACAAGTGTATGATCTTGTCAGGACCTTTCCACTAGACATTAGTTAATATGATAGTGGAGTCATATGTATACAATCTTGAGTCACCAACACCTTATTAATTTTTTTTTTGTTTGGGATGTGCCAATATTCCAGCTGCCTTTGTATGTCAAATTTTTTCACGTGCAGTCATATACTTCATAAAGAGAACGATGGAAAATTTGTTTTGTACTAATTCAGTCTATGTATATAAAAGGTCAAGTTTGCAGATTTGTTTCTCGATTTCTTTATTATGGTGTCAGCGATTTGTGCTATACCTGCTAATTTATAGTTTTCCTTTATGTATTATAAAATACATTTATTACTTACTTTTATATTACAGGAAAGCATTTCTATGAAATTGACCGAAATAGTATCATAATAAATGTCTTAAACCTGGGATACAAAGATACCCCAGGCGACTAAATATGTTACAAATAGTGGCGCGACTACTGGAGGATTAAAAATGGTAATGTTCCAAAATAAATGCCAAAAATACAACAATTTCACATTGTCAAAAATAAGAGCAGCGTCAACATTATGGCGCAGGTACACAACACATGTATTCTGCTAAATAACATTCCTCGTAATGACAGTGTCAGTTTAATCTAAGGCTGACGGTGATGGCACCGCATCGCTTGTAGAAATATGTATGAAATTTTTTTTTACCATAGCCAGTGAAGTGGACAATCTAATTTACAGTGCAATTATAACTCTATAAACTGATTTCTCCCTGATTTTCTGTTCCTTCTGAAGTACCTCAAGTTTCACATATTGGACCTATACGTTTCTCATAATTAAAAATAATAATACTGCTATACTTACAAATGATAACGTTACGAAATAAATGCCAAAAATTCAACGATTCGACATTGTCAAGAATAAGAGCAGCATCAACATTATGGAGCAGGAAAGCAATACGAGTTTTACGCTAAATAACATTCCTCACAATGACACTGTGTCAGTATCATCGCTGATGGTGATGGTACCGCTTGTAGAAATAACAGGTGACCAATATCTCTTCTAATCAAGTGACTTATGAAAATAAAATCATCATTAGTTCAAATGCCACTTGAATTACATATTTATATTGCATTCCTATACAAAACGATAGGAATGCAATAATAATAATTGAAATGGCATTTGAAATAATGAACCAAACAAAGACATAATTTTTTCTATAGGTCACTTGATTAGAAAAGATATTGATTACACGTTATATATCAGTAACTGTATGAAAGAATGTTTACCATAGCCAGTGAAATGTACAATCTAATTTACATCACAATTCAGAAACTCTACAAGCTGATTCTCGAATTGCCATTACAAGAAATAAGTACCTGGTGAATCAATTTTGAGATATTTAATTTTTTTAATGTAATTATTAGCTAATTAAAATATAAATAAATATCGAGTGTCAACGAAATGCATTGAAATAAACGATTTTCTCCATCAAAAGTTGCCAGTAAATAAAATAATTCTCAGAAAAATTCATAATTGCAATGTATTCACAATTTACACAAACCACTTCAAGTAGAACAAATCAAAATAAAATTTTTAGAGACAGAATTAAAGAAATTCAATGATATATGGACCATGGATCTCATCATCAATAAGATAGAAAATTAAGATGACTTTTTAAATTAATGTTATGAAAGAAATCTTATTTTTCTATGGTAAATTCAAAAGCATATGTGGGACGATTTCCACAAATTTTGTTACATTTGTTGTGGTTAGGTAAAATATTTTTAAATGAGAGTAATGCGTTACGTTAAGTTAAATTAAAGAAATTAAAAATTTCGATTATGAATTGTATTGGATTAAAATGCGCACTTTTACATTCATAAACAACACAGTTTATTCGACAATTCTCATAATTAATGATGCAACAATGTCTACGTAATATTTGCATATCAGAAAAATACTTAAACCATTGCATACATTTGGTTTACTATCTGTTTGTAATAACAACAAGCGCGATGTTGTTAAAAAATGTAACGACAGATCCTGTTTACAATCACTTTGTAATAATCATTTCCTTTCAAACTAAACTCTCGTCTTTGAATAACATGGGCGATGGGAAGTCAAATAAATAATTCTTGTAAGCCCCATACACGATCAAACAACTTGCGCAACAAAGGGTGTTGTGCAAACATTTTGATCGTGTATGTTCGCGTTTGAGTTGTTGTGCAACATTTAAAAGCACAGAATTAAATGTAAAACATAGTTGTGCGAATTGCTTGACCGTGTATGGACCCTATTAAATCAAAGTCATAATAGCTTTTTTTGGATAGACACACTTTTTCATTCGTTGTATTCTTTTTTTCTGGGAGTTTTAAAAAGAAATGAATAACCTAGCACAATTCACAAACAATAAAAAAATTGACTCTATTGGAGATTGAAAGAATTTAAGTAAACACAGTTCGTCACGAAAATAATTATGAAGCACAGCTACTCAAATAAACTTGAACGTTGAAGTTTCACAAAGATAAGTAATGATTTAGATTAAACTCAGTTGTAATCGATTCTAATAGTAACTCGAAACTAAATTATCAGGTACCATGTAGGTAGGTACTTTCCTCTACGCTAAAAATCACTAAATGGGTTTTGGAATAAATATTGAAAGATAAAACTAATTCCACAATTTGTTTTATAATGCATATAGTACACATTTTTGCAGTGGCGACAAATCAGGAAGAATCATATTCCTCTCAACATGATAACTGAATATGTTCCAAACAAGTCCCTAAAGATTTTTGAGTTAAGATGCAGTCCGAGATGTTCAGGTTTAAATGCGGAAATGAAATTAATTTTATGAAACTAAACACAATGGATGAGTTGATTTAGAAAATGTATTATGTAAACAAGTGTTTCAATCCGAAACATTTGCCCAGAATATTTCGGGCTTAAAAGTTGAGACTAAAAACGAATCAAATCTGAATTGAAAATGCACATCTTTTCGCGTCACTTCCTTTTAAATTTATTAGAATCTATTTTGCGCAAATATAAAGCGACAGTCAAGTAGGAATTACAATAATTGAACACCAAGATAAGAGAAAAAAATTTGCAAAGTTGTATGAGAAAACCGAAATGCCACAAATCTATGATTATACGTAATTTGAAACAACAAAATATTTGCAATAAAAACTCTCGCGGATCCTCCTCGTATGATTTTGAATCAACAACAAACATTGATTTACGTTGTCACTAATGTAAAGATAAAAAAAAACAGTTAGGTAATCAACTTATTCAGAATGTTTCATTTTTCAACGCACAATGAATTATCACAGGATTTTCACGTTTATATTTCGTAAGCCTTTTGCTAGGTATCACTTTTGCCGAAAATTGTACAAAGTTTTGTGTGATCGTTCCTCAAATATTATGCCAATCATCGATCGAGTTTGTGGAAATAAATATTAGATTTAGGTTCAGGAACGAAATAGAATCGCACTGGAAAAGGTATTTCTTCTCCCTAGATTGAATGGGAACGGCCACTGTTGAGTTGCTTCCGACGTCTGCTTATTCGTTTTATCGTCGACAAGAAAAGGGTTCTTCGGATAATGTTGCAGCACAAGAAAAGAGGAAAAGAAGATGTATTCGAGATAAGTGTCACGTCACGCTAGGTCGCCCGTGAGAACAGATTCTAGTTTGTATGCAAGTTCTTTACGGCACAGTTTGCGGAAGTGACGCGCGGGATAATTGCTCGCGAAGAAGCTTCGCCGTCGGCTAGGCGAAATCCTAAAGTTTCACTGTCCCAATCACTTTTAATTATTTAAGTTAGGTGATGGTTTACGCTTGGGGATGGATGATCATCGGATGCATGTCACGTGTGCTTACCTGGACTAGTCTGCCAGCTGAGGCCTCCGATAAACATTTTTCTGGAACAAAACGTGCACTGATGATAAACGGCGAGCGAACGGTGCGGGGGTGGGGCGGAGACCACGAGGGTCTGGAGTCATGTGTATAATTGTAAGTTGCGTCCGAGGAGAGCATGTGCATGCGCCGGATGCCTTGACTTTGCAATTTCGGAATCTCGTCGCACGAAATGCCCGAACCCGGCGCACAGCAAGCGTCGAGCGTAGGGGTGTAACGGAACGTTTGTATTTGGGTTCGGAAAGGATTTGTCTGTGTGGTGTTGTATGGAGGGTTGACCTACCCTGGGTCGTTGGGGACCTCCGCCGGGGATCCACTAGCTACAATCTCTTGATTCTGAGACTCCATAATAAACTGTATGATCGATCTTCAACTACGACTAAACTAAAGGTAAATAGAGACCGGGATAGGATGGCGGCTCCCGGATATACTCGCTCAGCCACACTATCAACACGATACTGACGGGCTCCGCCGACGGTGAGGCGCAGCGACGGGGCTCGGTCCGCCTCGTACAACGTCGTCGTCGTCTTCGAAGCTTGCGACTGCGCCAACCTGCTGCTGATGGATGAGACAAACAATGGCTGTGATTGGGTGCAATCCGTGCATCGTCAGTGCGACGGTGACGCAACAATCGCGGCCACTGCGCTCTGCATGCCGCGACCGCCACTGCTCCGCGATAAAAACACTAAATATCTGCCTAAGATGTAGGCCACTGTGCCAAAACGTCATTCACTTCCCGCTGTACCTGCGGGACCGCTCTCCGCCTACGCTCGCGCCGCCACCCCATGTGACCATCACGCTCGCGGTAATTGACCCCCCTAACGAAAGCTTTTTGACCGCTCTTATCAATTAAATCCGCACCAGATTCGCCCCAAAATAAAAGTACCTGGGCACTTCCTGAAAATTATAATTCAACTTGAAGGAATACCCAGTTTAATGAGAATAATAAAATCATCACCTGTTATTTAAAATAAGTGCGACCGCCATCCTGATAAATTTGATGAAAAAGATACTGCAGTTTATCTGTTTTAAGAACGAAGTAACGGCCAGCATCAACATTGAAAATATTGCAAATATTTTACTGGCTGAAGAGAAGTCAGATGCACACTGAGTAGCAGCAGCTTGCTGAAATAAAAAAAGTGTTAAGAATTAATAATTACATAGTAATTTGTACTATGTAGAATACTTTGATTCTGGGATTGTTCTGGAAAAACAATCAAGAATGTTCTACACAGTGTTGATAAAAATCACGATTTTTTTTAAATAATCAAAAATCATTGCTTTAAATAAAAAAAATCAAGATTTTTTGATTTTTTACATAAAAATTTTAAATTTTAAATATTTCTTGACATTTCGTATAATATACAGGGTGAGTTATTAAGCGCCCCTTCTTCCATAGCTCATTTATAGAACGAGATAGAATTTTTTTCTTTTACAAGGACATTCTACCTATTGAGCACTATAACCTAAAATTATTTTGATACATACAGAGTGTTACATAAAATAATGGCAGCATGCAGCGGGATTTTTTTTAATGGAACACTCTGTGTATTTTCCTATATAAAGATATAACACTCGATCCTCTAAACAGCAGCACATAAAATATTTATATTTATTTAACCACTTAAGAGTAAATTAATATTTTATCGAAAACGGTCTGATTTTCAACTTCTCTTAAAATACTAACTGTAAACGTATCGTTTGTCGTACGGGAATAAAAATAGGTAGTGTTATAAATTAAAGTATAGGGAATAACCCAGATATAAATTTATTTAGTTTCATTTGTTTTTTCAAGTGTTCAAGCCTGTGTAATTGTCAGATTTTCAAATTGCCGTTATTCAATTTTTTTAAATGCAACCCCCCCTATCTCTTTTCACGAATAGATAGTGTTCATGTTCCTCTTCAATTCTGTTAGAGGTTTTCTGCATCTAATCCTTACAGTTTTTTTTTCTATAAGAAATTTTTTACATTTTTACTTTAAAATCAATATTAAAAAGTTATTTAACGTACCGTATTTTAATTTGTTTAAGACAGCGCCCTCTATTTCATAAAACAGATGGATAATATCAAGTTTACAATTGGTTACAGACTCTTATTACATTAAAATCATCGTATTTTTATTGTAATACAGTTCTTTCACTTTGTTGTAATTAACAATGTCTTAAAATTGATTCGATGTGGTTTACAACAAAAGAAAACATCAGTGTTTACAAATAATTACCTTAATGTAAAAACTGTTGTACTTCAAAAAAAAATATACAAATAATAAATTAATAATCTAACAAATAAATGAAAATCGGTGAATTTCTTTTGTACAAGTATTCAGATTTTATTAAATCAAATGTTAATGAAGACAACTGAAGCTTAGGAACTACATCGAATCAATTTTAAAGCATTCTTAATTAAAACAAAGTAAAAGGACTGTATTATAACAAAAATACGATGATTATAATGTAATAAGAGTCTGTAATCAATTGTAAACTTGATATTATCCATCTGTTTTATGAAATAGAGGGCGCTGTCTTATAGAAATTAAAATATGGTACGTTAAATAACTTTTTAATATTGATTTTAGAGTAAAAATGTAAAAAGTTTATTATAGCAAAAAAACTGTAAGGATTAGATGCAGAAAACCTATAACAAAATTGAAGAGGAACATGAACACTATCTATTTGTGAAAAGAGATAGGGGGGGTTGCATTTAAAAAAATTGAATAATGGAAATTTGAAAATCTGACAATTACACAGGCTTCAACACTTGAAAAAACAAATAAAACTAAATGAATTTATATCTGGGTTATTCCCTATACTTTAATTTATAATACTACCTATTTTTATTCCCGTACGACAAACGATACGTTTACAGTTAGTATTTTAAGAGAAGTTGAAAATCAGACCGTTTTCAATAAAATATTAATTTACTCTTAATTGGTTAAATAAATATAAATATTTTATGTGCTGCTGTTTAGAGGATCGAGTGTTATATCTTTCTATAGGAAAATACACAGAGTGTTCCATTAAAAAAAATCCCGCTGCATGCTGCCATTATTTTATGTAACACTCTGTATGTATCAAAATAATTTTAGGTTATAGTGCTCACGAGGTAGAATGTCCTTGTAAAAGAAAAAAATTCTATCTTGTTCTATAAATCATCTATGGAAGAAGGGGCGCTTAATAACTCACCCTGTATTTAAGCAAATAATAAAAAAACAAAAATGTAATTTGTAGTAGAACCCAAACGTGGTTTGAAAAACTCATGCGTTAATCAAAACAGCCCAACCAGATCTAGTAGAAAATTTAAAATTTTATGTCTTCAGTCCATTTAACTCAAGAAAAATCAGAATACATTGAAATCATTTTTAGATGAAAACAGCCAAACTTCGAAAGCTGTTCAATTTTTATCTTTGTGCACTACCAAATCAATTTTAGTTCGGATGAAAACCAAATATTTTCGTGTCTAATAAAAAGAAATGAAGGGGTGAGGTGATTCTAAATAAAAAGGTTCCTATAAACAAGTGGCCTAAAATTCTTCATTTTCGATGTAGAGCGTTAGTTTTATTAACGTTAACACCCCTTTATTTTTTTAAAAAAGTTTTGTGCAAATCGGTTTCGATTATAGCGGATTCCCCGAGCAGGCTCTGTACAGCTATTTCAGGCCTAGTTGGGCTTTCGTCAGCAGAACCAATCAAAAGATGTCGCTACTTGAAATGTTCATTACTTTCACATCGCATTGGCGAATAACCTGGACAAATCGGTTTGGTTTGCAGTGGAGTTCTCGAGCCACGGTTCTGCTGACGAAGGCCCAACTAGGCCTGAAACAGCTGTACAGAGCCTGCTCGGGGAATCCGCTGTAATCGAAACCGACTTGCATAAAACTTTTTTAAAATTCTCATTATGCTTTGACAGCAAGCATGGCCGCCTTGCATGGGATGACTTATTGTGTGGCGAACTAGCTTCAATTTGTCAATCCTACTGCAATGTCAGGTCAAAAAGTGATCAAGAGATGTCGCTACTTGAAATGTTCTTTATTTTTTTAATTATTAACCGATTCAAAAAATTTAAAAATTGGTATTTCATGGATTTTTATGTAGATTTCACTCATACTATCAGTTTTGCGGTAGCGTTTTACATATTTTTTTTTAATGGTGTCTCGTTATAATTTTAATACAAGATTTGTATTTGATAATAAACAATGTTCTTGATATACAAAATATATAAATTGCATTGCTACTTAACTCTAGTTAATACAGTAAATTAATCAAGATAATATTTTTTTTTTAATTTTTTTTAAATTTATTCAGTTCTCAATAAATCAATAACAATACATGTGGTAATACAAGCACTGAAGAAACTGAAAACACTAGATAATAATAAAATAAGCACTCAAAAATTAACAAAACAGTGAATATTAGAATAAACAAGCTATGCCTAATTAAACATAACTTCATGTACGTCGCTAAGCCAAAAGGCTTGTCAGCGACAACCAGCAGTCATACATTTACAAAAATGTAGAGAAAACCTAATACAATTACTTAAATTAACAACTAAAAATAAACTGAAAACAATAAATTTACAAAAGCTGTCACCCCTTTTTGTTAAACAAGTTAATACTAACTTTATGACAAGTAGTATAACCAAAAACACGATTACAAATCAGGTTCAAGACCCGTGATTAGTGTCCACATTTGATTTTCGGCCTCAGTCAATCATTGTTCAACAAATGCCCAACCAGTCGAGCAATTACATAGTCAACGGAACACTACACTTCCAATACCGTTGCAAAAACTGCAACCAAAAGCACTCACGACAAGTTTAAAGGTTAATACCGAAAAACTCTTCAATTAACCACTGTCTTAAGTCCATTTTCAGTCTTTTAAGAGAACCCTACACTTCCAAGACCACGCCAGAAATGCAAACCAATGGCACTTGGCACAGTAAGTTAAAATGATATTACATAACAAACTCCTCAATTAACCACTGTCTTAAGTCCATTTTCAGTTTTTTAAGAGAGCCCACATGTAGTAGGCCTTCCGGTAACATATTAAAGATTCTGGGTATAGCAACTTTAAGTGTCTTCTCTCCGTAATTGTTATTGGCTGAAGGCACTTTATAGCGTCCTAACTGATTCCGTCTTGTTTCATGATCGTGATCCAACGTAATTTTAAAATTGTCTCTGTAATAGTGTTTCAGTATAACGGCGTAAGTAGAGAGATTCTTTACATTTAATAGTTGATTTCTCTGAAGCACGTCTCCCGTATTTTGACGATTATCTAGGCATTTAGCAATTTTTCGTAATCTGTTTACTTGTAATAGGTGGCACCTTGAAGCAGATCCCCAAACGGTTGTACCATATCTACAAATTGCTTCAACCAAGGAACGGTATATTGTCAACATGATACAGTTTGGCAAGGCATCGGTTAGATAGAAAAATTTCACTGCGAAATAGTTTAACCTTTTACACAATGCATCAACTTGAACATTGGAAGTTACTATCAATTATTATGCCCAGGTAAGTAAAAGATGTAACCAATTCTATTTTATCTGAACATTTACAATTTTTGATTTCAGGTTCCTGGTTTATATGTAGGCAATCGATTAAATGGTGTATCAAGCTTAAATTCCTCGGTCTTTCCACATGCGGAGAGGAAATATGTAACAATTTGGTCTTGGGATTAATCGTCAGACTTTTATCATGCGCCCATCTATGAAAATTTAAAGAGTCCGTCACTATGTATTTATGAGCTACCTGTAGTTGCTTGTGTATAGCAATAATAGCTGTGTCATCTGCATAAAGTAAGTATTTACAATTTTTGAAGCAAACTCCTACGTCCAGAACATAATTAAGGTATAGTAGAGGCCCCAATATACTGCCTTGCGGTACACCTCTATTAATGTTGAATTCTTTGCTCATGAAGTTTCCAACCTTAACCACTAAACGTTTATTCTTCAGGTAATCCTGAAACCACCGAAGGACACATCCTCTAATACCTATTTTTTCCAGCATGTTTAATAACTGAGTATGATTTAGGCTGTCAAACGCCTTGCTGAAGTCGAAAAAAATACATAGCACATGCATCCCCTTATCCAAACTGTTGTTAACAATGTCGGAAAATTTCTCTAGGAGATCCGTAGTTCCTACGTTTTTCTGGTGACCAAACTGATTCCTGTCGAATATATTAAAAGTTTGTAAATAGTTAACTAATTTGTTGTAGATATACCTTTCCAGAATTTTGTCAATAGTAGGTAAGATGAATATTGGACGATAATTTTCGTAGGTGTTATGTTCCCCTTTTTTGTAAATTGGTCTAACAATAGCTTTTTTCAGATCCAATGGTAGTAATTCTTTTGTCAGAGAAAGATTTAACAATTTGAGTAAATGACATTCAAGGGACTCTATGTTATTTTGTATTTGACGTGTAGTGATGTCTATACCGGGACCTTTTTTCGGATTTAGTGCACGTACCAATTCTCGAAGTTCTTCTAATGTTAGCTCTGGTAGGTGGAATGAATGGTGAAAGCGAACGCAAAAATGATCTTTGAACAGAATTCTATTGCAATCATGCGCTATTTTCTCTACTTCCGTTGTAAATGCTTTACCGAAGTTATTGGCTATTTCATATTCTGTACATTTCATTGCTTTGGTAATACTAGAATCTGCACATCCTCTTCTCTTCTTACCCAAGACCTCGTTTATTAATTCCCATGTTTTCTTCGTGTTATTTTTTTGTGTTTCAAACAATCCATTATAGTAATCTTTTATGATATTTCATTATATTGAACAATATATAGGGTGTTCCATTTAAAAAGACAAAAATTTAATTTGATCTCCACTTTGCGATGCGGTTTCGTATTTTGTGAGAGCTCTAGAAGATATTACATACAAAATCCCTCAACTATTATATTTAAAGTTTTTCTCTATCTCTTAAAATAAGCCATTCAAGCCATTCAAAAAACCGTCATCAAAGCAGACCATGAACGAGAACTACACCATTTCCAAGTGTAATTCAGAAAAGATCAAATTTATTTCAGAAATTGTCAAATGTAATTCAGAATTGTTAATTTTATTTCAGAATGTATCATTTGTAATTCAGATTTGTTAATTCAGTTTCAGATTGCATCAATTGTAATTCAGATAAATCAATATAATTTCAGAATTCGTTATTTGTAATTCAGATTAGTCAGTTTAATTTCAGAAAACATCAATTGTAATTCAGAACGCTTTCTCTCTATTAAAAGTGACGATTTCTGAATTACAATTGATATAATCTGAAATTCATTTAACGCTTTCTGAAATTAAACTGATTAATCTGAATTACATTTGACGAATTCAGAAATTAAGTTGATAAATCTGAATTACAATTGATGCAATCTGAAACTGAATTGACAAATCTGAATTGCAACTGACGAATTCTGAATTACAATTGGAAATGGTGTAGACTAGACTAGACTAGCAGTCATGTCGAAACTAAACTGTATGACAGACATCAAAATTCGTGAAAACGTTTTACGCAAACATAGAATATACGTTTACTGAAGAACAAAAACGCGTCTCAGTAGAAATTTATTTTAGAATGGGAGTAAAATCAATGGACATTGTTTATATTTAATGAGGGATGCATACGAGGAGTTTAGAGAAGTTTAGGGTGAAAAATACAGGGCTTCGAACCGGAGCTGAACCGAAAACCGAAAAAACAGTTATTTTTGTCGGAACGAAAACCGGAGTTGAAAAAATATCGGTTCATTTCGGTTCGATACATGCTCAGACATACACGTTAACACATTCTCATTTGTGGAGTCTCGCAGTGTAGTCGTACTCGTCTTAACACGAAAGAGTATTTAATGCGATTTTTTTATTGATACACCTACTAAATGACTTTGATTTTCATTAATCATTTAACCATTTGGAACGGAATCGAAAACCGAAAACCGGAAAAAACCGCTATTTTTGCCGGAATGAAAACCGGAACAAAAAAAATTACGGTTACTGGAAAATGTATACCTGACATTTTAGTTCCTTTGTAAAATTAAGGAAAGGTGTACGTCTTTTCTTCCTCGGCCTGCTTTGATGAGGATTTTTTTGAATGTCTCGATACTTCTAGGTAAGCTGAAAAGTATTTAAAAAACGACAATCAAGTTTTCAATAAATTGACGAATAACACAAAAACTAGTAAACCAATTACACAATGTTTATATATGCTTGTTATCGTTTATATCGTTGTTAGACTCAAGGATTAAAAATTTGTAAAAATATAGAGGTGTTCCATTTTAAAAAATATATATTTTTTTGTCCACCCGGTATATATAAAGCGCTACCGCAAAACTGATAGTACAGGTGAAATCTACATAAAAATCCATATAAGAGCAATTTTTAAATTTTTTGAATCGGTTAATAATTAAAAAAATAAAGGGGGGTTAACGTTAATAAAACTAACCCTGTACAAGTGCCATTCATAATACGTATTAGTGACATATGGGAACATTTTTTATTATTGATTTGTGTGGAGAAATTTTACTAGGATCAGTTTGTATGTCAATCATAACAAAAAAGCAATCCAACCACATCATCTAGTTGACAATTTAAAATTCGGCGGGAAGATTGAAATTCTCAAAAACGAAAAATTGCAACACGAAAAAGGCTTCGGATGTGGCACATGAGTTCGCACTAGATGTTGATTGAATTAATTTAAAAAATACAGTGCTATACAGCGTGTTCTATAAAAAAAAGAGTATTTCATTAATAAAAATTAAACTTTCGTTTATAACAAGTTCGGATCAAAACCAAATCATCCTTTTCAGCTGAGATAAAAACCAAATTAATATCAGATCAGCTATCTGAATAGAAAATAAGAAAAAGTAGTAAAGGTATTTTTATAGATAATTAAAAAAAAACACTTATGAAAAGTTCAAAGCCAAACCAAAAATCGGAAGCCGTTCAGTTTTATCTAAGTTCACAACCAAATCAATTTTAGTTCGGATCAAAACCAATTTCTTTAAATTTGAGAAATGAGAAGACTTTTCACTACAAAATCTTTAATGATTTCTTTCTAAACCGGTTTCGCCTTAGCATCCTCAGTAGAACATTTTATAAATATTTAACCTTCAAGTAAAAATTAAAGATAATACATTATAATACATACTTATAATGGGACTATTGCTCGTCTCAGGAATAAAAGGAGAAAATGTGATTGTCACTGTAATACAGGGTAAGTCCCGGAACCCGTTCATTAGAAGTTTAGGCACTTGCCGTCATTATTTTCCTCTAAACATTTCTACTCTCCTACAGCCGCTAGTGCACTTATTAATAAAAACATTTTCAAAGTATTTAAATTTTCGGTTATACCGGAAGTCGCTGTCAACTTCATTATTTTAAATGGAATCATATACTTTTTCTTGCAAATTTAGGATCTACAGGTAATTATATAAAAAATTATAGAATATCCCTATACTTAAATGCAGCCATTTTTGAAATATCTTTAATTTTGTAAATTTCTGTGCGTTAACACTCTTTCCTTTTTAAACTCGTATTTTTTATTTCACAATAAAATGGAAGATCTAATCTGTGCTATTTCAAAGAGGAACCTTTAAGTAATGCGTTGATGTTTAGAAAGTGTCCTAACCAGTGTCCTCGGCAGATGCCGTTTGTCACCAAAACTTTATTTTTTTAAACATAATATCCTGTACATTTTTAGTTTATCGGATACAGAATCTAATTGTGCCTACCCGATATCCAAACCTGTTAGCAGCGATGTGCATTTACGCGTAAAGAAATATTTCTTTACGTTTCATGTAAAAAATACGTAAAAATGTAAAGAATGTAGACAATGTAAAGAATTCAAAGTGAAGTTAGTATTTGAGCTGTGTTTTTGACTTGACAAAATTCACTGGAATTCTAAACGAATTGAATCGAACACAAAATAACTGAATTAATTGAAATTAATTCGCCATTTTTTTCGCAGTCTATTTATATCTAGCAAAAATATATTATTTACGTCCTTTACATTTTTTACGTTCTTGACGTAAACAATAAACTGAGTAAAGAATCAAATAATTTACATGTAAAAAATTAGGTAAAGAATTAAATTACACGGCACATCACTACCTGCTAGTTAGCTAGTTATAAGAATTCTCTAAAATGATATATGAAAGTCTATAGGTTTGTTCGTAGTGCAGTTTGGAACCGTCAGATCCAGTCCCCCATCGAAGTTATGATCAATTTCGACCGTTGCGTTAGATGTAAAACGTTCATTGGTGCATATTTCCAACGGTTTCAAACTAATCAGAACTGCTCTACGAACAGACCTTATGTAAATAACGCAATTTATGCTATTTATTTATTATATATTTTCTTGTATCGTAATTTTTTATTTTTGGTAGACATTATTTTCTGAATTTTGTGGAGTAAAAGGTTTTTGTTGTTTTTGGAATCTCTTCTTCACTTTCACATGACCCAAATTTTAAGAAATTCCGCTCATTCTGAATAATTTGTCAGCTATCATAGTTGGTAAATTTGGATACTTCTTTTAAAATGCTCCACATGTACTATGAGTAATTCTTTGACATTTCCCAGGAATAGAAAATAAATTTAAAATCTATTTATTTGTACAGTTTTCAATTTTAGTTGCTCACTCAACTTACTGCAAAATTAATTGATAGCAGATTAAACTAATAATTTGTTTTCACTGCCTACTTGGAGTTAAATAAATCGGATTCAGGTTGCTTTAGAAAATCAAAATTAAAATTCCTATAAAGTAGTTTTTATTCATATTCAAAGCCTATTACGCAATAAATTGCGATATTTACATAGACTTTCATATATCTTTTTAAGAGAATCCTTATTGACCACTAACAGGTTTGGGTATCGGGTAGGCTAAAACAAATCAATGCACAATTAAATTCTACATCCGATAGACTAAAATTATACGGGGTGTTCCATTTAAAAGAATAAAGTTTTAGTGACCTGCAGTTAGCTTAAACAAACTCCATCTGCCGACCACACTGTAAGTTTTTAGGACACTTTCTAAACATCAACGCATTACTTGAAGGTTGTACTTGGAAATGGCACAGATTAGATCTTCCATATTTTTGTGAAATAAAAAGTATGAGTTTAAAAAGGAAAGAGTGCTTAAGCAAAACAATTTACAAAATTAAAAATATTTCAAAAACGATTGCCTTTAGGTATAGGGATACCTCATAATTTTCTATTCAAAATTACCTGTAGATCCTAAATTTGCAAGAAAAATTATAGGATTCCATTAAAATAATGAAGTTGACAGTGATTTCCGGTACAACCGGAAGTTCAATTACTTTCAAAATATTTTTATTAAAGAGTGCACTTGCAACTGTGTGAGAGGACACATTTTCAGAAAAATAATGAAGGCAAGTGCCTAAACCTCTAACGAAGGGGTTCCATGAATCACCCTGTATAAAAAGTACATCCAGTACATCAAATAGTCAACTATACAGGCTACTCCAAAAACAAAAGGCCAAATTACATGAGCTTATTCCTTGCAAAAATCTAGTGTTGCTCCACTCATTTTTTCTCGTTTTTAATATGCGAAAAGCTGAGTACATGTTTTGAAATTTTTTGTTAATTTTTGAGAAGTCTAGTTTATTAGTAGCAGTTTCTTTAGTAGTAGAGATATTATTTATTTTTTAATTTTTTTGTAATGTCTCACAAACGAATGTTCAAAAAATAACAAGCGTACCTACTTTTTTGCAAAGAAATTAATCCTCTTATAACTTCTTTGATTATTTCCTTAACAGCATTGAATTTAGGAAAATAATAGAGGAACCTTTAAGAAATCATAAAAACTATCCACAGAACTAATGAAATTTCTGAAAATACATTAAATTAATAAATAGATGATGTGCAAAAGAAATTTAATCAATGTCTTAAACAATTTTATATTGAATGTTCCAGTTTGTTTATTTGAATATTTTTTTCCATTTTTACGAGTTATTCGTTTGTAATTTGACCACCTATTTTTGGAACGCTAGTATACAGGTGATTCTTGAATGGACCGACAAAAAAAATGATGAAAGAATAGACATCACAAAACATGAGAAGTGAAAAATGAGAGAAACATGTTATGTGTTTTAGTTTTCCAGATATAATCAATGAAAAGTTATCCCCAAAACGGCGATACGTCCCTAGTTAAGAAAGAGCAGCAGACGAACGATATAAATACAGTCGAAAAAGTGTTTTATAGTTTTTGTGATTGTTACGGTGCGACAAAGGATATGAACTTGAGCTTTAAGCGAACTTCAAAATATTTACTTGACAAATGCATACAAATCACCTGAGGTGAATTATTCATACAAACTGTATAAAATAAAGATAACACCTTTGAACATCTGCTTTGACAAGTAAACAAAAGTAAAAATTCATTCGACATCTTCAAATATCATTATAATAAAAGTTTACTGGATATCCCAGCCGAGACTTCCACCCCTTATACCTTCGTTGTTTATGGATAGAGAAAAGCAAAATTATTTGATAGGAGTATGTATCGATTACTGAAGAATCCTCCAGCTTTGTCAAATCTCTTATCTAAAATCTTATTTTTAAACAACTTTCTGTTGTTACAGAATTAATGATGAATTATTATCGTAGAGGAAAATAACATGTGTCCAACAATTATTGTAGGCCTGGGTGGCTGTGGAGTCAAACATTTTTAACTATTTATTGTTTCAAATGGCAATAAAACATTAAATACGTAAAGAGACATTTATTTGTTGTTTAACAGTGAATAGTTGAGACGTCAATTCAACGATACGAAGTAAAAATCGACATTTATGTTTGATTTCACAGCCACCCAGGACTACAATAATTGTTGGACACATGTTATATATTCTTCGTATAATTAAGTAGTTTTTTTTCTAATTTCCTTTGCTCTTCTTGAAGGCACCTCTGACGTCAAATTTCGTAGACCAGGAGCAAGTCTAATTTAGCAGATTTAACAACATATACGGTTGCCTTTGATTGACAACTAAAACCAGAATTACATGGCGATTTATTTAAAATAAAGCACAAATATCAGGGACAAAATTTAATTCGCGTTTTCGCAAAAAATTCATCACTGTATGACGCGTTACAGTTTTTTTTAAGACCGTTTATAAATATGAGCGGCGCGGCGTTCAATTGGGGTAGAGTCAAGCAAAATACACGGATTTGAACGTATCTATTGGCACTATAATTTAATGAACGCGAATCAATTAAATTACGCAGGGTGAAGTGATAATAAATAGTAGTTGAAGTAGAAAACCGTAAGACATTGAATAAATTATTTATTTAATTGTTATAAATAAATATTTTTGAACTTGCTTTTAAAACAACTATAATACGTATTTAAACAACTGGCCATTACGGAAACTCAGTTTATATTAAATTCTCTTAAACAAACCAACAGTCACTTTTGTTGCATTTGAAGAAATTTTTAATAAAGAAATTTCATTTGAACAGAGTTATTTTTAATTTATTTATGAGCATAAGAAATTATCTACGAGCGTGCAAAGGACCCAAAAGCGTTCATAGATTTTATTAAATTAAAACAAAAGAAAAAGATTACGCCCTTAATCTGAAAAGAAATGATGTTATAGACGAATATGTACGTTATTGAAAAATAAACAAATTAATTTCTCAATAACGAATAACGTAGCAATATGTATTCTTGTGACTTTCGTCACAATATTTACATCTGTGTTATTTCACAATAAAAATTCCGAGAGCCTACTTCAGGAAAAATCAGAACTTGCTTTATTTGATGATCGAATGAAGTATTTCCGTAATTCTACTTTTCTTTCTAAGAAAATTCATTTGTATCTTGATACATAATTATAAAGAATTTCAAGAGCTAATTTAGATACGTTTTCAAACAATTACTTTGCTCTTCGTGTCAGGAGAGCATACATTAGCAAAGTTTTAATTTCATAAAGAAAAAATGCAAAGTTTTTCTAAAATTTTGTTGTCCACAAAATGTAATCAGAAAAGCATATGAAGGAAAAATTTGACAAATAAAGAATTAGATTAAGAAAAAAAAGGAAACCTGGAATTCGCGTACGTTTATTATTTATTTGAAATTTACCTTAAAGATGAGAATATACCTGTCTTTTTTATTAATATATTTGCAATTAAAGCTGAAGTTAATATTAAGTCAGTCTAATCTTTTGGAAACATATTATTTAAATATTTAGCTGCGGTTTCTGTTTTTGTAAGGACATTAACTTTCGTCGTCGAACACCTTTGAAATACTTCAAGAAGGAAACTTATAGGCATCACAGTTTATTAAAAAATTTGCTTTTAGGTGATTTAAAATATTCCTTACTTATTATTCTACTATTCTAGTTCTCTATTTTGTAGAGAGAATTAACTAAATGGCAGGACATAACGTCGCATGTAAAGTTATTTCTCAGTTTAACAAATAAGGAATAATCGTTGGAACAATTATGATGAAAAGGTATTCAATTTGCGTTGCGAACATTTAAATTCATTCCATTTTAATTAATTTAAATGTCTTACATTTTAAGATTTAATAAAACGAAAGTCTTGGGTATAAGAAAATTTTTGAAATATTTGTAGTAATACACGCAAAGAAATAAATAACTCAGAGAAACTGATTAAGATATAAAGAATGTCTCAGATTTTTTTATCAAGAAACTGCTCTACTCTGTTTACAGATGATACACAAGTTAATTTAGTCGAGGCGGCGTACTCACGACAATCCTTCACGTAGAGAAAGCAAAAGTTAGTCGTTTTACGCAGCGCACCGTTTTATTGCGACCAGTCTGAGGAGGCACGTCAAATATTTAACGGCAAACAATAATAAAATTCTTTCTTAACAAAGATCCAACAAGGCGGGAATTATCTCCTGCGTGAGAATGTGAACAAAACCTTCCCAACCGTTTCAATTTGTGTTTATTAAGGTCAACGAAATCTCCTTATTTCATCCACCTTAATGATTTCAGTTCATTTTCTTTACAAAAAAAAAATATTTCTGAATTTACAATTAAAAGCAATACAAAAAGAGATTTGTCTTTATTTTGCTTCTTTTAAATACAAAGTGGCCAAGAATCACTGTTTGAGTTGGCAGTGTTGAATTTTATTTTTAAATGGTACAATTGGAGTAACTTCCGGTTGTTGACGGATTAACACTGACAGCCGTTACTTTACAAGCGTCATTTGGCATTTCAAATTCAAATTAAACCGCTAATTTTTGTTCACATAACTTACAATCTTGTCGCTGTTGATATTACGTCAAATAAATCAACAAACATACATGCGGTTGTCGGTTGTAACTTCGACGAATGATGACGCAGAGCTCAAGTTCCGTGAATTTGATATTAGGTTAAAACGTAGTACATGCTAATACTTCAAGCGTCTACTTCGAAAGTGAAGTACTTACTACATTAGCGTAGTACCTAACCTACTATCCGCATCTAGCAGATACTATTATGTACAAGAGTACATAGAAGATTCTACTTCGCCATAGAAGCATCTACTATAAACTATGCTTTCATAGTATATGCTCCAGAGCTGTAGTAGGTACTTTATGTAAATAATAGAAGATACTTCGAAGAAAATAATAATTTGAGAAGTATTAGCATCTTCTTCGTTTTATACATACCACCCATTATTTCACGGTTATTCAAATTAATGAATTAAACAAACTTTTAATTATTTCTAATTAAAATCTTATGAAAAGTAAACGCGAATACTATCAAGTACTGGTAAATGATATATAATTTAAAAAAGTTGATTTGGCTCATTTTCCCCTCGTATTTACTCAATACACAAACAACTCGTAGGTACGTGATTTTCATTAATTATTCAAAAGCTGCCGTCATTAAAAGCATTAACTGTAATTTCATCGAACTTAGGCGAATTCTATTAAGTACTTTCGTCTTATCTCCCGGACTTTTTCGTCGATAAATAGACGCTTACTAAACGAAGCTCCGGAGTTCTTATGTATACTAAAAGCATCGGTAAAAAGCTAAAAGTTGTACAGTGGATAGCAAGCAGATATCTGTTCTGGCACGTATGTAACAACATAATAGTTAAGCGAAAGAGTTTAAGTTAACTGCCGGTGTTATTCGCAGTTATCTGCCGTTGTTATCTTCGATCTTACGTTGTGCAATTCAAGGTCACCTGAAAACAAGCGATTAGACTTTATTATAATACTTTTTATCGTTCACGTACAAGTTAAACAGATACCCTATGAAGCTCGCTCGGTTGACGATGGCGCCAAAGGCGATATCTCGGATTTAAGCCGGGATTTAAAAATCTTATCAGCGTATCCATCATATCAAATGATTGTCAATAAACGATTGAATGTGTTCCAAATACAGGAGATTGCCGAACGGCGTTAATCAAATATTAAACATTTTAAATTCCATGAATTCTACACTTAAACTGCGAAAATACATTTTCGAAGAACACAAAAATTCGAAAATGCTAAATCTCAAACCAAATAAAATTTAACAAAAAAAATACATCAAATAAAAGAAATTTTGGACTTAATTTAAAATTTTCACAAATATTTCAATTACAATTCGCTGTAGTATCATATGACATAAAAATACTAAGGAAAAGAAAAATTATGCAGAGAGCAAATAATATGAAATGCACTTTACATGACTTTTCAACTTATCCTAAGTTGTTAAACTACAAATAGACAAAAAAATGAATAATAATGTCAGAAAAATAAATTCAGAATAAGATGTTATCGGGTGTCTTACGATAGTTTGATGGATTCTGTAACTCGAAAATTATTCAAATTAAAAACAAACTAAGTGGTCTTAGTGGCTTACAAGCTACAAGCTCTTCTAGAATTCAAAATTTTTCAAACTTTGTTATTTTGTATGGAAGGTATTGTATATTTTCTTAATTTACTATCTTTAAAAAAATATAACCAAGTTATTACGTACTAACAATAAGTAAAATATTTGTAGTAGATTTCAAAAGAAATAATTTACCGTCTGTAATTAATTCGCAACATGGTTTATACATATAACAAAATACAACAAAATAACATTGCTCAAAAGACTAGAATTTGCAAAGAGAAAGGAGGCAGCGGATTTCCACTTGAATGAAACCATGCAGATTACAAGAACTCACTAAAGCCCCTGATTAGATTTTATTTTGGCCACTAGAAGAAACTTTAAAGGATTGGCAATAACAGGCTGTTATTTGCTTGTTTGAAGATCTTATATTTTAAAAGCATCTCGATATAATACCTTTGACCTGTCACTTTTTAAATCAGCTTTGAAATATAAAATATACCTACTATAAGTCATTACATGCTGACATTGATATCCCTCCTTATATCTTCAACGATGGTTGAATTCAATTTTTGTTAATTCTTGACGTTAGCAGTCTAATGAAGATTATAAAAAACGAAACCGGTAGTTAAACTAAAATATACCAAAGTACTTTATTTCAGCTTTACAATGAAATATAATAGACACAACTTAAGTAGCTCTCTCACAATACGTTCCTACAAACAACACTTTTGTTAAGAATTACCTTGAAACAACCTCATCCTCTCGTTCATTCAACTCTGTTAACTCTATTGATGTGGAATTTGAGTATGAAAGGTCAGAAAATTTCAAATTACTGACAGAAAAGTCATTTTAAAGCATCTACATTCAACAATATGGAATCCACATGAAAATCCATATCTTTTATGCTGATCAGTTTGTTATTATTCAAGCAGCAACCAGGTACTAATAAGATGACTGTTATAAAGGACGTTTGAGGCACAATGAAAGCAAGCAGACATAGGAACATAAAACGGACGGCATGGTGGAACGATAACAATAAGGAACAAGTTAAAACAAGAAGGAAAAGTGGAAATAATACCTAAGAGATAGCAGTAGTTTAATAGTTTAATAAGTATAAAGGAAAGAGGAAAATAGTCAAATATTTGGTAGTGGAGGCTAAGAAGAAAGCATTGGAGGACTTTGGCATAATGACGGAGGAAGACCATCATATTATTAACCAAAAATTATTCTACAGAGTACTCAAAAATACACGAGCAGGTAGTCAACAAATCAAAATTAATTAAATTAACCACCACAGATTAAAAAAAAACAGCGAAAGGGAAGTAATGTAAAGATGTATTTCCAGGAGTTATGATTGTGGAAGTGGAAGACGTTAGGACGGAAATACTAGAAGGTGAAGATATTGAATGTTTCGCAAGTAATTGAGACAGTCAAGACTTTCAAGAAAGAGAAAGCTGCGGGATAAGACCAGATCACCAGTGATTAGGGGAAAAAACATGGATACAAGGCGCTAGAGATACTAACACAAATCTATAACCAAACATGGAAAGAAGGAAAAGTACCACAAGATTGGAAAACAGAAATTATCGCACCAATCTACAAAAAAAGGAGACGGAAAGGAATGTACAACTCAGAGAGGCATCACACTATTGAGTATTCCATCAATGAAAAATAACGGAAAAGAATATTGCAACATACCAAGCTTTCTTAGACCTGAAAAAAAAGCATTCAGCAGAGTCCAGAGAAGACTAGTAGAAAACTGTCTTCCATGAAGACAAAAATCAGTGTTTACTATACTGTGACCAACATGAAAAATAGAATTTAAAGTATGGAAAGGAAATACCTATGCCTAGTTCTGGGAATCACAAGAAAAGACAAAGTAAAAAATATAACAAAAGAGAATGGTTACATTCACGATCTGTATTGAAAATAATGGAAGATTACTAGCTAAATTGGTTCCGGCACCTGACTACAATGAACTCGACGAGATCAGTAAAGCAAGTGTGGAAGTCCAGAAGGCATAAAAAGAGGACCAGAGGCAGACCTAGAAAGGACTGGGATGAAAGTGTGAACAAAATACTAGCAGAAAGATGACTAACAAGCTTAAAAGGCATAAATCCTAGCTCAAAACAAAAGAGCTTGGAGAATGGTGGAGTGAACTAGAATTAATTATTATTTAAGACAGATTTGGAGAAATATTTTATACTTTACCTTACACCTTCGGTTACACATTATAAGGTTAGATTATATTAAGTGAGTTGGTGTCCTGGTTATACGATGATTAATAAGGTAAAGATGATTGGGTCTTTAGGACGATAGAAAAAAACTGTTTTCTCTGTCATTTTGCACCTGTTTTGACATTGTTTTAAAGTGTCGTAATTTACAAGTTGCATTGTTTTTTATTGTAATCTGTTAGGTACTGTTTTGATTGTGACTAGTTCTCACGATTTTCAATAATTATGCTTACCCATGTCAATTTTTAATGTAGACCGTATGGTTGTTAAACTTAAAATTACGTATTAGAGGCTCTGAAAAAGATTCAAAAATAAACCGAAACTGATCAGCTGAATGATACTTTAGTTTTTCTTTCGTCCTAAAAACCCGATCATCTTTACCTTATTATTAATCGTCGTTAGATTATATATAAATTTTCTCAACTGCAGCTGATTTGACGTGTCAAGTTATAGCTTCTTGTAGCCGTTTTAGTGATTTCTTCTTGTTTGCACATTCTAGTATTTTGAGCACGTTTCAACAAGAAGTACTATTTCAACAAAATGTAAGGAAAGAAGAATTTTTACGGTCACTTATCTTATTGGGCGGTTTTTTTTTTTTTTTTCATTATTAAGTGGACAACTATTATAAATTTTTTTAAGTTTGTATATTCGTCGATTGTGTTGATTCAGCTAACTTTTAAATAACATGTCGCTTCATCAATCATTCTGAAGTTATTCAAAAGTTATTTGATTGTACTATGCCCACCAAAAAAATCTGGGACAACTCTACTCACTACTATATGAATCTTGTTCTACGGTAACGTAAAAAAAACACAAAAATAAATAAACGCACGAATTTTTTAACAATACTTAATTCGTCGTATTTACAATAGAACATATTACATATCCCAGATTTTTTTGTCGGGCATACCTAGTACATATCAACTTTCGCAATCTTTAATTTTTATGACGCACTTACCAGCTGTTCCATTTCTATTTTCTGTTGTTTAATCACATTCATGCCTTTCCACTTTATTTTTATTCACCCTGTTCGAATAAATTTTCTTTTCACCTTTCTTTCTGCTGTTCTTTTCTGTTCATCAATTCTCCTCTCCTATTTTTATTTATTTCACTTTCTATTATTTACGTTATCAGTTTCTAGTACCGAACATGTATACTAATGGAAACAAAAGGAGAGAAAGGAGTAAAATTTCAGTATGTTTTCAAAACTTTAGAAATTTCAAGTTTGCCTGAATTCTTTTGCTCTAATTGTAGGAGTTTTGAATTTGGACTGTAATTAGGTTTTGCATTTTACGATTGAATGCGGTCAGACTGAAAATATAAAGGAGTAACTTTTATGCTGAAAACATTTCGTCTTAGAGCTTATTCTGAAATCCAATAGTAAGTATTTTCAATAATTATTATAAAATGTCTCTAATGGATATGACACTAAAATAAAAAGAAATATTCATCACAAAAGATTATGCATAAGACATAATTAGACACCTAATGGAAATATAAAATATATTGTAAAACTTTTGGGAACTTTGTACAGAATTTTGATTTGAAAAATAAGTTCAGTCGAAAAATTTCTGCATGTAAAATAGATTTTGCTATGTATGCCTCAGGTCGTTTAAAGTAATGATAAAAAAGGCGTGTTTCGCTGAATGAAGGCCACATTAAGCACTACAATTTGCGCTGTCCACCTTACAAAATTAAATCCATTAAAGAAATTTGCAATTCATTTGTACGTACTCATACATGTTAGAATGGATAATCACATAACATTATTACTTACAATTACATGTTATGTGTAAGAATCAAAACAAAATTAGAATGCTATTTTTCCAAGTAATAACCAGTAATTGCCTCAGCGAAGAAAAGAACAATGTCTTCATTTATAAAACGATGGCTTGTGGTGATCTGAAAGTTAATGCTACAGACGTTGAATGGCATTATTCCAACAGATGCAATATTACAAAATTAGCTTAATGATATGAACATATGAAGTCTTTTAATAAGATTATTCGATTATTCGTGTTTTTATTAAATTTTCTCTAATTATTTGGGAATCAATATCAAAAATGCTTTGTGTAAAAAGCAATAAATTTTTGGAAATTGATTTATAGTCTGATTTATACGTCTAGTAACGTCAGCAAATATTTTCTAATAGTTGTTTTCAATGAAATCAATATGTATTAAGAATACATGATTGACTTTATTCGCAATTTCCTTTAATTGCAAATTATATACATGTATACGACGGGTTAGCAACCAATAATTACCACCAATGCCGACATCAAAATTATAACATTAATGCTTGCTAAATTATTGAAACAGTTTCGAATGCAAGTATCTCCACAAACGTAATTAACCATGGGAGTTTGCAAAATGTTTATTTAATTCGATGCAAGTTCATAGAAATGAGACATAAAATTTTATTCTATTTTTGGCTTGTGTGTACATATAATAAATTAAATCATCAAAAATAAAATAAGATTTTATTTATAAAATGATTATAACCTTTAGTGACTAGAATGTTAAATGAGTTTCGCGTAAGAATTCCTAAAAGGAGAGAGTATTTGAGTGATTAGATATCCATCCTCTTCATTTAGAAATTTAACACCTTATCGATAATTTATTACATATAGGTAATGGAATCAGGTTTTGAATCTTTCAGGTTTCATTTCTTTTTAATTCATGTTTTAAATTAATTTCCTCAAATCGCAGCAAATCCAGGGAGTCTTAAATAATATGAATTTCACTGAATAATGACTCTTACAATGTGACCAATGTAACCAAGAGCGTTAAGAATGTATGATCGGTTTTATTTGCAATTTCCTTAGAACTGCAAATTACACGTATATATGAGGGACTGGTAACCAATAATTAGCACCAATACCGACATCGGAATTATAGCACTTAAATTATTAAAACATTTACATTTTCACTATAAATTATCTAAGCACTATATCCTGGGAATTCGCAAAGCAATATGATGTGAAATCATAAAAACTAAGCCTTAATTTTTTTATCAAGGCATTCCTAAAGGATCACTTTTGTTATAATTAGCAAAGTAACTTTGCTGCAAAAAATTATTATTTGACATTATTGTGAAAGTAACAGGTCCTTTACAATATAAAACATTAATATAAATTAATTCCTTAATAAAATCTAGCAATAACAGTAATACATATTTCACTTGAAATGAGATCCGAAAGAAAAGTGAGAGGTCTTATGTAAAACCTAGTTTTTGCATAAATATAAAGAGGTGTTTTGCCTCTGATAAAAATTGAAGAGGTTATTTAGCATCCATGTAAAAGGAACTCTTTCCTGAAGTTCGTAGTTTATGGACTTAAGCAATATTTCTAATACAAACTTCATCCTTCCCAACATTTCAAACTCACAGGGTCGAAGTTATTAGTAACTATTTCAACTTTACAGCTTCTGCACAACTGGTTAATTTCCTTGAAGGAATATTTTTTTACACAGAAATAATAGCAATTACCCAGACCTGCATACTATTTTTATTTCTTAATATAGACGTAATCGCCCAGGGACTTATGAGTTCATGCACAATTAATTTGATACTTCAGCCTTAACGTTTGAAAATAGACGGTATTAAACGTTTTTTATTGTTGCCACAAGCCTATAAATTAATCAGTAATTGCAGAACAACAATAAGAGAAATAAAATATCGAGTTTGCATGGAAGTTTTCAGTAAATTTTATTTGTTTGTTGTGAATGTTTATGTTCTTAGAAATTTTCTAGATACGGAAAAAATCCACTTTCAATTACTATTACTTTGTAATTAGATGTACCAATTTAAAATACTTTCCACACATTGTAAATTCAGATAATAATGATGTAGACTGAAACAATTAATGATACACAATGTTGAATAATGTCTATAATTACGATACATTCGCGCGAACAAAACCTCAAACTAACCGTAAATAAATAAACGTTCATCGTCATTAGGATGGACGCCTCTGGCAAATCAGAAACACGTAAAATAATTAATATGCATAATTATTATGCAAAAAACATTGCGGTATAATACTCTTAAGGTAAAATGATTTACCGTTCCAGAATTCGAAATTAAACGTTCCACGCTAATTATTCAATCGGCTTTTATTTCTTATTCATCGCGAAAGATATACATAGATGAATAGAAATGATGTGTCAGACTGATTAATGAGAGCAATTTTACCGGACATCAAAGTCTTTAAACCTAACGATTCTTCGCATTATGATGTAACTCGAAGAATAAAACGCGTTTTATTTGCTTTTATGATTTACTTACTACACATATTGGTTTTGACATTAAAACCGCAGTGGATAAACGTTGAAAAATAAAATTTTATTGACGACCACCCGGGGGGTTTACCTGTAATAGAGTTCTTTCTCGCTCTATTTGCTACTAATTTAATGACTTCATTAAGTTTCTTTCATTCTTTTAATTTACGTATTACAGTCACAAAACCAATCAGAATCAGAATCGAAAAGTCATTTAAACTTTAGAAAATTCATAAATTTTAAATAAGGTCTTTTCATAATTACGTAACTCGAAAACATTAAAAATAAATCACAGGTTCAAATAGAATCCACTAATTCAAAATATGAGTCATACCCAATACTCTGCTTCAAAAACAATTATAGATTATTGTTATTATTATGATACTTGTTACATACATACACATAGTGAATAATAATGAAAAGTATCGTACTATCAACGATCTAGTACTACGCTCGAAAAAGTAAAAATCTCACTTCGAGCCTAGTTGTTTGTCTAGAAAGAACTTCTTGTAGATTTATATGATCTGAAATGAGCCAATCTATGATTTATAGCAAAAGAAAAGCAATTATTATGTAAAATGAACAACCGTGCTATGAATGCCAGAGTTAATTTGTTAAGTAATCACGACTTTCAATTTAAACCGCGCCCAGTTTTCTACTTTGCCCAATTTTCATTATTCTTTATAGAGGGACTTTTCCAGAACAGTTGCTACTATTATTCATGATGCTGCTTCGTGGATACAGAATGTGGCTTTTTGATAGAGCCACGTTTATCTGTGCAGGTGGAGGTAATGTTGTGATACCATTTTCATTGGACAAGAACCTACTTTAATTTTTAAAAAATTCAAATGTGCTGTGGTGTTTTGTTACTCTAAATCTTAGCGTCCATGCACATCATTGTATATTTCAATATGTTGGTAAAAACATAAAGTAAACAGCGATGGATGTAAATAGAGCAGCAGATTCAGCATGGTATGTATGAGTTACCCCTACATGAGACGGTAGGGAGTTTCATAAAACGTAGTTAACTCCTCGATCAAGTTAATCGTGTGATTAAGGATTGGAGGAAAGTTTAAATTTCCACCAATGATATTGCTTAATCACACAATTAACTTGATGTAGTGGTTAACTACGTTTTATGAAACTGGGCCTTAAGGCCTTAAGGCAATGATATTGCTTAATTAATTATTAATTTGATCCAGGGGTTAACTACGTCTTATGAAACTGGGCCTAACTGATTGTGAGTCTGAATTCACTATGTGATTTTCATTAACTATAACCGGTAGAGGCCGTGGTATTTTGCGATTATAGAAATTAACATACAGTTTTTGCATTATTAGTATTAGGTTATTCCTGGAACACCATTGGATGAATTGAGAAGCAACAATATTAAGAACTTTTCTAGATTTTCCGGTTCAACATCCGTCACAATAATCGATCACAAATGTGATAAATTTTCAACACTTGATGTTGAAACACATATCATTCAAGAAAATTAGGAATAGTACAGGCCCAAATATTGACCATTGGGGCACTCCGAGACTTGTTCGTGTTTCCTCCGAGAAGTATCTATCAACGTTGATTATCTGTCGTCGATTGCTCAAGTACGATTCTAACCGGTTTAAAATGTTACCTCTGATGTCCAAGGAAAATAACTTAAGGGGTCATTCTAATCAGATTTGCAACCTAGTAACAGTGGTACCTCCTTAGCAACTGGTAAGAAGCTGCAATCTCGGCAATGTTCGGTGGTAACAGGATACAACGTTGTGCAGTCTCGATAATGTTCGGAAGTAGGATCATACCAAGTTGTAACTTGCAACTCCGATTAGAATGACGATAGCGAACCGTTACGTCACCGCATACCCGCTCCTCCTTTTACACAATAGGTCTGCTTGTTTGTATTGCTCGGAGTTACTCTAAAAGCTACCATGTGTAGTTTTCAGTCAAATTCGAAGTTTTTTCAGCACGAGATATACGAATACTGAAAACTACACATGATAACTTTTAGAGTAACTCCGAGCAATACAATCAAACAGACCTAATTATTAACCAATATTAACTGTCACGGTTGACAGTTGTATTAGAGGGAGAAGCGGGTATGCGATGACGTAATGGCTCTCTATCTCCCTTGAATGCTGCCACCGTTAGTATTCAATTCACCGTGTGCTTGTGTAACGTGCGTTCTTTTATTCCACAATATGTTGGATTGACGATCATTAAGATTGAATGCTGTTTTAACGCTAGATGGATGGTACTCTAAAACGATTTCATGGATTTCGTTGTTGCTTTATCAAGTGGCAAGAACACAAAATCTTAATATCTTAATGTCTAAGGCATCGTAGACGTATTCGACAAAATCGGTACAAGCGGTGGCAGTTGATTTTCCACTTTTAAAAAGATACTGACAGTAAATGGAAGTTCTCCAAATTAGTGTGCATTCTGGTATGAACAATTCTCATATACCTTCGAAATTTCACCTAATCCTTATTTTAGAAAATTGGAACGGTACATGGATCGAGGCAGAAAAGTGAGATAGAACGAATGCGTTTAATGCATGTAAGAGTGAGAAAATAGACTAACCGGTGTAGGTGTTTGATTTTAAGATAGCAGCGCTACCGTGGATAAATCTGAACCTCTGTAAGCTATGCGGAATTTTTGTAATGCACGTGTTTAAGTGAGTACCAATACAAAATACACAAGTTGATTTAATTCGAATGTCACATATAACACAATCCTGATACATCATACACTCAGGATCGACGCCAAAACACGAGATGTTATGTAGCATGCAAGGATTTGTTTAGTTGACACCAGGTGGCGAACGCTTAGCTGCAAACTAATAGCGTTTTCGATTGATCGCACTAGTGCGCACTCAGAATATATTTATCTCATGTTATTGCATGAGGTTAAAAGAAGATGCAAATACACTGAGTGCAACCGGTGCAGGTGAATCGAAACCGCTATAAGGTTACTATATCGAGAAGGTAGCGCCAACTTTTGGGGTTAATCAAATTCATTCATAAACTCCTTAGCAACGGTAACTTATTATGTAGGTATCTATCCTTTTCCTTCTTTAACGTTTCATTGCTTCCTTTTTAATTTGGGAGACGAAGCCGCGGAAATGAATGGCGGTACCATGGCGGTACCTTCTAAATACAGTAACCTTACTGCAAACTCCTATATACCGCTCCAATTTTCGAAAACGCCCATTGAAATCGGTTTGTAATTGGTTAACTCGTCACGTTCTTCTTTCTTGTAGAGTGGGAGTACTACTGACAGCTTCAGAGCCTTTGGGAAGATGCCTTGATTTATGAAAAGATTAAACAGAGATTAACTCCTTTATTTTGTAATTCATAACGACATCGTTACATAACGATAATCGTTAAGTGACCAATCAGTACATAGAAATGCGCTGTATCCAAGTACTGATTGATACAAGTATGTCAGTTAACGATTGTCGTTATGCGTTACAAAGTAAAGGGGTTAATAAGGGTTTTCATGTTTCGCTTTATTAACACCGTTGAAATAAAGTCAAAATCACGGAACTTGAGCTCTACGTCATCAATCACCGAAGTTGCAACCGACAATAATTTCAGTATTAACTTCTTTGTTAACGGCGAACGCATTCTATTTATGACGCAGAGCTCTTCTCTTATGGGAAATATTTTACCATTCATATCCAACGACGGGTTTTGATTTTTAAGAAGCAGGTCCGATGGTACAAGTATCAGATAATTCCATTGCACAATATTCAGTAAATTGATTGAATGCTATATGTATTTGCAAACTACACTGCTCAACATTTGAACTGGTACACTTATATAACATGCGGTAAAAGTAAACAATCCATGTTAGGCGTTTGGCATGACTTCCTACATGATCAGGGCTGTGTTTCGGAATGCAAACAAATGCCTATCGAATGATATTTGCGATTCAATTGTTATTTTTTGTTATTATCTGTCATAAGTGCAGTTACTGAGCTCGCGGACGCTTATACTTTTATCAAGTTTTAAGAGAATTTTTGCGAATTTCTCGAGTAAGTTCTAATTCAGAGTGCATTAAGGCGTTTAAGTATTGAAGAGATGAGCCAAGCTATGGGAATGCTTATGACTGGTGCATCACTAAGAACTGTTGCTGTCCATTTCAGTATGAGCCACAATGTGATCAGAAGAGTTCGAATGCGTTTTAATGATACTGGATTTGTTCAACATAGGCACGGCGGAGGGCGAAATCGCAGTACAGCAGTCAGGGAGGACCGTTTTATTACGGTTCAGTATCGAAGGAATAGATTTTCTACTGCAAGAACATTCCAAATTCAGTTATTGAATGCAACAGGTACCCAAGTATCCACTCAAACAGTAAGAAGGCTCCATGCGGTAGATTTAAGGTCCAGATCTTCTAAAAAACGTCCATTGTTGACTAGAGCCCACAAAAGAAGAAGGCTAAAGTGGGCACGCCAACATGCACATTGGAATGTTGAAGATTGGGGTCGTTGTTTATTCAGTGACGAGACCAGAGTGCGTCTCCATAGCTCAGATGGAAGAGTGAGAGTTTGGAGAAACAGAGGAGAACGCTGTATTGAGAACCACGTGACTTACCATCAAGCTTATGGAGGTGGTGGGGAGGTATTTCTGCGACTCGTCGTACTGAATTGGTTATGCTTGGAAATGCTACAATGAAGTATCAGGTATCTTAATGAGGCATTACAACCTGTAGTGTTGCCATTTGCCAATGAAATAGGCGATGGTTTCGTGTTTGTTGATGATAACGCGCGTCCTCATAGAACAAGGCAAATCAATGCATTTTTTTGAAGAGAACAATATTACGCACATGGATTGGCCAGCGAACTCTCCATATCTTAATCCCATAGAGAACGTATGGGATTACCTGAAAAGGTCACGAGGAGTGGATCCAAACAATCACCATCAACTCCGAACTGCCGTTTTGGAAGAATGGCCAAATATGCCTCAGCATTACATTCGGGATTTGATTTCCAGCATGCCAAGACGTTGCCAAGAGGTCATAAGAGCTAGAGGAGGTCCCACGCATTATTAATCTTTAAGTGTTTGGTTATCATTTCTTTCCAGAGCAAACTTTTCTGTAATACTAAAATGAAGATTTTGTTATTTTTCTATTAAAACATTTGAAATTCGTTTTATTCTTTTAATTCTTCGCCCTAAAAGTGTTTCCCAGAACCATATACTGTCAATTAAGCAAGAAGATGTTGCTCAAAAAGTAGTAAATTGTTATTTATATATGTTCTTGTAAGTGTACCAGTTCAAATGTTGAGCAGTGTATTTTTCAAATGCATTGGCAACGGCCAGAGGCTCATCAATTGTGTCTTCTTTGTAATGCAATGTTATCTTACTACTGTCGTTCTTTTTCCGACCCGTAATATAATTGACAGCTGCGCTAATTGTACGTTATCACTCAGTAAATTGTATAAAAAATTAGATTGAATCAGAAATTGTCTGAAAAAATAGAACGTTTTCTATTTCCCAAACTCAAAAATTTCTTGCTCCAAGTGTTCTAGTAATTGGATGAAATCTTGTACAGTCGTGACCGTCAAATTCGTTACACCTGCATGCTAACCTCACCCTTATTGACCTGCAATGGCCATGTTTTACTCTATTGTACGGCTATCATCTCCCCACTCATATTGCCGCTAAGGGTTACGTATCCTTCGAATCATAACGATTAACTTGGCCACGAGTGTACAGTCATGCGCACCTAAAATACACTTCCTGTACGCAAACCTCACCCTTAAAACCTTGTGGTACAAGACTCAGAGCTGTCAAGTTGTATCGCTTAAGCTGCACACGACTATACATACTTTTGTTGTCATAAAAAAATAGGACAAGACTTTTTAAGCAGTGTAAAACTGCGAACGGCCATAAACTGTAAAACAAATGACGATTGTAATAATTTAATAAAGAAAAAGAAATAACTTCGGAAAATATAAACAAAATAAATAATAATAAAAAGAAAAAAAGATTAATGAATTTGAACCCTACTGTAAGACATTCTTCCTAACGTCAACAACAGCAACAACAAAAAAAATTTCAAAAACTGTCAGGAATACTTGAGGACGTATTTCAAATTCAGGAACAGTCGATAAAGAAATGACAATGGCAAGAAATCACAAAAGAACATACAGATTATGCGACCGATAACGAGAATTCAAATTAATGAAAGAACTCTTGATGAAAATCGAAAAAGAAATACAAGGGTACTGCTCAAACTGTGTTCTTAAAACTATTTTAATAAAGAACTATCAACTAATAGCGCGTTCAATAAACTATGTAAACTATAAAAGAAGGAAAAATGTTAGAGTCCTTTTATTTCTATTTTTATGCTGGTCAGAATATTTTCAAAACCCAACTAGTTTCGACCTAAAGGTCATCATCAGGGGTAAGTGCGAAAACGTATAAAGGGGGACAAACACAAACACTTTAAAATAATCACAGATGCATTATTAGACGAGGTTCGAAGGCGACTGAAGCGCTTTTTTTTTCGAGCGCTTCAGTCACCTTCGAACCTCGTCTAATAATGCATCTGTGATTATTTTAATGTGTTTGTGTTTGTCCCCCTTTATACGTTTTCGCACTTACCCCTGATGATGACCTTTAGGTCGAAACTAGTTGGGTTTTGACCAGCATAAAAATAGAAATAAAAGGATCCTAACATTTTTCCTTCTTTTATTAAATCAACTCTACACTCTAATGGATTTTCGTCAGAGAATTATGTAAACTATGTCTACTGAATGCGCACCCAGTGTATCTTAATTTCATTTCATGAGATTAAAACAAGATGAGATTACTGTCGAGTGCGCAGTCAGTGCATACCAAATGAAACTTTGAAAAGATAAAAAAAAAACTATTACGAAATTTTATTTTATAACTATTTTTTGTTAAATTGTGCTGAAGATATAACAAAGAGACCTATTCCTAAATATGCTTTTCAAAACTATTTTCTTTGATGGTATTCATTTTCGAATATAATATCCATTGTTAGTGTTAAAATAATTCATCTTTTCATTATATTACTCATATAAATGTTTGAAAAAGAAAAGAAATTGCTCCTCTAAGCGATGTTCGCACCAAATGAGCATCTCGCATTGGGCGCCAACAGGCACGCAGTCAAAAGGATAAAATTTTACTATCTACCTATTTGACTTTTTCTATTTTATTATTAAATGGTGTGTTGATAATGCTTATACACATTAATTAAAACAGTTACACCACAAAAATCTCCTTTAATTATTAAATCTTTAATAATCATTAATAATTAAATTTCCAGGTACAATGCAACAACAAAAATAACATCATGCACATTTTATTATTTAAAATACACATCATATTATACATATATTACAAATTGACATGGCCAAACCACTGATATCACTTACAAGTAATTATCTCAATTCGAGTACTATCTAGTTTTGAAAACAGTAACTCCGTAAACAGTAACAGTACAAAATTTACTTTTAGTATTAAATTACAACACCAATTTTAACACTTTTGTCTTCCCTACAAATCAATTGCACTCTTGAAAAATTAGTTTTCATTATATGCAGATACATAAATAGAAAACAATCAATGTCATGACACCAAAAAGATGTTAAGAACTACGTACCACCTATTAACAAAAATATAGAAATCAATCGAGTGATTTTATGTTAAAAAAGCACAGCTTTCATTTACGTATGATTTTTACTAAAGGAAAATATAATACTGACAAATGCAACAATGAACAACACAATGAAGCGAATACAAAAACAACAATTTAAAAATCTTGAGAATTATCACTAGATATATGACTAGCTAACAAGGTAGACAAACACGTTTCGTTCTGAGTATTTTCAGGTAACATCATAACAGATCCATTATTGTTCTGCATATCTGAAGACACAATAGTCATTAGCATGTTTGGCGAGAGCAGACTGCTAGAGGTCGGTATTGGACTTTGGGTCAACTGTCCCGAGAGTAAGGAATTATTTGAGCCAGGGCTCATTTCTGGTATGTGAATAAAATTATGCTCAGAGTGTTTCGAGCTGATTGTACTGACACTCTGTGATTCCAGCTGAAGAGTATCAGACGGTGTAGAAGGGGCTGAATCAACTGCAGTACTAGGTGGAGTTATCGACTGACATCTTTGGAAATCATACAAATCTGGAGGGACCTTTTTATCTGTCCTCACATGTTCAATGAATGCTTTAATCTTGTTTACTAGAAATGGCGGAGCTTCAAAACCCTTCAGCTCCTGCAATTGAAGATTCGGGCTGTTTTTGTAATCATCTGCAAGAGTTAACTCTTTTATGTCATCTAGTATCATAAGATATGCTTTGCCACCACTGGGAGGCATCAAGTTTTTTGAAGACAACCATTCTTTATCTTCTTGGTCTCCTGAGTATCTCACCAATTCAGGATGTCTGACGTACAAACGGCCTCGTGTTTGTCCAAAACCAAGCACCTTATTTGCTTTTGCTCCCATTATGAAAAGGGTGTTGGGATGAATGCGATCTGGGTCCCATTTCGGACCTTCCCTTTTTAATGGTAATTTATGTATTTGTTGGTGATCAACCGAGTACATCATTTTGAACTTGTGTCTCTTGTGATTTAATGAATGGCTAGTTTCTGAATCTGTATCAGATTCTTTCCTTTTTCTGTGAATCTAAATTGAAAATTTTAAATTAGTCTCATCAAATCGCAATTATTTAATTAATTTGACAGTAATTAAAGTTAACTATTCCTGTAAAGATAAAACTTTTCTCAAAATTGACATAGTTCTGCAACGTAAATTCATTCACTTCCAAAATTGGGTGCTACCATGAATAACTTTTTTTATGTAAATACCATCTTTACAATCACCCTCTGCTTTAACAAATGTCAAATTAAATATGAATATTCAAGTAATCAAAGACATCCATAGCCATTTTTATTAAAAAACCTTTTAGGTAGAAATACTTTCTTACTTTTTTTTATAAATGTATAATGGAGCAACCAATTTATGATGAACAGGGATCATATTTGGGGTCACTTCCTGCGGAGAAAACACGAAAACTTGCTATTCAGATTGTACACAGGAACAATAGATCGAAGAGTGGAAGGATCGATCACCGATTGCGCTGCTGCCTTAGACAAGGTGGGGACGGCCGAGTACAGTCAAGTTAGAAGTGCGTGGCCAGTAAGTGGTCTCAAATATGATCCTCGATGATGAATATAACAGTAAAACTAATGTTGTTATCATGGTACTCTTACCTAATTTCACTAATTCAATATAATTAACTTTTTACAGTAATACTTACTACAGATGAGTAACGAGCATCTACATAACTTCCTACTTCTGTATCACTACAGTCATATGGGGAGCTATCTCTTGATATTGCAGATGATCTGTACATGACTTTAGCTTCCTCAAGCATCTGCCTGCAGACAAATTTAACAATATCGTCATTAATACTGTCTTTTCCTAAATTGGTACGAATGTTGTATATGGCAGGTTGAAAAAACTTCTACAAAAAAAAAAACACTTAAATATGTGCATAGAGTACACTTAAGAAAAGCTAACATCTAAATATTTCTTAATGACACAGTCAATATCTTTGTTTATAGCACTCTGCAAATTCTTCCTTAACAAATCCAAAGACTTCGAGGGACTTGTAATGCAACCATTTTTCATGTAATTCTTCACATCGTTTTTAATTCCGTTCTTAGAACCACTGTGAGAGGCAGCTAGGTTCATCAAAGTGACCTGTCTCATATTGAACGTATTTTTCTGAAAGACATCGTTATACAGCGAAAAGAAAATTCTGTGAAACGTGCATCCCTTACCCATCCAACCATGTTTTGTTGCTCGTCCGTTTGTCCAGGAGCAAGGGGTGGTATCATTGTTGATATAAAAGTAATTTTGTTGGTTGTTGTTGTTGTTATTGTTGCAACAACCTAACCTCACTCTTCTAACGACTCTTAAAGTTTTAAAACTTGTTCTTATCAATCCTGATTATTCAAGCAGACTGAAATTTTAAAGGCAAATTAAATTAAAAATGTAAATGAAAATCATGCAAACTTACTACAGTACGTATGTAAATGGCCGGACGCCAATTAAGTTGGGATGCCTGCAATTTTATAAACATGTAGTGGCAGCCGTGCCGTTTGCGTCAGAGTACAAAAGCGTCGATAAGAATCTACACAGTAGCCACTCGAGTATAACTGTCAAATTTGCCATTTTGTTTGATACCTACCGATTTGCAAATTACATTATTCTCTGTGCACAAATTAGAAGACCACTGGCGATGTAGTCTTGTGAAAAGTACAACCGGCAACATTGTCCTAGTTAGAAATTTGGTAACAAAATTGACAAGTAGTGTTTGAAATAAAGGTTAAGGTGAAGGTTATGCGTGCTGAACAGATCCGTGGTGCTAAATTTAATAATTGTGATCATAAAATTGTGATAGATTCATGGTTTTTACCTTATCGTTCACAAACAATTTTATAGCAGACAAACTGTAATTATCCATTATGTCAAGAACGTACGAATTTTTCATAGTGATGCCGGTTGCTTAAAGGGGTAAACAGAATAAACGCTGCCAAGCGTTGCGCAGCGCTGACAAATGTCAAATGAAAGTTGAAAAAAGCAACTTTACGTGTAATGAACCAGAACGAACGGTAATAAGCGCGACTAACGTCGGATTGCGTTGGAGATTGGCCAACTTTTAACTTTTGCGTCCTTAACGTTACGAACTTAACCTAAAACACAGCCCTAAAATACACGTGTATAGGTATACTCGGAGAATCACAAACCTTTTCGTGATTGATGGATGTTATAAATACAATAAACTTGGAGCAATTAATCGAGGAAGTGCGGAAGTATGAATATTTATACAATAAGCAGAACAGAATTATAAAAATGTGATGCTAAAGACATCTTTTCTTTTTCTTCTTATGTAAAGTTACTAAATGTAAAAACGATAAATAATACATGTAATAAGCCGCAAATCTTTCATATGTATTCATTTTTCACTATTTTTAACACGCAATTTCAATTTGACATTTCTCGGCGCTAGTCAACGCTTGTTCTGTTCACTCTTATATTGTTTGACATTTCTCGGCGCTGAGCAACGCTTGGCAGCGTTAGTTCTGTTTATCCCTTAAATCTGGTGCCAAATTTTTTATTTCAACATAACATTTGACGAGTGCTTTTTTCATTTTGGCATTTAAAATATTTTTCTGCTTTCGAGGCATTGAAATGGCTTGTTAAAATGAATATAAATGTAAACATTAGCTGCGTTCGTTTTTACGTTCTAGCAACTCTTTCAACGCCGAATTGTTCGTTTATTATAATCAGAGTAAAAAGTGCACGGTGGTGTACTTACCATCTTACGCGTTTGTTTATTGCGGAGCAGAGTAAAGAGAGTGTACTCTTTCTGCACCAGAGGAAATAATGGAGTTACGGGAGTAAGGGTCATATGCACCAAACACTTTAATCGAGCTTAAATTTGAGTAACGTTTATATTGTGACATTTGAAGTTTCATAACATTGTGTAAGTCACATTCTAAGTGACACTTAGAGTTAAGCTGAGTTAATTCGTTCGGTGCATACGACCATTAACAGCATCAATTGATTAGGTATAACCTCAAAATAGATGAGAGTTAACAATTTTGCATAGAATTTGTGCAGAAATGGATATCTCAGAATTTCTAATTGAATGTACAGTTTGTAAACTGCAGTCATTTGATAAAAATGAAATAACAACATATTCAAACAGCACAGTGTTCCAAGTAGGTATTTTAAATTGTTTATCATTCATTACTGGCATAATTTCTTCACTGAAATGATTAATTTTGTCATCTGCATCCACCACTTCCGTCATCATTACTGTCTTCAACGAGGATTTCATTCCCAAAGTACTTTATTAACGCAAGTAATTTTTTTGGACATTATCCATTTCAATTTTTCAAATTTCTACGTGACACCCATATGACACCTATACACTATATACTCTATACCGAGTTTGTGGAGTGCGAGTATATAACTCGCACTCCACAAACTCTCCGATCACGTGACTACATACTCCACTCCTCTTACTCTACTCTCACTACGTAAAACCGAACGCAGCTAATATAATAATAAAATTGATTTGACAAATTACTTTGACATGAAACTTCAAATACCTTGCTATTTTGATAATGTTTTATACCAACATAATGCACATACCCGCTTCTCCCTCTAATACAACTGTCAACCGTGACAGTTAATATTGGTTAATAATTGTGTAAAAGGAGGAGCGGGTATGCGATGACGTAATGGCTCTCTATCTCGCTTGCCGAAATGCTGCCACCAGAGTTGGAAAAACTACGTGTAAAAAATATTTTCTACATTAAGCATAAAGCAGTTCGTTATATCTGATTTTATTCAAAATGTTCTTACTTCGGCCATTAAATTAAGGGTGCGTTTCATTTGCGCGCTCACATACTTTGAGCGCTCATAAGCAGTGCTTAAACCATTCCCTTTGCCTTTGCAAACGCTCACAAAGCGCTAGATGACGAAGCAGCAACGTCATTATGACGTCATAGTTTTCGCTCACGATCGCTTATTCCATCGAGGTGGGGCAGCAAAAGCGTAAGCGCTTATTTTCCAAACGGAACGTATGAGGAGATCAGCTGATCATAGTTAGGTTATAAAAACATGTTATAAACAAACGTTACACTTTGGAAACAACTGCGGAAGCTGTGAATGGATTAATTTCACCACTGAAGTTATGTAATTAAGGTTATGAATTCATTGTGCAAACAGTAGTCAAAAGAAATGCCTTTGCTTGTAACAACTTAAGCGACTAAACGCCAAATGGAACCATAGAAAATAGCGCTTGTAAGCGTGAGCGATTAAAGCGTGTGAGCGCGCAAACGAAACGCACCCTAAAAGTAGCTAATGCATCCAGAACTAGAACTACTCTCTCGCTACCCCTATGTAGCAGAGCGCTCAGTGCACTGCACGTGCACTGGAAGCGTCCTAGAGCACCAATGTTGTACATTCTTTGCACGAAAACAGCGACATCTCGTGTTTTTAGTCACGTACTATCTTAATTTTGACATGGCCAGCAACATTAACATTCACTGACGTGTATGTATGGCCGTGCCAATTCGCCTAAAATTCGGTTCCGGAAAGCATGCCGTAGAGTACTCCCCTCAGCGCTCTCTATTAAAGATACTACAGAACTACTGATAATAACGTAATGGCAACTGCAGTTACTTAAAAACTCACGAGAGGCGCTGAGTGGAGTAACTTCAAATTTTTAAAAGTCAAATTGAAACGGCCATACATACACGTCAGTGAATGTTAATGGAGCTGGCCATGGTTTTGATTGCAGGTTTCTTTCATTATTTCAAGTACTAATTTAAAATATAATTTTTGAATGTTAGGAAACAGAAAATACTAAAATATTTTAATAGAACTCCTGTGATACTTGACATTTAAGGTAAAGTTGTCAATATTCAAGTAAAATATCACTGCTGCAGGCGTTTTGGAGCGAAATGTGGGACAAATAATGACGTTAACCACCAATATAAAACTTAACGCATTAATTTTTCTCGCGTTAATTGTCGCATTCTTGTCCGTTAGAATGCCCTTAGACGTTAACGCAGATGTGCCCGAAGTATAATAGTTTTAATGATAAACGGAATAGCATTTTTATTCAATATTTTCAATAATTCATAATGTCATCAGTATTATGAACTTTTTTTAACTGCATTTGTGTTCTGTGTTATATTTGTTTTCAGTATATTACCTATACGTCATTTTTTACAATAATATGCCGATCTGATCAATTTGAGTTAAGAACACAACATGACCCCCAACTGCAAGTGGCAAATCTATTTCATGACAGTTAAAAGGAGATAGCTATACATATAAAAGTTCTTAAAATTACGATCGTCGATTGGCATTTATTAAAAAAAGTGGTGAACAAACTTCATTTTTTTATTATATGCCGATCGTATAGATATGAATCCTGAGTAAAGAAATTGAATGATATGACATGACAAAAGCCGTAAGGCTGTTTCACGAAAGTCAGAAGGAGATAGCAGTGATAGCTACATAAAAGTTCTTTGACTTATCGACCGATCGATCGGCATAATGGCATATAATAAAAAAATGAACTGCACATATAGCGATTAGTTTTCAGTAAAGAAAAATGTATTAATATTGGTATTCGTCATCCAAAAATAACAAAAAAAAGGAAACTATGTAAATGTACAATAATTTGGAAAGTAAAAGTTGATAATGTACAATAATTTTGGTATACCCGTACGATAGTTTGGTTAGGCAAGGTTGGCAACACTGTAGAGCACTGAGCGCTCTGCTACAAAGCGGTAACGAAGAGAGTAGTTCTGGATGCATTAGCTAATGTTTTGCTATCGATTGACAGCTTCGTTAGAAATGAAAAAATATTAACAAGGTTGTCAAAATAAACAAAGTTGTCAATAGAAACTAAAAAAAGTAAAATGATCTTTTCAAATCTAAAAATTAATGTTAAACCGTTGATTGAACTATTTACTTCAATCAACGGTTAAACAATGTATATCAGGTCAAAGGATCGGACAAAACTTTCCTTACTGATTTAGGAGACTACTCTTTCTAGTCGTGTTATAGTTAAAATAAGCAAAACATAAGAGGAGTGTCCGCCATGGGAGCTTTCACTGCATTACCTACTTATTTCTTATTTGACATGTCGATAAGGTGTTAATACGAAATTAGATATTTTTATGAATTGAAGATAACAGAATTGATTACAAATACATACTTTTGCTAAAAAAGTGACATCGTTGTTTTCGCACAAATTAAACCTATCTAACAAGCCATTTATTAGTTACTCACTCCCAAAGTAAATCTTAGAATTTGTAATTTACAATAGTGAAAGAAATAATTATTTGTAAATATCTGACAAGAACTTAAATTTCATTAAATTCAGTTGTAATTTAAAATTTTCAAAGTTTCTTCGTTTAGTTTCTTTCAATACAAAAAAATATGTAGTAAGGCTTTATTAACAAAATATATTTAATACTTTATTCATAGTACTTCATATGCATACATACAAAAGTTTTTAAAATGTTATGTATATCATATTACCATATCCTCATTGCCCTCAAGTGAAAAAAATTCAAAGCATCTTTTTTTATGTGGCATTTAAACTTTAGAACGAATACTGCAGGCGTCACCCGTGAGTTTCTTCTTAAGATTTTCGGCCAGTTGATCAATAAATTGGAAAGTTTCAGAATAATCAGACCGTTGTACATTATTCATGCCCTTAATTGCAATAGCCAAATCTTTAGTCATAATTCCAGATTCGATAGTTGAAACACACACCTGTTCCAATGCAGTGGCAAATTTTTTAAGTTCCGTGTTATTATCAAGTTTTGCACGGTGTATTAACCCTTGCGTCCATGCAAAAATTGAAGCAATGGGATTGGTTGATGTTTCCTGTCCCTTCTGATGAAACCTGTAGTGTCTTGTTACTGTACCATGAGCAGCTTCTGCTTCAACTGTTTTGCCATCAGGACAAATTAAGACTGACGTCATCATACCGAGAGAGCCGTATCCCTGAGCAACTGAATCAGACTGAACGTCACCATCATAATTCTTACATGCCCATACAAAACCACCCTCAGACTTCATTGCATAAGCAACCATATCGTCAATTAAACGATGCTCATACCAAATATTCTTTGCTTCGAATTTAGACCTGTATTCTGCCTCATAAATTTCTTGGAATATGTCCTTGAAACGACCGTCATACTTCTTCAAAATTGTGTTTTTGGTGCTTAGATACAGAGGATACTCTCTATCTAATGCAAATTTGAATGAGGAATGTGCAAAGTCCTTAATTGATTCATCGGTGTTATACATGCCCAAAGCTACCCCTGCTCCCTTGTATTCATGTACGACATACTTAATTTGTTCTCCGCTTTTTGGGGTGTACACCAGTTCGACCTTGCCCGGTCCAGGTACTACAAAATCAGTTGCTTTGTACTGGTCTGCGTGAGCATGACGGCCAATAATAATTGGTTTGTTCCAGCCAGAAACTAAACGGGGAATGTTTTTTGTAATAATTGCTTCCCTAAATACTGTTCCGCCTAGAATATTTCTAATGGTACCATTTGGAGACTTCCACATTTGCTTCAGCTTAAACTCCTCAACTCTCTTCTCATCAGGTGTGATTGTGGCACACTTAATGCCAACATTGTACTTCTTGATCGCTTCTGCACAGTCAATAGTGACTTGATCATTGGTTCTATCACGGTTTTCAATGCCCAGGTCATAGGTGTGCAGTTCAATGTCGAGGTAAGGCAGGATTAGTTTTTCTTTGATGGCATCCCAGATTATTCGAGTCATTTCATCCCCGAGGATATCGACGACCGGTCCTGCACTGATTTTAGCCATCGTCAATGGAGTTTGACACTGTGAAGTAAAAAAAATTCATGTGATAAGAGTCTGATTTTTCTTAAACATATGAATGATAAATAAAAGTTTGCAGACTGTGTTACATAATTGAGATTTCATCATAGGTTTAAGAGTATCATATATGAGATGATACACTTATAACTTTACATAAAAAATTATTTTTATCTACGGACATTTCTGATAACCACATCATCTCATTTAGATTTTTATGATAAACATAGGCATATATCTACATAAAAGCTGATAGAAGCATATATCTGCATCGGTTAAATTTTTGAAGTACATGATTTGCACGTAGGTGTTTATCTAATGACTTTATTGATTATTGTTATCAATTTATTTGGATTTTTATAATTCAATAATAAAAACTGATAAAAATTAAGAGGCGTAATTAGTTTTCCATACATGATTTACACACAAAACAATTTAAATTATATTACAAGGTCAAGAGTAATTAGAATTTCTATGATGCAAGCAAACTCGATTAAAAAGGTTTATAAAGTAGACTAAAAAAATAGAGATTAAATTTAACTTTTTGACCCAGGAAGTTTCAGTTATTACACTAATTTAATGTAATGATAAAAATACCTGTACGCTTATCCTATTAGTCTTATTACATAGTAGTACCTATTAAAATACATGTATGTGTTACACCTAGATATTGTGACACAATTTACAAAGTTAAAAAAATATACCTATTACAACATACTTACAATTAATGACTTCTGAGTAAAATACGTCCACCTTTCACCACTGTCAACAAGTTTTTAACGTGGAGTGGCGATCTAATTGAAATTTAAAGGAGGGAATGACTTGCTTACCAATGACGTGTACTCGTAAGCGGCGGGGTAAAGGTTATTAATGCAAGAATTTCGTAAAGAAAACTGCCGAATAATCGTACGACTAACGTGCCTGAGACAGATGAAGATTAAATGAGGTTTTATCACTGTCTGGTTGATAAAAATATTATTCTTAATTATTTGATGGGCGTATTTGAACGTAATGAATAATGACATTATTTTGACAGATAAAAACGACAATCCCTACGATCTACGATCCACACATTTTACAGTTGTAGAGAAATGTTTCTTAAATATTTAACATGCAAGTTGCAACTTGAAAGTTGCAAGGTGCAAGAAATAGGTTGTTAATTTGCGGTCAAAATAGTTACCCATCACATTGAAATTTATTGATGTTTTGGTTATAACGCTAGATCAATATCTTTTCTAATCAAGTGATCTATGGAAAGAAAATCGTATGTCTTTGATTAGTTCATTTTTTCAAATGTCATTGGGCGCGTTCAGCCAGAACAGCGCTGAGACCAATTACTTTTGTTACAGCAGCTGTGAGCGGCTGAACGATCTAGTCTCTCTAATTGACAATTTGACAGATGTAGCGTCAGGAACGGCATCGTGTGCTGGCTGTGCTTACAAACAAAAGCAACAAAAGTGTATTGTCTTTAACAATTTTTTTCTGTGATTTTTCTAACATGATGGAACACATTATTAATCGCTTAACACTGGAGATTGTGCAAGATGTAATGGAAATTCATCCAGTAATAGATGTATTTCCACTAGTAAAAACCAAAGAAGACGTTTTGCAGTTGTTAATTTGGACGCAGGAGACAAAGAGGTCAGCATGGTAGTTTCAGTATCCATAACTATTGAAAAACTTCACACTTTCTGGTTTTTGTTTTCAAAATCACCACATTCGCTGAGTAATCAAGCGGACGTGCAGCGCAAATAATTTTCTTGAGGAAAATGGCGACCGCTGTCACCGCAAAGCCACAGCGCTATAAGTCAGCAAGGCGTTCAAAGCGATCGCTGTCTCAGAGCTGTTCCGGTTGAACGTGCCCATTCTCTCTAAGTTTAATTCATTAACAGAAATCTTTGTTCATAAGAATTTATTGTTACATTGCGAACAATTAAATAACAATCCAGTAATCCTAGCGAACAATTTAAAACACAGAATTCGCTTGTGTTTACAAGAGAACGTATATATATATATCGCCAACTTAAGAAACTCTAGACGATCTTCAATAAATACATAAACAGACTAAAGGCTGTGACACAATGCATTTGCATAAAACATAAGCCGTAAGAAACACATAGTAGTAATTCGTGTTTGGCCTATATAAAGAAGTACGATTTAACAATAGATCCATAAGGCATAGCTATTGGCATAAGATTCGAATTTACATACTGTCGGATTTTTATGCGGTATGCCTTACGTTGGGCCAATCAGAGAGCAAAGCAACTCTATCGGTAAAAAACACCAAACTCCGCCATTCAAACTACCTGCTGATTGGGTAGACATAGGACATAAAAATTATATTGTGTCATTGTTAATAATTGATAATTAAAGCTGGTAATTGACGTTATGCCTTATGTCATATGTGTTATGCGTTACGCAAATGCATTGTGTCACCGCCTTAACTCCTTTATTTTGTTTTTTATTTTGGTTGATGCACGAACTAACTGTAGTAAAATCTTTTGACAAAAATCAATAATAAAAAATTTTTCCATTTGTTACGAACTTTATGAAAGTCACTGTACATCTCACTCTCTCGGGAGCCGTTGGTGCAAAAAGTGTAAAAAATTGCAGAACGAACAAACAAACGAACAGACCTGTTGTAATACTGTTACTCAACTTTTTACAGAAAATTACAAATAAATTGTGAAATAATTTTCAAACTAATTTTCTTCATATTCAAGACAAGTATATTTCTAATATTTCTGTATCAGTAAACAAAATAATATTTAATATAATAAGATCATATTTTATTTTATCTATTTTGCAAATGACTTAAGCAGTATTTTCCCAATCATATTTAGCAATAGAAATTTCATAAACATACTTAAAACAATAATATTTGATAGCAAGTAATGTTTTTGGAGAAACCTTGAAATAGCAAAAATAGATAATTAACTTAAATACATAGTTTACGATATTTTAAAGATAAGAACATTTGCTGCAACTATACGTAACGTTTACGTATTCCTTTCTTGTTTTGACTGGAATAAATTAAAAAAGTCTTCAATCTAAATGCATAAGTATGTTTTGATGACGCACGCTGTATACAACAGTTTAAGAAATAAAGAAACTAAGAAATACTTAGAAAGTAAATTCCAGTTCATAGAAAATTTAAAGTAAAAATATTTATCTAAAGTGATTAAATAATTAAATAGTGAAAATTACTGAGTGAATTATCATCATTGAGTCAGGGAACTCAAAGTTGAACTAAGCATCGGGCGATTTTTCAGTTTTTTAATATTGTTTTTATTTGTAATCTGCTAGGACAAACGACATTGGCCGCATTCAACAGACCCGAAAGTGCCCAGTCTCAACTGTTGGAGCGGGAACTGTTAGTCCAGTGCCGGATTACCCTATACCAGTATTGCCAACCTTGCCTAGCCAAACTATCGTACTGGTATACCAAAATTATTGTACATTATCAACTTTCACTTTCCAAATTATTGTACATTTACATAGTTTCATTTTTTGTTTTTTTTTTGGATGAAGAATACCAATATTCAATACATTTTTCTTTGCTAAAAAATAATTACTATATGTGCAGTTCATTTTTTTTATTATATGCCATTATGCCGATCGAACGGTCGATAAGTCAAAGAACTTTTATGTAGCTATCTCCTTCTAACTTTCGTAAACAGCCTTACGACTTTTGTCATGTCATTTCAATTTCTTGACTCAGAACTCAGATCGGCATATAATAAAAAAGTGAAGTTTGTTCATCACTTTTTTAATAAATCGATCGATCATAATTTTAAGAACTTTTATATGTATAGCTATCTCCTTTTAACTGTCGTGAAATAGATTTGCCACTTGCAGTTGGGGATCATGTTGTGTTCTTAACTCAGATTGATTAGATCGGCATATTGTAAAAAAATTGTAAATTGTATAGGTACCTGAATATACTAAAAACAAATATAACATCAGAACATAAACTAGTTAAAAAAAGCTGATAATACTGATGAAATTATGAATTATTGAAAATATTGAATAAAAAGACTATTATGTTTATCATTAAAACTATTATATACTTTGCTGAAAAAAATCGTCAAAATTATTGTAAAAATATTGTACAAAAAAAGCTATCTTACGCGTCCTTAAAATTATCATACAATTCGATAATTATTGTACGATTGGCAACACTGCCCTATACACAAAATACGCATGTGCGTATAGCGGCAAATTTCTGGAGGCGGCAAAATCAGACATTAATTTGACAAAATCATATTTACGGTCTACCATCAAGAGAAGATAGACTATATTCATTAGCAGTTTTAGAGATAGAAAGTGACTTAACAGTGAATATTAGGCTATATTCATTAGCAGTTTTAGAGATAGAAAGTGACTTAACAGTGAATATTGACTTTGGACCTATACTTAATGAATTCGCATCCAAAAAATCACGGCGGAGACAATTTTGACAAGGTAAATTAGTCTTTTCATTTCGGGGCGGCAATTTTAGCGTTAGCGTAAGGCGGCAAATTCCTTAATCCGACAATGACTGTTATTGATATGTTCTGCTGAATCAGCCCATTTGAATTTGTGTTCAGTGTTGCCAAACTGCACGATAATTATCGGGTGCGTTCGACATTACGTTCGGGGCACGCTCTGTGGAAAGGTCACAGTATAAGAATCACACAGTAGCGTCACTCGAGTATAACTGTCACATTTGTTCTTTTGTTTGATACCTACCCAGCTGTAAATTACATTGCATTTCAAATAGCATGGCCGCTTTTTTGACACTGACGTTTAAGTGACGCTACTGGGTAATTATTTATACTGTGGAAAGATTGTCAGTGTTGCCAACTAAAAATCTCCATATTGTAAGGAGATCCAATTTTTGACAGTATATTTCATTTTTGTTCAATAAGTGACGCAAAGTAGAAAAAATAGTATATTTTAGTCGGCTTTCACACCAAAGTAGCAAGCTGCATGCTTCTTGCATCTTTTGAGAAGTAGCGTGCCGCGCAGGCGCGCAGAGCATCTTAGAAGGCAGGACGCATGAATGCTACGTTACACCGGTGTGAATATTATCAATTGTAATTAGTGGGATGCAGCGTGCCTCCAGGATGCAAGCAGCATGCAGTTTGCTACTTTGATGTGAAAGCCGACTTACACGTTTCACAAGAGGCATTGTAACACTCGTTCTGTTGTGGCCCTCCGAGCTTGCTTCGCTACGCTCGTCGTACCCCAACCACAATAAGCTTTCTTGTGAAACTTGTAAAATAATATATGTACTACCACAGCGTTTTGAAATGTATGCAGCTGTTTCAAAACATGACGCATTGTTTCAACGTTAAAAATGCACATTTCGAAACATACGAAATAATTTCAAAATTGTGCACCGCTAAAAAACAGCTTTAGTGACTTCCTGATAGTTTTCTGTTCTGTGGTTGTTGTATTTGATGCTTGATTTGATGCATTAGTTAATTTGGTAACACTGTTACCCAGTGCACAGTATAAGTAATTACGCAGTAGCGTCACTTAAACGTCAGTGTCAAAAAAAGCGGCCATTCTATTTGATACCCTTATGGAAATGCAATGTAATTTACAACTGGGTAGGTATCAAACAAAAGAACAAATGTGACAGTTATACTCGAGTGACACTACTGTGTGATTCTTATACTGACTGTGCCCAGTGTGCATATAGATTTATCAAGTAGCCAGATTCCCTGTAGAGAAAGAGGAATTGGTATTAACTTAACAGGGAGATGGTAAATACACCCGCTTCAAAAGTCACGTGATCTAGGCTTTGAGAGACATCCTTGTCGGATACATGAGCCAAAATTACTCACAGATATTCGCTATTTCACTCACATGCTGATATCAATCGAGAATACAGGAAACACAAGGCACTGTCTATCTACGACCTACCAGATCATTGAGTGTGCAGTAAAAATTGTTGGACTTATTTAAACGTAATGTCAACCGTCACTTATATTTGTTTAAATATGAAGTCAAAAATGCTTTAAACCTGTGTGAAATATGTAATGTTAATTATTCGCCGATAATTTCAATTTTAACTTTAAATAAATTGACCTGCAATACTTAGAAATGGATCTTAACCTAGATTTGGATTCCTTAGAAATAACTCAAGACGTTTGCGAATTATCTTCGCCAAAAGAAGACGTGGCAAAAGAAAATGCAGTATCCAATGGCAAACGCCGACGATCCCTCAGACCAAAAAGGATAACGCAAAGTAGTCTAATTAACCGCAGGACTATAAACAAACCTAAGAAGTTGAGTTCATCGAATAGCTTGACCGATATCAAAGACTATTACATGTGCAAAAAAGTCAAGCGATTGCCCTCAACTTTAGAAACCATTTTTGAAGAACCGAAGAAAACGAAGACTGACGTTCAATATATGAGTTTAAAAAAGTTCAAGAGAGCATTAGACTTCCCAACTGATGACGGCAGCCCACAGAAATTAACGAAAAGAAAGAAACGCTTGCTCAAAGCAAAGAAATTGACATCGCAGCATAGAATAAACAATAAGAAGAAAATAGAACTTGATATGTTACTTAATAAATTAGCAGATTTGGATGCCGAGAACGAACATCAAACTTAGTTTGAATCATTTTAATCACATATATTCTTCCAAAATGAGTATTTTTAAGTTAATGTTACTCTTTTCATTCTTTTATTGATTTATAGAAGCTGAATGGAATTAAACATTTGCAAAAGAAATAATGCGTTATTTTACTGGACAAATAGTTAGGAGATCATAAATATTACGAATGTTTAATATCTGTGTATTTTCATTAAGTGAAATAATTTTTTTTTTATTCATTTAATCGGTTACTCTGAACCCTTCTAAGGATTTTGGTTGTATTCTGAAAAAAATATGAATTTGGAAAAGGTATTCAGATATGTAATTTGAATCTAATTCTCATTTAAAAATGTGAATTGATAATTCACATGAACAAGGAAGTTTAAAGAATGTAAAGCTAACAGTGCAGCATAACAATTAAATATGTGAGAATAAAAAGGGCCCAAATATGAATTATTATGAGAAATTGAAGAAAAAGGGTTTCTGAAAGGGAAGCTGATAATTTCAGATATTAAAATATTTGTTATTAGCCTCAATAGCTCTCTTACTGATGATTGATTCACGTTACTGGGGGCAGTGCTGCCAACTCGTTAGACTTCGAATTCCCTTTTGAGAGGTACCTTTTCTAAAGAGAAATTCCCTTTTCAAATAAAAAAAAAAGATTTTATTATAACTTTGATAGTTTGCAGTGAGAAATGCAGTACAGTAAATAACTGATCAATTTCTCACTAGTTTCTTAACCAATAAATTAAACCGTGTATGAAACCAACATAATGCAAATTTTGTATGCAAAACACGCACACCGTACATACCACACACACAGAACCACCAGCCAGCATAAAATAAACGGTCAATGGTCAAATTGACATCTGATCTGACCAATCAGCGATTTGAATTTTGAATATAACCGAAACGAGAACAGACGGAGAACTAAGCATCTGCAATGGAAGAAAAGAGAGAGTTATAAATGTAAATATAGTTAATATTTAAATTGTGTATTTTATTAGATGATATTTCTCAACTCATAGAAAAAAAGTGTTGTCGTTTTAAAGACTGAATTATTGAAAAATACCTTTTTTTGAACAAAATTACCTTTTTCCCTTTTCATTAAAAAAATACCTGCCAAAAGGGAAAAATACCTGCAGTTGGCAGCACTGACTGGGGGTATCTATTATTGCCTAAGAGAACTTTCACATGAACTACTGAAAAGAAAATAAAACGTATACAGAACCTGCACATTTTTTTAGTAATTATTTGAAACCATAGAAACTGTTTAGTTAACCTAAAATTTAAGCATTTATGGAGGAGATTTTGTCACTTAAGGCCAATGCCTGTTTAAATTTAAGGTGAAGCTTAAATCCAACAACGAATATTTCAACAATTATTGGTACCTAAGGGTTTAAGCTCTGACTTAAAGTTAAGCAGAAGAGCATTTTCACTTTAATTCTTTAAAGGTCTACTTGATAGCTCTACACTTTTAACACCTCTACTCTCACTTTCTCACTCCTACTTATGTTATTTTATATACATCGCACTCTCTCAGGAGCGGTAGGTGCAAAAAGTGTAGAGAAGTGCAGAGCTATCGAACAGAGCTTAAATCTTGAAGTTAAGGGCCGTTTTCATAGGCCCAGTTTCATAATTGAATTTAAAGAAGACTTTAAATTTAAAGTCACTTTCAGATGTCAAAACAAATATGGAAACACATTTGTTTATAATCCATTCACTCTTTTTCCTCGTCCCAGTAGGCGAGTTAGGGTGACATTTTTGTTGGTATCACAATGAAACATAGTCGTCAGGTGAGACGGTTATATTTATTTTTAATTTCATGGTTATAATTTGAGTCCACTGACGGAGGCGTTGTTGCCAGCTCGACTGTAGTGCATATTTCACGGTGCCATAGTCGGTGCTCCTTCGTATAATATTTGGCAACATAGTCAGATTAGTGGTGTGGAATTTTCATTAATATTTTTCATGTCAGATTCTGGCATCTATCAAACTTCAGGGCAGCAACTTAACGAAATGAGAACACGGCCTACTGAGACGAGGATAAAGAGTGAATAAATATTACACGTCAGAATGTAACTTTAATTTTAAAGTTTCTTTTAAATTCGACTATGAAACTGGCCATTAAAGTATTAAAGAGTTAAAGTTGCTTAAATTTGTATTCTGAATAACACCATTATAGACTTAAGTAAGCATTTTTAAGCTAAACTAGCCCACGTTATTTTTATTGTGTAATTTTGTGTAATGAACGGTTTATATACAATCTGGACTTGGGCCCTTTTTAATCTCACATATTCAATTACACTAAACATGAAGGTGAACATAAGGGAAATTCCAAAAAATTCAGAAAATCAAGTACACAGAATTTACTTAAATTTATGACCGTACCTTTAAGCCAAAAAATATATTGTTCAGATAAAATCTAAAAACTATTTAGAAATACGATTTTAAGTAGAAATAAAATAATTTGTGACATTAGCTTTAAGTTAAAAAAATTAATAAATATGTATTATTGTTACATTCCGTGAATTAAATTTCTATTTGTATACTGGTCGCGCCACCTATGGTGCAGACAAGATTCTAGTTTATTCCAGACTCGCACAGAATGATAGAATTTACTGGAATGTTCTAGCCTTATTCGCCGCTATTCTGGAATAGCGCTGTTTCCTATAAAATCCCGAGGCAGCGGGATATTTAAATTAGTCTTATTTAGAAAGCGATATGTGTAGTAAGCGAATCAGTAGGACGGTTACGTGTTATTTTCTTAGATAAGTGTACAGCTCGATATTATTATGCTTTCATTGTGTTAATTGATTAAAGTGTTTTTAAAATAAACAACGATTGCAATCTGTGAACCCCGAAGTCGTAACAAATTGATGTCAGAAGCAGAAATTTTCAAAAATCGAAAATGAAGCTAGGTGAATTGAAAGTGAAGGAGCTGCGTGATGAATTGGACGAGAGAGGGCTGGAAACTTCCGGAAAGAAAACTGTTTTACAAGAACGGCTTGAACAAGCTCTCCGAGAAAAAGGAAAGATCTGGAATTATTTGAATTTGAAATTAACAATACCGCAGCTCTACCTAAAGAAATGAAAGCAAAAATGGAAAAAGTGGATGAAAATATAAAGAGAGAAACCAAAGAAGTCGATGAAAATATGAAGGAAGAAATGATGCAACCATGGCCTTCTAAATGAAAAGCGAGTTCTATCTGGCCTGCGCAAAAGTGCAGTTTAGGCGTGCTCCGCCAAGCACTGCTTATAGGGCGCTTTCTTAACCTAAAATCTTGACAGTTCTGTCACATTTGAATGGTGGATGAGTTCGTGAAAGAACAATTAACGTTATTGTTGTAAATATTTGAGCATACTGGATATTATTTACATTGGAATAAGGTGGAGTATTTATGTCCAATTTCGACAACTTAATTTAGCATTAAACTCTTACGGTTTTAGATTAAAATCTCACCTGCATATACTCAGAATTTCTGTGGTAAGTTACAACATGTATAATAAAGCTTCTTTTCTCATTGTGCGTAATTATCAACGCCCTTTTTAACACGTTTTACATTATCAAAAGTCGAAACTCTTTTATGTAACTTGTAATTATTCATACCACGAAAGTGCCAGTCTTTCTTTATTGCGCAAGCGTACTTCACTCCGATGAGATCAAATGATTTGTGCATGAATCTATAAAGTTTATACCACATAAATTATGTTGTATTATGGTAATTACAATATTAATTAATTTTGCGTGAACTCACTTTGATTGACACTAATGACAGTGCACTTCACTCATTGCCGTCAGTGCCCCGTAACCAGCGCCAAAGTGTCGACTTTTGGCGTTTTCTCGAGCACAAAAATTCAATGTAAATTTTTCAAAACGCCCAGACCAGTTAGAACTCGCTTTTGATTTAGAAGGCCATGGATGCAACAAATGGAACTTTCTAGAAAACAAATAGAAAGCTTTTGGAAATAAAAATTGAAACTTCCAGTTTAAACACCGATCTGAAAATACAGGATGTGAAAAATCAAATCGGTGAAAAGATCGAAGATCTTAATACACAATTCGATGAGGAAACTGATGGAAAATTTGAAAATGTGAAGAGACAATTTGAACATGTGAAGAGATAATTTGAACATACAATTTTTTATCAAATTGAAGGTGTAAAAACTCATATTAGTGACACAAAAATTGAATTTGACTACAAACTTGACGAGAAAATCGGAGGAATAAAAATTCACTACCACGATAAATTTGAAGACCTAACCGAACAACTGCATAAAGTAGGACTTGGTCGTTCTATTACACCATCATCTGTGTCGTCAAGCCAAAAACTGAAACCACCCAAATTTGAAGGGGACTCACCATGGTCTACTTTGAATAGACAATTCAAAATCGCAGCCGATGTAAATGGCTAGAAGGATTACGATAAGGCTGCAGCCCTCGTGTTGGATTTGCGGGGCCCAGCATTGAGTGCATTACAATCAATTCCCGAAGAAATTCAGAACAACTTTGATCAACTGGTAGAACACTTGGACATGCGATTTGGTGATGCACACATGAAGAAGCTCCATACTATCCAACTGAAAACTCGTACCCAGAAGAATGGTGAGTCATTACAGAAATTTGAACTCGATGTTGAGAGATTGGTCCGAATGGCGTACGGAGACTTTCTGCCTGAACCTGTTTTCCACCGCCTGGCCATACAAGCATTCATCGACGGTATTAGAGACCAAGAGATGCAGCAAGTGTTGCGACTGGGTAACTTCTCCAAGTGCAAAGATGTACTGGCCCGTGCTCTGGAATTCAAGGCAGCCAAGCAAGCTGCAATGATAGTGATTCGTTAAACTAATTCCAGTCAGCAGGAAGGGGCGCATGCTGACTGATTCTACGGATAGCCCCAGGACTGTCCCTATTTCTAGAATAAGAAATAATGAAAATAGTTAGATATAGGCTGAGAAATATAAGAAGTCCACGATCGAATTAAGTCTCCTGGCACTATTCTTAAGAATTCGGAGAATACCTGGTATCTTTCATCTTACAAACAAATAAAATAGAGTGAGAGAGTGCTGCGCGTAAAACAGAGGCTCCGCCTACTGGGACGAGTACTTAATCCGATCGTGGACTTCTTATATTTCTCAGCCTGTAGCAGATGGACAAATTGGCAAAAGATCCTTCCAATGCACAATCGATATTGGTGCAAATGCATACATGCGTGCAGAACAGATCTTTTACCAAAATGGAAACTGATAAATACTGGGAGAAGATATTACATCCAGACAGCTACTGGACAGGTTACTCCTATTTGTGGGGAAGCGAAATTGAGTTGAAGATTGGAAGTATGAAATTTAGTCACAGGGTCTTAGTGGCTGATATCGTTGAAGATTTCATACTTGGAGTGAATTTCATGAAGAAAAACGACTTGGTTGTTGATCTAAAGGCTAAAGTTCTACGCATTGGAACAGAAGAGATACCTCTCCATATCCCTGGAAATTTACCTGCCGTATTGAAAATAAAGCTGAAAGAAAGCGTGAACATTCCAGCCTTAACTGACAAGATAGCCTCGGCAAAAATGGAAGGCAATTTTGGTAGCTATCCTGCTGGGATCATAGAACCAATTGAAACCAACTGCGCCAAGAAGGGAATTTTACAAGCGGGAACTATGGTGAAGATTCAAGAAACTGTTTCTAACAGCTACCCAGTTACCATACCCAACGGAACTGTAGTGGGCAAATGTGAAGCAATTGCTTCTGTAAACCAAATTGAAGTGAACGATGCATCCGCTCGGCATCAGTCCTGACATTCTACCACCATTACTAGAGAAATTGCCGGCAGGTACATCAACATTGCTGAAACCCAAAGAAACAGAAGGTATACGAGAGCTGTTTCGAAAATTCAAAGGAATCTTTGCTTACACCGATGATAACTTAACCCGGACAGACATTGTACAGCACAGAATAAACACTGACGACTCGAATCCAATTCGACAACCTGCACGACGACTGCCGTTGGCAAAAAGAGAAGAAGCCGACAATTTAATCAGGAAGATGCAGGACCAAGGCGTTATAGAACCATCGCAAAGTCCATGGGCATCTCCCGTTGTATTGGTGATTAAGAATTTGGGGGGTTGTTGTCGTATTCTTTAGCCAAACAATCGATTGTCACAAACACAAACAAAATGTCTTTATTAATAACAATAATACAAGGATGTTAATATGTCAAAACGCCTCGTCGTTATGTGCACGGTATGTCCACGGGGATGAGTTCGCAGCTGTCCTGGTGCAATGGTTGCAGGTGGAGGACGTGCTGAACCGGATTCCTCGGCGGAGTGGTCGTTGATAAGCCGTGTGCTGGGCGACGTCTTCTGACCGGACGGGCTTCTTTTCTGGCGTCGGGGGAAGCGGTGAAACGGCACGGCGTATTCTGCTGACGCGTTTCAGTGCCCGACGAAGCTGGGTGGTCGTAGGTGTTTGACGGACGTGGAAACCAGGATATCCCGACCTTTCGGCTGGCTTTGGTTAGGAGTCCAACCTCACGGCTGGCTTTTGGAGAGGATGTCCAACTTTGCAGCTGGGTTTGGTTAGGAGTCCAACCTCGCGGCTGGCTTTTGGAGAGGAGGTCCAACTTTGCAGCTGGGTTTGGTTAGGAGTCCAACCTTGCGGCTGGCTTTTGGAGAGGAGGTCCAACTTTGCAGATGGGTTTGGTTAGGAGGTTCCAACTTTGCAGCTGGCTGGGGAAGGAATGATCTTCGAGCTGCTCTGCATGCGTTTATATAGCCCCGGCATCCATCTTGTAGAGGGGCTGAGTGTGATGTGGAAGGGAGTTAGAGCTTGGTGCGTGGCAATGGTGTAGAGATGTGCCGCAGGTGGCGCTGTGGTCGCTACAAGAAGGATAGCAGCACGTGTTTTTGTGTGGACTACAGACGATTAAATGATATCACGAAAAATCGATGACACAATCGATACTTTATCCGGTGCGAAATGGTTTTCGACCTTAGACTTGAAAAGTGGCTATTGGCAAGTTGGTATGCATCCCGAAAACAAGGAAAAGACGGCCTTCACTGCTGGAAATGGTTTATGGCAATTCAAAGTGATGCCTTTTGGTCTTTGCAACGCCCCCGCTACTTTTGAACGACTCATGGAATTGGTATTGCGCGGACTTAGCTGGAAAACTTGCCTCGAATACTTAGACGATGTGATTGTTGTTGGAAGAACCTTTAAAGAACACCTTGCAAACTTAACGGACGTCTTCCAGAGAATAGAAGCGGCGAAATGGAAACTGAATCCTGCCAAATGCGAATTCTTCCAAAAAGAAGTGAAATATCTTGGACACGTCATATCAGAAGCAGGAGTCGCAACGGATCCAGACAAAATTTCAGCAATTAAGAACTGGCCACCACCACTAAAAAAATGTGCACGAATTGCGAAGTTTCCTGGGATTATGCACATATTATAGGCGATTTGTGAAAGACTTTGCAAAGACAGCCAAACTTCTGCATTCGCTGACCGAAGGAAAAACAACATTTTCTTGGAGTGAAGACTGCCAAAAAGCTTTTGACAACTTGAAGGATCTTCTAATGTCTGCGCCAATACTGACCTATCCACGACTAGAGGACCAGTTCATCGTTGACACTGATGCTAGCAATCACGAAATTGGGGGCGTGCTATCACAAGTGCAGGACGGAGAAGAACGTGTTATCGGTTACTTCAGTAAAGTTTTATCCAAAGCTGAATGAAACTATCCTGTGGAGCCAGGAAGGAGCTGTGATGAAAATATTGGAACATTTTCACAAGTATCTTTATGGTCGACAGTTTCATCTTCAATCAGACCTTGCAGCATTGAAGTGGTTGCTCCAGTTCAAAAATATAGAAGGCCAGCTTGCCAGATGGATAGAAAGACTGCAGGAGTATGATTTTACAACTTTACAGAAGACCGTATCCTGAAAATTGTCGACTCTGCTTGAAATTGGAGGACAAATTAAGTTGTCGAAATTGGACATAAATACTCCACCTTATTCCAACGTAAGTAATATTCATTATCCTCAAATTGTTACAACAATAACATCAATAGGAACCATGCACATGCGAAGCTAGCGCCACCAATGACTATATTGTGCATTAGTGGTATGAAAATATGTATTCGTTGTTTCAAATTATTAGTGTACATTTGAGATTGAATATTATAATGTATTTCAATACCAGGAAGCTAAGGGATTATGTACTACAATTGTAAATTGTCATAAGAGTGATATTATTCCCATGCAATGAGTCTCAAGAAAAATTTTCATATCACTAATTCACAAGTCACCACGCGAGGCGGCGCTGAACACAGAGATGTGCATGTCCATTCATATGTAACAGAACTGTTAAAATTTTAGGTTAAATAAATAAATGACGAGGTGAACTTTAAAATTAAAAAAAAATAAAAAATTAATCATTAAACACCCAGTATTTTTGAAACGGTTTACTTTAGAACAAAACTTTATTAGAGTTTTTGTTACTTGGTTTGAATTGATTATCAGTATTATCACGTAGGTGAAGTGGTGACATTATGTCACGGGACACCCTGTATTAAAATACGAATTTAAAATACGGAGTAAATGTCATCCCTGTATTTACAGTTGGTTCTTGTCCGATGAAATTTGTATCACAAAATCTTTTAAGCGGACACTAAATCGCGCACTATACACTTTACGTTTCACCGAACGAAGCCGTCGAACGACGGTGAAACGTAAAGTGTATAGTGCGCGATTTAATGTCCGCTTAAAAGATTTTGTGATGTCATTCCTATACTTTGCAGCCTGGGTGACGTTTTACCGCGCTTGTTCATCATTGGCTCAAAGTTATTGGGCAACCTATTATATACTTTAGGAACCTGGGATTTCTGCAGCATTATTGTGAATATTGTTTGTAGGTCGAAATATTATAATTCTTGCTATTTAAATCATTTTACAAATTTAATAAATGAGCTCGCTGTCAAACCAGACCCAATTACTTGCTTTGTATTTAATGCCTAACAATGAATATTTGTACGTAATAATAATTATTAAGGTAGCAAGGGCGTTATAGGGTTTATAACGCCCGAGGTCGGCAGTGTACAACCCGAGGGCCTTCGGCTTGAGGGATGTACGCCGACCGAGGGCGTATACATAATTTTAATACCCGTTTAATGTCCGAGTAAAGTTGTGGAAAAAACCCACTGTGGGTGGATAAGATAAAGAAAGATGTGTAAATCTTTTTCTTAGATGGAGGATTAAAGTGTTTGAGAAACATTTTTAAGCACAGGTAGTTTTTTAGGTGTGAGATACCATATAATTAATTAATTCTGCACGCGCTTCTTAATTTTATCCATGTTTATAACATTATCAAATTATTTATCTATACAGTTATTCCTTTCGGTATCGGTTTCAGTCATTTATACAGTAAGCTAACCGTGTGTTAATGGGGCTGAAATCAAGCAGGTGTTTGAACAGTTAAAAAAAGAATGCAAACAGGAAGGAACTTATTTCGAAGAAAAAAAAAACAGTCATGCTAATTAATCCCTTAAAAGCCAGAAGCGCATAATGAGACATGAAGTGATGGAATGAAAATATCACCCACCCATATTTACGTCCGCGCTAATATCTGAATTACTTTTATCATTAATGCAGATACGATAAAATATTAGTAATCTGGTGATAAGTGATAATGAATTCAGTGTGAGGGCATTCCTTTGTTGAAGTGCGCGCTCGTTATTTTTCCACTGATCAAACCCGCCAGGGTGATAACAAATTCTTAAATAATTTTGTTCATAACTGTACTTTAAGTTATTGCATTTGCGTTTTTCTGAACTGAGATTTAAAGTTGAAAAAAATACTTTCAGATATGCAGTTAATTAATATCTGATTGCGAGAGTGTCTGGAGGATTAGATTTTCTAGTTTTTAAGATGTAAGAAAATTTGAGTTTTTTTTTGCAAGAAATGTTAAGCTGTTTATTTACATTTAGGTACCAACTGCAATTATCTTCAGAATGAATTTTCCAGTAAATTTTTTGCAATAAGTATTTTTTGAGAAATAAACTGAAATGTGTTTTACTAGTTGAAATAATTAATAATTAATTAAACATACATGGGTAATGAATTACTGAAAAATACAATTTTTGCAAAGCTTTAATGACTTGATTTGAAAAATGTATGATCTTTAAAAAATATTATAGTTTAAACATTTTATTAATTAAAAAATACTGACTTAATCTAATCAAGGAAATTATTTTTAGTTTCCATTGCAAATTGCAGTAAACAGAAGGGACATGGTAACTGACTTATTTTGTAATTAATTGTTTATTAAGCACATACTAAAAATAGATTGGAAAATAGATAGAGTAGTGCGAAATAAAACAAAAATAATATTTGCCTCTTTTCTTAAAGAGGCCTTTAATGTAAAATCCTATATTTATCAATGTCTAAAATTATCAATGCAAAATTGATAATAAATTTGAAATGGATATAAAAGAAATAGTTTCTTATTTTTTTATAATTCAAATTAGACTTTAAACTTGAACAAAAATTAAATAAATTTTAGTTGATTTGCCTTAATATAAATATTTCTTATACCATGAGTTTTCTTTGCAGGACATCTTAATAATATTTTTTTAACGTCTATAATCGGCGGGATTTACTTCAAATAAACGCTTTTACTTTCCCACAATTACGTTTATTTTCTCAATACAACGTGGTCGGAGTTGTGAGGAGGTATTTAAAGATTTCTAGTTCGGTTCTGACCACCAAAGCTCCAACTGCCGCCCAAATAATTTTGTCAATTTCAATAAATCTGGTTAACAGGCTTAAGGCGCAAGTTGCTTTTTTGCGACTTCGAACCTGCTACAATTAATCTTATAGCGCAATTTTTTGAGGACCGTAGATAATATTGTGGGAAAAGCAAAGCGTTTACATAAACTCTTAGTTTGCTATAAACCATCTGCCGAATATAAACTATTCTCTCCGGCGCAAATGGTTAATACCGACTTAATTCATGTACTGTATATGGTGTGCTTGTTTCAGAGAGCCCGGTGACAAATGAATTTTTTTTTATCTCTAAGTGGTTGACTTTGTTTTGAGTTATATACGTTTGAGATATTTAATTATCTCGCGATGTTAATAAAAGTTTAACGGGTTGATTGACTATTGAGTGGTGCTACAATACATGATGAGACATTTGGACAAATTTTGCATCGGACAATTCGACTTTAAATTCTCGAAAAATCTGTGGTTTGTGGTCGCCGTCCAAATTATTCTATTGGATAATTTCATTTTCGTTCACGTAAGTAATTTCTCTTTTAATTGTTTAAATGTACGCACACGTTTCTCTTATCTTTCTAAAATATTGCGTGGCAATTTTTGAAAATAAAATTCACGAAATTTATTTATTTATTATTTTAGATTAGATTAAAAAGTGAGAAAATTCATTTTTATATGTTGTAAACGTTATCGCACTTGGATAAGAATTATTTTAAAAAATGTGTACTTCCACATAATTTTCTACCATCATCAATTGCTTACAATTTGCGAAATACAGATCATATTTGGAACGTTGATAAATATGTTTTACAAAAATTTAACAAATCTAAACAAAAACTTTGTATTTTACGTGATATTATTAAATTTGTAAATTACTATTATAGTGAAATCACAGACTAAATGCAATAATAAAAAAAGCGCGCGATCGGCACTTGACTACGCGCACATGTGCGTTATTTTTTCTTTTTGTCGTCGCTGTATTATATCGACTTATTCCAGAAATAGTCGTTTTAAAGACTACGTGCCGATTTCACAAAAGCTGATTAACTTATTGGGTACCTGTGTTAAAAGCAAAGCAACTATAGTTTTTAACGACTGGTTAAATTTAACGAAGCTTTATGAAGTCAACCATACTTGTGGTAAATCAATTGTGTATATATTTTTCCAACGTGAGCTCTTTTTGAGCTTTATAACTATAAAGCTCACAGAGCAGTGTCCACGTGAACATTTGCTGATCACTTCATCTGGTAGACCATTTGGCTATAGACTTGTTTTTGTATGTGCTTGCGTCGGATGTTTCAGAATTTAATAAATTTTTTTGCTCAAAAATTACTAACAAAGCTGGAAATTAAATAAGTGTCTTATGTTCTGGACTTACAAATTAATTTTGTTTCCTTTCCTCTGCAATTTTCTTTCCTGTATTAATCATTACGTTTATCATTTTGACAACTACAATTTCTTATTTCTCTTCCTCTTTTCAGTACTTTGCTTGCTTCCGTAATTTCTAATTTTATAACTCATGCGTCTATTAAAACTTGTTACACGAACATTTTTCTAAGGATTCTTGGTTCTTACGGACCACAGCTTTTTCCATCATTTTTAGCACCCAGTAGAGTTTGGCGAATTCTTAATTTTTCACCTGTGCCTATATTATTTTCTTTTAATTTAATTATTATTTGTTTCCCTTATTTCATAAACTCTTTGAGATGTGTTTTTTTCGTTTATTTTATCTTGGAACTTTTAAAAAAGTGGTTTCTTTGATTACTACTTTCTTTATTCTATTTCTTAAGTTTTTTTTATATACGGGGTTATTCACGCAAACCGTTCATTAAAAGTTTTCAAGGAAAAAGTTTAGATAAAAATTTGAAATTTACAGAGGAGAAATACTTCGAAAAGATCTTTTCAGATAAAATAAAATTGACTTCCAATCACTTCCGGTTATATCGGAAGTCCCTGTCAACTCGCTTATTTTAAATGGGATGCTACATTTTTTATCACGTTTTTGAATTCTACATGTAAACATTGCAATACATTTCCCTATCTCTATTTTGAGATTTTTTGAGTTTTCTTCGAAATCTGGATTCTGCAATTTTATTTGTAACAGCTAATATTTTAGTGAAACTTCTTAAAAAATTCATAAGCATAATCTATTAGTAGTAATAGTAGTAGTAGCAGTAGTTTATTTTTGTAACAGGTTACAATTGTCAATATAATGATAATTTTTTAGATATACATATGTATGTGTTCACATATGTATTTACATTCATTTGTTATTAAGTATTTTAAAAATACAAGAATAAATTAAATTAATACAAGTACACTACAAACATGTTAAAATTTTGACAAGGACTTTGCTAACGAAGTAAGATATCTTTAAGGACTTACAAACAAATATCTGACCGTACCTCCAGAAATTCTTCTACCGAGTAGAAAACATTTTTCATTAGGAAGTCTTTTATTTTTCTTGTGAAGCAACGCTGGTTCAAGTTTCTAACGGAGATTGGCAATTTATTAAACATTTTAATACACAAATGATCAGTACATATTTGTGCCTTTTTTACACGATGTTAAAGTATTACGAAAGTATCTTGGTTTCTAGTATTATAGGAGTGGATGTCTTTGTTGCAAACAAATTGATTTTGCGAAGTTTTCATGTATAACAAACAGTTTAATATGTATACGCAAGGTACTGTTAATATTTTATTTTCTTTGAAAAGTTCTTTGCAGCTGGTATGAGTCGGTACACTGGATAGAATTCGCATGGCTTTTTTTGTCGTAAGAAAATTTTTTGAGCTTCACTGGCGTTCCCCCACAGCAAAATACCGTATGTGGCTCGAGAGTGAAAATTGGAGTAATAGGCTGTTCTGGCTGCTTCATAAGTTGTACATTGCTTCATCCTTCTAATTGTGTAGATTGCCGTTGCTAGCATAATGTGTTTATCCTACTGTATTTTGCTATCGAGGTTGATCCCCAAGAATTTTATGTGATATTTATCTGTCTTCTTCTATGCACTCGTTTATTAAGTTCGTGAGAGGTTTTATTAAGCTGCAGGGTGTCTAAAATTTACCACTCCACTAGAAGATATTCAAACACAGAAAAATACTTTATTTCAAATGGAACGACCAATATTTTAATACACCATCTTATATGAAATTAAATGCTGTTTCGAACTGTATTGTCTTTCCCTATACCTAATTTTAACAGTTTTTGAGTTATGAGATATTTTTCATTCAATTCATAAAAATTACATCTTTAATAGGTCAAATATTTTTAATTTTGTTGAGATAGCATGGAAATGATAAAAACTTGCATTTTTATATTTTGTAGTAAAGCAAAGAGACTAGAGTTTCGCAAATATGAATTCAGAAATTTTAATTGTTCTTGGATCATAATTTAACTTGAAGGCTTCCGCGGCCGTCGTCCATGTTTGAATTGGCTTCCGGTTGGAACCGCGTCACGTTGTCTTCTTCTACTGCCGACGTTTTGTTCTCCATTGCAGAAGGACTTCCTCAGGGCTGCAGCTGCTGGTGGTGTTGCTGCTGCTTCTCGTTAGTCGTTGAGACTATTCTTGGATCATCTTTTTCTTGGAATGCTTGTAATCTTATAGAAGGTTAAAGGATGAATTTCATTACTTTAAATTGAAGAAAATATCCGCTAGTTTGCAACTCTTCAGATTAACGGGAAAGTGTTTTGAAACCACTGCCTGATTGTCTTCGTTATTTGTTACTGATCTTCGTTTCATTTTCTTACATTTTATCTCTTCAAGTTCCAAAAAGTTAGGTTCAAACCTTTCAAACTTTGTTTTATTTACGAGGTGAGCCTAGCCGAAACGTTTTGTCCGAAAACGTTTTTGCTTCATCAGTGTGAGCGCAGCCTTAGGAGACTAGAGGAGATACATTTCATTGAACACACATTCTCTACTCTCAACAATTTTAGATTATTCTTCATGAATTTAAAATAGTTTAAGTTTAAATAAACTATCTAGAGCAGTAGGCGATTTGAACCGTGTAGACTTTCCCCGGTATATTATCAAATTTATAAACACTTTACGTCATTTAAATATCAACAAAAATGTTTGTGAATCCACTCGTTTTTACAATGCAAATATAAAACATTATAATGCACTTTTATAACTGTACCTATTTATTTTGTTCATCGCCTACTCTTTGTTCGTTATGAAAGTATCGTTATTTGGGGTACAATATTTCATTTATTATTTCTGGAAAACTAAAATAATTACATGATCTGTGATATCTGTTCTTTCAACGTGTCTTCTTTATCACTCTATACAAGAATCACCCTGTATGCATGTATGTTGTACCTTTAAAGAGTCCATTCAAGCTCCGAGTTATGCTATTTTGATCCATATTTTTCACTCTTAGCCCTTGTTTCGTTTCTCTTAAATTCGTATTCATCCTCTCCTTCCGTATTTTTCCTTGACCTCCCTCTTTTCTTTTTAACAACTGGTTCTATCCATGCGACTCTTAACCATCCGTTCTTTTAGCATTCTATCTCTACGTGGCCAATCTTCTTGTTTTCACTATTTCTGCTCTTTACATTTCTCCTTTGTTCTTCTTATGTATCCTTTTCCCTCCCAATATTTGCCTCTGCCATCTTAATCGCTGTCCTGCGATTTTTATTCATAATTCAGGCTTCATTTTCATAGAAGAGTGTAAGTTTTAAAATTGTTTCATACCGGATGATTTTTAAAAATTTCTACAACTCTTGCAATGAAATTTGGACGGCATGTCTCAGCTTAACTGAAAAATAAGTCATTGCTCTCCTGTAATGAGAAAAAGAGAAGAAAACAAACTAGAAATCTGGGAGAGAAAATCCTGAGAAAAATATTTCGAGGTGTCAAGACAGTAGAAGTTGGAGAAGACACACAAATAAAGAGATAATGGATATATACATTAAACAAAAAATACCGTAATAAGTTCGAGCGCAACAAGCCAGATGGTTGGGTCATATTATTCGAATGCCGGAAGAAAGAATCGTAAAAAAGTGTTGCCTGAGGGAGAGGACGGAAAAATGATAAAAAAGGACGTCCAAAGAAGAAATGGTTGCAAGAGGTTAAAGGAGATATAGAGGAAACAAGAGCGGCTCATTGGAAAGAAGCAGCATAGAACCGGGAAAATTAAAAAAAAGATAGTGCAGAAGATAAAAATCAAGGACTTTTAACGCTTGTACTACTCATTTATACATATACGGGGTGTTTCTGGAAGCTGAAAAAGAATCCGGATACAACATGAAATAAATCTAACAAAGTGGCAGATTTCTTTTTCTTTTTTCTGTGTTCATTTTGAAATGAAAAATATTTTCATAAATTTTCACAAATTACTGAAAACTGATGCAGTACTCACTAGTTTTTAATAATTTACTTAAATAAATTTCCTTATTCACCAGTGCCGCCGGGGTCGGGGTAGAATATAAAAAAAAAATTACGCATTAAGTTTGTTTTTGAGCAAAAACAAAATGCTCAATCATATATCCAGTACATAAAAAATGCCAAGGTTTGTTTTTCAGCAATACTTCCGAAAACACCCTGTATATAAAGCTAAGATATGCCATCCAAATCACATTGATAAATATAAAAAATCACTAGGTATAGCCTCAGTTTTTGGTTGATAGATATATCCTTCCAAAATAATTATTGTTTAAAAATAATTTGAAAAAATTTATAATCTGCGTCACATTTTAACGTTCATAATAGTGTTCAGTATTTATTTATTAATGAAATTATCCTTCCTTTTGGCAAAAGGTTTAAATTTACATTTAAAAAACTTAAATATCCAACATTTTCGCAAACAAAATATTAAATTTGACAAATATACCAAATTTCTATCCTTTTAAGAAATGTGTGTTTTAAGAGAAGGCAAACATCTTTTCAAAATAAATTTTAGTTTAAGGAACTTTATAGAACTTTGCTCTATCAGTAAACTTTGTACTATCAGTAAACTCGCCCCCTTCAATCAAAGTTTCATTCAATCGCCGAATATTGATAAAATCATTTTCATAAAAAATCTACCAAATAAAATAATGTAAGCTGTCCCGTTACCAAATGCTGCTTCTCCTTTCAATTGGCAGCTAACTAGTTAGTACCTGTTACATCTGGTGACAATTTTTTAAAAACATTTCAAAATTTCAATCATACAGCTGGGGACAATTTTTTAGAAACGTTTTCAAATTTCATTCATAAAAATGTCTGTTTACAAAATTATCTTTTCTTTTTTTTGCAAAGTTCAAAGTTCAGAGACGTATTACTATGTCGGTTATAAAACCTACTAATCTAATCTTCTAAAGAAGCATTACAATAACGCTAGAATATCATACGAAAACAAACGATAGTAATTGAAAGTGTTAAAAATATGTAATGAGAGAAAACAATAAAATTAACATTGTATCACAAAATCTTTAAACCGGACACTAAATAGCGCACAAAACACTTAACGTTTCGCCGTCGTTCGACAATACAATTTTCATCGGACAAGAACAAACTTTAAATAAAATTAACAATAATTATCATCATAGTTGAAAATAAGAAAAAGCAAGGTTTGAAGAAAAATTAGTAATGTGTGATGCCTCCTCTTGCGTTAGTTGCCGTTCTCTTTCATCTTGGCAAATAGCTAGTCAAGTTCTGAAAGATTTTTTGTTCATGTTCTTCCATTTAGCAACAACGGCTCTCTGATGTTCTAGGACTAGGTACACGGCGCTTAACTGATCACTTGATCAGTGATCAGTTAAGTCTCTAGTGTATCCCAAAAATTCCTATAACTCTACAGGGTTTAGATCCGAGCTTGTGAGTGACCAAACCATGTCCTGCATAAAAAGGAATTTCTCATCAACATATGGACCAAATGGCATAACATATTCCTGTAAAAAAAACTGCATTCGTAGGGGATAGGAACCAACTCTGTGTGACCATCAAAACAAATTCCTCCACAAAATAATATTAATTCCCTATCAAATTGCTCCCTTAGAACAAAATTGCACCTAGCATACTTTTCTCCTAGTCTTGTCCAGACCTGATCACGTCCACTAGAATGTTTTAAGCGAACTGTTATTTCATTTGTAAAGAAGACTCGTTTCGTCTACAATCCAATAGGAGTGATCCCATGCAAATCTTAGTCTGCCAATTCTGTGGCTGGCTTCTTACTATGCAGATGTGCTTCATTCAACCTCCTTCTGATCATTTGAGATTAAATGAATACGTCTTGAGTTACTTTGAGTTTATTTTTCAGCTCAGAATTTGTTATAGTCCTGCTTCTTAAAACAAGTCGTCTGAGAAAAGCTTCAACATTTTTCTCCTCTAGCTTCGTATTCGAGTCTCAATAAATTCCTAACTTTACAACTTATTGTGGAGTGGTTCACTTCCAGCAAATTTGCCACATACCCCTCGTTCAGCAACTTTGACATTCGGGCTGCCTCCTGCTCGCTGAAATTTCTTGGTCGAACAGTTTTAAAATGCCAACAATTCTTGACAATAAGTTACAAAAATAAGAAGAAATCAATTTTAAGTTTTATCAGTTTAGGTGCAATTATTGCTATCAACCAGCAATCTGTACTTGCAGACGACAATAATAATTTGACATTCATGATGCAAGAGAATGAAAAGCCATCTGATAAAGTTAATGGCGAAATTAAGATATCGAAAATAAAATCAAAAAAGTGTTAATTTTGTCCAGAAGTATATTTTACGTTAGTCTCTTAGTTATCTCTTAGTCAACAAATTTATAATCCACAAGAGTGAGCGATTCGCATGGGCCCAGAGCACGAATGATGAATGACGACCTTTTATGAATGGACGTGTTTATCTGTTTAATCTGATAAAGCGTAAACGTTCTGAGAAAAAAAGGGGCATGTGTTTTGAGGACGCTTTTAACATTTTGTGATAAAATTGGCGAGGATTAAAAAAAAATTCTTGGAAAACAAGACCCTGATGTTATATTAAATTAGAAAATTATTTATTTATAAAAAAAATGGTTTGTTTAAAGTAAGATGTACAACTTTTAGTTTGTAGGTCAGTGATCTGATATAGCTGTTCCCGCAAGGGCTTCTGTGTAGGTTTATTTAAATAAAAGTGGATCTTTCTTTCGTGAAAACTTGAAAAATTAATATCAGCCTTAATTTGTGCGTTTTCATTGGAATATTTCGCATAATGAGTTATCAGTTCCACACATTATCCGACCCGGAGGTCGCGTGCAAAAAATAATAACAAACAAATGTTTAACAATTACTGTTTATTCCGGACGATAATAAATTACTCCGAATTTGTTGTTATTTACTGAATGTATGGAAACTTTATTGTTGGATTATGGTTCAAGAAATTTCAATAAAAATACGAATAGAAAATAAATGACCAATTCTAAGTACTACAGTATTTCCAGCGATAGAAAGGCAGGCAGTGTACTAAAAAGAAAAACAAAATTCTCTGATAAGATTGCAGTCAAAATTTTCACATATTTCATTTTTAAATTAAATTTTAAAAAAATGATTTTACACAACAATTGTGAATTTGTTTCAATTTAGAAGTAAAGGTCGTTTCTACACTATTCTATTTCTTGTACAAGGTTTGGCTCAATTTTTTGGACGGTTTGAATTATGTATATCTATATGTAGTAACAAAAATTAAATTGAATGAAAAACTATCTGAAAAAGTAGAATGTGTTCTAACTCCAAACCATATCTGCGGCGCAAAAATTTCTTGTTCCAAATATGAATTGTAGAAATTGAACCAAATCCTGTACAAAAAATAAGGTAATCTAAAGTCGCCTCAAAATCAGATTTATGAGTTGGCTGCAACTTTCCTTTACTAAGCTTCGTCACATCTTCCTTTTGCTTTCACGTTGTTATTTAACATCTTTTACAATTTGCTTAATGTTTAAATCTAGATTAGGTGTTCTTTTCCAATTTGATCATGTTTTCTCATCCACATCTAAAATTTTGTCGTCGTCTTAATTAGTAACTTAATTTAGCTCTCATTTCACATCTCGGGTTAAATGATTTTCATAACACCTAACTCTTTTCTACTTCCGACTCTCCTGTTTTATTGCTTTCTCTGAGAGTTATGCTTTGGGCATTTGTTCACTCTTTCTATATTTTTTAAGCTCAAAAAATATTTTCTTACTTATTATTTTATTTATTACTATTTACAAATGTTCGTAACAAAATAATTCTGATGCTTCACGTTTCAGTAAGTACTCGTACCTGTCCAGCTTATCTTATTTTTTTAATTTGTTCGTCGCCAATTTGTTGATATCTATCACTTGGAAAAAGTATACGTGTGCACATGTGAACGTATCCAATCTACGTATCAGTGCCTGAGAAAAGTTAAAATAACTACTTACTTGTACTTAATCGTCTTGATCACCGGATGATCGGATTTAGCTACTGTCGCTAGTCACTGAAAATTAACAAGTTTGTTGAAGTGATGTTTATAATTATATTTTTGGAAGAGAAAGTATACTTCTCAAGTATCTTATACAAGCTAACCAATTTTAGAAAAGAAGTAGAATCTTATTCTTACATTCTAGCTTATTTAGTTTAGATCAAAACTACCCCTGTTTTGGAAGACGTTTATCTCTTCTACATTTCCTGTTGTCTATTTTTATTTTTCGAAGGAAAAGAATAAACAATTTCTTCCTAAATTCCTCAATATTTTCCCAAAAGTCCCAATAAATATTTGCGTGAACTGACTTTACTGGTTTAATTTTAGACTTTATTAAGATACCTACACGCCAAAAATGTTTGTTTCATTAAGATTTTATTTTCATGAATATCTTGCCAATTAAGCAACTTCTATCCAATGACTCATTTTGATATTTAAATAAATGATATTCTGCATCCGCAATATCAGACAATCTTTAGATTCTATTTTTGGTTCCTGCATTTTTGTTTGAATTTCGTCGCATACGTAAAACATGACACAGATGACAATTTCCTGTTCCGTAGCGTGATTGCGTTACTCCTAGAAAGGAACCTACGATTTCCTCTATGATGATAGTTAAAAATAGTCTGACGAAATTCAAAAATATTTCGCAGAATTTCGGAACTGCGATAACAGACGTTCCGGTAAACATGCCGGAAACGAAATGAAAATAGTTATTTACATTTTAAGTGATTAAAATATGTACCAACACAATTTATGTGTAGTAAATAACTAAAAACAGATTACCTTAGGATGAATGAATCGACGAACAGATTAAATCGACAAATCGATTTTTAAATGCAATGTTTTAACTTTGTTTCACTGTTTAGAATTTTCGCAACCAATTATCAAAACTACAAATACCAGATGTAAGTAATTTGTGAATAAATCGAAATATGCCAGCAGGTATAAAATACGCATGTTTACCCAGTTTTCTTAACATCCGGTATATTACTTGAATTACGTAAAACAACGCCAAATTCGTCCCTGTTTTAAGGAAACGTTTCAATAACAATGACATAACCCGAGTTTCGCAGATAACGAACATGATGAAACGGTGATTTCAGTTTAATAAAAAAAATTCATCAGGATTATTAAACGACCGACTGCAACTTTGATATCTAACTCAAAGAGTATTTATTTTTTTGATATTTGCGTCAAAGTCGCTTCAGACATATTAATATTTAAAAAAAAAAACGTCTACTTGCAATAAAAAATGTATATATTTGCAGCGATGCGCTTACGCTTATGTTTAAACAAAATCAAAGATGTTGCCTGAAATTATATATGTATACTTACTTTTTGATATGGTGACACATACGGGTAAACAAAATCAGTATAAATCACGTGTGAGGAAATCTTTGATGTACCTATTGCTTATACAGAGTGACGATTGAAAAAAAAAAAATTCTTTGAGTTTGATTTAGTTTTCGATAGTATATAAACCAAATCACTTTTATCAGCAACCAATCTTAAGGAGCAAGACGTGTGTTAAACTAATATACGTACGCCTATATGTAACTGATTCGATGAATTTTTTGCATTACAAAATTAATCATTAAGCATTAATCGACTGACATCATATTCCATATGAAATCGAAGTAACTTCTTACCAAATTAATGTGGAAATTAGATTGTACATACTTCAGGATACTTAAGTAATTTTTTAGATAATATCACGTTAACCAACTTTCTAAATTTTGAAAGCCAAGAAATGAACGGTTGTTTTCGACACTCCCGACGAAGCTACCAAACGATAGTGAAACGTTGAGCAATTGTGCGATTTTTAAAGTGTCCGCTAAAGATTGAAAAGAAATTGTTATACAAATTTTCGTCGGACAAAAGTCTATTTGGATTAAAACTTTTTTTGATTGTTAACTATAAAAAATTATTACATATTTATAATTTTCCATCTTGCTTCGTAATTAAATGAAATCTGTTTCAAATTTTAAGTTAATTGTACGTTATAGATTACAATTTAAAAATTATCTTCGCTCATCTAGATTTAGCTAACTCAAGATCAATCGATTATTTATCTGAGAACGAAATTCGCGCGATAAAGTTTACTTATTCAGATAAATCCTTATATTTTGTACAAGTACCTAAGGTATAAAATTCTGTGAGAAATATTAATGTTCAGTTTAAGTAAGTTTCGAAATTATCTATAAAATGTACGCAAATAAATTTAAACAAACGCCTCAAATATATGTATAGTAATTCGAATTTTTGTTTTTTGTTTTCTAGTTTATAGATTTTGAATTATTTATTTCATATAATAACAGAATGTCAACGTTTATAAACATTTATAAACCAATTTTCTATAAATTAAAAACATGTATCAAATATAAAATAAACTGGAACTCTTGAAATAACAAGTTTCATACATTCTTTGAACCAATCGGAATTTTGATTCAGTGGTTACGGTTTGGATGATCTCAGGTAAGGTTGGCTATCTGATGATAACATACAAAAAGTTACAATAACTGATCGGATTGCGACTTTTTTGAAGTCATCGAACAAGTGACTATTTTTAGAAAAATTTTTAACTGACTTTAGACAATGGCTAGTAAACTTTGTCAGTGATAATAATTGAAATAAAATGTAAACAAATCGTAACATACTTTGTACGTTGGACTTCATTACTTTCTAATTCTTATTTTTCAGATTATCAAAATTGTTCATCAATTTTCCGGATCACATAAAAAATGTACAATCTGTATTTGAAACATTTTAGTAAAATGATAATACATATATTTTTTACTTTCTAAAAATAATATGACCTTCATGCACGTAATAAACAATTATGTACCTATCAACGAGCTGTTGATAAACAATTTTTATTAACCGAGTTAAATAAAAAAGATCTGGTGATAAAAATGTCGGCTTTAGAGCATTTTAGAAAAAAGAAAAATAGACGGGAGCGATAAATCTTGTTTGAACACACATTAAGCATTAAGCACAATAATTATCAAAAAATGCGATAATTTTTTTTTTCGTTCGCAAGCGAATCCCAAAACGCAGGCATTGTTAACCTAGCAACGATAGCGACGAGTGAAACTTTTACGACGTATAAAATACTGATTAGCTGAAGTACTGGGTAATATTTACACATGATAAGCGAACGTAATAAGAAAATCAATTTTGTTATCTTTGGCAAATAGTTGTATCAGCAACCGAATTCAATTTTCATTAGCGCGAAATGAGGAATAAATAACAATTATTGACGAAACAAAGAGCTTCATTAGCTACCGAGAGTTATCTTCATTAAAGCCAAATATTAATATTTATTGTAGCACTTTATTAAAAAAAAGCGTATTTGGTAGATATAATGCCTAGTTTGTCAAGCTTATTAATTACATAAGTATCTTATTCATTTTTTTATTTTAACTCAATCAATATCCGTGCATTGAGTCTAAAATCGTTTGATGTTCATAAATTTACTCTAATAATTGCATATAAGAAAAGAGCGGTCAGTTTTAGGCTTTTATTATTAGAAATAAGCAGTTACAAAACGTAAATGAGTGTAAATTTAAAATAAATTTACAAGATTCCGTAAAAATAATTTTGATTCAATGAATGACATTAGGTAAAACCTAAGATCGTCCGCTCTCTGATTATAAGCTACATTTGTATGTACAAGTGGTTCACGGGAACGGGAAGTTTTGAAGTAGAAATAGAATTGAAACTAAATGCCTTTAATACAAACGAATATATAATAGGTTCAAGGTAATTACATGCCATTTTTATTTTTTAAAGATTATGCCGGGTAGATGATTTCCTCTTTTCTGTACGCGTTCCTCAAGTCGGTTGTTAAAATTTTGTGTAACCCGACGCAGCATATCCAACGGGATATTATTAATGTCTTTATTGATTTTTTTTAAAATTCTTGAATATTTCGTGGATAGTCGATGAAAACCTTGCTCTTGAAGTAACCCCACAGAAAATAGTCACACGCCGGCGCCGTAAGGTCTGGCGATTTCAAAGGCCATTCTGGAGATGATGTGTCCCGGAAATAATCTTTTCAATCTTGTTTCTTCAAATCTTCCATTCTTTAAGGGTGTGGAACGAAAGAAGAAAGAACCCTTCCATAACGTGGGACCCCGAAATGAATTCTAAACTGTCGCAGCGCAGCAATCACACAGATAGTAAGATTTAATTACAAAAGCACATTGTTCACCGGATTACTGATTCATACACTAACAAAATGGCATATAATGACAAATAATAACATTTTCAAAACTTTCCGCACCCATGAACCACCTTGTATATTTAAATTAAACGTAAATTACGTTTTTGTTACAAAATGTTATAATTGCTGGTTTCTCCGGATGTGCATTTAAAAACTATCGCTAACGAGAAATTCATAATCACCGTTTATTCCTGGTGCATAAACAGAGAAAATCGGCAATCCTAAAACGTACTTGTATAAACAAATGCATCGTTTACATTTCGCTAACTGAACTTCTATCTAAATATTTTTCAGGCAGAAACTGTACACGACACTAAATCAACTGAAAGTGCATTCGTCAAGGCCGAAAGATACGATAATGGTATGTATGTTGTTGCATTTTTCACATTTATTAATTTTATTTCTTATTAAGTATGATAAAATAGAAAAAGAAGTATGAAAATCAATTAACGTATATGCTGTCAATTTTTGTCGAACAAATCTTATCCTTTTTTAACCTTTTTTTTACAAACATCAAAATATAGCAAAAATACATACACACTCCCTTTACTTTTCTCAGAAAAAGAAACTGTGAATAAGATTGCCTAATGTCGTAAATGAAGAACAAGAAAACAACAAGTAAATTTATTGAACTACAGCTCTAAATACTGATTTCTCAAAGAGAAATTTTGTTTCTTTACAACTCAAGATAAATACTATAGGATATATACTTTCGTTTTCTAATAATATCAATATATTTGAAGTATACAGTCTGCTTTTCAAGCCATTCTATTAACAACTTATACAGGGTGTCGCTAAATTGCGTGGGCATGATTTAAACTCGGGTTGCTGCGCTCAAAATAAGAAGATTTAATTCAACTTACCTACATGCAAAAGTGCTTTGTTAAGTCAATATTCTGCTTTAAAGTTCTTGAAAAGAAAGGTAATTTTTCTTATAAAAAAGGACCCCTTGAATCAATTTGAATAATATTTGAAAAGATGGTTTGTTTAATTTACATTGGCTAAAGTTATTGCGAAATCTGTGTTGTGGCAAACCTATTTTTCACACTAGATGTCTATTATAAATTACTAAAACCGTCTGAAAATGTGACCTTCCTGTGGGTACTCATACCCAATATCTTTTAAATTAGTTCAAGCGTTTTTTTGTTATGAGGAAAATGACAACAACTTCGAAGCAGAAGACTTACGTAACAAAGTAGTTTTGGATTTAGAAGGCATAAAAGCCATGTCCACGCAATTTAGCGACAGCCTGTATGTATAAGCTAAGTACGCCACTTTCCACGATTTCGTGAGATGCTACATTGCATACTTGATTCCAATTGTTATAATATGTACGACTTTTACAATAACAAAGGAAGAAAAGTATACGGAAGCTTCTTTGAACGTTTTTATCATTTTGCATTTAAGATTACGATAAAGTACTTACACGTAGTAATTATTTTAAATTGCGACGTGTAGCAACTTAAACACTTCTGATGAGTTATAATTTAATTAATTTTAAAAGTAAATTGTTGACCTTTTCTCCATTTAAAATGACAGATATTGTTACTTGCTTATTTTTGACAAATAAGAAAACCACCTTAAAAAAACCGTCAGTGTCTTAAAAATTGTTTTTAATTGTTTTAATATTCACAGATAAAATGCGGAGTTAGATTTAACACCGTTTTTACTCTTTTTGGTTGTTCCGTCACGTCCATTTACACAAGTAGTTAAACACGATGATGTAAAAATTTTAAGGAATAAAAGTAACTCCAAGAAGGAAATAAATTTCCTCTGCAAAAGACATAAAAGCTTGTTAATTTTAATTCACGTGTTTGTTACAATCACTTTTCTGCAGAGTTGAAGTAACATTAAAAGTGTGTTGACTCTATTTTTAACACAGTTTTGTTGTTGAAATAATATTTACCTCCTCAAATCAGCACTGAGAAAAATGAAAATGTTAAAATTACAGTATTTGGACTGTTGGCGCTTTGAAGTTGAAACAACATAAAATACGTTAAAATACAGCAAAAAAACATAGAAATAACTTTACATGTTCTTCTATTCAATAATACATTTTTTGTTAATACTTTGGTTTCGTTCAACATGTGATATTGGTGACACACAAAAATCATAATGTTGGAAGAACCAGGATTAAATGTTAATTTTTTAAGTAATATTAACCATCTCTGTTGTCAATCCAAAGAAAAAATAAATTAAATTACGATTTCTGGTGAATGAATTAACGTTGAAATTTGTGTTGAATGATTTATATTAATTTAACATTTCTAGGAGTTGAATTAATGCTCCCAATCCCGAATAATTTGTGCACTATTACATTTCACTGAACGATGTAAATATTTTGCCTTAAAATGAAAGTGTTTAAAATGCTAAAGTTGAAATTTCAAAATGATCGTAAAGTGCTGTTGCCTTTATGTGTCTGTTTTGATTTTTTATTTAACGGAATAAATGTTAAGTCTACTAAAAGCGAGGGTTAATTCCCATATTAATAAGACGTCATACATTTAGTCATGTAACATTGAATGATATAGGAATTTACATGTTATGTTTGCGTGATGTTTGCAGAAATAAACAGTAAACAGTTATTGAAATTCTTGCTATCGAATTACAGATGGCGCCTGCTAAAACTTCACGTACCTTTACTGTCTGTCCCAGCATAAGTAACCTTGTTGTTCGACATCGTTTCTTAAATGAATAAAAGTCATTCATGTTTCGAATGTGTCCGAGTCCGATTTTATAAAATTCGTTATAAAACTCGAGGTTTGTTCAGCTCTTCTTGCACACCTCACCAAAGGTTGAAGTGTTTACCACCTTACTTTGGCAGTGCCGCAGTATCGCAAAATGCTGCGACAATGTTTGCAACACTTTTTTTGAATTAATGATGCTGTTGAATCAAAAAGCAAAGCGTATTGAAACATTGAAACAAAAGTCATAAATGTTAAATCTTACCTAAAAAAGTTGTTACTTCAAGCTAGTGATGCCGCAATTGGACAGAGAAGATCGATTCTTAAAAATCGATTCTTTTCAGTCTCCGATTCTCAACTTTCGATTAATCGCCTCTCAAATAAATCGATTCCTGAAAATCGATACTAATTTTTTAGATAGCTTACGTAGGGGAAAGTGGGGCAGGTTCGGACACGTAATTGCAAAAATTAATAACCTGTGAGCAACTAAAAATCAGATTAGAGTCGGCGGTGCAAAGAAAAAGTATGTCTGTTACTAACGCGGCATTAGGCTGATCTGACAGTTCATGAATGTATTAGATTCATTAATTCAGTTAATCACAGACATACATTTTCTTTGCACCGCCGACTCTAATCTGATTTTTCGTTGCTCACAGGTTATTTCAAAGTCAAGAGAAAATTCAGGTTTTAATTCGAGTCTTACAGATACCTTGGTCTGTTTCCAATATTCAGCGCTTATCTTAAACAAAAAAATACAGTCGTTTTTGTTCAGTTGCATTTTTCCGAAACTGCGGTACATCTGGACAACAGTATTTATCAGAAAAAGGTTTATTGAATGTTGTAACCATAAATATTGACACAAAATTTGCAAATTGAAGGCATCTTTGAAGTTCCTGGCGTTGACTTTGGATTAGGTAATTTTGAGGCTATATCTTCTCTGGAAATATTCAAAATGTCTTGCAAGTCCCGGAATCGGAACCCGCCTTTATAATTTCTCAAGAAATCCATGACGTAATCGTCTTTATTGCAAACCACTCTACCGATAAAATAAAGTATTTTTTATTGGTCCGAGACTGATTTATCCGAACTGGCCCCACGTAGCAAAAATACATAAATGACAAAATATTACTTTGCACATGGTTTGAATTTACTATTTTGTGTGGTCATGCATCGCTAAACGTATCCAAGTCTGAGGTAATTACATAGTATGAATATTACCTCAAAGTTGTTGGCAAGCCATTAAAGCTTACAATTTCTGCAGTAAAAGAGTTTTATAAGAGGAACTCTATTTTTGAATTTTCTCAAATAATTGTATTGTACGTGATCCAAGTTGTTCAACAATAATAAACCACGACACTACTACTGTAGTAGGAAGCGTATTCTCGAAATGTCAAATTTTATAGCACTCTATGGTGTTAAATTCGATTTGTCCGGAGGTGCCCCATGTCCGAGGATGCCCCACTTACCCCTATTCGATAAGGAGCTTTAGAGATATTTAAATGTGTATATGCATGTAACTGTTGTATGCATACCCAAATTATGGGTTTCGTGCATTCTTGTGGTGGTTCAAATTAGAATAGTGTCCCACTATTTAACCGCCTTGGTGTGTGTGTGTGTGTATAGCACGGTTACGCGATGCGAGGCTTCACCCTTTAGTCCAAACTGCGTCCAAATCAAACACACCTTTTTTTTATAGCCAACTTAAATTCAAGAAGTTACAAAGATCACGTTTTACAAGTTTATGAGTACCTAACTTAAAAAAAAGAATCGAATCTTCCGATTATCGACTTTTAAGAATCGATTGCGATTTAAATCTAAGTTTTAAAAGTACGATTAATAATCGATACAAAATTCTGGGAATAATCGATTCTCTACAAATCGATGAAAGAATCGGCATCACTCTTTAACTCAATTAAAGTGTTAGTCATATATTTTCTTTTCTTTGACTCAAATTTAGATTACATTGTTATAACAACTTATTGAATTGATCTAAAAATGTTTGTGACTTATTTTAAAATATTTGTTCACATTACTGTAACTTTGCACTGAGTTAAATAAAACATCATTAACTTTTATTTGAACGCTAACATATTTTTTTAACATTTTCCAATGGTTTGATACAAAGCCTTCATGGAATTGTTTATATACAACCTGAAATTGAAGTTGATTTAACGTGTTTTGAGTTGAAGTAACTCATTATTTTTCTCTGTAATTTTCTGTGTAACATGTTCATCGGTTCGGAAACATTTAAACACACAGATATGTAAAATTTTTAACAAAATGAAATCGTAATATTTCTCCGTTTCGTATATTTAAAATTTTTAATTACTGTACAGATTGTGAAATATACATCGAAAAGTGTTACTTTAAAGAAATAAAGGAATAGTTTTTATTATATTAGGTGAAAATTTAACTTTTCTGTAGAAACAATTAATTACTTACTTCTTAAACCCCGTACAATTTTTGGGTATGTACGCTCATTTTATGATGATTAATCAAAAAATTGAATTTTGACAACTTTGTACGTATTCTGTCCCACTATGCACTGAAGGACAAACTGAGCTAAAATAATTGAATTAAAACAAAGATTTTAAAAAAATTCAATCCTGACGAAGTTTTTAACCGATAGTAATTAGACGTTGGGTGATTGTGTGATTTTTAAAGTGTCCGTCAAAAGATTAGGTATGTGATTTAAACAATTGCCTAATAATTGTCTGAGTAAAACACCACAAGACTAAAATCTTATTGACGCTCAAAAATTAAATATTTAACAAAAAAAAGAAATAAAAATCTTTATGAACTGAAGAAAGTTTTGAAATACTGAGGAAGGGTTATAATCGACTAAGTTTAAATTTTGGCTTAATGCAACCTTAAAATAAAATAACAGAGAAAAGAATAAAATAAAAACCATGGTGAGAGATAAAATTTTTGTATTAAGGTTTAAAATTTTTAGTTTTTTTAAATTTTTAAATTTTTGAAGTTGTCACTTTCAACAGTTACATAAATATTTATCAGTGATAGCAAACTTAGCATTTTCCAGAAGATTTTTGCCATTTTTAAAGAAAATGGCTGCGAAATTTATACCCGGCTGCACCAACTTTTTAAGCAGAACTTAAATTTAAGCTGCGTTTAGAGTATGACTTTTACGTATGGTCAGAATACTGTCAAACACATTCTGATAGTCATTGAAACTTCAAATAGAATGTGGTTAATATCTTGTTAAACCTATAAATAATGACATAGTCTAAACACCACTTAAATTTAAGTTCTGTTTAAAATATTGGTGCAACCGGTCATTAACGTTTTAAATAATGTATTAAGTGCATTTTAGAATTCTGAATAATATTTTCCTTTACCGTTTTGCTCTAAAATTTGCGAGAACGCCAATATTTGCAAATATTTAATTTAACATGCTATTTCCCTATGTCTGAAAAACGATTCAACACAGTGTCTAAAGAAAATTAAAATTTAGAATTTTTCTGATTGAGGATATTCACTTTTCAGATGTTCTTTTCTTATTCATAATGAGTTTATTCGTTTCATTTATCGTAGCCATAGTTAATTTTCAAAGTGTATAATTAATTCAGGACAAATAATGCTGTAATAAATTTTTGCTTTTCCAATCCAGTTTTTTACACTCCGCTGTTTATTTTTCTTCGCATCATTTATAAGAGCTTATTAAAGAAGCGCAGATGTATTTGAGTAAATCATTTTTTTTTACAAATGGAAACAATCTTGAGGTTACTGAAAGATTTATCACCTTCGAAATATCGAAATATTTTCGCTTTTTATTAATGACAAGATCAATTTCTTTAATTTTAATTCATTATTCTATTAGAATTTTTTGAGCTGCTTCTTCGACGCTTATTCAGAAAACATGTAAATATAACTTTTTGCATTAAATCAATAAGTACAAATATTAATCTACATTACTAAAAATAATAATAATTGGGTATAATTATCTGGGTTATTATTATTTTTGTAGCAGGTAGCGACTTGACAGCCAACTCGTTACAATTCTAGAATCGTTTATATCAAAACTTATCTGCTTGCAGATAACAAATTATTTTCTCGTCGAAACAAATAACGTAGAACGAATTCTAAAATTGGAAACTCTTGAAAGCTCATTTTGATAAATTTTTATGGAGCAGTACACAGTGGAATAATTTAATTTTTAGATAATTTAGAAATTAAATTAAGACAAAAGCCTCTTTCTATCTTCAAGTGCTTTAAATATTTTAATACGATCCGGAACTTAAAAAACGTTTCATTTTGACATTACTAGATCTGTAAAACTTTTATCAACATAGTATTAAATTTACGAATTTAATTTATCTATAAAATTAAATCCTTCAGTTGTAAGGGAGATGGGGGAATGAGAGCCACTTACGAGAACAATAATGAAAGTACTTTAACATATTTGTTGGTGCAAAAATAACATGTTCACTTCTCTTCTTATTACCTTCGGGCTCTCATTACCCCACGTTCCCCTACACAAAATAAAATCTATTTATTTTCTATTGTCTAATATATTTTTGAACCTGAATTAAACTAATAAGTGATTTATAAATAATATTATGAACTCAGTAACTTAGCAAAATAAGATCAACTGACCTATCCAAATAAACACAATTCGCTACACTAACATAAAATAAATAAACCCGTAATTTACATCAACAGAGCAAAAAAATGTTAAATATTTGCGGAATCCATTCTCTATAAATTCGATTTGGCGCGGAAGGATTACGTAATCGAATTAAGAAAATTAACGAGCCTTTTCACCTAAACAAAATAAACTTTTTAAGCTAAAGACGTCCGCTCTTTCCGGCTAATTTATTGCAGGCCCCTTTAAAGCGGCTTGCTTTGAAGAAACCGATTTAGCCCGAGCGAATATGAGGAACTGCTGTTTTTCAGATTGTTTGGGAACGAAATGCGATTGCACGGTCTTTTCGCCGAAAATTTCGAACCTGCGGGCCAACCAAATCAACGAAACAACATTGGAGATTTCTTGGGAAACTGGACTGCGCAACAGAAGATTCAATAACTTGAGCGACATAATTTTCCAGTAAGTATTCAATGTGCAAAAGTTTGCCTAAAATAATATTTACGTTTTTAGAAGGTTGATGTTATTCTATTTGTTATTTTTGTTTTAGTTTGCTCAACACTAAAAAGCAAAGAACTTATTTGCCGGTGCATTTAGAGCAAGAGAGTCTGAAGAACGATTTTTTAATTTTAAACATAAACGTCACCGAAGGCCTTTACACCTTGGAGGCAAAATTCTTTAACAATTTCACGTGTAGTGTAGTATTAACGTCTGAATTTCGAGGTACTATTAATTTAAAAAGGCTCTTTTTCAATCACTCTAAATTTGTTTTATTTTTGTTTAGCCAAACAGGTGGCATCAATTTACGAAAAGGTTAGTTACAGTTTTAAACAATTAAATCCAATAATGTAAATGTTTTTATTAAAGGCACCGGATGTTAAGCAAGATCAACCAGAGGAGAAAATATTTAAAGCTATAAACGAAGGTATGTCCGAAAAGTAATTTGAACTTACATCAACTTTGAACAGTGGTATTCATTATTTGTAAACAAATCGTAACACACATTGTATTCTATTTGTGTACGCGTAACAACAACATATAAATGTCTAATGTTTCAGAAGTGAATGCAAATCTTACTATTGGCGTGTTCTGTGCTAAAGAAGAACATGAAATGAGATTTAATCTAAACTGGAATGAAACGACAGGTAAAATTAAGCGTTTTTACAAAAAAAAATATCTTAAGAAATATTTTAGAATTTAGATAGGTAATACCAATTTTTTTTTAGAAGATAATACAACAAATTTCTATGAAGTTACCTATAACACGGTTCCTACTGAATCTCCAATTTGTGGAAAACCAGCAAATTTCAGTTATAAATATGAGGTAAAATAAGAAATAGTTTAAATGTAAGAATAAATTGTATATTACATTTTTTTTTAAGGGTAAGACGTCGGTGATCGTTCCTCCCCCTAATCAGTCATCCAACGTCCTTGGAAATTGTACTTATGGAGTTACAGTGCGTTCATACAAAAAGAAATTATTGCCTGTGCTTATGAGCATGTATACAGCGAAACTTAACGTGCCAGGTGTGTAGGTCATGCATAGATTATACAGATCGTATTATGAATCACTTCCGGTAATTTATTTCAGATTTACTGTATCTATCGCATTATCTATTTATACAGGGTATTATCGAAATTGAATCATTTATTGAAAGTGCACACACTCTCGTATCGTATTATGAATCACTTCCAGTAAATTATTTTGGATTCATAGCATACAGGGTATTACCGAAATTGAAACTGCACACACTCTTCAAAGTAGGTATAAGAAAAACAAGCATTTTACGAAAGCTATTGGAACATTGAAATAAAAGGTCTGCTTTCTCTGAATTTAACTTCCATCATTACACGTTTGTATTGAAGGGGACGCGGCAATTGTTTTCAAATAAAATCGATTGTTACATATCTAATTTCAAATAACAAACACATGGCCGGATTCTCGGAGTTTGCAGCGGTATTTTTGCGAGCGGTAGGCCAACAATTCGAGGCGCCGCTTTTTTCCTTTCAGAGTAGATCACCCTCGGCTAGTTGTAAATCTGTCAGAATAACCTTTATCTGGGTATTTCGAAGTTCTGTACAAAATTTAGTCACGCTGAAATCGCAGGTACTTGTACGTCAGCGGAAAAATCATAAGTTAAAGTGTTTTGTTTTTGTCTGTTTCTTTTCCAAAGCTGGCGCCTTCAAATCCACTATAGATGCACAGACGTCATAAAACAAATCTATCTGACGTTTAAATTGGTTTCTTAGATTTTGTACACATTCTGTCGCGTTAAAATTGCAGATAAACGGCCCACGTGGTTAAAGTTATCAAATTACATTGCGAGTTAAAACCTTCGCTGGAGTCTGTTCCCTTGCAGTCCGGCAACAGATACTTTAAAAATGTCCGCTTTTACACTTGAATAGTAAAATTTATGGGGGTTTCGTTTGCGCCAGATGACAGCGAATAATCCTGATAAGTTAATAGGGGGGCTCTTGATACATTTTTGGGGATCTGGGATAGTTGGGCGATATGCTACGACTATGATTGGTGAAGTAATTTCAGAATTTCGCTGCAAAGTCCGAGGGGGTGTGTTTTAATTGTTTTCTTGGAAGTACGGGCCGTGAAGAAACAGACAGATAACATTGACACTTTAGCGAGAACGGTTGAGTTCATTTCTAATTTGGCTTAGTTGTGTTTTCCCTTAAGCGCTTGTAGTCTTTATTCATTTTATAGTTAAATAATTATTTCGATACGGGTTAAATACAGTGTGTTAAGAAGGGCAATTAACAACCAACGCGTGCGTTGCGACGCGAGTGCTTTAAAGCAAAGTGAACAGTGCGGATGTGAGACGGATTATACGGCTTAGGTAATTGACATTTATTTGTATACCTTCAGCGCACCTTTGGTGGTAATAACTGCGTAGGGATAATTTGATTTGCATTAATTAGACTAAAGAGTCAGTAAAGTTCATAGTATCATTGCATTGAGTTAACTTTAATCAAATTATTTTTAATCACATTTCAGCGAGTGGCATTCATCTTAGAAAAAATTATTGGTCATTGTTTCTTTAGTTATTAGACCAATTCCGTAATTTAATCAACCAACAGCAATTAACTATTCCCCGCATCTACCTGGGACTTCAGTACAGTGTACTTTTAGAAAGCATTCTATCCTTGGGGATTTTCCCCGGCAAATTGGGAACACTAACGGTTGTTTTTCGATTTGTACTGGCGTGAGGCAATTATATCTGCCGCTGGAACCAAGTGCACCAGCACAAAATAAACAAAGAAATCAATTAATTGTCACTATGAATTTCGTGAAACTACGAGGCCGAACAATTTGAACTGCATAGTCATAGCCATTCTCTTAGTAAAGTTTCTCTTCCACCCTGTATGTGTGTGAACCGAATTGGGGTCTTTGCCGAGAGATTTGCCGGTTAATTAGAAGCGATTGCCTAGAGACTGCAATGCCAAAACCACCCATAGTGGAGTGCAAAAAGAGCAGTCAAAGCTGGGGTCTTGCGCTATAAATTAATTAGATAGGTTAGACGGCGAAAGAGCGATAGACAGAGGGACCTGAAAACCAGGCAAGTGGGTACAGAGTACTACCCTCAACGCAAGGCGAAAGTAGTCGAGATGCTTCTACTATTTCGACATTAATTAACGCTCTGGTGGGGGAGTAGCAGTAGTTCGGCTCACTACACTCCACCGTATTAATCAGGTTAGCTAGAGATAGGTACCCAACACCTCCCACGGGAGTCCCTAAAAAGCAGGTGATTGCTACTGATTTACTTGCAAATTGATCCCTGAAGGCGGCATTTTGTATCACATACTCCCCCAAAACATCTGATTAATTCATTAATTAACTCCATTAATTAAGTACAATGTAGTCCCACTGTGACACATTGTGCGTTTATTAAGCAGAACATATCTTTGAGTACGATCAGAAGTGACGAACACTTGTACCAAGACTCGAGCTAAGTTGAATTATTAATCTAATTAAGGAGCAGAGCTCTCCAACAAATACCAACGGTGTGAATCGAAAGAAAGTCGATCGCGCCGATATTAGAAAGCGAAATATGTTAAGCGAGTTATACTGTACTTTCTGAGAATCGTAACTTTTGTTTAGTTGTATTGATTTCAAACGTAAGGGTTTTACGCTCACGATATCTGACCCCACAGAGGCAGATATCAAGAGTTTTTCCCATTTTTTTTTTCAATAAATAATTAATTAAATTTAATTGTTGCGTTTATTTTAAATTTCCAACTATTTGTTCTGGAGAGTTATTTACTGCTCGCACCAAGAGAACGGGTTATCACGACGTAGCTTCCTATTAACAAAGATCACGAGCCATAATCCAAGTATTATTAATTATAGCGAATTCTCCGAAGAGTCGTTCAATCCCACAGAAAATATAGTTCAGTAGAATAACTCTTAGGCGGCCGCAGTAGTCAATAGCAGGTAGCAGTCAGACCCGTAGTGCAGATAATCTTACTAACCTTTCGGCAGCCTTTCGGTAGCCACGGGGCAGTTATTTAAATTGGCAATAAATTTTAAGTTGGTTTGTTTGTACATTTTTATTGCTTATTTACTTGTACGTAACAGTTAACAAACAAGGATTTTATTAGTGGGCGCGTTACACTCTGATCACCTTATATAAGTTAAGGATTCCAAAGATTTCAGTTCGGTAACACCCTGTAGTTCAGAGTTAAGATTGAATCGACTCACGTGCATTTTTAATTGCAAAAATCAAAACATCATTTTATTACTAGTACATTAGATAATAGATTAATTAGTAATTAATAAGAAATTTTAAATTTAATTCAACTTTTCCAGCGAAAGAGTTGTTTATCAAATTATAATTTAATTTGAAAAATATTTTTGTTTGTTATAGCGTGTGTGGATACTTGTTGTAACTGTAACATATACAAGCCGAAATTGTCAAACCTGTCAATAACGAGGATCAACCTCACGAAATATGTTATATCGTGGGAGAGCGACAGTAGATCAGAGAACAATTTTACGAGTATCACGTTTTAGTAAGTAAATATTTACTTGTTTTTTTTTGCGTAATATTATAATAGTATATACAAAGTGTTCGTGTCTTGTTTTATTAGTAATATATTTACCTCTAACTATTCCAATAGGAGTTACTGTTTTTGTAATTAAATTTATTATAATTTTTTTTTATACACATCCGTACATATTTATGTGTACTGAATTTATAAGAGGAAGTGGCCTTGAAATTCCGTTAAAATTGAGCACAAACTTTTCCTTTATTAATTTTTTTAAGTTGTTTATAAAAACCTTAAATTATGAACAGAAATTATGATGCCTTTGCAAATTGCAGGCATTACATTCTCCAACGATTTAACACACAGCACTCACCGCATTGTTACTAACACAATACAATGAGTTGCCTATACGGCGGGGTCACGGGGATTGAAATAATTTCTGATGTCCCTGTATAAGAAGAGGCGTAAACAATATTTTTTAAATTCTTGATGGATACATCAAATATCTTTGACATCAACATAATAATTATTTATTGTCTAAGTGTTGATAGCATTTTCTTAAGTGGATAAAATATATCTAAAACACGCATGCAATACAACGTTATATCCACAATCACCACATTTATGGAATCAGAATGAGCGAAATTTAATTAAAAAATATTCGTATTCGTAAAATGAAACGTGACAGGCTTTGTCATACCTTCTGGTTGCTACGGTACGTTGTTTATTATTATCCACTAGTGGAATAAAGTAACTTTATTCCACTAGTGGATAATATGTCACTTTAAATGCTTCATAAGTGTGGATAAAAGTCCAATTTTAATGTGATAGTGGATAAAATAATTAATTCTCACTGTTGAATTATTTTAATTTTGTTACGAAGGATGAAAATGTTACTAAAAGGCATTTTTACTGATCAATTCGATAGTGTAACTTTTCTTATTACAGTCTCAAGAATTCTGACGTTCCAGTGGTAAACATAGGACCAGGAAGTTTCAATGAAAATTACACAATTCTCGTTTTCAATGTAACGACGGGATTTTTCATATTGGTTGCGGATTATTTAAACATTTATAATTGTCCAGCAACGTTGAGCACTACATTCGGAGGTAATTAAACAATACCAGATAATAAATTGATTTAACTTTTCGTTCATTTCTATTTTGTTCATTTACATTGTAAATTTATTTTTAATTTTAAAAAGTTGATAAAACTTGTCCGCATAAGAAAGGAGCAAAATAGGAAATTGAAAATACTCGCAAATGTACATGGAAAAAAATATTTAAAGTCTTATTTAATTAGCCTATAATTTTAAAAAGATAAAAATTATAATTTGGCACCAACGATCCATGAAATTTGCAGGTGAACTGAATTGTTTGTATTTACTAAATTGATTTTTGAATAAATTAGTTATTATAACGTGAGTAATTATTATCTAAAATCTAAATCTTCGTTATTTAACTCCAATTAATTGTTTATTAATCTTATTTTGGCGAAAATATAGATGTACCAGCTGACTATGGAGATCCTCAACAAACAAACTATGAAGAATTTCAGTTTAATTATGAAGCCTATTCCGAAACTACTACTGATAGAAACCAGAGCAGCATAGGAAAGGATTATGACTACAGCGTTATTCCAGCTGATCAAATCACGTCGCTCTTTGTAGATACCTTCTGCGATCCTGAAGAGCACATAATTAAATTTAATTTAACCTGGGATAAACCAGAAGGTAAAACTACTAAAAAAACCTAACTTTCTATTTGCCAAATACTTTTGACTTTCTCAGGAAATTCGCCACCTTACCAATACAACTTTATTTATCAAGTAGTTTCTAATGAAAAACATCCATGCGCTGAAGGTCAGAAGTTCAATTACGAATACGGACATGAGGTAGGTACTTTTTCGTAGATTTTCTAGAATCAGTTTTTTGAAATTTTGTTTTTTTTTGAAAGAATATGACGCAGATGATAATTCCACCCCAAAACTACATCGAATCTGTTAGAATACAAGGGAATTGCACTTACCAAATATCAGTGATTGCTCTAAATAAACAGTTACTTCATAACAATGAAGATATTTTCGTTACTGAAGTTGATATTCCACGTATGTATTGCAATACAAAAAACTTTGCTGAGGAAAACGTCAAAGTGAATTAATTTTTCCAGCATGTGTAGGGACTTGTTGTAATTGTGATATATTATTTCCAAATCCAGAAAATGTTACAGTTACACAGCTTAACTCTAGAAGATATAAAGTGTCTTGGAACAGTAAAAATCACAAACCTAGAAACAACTTCACGAATATTACCTTTGAGTAAGTGTGGCTATTTTTTATTTTACGTTCGGGCAATTTTATTTTAATTTCAGTTTAAGAAATCCTGAAATACCTTTACCTGACTTTGGCCCTGAAGGCTTCAAAGAAGATTTTAAATATGTAGAAATGAATGTTACTACTGGAAATTACACATTGATAGCAGACTTTATTAACAACTATACTTGTCCTAGTACTTTGTACATTCCATTTTCAGGTACGTTAAATTAATGTTTTTATTAATTTTTTTAATATCTTTTTTTATTTTTAGTTATTCAACACAAACCTCAGGTGAAATGTTAATTTTTAATAAATAATTGAGCGGCTAGGAAATACCATTCATCTTTTTTAGGGAACGAAGATGTGGATTCAACTACTCATAATAATTTCTGCATCGGTTACCATTCTAGTTATATTGCTTTTCTTTCTCCATAAACGCACGAATATTATTAAGGATTTTATTTTCTCAAGATTCAGAAATGAGGAAGGAAGAGACTCACGATATCTTTCAATTCCAACTGCAAGGTAATGTTTATTAACTTTTTTTTAATTTGAATCACCTTGTACTTTTTACGAAAAAATGTTGGTTTCTCTATAATTTTTCTTTCTAGCAACAGAAAAATGGAAAATTCAAACTGGCTTTACGTTGACCAGGAAATAATTGTAAGTAGAGGTAAAGTTGAAATATATATCTTGTGAATGTTTTCTGTCCATTTTAAGGACGGAAACGTGGATGAATTTGAGTTTCCAAGCTCACGCTTAAGCTTGATAAAAGAAATTGGAAAAGGGGCATTCGGGCAGGTATTTTTGGCGAAAGCCGTCAACAATGAGGGTGCTCAAAAATTCGTGGCCGTAAAGACTCTGCGAGGTAAGAATAAATGTCAGGTGGACAAGTAACGCATTCTTGAATTTTTGTAGAGAGTGCACCTCCGGAAGAAGTAGATGACTTCCTATCGGAAATCCAAATTTTGAAAAAAATCGGCAATCACGCCAACATTGTTATTATGATTGGTTGTTGCACTTTAAAAGAACCTTACATGATGATTATGGAATTTGTTCCCTGCGGTGACTTGAAGCAGTATTTGCTAGATTTAAGGGATCAGTGGCACGTTCGAAAAGGCATCCTTTTAGAAACTTCTGAGTAAGTTACAAATTGATTTAAAAGATAGCATGGTCTATCAGTTATTGTAAATTTTCGTTCTAGGTCTGCTTCTTACATCGAACCAGAAAGTCCGATGTCCGGAATGACGACAAGCACTAGGCCTTCCGTGGCAAGTAAGTTTCTGTACCGAAAATTTGTGATTGTTAAGTTTTATACTTTGGCAGCACAATATACGAACTTGAGTGAAGCAAGGACGCCGAGAACTCCATCAAGCCCATCAAGCGAAAGTCACTTTACCTATGAAATAGATCGCGTCTTGGATCACAACGAACTTCAGGACTTTGCATTTCAAATAGCCAAGGGCATGGCTTATTTGGAAAGTATTCCAATTACTCACAGGTAGTAATTTGTGCCCGGTAGTGTGAATGTCTCGCAAACTTCTACATTTTAGAGACCTGGCGGCTAGAAATATCCTGATAAACGAGTATAAAGTTCTGAAAATATCAGATTTTGGATTATCCCGAACGGGGCCGTACATCAACAATAAATTAAAGAAACTACCACTGAGGTGGATGTCGGTTGAAGCAATTGAAGAACACTTTTACGACAACAAGAGCGACGTTTGGGCTTTTGCTGTGGTCTTATGGGAAATAGGAACCTTAGGTAAATTTCGAATATTTAATTTTAAAAAAATTGGACGAATTTTTTTAGGTGGTTTTCCCTACGAGAATATTCCAGACAACATGCTCATTTATTACTTGAACACCGGACAGCGTTTGACCCGCCCGGAAATTTGCACGGACGATCTTTATTCGTTGATGCTGAGGTGTTGGTCTCAGGACGCGAATCTTCGGCCGTCTTTCAAGGAATTGGTAGATCTTCTGGACGCCAAGAAGAGAAGAATCTACGTCGACTTCAGTCAGCTGAATCCCACGTATATGTTTCCCCCGAGTTCGAACAAACGCAATTTTGAACGCAATATTGTGCAAACAGTTCAAAGTGTACAAAATACGGACCAGAGGGTGAAATACCTCGAATGTTAGGGGAAATAGGAAGGGGATGGTTGGAAGAGGAATCTCAAAATGTACCATGACAATTATGTTAATTGTAAAAAGTGTATGAGTGGTGACTAGAAAGTAAATAATAATGCTTGGTGTTTGTTTTGCATTTACTTTCTGGACACTTCTTCATTCTTATTATTATTTTGATAGTCTTAGGCAAAGTTAAATGAATTTATATTAAATTTGATTTTAAGATGTTAATAATACAGATGCAATAAGGCCAATCCTTGGCTTAGGTGAACTTAGGGCATCAAAATTTCTGAAAATAATTCATCTAGTATTTAATGAAGTCAAGGATTAAGAATATTGAGTTAACGCCTAAAGCGCCAAAGCTGGTCTTAGATGTAAGGTACACGCCAATTTTTATTTTTATTTAACAAAAATAATTAATGTACAGTTCTATATTAAAAAAAAAACATTTTACATTACAGTTAACGTAAGAAAGTAAATTTACAGTAAATATTTTTCAGTATTTATGTTTCGTAAATATATAAATTACGTAAATATAATTTTTAATCTCATTTTCATGAAAAGTTAAAAAGAAAACTTATTACAGGAAATTCACTTAAAGTTTAAAGTATAAGGGCTTTGACGACAAGAATCCAAGTATCAAACCTTCACAACGCACAAGTATATTATCATCATCATCAACAGTATACTTCTGCTTTCTAAAACTGGAGTCACTGCTGTTGCACGGGGATCATACCTTCATTATTGCCTGTAGCAAAAGTAATTTCTTGAATTCTCCTTGGATATTTCAAACACAAAATACCCTGCATAGATGCTATGATCGCCCTGCATAGGTTTTGTGCCTTAAATAGAATTTGAAGAAAAGTTACGTAATCCAATGTAACTATTACTAAAATCTTACCAATAGAAATCTGTCAGAAACAGCTATACTGTAGGCTATCAACAGCATGGTTATTATGAAGGATATAGTTACAGACATACACGGAATGTAAGAGGAATCTTGATTGGTTACAATCAGTCTCTAAAATAGGGATATAGAGATGTATCAGCTAAAAAATGTATACATTGGATTGAGAACCGTGAGAGGGCATCGTTCATTCAATCTCTCATACAAATTTCTGACTACTGAAAGTAATAAATACTTCCTTTAATTTTAGCTTACAATTTGAATAAACAGTAATTTGTAATAACAAATAAAATATAGATCATTTTCTTACTAAATGCCAATCTGTAAATCTGAGTTAAGAAAAATATACACAAAAGTTAGAAGGAGATAACTACATAAAAATTTTTTTTTGGCTTATCGATCAGCATATAGTAAAAAATGAACTGTAGTCAATCTTTTGGATGATCTGCTAAATAATTTTTTTTGTCACTCGTTATGTTTAATCAAAAATATGACAAATTTACTTCTTACCAGATTCCTTAATGGTGATGCCATTAAAACTAATAAAGTGATTGTGATAACTAATCCAAATCTATATGCAATTTTTTCTTGGTTTTCTATTGCAGCGTATGTGTATAAAATGCAAATAAAAGTCATTGCATATAAGAGCGGCTCGCCAACGTTTTCCCATCTATCTCGTGAATAAATCGTGTAGAATGTAATACACATGGTATGTATTACCAAAGATATTGCGCATATTGCGATTAAAATTTCGTCTTCGACTAACAAAGAATACTTGAAATTTAACGCCGCGCTGTAATTTAGAATTTATGGAAGTGTTTCGATCGGAAACTGCAAAAATTCTTACACAGTGAAGCCTACGACGAATGGTGTCATGGAATACCCGTAGGTATGACCTTGCTTATATATGTCATAACAGACCAAAAGACCCATGGAGTAATATATCACTGTGAACCATAGGGCTAATTTGCCAATTTGGTCTCTGTTTGTTTCAAGATACGTCCACATATTTTGTACTGGAATTTAGATTGAACAGTTTTGAATTTGCCGAAAGAAATGCCATTTTGACATAGAACTGACAGGTTTGACGTTTATGTTATGACAGAACAAATTCAGTTACCTACTTCATTTTTTAAATTGTAGGCGTATTACGCATAGACAGAAATAATAATATAGTAAAATCTTCGTTATAACGTATGGTCCCAAAGCTTTTGGGAAAAAAATTAGATGCTGTTAACTTTTTCAAAACTCTTTTACTTTTTAAAGTAAGTGTTACAACAATTAACAGTAAATACTTAATATTTAAATTATTGATAGTGGGCCATTATCTTCAATAGTCCTCACTTTTCTTCTGACATTTTCTGGACAACAGCAGGATCGATTTCTCGAATTTCTATGATGAAATTTATTGAATCCTATGTTATACCGTGCGATCCAATATTATTTAAATAAGGGGAGGCTATGAAAAATAAAATCAGAGTTTTATCTTGACTCGAAACTTTTAGTCTGACATTTGCTTTCTGACACCTGTCAAATCTGTTGTTTAAACGCTCTAGAACACCGTAGTCATTGGTCTGCAAGCAATCACGCAGCATTTGAAATTGGTCGTTGTCATATTAAAAAGTTTTAACAAACCCTTACGTATTTAATTAGAAGATTTTTTTCTATTGTCGTCAAATGTATCTTGACGTTTCAGTTTTGACAGTCGGTCAATAGGTTAATTGTACCAATTAAACTAAACGTCTGTTCGTTTGTATTGCTCGGAGCTACTCTAAAAATTGTCAAATGTAGTTTTCGGTCAAATTCGTTTCTCTCGCTCCGAAAAAACTTCGAATTTGACTGAAAACTTCATTTGACAGCTTTTGGAGTAACTCCGAGCAATACAAGCGAACAGACCTTAAGACTCTGATTTTATTTTTCGTAGCCTCCCCTTATCTAAATAAAATATCGGATCGCACCTTATTTCATTGCTATTACCAAGGTTGCCAGATATCGGAAGTTTCGTCATTTATCGAAAATATTTCTATTAAATTGAAAAAGTTTATTGAAAAAAAAATGAGAAAAAATTCTGACATGACAAAAGATGCATATTATTATTACATTATTAACAGAGTTCGGATATTTCGGAGCGTTGCCATGGTTACGTAATGACTGCGAATTTTTTATTGGTCCTCGTACTGTGTAACCATGGCAACGCTGCGAATGTCCAAAGTTTAATTATTATGCAATACTTACCTATGTCATATCTATATTTTATATGTAACAAGTGATTCAATTCTTTTTGTAACTATGAAATTTTAATTTCTTGAAAATAAAATCGTGTGTCTTTGACTATAATAATCAATTGCGTGTACTCTTGACGTGTACTTTCTTTTTAAGTGAGAAATGTGAACTTAAGATTTGATATCCAAATTTATAAAACCGTGTAAAACAGAGTTGCCATGTCTAGGGAAGTAAATTTTCCTAGATCGAGGGAGAATTCCCTAGGCACTAGCAACTCTGGTCTAAAACATAAAAAAAGCAGTTAGATTTTGTGTAGGGATGCAATATAAATAATTCAAATGACATACGAAAAAAAAATAATTAATCAAAGACATACAGTTTTATTCTCACAGAAAATAATCATAATGACAAGTCATGTTGTAAAGCCGAAACATTTCATGTGTAATATTTCATTACATTTCATTTCATTGAAATATTATGTATTTCGTAGCATCCATAAATTTCATGAAACTTATTTTGAATTTGCCGCGCAGAAAACGTCTGTGCATGGTTTGGATTTAGATGGTAATACGACTGCGATGAACGATGAACAATATAAACTCCACGCTCACGAGAGCTGACTCTTTCAAATGAATGGTCATTCACTCACTCTTCAAAAATGAATGATAATTCATGAATGGTATACGTAAATGTGTCGTGAATGATGAATGAGTCATTCACGAGTGAATGGAGAATGACACATACACCATTCACGAGAGCTGACCTGACTATTTCATTCACTCACTTTTAAATAAATAAATATTTTATGCACAACTTATTTTTATAAGTTTTTAGATACATTGTTTAATAAAAATGAATGCAAAGATTATAACAAATAAATAAAAATCAGATTCTTTTTACAAAGTGTGCAAAGTACAAATATCTATCGAGAGAGCCAGCTCTAGTGAACGCGAATGATCATTTACTCAAGAGAGCTAGCTCTCTTGCATGATGAATGATCTTTCACTCGAAGAAGCCTGCTGTCGTAATGGTGAATGATCATTCACCCAAAAGAGTCAGCTCTCGTGAATGATGAATGGTGAACGATGAATGGTGAATGTCGAATGGGGAATGAGCTCACCGGGGAAGTGAACGACCATTCATGAATGACTCTATCGGGTGAATGGTGAATGACCTCAGCAGAACGAATGGATTTTTCCATCACTACAGGGATGAACTCTGGGCATAAACTAACCACTAGCCGTCACACATATGCACATGCTCCATAACGACATTAAGGTAATAAGTAAAGGTCAGGTGGTACGTTACAGCCGTTACAGTTTCTGCTCTCACCGAGCATTCAAAGAGTGCACTCTGATTACACTCGAACTGATCCATTGATAAAAATGCAGAATGTCAGTTTTGAAAATGAATGACAATCAAGAAATTAGATTACAATACGTTTCATTGACAGTGAAACATTTCATGAAATATTTCAAAAAAAATGTTTCATGAAATATTTACTATATATCACTAGTGACAAGTGAAATTTGATTTGGCGCCAACTGAGAACTGAAACTCACCAATGCGTCAATCTACCGTTGAGAAAAACACCAAATGAACGCAATTTAATAAAACACGAAAGAAAATAATTTCGTTTTATTAATCATTTAGCGTTTTGTGAAAAGGTCTGCAGTCCAATAATCGCAATTTGAGGTAGCCCAAAGTTCTCGCCAATCACAAAAAATCATCGCAAATAAAAGATATGAGTAGATCAATTTGCAATAAATCGCGACCTCTGGCAACCCTGGCTATAACATAGAGCACACATACAGCGGCCATATTTAGTTACCTCTTTGGACAAGAAACTACTGTTAAGCTAGGTTCGCAGGTACCCGTTTATACGGTTGCGTTCGTCCGTCAACGGATGTTCCATTTTTGAAGCGTTCATTGCTATGCGGATAAATTTGACAGTTGGTTTGACGGCGTTTTGTAGTTGACATGTTGTTACATATTGAATATGTGCATTACTATACGTCTATTTTAGAGACAAAACTTCAGAATTAACTCATATCATGGTATATATTAATAATAAAAAAATTGCAATCAAATGAATACAATCATATTAGTTACAATTAAAATTAATTTAAAAGCACAAAAATGTAAAATTCCGTACCTAACCTCTACGTCACTATTTAAAAACAAAAACTATGCTGTCAACGGAAGAAATCTCCGGCGAAAGTTGATCTTGAACCAACTTCTCCGGTAGCCGGATAGAATGTGACCATATCGATAAACGCGAACTATGATTGGTCAACGTATTACCGGAGACGTATAAACGGATAGCTGCGAACCTAGCTTTAAAGTATTTTTTATAAGAGAAGAGCTCTGCGTCATTAATCGCCGAAATTACAACCGACAAATATTTCAGTATTTCTTTGTCAACGGTGCCAAAGGATGGAATTATGATTTTTATGTCTGATTAGGCAACGCCAGACGCGTTTTATTTATAACGCAGAGCTCTTCTCTTATGAAAAATATTTTAGAATGGCTCTCTCCTGTTCATTCTTTACTTGTAAGCTGATAATTTTCTTTTTTGATATTTTCTTACCAATGCAAGCTAGTGGATTTTTCTGCAGTTTATTACTTTGAAATGTACAAAGGTAATTACCGGATATCTCTTCTGCTTCATAGGAAAACTATAGAAAAAAAGCGACAGGACACGATTTTCTTGCTTACAGCAGGGGACCGTTCAGGAACTGTATCGCGAGAGCACTTTGGGCGTTTAAATGAAAAGCAAAATGCACAAAATTCACTTACATGAGAGAGAAAGAACATTACTAAAGCTGCGTTCGTTTATTCAACTCCGTTCACTCCATTTACTGTTTTCGCACTTTGTCCCAATCTTATAGCGTTTTTCACTGGGACGTTTTCAATGGCCGCGTTGTAAGAACCAGCGCTCAAGTAGCATTCATCTGTGATTGGTGGATTTTTTGAATTTCTTTGAAATAAGCCAATCACAAACGAATGCTACTTGAGCGCATGGTTCTTACGAACGCGGCCAATGTGAACTGTCCTGGTGCAACGACGTCATTGCACTCTACCAGTTTAATTATAAGTGCAAGAAAATTGCCCTGCCAGTGAAACACAAATATCAAAGTTAGTGCAGTTGTGCCTAAGAGGTTGGTGACAGATTCGTATTTATTTGAAGGTTATGTTTAAGTGTTCGTTACTAGTTTTACCGTTTGCATACCCGCCATATTTGCACTGACACCGTTGCACTGACCCATTACTTCAGTGCGATAAAATGCGCACCGAGTGTGAACTCAGTGCAATTTCGAATGTCAGTGAAACATGTGCACCAAGTCAGTTTTGCTCTAAAAAGACCCAGAGAAACACACAATTCGAAGTTGGTGCACCCTAGTGCGCACTCACTGCACAATATTTGTCCCAGTGAAAAACGCTATTACTTCTAGCGTTTTCGATTGAGCTGCACTGATAGCACTCAGTGCGCACTGACTTCAGATTTTGTATTCGATTGGTAATTTCAGTTCAAACTTTCTTCGTGTTTTATGTTCGATTGAAATTTTAGTGCGCACCAGTTTTGCATTCAGTGCAAGAATTTTGGAACTGACTTCAAAGGTAGTGCAAGCGTTTCAGTGCAACTTTTCTGTCATTTCAGGAGAAACATATTACAGATGATTTATTGACAGATAACAAAAATAATTTATTGTATCAAGAAATTGTTAATAATTAAGTTATTTGCTAAACACAGTTTGTCTAGTGCAAAAAGTCTTCGTCCGGAGTGAATTCCTTAAGAAGCGAATATGAATAATTACTGTATTTAGGATTTTTAATTTATTATAACAAATAAATATTGCATTTTTATATTTCTGGCAACAAATGATAATTTTGAGGTTACGGTTCAGTATATTTCCCGCCCCAGATCACATTTGTATTCGATTGAAACATGCACTAGTTTCGTTTTCTGGCAAAACTTATTGAGTGCGTGACGTAATATCAGTGTGACCCGAACTTTTCTGGTGCAAGTGAAACGAAAACGCTATTAATTATTTGCTCTCACTCTAATTTTACTCCATCCCTACACCGTGTGAATAAACGAACTCAGCTTCAGAGCGCGTTTTTTTTTAGTCGGATAATTTGAATCCAGGAAGTTGGCAACTCTGATTCTACTCGTTGATTGATGGCTTATCAAACATCTGTCAAATGTCAAAATAGGATAAATAGTCCTGCTGGTCAACAAATTTAATAACGGCAAAAGAAAAAAAAATTATATCACCACCACGATGATTATTCATACTTTCTGTAATTGATATACGGCCAACAAACGATAGGACTCGTTAATTTTAATCAGTAATACGGTTTTTTGTGTACAATGTTCCATAAAACTGAAAACGCGAAATGCAGTTTCCTGGAGCAGACAAAGGCAGCAAGAGAGGAAAGAGCGTTAGAAAAACGTAAAGACGTGGCTGCTACTTTAATACAGAAATATGTGAGAGGATGGTTGGCACGTATTAAATTCTCAAATGAAATACTGTAAGTTTCCAAGTTTGTTCGTTGTGCCTTCGTTTGCAAATTTTATAACATTTGCAGCTTGGCTTTCGATGAAACCATACCTGAAGTTAGTGAAACCGAGAAGCCCGTGTTTAAGTCCGCTGTGCTAATTTACCATCAGTCGTATCGTTTCTTGATAATATGGAAGAAAGAAAGAGATACAGAGCGGTTCATAAAGCTGTGTAGGTATTTAGTAGCCACTTTGGATTCCGACTCACCTAAATTAAGCTATGTTGGGATGGCATTAAACAAGGAATACGTCCTAAGATGGATATCGCATATGAACGATATTTTATGGAAATGTTGCGAGTATTTAGATGAGTTGAAGCCCGAATTTGCCGGTGACATGAAAACGATTTTGTTATTCTTGCATGTACTCGTTTCATTTACCAGCACAAACACTTGGGTCATTTTAAAGAACAAGAACATGGAAGTGCTCAAGCCTGGCATGAATCAGTTGTGTGCGAATCTTATGGGCCAGCTTTTCCATAGAGGATTTTACTTGACAATCAAAGTTAGTTAGTATTCCAATGTGGATTTGTCAGAGCTGAATTAGTTCCTATTTTTTTTCTAGAACTTACTGCTGAGGGGTTTGGGACGGTTGAATATATCATTTAAAAACGTGTCTTTATCGGCATTTTTAACTTTGGCTTTGAGGCCTCTCGTCTCGGCTAATTTTTCAGATAAGTTGATGACGATGTTTTTGATTCACATTTTTTCTGTTCCTGCACTGGTTCAACATTTAGAAGCTGTAACACCAGAAGTAAGACAGATTTTTTTTGCTTTTAGTTTACATGATATTGTAATATTTTAGGGTATCACAACTTTAATAAATCACAGAATACTATCGAGAAGCTTAGAACTACTGTCTAGTCAGCAGTCGATGAGGATAGTGTTTAATACTCTTGAGGGAAATTATGCTTTATGTCTTTTAGCAAATTTACTGCAGCTAGCTTATATTGAAAAGGACACAACTTTAAAGGAGCTGTGCTTTCCTACATTCACAGTAAGCGTATGGTTTCCTAGATTTCTTTCTTTGATTTGTCTAATCTTTTGATTTCTAAACAGGTTGTTGTAACTGGTTTACTCGAAAGCTGTCAAAATTACGTCGTCAGTAAACAGTCCAATTTAACACACTGGCATCCCGTGCTTGGATGGTTCGCACAGCCCATGGATCCTGCCTTGCATGCTGCTATGTCACATGTAAAAACCCAGCTGCTTTTACTGTGGAATTCTCAGATGATTTCTATTTTATTAGGTAATGTTCAAAAGGTTGAGTTTGTATTGATTAATGTACGAAATGAAAGAGGAGTCTTAGAAAAGTTGCAACTCATTCCATCCTAACAAAAATAATGGCAGTTACAGTTAAGTAACTGTTACCAATAAACGTTATTGGTAATTAAAATATAAAGCAAATTGAATGAACTTTTTGTTCAACTGTAAACTGTGTGAGGTACTTGAATTCATTTTACTTTTTGTTAGTACCACACTTTTGATTTTTTAAATTCCATTTTAAATTATCGAAAAGTCTACTTCATAAGTGTGTTAAATTTTATCTAACAAGGGAAGTATCCGAACCCGAAAATTCAAAAAAATCTGAAACTTTGTGGGTTAGTAGTTCACCCTAGGGTAAGCACGGAGCCATTTTTTTTATCGGCCCAAAAACGCTTTAAGTGGGGAAAAGCACCCTTCGAAGTTTCTGCGATTTTCGGTTTTCTGCGAATAACTCGGTAACCAGCAGTGATAAAAATTTAAATTATATGGCAAAATATTTGTCTTTCAATGCTCTATCACATATGTAAAAATTGCCACCCCTTATAATTTGAAAATCAAAATTTACCCCCTCCCACCCCAATACGAGAAGTCAAAAAAATAATTCATTGCTCTGGGTGAGTAGTCCACTTCGGGTGGAGTGTAGCTAAATTTTTTTAACACTCGGAAAAAATTTTTAGGGGTGAAAACACGTTTCATACGTTCTATGATTTTGAGTACTTGGGCTATCTTAATACTAGAGCGCTTAAATATTAATATTGCATTAAAAGTATTAATTTAGAAGTGATTTGTGAAAGTCATATTTAAATATTAACATCAATTACAGTTCAGAAATCTTGATTGTCGTTTCTTAAATACTCCAGATTACCTAGAAGTATTATTTTAAGAGATAGAGAAAAACTTTAAATACAATAGTTGTGGGATTTTGTATGTAATATCTTTTAGAGGTCTCAAAAAAAAACAAAAGCGCATCGCAAAGTGCAGAAAAAATTATAAATTTTGTTTTTTTAAATACCCCATACATTGGTCAATACAATGAAATATCATTGTTTGCTAATTTCAAAAATATATAATATTTTAATAATAACAATAAACTTTATTCTCGTATTTAAAGATACAAAAACAAAAAAAAAAACAATAATTTAAATCGAGAATCATAAGATTGATAGTTGGATGAGCTGTTTGTGAGATATTTGATTCTAAAATATCAATAAATTAATATTTAAAAAATCAGGGATTGGAAAAATGTTTTTATTGTTAATTTATATCGTACCAAATATTCAAATTTACGTTGTCATTTGCTAACTAAAATAGCGATTTAGAAGTTTGTAAACATTTTTTCCCTAAATGTTTATATGTTAATTTTTTAAAATCAAATGTATCACAAACAGCTGATCCAAATATCAACATATTATATGTTTTTCAAATCAGCAAACAATGATATTTCATTATATCGAACAATATATAGGTTGTTCCATTTAAAAAAACAAAAATTTAATTTTTTCTCCACTTTCTGATGCGCTTTTGTTTTTGTGAGAGCTCTAAAAAATATTAGATACGAAATCCTACAACTATTGTATTTAAAGGTTTTCTCTGTCTCTTAAAATAATACTTCTTGGTAAGCGGAAAAGTATTTAAAAAACCACAATCAGGTTTTCAATAAATTGACGAATAACACAAAAATTAGTAACCCAATTACACGATGTTTGTATATGTTTGTTATCAGGGTGACTCAAGGATTAAAAATTTGTAAAAATATACAGGGTGTACCGTTTAAAAAAATTATTTTTTTGTCCACCCGGTATATACAAAACGCTACCGCAAAAGTGACAGAAAAAGTGAAATCTACATAAAAAAATCATATAAGAGCAATTTTTAAATTTTTTGAATCGGTTAACAATTAAAATAATAAACGGGGGGTTAACATTAATAAAACTGTATGTACATACCTATACGTGCGTTAGAATAGTAATGTGATAAAGATATGCCTAGATTTCTGAACTGTAATCGATGTTAATATTTAAATATGACTTTCATAAATCACTTCTAAATTAATACTTTGACATGCAATATTAATATTTAGCACTTCAGTAATAAGATCGCCAAGTACTCAAAATCATAGAACCTATGAGACGTGTTTTGACCCCCTAAAAATTTTTTCTGAGTGTTAAAAAAATTTAGCTGCACTCCACCCGAAGTGGACTACTCACCCAGAGTAATGAATTATTTTTTTGACTTCTCAGATTGGGGTGGTAGGGGGTAAGTTTTGATTTTCAAATTATAAGGGGTGACAATTTTTACATATGTGATAGAGCATTGAAAGGCAAATATTTTGCCATATAATTTTAATTTTTATTTCTGCTGGTTACCGAGTTATTCGCAGAAAACCGAAAATCGCAGAAATTTCGAAGGGTGCTTTTCCCCACTTAAAGCGATTTTGGGCTGATAAAAAAAATGGCTCCGTGCTTACCCTAGGGTGAACTACTAACCCACAAAGTTTCAAATTTTTTTGAATTTTCGGGTTCGGATACTTCCCTTGTAAGTACATAAGATAAAAGAGTAACTATTACAATGTTTTTATTTTAATTTTTTTAATCGTGAAAGAGTATTTAAAAGAGTGCAAATGGAATTGGTAGGTAAAGGAAATATTTTCTCTTGAAGGTAATTTTTTAATGGAAATGGTGAAGGGAGTAGATCCACATCAAGCGAGTTCGAGCCCAACAAACAGCCATTTCAGTGGAGCAAACTTCATAAAACGTGCTTTCGAGTCTCGTGGTAACAAAACAAATGTACAAAAAACTTACAGGACTTTAGGCAGCCCCGAAGTACACAGAATTGTTTTGCTGTGCTCAATGTATCACACAGCACTGAACACATTAAATCAGCTGAAATTAGACATCTTAACAGGTTAGTTATTTTATCGTTAATATTCAAGGGTTATCGTGTTCGTTTTAGGCCTGTGTTATCAAGGCGAAGTTTTATATAACTTGTGGTTGTTTCTTTGTTCGCTGGGCCCAAACTGTGGCTTGAAGACATTCTTGGATCACCTGGCGATCAATACGAAGTGCACGGCACCTGAGTTTCAATTATTGCAGCTGTTTTCTGACTGTATGACCCATTATGTTACGTGAGTTTCTTGTTAATCCGAAGTTTTTTTTTTTGTTACACAATATTTGTCTTGATTCCAGAATATTAGATGACATGGAAATGTATGAACAGCAGCATCCATTCAGACTACATGATTTCACCGTAATGTCCAATTTTTTAAATTCATTTCTTTACAAAGGAGTATTGGGAAATTTATTTGGTAAATATTTACTGACTATTTAGATTGCAAATAATTCATGAAGTGGGCATCTCTTTAATAGTAACAAATGTGTAATTAAAGCCAAATTATGTTTATCAACAAAATGTCAACTCACTATTATTTAGAAGTAATCTAAAATGCACTGTGAAGAATAAATGCATTTTATTACAAAAACAGATCCGCTGCTAAGGTGTCAAGCGCCCTTATGCAGAACATATTTTGGCGCCCTTTTAAAATTCTTAACAAAAACTAATTCTGCTGAAATAAAGTTTATAAACAAAGCGTTTTTGCATAATTAGTTTTGCTGTTTTAGTCTCAAAAGTAATTCATTTTTAGTTATATCTGTTTGAGTAATTATAGACAATTTGGCGCCCTTGTGCATTGCACAATCTGCATAACGACCAGCAGCGGGCCTGAACATAAAACATGTAAAATGAAATAGAGAAGATTTTAAATATTTCCTTACGAATGCAAATTATTTTTTTGTGCAAATTACTTTGATTTGCAAAATCTGAAACATTCAGATATTTCAAGTAATATAAAGGAAATGTATAATATGAAGTAGACGCACAGATAGCCACTCTATAAATTGGATTGAAACCTTTCTTAATTGCACAAAAATTTACAGAATATTCAAAAGACTATGCACGTTTAGTTTATTCAAAAATGAAAGAAATAAATTACCACCATTAAGTGAACTTGGTATTTATATTATGTATCAGATTACATACAATGTTTTAAATTAAATTTCAGATTTAAAAACAATTCAAACAAATAATTTATTCCAATCCATGCATACCCTTCTCATGGTTCTGTATAAAAGAGACTGCAGAAGAAATTACACGCCACAAGGGCACTGGCTCATAAAAGATTTCAAAGTATCTGCCTTCATGGCCGACCTTGAAAAAGGTCGTAGAGCTCCGCAGTTACTTCTGCAAACCATGCCACATATCATACCGCACGAAGACAGAGTTCGTTTGTTTCGGAAGTACATTTCAAATGAAAAGACTGTTCTGGGGCTGACCGAATCTGCTTGCGCATCGCCTCAATCGACCCTCATTACTGTCCACAGGTAACCAGCTCATCTTTGCTCGAATAATCAACCTTTAATCACAATTTTCAGATCAAGAATTGTTGAAGATGGCTACCGTCAATTGGCTCTACTGCCTCCACAGGCTTTGAAAGGTGTGATTCGCGTAAGATTCATAAACGAACAAGGCCTGGATGAGGCAGGCATAGATCAGGACGGTGTTTTCAAGGAATTCCTCGAGGAAAGCATCAAGAAAATATTTGATCCGTCTCTCAATTTATTTAAAGCGACGAGTGAAGAACGACTGTATCCATCACCGACTTCAAACTTGCAGGATAATCACCTGCAACTCTTTGACTTTGTGGGTAGGATGTTGGGAAAGGCCGTTTACGAGGGAATCGTCGTCGATGTTCCTTTTGCGTCGTTCTTTTTAAGTCAAGTGTTAGGCCAGACTGCGCAAGCTCTGTACAGTTGTGTCGACGAGTTACCATCTCTTGATTCTGAATTGTATAGGAGTTTGAGTTACGTGAAGCATTACAAGGGGGATGTTTCTGAACTTGATCTTACCTTCAGTGTGGATGAAGATAGCCTGGGTAAATTGGTGACCCATGAACTGATTCCAGGTGGGAAAGCAGTGCCGGTAACAAATGAAAATAAGTAAGTCACTTACATAAATACTCGTAAAACAAACACGATGTAAATACCAGGTGATATTTTAGGATTAATTATATTCATTTGATGGCTCATTTCCGAATGCATGTACAAATAAAAGACCAAACCACTGCTTTCATAAGAGGATTCAGATCTATTATTAATCCAGAATGGTTATTATTATTTTCAACTCCAGAGGTAGGTTAGCAAAACAGAAGTGAACTTTTGAAAATGGCATAATTTTTAGTTGCAAAGATTAATATCTGGTGATAACGTTCCATTAGACTTGAGAGACCTACGAAAACACACACAATATTACGGAGGATTCCATGACTCACACAGAGTTGTGTGTTGGTTATGGGATATTTTAGAGAAAGATTTTTCTGAGGACGAAAAAGGAATGTTTTTAAAGGTATAAATTCCTAATTAATTGGTTCTATATTTTTTTAAATTTAAATTTTTTTTGTCAGTTCGTGACAAGTTGCTCAAAACCTCCTTTGCTTGGATTTGCACATTTAGAACCACCATTCTCAATAAGGTGTGTAGAAGTTGGTGATGATGAAGATACAGGAGATACAATAGGTAATTTTTTAATCTTACAGCGTTTTAGATGGACTGCTCTAGAGCATTCCTGTCTTATTTTATACCTCATGCAATAATAATAAGGGATGGGGTTGTTCTGAGATTGCTCCAGATCAGTCAATCGAAAACGCTTTTAAATATGTAATTTTATTGTTTAATTTAGCTGTCTTTATAGGTAGTGTAATTCGAGGATTTTTCACAATAAGAAAAAAGGATCCTCTCAATCGCCTACCCACCTCGTCCACCTGCTTCAATTTACTCAAACTACCGAATTACCAAAAGAAGAGCACCCTCCGCGAAAAGCTGCGATACGCGGTTACTTGCAACACAGGATTTGAATTGTCTTAACTTATTTTTTAAGTCGATGTATATGTGATAAATGTCGTGTAAATATCTCGATGTATTTATGTAATAAAATCATATCAGTTTTGTATGGTGATGTAAAAAAGAAGAATCTATTTTGTATAACCAGAATTAAAGCTTTATGTTCAGTTCAATGTAAATTGAGTTTGAACCCAACAATTCTGAGTTGTACATGAGGGAGGTATTGATAAAACTGTAAGTAAAGTTTACCGAAGAAGTTGATTTTTAATTTAACGATATTACTGATTTTTTATTTGAATTTATAAATTAACATATTTTCATCAAATAAAGTTCAAATTCAAAAATCTTGTTTATAGTGATAATAGAAAATAAAAACGAGCAAAATTAGTTGAAAAAAGTTTTTTTTTATCAATATCCCTTCATTAAGTGTCTTATTCTGTACCTCACTGGTGTAAAGAACAATATGTAATAGTTACATGTGTAATAGTTGAATCCCTTTTATTCCCGTTCAGTTTCTGAACAGTAGAATTTTATTTGTTTTTTTTTACTACTTTTTCAAAAAATAGATTCAAGAATTTATTGTTATATACATAGCAGTATGCATTGTTTCGTATACTTTCTACAAACCAGTACCTTAATAAAAAAAGATTAAAAGAAGTGTTTACTGATTGAACCCATTCCTATACTTGCTTTCCATTTTTGTAACTGAAGGAAACATTTTAAATAAATTCTATGAATTTAAAAACAGTAGTAATTTTTAAGTGTATTCATCATAATTTATATTAACACTCTATGAAAAGTATCAATTAATTTAAAAGTTATCAAAGTATGACAAGTGTCTAGCCCCAAGAGGAGCCATGGCCAGCAACATTAACATTCACTGACGTGTATGTATGGCCGTGTCAATTCGCCTAAAATTCGGTTCCGGAAAGCATGCCGTGGAGTACTCCCCTCAGCGCTCTCTATTAAAGATACTACAGAACTACTGATAGTAACATAATGGCAACTGCAATTACTTAAAAACTCACAAGAGGCGCTGAGTGGAGTACCCGTCAAATTGTTAAAAGTCAAATTGAAACGGCCATACATACACGTCAGTGAATGTTAATGGAGTTGGCCATGGAGGAGCAGATGTAAATTATTGAAGTGGACATAGATGGCGTGCAGAAATCCGATTGAATGGAGTGTCTTAAAAGAAGAGTGTGGCTACACGTGAAGTCGATTTCTATTGGTCGCAAGCAATTTTCGACTTTATATACCAAGGTCGGTAGCCATGTTTGTTCTAAATGTGTTCCTGTGAGAGGTTATTCAAAATTAACTTAAATTGTGACGATTTCTACAGTGCTAACTTGATTATTCAGGTGAGTACTTTTTGATATTATATGCGTTGTTGAGATTTTTGTTAATTATGGCATTTTTTTAAACAGAAATAATTACATAACCACAATCTTGACTAATCCTAATAACTACATAAAAACTAAATAAAAATAAATATACTTAAAAATAAAGCTGATATGTTTCTCTTTATTTAAATGCAGTGAAGAATCATCACTCGCAGAAAATAACATGCAACCATAAACGGATTGACCACTACTTAATTTTGAACTTGCCTCCTCAATTTAGAACAAACGTGGCACCTGTATGGCCACACTCTCATTCTAGGCACTCTACGATTGAATAGAGTACCTACACAGGGTGTTAGGTAATAGACTGGACACCTTCAAACCACGTATTGAGAAAACTCTGTACAGTAAAAAAGCCTTTACATTCGAGGGTGTTGTGGCTTTCGTTTTCCGGAAAAAAATTCAAACAAAAATCGCAAAAAATTGTTTGGAAACCACTGATTCTCTTATCTACTGTTACACCCACATGCCGAGCGCCATCCGGGCGGGCGATCCCTTACCTAAATTCCCAGATGGTTTAGTGTTTTACGACAAGCAAATAACGCACGTTCAGTGTTTCAACAGATTTCGGAGTATGCGGGTCAGGGTCATAATGAATACTTACACAAATAACGAAATTGTTGACATTATTCTAACGTACGGAGAATGTAGGTGCAATGCACGTGCTGTGGTGCGTAGATATCGGCGGCGGTATCCCCAGAATCGTAAACCGAATCGTCAAACAATTATTGCAGTTGTGCAATGGGCAAGAGACACTGTAAAATACATCTGCTTTAATAGGCGGTCGCTCCGTAAGTACTATCAGCGGTCCTCAATAGTTGGCTCTTTTTGCATTTTTTCAAAATGTCCCGATAATCCATCATGTTTAGGTACTTTCTGATCCCATTTGACACCCTTAATCTACACATAATCTACACATTTTGAAATTTCTGATATTTTGTTTATTGCCATGGCCACCCTGTAGCGATAAAAGTACATTTCATAATGGCTTATGATAATCTTATGTATCAACTACATCTGTACCAAAAATATTTTTCTTAGAGTTAAAAATAAATAAAATACGAATAAATAAAATAGTGGCTGAAAATGACAGTTTTTAGGCAAATGCAAAATTTCTCGAGAACGGTTAGGTTTAGGTATAGGCAATGGTATACAAAAAATGTGTAGAATTTTATGGGCAATCCAAATTTGGTTTCATATATAGGATATACTATTTAAAATAAAAAAGTTGTGTTCGGCACCATTGTTTTTATTCACTCTGTATAGATGAAAATAATTTTGTGTTGTAGACCTCTTAAATTAAAAATGAAATTGTCCTGAAATTTTTTTTGTATTTTCGGTAGTTATAGAGATATGGCCCGAGTACACACTGTTGGGACACCTTGTATAATATTGAAATTTTAAGTAATTTCTTGAAGCAACTCGTATGGAGTTTATAATAAAATTCGTATCGTTTTGATCATTTATGAATTAATAATTTATTAGCGCACTGCACTTGAGTGGTATCAAATATTCAACCAGAATAATGAAATCTAAATCACTATATCTCAAGTGTAGGTACTTTGAAGTATTTTATTTCTAGAGGTATTCAAAACACTTAACAATATCAATTATTTTTGCAAATTGTCATCTTCAAGTTTATTCTTTAATGCCAACGTTGTCATGATTCAGGCCCTTATTAAGGTGTTTAGAAAATTTATTTTCTTAAATTCTTTTAGTTGCAATACTTCGAAGAATTTGGTCATGTTTATCGTGTTTTTTCCTTTTTCGAACGTGTTCTGAGATAACGCCGAGACATATTTTAATTTCAGCAAATATTACTAAAACTTTGTTTTCATTTTTTTGGTTACATTAATTTTATTTATTGCCTACAATATATAGTGAGAATTTTTTAGCGTGGACCATATGCATCCTTGCTACAATATTGAAGGCGAGTTTTTTTAAAATCGAACATACAGTTCATTTTTTACTATATGCCGATCGATCGATAAGTCAAAGAAATAACAAAAAAATAATATTGAAATAATTGTCGGTTGTAACTTCTTCGGTGATTGATGACGCAGCAGCTTTACTTGTTTTCGTACTTACTATATGTATCTTCTGGTGTTTTATTTATTGTATACGGAAATATACGGACACTTAAAAAAGTTCAAGTCACAACTTATTTAGTAGGGTATTAATTGATTTAATGTTTCCATTTTGGCAATTTTTCTTTCAATTTTATGTTTTCATCACATCACATTTCATCCGTTTTACGATGAAATTTTCCATCGTGCTATTTTATTTTAATTTTTTTTATTAACAACCCAAGTTCCCAGATAGTCCTCAAAATAAGCAGTGAACACCTGAGTCGCATATAATTTCAATACTTTAGTACAATGCAAAAAAAGGGGCCGGAGAGAAATGCCTTTATACGAGTATTCAAACCTGCATGTGTATACCTGAAACGTAGGTACTATCCTAAAATCTTGTGGCGACAAAATTTAAACTTCAGGGAGACCGTCGAATACAATTATAATTCGTCGGTACTTCACAATGTCAAGGTACTTTTTAACATTTTACCTGTTTTACTTTGTATACAAGTGTTTTACCTGCAAAGAATTTATTGTAAGGTTTCGGAAGAGGCAACTATAGAAAGCTTGGAGGATGAGAGTAGGTACGGTGAACCAAAATGTAATAAAATAAATTTAGAAATATCACATTTCTTGATTGAGGAATTATTTAAAAAAAAAGTAAGCACTGGTTTAGAGATGTAAAACACATAATAAGAAAATTAAACCCAATAACGTATTATCAAAAATAATTTTTAATGCAATTATATTGACGATTAAAGCGAAATTCGATAGAGTTTCGTAAATATTACACCTAAACAGCCAACGAAAATAATAGCTTATTATTATTTTAAATAAATAACGAATATCTAATGAGGTTATCTAAAAATACAAAACAGATACCGACATTAGAGGCACGTTTTCAATTTACTGTGTAAGATTCTATGGCGACTGTCCTGTTACTTTCTAAGTTTGCACAAGTGTTGTTGGTTTTCAAAAGCACATACATATATCTGATAAGAAGGAAACATGATAGTCATACATAAATAAATAGCATTCATCTCATACAAACAATGCCATTCGCATATTTATCTCAAAAATAATGAGGTAATTGAATCTAAGAAGGTGTCTGTCAATAAAACGATTAAACTAACAAAGAGAAGAAGGCAAGCCCGAAATTGGAATTTTGATAATAATTGGAATATTGGTGCACCCAAAATATTAAGGTAGGTCTCCTTTAACACCTTTGTTCTGAAAAAATAAACAAAGATGTTCACTTAACATATTTTTTTTGTTCTGATAGGTAATACTTTATATACATGGGGTTGAAATTTAAAAATTTAAGCCCTTCTTTATAAGTATATTTTATTTATTACTTATAATAGATGAAAGTATTACAACATCAAAGGAAAAATGTAATAGATTCCTATAATGATAATCATAATCTGATTGAACTGTAGTTCGTGTAGGTATCACTATGTGGATTAAAGTTATCCCCTAAATCTAAATATCCTAGTTTATAAATTTTCTGAGAAATAATTGAAATGTTATGCTAATGGTAGTCCGACTAGAGAGGCATACTTCATTTCAAGAAAATAAAATTAAAGCGAAATATAAAAATTCAAGGCCAGGTAATTTCTAAAACTGAAGTTTATGACAATAACGTTAAAATTATAAGTTAAATTAGTTTGATTCTTTAAATCGCCCAATAGTTGCTATATCGATTGAAAAAGTGATTTAATAAATGAGGGGGGAAATTAATGATAGGCGCAGAGACTGTTATACAGAGTGTCCCTTAAATGCTTTTAAAGTTTCAAGTAAAAGTTTTCCTCTACTGTCACTGAAGGTAAAACTGCAAAAATAATTTTTCTTGGACTCTTAGTTTTCTTATACGAGAGTGTTAAAGTTCATACTTTTAACGCCAAATTTTATGAAAACGGTTACGAGAACGCATCTGGTTAAAAGGTTTGTAGAAACTAACACGAACGTTAATTAAAAGCTAAACTAGAGATTCAATTCTTCTTTTGGGCATGCCGTTAAAACTCACACCTTTGGTCAAATTACGATTTGGCAACAACGCCGATAAGTGATAAGTTTTTGACAAGTTGACAAGCAAATTAAATTTCATTTTGCGAAGCGCGCCTTACATACATTTTTCGTTCACGTTTGATTCATTTGTATTTTGCTCTGTTAATATTTCAGTTTTATTCGTGTTGGAATCGTTATCCCTCGTATCTGGTTTGTTTAATTTTCTTGCGTTGATCGCGTTCCGTTTTTACGTTTTTGTTGCCAGTTAAAGTTGTTACACTTCAATTTTTTTAAACATAATAAACTAAGGATTACGTAAATGAATAAGCGAACATGATTTGGATTCTAGCGGAATATGGAGGAAACTGCAATCAAGTGGCTCAACGTTTTCCTAATAGAAGCCATCCAAGCCACGTAGCAATTCAAGCTGCAAATCAAAAACTCAGGGAAACCGGAAGAATCCTTCCTGCTCATAATTTGGATAGGGGACAACCAATATCAGAAACGTTAACTTAGAGAAAGAAGTTCTTGATATGTGTGATATGTTCTAGTGTGCGTGCTGTCTACAGAGTCGTTGATGCATCAAAAAGCGCTGTTTAGGTTCACATTTTGTAAAATAAACGTTGTTTAGTATGATTGCACGTTGCCACGTCTCAGATTTCTAGTTTGCTTCGTATGAGAAAACTATGCGCGATGGGAAGTTCACATTAGCAATTTTAGTACCTCTACTATGTACAGCTTAAGAGTACGTGAAGGTTTAAAGGTATTTAAGGGACACCCTATATACAACAATGTATTTCTAGTTCAAGTTCATGATTGGACTTTGAGTTTGGAAAACTAAGATGGTCGTTAATTATTAGACATCTATAATGTAACAAGGATGGTAAACGTATGGAAAAATTGATGGAAGAGTGCACGATAACGGAAACTGCACCCGGTTTGTAGTATTTTGTGATGTATCTGAGAAAATCGTTGATTCCTTCTCGCATTCAAGTTTCAGGTGACAATTCGGGAAGTAATCGCACATGACATTTTGGGCTCCCTTCGTGAAGAAATTTTTGAATGCCACGCCAAGTTGATTATGACTATTCGGAATTTGCTTCATCATAATGTTAAGGTATGCCTCTTCAACTTAGAGACTGAACACAGTGGCGCAGGGTAGCAATGATTTTCGTCGAAATGATTTGTTTCACTCCTACATAATTCGACATCGACGTCAACGATTACACTTTGGAATTTTGAAAAATTTGGCCCATTATAACAGCCCTCTAACAACAAAGACTCCTGAAAATAAACGTGGTGTTGTGAAGGTATATGCATAATGAGATCAGATAATCGAGGAAGCCAGATGTTGTTACTAAGCGCTTCCGGAGGAGAAGATCTACGTCGAGAAGAAATTAATCTACTTTAGCCATCAAAAAAAAAAAAAACTGTTAAACGCTAACAGTTTTTGGTATTTTTCTCGCAATTCTTGTTATCTATGGGGGTTAACTTTTTAAGTAGGTAAACACAGCTATTAAATATCTATTGAAATCTGCCATAAAAAGTATACCATGCCATCCATTAAAAGAAGAACTGAAGGTGTGGCGGTAGTTGCCAAGAAACAATTCAAACCGAAGTGGCTGCGGTGTCGGCCACGTAGTAGCCACCGCCGTGGGTGCGACCCAGTGCGACCCCGGTAGAAAGTTCCACTAACCCATCGTTTCTCAACCTGAGGGTCGCAGTGATATTAATGAGGGGTCGCGAAAATAGTCTAAACAATAATGAAATCATTTTGTGACAAAAATTTGTAAATTGCTCATGTATGTATACAGGGTGTTCCGTATCGTTATGTTCAAATTTTGGGAGCATAAAACAGACTCAATTCTAAAACTAAAAAACACAAAAGTGGTTGGTCGATCTTTTTTTGTTCTGAAGTTACAGGCATTTGAAAATATAAACAACAAATAATCAGACTTAACTTCGTAAACCAAATAAAACTTGATAACGAGCGTCTAAATAAAAACCTAATCAAGTAGGTTGCGATCGAGAATTGCATTTACATTTTAGAATTACTAAATGTAGCCTACTTGACAAGGTTTTTATTTAGACAGTTGTTATTTTCGAATAATATTTTCAAATTATGTTTTCAAAATGTTCTAGTCCCTGTTGAATACAAGCTTGTGCTCGTATGCCGATGGATTATTTCACGAATGTGTTCTCGTAACTGTTGAGCAGCATGCTGAATCCTTTCTAACAATTCTTCTCTGGTATTTGAAATGTGTGTGTACACTAAAGCTTTCATGGTTCCCCAGAAATAAAAATCGAGAGGATTATGGTCAGAGGATCTAGGTGGCCATGCAGATAATTACCTACAGTTTCCTATTGAGGAATTGCCAACGTTTTTAGAGGATGTTCCCTTAATCTTAAGAAGAGATATGTGATTACAAATGGATGGTACACCATCACATTTCGGAATTGAATTTCGGAATTTCCTAAACAACAATTACCCACGTTGGATTGGTCGTGGTGGTTCCGTGGCATGGCCACTTGGATCGCTTGAACACAATCGTCTCGATTTTTATTTCTGGAGAACCATGAAAGCTTTAGTGTACACACACATTTCAAACACCAGCGAGGAATTGTTAGAAAGTATTCAGCATGCTGCTTAACGGTTACGTAAAAAAGATTATAAAATATGTCACTTCATCCATCGGCATACGAGCACAGGCTAGTATTCAACAGAGAGGAGGACATTTTGAAAATATTATTCGAAAATATCATTCATTAAGTTTTTATTTGGTTCACGAAGTTAAGTCTGATTATTTGTTGTATATACTTTCAAATGCCTGTAACTTCAGAACAAATAGAGATTGACCTACCACTTTTGTGATTTTTAGTTTTAGAAGTCTTTTGAGTCTATTTTATGCTCCCAAAATTTGAACATAACGATACGGAACACCCTGTAGATGTACACGTCATACATGTATGTTCATACCCGTCGCTATAAACGCAGCGACATAAAATTATAGGAGGGGAGTCGCGAAATATTAATTTTATTTATATTTACTATTTGGGGGGTTGCGTAGCTAAGAAGGTTAAGAATCGCTGCACTAACCGTAGCAGCGACCGTGGTGGCGGCCTCAGTACAAACCGTCCTTGTTCATTGTCGATATCATTGTCTTGCTAACATTGATATTTAAAATGAAATTATAGAAAAAGAATTACTTGTTGGAAGAAGATCTTTCTAATTCATCCTAAATTTACTTTTCCTACCAAATATCCTTGTACTCTAGATGAAAGGATGAGACAAATTAAACAAGATGGGATATAATATTCTTCTTCAATCGTTCATTTTTACTACGCAATCGGCGGCCAAATAGAACAAACTGCGGCCTATAGAACGTTGCACAGGCCGTTTTCACAAATGCTAGGCCGTCGTTGATGTGAAGGTGCTGATAAGTTTTTAGTGACGATTGTGTGCGCACACTATGCGCGTTATTATTCTAACGGTGTTGTATGAAGAGGAAGAAGAAGCCAGGTCAAAGAGAAGACCATCAGCCTGACTGGTATCCCAAAGCTCTGGATACATTTGCACTACAAGGATACATTTCTCTTCATTCATGATTCTACGCACAGTCAATCTGTCTTTGTTGATAATACACTTTTATGTTTGCTGATGTTGACAGTACAATACAGTCATAGCGAGCAGGTCCGAGGCTCAGCGAAGTAGTACGAATTTTGGAGTGCGTGCTGCTGGTGGCGACGAGCGCATCCTATACCGAACCAGCACAACCGGCAACGGAAATTGCAGGTCAGAATTATATCCCGGCCGAAACGACTTGCTCTGACTATCGCCGGTGGTGACGGTATGTACTGGTGCTGGCCTACTGTGCGTTACTCTATTAAAAGACATAGACACCTTCAGGGCCGACTTTTGTGGTCTGTGTCGTGCTGGTCCGTACAGGCCTAGTGTGTGCGACGCTTAAAGCATCGCACACACCTATCACACACCGAAGCGGCTGCGGTAGCGGCCACGGGCACGGCCATGCTGTCGTTCAACCTTAATCTGTATAAACTCATACATACACTGTCTTTCAAAAAGTGTGCTACAAATGGGATTTTTTTTTTAAATTATCGATTTATATAAAAATTTATTGACGCAGAATGCTTCTGCATCCCTTGAAGTCAAATTGGAAGATGTCAGACGAAATTTATCTTGAATGGTATACAGCGTGGACACCGAGAAATGAAAATGGTTTAAGAGTAAAGTGCCCTTATTTTACAAGATACAAGAAAATGTCATAAGGATAAGTCGTTCGGAATTAAAAGTTATAGCTAAATATGAAATTACAGCCTCGTAACTCAAAAGTAAAACAAATTACAATTTATTGTGAATCACTCTTTATACAAACTACATTAGGAAATACACGTAGGATTAAAATGTCCGCCAAAATAATATGAATAGGAAAACACAAAATTTTTGTTATTATCTCTCAATTATTTCGTTTGGTTCTGAGTTCTGAGTGATTATTTCAATGCGTTCCGAAACTTTGTGCTTTCTTGTAGCACATTTTTTGAAAGACACTGTAAATGCTTTCACACAACGCCCACTTCGCATAGGCCTGAGTTAGATAATGGAGAATATCAACATTTCAGAGTATTCGAAGAGTTTCAGGGGGCTTACCTCATGTTCAATACCAGTGTAATTCATCTAACAACAAGTACAAAGCTCCTGGGCAATAGTAGTTAGAACTATTAGAGTTTAGCTAATTCTGCTATATCGTTCATATTTCCAATTCATTCAAAAAAAGATTTATTTCTTTTTTAATTTAAAGATATTCGAAACAACAAAAATAAATAAGTAGGTACATAATTTTTAAACTCGAAGAATTATTGTGCTCGTGAGTTTACATAATTATATTCCGCACACGTGCTTTGCACATATGCATTTTAATATGTTGGAGTTAGTTTTATGAATATTTTTAATTTTACAATAATAAATTTATGGTCAACTTTGACTTCGCATTACACATTCCGCATTACATAAATATGGTAGCTGACTGCGGTATTGTCTTATAGCGTTTTCGTTTGACCGCACTAGTACTACTCAGAGTATCTTCATCTCGTATTATTACATGAGGTTAGAAGAAGATGCAAATATACTGAGTGCAACCAGTGCAGGTGAATCGAAAACGCTATTAGTATCTCAGGGTATTCTCCCACCTTCGAGCAGGCCTGTATACAGTGGACGTTGCTTCACATCGACGCAACGGCGGCCTGTGCAGCGTTCTAAACTGCGGCTGCGGCCAAACGCGCCGTTTGCTCAATTTAGCCGCCGACCGCGTGGTAAAAATAACTTTAATTTCAGAGCGCATTACTGAAGAAGTCAGATTGTATCCTATTTTGTTCGACTTGTCTCATCCAGACTATAAAAATATTTGATTCCAAAATAATACATATAAATAATAAAAATTGAGCTGCCTATCTTTCCTGTACATTCATGTTAGGAAAACAACGATGTCGATAATGTACGAGTGTGTTCATTCACCTTCTTAGTGCGGTGGCAGCCACTACGTGGCCACTGCCAGCGCTCCTGTGTGTGTTGCCCTTTACATAGGTTGAGACTGGACACCACCGCGGCCGCTTCAGTTTGTGCACCCCTTAAATTTGAGACATGTAAAATTTTTTAATATAATTTTGATGACATGAGGAATTTTTTAAATTTAATCGATTTATGAAGAAAAAAAAGGCACTTCCTAATTTCTTAATCTTATTTATTCTAGCGACCGGTTTCGGTGCTAACGTCGAAATAAATTGATTAAAGTAGAATAAATTACAAATATTGGAGAAACGTTTTTTTTTTCTTCATATATTGAATTCACCTAATTATGGACTTCATTTAACAATTAATCGATTTAGTTTAGTTGTCTACAATTCATCTGTTTATCCAAATCTGTATCTCTTATAACAACAGAGATTCCTATGCAAGGCATGTTATCTCTGCTCTGCATAATGGGTTAATGCCTTTTTTTAATAAAGTTAACCGTACCAAATTTTTAATTCAATGATACTCTCAATTAGGCTTGAGCGATTCGGGCAATACTGAATCGATTTTCGATTCTCCAAAAATATCGATTCAAATCGATCAATCGAATTGTTCTTTACAATCAAAATCGAAACAAATCGATTCTCACAGAATCGAATCGATTCCACACAGACGAATCGATCCGCACGGAAATGAATCGATTCTCATGGAATCGAATCGATTCGTATGTTAGACATTTTCTATTCAATTTAATTGACAGTTTCTCTACTAAACAACAGTTTATTTAGGAGTAGAAAATGCTACTAATTGGAATAGGGGATTCACAATAAATTATCGAACGTAGAAGTAGTAGGTCATCGCGCACGTGAATCATGCCCGGCACTAAAAACACAAGGCTGTACGTAAGTAGTACTCGTAGTCAAATGAAAATCAACTTTAAGAGCGATCCATTTACATCATATGCAGCGATATGTGAATATGTGTTCGATAGCTCTGCACTTTCTACACTTTTAACACCTTTATTCTATTTTTCTCACTCCTACTTATGTTATGTCATATACATCGCACTCTCTCAGGAGCGGTTGGTGCAAAAAGTGTAGAAAAGTGCAGAGCTATCGAACAGACCTAATGTAATGGAGATGCTGTCATATTGCAGGCAACAATAGAAAACAAACAACACTGTCTGTAGCCAGTGTAGCCACATAAAATGACATCATGACTTAAATGTCCCAAACTAAGAATAAAAAAAACGGTTTCTTTTTGGAAGAAAAACGCAACAATTTATGACGGCCATAAGAAAGTTTGTTCCGTGAAAATATAGGAGATTTTCTCCTATATCTAATGCTTCATAGAAGGTAGGAGATTTTGTTAAAAAATAGGAGACTCCTATTAAAAATAGGAGAACTGGCAACCCTGAGCATATGATCTCATCTTTCTTAATAACGATTTCTAACCTATTTTGTATCTCGCTCATCCGTTTAAGGAAATCTTGTGTTTATAATAGGCGTTTACGAAAATTCACCCGGTTGATAACCGGGTTAGAAGTGTGAGAGAGAACATTAAGAGACTTAGTGCATGTAAGAGTGAGAAAGATAGAGTACCGGGTTAATTTTCGTAAACGCCTAAAATTTCCATGACAACAGGCGATCTTTCACATCCCACATTCAAGTAGGGTGTGAAAAGATCGCCCGTTGTCTTGGAAATAATATAAACACAAGATTTTGTTAAGCGGATGAGCGAGATGTAAAATAAATTAAAAATCGTGAGTGAGAAAGATGAGATCATACGCACCAGATACATCCGACGTATAATTCTCGAACGCAGCATTTGAACAGATTGGAAAGTCATTTGACAAATTCGGAAACACATTTGACAAAAGGGGAAAACCAAAAGAAAAAGACTGTATAACGTAAAGTTCACGTAATCAACACGAACAACTTACAATATGCAAAAAAATATGCCAAATAAGTTTTACTATGCATTATTGTTTTTATGAAACAATCGATTTATTCGATTCGATTCGATTTTTTTTCGAATCGGTGAATCGATTCAAGAAAAAGTCGATTCGATTCAGTTAGATATTTTAATTCGATTTTTTTTTCGAATCGGCGAATCGTTTCAAAAAAAAAATCGATTCGAATCGATTAACCGATTTTTTGCCCAGGCTACTCCTAATCCTTTCATGAATTAAATATTTATGCGTTGAAAACAACCTTATTAAGCAGGGATGCAAAACGTAACCGAAACGGTTTTTACATTACGACTTGCATCTCTGACATTAAGTTGTGTGAACTTAATTTAGACGTAGGTACTTCAAGAATGAATTGCTCGAAAGAGGTTTTCAAGGCATTATATTAGCTTGAAAAAAATTCATAATTTTGACCAGCATCATGTAAATCATTGACTTTTTCCCGCATCCAACATAAAGGAAGCGCTACCAGCAAAGATCTTTGTTCGTCAATTGCACGGCAGACTGGCAGTAGTAGTAGTTCTGTAATCAGCTGTTATGGGCGTGCGCATGCGGGCAGCAGCTTCAGCTTGCTAGACCCCACTCGCACTCGGTTATTTTCGCGATCAGTCATACACTAACTGTGGGAGAGGTTGCACTGCGCCAGGGTTCTCAACAACCTTACCCTTTTTATTTCACCTTTTCTCCTTTGTAACGCCAAATAACTAATTCGACAACAGTTCAAAACCGTGTGGGAAAACCCGCGTACAGAAAGTGCAATTGCCGCGACCAAACCAGTTAGATTTGTGATAATACAAGAAAAATCGAGCGCGGCGTGGACTGCCTTTAAAATCCAAAATCATCATTCTCCTTATTCGCAACAGTGTTTTTAAACGTAACAGTTCTTTTAGTGTGCCACAGATCTGTGTTAGTGGCAGAAGAGAGTTTGTTGTTCCGTGTCCTTAATTCGATGTGCACCTCCAATTAACGTGCGAACTGGAAGACCGAAATAATAATAATAATAATACATAAGGGTCTATGTTATTGCAGGCACTTATGTATACGTATATCCAAGCGGCACATAAGCCGGTAATGAATATGGTGAATATTTAATGTTTCGATTTCTATAACCACACATTTACGACTACCGTACGTGACGTCTGGTACGGTGCGACTAGGGCAAGTTGATTGCGTTACAGTGCGTTTACATTGCGCTCTGTGGTCTTAAGGACAAAAGACAAAAGGTGCAGCAACAACAGCGGTTGGACTGGCTTGGCTATGTATTGTGAGTTAATCTAGCGAACTGGTGCATTTGATGGCTGTGGTCGGCCCGAGCCGCCACTCTAGAGTGTCGATGTCCGTGTCCATGTCCTTGATGCAGGGTGCTGCGGGCCCGACAGCGGGCGGACAGCAAGGGGGTTTGCACGCCGCTCAACCCTATTACCACCCTCAACATGCTGCTGCCCCGGCACATACCCAAGAGCAAGTCCAACCAGACAGGCCTATTGGATACGGAGCCTTCGGTGTCGTCTGGTGAGTATCGAATTACCGAGATTAATATTATCGAGTTTTTCTAACTAACTGAAATGTGAGGACCTTTCTTTGTGTAATTCACCCCAATCACCCAAGAAAAATCTACTTACATAAATTTGATAACTTTATGAACCCCTCGTCGAAAATAAATCATCTCCAAATGTTTTTCCTTAATCCCACAGAGTCAAAAAGCGCAGGACCCAATCTTCCACGTTTGTGCCCTTACGTACGAATGCTACAAAATCGTCCAGAATTACTGTTTAAATGTAACTTCATGACTGCTAATTTCCTATTAATTTTTTATGTTAATTTGTTTCCAAAACTTTTTACGTTTCCGACATAAGCTTTGCTTCATTAACGGCAGATCATTTTGTAATTATTGGAGAATCTCTTTTATAACTTATAAGATCTCTACATCCAAATTTCCTTTAGATTGCTTTTATTTGACGTTATAAACCCCATACACTTTGCTTGTGAGTAAAGTGCGTTCAAAAACTCCCACGTTTGGAGTTGGTCTTGACTTAAAATAGTAAGAAACGTGTCTCTATTTATTACCGATGCATGAACAAAAAGAAATTGAGGTTAACTGCTGTTGAACGACAGGAGTAATTAAGTGGGCACCTTTTTGTAAGATTGTGCGTTCCCAACGAAGAGGTTTACTTGTTGCAGTAAGTTAGTATGGGATGGGGCTCATTCTGCTTCTTACTTCAATGATTTGGTAAGGCGTAGATGCACAGTGCCTTATGTTTCCTGCATTCTCGATTGATATCAGCATGTAAGTGAAATAGCGAATATCTGTGAGTAATTTTAACTCATGTATGTTCACTCAAAGCCTAGATCACGTGACTTAGAATGAACAATGCATTTTAAATGGGTGTATATACCATCTCACTCTTTAGTTAATATCAATTCCTCTTTCTCTACATGGAATCTGCTACTTGATAAATCTGTGAGTTACTTCCTTAATGGCTTCACCTGCACACTTTATCGGCTGTCCATTTTCTTTAATTGAAGTTTTTACAAAGTGTTAACGCACAAAAACATCATTTGCATATTTATTCTTCAATGCATATCTCTAATGAATAGTTCCAAATTCCAAATTAACCTTTGTTCCATTGCGAAAGTAACGAGCGTTCAATAAAAAAACGGGCAAGTAAGCTGTGATACGCTTTTGTTGTCAGGAACGTATGTCGTGATTAACTTATTTTATATTTCAACTTTGACAAGTTGACGGTGATTAACCTTGTCTCAACAAAACTCGAGAGATGTTCAAAGATTTTTGGAATATTTTGGCAAGCATTTTGTAAATTTCTGTGGAAGAATTGATGGAAATTGGACGTATTCTGTGGCAAGGTGCTTTGAAGAAGTTTTTGGAGACAGAATTATTAGTCGGAACACTGTAATTCCTTGATCTCCGAGGTCCTGTGATTTAACCGTTTGTGATTTTTCCTTGTGGCCTTACATAAAAAACTATACTTACCACGTCAGTTGCTGATTTAAATGACATAAGACAGCGGATTGCTTATAAAAGTCAAGAACTGAAGGAATCTTCTCCTGTCCTAAATAATCTGATGAACGCAATTAAGCATAGAACCTCGAAATGTTTTCAAGAAGAAGGTAGACACTTTCAGCATTTATTGTAATTGTTGTAAAAAGTTTTACAAGTTAGAGTAATAAATGTTTATTTTTGAAATGTTTTCTTTGAGTTAAAGTGAGGTTAGAAATGCAGGTGATACTAGTCGTTTGAAGAACCCTACGCTATACGTTCAGAATAATTTCATGGCTATCTAGACAGTCTTTTTAATTGATCACTCGTTACATAACTTTGTAAATAGTTTCAAACAGTGAGCAATTTTTACCTAAAAATAACAACTTTTAATAAATAAATAATAAACTAATAATTGACACAGGCACCGGAGAGAGTACTTTACAACAAAATTACTTTAACTTTAAAAAGTCAACAATCAGTTGGTTATGATTAGAGCACAGACATTCACCTCAATTCTGTAACTCATAACAATATTGCTAAGTTAACAATATTGTTAAGTGAGATATTTTGACCAATCAGGGCTTAGATACAACGGATTTCTATGTACTGATTGGTCAAAATATCTCACTTAACAATATTGTTAACTTAGCAATGTTGTTATGAGATACAGAATTGGGGTAATTGTATGTTTACTGAACCAACGCCAACTCCAAACGTGGGAGTTTTTGAACGCGTTGTGAAAGAAACCGATCGAATTTTCGATAGATTTTTTAAATTAATTTATTAAGATAGTTTTTCCACCATTGAATTAACTTGAATTAGGTACCTGTTTTTTTTTTTTGCTTAACTTTTAACTTGATGTACTGAACATCATAATTGAGGACTTTTTTTGTTCTTTTTGCTTTTCGTATTTTCTTGCTTATGGCAGTTTAAAACTAATAGATTTTGTGATAAGTAAAACCTTGCTACAAACTAATTATTTTTTTTTTACAATTTGATGCAGTGAAAGCTACAAAGAAGACGGATTTGTTTTATTATGCAACTAAGCTCATACTTTATGGCAATACTTAAAATAAAATATCTCAACTAGAATAATAGGATAATCAATGGCGTAAAGAATTAATTTTGCCAGAAAATGTAAAACTACTGTATTTTTTTTTACGTATTGTCCGAAAGTAATCATACAACAAATTAAAACAAATGCTTCCTAGATATGAAATAATTTGATGTTTGTTACAAAAATAATTTATAAATAAAACTAATAACAAACAATGTTCGCTTTGGTTACTTTTTTTAGTGACATACAATCTGACAGTGTCGCCAATCTGCGCGAAATAAATTTTCAAAAAAAAAAGGTAGTTATTTGGTCACCCGGTTATAAGTTATAGAAAATGAGTGCAAATCAATCTACAGTCAAAAAGACATCACATTTTCAATGCACCACACAGTGGTATAAGCAGATCAAATCAGCGGCCAAAATTATTGTCAAAATGAGAAATGTACACTTAAACAAAATTTAATATACGAAACCTCGTTCAAAACATGAAATAGCTTTTAATAAATTGTCTTACTGTAACAAAAAGAGAATACGCAAGTCACAACAAAATTACGAATTAATTACAGAAAACGTCGTGATGTAGAAAACTTTAAATTTCTATATATTATCTAATGGTAACAGAAGGTTTTCTAAATATTCTTCTTGATCTTCCTTTTCACTTTCGTCAGTACTTTCCTTGATACTAGTAGATGTACACACATATTTGTTAACATTGACGGTTTACTAATGTTGATTGAAGGAGCTTCTAATATGGTAATAATTTCAGAAGGTAATTTAATGCGATTTCTTTTAGCCATTCTGAAAACTATATTTGAAGTGGAAATGATTGGATCAGAGGTATCCAGAGCTCTGTTGAAAATATCAGACAAATTGTGAATTCTAGTATCTTTCCTGGAATGAAATTCTCTGTCTCTCTTATAAATTTTATTTCTTGATTCTGAAGCATCCTCACTAAAAACGCCAGTAGGCAAAATACTGTTTGATACAATATATTTGCCATGAATTAAAACTTTATGTACTGAGGATACCAGGGAAAGAGATCCATCTATAGTTTTGCCGTTCCTTTGCAATATTCTTCAAATGAAGAAATATGTAAGTGCAATTAGAATATTTCTGAAACGAATTATTAGTTTTTCGTTTATTCTAGTTATCCCTGACAATAACTTTGTAAGATCACTAAATGCTCGACGAGAGGTGTTCCCATCGTTTGTTGTGCCTGATCCACCGACTTTTGGCTTGTCAACATGAAGACCCATTTTTTTCCCAAAACATTTTTTGCACTTCAGCTTTCCGGTCTTTAAGGTGAAGATTTTAGGGCCTCTCCACGAACTTGCCATGTTTCTAAATTACTCCTATACGAGATATGTAAGATACATTCAAAGCGTGTCCAAGCGTGTAACGGACTGATTCCAAACTGACAATTATTAGATTTCGGTTTAAATTGTTTTGAACTGAAATCTTTTATAGCTTTAAAAACCGAAGTTTAAGAATGTTACGATTTTCCCATCTAGGTATTAGAGTCACATGTAAACTAAACTTTACTTTTAGACGTTTGTCATCTGCTAAAACTACTTCTAATTCTGTAAGATTTGAAATTTCTTCTTCTAAACTATTTTTCTCTTTTAAAATATATTCTCGACTCTCTTTAACAAATTCCAGTTTTAGAGGTCTGCGGAATCTTACAGACTGCGGCATGGTATTTATTCCAAATGACGATATCTGGCGAAAAAATCAGTCATAAAGGAGTCATCGTATCACTATCACCACTATTTTTTCGTAGGCAGGAATTTTATTTATCTAATAATATTACTTCCATAATTTGTAATTATTTTAGTATTTTCATAAACTAGGAAAATACATTTTGGCCGTTTTTTGGGATGTACTTACATACCACTGTGCAACGTTCATGGCAATGTGTTTTATTCATATTTTATTTGTAATTGGAAGATTATTCAAAAAGCGTTTATAATGAACCTTAGGAAGATTCTCAATTTAATATTATTAATTTCTGGTTACTTTCAGATGTGAAAGATCAGGAAAGTTAATTTAAACACAATTATTATTATAAAACATATCTCGTTTTATATTTTTAATTTTAATTCCTAGAAAAATATTTATAGATCAACTTAAAAATTCTGTAAAAATACTGTAATTTTAAAAGTTCAGGAAATTTGGAAATTTTTAAACTAAAACTCAGTTCAAAAATAATCTAAAAATACGTACTTACTGGGTGTTTAAAAAATGGCGAAATTCTGCATTATTCAAGGACATCCTCTGAGCATGGGAAAAATGTCAAAAAAATTGTATATTGGGTAAGACTACGAGGTAATAAATGCAAAAAACCTGCAACCATTTTTTGAGTTATAACATAATTTGCAATAATAAGATATTTTGTATGATAGCTTGACATGTTTATTTATTATATTGTCGACGTTACGCTTATTTTAATTTAAATTTTTGGAAATCAGTTCTCTAATCTTTAATGCTTGGAGGTTTGTCCTTCAAAATAATGTATAATTGGAAGTGGTTGAAAAAATTGATGACCGATTCCTTATAGACCTATAATTTTCGTTATTATAAAATAACAAGAAAGGTTAAAATGTTTGTTGCCGTTCGCTTGCAGAAAATAAATGCAAAATTGAGTTCTTAAGTTTTATTAAAAAAATTGTAGCTGTACAAAACTGAAATTTTTATTATTTTTTAGGATGAAATGCATAGAACTCTTATCACAGAACACTGGTTTTCCATTCTTTACAATTCCTTGTTGTATTTATTACTTTTTATTGTTTTAAATTCCTTAATAGCTTCGACGTTGTTTATTTAACAAATGTGTACCTTTTTGCAAAGTGAAAGAGAATTTAAGAATAATAAGAAACACATCAACATGTTTAGAAATGATTATGAAACTTGAAGATTCTTATCAGAACATGTAGTCGTAACGTGAATTTGATTTGAATACCTTAAAATGTTAGCTATTTTTATAAACAAGCAAAAATTTTAATTTTCTGACATTCACAGTAACATTTTTACGCGGGTGCAAATAATAAAATAATAATAATTAAGTGTCTGTGTGAAATTATAAGTCAACAATCAGATTTCATTATTTATTGTAACCACTGCACCCGTTTGAAATGTTGCAAAAAAAATTCTTTCCTAAAATTCAATACATTAAAGAGCTTTACAAGTAGAATTAAGTGTTATTTAAAATTAATTTTAATGATATTGTAATTAGTGTAACATAACCGAGTGCACATGAGTCATTCTGTGTCGCTACAAAATTAAAGAGTTGCGAGACAGATAAAATTACAAAAACGTTTCCTGCTCTAGAAGGACGAGATCTTGCAAAATAAATGCAAAATATTAGAAATTAAATAAGAATATGACAATCTTAAATACATACAATGCGTTTATCGATATTGTGTCATTCAACAAAAGAAAGTAAAAGAAATGGCATAAGTACATTGAGGGTTACAAGAGACTGTAATACAAAATGATCTACCCACGATATGTTATCATGTCAAATAGCCATAAAACTTTAATAACACACAGTGAATTTGACATGCTTCAATTCATACCTCGGTAATAAACGTTCTGAATGTGAAATATTAGCGGTTTTTAAATTCCTTGTTAATTCGATAATATCCCCAGAAATTTTGCTAATGAAGCATGAAACACCTGCATAATTTTAAGTGATAAAATATGAACGAACTTTCTTTTGTAACTAGGACAATGTATTGAGCGTTATCTTAATGGACAAAAAGTCACTTTGTTACGCAGATGTACTCAATTGTAGTAGTATACTGCCTTCCAAATGTCGTTAGAAGTACTTCAACAAGGTTCATTTTGCTCTGTTTTATTGTGAATCATTTGGAAAAGAGGTTTAATATTTGCCATTTACTGTTTTTCACTTTTTCAAGTATCTATGTAAACCTTGTTTCGCCTTTCTCCGTGTTTCTATTGTCTCGAATGTCCTTTATTTATAAAATGTGACGGTGTATAAAAATTTCATCAGCAGTTATGAATCAGCGCATCCAATTTGTATATCAATATTTTTTATTATTGCACGGATTTAATTGCGCAGAAGTTTGTTTAATATAATCAAGATTAGCATTATGACGTTCATTATTTTTGAGTACTCATTTCTCGTGATTGTGCTTACACTGGGCCTCTGCTATTTACTTACTCAACATACGTACTATGTAGATTCTTTCCGATTTTCAAGAGTAACAAAATTATAGTGACCTTAGTCATAAGTGGCGATACTTTTGTGAGCAGAAACGATTCCTCAGTTTATGTTAATTCGTTTGTTTACCTTCATTGGATACACTAGATATCCATGTTTATACGGTTAAATTGATATAGCCAGTATATTTGTTCGCCACTTAACATGTGAAATGTAAATATCAGCTTATTTAATGTGGCTAGGCATGCGTTGATTCGTGCGTGCGATTTCTAAAATGTTCTATCTACACAAAGAAAAGAATTGGGTTTCTGTATTTATAAATGTTTAAAGTACTCTTTTAAATATGACGATTGTTAATGATTTTATGCCGTCGCGTTTGCGTCAGAGTATTTATTAATTAGCAGCATTTATTCTAGCACTCTAGCTTTCTCGATGTATTTACTACTACTTATTATACCGTGTGGTTAAAAACGATATGTTTTAATTCGCAGTTTTACGTTTTTGACGACAAATACACATGTTTCTATGCCTGTATTACATTGTTTTGCAGAAAAATGTTGATTTGTAAAGAGATTTTTAAGAAGTGTTTGTTGAAATAATTGATGTCATTTAGTTGGAATGGTAGTCAAGATATTCGATGAAATTATTTAGAAAAATGAATGGGAAAGTTTCCTTAAAATGGAAAAAGGCGAAGATAGGACAAATGTGACTGTATGAGGGCAACAGTTCCAAATCAAAATAAAACATACGCTACGCGAACAAAAATAAAACTGTATTAAAAGAAAAATCCACTTCTTTCACCGTTGCTGAAATCCACCACTTATTGAAAGAAATCATTAATCGAGGATGATTTTTTAAACTTTTTATGTAAGTAGTGGGAGAGTTGTGAGCAAAGCAACGTTCTGCATTTCCCTTTTGTCTTTCATTGAACATTATATCTTGAAGCCCTTTTACATTACAGGTCTAATTAATCGCGCTGTATTTTATACGTTTATGGTATTTTTATGATGACACATTTATTCCGTAATTAAGTGAGTGTCGTGCTGTTCTACGTTACGTGTTATCTCTACGTAGAGTATCTACGAGGTGAATCGCCCGCATGCGTTTAATTTTCCTGCCAAGTATTGAACGCCGTTGGCCATCGACGTGAAGAAAATGTTTAAAAATATAATCATAACATGAACTTCCAGAGATGACGGTTTTAGAAGCGACGACAAAAGATAACGCTATTCTCGGAAATTTAAATCCCTCCGCGTTTAGCCGGGTCGTTGTCCCTTCTTTCTGCCGACTTCTTTCTCTTGGACAATATTATTAAGTTTATGAGCCGTAACTCGTTCCGTACCTGAAATTCGTCGTGATTTTTGTTTTGCAGTCTGGTAGATGTTGCTCGGGAGAGGTTCGCCGGGATTTTATGTCAGGATAGCTTTCAGCTATCAAATAAATACAAAACAAAAACTTTAATACACAATGACTTACACTTACGAATCAGTTAAGGTCGTCGTAAAAAAATAAAATTGAGATTGATTGTGATTGTGATAAGTTTTTTGATCACACGTTATTTTTTTCTCGAAGCAATTTAATCTTCACTTCTAAAATTAGCAATAAATTTTCCTAGCTAGAGAGTATTTACATTAGGGTCATTACTTACAAGAATGGGTGTGTAGAAATGCTTTAGTTGCTGATTGATAACGTTTTTTTTTTACCCATGTGGTTGGCCGTTTCATATACGTTATTTCACGCTATCGAGCGTTCGTGGAGATTACAGGTGCGTAAAGTTGATTAAGCACAGGTGGCGTTGTGGAGGGACTATGACCCTTTATAAAAAACGTAATGGCCAATCACATTTCGCGCTTCGGATTTTATTAATAATGGGTTTGGCGCGGATTTTTAATTCATACTATGTGTGAGTGACCTGTTATATATTTGAAAATCTTTTCAGCGAATTATTAATGAATGTAGTATGTATGTAATTGAGAATTTTTAAAATATATCGGTTTTACAGTTCACCAAATGTTGTCTCTAAATGACTTCATCGACAAAATTGTAAATATGAGACGTTGTCACGTTGTGAAAAATTCTTGTCTCGTGTCGCTGCTTTTGTACAAGTGTGACGATAATTACCTACAACACCAGGAAGTCCAGTCTGCGGTACGACCTTTAGAATTTCCAGTAATTTACATCTTTTTACAAATCTTAGCTTGTTTTAATCATTTTCCATAAATTTTCGTTTGCCCTGCACCTTTTTGGAATTAAGAAAATTGGATAGAGAATTAAAAAAAAAATAACAGAAAAATTCTTCTTCTCATAGTCAACTGTGGTACCTTGCTACAAAATGTAAAATGGATAGATTTACAATTATTACCACCAGATGTACGGCAATTATGCAACCTTTAGGCCCAGTTTTACAATCGTGGAATAAGGACGGAATAACTGTTCGCCGCATATCCTTTAATATTCCTTCATATCTACGTCACGTTATTGTAAGAATAATGCTTGTATAACGATTGTAAAATCGGGGCTTAGAGTAAGGAATTATTTATTTTCGTGATTCGACTGGTTCATTGCAGGGATGATAAACTGAAGTTCAAAGTCGCAGTTAAGGCCCACTCGTACAAAGGCAAGTTAATGTTGACTATTGGTTCAGTCCCATGGTAACAATTGTGAACACAATTGTCAAAGTTAACTTGCCTTTATACAAATGGGCCATAGATGCTATAATTGTTTATGGTTAATACGGCTTGGAAAAGAGTATTCGCTAGCACAATTCAAAATTGTTTCCAAAATGGTGAATTTGGACAGAGACTTTAAGGAAGATGACAATCTGCCATTAGTCCATTGGTATTGCTAGGAAAAAGAAGAAGAAAAAGAGGATAATCTTCCATCAGTTTGGGATAAAAATAGCTTGCTTCACCAATTTATCAGTGAAATAGATTTAGATAATTATGTTGATGTTGACAATGACTTGCTGCATTCAGAATTATCTAGTGATGAGTCGACTGTTAATGAATGTGCAGTTGAAGCAGAACAAGAAAACAGCGAAGAAGAAGAACTTTCTTCAGAAATACCGACCAAATCAAGTGTGTTCAACGCTGTGAACACCTTGCGTATTGTACTGTACTATAACTACTGTTGTCGTTGTATAATTTATCAAGTTTAGAATTTAAGAAAGTTTACGCATTTTCAGCATATCCGTAAACCACGAGCACGTTTGTTTATTTTATCTTATGGTTTAGTAATGTGATACGGGGATACGTGTCAGGCAGAGGGATGTAGAAAAGATAGCAGGTAGTCTCCGGGTGAGCTTTCAGTGGTAAACGTGTTGCTAAGACGCGCAAATTAGGCAGACGGGCCCGGGAGTGTTTGTTGTTAAATGTAGTGGAGGTTTGATAAGGGTTTTCTGTGGAATATCGGACGATAATTTGTTAGAGATAATTCGACTTGGAGATGGCAATATTTTGGCAGAGGTAGTTTCGCAGTACTTCGACCTTGACACGCCGAAGTGTAGGGACCGTTGGGATGGCGCATCCGGCGCACTCGCCAGTTGACGTGTTGTACTGTCACCAGCAATACTGTCACCAAATTTAACTCTAAATGACTTGCCTCGTACCTACCTTGATAGTTGACAAGCTCTGCTGACTAACGTATCAGCTATTTCCCTCGACTAGCAAACAGTGTAGGTAGGGGTGGGTTAATTACGATGGTAAAATTACTAAAGGGCGCCAGGACAGACGTTAATTAAAACAATCTGAACGTAAACGATCTTGTGGGCGTCTCCGAATCGACCAAATCGGCAGAAAATCAAAAGTAAACGGAGGCTTATTTAAATACTCACTGGTACGTGAAGGAATGAACACAAACGCAACAGCACAAGGTAACTTAAACTTTAATTAAATACCATTAATTACGATGGACAATGGTACAATACATAAAAGTGTACACGACAATTTGACTACATACAATAATGTGGTTTCCCCACAAATTCAAAGGCCGCAATTCGCTCTCACAATTCGGTTATGCAAACCGATCCACGAAATGTCAAAGTAAATTAAGTTGGAAATACCTTAACCTGATTGACAGCGTCGAGTCGGTAACGTCAGGTCAAAAATTACCAACCGAAGTGCTGTGGGTAGTTACGACTCCCTCTGCCGATTGCGAGCAGCGTCGACAATTCGGTTCAAACTGGAATCACAGAGTTCGTCAAGATGGCTGGTTATGTCTCCCCTATAGGGCGGATAGGCTCGAAAAATGCTATGAGTTGACTCGATTTGAGTCCAACTCACTACGGTACAACTTAAGAAGGCTGAAGCGCAGCCGAAGATCTGTGCCTACAGCTAGAAGCCTGTATAAAAGAAACGACGACATTAGCGACCATTGCTCGACATATTTTACCTGAGATTTACAAGGCTCCCAGGCTTGGAATGGGATTAAAAATACCCCGAACTCGTTCGGTGGTATAGTCAGGAATGCCGGCAGCGCCGTTGATGAATTCTCCTCACATAAAGAGCAAGAACCCCGATATTATACTAAAACACACTACACCTCACGATGACCGAACGCAGAATGAAACAGGAACGCGAGTCTAAGATGGTGGACGCTAAATAACGCGTGAAAGTCGCAAGCGGTAACCAATGGTGAACCATGATATAGTGACGTGGTGTCCTACCTCGAATAAACTTCGTGGTAATGGGGAAGGTTGTCAAACGTACCTAAACGCGGCTTAGACGATGCTTTGTTGCCACGATTTCTTAGCGGCAAATTCAAACGTAACAATACCACATCGTCGTGGATTGGATTGGTCCCAGTGCAGAGATCACTGAGGCGATGTCGGGAAACAGCTAGCTGAATGCCTGACCTTGTGCTTCCAAGAACGGTCATGACTTAGTGTGGAACCGTATTCTGACAGACACTGGTAGGATGAGGTTGCACCAATGATTCTGAGAACGTACACTCAGAAGGCAAGGTATGCTAATATCCACCTGGGGTTCGTCTTTATGCAAGCGAAGTACGAAGATGGATATTCGAGGACACCTTCTCCGTGAGTTGGCATTAAAAAATATTTCACCTATCAGTCTTCTCCGACTTAAACTTATCCAAACACCAATTTTTTGTGGATGGAGTGGGGCTTCAATGAAAATATGAGGGTTTCCTCTACTCCAGATCCTCATGTTTTGGGAATTAATGTATCCTGTTAAATGGAACCTGGCCTCATCGGAAAAGAAAGTTGTGTCCAACAATCGTCATTGTGAATATTGTTTAAAAACCATTGACAGTATCTTCGCCTAGGTTCAAAATCTACTGGAAGCAATTCATGCACGCCAGTCAAACGATAAGGGAGCACTTGCAAATCCTTTCTTAGAAAAGTTCTGCAGGTCCCGACGGAAAGATCAACTTGTTGTGACAGGTGACGGTTGGAAGTGCGAGGAGCATCAGTCATAATTTGTCTCACCTTTTTAACTATCTCATCAGTTCTTACTTTAGGCCTATCTGATACCTGTTTTCTAGCTACACTGCCAGTTTCTCTGAATAATCCTACTGAGTACTGAAGTTGATTAACAAATTTGTGGTACAGAAATACAGTTTCTGGAAATTTTTCCTGAAACTCTGCAATACCTTACAATCAGGAATAGAATAGGTCCATCCTCATTGATTTTTTGGGCGTTTCGAAAGTAGGATTCAACCATAAACCAATGTGAAAACCATTGTAAAATCAAATAACAATTTTTTTAAAGTTATGTTTGTTTACTTGTCTGTTTAGGGTACGGATCAAGTAAGGAGGGTACGGATCAAGTAAGGAACATACGTGAACATGCGAAAAAATGAGAGCAACACACTAGTTGGGAAAACTTTTTGTACACTTGTTACAATGCCAGTTTAAATTTAAGCTGAGGCTTAGTCTCATAGCAACCATTATTTCAACAATTGTTGTTAACTACATACATAATAAAAGAAGAAGAAGAGGCCGTTTGTAACGAACAAATTTACAGATCCCTTGGAGTTCTTTATAACCTCGCACAACTGTAAAGTTTTCGTAAAATAATAATCACTCGCTTAAATTTGTTTTGGTTTTGTATTCATGATACCACTTGATTCTAGATCATTCAGTTCTACTTTATCTGCGCAAAAATTGTACTTTATCTGCGCTTCGTTACAAATAATGGGTTTTATTGTGGTAGTCCTATTAGTTTAAATATGCACAAGTATGTGAGCGTATTATCGTGTATTTATAAACGTACGTATAAATAAAACAAACGCCATCGAGAGGTCATGAACGTCAAACAGACTTCTCGCGTGATACGAATGATAAAACACCTAACGTTCGTCGTCCCAACTGCATTATCGTGACGTACGTACGAAATTCTTCATCCTCGACGTTCTTCGATTATAATCCGATTCGACATTAACGGGTATGCACGAAAAACAAATGAAAGCGGCCTTAAAGCGGTCCATCGTAAATGGAACTAGTCTTTGGATCCGGCCCGGATGGACGGCAGATGTGAAACCACCTGCCCCAAAGTAACAGCTGGCGATGGCGGTGTGCGCCCTCCACGTTCATTTTTTTTTTATGTTCGTGGATCGGTTTTTTAAAACGTGTCTGTTCGGACATGCCAGTTATTATTTACGAGACATTGTAATACTTAGTGTATGTCGTCGGGTTTTGACTGTAACTTTTTTTGTAACGCTTTCTACTTCTGGCTAATGAGCATGTTGGAACTCGCCATACCACAATTAAGATTTGAAAAGGAAGGCAGATAACCAGGATCAAACTGAACTGGAATTGAATTGTATCTCTTCAGAGTGTCCGGGAAGCATTTTTACAGAAGAAGTTTTATAAAGAAATTCCGCCAAACAGTAACAAGTGAATAATGTTGAGAAGATTATTATCATTTTCTATTTCGCGCCTTCTCTTACTGCAATAGTATAATTGGTGAAATCTTTGTTGAGTTGCCTACGTAGAGTTCCTCCATTTTCCTGAATATCGAAATATGTTTGCTCAGTTTTTTTTTACTGCAAAATGAAATTTGATTGTTCTGTTTATAAAAGTACTTAATACCAGTTAATTCCTTCGCTGTAAGTCCGGTGATGATCTCTATTGATGATGTCTGTTTCAATTCACTTCAAAATTGGTTCGTATTTGAATTCTTAATTAAAAATTACAAACTGCTGGAAAATTTTATTGTATTATCGTATCAAAAATGGTTTTCAAAGAATCTGGAAAGAGGTTTACCACAAGGAAGCATGAATGGACCATTATTATTCATAATTTGCAGAGCGACGTTTTTGGCAATATTACCTTGTAAATGTCACTAATTTTCTTTTATCCCAATCTGTAAATATGATAAATGCTGATTTACATCTCATACTAGTACAGCAGAAAAAAGGATTTCTTGTTAATTCCCAGGAAATTGTCGCAATGCCATTTTGCACGACAAACAAAGAAACCAGATGGTCAATTAAATTAAAATTATTATTTATGGTGAATAAAGAAGTCAGTTATTATTATTTATCCTGAGGAAGCTGTCAATCGTGGACTTTTTGAATAGATTTTTGCAATTACTTACTTATTTGTGATAAAACATTTTGTTTATTTAACCGTGTTCGTTATTTTTATTTTACTTAAATAATTGGTTTTAGGAATCATTTTTAGTGAATACTTAATTTAAAAATTTGTCAAAGAAATTTGATGTGATGCTTCTATTTTCAAAAATAAGATACGATTTACGCACATGAAAATATATTTTTGCTTTGTCGTTTATAGCGGGAATACAATTTCATTGTCGTCACTTTGCTGAAAATAAGATACTTTTACATGCTCGTAATTCAGAATCGTTGACATTGAAAAAATATTGCGTGCGGTGGTATGCTTTGTGCTTTTGTGCTTTAAATTGCCCATTAATATTTTCAAAACGCACCGTAAACAATTCCACGAATTCCACACAATGCATCCAATCCAAAGAAACGAACGAAGTTGACTGAATTTTATTGATTTCGCTGGAAGGTGTCAGTCACAGAGCCCTTCTTCTTCTCCTTCTTTATGCAGACGTGGTGTTCTTTTTAAAATCTGCTTTATTCGCGAAGTTATTGTTTGGAAAGTTGTAATAGATGCGGTAGGATTGAAGTGAGTTATTGTCGAGCATGTTACATTAGGGGTGAGTTTACGGACCGCTAGTTTCCCTGTGGGGAAGGAGAGCGTGTAAAAAAAAAGTCACCATCGCGGAATAACCTTGATCGATCACTTTGCAAATCGAACGTTAACCGGTGTTTTTGATCAGGCCGTTGGTTGGCGCGTGGGAAAAATAAAACAGGAGGAGACAAAGTGGAAAATCCGTTGTTCGAGGAAAGCTCATTATCGGGAAAACTGTGACGCAAAATGTTATGTGGAGTTAAACTTTTAGCGAAAGTAATTATTTAGCTTCAGAGAATATTACGAACATATCCTTACCAGGAGGCATTGATAACTTTTATAGATATATTGTAATTACGGGTTTCTCAGTACGATTTTTAAAACCGTTTTATGTATCGATTCTGCTGGTATCTGTAGCAACCGTATGATCTGTAAACCTGTAAGATCCAATTTTACAACTGCGGCTCAATTTTGAGCTAAGGCTTAAACCCTTAGCAACGATTATTTCAACAATTGTTGTAAAGGGTTTAAGCTTCGGTTCAAAGTTAAACCGTCATTGTAAAAGTGGGCCTAAGTCAATTATTAAAACATGGAATTTTGAAGTTCTGTGGAAGATATGATTTCTCCTAGGTCTCTAGAATTACTCGTAAGTCTCCTTGGTATTACCTTACAGGCTTACAAGAAATCGCAACATACTGAGAACTTCAAAATTCCAGCTTTTAATAATTGACTTACGGGCTTACAGATCTTACAGTTGCTACAGATATGAGCATATGAACTTGTTCTTTTCTCGTAAAAGCTCTAACAGATTGTTACATCAAATATTAAATATGCTCGCCGGGCAGCTGCTTGGTGGATAAACACCCAATGGTATTATTTGCAATTTAATAGTGTTTCGAGTTGGCAACTTTGTCAAGATATAATTAACTTTATAAAGTATCTGGTCATAATGTATTCTGTCATAAATCTTCTATTAGCTTAAATTATTTCATGTTTCCTCTTTTCTTCTTTATTAATGATATTTATTTTTTCAGATTGCAATTACTTAGTTCGTATAAGATCTTTGAAGCTCGGTGAACCTAAAAGTAGCATTAACGTATCACCTCAGGCTCTCTCTCTCTCTCTCTTTCCAATTTTCAGTTTTCTAATTTTTACGACACGAACGACACTCTATGAAATTAAACTTCATTGAAAATAAGAGACCTGGCATTACTTGGCCAGAGCAAATTTAACTTCTGCTAACTGGAGCGTTCACAATTTCTTCTGAATGTGGAGCTCCACGATGCGATATAGGAGTAATAGCTTTTTATCCGAGTACCTACTTGTTTTATTAAATTTGAAAATAGAAAGAAAGAAATCGCCATTGGTCGCCGGCTTATAAAGACGACGATACTGGTGGAATCTGGTGGAACAAGTGTGATACATGCATGTCGCGGGCTTGAAATTGGTTTTCCTTGAGTGTGTTCTACTTCTTCTAGCCCACAGTTTCTTGTCCCGTTTTACAGCAGCGTCGTGCAGTTTTCCACGGAGGACGATTTTAAATTGTTAATAGCAATCTGGTGTCGTTACCATAAAATGGAGTGAATTACGGACGAGAGGTGGATTTTAACAGTACTTGCAGGCGTGTTTTTGCTAGATTAATTCTGTTAGGTTGATCGACATGGGCGGAATTCCGTGTTTCGATATTAATTCTATAAATAGTTAGTTTCGCATTATTGCGCCGAGTTTATTATGTAACGATCCTTGCAGACTGTGGAGGATGTTTTTCCTTTTACAGCTTCAGGCAGGTGTTGTTTAGGTTTGTTACTTTCCAATTTAAGATGTAGGGAAAAATCAGTATATGATATAATAATCGATTAACTGAATAAATTGATTAATCAATTCATATATTTATCGATTACAATATTTACGCCCGGTGTATTCATCACAACTTAACTAACAACTATGACTTGTGTAATTGTTACTTTGACAATAAACCCAAAGTTAAAAGTTAATTTGTTACATGAATAAACCGGGTTTTAATGTACCCATTATTCGACTAATTAATTAGTTGATGAATTATGAGAATTAAAAAAGTAAATGATATTGGATTATCGATATTGATGGGAAACGTTTGAATGGTGAACATTTATTGTTGATCAGAATTTGTTGTGGTATCGTTATTTTCGGAATTGTACGTATATTATTATTTATATGTATTTAGGTGGGCCACACATCATAAATAAAAGGAGGGATGGCGGAATATAAAAATTGACAGAGAACCAACACAAGTAGTTTTGAATCAGAATGGAGAATACTCATCGGTAGTTTCGTTCGAAATTTTACCTTCGAATTATACGTCATTCGAAGATTTTCGAATGAAGTGGAGTGACCTTGTCAACTTATAAATTGAAATGCCTAGAGTTCATAGAAAGCTCGAAGGGAGTTCTTTATCTAAACGTTTCCTGGAAGAGTTGGGGTTGGTCACAATTTTTAGTAATAATCTGAGATTTGTCAAGTTGACAGAAAATCCACTTTACATCATTGCTGGAGAAAGCGTATCGACATCATATCATTACATTCGTGATGTGTTTGTTGAAAGAAGATGCAATCAAAAACGAATCTGTTTCCATTTCGTACAAGGTCGTCGTTATATTAATCAAGGAACTTCTAAAGAAAAACATTCAAGATGTTTCAGATTGGATGGTATTGAATATTACCATGGGTGTTGAAAAAAGGTCGACAAATAGATATGCTAAGTTTTAACATTTTCTTCTAAGAAACTTAAGCTCAATTAACAATAATTGACTAGTTTAATATAATAGGTATAATATAATTTTGATTAATCGATATAAACTAAAAAACAACGGATTAATGGATGATAATCACAATCGACCATCAGGTCCATTCTTGTGATCATACGGTTCTTTTAAAAAAATATATAATCCAACCCTAACCAACCTAAACCCTTAACCACTCTTAATACATCATCAAGTTGCTGTTGTTCCAGCAGTTCTTACTGGATACGTGTAACATAATTCTATTTAAACTCTAATGAACACGATCTTAATCTAATTTGTTTTCGTTTAGTAAACATGTCGGATGGAAAGATTCTCTCTTAACATTACGATTGTGTGATAGAATCGTAACACCGAGGCAAGTTCCATTCTTATTCCATCCAACATTATCAACATGTAGTTTTACTGAATCCCACCAACGGACAATGCGAATGAGTGGTGAACTTAAGAAGGTTTTTCGCAATGAAATTAAGTTTGCTGATATCTACTATGGATATAGTTTTGCAAACTCTGATTTCGCTTTGTTTATATAAAAAAAGTTGAGCCGTTGTCATAGCCAAAAACGATTTCCATGGTACTGTGCGACAAACCGACGCCGGCATTATGACGTCATCTAAACGTCGGGGTGGCGCAGGATCGATGCCTAGCTTCGGCCGGAGGGAGGGGCGCGCAATCATTGTGTTTATAATTCAATATGTGATCTATAGATGATGATTTTTGGGTGATTACTTTTCATTTGCAACGGCGGCTGCGTGTGTACCTAAGATAAACCAACTCGAAGAAGTTGATTGTAGTTGTTGGTTTAGAGTCATCCATACGGAAGGGCTTTCGAGAATGCTCTATATAATAATTCTGATTACGTTAATGAAAGAAATTACGTAAGCACAAGTATTAGGTGATTACTTACGTATAAGTGTGGGCAGTTTTGATTAGTTCGGCTTCGCTATAAGACACTTGAGAATTTGATAGGCTTTTCTCTGAGGCTAATAACGTCTGAGTGGTCACCGATGTGATGACATTGTGTAACACAGAGAGAAAAGGTTGATTTATTTTCTTCAGTCTATCATCACAAGGCACTAATTTAATCCACATAGAAAATACATCAGTACAACAATTTCTTGTGAGGAATATCATCCATTAAAGTCATTAAGTTTAATTTTGTAATTATTCGATGTTGAATATTAAATTACGCACTGTAATTATTTGTCTTGTTCAGTTGCAATAATTAATAGGGACTGCAAAGGACGGTAGGTACCTTATACATAGGTCTTTCAAACGGAACGTATTGACGTTTGTTATTATTGGTCAATTGCACAATTACCCCGGCGCCGTCGTCTCTTTTATAAAATAATATTTGCGCTGGTCGGTACTGTTGGAACGAGCGCGGGTAAGCGTATTGGTAATTGTTGCTACGACAATCGAACATGATTAGAATGAAAACAGGACTAAAAAAAACTTGCAATTTGCGTTGACCTAAAATATTCAACAAAGTAGTATTTCAATTTTTCGTATTATGAGAAATCCCATGAGATTAAAATGTGTTCAGAAGTACCTATGTATATATCTTTGAGACAATCGCAGATATTTTGAATTGCATGAAGAGATGAAGCAAAAAGATTGATTGAGAAAAAGAGCTCTCAGCTATAGCTATAGAGTACTGGGGCCTCGTCAGCAGAAGAGTAGCTTGAGAACTCCACTGCAATCTCACCGACCTGTCCTAGTTATCTCGGAATTGAGGTCAAAAATCATCGGCAAGATGTCGCGACCGAAACTGTTGATAGTTAGAACAACATGCAGAAATGAATACAAACTTGGCTAAAGGAAATATCTAATGTTAAATTGGAAATAAATTAAAGCGATGATATAACGATATAATTTATGAGAAAATTCGAGAGTGAACGCACAACAAAGAAAATTAGGTTTGGAAGAACTGCAGATGCAAACAAATAACTCTTTGGGAATAAATCAGTTTGACCAATAAGAAATAAATGTGAAAACTAAAACCGATCTAATATTGTACAATTCCGTTTTAAAAAAAGTTAGCAACTATAAAGATTAAAGTTTTACGAAAAATGGTGAAACTTGATCGCATTAGAAAAATAAATATCGAACAAAAATTCATAATAAAAAAATTAGATGGTAAACACCTGGAACTGGTACACAACAAATTACCGAAGAAAATAAGCAAAACAAAGGGAAAATAATAAGTTATCAGCACATTTTCAGAAAAAAAATTAATTGAAGTGTACCGCAAGGAAGCGTTCTTGGACCACTTGTATGTACCTACAATTTGTATTAATATATTAATAACTATGTAAAGAATGTTATTGATAAGTGTAAAGTATATTTATTCTACTATTCTTGTTTAATATTTTCAAACCGTTTGGACTGTATTATAAGTTTGTATAATGAGTTTAAAAATAGAATTAGTATAGAATAATGTCTACAGGCAAGATTGACTACACGTTACTCTCTTTATGTATTACGTAGCAATATTATATTCGGTAAATGTAATAAAAATAGAAGAAATACAGATAACACAAAATAAATGCCTGAAAACTGTATTAAATTAGGCCTCATTGCTAAAGTTTAAATGTTCTAAATAACTGAAATTTTCAAACCCAATTTTATTTAAAAAATACTTTTGTGTCGATTCGATTAATTTTGTCGAACTTATTTGTAATCGATTATCTGCAAGAATTGAAAAGTTAGCTCAATTTGATCTCCTCTTTATTAGATAGACGAGTCATAAATTCCAAGTGTGAAATTATAAAAAATTCTGAGAAACGACGTGTGTGTGGCATTGCACACAATAGTTACAGGATGATTCATTCTATTACTTGCGCGGGGCTTTCTTGGATTGTGTTCGACCAAATTAAGCAAATCATCATTGACGCCAGGACAATTCTTCAGTGGAATGATGATTCGCCGGCATAAAAAACAAGAATTTGCAATTTGTCTATTGTTTAATTTTGTTTGATAAGACATTCAATCAAATCGTGACACGTGGAATGAGTGCATCGCTCAAAGTTTGTTACAAATTATATTATTCTTAGATAAAAACTTGATTTGATTCAGTATTAGGTTAAAATTAGTACGTACAGTGTATTCTCTCTTAACGGGCATCCCTTATAAGCGGGGGCACCTCTTTTAAACGGGCAGTTTGTTCATCAGCTACCTCTATCTACATTAGCAGACATTTGTAAAATGGTTCAACTAACAGGAACAAATGTCACTGATTTTGAAGAATATGTTAACATCGACGAAAATTTTGATTTACGAAGATGAACGTCTGGATATAAATCTTCAGAATGTTGAAAATCCACCGCAAAATCTGATTCCGACGATGACACAGTACGAGAAGATAACATAGAAAATAACATTAAATCATATAAAGATGCCGTGTCAATATTAAAAAAAAACATAAAATCGTTTACATCCAAGAATGGGGATCTAAAAGGTATATGGCATATGATTTAGAACAACATTTTGTCAACATGCTTACAAATATGAAAAACTTATGTCAAACAATAATATTAGATTTTTTCATCTTACTTAATTATACATATACATATTTGGTATATTAATTACACTTGACATGCGTATTTGTTTTATTTTTGTGGAAATGTATTTGAAGTTTTATTTTAAGTTTTGATTATGAAATTTTATATCAAGGAAACATTATTGTTGTTTCACTTTTTACCTGTACATACCGTATTACCTACATACATGCACATCTCAACACATTCATCTCTTTTAGCGGGCGTCTCTATTAAGCGGACACATTCTGGGCGACCATAGGTGTCCGCTTAAGAGAGAATACACTGTATGTATATTATACGTTGAAACGTTAAGAAATACGTTAACAAAAAAAAATTAAAAATAATTTATTTATTATGACTGTAGGTAAATGACAAAGTCGAAGTAAAACCTGTTTGCTTTATGCTCTATGATATACAGGATGCGGCAAGCTAACCTCCTTATTTCATATTGCAATAAAACAAAAAGTAGTAAAGGTATCTTTTCAATGTTTTTTTTTTAAACAAAAGTTAAACATTAAGGGCCAGTTTACAGAAAATTTAATTGCAATCAAATTTTAATGACGTTGTTAATTTGACAGTTCGCAATGTAATTCTTATGGCAACTTAATCGTGATTAGTTTAATTCAAAATTAAATATTTGATTTGCTTTCTGTAAACCCACCCTTAAAGTTATGGTTTACATCGTTTTAAAAATCTTATCGGGTAAAGTGACGCCCCCCATTGTCGATACACTGGTTGAACTCTGCAGCATATTGATGAGTATGTTGGCCGTTTCTTCCTGAATGTTTCTTTTCACGTCTTCCAGAGTCTCTGGGCGGTTGGTATAGACACGGGATTTCAAACAACCCCACAAAAAGAAGTCGCAAGGGGCCAAATCGAGTGAACGCGCCGGCTACTTCAAAACGCCCCTCAGTGATATGTGGGGGTATTTGAAATCCCGTGTCTATACCAACGGCCCACAGACTCCGGAAGACCTGAAAAGAAACATTCAGGAAGAAATGGCCAACGTACCCATCAATATGCTGGAGAGGGTGTACAACCACTGTATCGACAAGGGGGGGGGGGCGTCACTTACCCGATATGATTTTTAAAACGATGTAAACCACAACCTTAAATGTTTAACTTTTGTATAAAAAAAGACGTTGAAAAGGCATCTTTACTACTTTTTATTTTATTGCAATATGAAATAAGGAAGTTAGCTTGCCGCACCCTGTACAATGATCTTGATGATAGAAAAGATCTTCCGTTTTTAAGAACTTTTACTCTAATAATAGTGATTTTAATAATAATATGTACTAATAATTTAAATAATTAAAATATTTGTAAATAATATTTTTCATCTTAAAACAGCTGTCAGTCTTGACAGTGAAACGTCGATTAAAAGACTATACCAAAGTTTATCCAAAAATAATAGGAGTACATACTATTTTCTTGGATAAATTTTCAATGAAAGATATTTCCTTAACTATAAACTTGAGTTGTAAAATCGCGAATATTTGTTGCTCTCGTTCGAATTGTTGAAATATAATTTTTATGCTTTATTCCAATTTGCAAATTACTTCCATTTTTCATGTATTCTGTTTTAGACTTTAATTGTTTTTGTCCTTGAGAAGTATCCATTTTTATTGATGTCAACTCGGTTTACAAAGTTTTAGTTAAAGGACATTCAAAGTTCTTTTTATTAACGACTGTTTTAATGAGAAAAGTTATAATTTTCCCAATAAACTCGAGTTGGCTTAGTTTAATCAATAAGTTCTCGAGTTTAATTTTTCTTTTACATTTCGGAATCTTTTTTTCTTGATTTTCTTAAATAATACATTAAAAAGTGTACACACTAAGTTTTCAGTTTATTTTATCTTTTGCCTTTTCTTTAAGAAATCAAAAGTGTATTACACTCTTTCTAATGCTTAAATTAAAATGTTTCAACTCACAATATTGTCTTTAACGAATTTCCAATTTTTTTTATTTTAGACTTTTGCTTATAATTGTGTTAAGTTTATGTGAGTTTTCCTTTCGACTTTGTTAATTGTTCTCTTCGACTTTACTGGTGTACTGATTATGCCAAACATTCCACATAGTTATGTAAGCAATCATGAAAATAATTGCATCGCAAAAGGAAACTGTGCTTCAATTTTAAATTTTACTTTTTCTCATTTTCCATAATACTCTATATAATGGGGTCGGATTCCTATGTTTCTGTTTCTTTCGTCCTTATTGTCAGCTCCTTGTAATCTGCTCATCATTCATAGCATTTTTTCATTAATTAATTAATAACAAACTGAAGTGTCTAATTCTAAACCGATCATTTGTCTTCTGCACTATCAGAGTAATTTTGCTTTTTATTTACAAAAGGAATAACTTTACTTGTATGTCTAGATTGTGTTACTACATTCGATAACCTGGCATAAATATTTATTGACGGTGTACTCTACTGATAACTCTTGTTACAGTTATTTGCAGAATTTGTATCGTTGTTGTTGAAATATAATGACAATAAAACGAAACGAAAAAAAAAAAACCCGAATTTAAACATAAAAGGTACGGTTGATTTCTGCTGAATTTTGCGCGTTCCTAGTTTTTCCTTAAAATATTTATTCACACGGTTATCTAACCTTTAACAAATAAATCATTTTGACGACTTGGACTTTGTTTAATCAAGAAATTAAATTTATAATCAAGAAATATCGTGAAATTGTTAATAACTGAGGAAGTCTTCTGTTACGATTAAAATATTTTGTGCCCTGTTCGTATCACAAAACAAAAAATAAAAGACGAAACGATAAGTTACGAATATACAACAAACTGTCCCACAAAACAGAAGAAAAAGTGAAACACTTTACATAAAGAGATATCACAAACGAAAAGAAAGTGGAAGGATAGCTTTTGAAGAACCGAATGAAAGAACTTTCTTCATTATTCGGTTTTAAAAATTTCGTTATATCATATCGAATTTTCGAGTTTTTTTTGTTTTATAACACTTCAATACATTACTTTCTTATTCCTATGCATAAATAAACTACCAGGTTGTAATCGAATATTCGAAGAAGTATAAAATTAAAAGAAGTTTTACTGTTGTAAATACCAAAGAAGTGTTATTGACTTAGTTAATTTTTGTGTGTTTTGAGCTGAGATACAGTTAACTGTAATCACGATTTCCGCGAAATGCGTATTTCCTCTTGCTGCGTTGCGTTCCACTGAAGACATTGTTCGAACAATACGCCGATTCATTCCTGAAATAAAAGCAGTTTGAAGCACGAAACACTTTTGACTCCGTGGTACAACGACCTTAACAGAAAATGGCTCATTTAGATAACGATTAAGACGTTCTGCTAATACCATAATCGCGCTTAGGATCGCCTTTACACACAGCAATTTATTCATTACCTGCTCGTTACAGCTTCTGGCTAAAGTAACCTACTGGTTAATTGCAATTTAATTTTATTCTTCGCTCCTCTTTATACGACAGGCCGACGAAGAAGTGAACTTTGAGACTTTCTAACTCCCACCATCGGACACTATCATTACAGAACGAAGATAGAAACAGAGCTGAATCAGATTTAACCTCTTCAAGATGAAATTATTGTAGACCTTGTGTGAAAGTTAAGTCGGTCGATTGACATACGATTAAATCCGTCGGAGTGAATTCGGGCGTGTTAAATTCGCCTTAAATACAAAGGACTGCGAAACTGCATAGCAGGGAAGACGTAACAGCACTGCACTAAGAACATTCCGTGCATTCTAACTAAACGAGCAGTCCTATTCATCAATTCTCGTCCGTCAGGGGGGCTGGCAGCCCACCGTTTATATTCTTCCCAGGACCGGATTCCAACAAATATCTCGAAACCTGATTGTTGTTAACCAATGGTTCGATCTAAAATATCTAGCTGAGATTTCTTGTTCAAACTTGGACAGACTGTGAAGACAATTCAAAAAAACGAACAAATACCTTGTATATACCTACTACATTGAGGACTCGTCTGCGTCAATTTTTATTCGTAAAATTACTTATTGTGGGCGTTGATTTATGTTGTCGTGAATGTAAAATATTCTTTGTATTTGTGTATTTGTGTGTTTGACTCCATCAAAATGGCATTTTTCTTTTTCTTTTTGGAGGTTTAGAAGAGGTGGGCTAATGGGTATAAATTAGGATTTGTTCCAAATTATCGGTCTGGCTGTTTTGTCTAAATCTAATCGAGCTTTTCCTAGTAAAGTGATGTCTGTATGCTACTAGTCCACTTTGTTATTTAAGACCTAATTTCTGGTAACGGAACAAAGTATTTTTAGGTGGATCGCTGTAAAGCGGTCAACCCAACTCTCTCAACATGTGTGGAGTAGCAAGCAAGATAGTAATAAATTTAAGAGTGGGAGCAGAACAGTGTCCGAGTTACTATCCAACTGTGCTATCCCACTGAACTTTGGATTTGTTATTTCACCGGCTACTTACCCTATTGTTTACAAAAAGATAAGCAATTGGAAAGTAACCACTGACTAGTTTGTCGATTCTATCCAAGTTCAGGTTTACATTGGTAGAGAAAATGAGCACTTTTAAAAATTAGTACCTATTCACACTACGAATTGCTTTTGGTCAGTAAAGCTTACAGTGTACAATTTGTGTACTACAAATTGTCTACACGATTAGGGTAGGAGATAATGGATAGTAAAGTAAAATGAGATAATAGTCAACTGTGCTATTGGATTACACCGATTACTAAACTTCTTGTGTTCTACTGTCCATTTATTTTTATCTGAAATGAAAAGAATTTATGGTGCGGTTGATTAAGGACAAGCGTCTATAAATTCAAAATATACATTTCTAATCAACTGGTTTTCCATTGCGAAATCAATTTTTTCGCTGCCACCGAGGTTCACCTTGATTGATGCTTGCGTAATGTACGGAAAATGAAAATTTTCAGCGAAACGTGAGCCGGGGTTTCGCAACGACCGAAGCAAACCTTCAGACGGACCGCGAAGACCTTGTTTTGTCTTCCTTTTGCTGCTAATCCGGTGTCACAGCGATGGTCGGCGGCGGTTCATTCGAATACGTGCAAATTTTATTCAGCGGTTTATCGCGAATAAATTTGCATGTTGAATGCGACTTGCGTTGTGTATTAGGTGTTGCTGTTCACAACGCTAAATTAAGAAGACAGACTAAGGCTGTGAGACGATCACGCAAAGTTTCGAAACAAAAGTGATGCGCTAATTAAATATTTATTGTGTTGGTGGTCGTTAATGAGTGATTGTTAATATGCGATTGCTAATTTGACGGTCTCATTCAACCTTCTATCATTTAAAAATAAATATATTAATAATAAAAAAGTCCATTCGCCGACGTTACTCATCCAATTAATTTTAAGCAAAACGTAATCAAGCAGCTTTCTGAAAAAATAAAGATAAAATAGAGACCTGAGAAAACAAAATAGGAATTTTGCGACTTCAACCAAATAATAACAAAGAGTAAAGCAAAATTGTGTCTGTAATCAAAAGAGAACAAAAAAAGAAGGTAGAATTTTAGTGCAAAAAATTCACACGCAATCTTATTTTCCTAGCGTATACCGTTTCATGACGAAACAAGATACTGTAAATTTATCGTTGCCGGGCAGGTAGGTAATTAAATATTGAGTCCAACATACGTACAGATTTATTAACAACGGATCCGGATTATCGAGGGTGCTCGTTGCAATCAACCGCCTCGCCTGCGGGCTTTGTTCTTTCTGGGAATTTTAATGTGGTACAGGTAAAGCCTTCCATTTTTTATTTCGTCCCGAATATTTCATCTCAGGAAATGGCACTTTAAAAGCTTCGTCTGTTCTTTCAGAGCGCAGATAAAACAGAGACGATTCGGTACGCCTTCCAGTTAGTAAGTAATTCATCTTCAGTCAAATATAACGCAGAAGAGCAAATTTTAATTGCACATAGTCACATCCTCTTTCTCATTAGATCAATACCAAATGTAAAATCCTAAGATATGTTAACTATTTACTCTATAGAACTTTTGAGAATTTGATTATGGGTTTTGTGGAAGTATTGTATGTACCAATTTATTGTACTCTTCCGCTTTGGTCATCAAGAGTTGGAACTAATAAAACTTTTTTGTGCGAAAAATAATTATTAGAGCAAAGCTTTTTGGACCGTAAAATATTTTCTGAGTTATTTAAAGAAAGCACACTTGGATATACCATTGGGGGTTTTCAAGGTAAAGTTCGCAAAATGAGCCTATTTCAAGAAATAGTGCGAGGAAAACCCTTTGAGCTATAGAAGTCTTTATTAATAATTTAATTACTGCTGGTTTTGATATATTTGTATCACTGGGTTTAATTTTCACGCACATGGCATAGGTAGTAACCAAGATGAATCAGAGAAAAACTTTTTTTTATATTCAAAATTTTTAACTAGTAGACAAATTCTTAAAGAGTCACTTTAGGTGAAATTAGGTGAAAACTTGCCTCTTTCGTAAGAAATTTTTAATTCCGTGTTCCTTTAGGCCTTATCAGCAGTGCTTAAACTTCTGTATAAATTAGAGAAACCAAAAATAATTTTCCTTTGGAAAATCCAATGAGTCTCCATTAACAGATCCGCAAAATTTGTATGTATGTAGGTCTTCCAAAATCGACTCCGAATGAAGCCTGAGGAGAACCCTCTCGTGCCGTAGAAGTCAACTATTAAAGCATCTACATGCAAACAAGCCCGCAGGAGATTATGAAATGTTGTTTTATTTAGTGTTTCACAAAATCACTATAAGAAATGATGGAAATAAGGAGTGCAAACATTCAGTTCTTTCCTTGTCACCAAAAGAAAATGAAAAGTAAAGATTTGCATATTTTTTAGTTCGTTGCTTAGAGCGGGGGTTCGTTCGTATTGCTTGAAGCTATTCACTGCCTTTTCTTCAAAAGCACTTTTGCTATTATTTATGCAGGAGTTAAATCCTTTTTTGGGTATCACCTGCAACAAATCATCACTTTTCCTGACGTCTGAACTGTACCTGTACCTTAAAGGACCAGTTCTACAATGGCAGTTAAATTTAAGCTGAAACTTAAACCCACAACAAGCTTTGGTTTAAAGGAGTTATACAACTGGGCCTTAATGATTAATGGCCGATTTCTTCACCATGTTTAACCTAAAGTTAATTTATCTAACAGTTGGAATGTGACGTACATTTGGCCGTACACATAATATGTGTCACATTCTGACAGATAAATTTAACCTCAAGATAAGGCGATGAAGAAATCGGGCCTAAGGCCCGGTTTTTTCACCTCCAGTTAACTTTATCTGAGGGTTTATTCCCATAGTATCAATTGTGATCACAATCGTTACTATGGGAATTAATCGCCAGGTAAAGTTAACAGGAGGTGAAGAAATCGGGCCTAAATGTAATAAAATTAATCTGCAATAATTCGTGTGTTGTGTGCTCCGCAGAAGAAACCACAGGATGAAAACGACAGTGCTTTGAGAAAAACATCGTTTTTTTTTTTTAAATATGGAGGCGAAACTTCTTTTTACATTAGGAACGTTGAGCCTCGCCATTTCATATTTTTGATCCAATATTGTCGTCCCTAATATTATAGGCACATTAACCAAATTGGGGCAAACTTGTTTTTATTTCCATGTGAAGATATGTATGTGTATGGGAAATACGTTGCATTTTACCAAATCAAAGATTACTATGTTAACTGTACATGCAATCGCCTATTCTTAAAGCAGGGCATTTTCGATGCATTTCCAGATGCTTTGAATATTAAAAGGTGTTCTACTTCTTTCACCGAACGCAAAAGTCATTTAAAAAAATATTATTTAACGGTGTAATATGTCGTCAATAAGAAGTGCCTGTGCTCATCTGATTCATGTTGACGTGACGACCAACACGTATGGGATCTTCCAATATATTGTCACAAATTCTGGGTTCAAAGAAAACAATTATTTATTAAATTAATTGCACACAGTCCCTTAACTCTTTAAAAACATTCGACAACGAGCTGCAGTACTTTTTTTTTATCAACTAACACTTCTATTATTTATCGTTCTACGAATTGCTTAATCGCACACTTCGTTTTCTTAATAGAAACTGATTTAAATCGCGCGCCTGATTCGGTTTTTTATACAGACTTCATCTTTCGAGAACTTTTCGGTACAATTCCCGCTCTATCTAAATTGCGCACCGAAACTTCTGGAATTATCAAGATTCCAGTTAAATTGGTATAAAACAATATTTATTCATAAAATAAACAAAAACAAATATTAACAAAGTTAGTGACTATAATAAAACAGTTATTAAACAAAAATAACAAAAACAGAATACCGACAATTAGGTGTAATAACAAAAGTTTTAAAAAAATGTCTAAATATTTATGTGTACAATATACAGGGTTGGGCGAAAGTATAGAATATTCCTTGTAATGCTTTAAATATTAATTTTATTAATTTTTTTTATGGAGGTCTTGTTCATGGATTTTTTAAATCAACTTTTCGCTGATACAATTTTCACTGAACTACCAAAACTAAAGCGCATCGATAATTATGTCAATTTTTAAATAGAAAAACATCTTTCATGAGATGTCATTAAACGGGACTTTTATCGCTTTTCAATTAAATAGTGCTTAATTATTTCACTTATATTGGCGTAAAAAAAATTAACTTAATTGTAACAATTTGTAGTCCTCTTACTCATATTGTAAATCTTTCTTTTTGTCTTGGTCAATTTCCAGATAAATTAAAAATTGGTAAACTGATATCGGTCCATGAAAAAAACAGTACTTTTCTTACTGAAAACTATAGACCGATTACTCATCTACTTTTGCTAAAATTTTAGAGTATTGTTTTTTGGATAGATTGCTGTTATTTCTGAATCAACATAATATATTATCTCAGAGTAAACATGGGTTTTCAAAGGGTAAATCGACCAATACAGCTATCCAAGCACAAAAAAAAAGTATTACGAACGATACTAAACTTAAAAAAAACCTGCAGTTGCAGAGATAAGTTCACTGAATATAAGGTGCTTACAGTACCAAGCTTATACATCCTCGAAACAAGCATATTTATTCATATAAATAAATCTAAATTTTTGACAGGTGAGTCTATTCACTCTTTTAATGCAAGACAGAAAAGTAGCCTTACTATTCCGCTACGCAAAAATCTCCTAATTATAGTGGAATTAAAATGTACAACAAACTTCCTACGAATATTAAAGAAATTTTGTTTGAATACTATGTTTTAATGTTCTAATGGCCATTTGCACCAAACAATTAAGTTGAGCTTAAATTTAAGTGGTGTTTATATTGTGACATTTTTAGGTTACACAGCATCATGTAAGTCATATTCTAATTAACACTTAAAGTTAAGTTGAACTCAAGTGTTTGGTGCAAATGGACATTAATGTTTTAATCTACAAATTGTTGATTCATTTCCTAGTTTTTAAGTTTTTTCTCTAATTTGACCATGCCTTGGCACTTGTTTGCTATTCTTGGCTAAATAAACATTACATTACATTACAAAAAAATAGTTTAATAAAAAAAAATAATTTCTGAAATAAAAAAAAGTAATTAGTACTTGAAAACGAACACTATTCGTATAAACTTGTAAAATTGTTTACGTTTTAATGCACGTTGGCGTCTTTTATGTATGTTTCAAGTTTGTACAAATAGTGTCCGTTTTTTTTTACCTTTTCTATAAATTTCGGTAGAATTTATTTGAATTCGGTAGATTGAGTTCAAAATCGGTACAGTTGGCAGTATTGACTCTATCTTGCATCGTTTTACATATTCCTATCACGTTCATCAAATTTACAGTACTATTCACATCCATTTGTAAAATCTAAATTTATTTCATTTTTCCTCAGAAGTAATATTTAGAACTTTTCTGTCGTAGAAACGCCAGAAACATATGCATACTACAAAGAAGTCAATGTAGAAATAAAAACAATTAAAAATTTACGACTGTCTGTAAAAGATCTTGCATTAGCAAAAATGTAATCTGTGGTTTTTAGCGTTAAGTTTTTGTAATATCTAGTTATTATCATTACTTACTATTTTTTTCCCCGTAATTTTAGAGCGCTATATGTAGAGTAGGGATCGCGCGCGCGTCGCGTATCCCCACAGCTGGCTATTGCAATCTTTATCGATAACCGACATCTAAAATTTGATATTGCTCATCCCTAGCCAAGAGAAGTGACATGAAATCAGATGCATAGTTTGATCGTTGCGTCGTAACAATTGGTTAGTTACAGCTTAGACTAATCGAGACAATCAATTATACTAAAAAATAATTACTGTCAAAAAAAAAACAATGCACAACATTTTTGTGCTCCTAATGATGGCTTTTTATTAGCCGAAACTAGTTGAGCTTGTAACAAATGCTGTAGTATAGAATAAAAGGATTTCACAGTTTTTTACTTTTAAATAGATTATAACTGCCTTCACTGAAAATAATCGATTGTCGTTTACTTATTTAAGGTGTGTAATAAAACGATTTCTTTTTTAATTCTTCAAATAAAGTGCATTTACTTTTAAGATCTGTCTGGGCAAGTATTTGTTATTTTATTAAGCTTTCGTAACACAAGATGATAAATTCTTCTTCCTGGGGACTAAGGAGCATTGCTCTTGAAGGATGCCGTTATTAAATCGCACAAATATTTTCTCTTTCCTGTTTTCGCGTCGCAGGACGCAGACGCGGCTCCAATCCATCCGCCAGGTAGAGACGTTAATTGCTAATTAGCGTCCAAGAGGTAGCAAATTGATATTCCATTTTTCCGGGTCGCTCGAACTTAACGGCGATTTCCGTCTGCAAGGCGTTCGGAAACGTTACTCAGAAGCTTTCTGCTTTATTTTTTAATTCGGTTGCCGTTTCAGTTCCCGTCGCACATTTGCTTGACACTGCAGGCAGCTTCACATCTAATTAGTCCATTTATAGAAACAGGATATCACATGGGGAAATTCGTTTTTCGTTCTATACTTCGCGAACGTACATAAGCGGATGTGTTAGGCAAGCTCGCATTATGTAAATCACGTTTAGTGATATTAAAATCTGCGAGTTGTGGAAAGTAGAACGCGCCTAAAAATTAAAACCGTAAAAAACTTTTTTGCATTGTCTCGAAAGAGTTAATGCCGAGCTGTTCACTTTAATTGCGGTTAATGATCTCTTCAAGAACAAATCCACCAGTCACAAAGCTGATTTTTGCACGCTCAATTTTTTTTTTTTTTTGCAAATAATTCTTCATAATGACGTATGCAGATTCGGGTGTTTCATTATGCATGCGGCGGTAATTTTAAGTACACGGCGACACAATGTCCTGAATTTTGCTTTTGTGTTTTTACGCATTTGTTCTACAAATACCAAATTTGCGTTTCACAGTTTGCTCGAATCTGGACAAAGATTATTTCGATCTTTTGCAAAGCTCAGTTTGTCAATAAATTGTAGCTTTGATTGATCTTATTGGACTATCGACTTTTAACGAAAGTTTATTGAAGGAGACATCTGTTTCATGTTTATATTTGCATAATAATAATAGTAGTGAACTCCCTTTTTTGATCATCATTCTTTATTAATTGAAATGAACAACCATTTTTTCTATATTTATAAATTTAATGATATATGAAATTTAACTGATAATTATGTTTGCTAAAGTAAGATAGGACTACTCGTTCACATCCATGTCACAATAGAATTTGCTTTTGATTTTTAGACCACTTGGAATTCCCATCAAAATACATGTCATCACCAAACTTGTTTGATTGATTTAGATTGAGCGGCTTCCTCAGTTCGCCGGGATACTTTTCACAAAGTTGTACTTGAGAAATATTAATCACCAAGTTCGAGTAAATTTTTATGCGGGGGGGGGGGGGGTTGTTTAACCGGCATAAGTTAGTCGATAGGGTAAATATTTACGATCCGGAGCGAACGTGTGACCCATTTCTGGGTTTCATGTCATATTCCTTTGATCAGGTTTTATCAGGATTGAATTAGCTCGGAAACTGATTGAAAAATATTTACCGTGGCGCTGCACCTTTTCTTTAATAAGCGCACACATTGCAAGGAAACAACTTGACGACGAATAAATATTGATCAAGGAAATTTGTTACTGACGTCAGTCAGCAAGATTTATTGATGCAAATTAATATTTTCTTATGTGCACTGGGGACTTTGCAAGTTATTTTTCGTCCTTTTGGTGAGATCAGATCAAAAACAAAGTCACCGCCGGTAATTGCACTAATTCGTTGGGTTGTCAATACTTGAAACCTCAACAAAGCAAGTTGTTGCACTTGACCTTGCGGAAACAAGAATATGCAAGTGCATCATTACTGGAACGCGCAGGATAATTGCAGCTTACTACATTTTTTTTCTGGGTAGTACACTGTGTATGCATATCTTTATCGGCACAAAGTACTCGAGTGTGTTCGCGGTTTGAGATGTCAAGGAACTTCTTGTTAACATTAATCAGAAGTTCACTTATTAGATTTTTATACATATAAAAAGTTTTATCAGTGGTTATCCTTTATATTTACGAGATTCACATTGACGCTATAAGAACTAATAATACACATCCATTATGATATGAAAATAGAAAACAAGCTTAGAGAAATCAAATTATTAAGCATTAAACAGTTTTAATTGATGTAAGGCAATTCAAATTAATTAATTGATTTTTAAATTTTTAGTTTTCAATGGCAAGGTTTCATCACATTCATTTCACTTCTTAGAAATATTACGTGTCGTAAATCGTAAAGAAATGCAGACGTCTTGCATGCAAGGAATGGAATTTCGAGTAATTAATTTAATTTGTACGTTATGTGACACGTCCGCAGCTGTCGCGAAAACTGAAAACCTTAAGTACCAACTTTAATTCGACTTTCCTAAAAATATATTGTCCAGTTGTTAATTCTTTTCTTTTTTTTCAGGTAAGTTTTCTACACTCGTTCTTGGAAAACAAATTTGCGTGACCATGCAGTTTACTGAGGTATGAGAATTGCAAATATTTATTCAGTCAAATAATTTAATAAACTGTAAACTAAAGATTGTAACGAAAGAACTTATTTATATTTTCTTATTCTTTTTTGTAACAAAAATAGATAAATCTGTCGGTTAGAATGAAGAGATTTTTCTACAGCTTTTCTTGATTGATTGATTGATTGTTTTAGCTACTGTAGAAATTGCATTGAGGGATTGTGTTTTTATCGATGGCACAAAATATAAACAAATACATATTTTAAAAGATCTGTGGTAGTTGTTTTGAAGAGCAAATAATGTCTGAAATTTTTCTTTTAATTTCTTTGCCTTTTGTGCTTTTGCAATCGAAAGACGTAACTTTAAAATGCGATATTTATCCAATAAATAATATAGACCAAATTGAAGATTTTAGAGTTTTAAGAACGGTTTGTATCATTGCCTCCATAATTAGGTACACACATACATATAATAAAAACAAATCAGGTTGAAATATAAAACACGATTTTTAAATAAAAATGAACGTTTTGTCGGGTGTATCTGGCTGTCAAATTCAATTTTTATTTGACTGGATCCTTTGGATAGACTGCTACCCTGTGTAAGTATACTCTGTCCGGCGATAAATTGGAAAATTTCAAATATCCTAACACATTAAAATACCCTAGAATTGAGTAGCATCGAGTGAACACACCATGCGCTTACGGTTGGTATAAATGTTGTACATCCCCACGAAGTAATAATGTTGGTTAACGTTACTCGATTCTAGGGTATTTGAATATGTTAGCACATTTGAAATTTTCCAATCTATCAGCGGACAGAGTATAACCATGCATCGAGTGTTCAATTGAAAAGTTCATCAAGTAACATTCGTAACATTGTGAAGCAGATCCTGAATTAGATAACTTCGATTCAAAAAGTCTTATGTTTCACAGCGAAAGCCATCGTTAAACAGAAAAATGTTGTTTGTGTTTAGCCCTGCTGGTTTTTAAAAGCCTCACCGAAAGGGGAATTTGATTGAAGAAATAAAGTCACTCGTCAAACCAAACACGTTGGAAAACGTTAAATAATGTTTGACAACTTCATCCGTTAAACGTCAATCGGTTTAGGATGTCATCGCTTTTTCTCTCTATCTTCTTTCAACAAAAAATCAACTTGAACTTTTCAATTGAACACGCGTTGTGTATAAAACGTATACAATATACCGAGTGATTTTTAAATCTTTTTATCAAGTCTTGCCGTGAAATTTGGACGGCATGTCTAAGCTTTAGATTTCATGCCGAGTTGATAAAATTTTTTAAAAATCACCTGTTATAATAAGTGGTATAGTATAAAAATATACTTGGTTCCGAAAAATCCAAACGAATAATACATGAAATTGGAGGACATTGAATCCAACGAGTATTAATAATTGGTGCATGTTTTCTAATAAATGTTGATATTTTATAAACAGTTACTTAACTCGTTTTTCCTCACTTGTTACACCTTTTAACAAAATTATATCAATATAATACTTTAGATTTATTTTGATTTTAGGCTTATTGAAAGGTCTGTTCATTATCCTGCACTGATGTACACTAGTATACACTTTTTTTTTACAAAATATGCTTTAATGAAGCCTAAATTCTCTGATAATGAGTCATTACGAATCATACTCGATCATACTGACGTACCACACAAACATTGCAGGTTGCATTAACGCATATTTTGCGGAAAAGTATGCACCTAAAATAATAAACGTATGCAATTACTTAAAATAATAAACGTAGTATGTTATGTTCATAAAAATAATCATTCGTTAACAGTCAAACGACTATTGACAAAATGATTTGATTGTTCGTTAAAGGATTATTTATTATTTTTACTAAACATCTAGCTACTCAGTAAAGTATTATAGAATATTTTTACATTAATAAATACTTTATACAATGCTATACTTTGAGTACTATACAATATGTATTTTATATGTCCGTGTTTTATACAGTTTTATACACTTTTTTAGACAAAACTTATAATACCCTAACGTCCCTGCTCTGATGGTAGTTTTATTACCATAAATATTCAAGAATTCTTGTTTTGATTTGATCAATGTTTTTTCTAGTATCAAGTGCTTTTACACATACGAATTAGTTCATCAGAACACCAAAAAGCAACACCAATTATGTATATTAATATTTTACGACTGTTCCTAAAGTTAAGAATTTGTTCTCATTTCATAAGACAGTAAATACTTATATCACAAAATCTTTTAAGCGGACACTAAATTGCGCACTATACACTTTACGTTCGACGAAGCTGTCGAACGACGGTGAAACGTAAAGTGTATAGTGCGCAATTTAGTGTCCGCTTAAAAGATTTTGTGATACAAATTTCATCGGACAAGAACCAACTGTAAATAGTAAATACTTAATTAGGTTTTTATGAAATTTTGAATTTTGGTGAATGATAAAGTTCAAGATGTTAGGTTTCATAAAAAGAAATTCTGTTGCAGTTTTATTTAATTGTTGTTTTTATTTTCTATAAAATTCCACTGTTAACAGAAAATTTGACGATAGCAATTTAGTGTCCGTTTAAAAGATTTTGTGATACAAGAATCTACTTTAATGATAGAAATTTACTTGATCCAAAATAATGTCCTCAGCAAAATTTTGAAATGTGGAGTAGTTGTTCGGTATAGGGACAAAACTTAATATGAAAGAATTAGTTTATTCGTTCATTCAGCTGACAGTTTCAGTACACGTTAGTGACCTTCTTCAGAGCCTAAAATTAATCAAATAAGGGTTGTAGTACCTATGTGATTAACAAGAGTTTTGAAAAAATTACCTCTGAACATAAATTAGCGACAACATGACGATTTAAAGTTAAAAATGCTACTAAAGGTAGTGGTTAAATTGTAAAGTAACCTAAAACAGTATAACCCTTATCAGTATAAACTGGTAGGTACAAAAAAAATTTTCCACAAGAACTTACAGGCTAAATATATCAAAGAATTTCATAAACCAAAGTTAGAATATCACAGTAGATTGTTAAAACTAAATACATTGATTGATTGTTTTAAAAAAAATTAAAAAAGTTTAAAAAATTGTAGATAAACGTAAGATCTTAGACAAACACACAATAAAATTACAATAAATTATTAAACTACGAGGTTAGCTGTATGACAGAATGTGCAGAACCGATTCTGATTAATCAAATACCACTATTACCAACCCAACATAACTAACGGGAATTTAGCGCGAAAATTCAACATTTATTAAGTTTTGGTATATGACACTTAAATTTTGAGTATCTTTGAGTTCTTAGTTTAAATTAATAAAGATCATTTCCGAAATAAGCCTTCTTGGTAAACTCTTTTCGTAATCGAGAATACGAACATTCTCAAAATCAAAATTATGTCCAGTTTTAAAATGATGTAGGTAAGGCTAAAACAGTTTTTCCAGATTTATCTTTGTTAGATGGTTTACAATCGTAAATGAGATTTTTTATTCTATTAATCATTTTTTGCTTGTTCTGGCCTATATAAAAAACGTTAAATCAAAACAATTTATTTTATAAACTACTGAAGACTATTCTTGTGCAGGAGTTTTACATTTTAATTTTGAAAATAAACTATTTAGATTTTTCATTGGGTAGAAAGTGATATTGCATTTAGTGTTATTTAAAATTCTGCTTAAGTTGTGTGATAAATGGGGAATGAACGATATTTTGAAAAATTCCGCAACTATTGTAGTTGAGTTGTTTTGTTTTCTGGGTGTGTCACTCAAGAGGTGGTTGATGAGCTTATTGGGGTAGCCATTATCACGTGCCAGACGTTTAATGATATTAAATTTTTTTTTCCCAAAATGAAGGATGAGACAAATTGATGACTCTGCGTTTAAGTGATTTGATGGTGGCTATTTTTTGTTTTAACCCTTTAAGGCGCAGAATATTTTTTTTCTTAAAAACTCAGTTTTGATAGTTAAATATTATTAAAGTTAGAGCAAGCAATAGCAGAAAAATGATAAATAAATTCTACGAAAGCCTTTAGGGCTGTGAAAGGGAGGTAGATATAGCTACCAATGTTCATTGCTATCAATCATCAAAGTTTATTGATCATTGGTATGTACAGCTACCGTTTATTCTTAAATGATTATTCTAGTGAATAATAAAACATCATTACAAGGATTATTAAACATTTATTATTAAAAAGATAAAACACAGCATAAAAAATTGGTTTTTTTTCTTTTTGAATGATATGGTGCAAAACAATCTTTACACAACGCAACATTGTGCACGCTTTACATATTATATTGCAGCGTGTTTGCTTCTTCTTTGATGAACTGCACCTTGCACAACGACGATAGGTCCCCTTGACAGGAAGATGCGAACCAACATTCGTAATTAACGAATTCTGTAATGGAGGTCCAGACTTCTTCCTCTGCGTGAGCATTCCAATAAGTTCATTTGCAAGTTCACTTCGGAATTTTAATGCCGTTAGAGGCTTTGCACTTGCATTTTTCCTCTTTAATGTTTCTTTATACATATAGTGTATAACTGTTTACTATTGATGCATCTACCAAATAATAAAATATTTTCATCCACCACCGTCGAGACTTCCATGAAATAGAGTAATTTGCATGATACTGGTCAAAAAGGTCTACACCACCCATATACCTGTTATAATCTGCAATAGATTCCGGACACGGTACATTATCTCGTTCACCTTTTTTATTTGTTCGTAAAACTTGTGTTTTCGCTATATAATTGTGTCTGTTGCTAGCAATAGCTACAGATTTGGTTTCCCTGTCCTTCCATTTATAAACTGAAAGATCTCTACAAGCAACAGAATCCGATTGACTCTGAGAAAGCTCCTTATCATAGTACATAGTAAATGTTTCGGAAAATGCTTTCGATTTTGCCTAATAGTACTACAACCAAAAAACCCTCTTATCTAAAAGTTTCTGCAACGGAGGTAGGGTGGTGAAAAAATTATCAAAATATAAGTAATAGACAATTCTAAGACAACACGATCTCCCAACGTCACATTTTTGTTTGATTCTTCTGCCCTACCTTGATAAATCTGAAAGTTCAGTAGATATCCTGTTGATGCATATGCCAAAGCCCATATCTTGAAACCTCTTTTTACCAGTTTCATTGACATGTACTGTTTTAGAGACGTGCGTCCTTTGAAAGCACACATACTTTCATCGATGGACAAATGTCTATAAGGTGTAAATGCAGATTGGAATATATTAGAAAGATGAGTTATCAGCGGCCTAAGTTTATACAATCTATCAAAGTTGGGAGACTTCGGTTCAGGCATCGTTTCATTATCGTTCAGATGCAAGTATCTCAAAATTTTTAGAAATCTTTTTAGAGTGAATACTTTTGCAACGCGTTCGACGTAAAAATTCTCATTTGTGGACCAATAAGATCTCAATGTAGTATTAGTAGTATTAGTATCCCTAGAAACGCATCAAGTTCTTCAACACTTAATTCTAGCTGAGTATTATTTTGATTAGTATATAGATTAGACTCATCAATTATAGTTCGACAAATATTTTTGTCAAAATAAACCTTGAAATAGTCTTTAGGCTTACATGTATCAACCAATACGTTCACCTGTGATGATTCAGCAAAATGATACGATTGAAACTTCAGCATTTGATTTCCATTCTTGGACCAGGAAAAAGTAGGTGCAGGTACTACTTCATCTTCCTGTTCCTCCTCAGAAGATGAAGACATTGAAAACAACCTTGCGCGCTTGCTTTGTGGTCCATTCATATCATTTGGATCGAAATCAGAATTCATCTTCACTAGTGTACTCATTTGGCGGACCTTGCTTTCGAAGTACCTTTCTTCTCAATCCAATATTTGATGGAAGTTTCGGGTTGACTGTCAATAGTTAGTGATGATGAGGATATTTGCGATGATGAAGTGGCGTCATCATCGCCGCCAAAATCTGATGCACACAGGTCTTCATCACTTAAATGTTCAATTAACTCTTCTAACTCAGCTTGAGTTAGCGGTCGTTTCCGTTGATAACTAGACATACTGAAAAACATAGAAAATTCAAATAAAATCCTATTTGTTTAGGAAATGTTTTCCTGGCGCTCTAATGAAATGCTGACAAACTCGCAATAATATGTTTATACGTTACTGTACTTGCTTCAGAACTAAAATAAAAACAATCCAATGATAAATACAACTTATTTTTCTCAAAAATAAAAGTTACTCTATTTTAGGTTAGGTCATAGCGGTGCTAAAGTTTTAGCTTTCCTAGCTTATAGAAATAATTAAAACTGAACATTATCAATTAATTGTATGCAAAAATACTTATAAATTACTTACTTCAATGTTACTACCAGCAAACTATAATAGACACAAAAGTATTGCACATCAAATTCACCAGATACCACAAATTATATCTATTGTCTATATTACTGTAGCACATGCTACCACACATGGTAGTATACGTTTACGTAGCGCACACTGAGTATGCCTGGTATCTATGGGAACCAGGAAATATTTAAGCTAACTACTACATTCATTAGAACCAAAATCGTATGACCGGCCACGCCACAATAAGCTTTAAAAGCACTTAAAGAATGGACTGAATGATAGTTAATGATTCTACCTGCATTGGTAGGTTTAATGTACCAATCAGTAATGATGGTACCATCATACCTCCTTTCAAGTAGCACATCCAGAAACGAAAGTTTCTTTTCTTGTTCTAATTCTAAAGTAAAGTTTAAGTTATTATGAAAGTTATTGAATGTAGATAAAACCAACTCTTGGGAATCCTTTGGAATTGCCGTGACAATATCGACCACATAACAAAATAATTATTTGATTAATTTTAGGTCCTGAAGAAGGTCACTAAAGTGTACCGAAACTGTCAGCTGAATGAACGAATAAACTAATTCTTTTATACCGAACAACTAACTACTTCATATTTCAAAGTAGCAATTTACGTTCCTCACAAGTTTTCTTGCCTCTTCTAGTTTACTTTTACATCAGGAAATCGCATAGCGTTGCTTGTGCGTGGAAACCCTCATGTTTATTATTATTAATTTCTAACTGAAAAATATATTTTTTAAACACGACACTTCCGCAGCTAGTTGCTTGCTTCATCACTGGTTATAAAACATACGTTCTTAGTGAAATTATAATTTCATTATATATATCATTTAGGCTTTCGTCCAAAAATCCAAATTCATGTTTGTCAAAACAAACAAATTATAATCAGTGAGAGGACCTGCAAGTTTTTTCGGTTTCATCCAGTTCGAGATAGCGACGGTCGAGGCGAAGCCTGCTTGTGCGTAAATGTTAATTAATCAGTCTAATATTAGGTCTGTTTGTTATCCTGAACTGGTGTATACCAATGCATATTTTTTCGCAAAATACGTTTTAATGCAACCTGAAATGTTTGTTTGGTATATCAGTATGGATGTGTATGATCCATATGGACACATTATCAAAGAATTTAGGCTTCATTAAAGTATATTTCGTAAAAAAGTGTACACTAGTGCAGGATAACAAACAGACCTTTTGTCAGAGTACAAACTGAGATATAATTCCAGAAAATAATAATTGCTCTTTCTTAAATTTCGGAACAATAATTTAGTTAATTTGAATTAAGTATTTTTCCCGGTAATGTATTTAAAATCACGTTGCGCTGCTGGAAGCACAAATTCGTTACCGCGCATTGCTCCGAGCATCCAGTCAATCGCTACAATACTGTGAATCATCTCGATTTGATGAGTGCACTATTTTTTTTGCTCGCTGACTGTTTACTATTGCAAGTCGCGTAGAGGCGGCAAATACGTCGAGTCGTGAGACATTCTATTTACACATCTCACCGCTTCGTTGCAACACCATACCGTAAAAACTTCGTATGTCCTCTCATTGATTATAACATAACACAAGTGAACAGTGTAATTCGACGAAGCAAGGCAACAAGACCATGCAAGAAACTAAAATAAACGACTTATTGCAATTTTTGCTAAACCGAAAGTAAAAAAGAACGTTAGAAAGGAATACCATACACACAATTATTTTATTTTTTCAAAATTATTATTTATATAATTGCACTATTATAACAAACCATTCTGCATAGAGTAGATTGTGCCCATCACTGCGTTAAATACTTTTGCAAGAGCAATTTTACATTCAAACCGGTTCGTTACATGAAACAAGTGGCCGAGTAGATCTTGCCGACAGTAAAATTGTTTTACGATTAGACTCCGCTTCTTAGAGCATTCCCATAAAATATCCCGGAGTACGTGTGTATTCACTTTTAATTTTAGTCATGACATTCCACGATAATGCTCTGCATATGTATAAATGTGATAATTATAATTCATTTTATATCGGAGTCACTAAATATATGTAATTAAAAAAAGATGTACGCATTCTGTAATTCGTGTTGTAAAATTCCTACGGGATCTAATTTTATATGTATTTTTCCTTGCTTTTCTTGGGTCTCTTGTTTTTTTAATTAAATTTATTTCTTGTTCAGTTGCAACCAACAGTTTAGTAAAATGCGAACGTACGGTGGCGGCGATAAAGTACCATTCGTGTAACATGTGTAGAATGTGAAGGGGGGCGCCTTTACTTCCCATATACCATTAAAGAAGATGCGTGACCTACTAACACCGTTCGACTTATGTCACCCGTCGATTTTTTTAACGCTACGCGAACGAACGTTCGTTCCGCGTTAAATTTAGAGCTGATAAAAGCACTTCGCGTGAGAATTCCGGTTGCAAACCGGGCGTCTGTTCTGCACGGAAACAATGATGAAAAATTTAACACTAACAACAATCGCCGCGATTCGACGAGGGCCTTTCTTGAATGAGCCTGCTAATTAAAAATAAGTGTTCCACGAAAGCTAGGCAGATGTTGGCAAGTTGAAGTCGGTTAAATTCATGATTGTTGATGAAACGTGGACATTGTTTTATAAAATTAATTGTAAACTGTGAGTAGGTAATAAAGGTAAATTCTACAGTTCTAAAAATATCAAAAATTATCTGTTTGCTTAGAGTTTTTACCAATGCAAGTTTAGAAATTGTTTCAAATTGTATGCACGATATTTTGTATTCTTTTCTTGTAAGTTACATACAGACTGTTCAATTTGAACCGTTCACCATTGCGAACTTTTATTATTAATTACCACATTGCTATTTAAAGAGTACGGTCGTACAAATATCCTGACAACTAGCAGCGCAATTGTCTTTTTGATTAGAAATTCATAATCAGCATGAAAATTAGAGAATCTTTGCCCATTTAACCGAATTTCTATCTTCAAAGATAAAAATGCTAGGCAGTGGTGAACCTTTTAAATTGAATACCCACTATATTGTACCAGGTGATTCTAAAATAGTATACATTGAAATGTTCTAACATAACATGAGTTGCTTTTGCTGCTGCATCAGAGAAATAAAGGAAGAGAGTAGAATAGTATAATATGTATAGTTTTTTCTTTTATAAATAAGGAAAAAAATTGGTATTTGATTTGCAATTGAGAAAAACAACTGGCGAACCCCATGCGCATATTTGTCATGTTCCAAGAAAATGTAACTACTTTCTAGAAGAACTTTAAAGCATAAAAGAGACGCACAATTGAAAGATGTCTTAAATAAAAAAAGTAAAGAAAAAAATTCATAATATTTTCTGGTGATATTCGATTACTACTAGAGCACCTAATCGGCATTTAATGAAACCAATCGAAGCCAATAAATTATTGGTGTGGAATGAAAAACATCCTTGAAAAAAATACCTTCCTCCCATAAATATTATAATCTGATAACATCTGCGGTATCTATAATGTAATAATTAAAAAAAGTCTAAGGATCGTACGTACACCATATGCTTGCTTAATGATCAAAATCGTCAGTCAGGGTTTTTTTTTGTGTTCGCTGTTTAAATATCACGAATGTAAAAAAGTGTGGACTGAAACGACTTTCGTTGCACAACATGGAGTTTTCATTGTAATTGCTGCTCGCGTGAAGCGCTTTATACGCGACACATTTGAAAGTCGTCTGTTGCAAGAAGATTACTTTGCAAAACATTGAGAAATCCTATTATATATGTAGGTATAGCGTAAGTGTAACAACAATTCAATGCAAATTGAAATGACTCGTAAGCTCGGTGTTTGCTTATTAATGAAAAATCTGGAAAATTATAATTGGGAGGAAATTATACAATTTGTGTATGTGGATCGCATATTCATATTTTAAACAGTACGTATAATTATTAGAATTACTTATAAAATGTATGGCAGTAGTCACCACTGACACCAGTTGACAGTAACCACGGAATTGGAGGCGTGCAGGACGGAGAAGAACGTGATACTTCAGTAAAGTTTTGTCCAAAGTTGCGAGGAACTATGGTGCAACCAGAAAGGAGTCTCTTGCTGAAAACAGTTTTTTTAGACCATGCAGCATTGAAGTAGTTGCTTCAGTTCAAAAATATAGAACGCCAGTTCGCCAGATTGATAGAATTATTATAGAAGTACGATTTTACAATCGAACAACGCCCCCAGATTTTGTCCATAATAATGCAGATGCATTCTTCAGAAACCGTATCCTAATGATTGTCGCCACTGCTTGAAAGAGTGGAAGACAAAGAAGATGTAATTCCCATCAAAGTACACCTTTTTTTTGAGACGTTTAGAGAATCTTTATAGACGCCTGCCGGATATATCAGCTCCGAAGGCGTGTTGGACTCATCTGGGATTGTTTTCAACCCAGACGTCTACCAACTAAACTCCTTTCATCTTTTACCACTCGGCGCAGCGGGGACCGCCCTTCGGCATTGCTTCCGTGGCGCTTATCGTCCTTTCCTCGGTCTTCATCTCGTCTTCAAATCCTCCTCTTAGCTCCTCTTCCTTCTTGTTGTCTCCTCTTCTTTCCTCTTGCGTTGTGTCCTCCTCTTCTAGTCCCCCTACTGTGCTGCTCTTGGTTGGTGTTCGTCCTTGCATTTTGTCACCAGGATGGTTATGATGCTATAGTCCGTGATTTCCTATCTCTGATCATTATATCATAGTATACACATACTGATTTTTTCTCCTACTTCGATTTCCGTTTTATATCGCGCCTCCTTCCACCTGGAACATACAAATATAGTGTGTTCAGGAGAATCGTCGTCTTCTGCGCAATATCAGCATTCAGCTGTCTCTCGTTTTCTGATCTCTTTCAGGCACTTCCCGAAGGTGCCCGCGTTATTTGATAATCCACCTCCCCTTCAGGTCTGTTGCACCATTTTTCCACATTCTTTATGAAGACCTTGGCCCACCCGTCGTATTTACATCATCGGGTCTGCCATGCAGCAAAGAGTTCTTTCCTGGCCAAGGTCTTTATGTGGTATCCCTCTTTACACCTTGCATCTTTCGGCTATCTGGAAACAGATGGGGGGGATTTCTGCTGTTACCAGGACGGCCTCGGTCGATACCGTCCACCCTTATGGCAGCCAGTCTGTTAAGCCTTTCGAGCATTAGCTCGTGGTGACGGTGTATTTAATGGTATTTTCCCAGATCGGTGCGGCATATAATATGATCGAGGAGACTACTGCGGCGAACAACTTCCTCTTTTTTGGATTCGATCCGCCCACGTTCGGCATCAGTCGTGCCAGGACCGTGTACGCCTTCTGTCCCTTAACAGTCGTTTTTCTGACGTGGGTGGTCATTTTCCAATCTCCGTTTAAATGGACCCCCAGATACTTTATGTATTTTTCAGACGTGATTTCAGCGACTCCGACGTTTAACACCACCCGCGTCAGGTTTCTCTTCCCGGCTAGTATGATGGTCTCCATCTTCTCTCCTGCCAAGATAAGCCCTATGCTTTCCAAGGTGTTGCTTATTTTCTCCACGGTGTATATGGCCCTCTCTTCCAGCAACGGTACCGTTTCGCGCTGACCACGACGGCCATATCGTCTGCATACGCAGTTATGGAGGCACCTGCTCCCATATCCAATTCGAGTACCCAGTTATATAGGACACTCCACAGGGTCGGTCCCCACAAGTTAGATTTACCAGCGCAGCGTCCCGTCTGGGGCGATGACTGCTCTTTCCGACAGGTACGACACTATAATTCTCTTTATTCCAGCGCTGATTTTATATCTATGAAGGGCCTTCATTATTCCCCTCCACGAGGCATTATTAAAGGTATTCTTAACGTCGAGAGCAATCACGATACAGTAATGTCGGTTCTTGCCTGCCTTGCTTGGTATTTCCCCGACAAGGCTCTGTATCTGCCCCAGCGCGCTCAGGGTCGATTTCCCCGCACGGAAACCATGCTGGCTGTCACTAAGTGGCTTTTTACTTTCCAGCTCCTCGTTTAGCCGCTCCCTTATGAATGTCTCTAAGGCTGGGTTTCTCAGTCCTAGTTTAACTTTAAACTCCTGTTTATTCTCATGGTACTAATTATAAACACAATTGTTCCTATGGAAATAAACAGGAGTTTAAAGTTAAACTAGAACTGAGAAACCCAGCCTAGGACCTTCCCTACGACGTCCAACAGGCATGTAGGCCTGTACGTAGTTTCCTCTATTCCTGTTTTTTTAGACTTCTCCGCTAGAATCAGGTTGGCGATCTTCCATTGCCTCGGGAAGTACCCTTTTCTCCATCACTCGTTAAAAGTTTCGAGATGTATTGCCCGATTTGCTCCTATATTGGCTTTTACCATCTCGGGCGGAATGTGGTCTGGGCCAGAGGCCTTCGCGTTCTTAAATCTGCCAGCAGCTCTCATCAGTTCTTCTTGCGTGAAGGGAGGCTCCACCAGGGCTGTTGATTTCCTTCTGTACATTACTCATTTTCTCTCCCTAGCTGTCGGGAATAGCTTCTCGATTTGCCTCCCTTGTTCCGCCGGGCTTAAAAGGGTACTCAGCTTCAACTGCAGTCTGTTCATCATAATCTTGTAAGCCTTTCCCCAGATGTCCTCCCGAAGTTCGGCCCTAAGGCTGTCTCAAAATTTCGGATATCTTTTTTCAATCTCAGCTTGGCTTCCTTATACCGATCCCATGCAGGCGCTCGGTCCAACCCCTCGGGTCGATGGAGACGGATGGCCTTCCTCCGCAGAGCGATACAAGTCTTACGCATTCCTGCTATGAGATCGGTCCACCAGTATGCTGGGATATTTTCATATCGTCCTTTCTTCCTTGGGAGGTGTTTATCACCCAGCCCGGTGAGTACTTTGACGAGATCTGCCGGGCTTCTCGCCCTTCTCTCTTTCAACTGCTTGAATTCTGCGGCGATCCTGTACCTTTTTTGGGTTGACTTGCCATACCCCAGTAGCCCTCCTGTCTCCCATGTCTTCGCTTCTATTCTGCTTGATTTGGAAGGTAATTATTCTGTGGTCGCTGAGGCTTTCCAGCTCCTCGGCGACCCTCCAATTCACAATTCGACTCGCCACCCCCGGTGAGGCGAGGATCATGTCAATGTGTGACCTTCCCCTGGCGTTCATGAGAGTGGAAGCGCTCCCGGTGTTCATCACAATGAGATCGTTCGAATTGATCCAATCCTCAAATACTCTTCCTCTTTCGTTTGCGACATCATTTTGGACGGAGAGCATCCTCACATTAAAGTCGCCGGCGATGATATAATCTCTGCCCACATTCCTAATGCGATCTTCAAGTACAGCAAACCAGTCCTTGAGTTCATCAGTTGACTTGTTTGGGGAGAAAAATAACAATTAAAAACAATACATACCCTATCACAGACTTTATATCATTCAAATAAAAGTACACCTGTCACAACCAATGGCAACCAGAGTTTATAGTGCAGGAATATTGGCAAGGGAAAGACATAGTGAATATAATCTTTTAGAATGAAAAAGGACAACGTCCAACTTGGCTGAAATATCAGACAGAAGCCTAATTTTCAAAAGCTATTGGGCAAAATAGGATTCTTTAAAGTTAGGCAACGGGGTTCTTAAAAGAGATCTGATGGGAGTAAAATTAAAGCACAGCTTGTCATATAAGTAATTCTTAAAAATTCTATTACCAAATATAATAAAAAATAGTTAATCTGTAATGGTTCTATCTGAAAGGCCTGTTAAAATAGAACTGAAAACAAATTTCCTTCACTAGTCGTGTATTTATTTATTGTCGTCACAATACTTTGAAATTAGAATAACTAATTAGGCTAAAGTTGTTTAATAATTGTAATATAGCGTAACGCTAAATATTTGTATCAGTTGAGTTGCTGATTTTTTTCAGCGTATGTGTGTCACGATTTTGCAAAGCGATTCGTTTCCGAGTTGAACCTTACCCGTAACATTCGAGCGAGTTGACCCAAATACGTTTTTGTAAATAAAAGTGCACGTGTATTACTCCTGCTGCGGTCTCGAAACGTGCATTCTTTATGATATAGAATCAAAATTAGGTTTTTATTCATGCGTTGATTGCACAATGGAATTTCCTTCTTTTGCATGTGTGCTTACGTACTTACTTCATTTGTGCAACTTCAATCTAAGTCTCTTTTTTAAAACGAGTCTACGTACTCACGTCCACAAATGTGATTTTGATTGTAATTTATAATAATGTTATTCGAGTTCCAATTACAATTTTATACGGGTAACTAGTTCGCTTTCTTTCTGGTATTTTTATCCGCCTGATTTATTGCCCAAGTCGCATGTTTACTATTTTTGTGACTAATTTAGTCAGCATGTAATTACCATTCGTTCCAGAATTCATTCATCGGTGTAGATTACATAAGTGCTAGTATCTCCACTAATTTATTTAAACAACAAGGAAGTCGGAACCATTCTTTTGGCGTAATAGTGAGTCAGCTTCATTCAACTTTTAGATCTTTAAATTGTTGAGATGCCCAGAGTTTCTCAACCTCTTTGATAAAGCAATATACATAAAGTTCATTTTTTATTTATATATCGATCGTATAGATCTGATTGTGAGTTAAGAAGATAAACGACGAAATGATCTGACATGAAAGTAAAAAGGAGATAGCTATATAAAAGTTCTCTGACTTATCGATAGATCGGCATATAGTAAAAAAATGACCTGTAGTTAAATATTTTTGCAAATTGTATATTTTATTCAGAAAAGGACAACTCTTAATCCTATTTTCTGTCTTTTATTAACTAACATATAATCGTCATGCGGAGAATATCTACAAATCTAAAAATAATAACCGTACGACTATTTCACGACGTGAACGCACAATATTCTGCTAATGTGAATAATGGGTTTCTGAAAGTTACGACCTGTCTGTGCGGACGCTAGGAATTTCGCCGTCTTGTTTATTGCAATGCTTATGAGGACGCTTGCAGAATTTTCCCGAGTTTAACGGTTTAACTTCTATATTTAAATCGTGTATGCAGGCAGTTGCATTGAAACTTTTACAGTTTATTGTTCTCAGAGTAATTAGTATTCATTGAAACACAAGAAACAATAAATCGATTTATTATGACTTGATTATTATTTACTTGTTAACAAAGACAGTTTTCATGTTTCCTTTTTAAATTATCAGGGTTAGTCTTTAACAATTCAAGGTTTTAGCTTTTGTGTTCTTGGTGCGAACATCATTTCAGTTTTGCGTACATCATTATCATTAATGAAAGTAACATATACTGGTTGACACTGAAAATCGTAATACGTAATCATCTCTTTTCCAATTGGCCCACATGCACATGAGGTCACAAACAAGTATACTATCAGTTCATATAGAAATAATTACCAAGATAGATGACACCCATCTTTTTATATATTTTCTCTTTGTAAATCGACTGTAATTTACCTACACCGTCGTTCTACACAAAAAGATATCTTAAGATAAATGATACCCTGTATAGGCATATATTTTTTAATTGAAATTTTTAGGAAGCAATTATCTAGATTTCTGGCTATACTCATGATACCTGAGTGCACATTCGAGTATGAATATGTTTAATATTTTTCGAGAAAAATATTTATAGAAACTGCTTATACATTTAGATAACGGTTCGTGTGAATCAATCTTGATTTGTTATTGCAATTCATAACATAGTTCGTTTTAGCCCAATAATGCTAATTTTATTTCATGCTATTATGTTAATTTCTTTTTTGTTTTCTTCACAACTTCTGAATAACTTGTTTGAGTATACAATTATAGTGTACAGGGTGATTAAAAAATGGCGCATAAACTCTCCAACGCGTTATTCTAGACGCTTCAAAGACTACCAGAAAAATGTTGAAAGAATTTTTATTTCAAAATTTTACAAAGTAGATATAGCAAGTCAAAGTTTTGTTTTAACTTCTTAGAATTCACAATAAACCTTGAATAATGAACTTCTAATTTTATTGCATTTATTATTTGTTCCACACAAAATTCTTTAAATTATGAACTTAAATAAAAATTAAATTAAGGTACTTTACTCTTATGTTGATTTCATATATTTTGATTTAAAGTTATAAAATTGATGATATTCCAATTACAAAAAGAATAGACAACATCTGTCATCTTGTCAAAGTTTTCTCCCTACCTTTGAGGCTGATATATGTAATAGAAGATAATCCCATGGATACGAGATGGTCGGCAGCCTCATTTTAAATGCCTCCGGGGAAATATCTCTTTAGATGAACTGTAACTGCAGATACCATCCACTTACAAAATTAGAAGACAAAAAAGCGTATGCATGAATGATATTAATTCTGTTTTTGTTATTTACTGTTATTTATCATATATGTTGGCTACATTTGGGACGGACGCTCTTTTAATGCTGTATAAATTTATTTGATTCTGTAAAGTTATACAGCAAATTTTGTATTAGATTACGTCATAGTTTACAAAATTTCAAATAAAAGTTTTAATACCTAAAACTCTTCTCATTGTAATTCGTTTCATACATAGAATTTTTATCTCACGTTTGAAACTTAAATGGAGTACAAATTTGAAGCGGAGTTGGCAGTATTTTGCGCAGGGTTTTTGCACTTCAACATCAGGCCGTACTAAGCACCCTTCTTCTGAGTCTGACGACCCCTCAAACAGATTATGCCCTTGCACGTCCTGCCGCAGTCGCGCTAAATCCCAACACGCGGTGACGGGGAAACCAGTTCCATCAGTTTTGCATCCCCGACGTCGAGTCTGCAACCCCCGCTGTTCTTTTATTAAATGCAATAGGAGCTGGAGGCTATTGCGAGTATGATGATGGTCGAAAATCGAAACCTCCGCGACGCGGACCTCATTTCCATAAATTAACTAATGCGCGCGCGTTAATGTCGTCGGTTGTTATGCCACGGTAATTGCCCTTGTGGTTATAAATTTCCCGTTTTACGATTCGACCGCAGAAAGGAGATCGAAACAAAAAGTTATGGCGGAAAGTTATCGGCCGTAAAAATCGATACCGACTTTGTCTCCGTGGATAATTTTACTTTTCTCTTCGGTGGAAGGCGAACTTGCTCATGCCTGGCGTACTATACTTTACCATGAAAATCCAATCGTTCGTGGAAATTTTGCTAACAAAGGTTTAGTTATGATTTCTGCATTTTTACACAGATTAATTAATTCACATACCGTAACATTAAGGAACAAATCTCATGGTTTTTCATCTCAATGCCCACAGCTCTTACGTAAATTCCTTTAAATTTGATAGGCTTCACAAGACAGCAAAAGTGACAGTTTAATTAAAAATTTGCTTTTCGTTTAATTCATCATGTCTAGGTATATGTAGTTTCCAATTTGGCAGCCAAACGTCTTAGATATCATCAGAAATAGGACATAAATGACTTCAATTTTCCGAACAGTTTCGAAGATTTCATTAAAAATGGGAATATGAGGCAAGAGCAGAAAATGCTATTTCTTGCTTTCATGTTATACAATTGTACTGAAGTTATACCACGGATAATAGAACTAGATAGATGGCTCATCAAAGTTCTAAATTTGATGCTCTAATTTGGAGACAAGCTCAGTTTAGTTTGGAGACAGCTCACCAAATAAGTGGTGGCACTACTGTTACAACAGCAGCGTGGAAAATCGAAACCTGTAAATATAAGTAACATTTAAACAAATTTTATAACTAAGAGGTGTGATGCAAAGTTTAAAAAGGAGAATTAACAGCATATTATAACCGTACGTCACATTATCGTGTCCTGGCGCCACTTTAAACTGATTTCTCTGTTACTTAAATACGACATCTGGCGGCAAATGAGCTAATTGAGCTTCGGAATTAGCAAATGGTTTGTGACAAATGTTCAGTTTTCGAATTTGTACAGTGACTTTATAACGAGCGTCTAAATAAAAACCTGGTCAAGTGGGTTGTGATCGAGAATTTATCTATTGCATTTACATAGCAGAATTACTAAATGTAACCTACTTGACCAGTTTTTTATTTAAATACACGTTAGAATACAGTGGCGACAATAGTGATCTTATTTGATTTTGCCTCATAATGCGTATTTTTGGGGTGAACGTGTCTATTTTTATTACCTGCACTAAAAAGTCAATAAACAAACATAAGTGCTTATTTTCGCTTCTTATATCAATTCCAATTACATAAAAATATTACTTTTCCATTTGAAATTTTGCCTCTTAAAGGAGACTTTAAATTTAAAGTCACTTTCAGATGTCAAAACAAATATGAAAACATATTTGTTTACACATCTGAATGTGACTTTAATTTTAAAGTCTCCGTTAAATTTGATTATGGAACTGGCCCTTATGCCCAGTTTCATAAAACGTAGTTAACTCCTCGATCAAGTTAATTGTGTGATTAAGTAATATCATTGAAGGAAGGTTTAAATTTCCACCAATGATATTGCTTAATTACACAATTAACTTGATCGAGTGATTAACTACGTTTTATGAAACTGGACCTTAGACCCAGTTTGTGATTAAGCAATATCATTGGTGGAAATTTAGACTTTCCTCCAATGATATTGTTTAATCACACGATTAACTTGATCGAGGGGTTAACTACGTTTTATGAAACTGGGCCTTAATGGCGAATAGGTTCGGTTCTTGACTCGTTGTTGTCAGTGTGGTTATAAAGTCACTATTTTGCGCATACAAGTGACATCTATTGAATATTTAACAAACTATTTTTGGCTACCTGGTGATTATACGTGAATAAACGTAGTTTTATAATCGGTACATATTTTTTACTAAACGAATTTTTAGATTTTATTAGAGAAGAACAAAGAAATAGCAAACCAGAAAATTTACGTTTTCGATTTTAGTAATGATTTTCATTCTGTTTCGATAAATAATGAATGAAAATCGATTAAAATTTTTTGACCACTTTTTCAAGATTAAGATTTGCTGCCCTCGCTTCGGCTAGAATTATAAATGAACTCGTTTTATTTTCAACTATGATCGGTAATGTTCCCTTTTCTAATTTGAGTTTAAATTTATTCTCTAAAGACTTCATGTTTTTCTTTGTATTGTTTCATTCTTGTATATGAATTTCTTGTTTCTGTGTCATTTTTTTTTGTAACACACGTTGAGCGTGTGTACTTTGTCCTGCTTCAATAATTTTGCTTGGTGGAATTCTGTTCATTATCATTTATTAACTCATGCGATTTTATTTTATTTTTTGAAACAAAGTTTACTGTTATTTCTAAAACTTTATGCATTGGAAACAATTATCATATTAAGGTGTCTGTTGCAAGATATATATTCGTGTTTTGTTGTACATCGAAACATTAGAAATCGTAAAAACTTTTTCATATTTACTTGACTTATCTCTTTGTAATCTTTGCACACATTTTAGAGTTTTTTCCTTCAATATGTCACCATGAGTCAGATGAATAAAACGAAGCATCTGCTTTTACTTTAAATTTTTCAATGAAAACTAAATATTGGAAGAAATTCTAAATAATTCTGCCTGTAACATAGTAAAAATTTTAATAAAATGAAATGTACCATGTGATCATTTAAATTTATAATTAAAGTAGGCGGGATTTTTTTATACGGTTGTGCGCCTTGCCAATCGAGTCACTGTGTAGATTAGATTAGAGGTTATGTAAATATTTTGACGTTTATAGGGGTCATCGGGTTCAAACGTTTTAATTTAAAGGAAATGAAACAGTTTTTGTGACAACCGTAGCAAATGTTCAAAGTGTTCGCTCCCGGCAATCAGTTAAACATTTTGAAGCGTCACTTTGACAATTCAAACTCAAAGTAAGCCGTCAACAATTAGTGTTGCCAATCTAATTCAATATTCATAGCCTACTCTAATTATAAATTTAAATGATCGCGTGGTATAATGATTTGCAGTTGAAATTTTTCCACGTATTTAAGCTTTAAAAAAAATTCTGACAGAAGTAAAAGCATTTGCTTCATTTTATTCATTTGGTTGCATTTCTTTACCTTATTATTTATTTTTTATTCATTTATAATTTATGGAATTTCTTAAAAGACATTATTTTTTTAAATTTGTTTTCGTTCCATTTTCATTTCCTTTTTTGGGAAGTAAGGTGATTTTTTTTATTTATATGATTTTATGTTTTTGTTTTCGTATCCTTTGGTAATCAGGGGGACGAATTGAGTTTGTGCTTTGCTTATTCAATTATTCAATTCTTTCACTACTTCTTATCTTTTGATTAGTTTATATTTTCCTATAAATCGTTCCTCCTTCTAATTGTTCTGTTTTCTATAGCCGTATTTTTTTCCTTTTTTTTTGGTTTTCTATGGTTTAAATTGGAAGAAAAGGCTGTGTCGATGCTACAATTCTTTTATTGTTCTATTTTACCACATGTGCTTCCAATTCACCTTTACGCTGCAAATAGCTTGGAGTTGCTTCATATTCTATGGTTTTAATGTGATAATCTATCTGCTTTATCCTCAGTATATGTCAGGATTATTGCGATTTTGTTAATTTTCTTTCATCTCCCCATCTTCCTGTCTTCGTTTAACTGCGTAAAATAATAACTTCAATAGTTTTAGTTTATTCCATAGGATTCAGTTGAGTATCGTTTTTTACGTAGTATAATTAATATGTGTGTTGTGGTTAATGATGAACGTAACTAGAAAAAAAAGCGGTCCAGGCAGCTTATCACTTATCAATTACTGTATAGTTAACCTTTGTCTTTTCAATGCGGAAAGATTCTGAGACTGATACACTTGACCAGTTGAACTACGCCTTTAGATTTACTTACGTGAGTATGTCCTAGTGGCTTACAACCAGAATGTGATTAGTTTTCGGTTTTATAATCAAAAGTACATTGAAATCGTTTATTCATTGTTAACTAGTGCATCGTTGGATAGAACCGACAGTTTTATTGTCGTTCGCCGATGTTTTATATTGCTCTAAATAAATCGTTTGCAAAATTGGGCGACTAGAACATGAAATAGCATATACTCACACATTTATTTGCACTTGTGTATTGGTTATTACTTGATCGTGAAACTTAAAATCAACCAACTACTTTGTACTCATAACGATTAGTAGCGAAAATGTATGACCCTTTTATTTGACATTCGATCAAAGGCATTTGTTTATACCCATACGTACGTCACTGACATGGCAGTAAAATATATGATTCCGATCTCTAGTTATCATGCTCTCTCAATATACAAAAAGTTTAGATTTCTTTTAGACTTGGCCTTATTCAATATATGTAGTTCTATTTTCTGCTTCAATTTGTTTATATATTCTAGTTTCATATTACCTAGGTTTACAATTGATTAATTTACTTGAATTTTTCGCTGTTTTTTTTTAAACAAGTAATCTGTGAATACATCTAACAATAAATAACACGAAAAAATTCAGCTTTTGATTATTAAATATAAAAAAAAATCCTCTTTACTTGCAAAATGTGAAACGCAAATATGTTGAGCAATTGACCCGTCTCGAGCATACAAGAGAACAACAATAAATCGCAAAAATAGGCTCGTTTTGTACCCCGTTTATGCTTGGCTTCCGAGCTTTCGAATGACCTCGATGTGTATACCCTTTTTTATGTTAAACAGCGGAATATTTTAAGTATTCACAATTAATCTTCCTTCCTTTCCATCGATGACGTCACCGCTTCAAATCCCGCTCGATTTAAATCGGTGGATTAAATTATACTAGGGGAGTTAACTTTGGTTTGATTAAAACTGCTTTATGTTTCCTTGCCGATCAGAACCTTAGCACATGGGGACCTTTTATTCTGAAAATTTAATGAGCAACAAATCTCGCGGTGATCAATAAAACAATTGCCATTAAATTATTTTTAGATTAGAATTAAAAATGTGGTTTACATTATTTACTTTTTACGTAACGATAATATGATATCAGATAATTTCATTATTGATGAGTAACATGTTCAGCATTAAGGTAATAAGAAGAGAAAACATAATATTGTAAATAAAGTACGTGGAATTTTTTCTTAATGATGTGCTGATTGAAAGGTGAATATATAAAAATAAAAATTAAAAAGAGTATGTTACCACTTGCATCCGCCTGCATGTTTAGGGGGCACAGTTCCTGCTTCTGAGGGAGAAAACTGGTTTTGGCTTGTGGAGTGGGACTACATATATCAGGAGGGTCTACATCAGATAAAAATTCGACGGTACATATTTGAATTAGTTTGTGTTAAGTATTACTGAACAAGCGAAATTCGACCTTTGCATTCATACGAATATTGTTTAAGTGTTGTCTGTTTTTTTTTTAAGGAATTTTCTGTTATAGAAGTCATACTAAGATATTTAATGATTTCTTTGGTATGATCTTCTTACTGATTGTGAGTATCAAATATTTTCACTTCTCTTTCGATATAACCGAAAATATATATGATGTGAAGCAATTTTCAGTTGTTGTGGTTTGTTAGGTGTTGTAATAAATGCACAATATGTCTCTTGTGAATATAGATAATTTAAGTTTCAACATGCATAAATGAGAGTCCGGGCAAACGGCACAAGTACTTAGTTAATTATGTAAGTCATGGGCGTAACACACATTCAGTTATTGCCGCGCTTATCGGTTTCGAAAAATCCGCGGAAAAGTTCACCCACACTCCGCAAGCCTTTCTAAAGCGATTTTCCTATTTAATTAGTCAACTAACACGCCTATAGAGTAAACACTTCCGAAGGCTGCCAATTACATTAAATTATGGACCTCTTGCGTTGATTGTCAAAAATGGTAGGTGGGTGATTTACCGTTCGTATTGTAACATCGTTACACTTCGTAACTCCGTTCCCAGAAGATATGAAAGAAATTGTTTGCAATACTAATAGTTCGGCGTGTTATATCTCTTGTACGTGGTCTCTAGAATTGATTTATTTTAGTCTTACGAAGCTGACATATTAGATAAGTGATAAGTCATAATGTGGCCATTAATTACGTATCTTGTATTTGCTATTTGAATTTCTTGCCTTTCATATGCTTCGATGAATTTTTTTTAAATATTGTAATAGGCTAGTTAATGGCTTATAAGTTGTTAGAGTATTATTACTAGAGGCCGGATTTTAAGTGAAATGCCTTTTAGTTCTAAAGGTTGGTTTTAAAGATTTCGACTCCGTTTCGACTCTTTCTAATGAAACGAAGAGGTATCTTTCAAACCTTAAAGACTAAACAAAGGCATTTTACCTAAAATCCGGCCTCTACTAATTAAATTTTAAGAAGTTCGTTAAGTAACATTGCATACCGATTTTCTATCGAATGTTAATTTATTTGATTTATAGGTTGAAATTATGCAAAGTTTGCAGAAAAATAATTCAGTGTTAATCTTCTTCAGTTTCTTCTCATGTCCTTTGCTTTTTCTTTTTGGTGTCGGATCTAGGACTCAGTGATTTCAGGTTATCCACTGCTTTCATCTCTCCCTTGCTTTCCTGATTCTACTATTTGTTCCATCCATGATTTCCTAAGTCGTCCTTTTTTTCCCTTTCTTAATGTTCTCGATTCCATTCCTTTTCTGCGAGCTTTCTCCAGGTCCACGCTCTTTACATGTCCTTACTTGTCTCCTTTCTATCTTTGCTGATCTAACGTCTCTCTTATAGACTTTCATTTGATACTCCATTCTTTTGTCCATAATCTATTAAACACTGCATTTTATTTTGTGTATCTAATATGATAATGTTGTCTGCTTCTAAATCCTTGTAGCCAATTATCCTTAACTCCTCTTTCCTCCGTCCCCTTCCAGCGATCAAAGCTTTTCTTTAACTATTTTATAGTAACATTTTTTTATCCCAGGAAGATGTTTTGATATTTCTAATTTTTCTAGACTTTTTCACATGAAACTTCTGTCGACTATGTTAAATGCCACTCTTGACAAAATTAATCAAAAACTACATAATCAGAAAAACTGAAATAAATATTCAGAAGCATTTAGTTCTGTTTGACAGTAGCTACGTGCAGTTGTAAGATTGAATATTAAGCAAACAAATCGATTTGCAATTTCAATGAGAAGTTATTTACATCATTTGTTGAACTGCCACGAAATTTTCTTTACTTTAGATAATGTTTTCATTTGCGTATATTTGTTGCTGAACTTGATATTCTCGGAAGTTGATTACAAGTGGTGACGCAGATTCTTTATTATGTTAACAAAACCTTGTTTAATGAAGTTAAATTAAACTATGGAACCTAAATTTTATAAATAGGACGAAATTAAATTAGAATATGGTTTATTTTATGAATCTATGTTTTAATTAAAGGTCAGATGTGATGTCCCACTTTGAGTTCTTTTACCACGAGACTCTTATTCTACAGGTCAATGAAAGAACCTCAGGAAAATCAGTAGTAGTAAAAATTAAGATTATGGCACGGGTTTGGTTGAGAGAACACGCGCAGCACCGCTTAGGCTTGGGTCGGTGAACGAGATGTTCCTCTCATGGCCGGTTTATAGGAATAATTACACTATTTTACATCTGTGCGTCTGGCCTAAGGACTTAAGTGATTTTATTCTCCGATACGAATAATAAAGCAAAGAACAACCTTTTCTTTTATTTTTTTTTCATTGCCTTCTAATAAAGCAAATTCGTTTTACTTCCTGAAAAGATCTTAATGGGGTTTTTGCGTCACTGAAAGAATTTAATTCGCCACGTACTGCAAATTGGTGTTAATTGTATTAGTGTTTATTTCGACGCTTTCATTTCATTTAAATTAAATTATTATTCGTGTTAGCGCGCTGAAAATATTTTCCTGGGTATTTTTAGTCGCAGTGAAGCAGAAATTCTTACGTTTTAAAAATTCTGTAAAAACTGACACTTCTTATCAACAACTTATTACATTGTCGTTTGAAAACATAACTAGTTTAAAAACATTGGAAAAAAAAAACATTATTACGTAACAATTTTACATTCAATTTTTCTATTTGTTAGAAAACCAAGACTATTGTTTTTAGTAATTTTTCTTTTTATATTCAATTAGCACAGGACATTTTGAAATAAGAGCCTGATTGGTTGAGTAATATTTTTTTTAGTTTTATCGTATGAGGTGCAAAATATAATGTTATTCTACTTCTACTTTGAAAACCTAAATAACATAAAACAAATTAACACGACTGTTAGGAACAGGGATTTTCAAAATGAGTACAAAGAATTGTGAGATCATTTCTCGTAAACATGTGAAATGTCAGTACTTGATAAAGACCAGTTATTTCGTATTTCATTCAAAGTAAAATAATACATATTAACAACTATCCATGAAAGAAAAGAAATAAATTTAATTAATCTTACATGAATTAACATAAATCAAAAAAGAAAACGGAGTTAAAGCAGTCGGAATGCTTTTTATTTAATTTTTTATTCTAAGTCTACGAATGGTTTATTAATTAATAGCTATATTCAACATTTCCTGTTCGTTATTTTTTGGTAGTTAATATTCATCGTTTATTATATGTACAAAGAAAATGAAACTCAGTTATAATAAAACATATCTGGTTTCTATTAATCTTTACAAATTCATTAAGATGACAGAAAATCAGAGCTTTGAAAAGTAAAAAAAAGATGTATGGAAAATAAAGAATCAATAACAACACCAGAAAAATTGTAAATTTTTAAAATAATTATATAAGTATAATTAAATTTATTGAATCTAAGCAAAGAATTGTTAGAAATAAAATTCAATTAATTTTCATAGATATTTGATTTTTTTTTATTTTGCACAGATTTAAATTGTTTAAATGCTTTACATTATAAAAGAAGTGGATATACCAAGTTTCTGTAAAAAGAATAACATTTGTAATGTAAGAAGGTTGTAAGTTACAAGCAAGTGCTGTTCGGTTTTCTTTTTTTTAATTAATTTATTTCTTGATGTTCGGTTTTATAATTAAGAATAACAAAGACCTCAGTGGTTTAACTAAACTTTAGTAAAAAAAATAATGATCAACTATGATCGGAAGCGCCCATGCTTGTGAAAGTTGAAAAGAATTTAGAGTCGTCCCCTTATTCTTATTCTAAGGAATGCGTTCTTGAACTTTCACGAGTGCAGATTTTTTGGCTTTGGATTTTGAATTTAGACCAAAATAATGAAAAGGGTATTTTTGAGTATATTTGTGTAACATGAAGATTTGCTTGTATTCTGCGAAACAACTCTACCTATACGTTACGTAAATGCCAAACGGAATTTCTTACACATCTCGTATTTAATGTGCCTTTCGCAGTAAGAATTTCACACTACGGCCTCGATTCGTTAGTAAGAAATCTCAAGATAAACATCTTACGTCTAAGAAACACACTGTTACACCCAGTTGGACATGAACTTAACTCGTCGCAAGCAGCTTGAAACACATCCACCTCAGAAAGCAAGAGTAACCAACAACCAACAGCTTTTCCCCTTGATTGCAATCGACTAAAACAAGTTCGTCATCCAGACTGTACTTGTTCAGTTTTTATTCGGGCTTTGCGCTTTTTGTTTCTTTCATCTCTTCTAGATTTAATTAATTAAACAAAGTACCTGCGAGAAGAAAAGAAAAACAAACGCAGGAAAGTCGATGACCACAGCCCTCTACGTTGTCTGCCGCAGCTGCATCGACGTAACACTTCATCGAGCAAGCTGCAAATTATTTTTAATAACGCCGAGTTGCAGCAAGAATTGCGTTTAATTTACGGCCGTGTTTGTTTTTCGCTGGCTTTGGTAGAAAGCCATTAAAATCCAAGTATGCAAAATTAACTGGTTTCTTCTTACACCAGAGGCTTCTAATTAGAAGCAGATGGGCGTTTTGTTTAAATTTACGTCTTCATTTTATCGACTTGTGCGCACGTGTGACATGCCATTGGAAATTAAAGATTGGAGGCAAGGTTTGACAGCGCAGGAATTCCTGTAGCTAACAATGATAATTGGGCTCAGTTGGATATTGATTTAAAATTTTGTGCTTGCTCAACATTAATAAATGTAAATGAGGAACAAGAAACTAGAACAATAAATAAAGATATAGATAATAATGAATTTGTTATTATACATATATCTCATCAATCGATTAGTAGATGAAAGGCACAAGATTTTCGGTTAAATAATTAAATGAGCTTTCCATCAATTCCCATTTTGTAACATTTTCATCTGATTTTGCATCATTTTATAAACTAAATTTAGTACAAAATAGGAGTTGATATAAAAAAAAATTCATTTGGACAATGGGACCATGACTTGCGCAATCTTAGTAGCACGCTAAAAGCAGAATGTACTTCACACCGCTTAATATGTAGGCCAAATTAGATAAGAATGTAGAATGTAGTTCAAGTTTGCAGAAAGCGAATAGCAAACACCGCTAGTTTATTGTTAATTAGCGAATGTGTTCCGTTTAGAGCTTAATCGCTGTTTGCGCAAATGATACCCAGCAAAGATGTGTGTCGTAACGCGAATGTTTGCTGAATTTTAAGCGGATTCGTTTTCGCGTTCGAGCTTTACTTCGCCGTTTCGCAGATACAACACAAATCCATAAAACAGATTAACTCGGAACGCGGTAAATAATTTCCGAGGTCGTTGTAACCGATTTACCGTTTTATTTATTAGGAAGTGATGCTATTTTTGTGTAACAGAAGGAACACTCCTAGCGAGGGTTGAATAGGCAGGGAGTGTCAGTTATTTTCTAAATACACCCTGAAACATGGGAACGTCTGTTTGACGACAGTGTTGCCAACAACACTGTTTGGGCTGGATTTTCTTATCAGCTACGTGCATGTGTAGGATAGATACACTTAACGAATTTCTGATAAGATTCGATCGGATACAAAAGCATTGCCAAGGCTTTGTGCCTGTCGACTCTATTTGCTTAATGTGCAACCGCTTATTCTCTCGATCTGAATTTTAGTTATTGATTTTTGCAATTCAAGTGTGAGGTCCTTTTAAGGTAAATCAATTGTTGTTTGAATTCAAAATTGTGCTCATTGCGGCAATATAAAATCAATCATTCAGTTAATTAATTAATTAATTAAAATTGTTCGACTTTTTTCAAATGCACAACATTAATTTTGTTTGAAAATAGGACACGAAACAAAACAAATTATTGCATTATAATACTGGGCCTAAAAAGAACACTACTTCAAGGCCCGGTTTATCAATCACAAGTTAACTCTAAGTTTCCGTTTGTTCCCACAGTAACAACTATGAAGACAATTGTTGTTATGGCAATTAACTGTAGGTTAAAGTTAAGTAGTGATTGATTAACTGGGCCTTAATGAAAAATATTTTCGCTATTGGTCTTTTTACACCACAATTTAAATTACACGTGTCAAAAAATAAGTTGAATAAAAGACTATCAGAAAAAATAGAATGTGTTCTATCTCCAAATAATATTTGCAGTTCAAAAATTTCTTGTTCAAAATATTTATCGTAGAAATTGAACCAAAACTTGTCCAAGAAATAGTGTAGTGTATGACAGCCTTAAGACGCATTCTAACTATTAAAGTTAAGGTTTAAGAGATAACTTTTCCTTGAATTTCTTCTTGTACACTTGGAGGCAAAAGCAAAAGATAACTTCATGTTTTTGTGAAAAATCGAACTAACCATTTTTGTTAAGATTTCGATTAGTTGAGTTGGCACATTAAGGCCCAGTTTACAGAAACTTTGATTGCAATCAAATTTTAATGACATTGTTAATTTGACATTTCGGAATGTAATTCTTATGGTAACTTAATCGTAATTAGTTTAATTCGCAATTAAATAGTTGATTTGCTTTCTGTAAATCCACCCTAAGATTATGATGTGATTTAGTTCTAATTGCTTTTCTGTTTATTATTTTTATCAAGTTTTCAATTAATTATTTATTCAAGTAGGTATGTTAAGCAATTCCCACTAAAATACAGTGAAATAAATAATTAAGAAAGTATTAAAATCTTTAAGTTCTTAGTTTGTTCTATTTGATCATTTATAGGTACTTTTCTAATAATGAGAAAAATTTGGATTACACAATTTTCTTTGAAGATACTTTGAGTTTTCTTCAACTGGTTGTAATATTATAAGGTCTTCTTTGCTATTAAATTATTTGATGTTTTCCTTTCCTTGAGTCATTCACTACTTTTCTCTTTATGGATGTTTTTCAGAAAACCTTGAAGATTCACTTGTTCACCTGTTCTCTATTTTTCAGTATTACATTTATGGTAATAGCAACTGCACGTCACGTGTTAACAAAGTTCATATTTTGAAAACTTTTGATATACTCTTCTCGAGTGTTCTTAATGAATTCCTTAATTGGAATTTTGAATCAACCTTTTCCATGTTTTTTTTTTCTAACTTTTCTTTCGTACATTTCTGCTATGCTCTTTGAGTTATTCAGACTGATGATGTATCATTGGTTGTTAAGAATAAAACGCTCTTATCTGTGTAACAGCTCTCGCTGTCAAAAATTAATATGATGTATCTTCGTAACATAATTTGTAAACTTATCTTGTGGTGTTATTTTATGTTCGATTAGTGTTATTTGTGATCTGTTAAGCATTTGATGCATCATACTAAAATTTTTCGATGCATTTAAATGAGGTGTTATCCAAGTGCAGTTAAGTTGACATAACATACTAATGTTATCTTAACACCCATGATACATAGGCCTGATTATTAAACTTCTTTATAAGTTACTTAAATTAGTTTTTGATATACTTGTTTCCGAAGACTTGAATTCTATATTTAACATTCTTGCGTAAATTTTACTGATTCGTTGATTTCAAATGAAACGAATCCAGTTACCTTTAGCTGAAAATTTTAACAACTATAAGAAATATAGAATCTCATAGCGTTTTCGATTGACTGGACTAGAGCACTCTCAGAATCTCTTCGTCCCTTATTATTATATGAAGGTAAAATATGATGAGAATACTGAGAGTGCTCTAAAGCAGTCAATCGAAAACGCTATACCTACCGACAAAAAAATCAAGATGTTGGTAATCAACTAATCAGTAAGCTGAGTTTAAACAAAATGATTACTGAACAGATATTGAAATGTCAAGGAAAAAAAGGAAAGTCCTTTTTCCGGCTGCAATACCAAGTTTTTTCCTCGTCTCTCCATACTTGGCCACAAGCATAATGGAGTTCTTACTTACTAAAATGTCTAATAGACGAGACGTCTGCGATGAAAAGAAACAACAGGTGAACAAAAAGTTAGATTCATAGAAAGTCAAAACGAAAACCAGCTAATTCAATAAAACTAGAGAATAACGAACCCCATATTGAGGAAAAAACAAACCAAAATTGGGAATGCCACACGATAATAAAAAAAACGACGCAAAATTAAAAACCCAAGATCTATGTAGATAAATTCCAGAAGAAATTAAAATTAACATGCAATTAAAGCTGATACCGACAAATTAAAATGCCAGTAGCAAGAGGCGTAAGAGAAATGGGAAAACATGGTAAGAACATTTATCAAACAGTGAAAAAAACTTGGTTTTCAAGTTTGAAAAGCACATCAAAAACAGGACGAAGCAGGAAAAGGGAAAAAGAAGACGTGTACGAAAAATAAGGAACAAGGATACTTAAAATGAAATATCACAGGAAACAAAAAACAAGGAAACAAGAAAGGAAGAGAGAAACAGGCACGAAAATCAATGCTTAAAATGAAATATCTCAGGAAAAGGATCGCTAGAGGAATGAGAAAGTGAAAAATGAGGAGAAATGAAATCAAGGGCTTTGATGAAAAGGGACGTGGGAAAGGAAATTGTAAGGAGAAAGGAAAAGGGAAAATGAAATTGGAAGTATAAGAAGGGCAAAAAGAAACTATTAGAAAAGTAAGTTCTTTATTCACACACACTCAATTTTATTACATACATAGCCATTTTTACATGGATGTACAAGTCAAATCTATGATAATTTAACAATAAGTCAAATATCGCCCATGAACATACAGTTAAAACTCGCTATCTAATCTATCCTCTAGAAATTCATTAATGGAGTAATAGCATTTTTTACAGAGTAAATTTTTGATCTTTTTTTTTAAATATCTCAAGTTTCTCTGATATTATTGTACTAGGCAATATGTTAAAAAGCTTAATGCCTAGAACATTAATCGTGTTTCCGAATTTACTCGTACTGTGTTTTGTGATGCATAATAAGTCCTTAGTGCGGGTGTCAAAGCCATGACAGTCAGAGTGCTTGAGCAACTTTTCTTTTTCTTTTTGCCATATGAAAAGTAGGCATTTGAATATAAACAGTGAAGGGAAAGTTAGAAGACCCTCTTTTATGAATGTTGGTTTGCAAGATTCTCTGAAGTTTAAACTAAATATCAAACGAATTATTCTCTTTTGAGCAACAAACACTCTATGACTGTCACAGGCGTGACCCCAAATTATTACATTGTAAGATAAGATGCTATGCACCATTGCATAGTAAACTGTAAGTAATTTTTCTTTTGGTAACATATTTTTTAAGTGACGTAAGGCGAAGTATGACCTATTCATACGTTTACATACATAGTCTATGTGCTTATCCCAAGTCATTGCTCAGCTTATTCCAAGGATTGCTCAGATTGTATTGCCGTTCCAGTAACTGTATAAGATTTTGTTCCTGTATCTTTTCTGTTAAAAAATTTTATGATGACCGTTTTTTGAGAATTAAGGATAAGCTTGTTTTTATGACACCACAAACTGAATTGTGTGCTTAATTCTGAAACTTTTTCTTGGAGTCTCTCAGGAGTCTCAGCTGCGACCACCCTAGACGTATCATCGGCAAACAAGGTTATTTTATCAGTTATTACATGTTTCGTTATATCGTTAATAAATAATAGAAAGATCAGAGGTCCCAAGACAGACCCCTGAGGAACTCCAAGATTGATGTCATATTCAGAAGAAAATGTAATTTTTACTTTTACATACAATTTCCGAGATGATAGGAAGGATTCTATCCAATCTAAAATTATACCTCTAATACCTAGTACATTGAGCTTACTACATACAAACGTTATATCTAAACAATCAAATGCGCGGGAAAGATCAAAAAAGAGGCCAGCTACATGACGACCATTGTCGATGTGTTCATAAATGGACTGTAGAAAATCAGCTGCAGCCCCTTCTGTCGATCTGCCCGCGCGAAATCCGAATTGAGAATCTGTCAATAGACCGCAAACGTTCGCAAACTTTCTCAGTCTATCTGAGATTACTGTCTCGAAAACTTTGGAAATGGTATTCAGAACCGATACAGGGCGGTAGTTATTTATGTCTAGCGCATCATTTTTTTTGTAGATTGGGGTAATCACTGCAGTCTTCAATGAAGAAGGAAATGTACCTGATTGAATTGTTAATAATATGTGACAATGGTTCGGCAATAATATCTTTGGTTGCTTTTAGAATTTTTACTGGGATGTTATCTATCCCAACACTGTTTGTGTTCTTAAGGTTACCAATGATTTTCTTAATTTCTGATGCATCCGTTGGTTCAAAGGCAAATGACCTGGGATTAATACTGTCCAACGTGCAGTTGGCCGAATAGTTGTGCCCATAAGCTCGTCTCAGACTAATTTCGGCAATACTAGAAAAGTGCTCTGCAAAAGCTTCTGCTATCTGTAATGGTTCAAAATATAATTCATTATTAATGGTCAACCTGAGTTCTTTAATTTGATTGGATGGATGTAATTCTGCATTAATTAATTTCCAAACGGTTTTTTGTTTGTTAGGAGAATTACTTTTAAGTATTTAATTTTATTATAATTCTTTATCTTGAAGGTTGTTGTAATTCTATTGATGATGCTTTATGCGAAACCGGTCTAGAAAAGAATAAAACATTTATTGCAGTACAAGACTTTTCTTATCACATATTTATTAGAAAAGCGGTGAGAATGAAAACTAAAAGAATGCTTAAATTGAATGTACAGTTCTTTCGCTCGATCTTTGCAGTCACGTCACACTTTACCGATTCGAGAAACGAAATCAACATATTCTTTTATCCTTATCTAATACGTATGTTAAAACAATGATAGAATTTATAAGTTTGTCATTTTGAGTCGATAATTTTCTGACGTAACTGCAAAGATCGAGCAAAAGAACTGTAGTTAAGTAAATTAGTAGAATGATAATTAATAAAAATAGATAAATTAAAAAAAAAAACATTTTCAATTGAAGTCCGCAACTTGAACTCTGCCCTTTGGTTTTAAATTTGGAATTTCTAAATCGTATTTACTTTTACCCATCAATTAGATTAACTTGCAATTAATTTGAAACAAAGCAAGCTTATGATTTTAAACAAAGAGTAGTTGCAACAAACGTTTCATCCAATTTAAACCTCAACTTAACTTTCACTATAATAAGATCTTATGCAATTATTATTTTAATGTTTTAATGAAATACGAAATAATTAACCGTTTTCATTATTCTGGTATTTTTTATATATTAGAGGCAAAAAGAAATCACATTTTAAAGCAGGTTTCTCACTACATATTGGTATAAGTACACTCGCCGCCACTATACTAAGGCTATAGCCGTAAGTAACACTGTCTAAGGTTCATTTTCGAACGAGTTTATTACTTTTCGTTTGGTTTTTAGTGCTGGTGATAATACCTATTCCGTTGATGTTGCACAAACAGTAAACGGCAGCAAAATATTTTGATATTAAAAGGAAGTTTCCATTTGATAATGTTGGAAGTCAATAAATCGCAACTTTGAAATTTTTGTAATCAGTCTTTGCTTATTTCTTAATTTGAGACGTTTAATATTGGCAAAACAAAAGGTGAAGAGAAACACTTAACGTCTGTTTGTGGTCTGTTCTTTTTACTGGTAATGTTTTGCCAACTTGGTCACCTCACCAAGTTGCATGCAGAGCTTAATGTGACTTTGTCGGTCATACCACTACTGAACCACTGACTGATTGGATCATCATTTGGCTCGGTCATTTTATTTGTATCCTCTGTAAGGGTAAGGATATTATTTACCGAATTTATTTGTTTTCTAAAATCACGTAGTTGCTTTTGATATTTGTATACCTTGAGATGATTAACGATGTAAGGTAGTAAAATTAGAGTAGTCGCGTAATATCTATTATTTGATTTTCGTTTTTGAAGCACTAAAAATTCTCCCAGGTCGTTTAACTCTTGCCTGACGTCAGACACGAGCAAATAGGTTTAAAGTGCCGCATACCGACGAAAGACTTAGCGCGTTTGAAGCAGTCCACCAAATGCAAAATCGATGCTTTGAAAACATCTCCGGACGTTAATGTGTAAAATACACACGGTCATAATGCCCGGCTCGAAATGATTCACGATCCCGTGCTAATACGTGCGTAACCGCCGTCCTTTGTACGACGATCCGCCGTCAGCAGCACATAAGGACTTAGTTACAAAAGTGCGTTTATCGAGCAGCACAGCTCTAGGTTCAATTTGGTGAATGGTTCCCCGGTATATTTAGGGAACGACGAGGGCGCAGTCCTCGCTCGATATAGCGAACCCCGGCTATCGAACCCTGCTGCTGCGCACCCTTCACACTGAATCTACAGAGTAATTGGACCCTTGCTGTATTACACTTTGTAAATGGAAGAGACAGACGGGAAATCCTAGCTGGCTAATGGAAAAAACTTTTGCATTATTAGAAAAATGTATACAACGACACTTTTCTACTCTTTTATACCTACATGAGACCCAAGCATATTGAATAACATAACAGACAAAGAATTAAGTTTCAAATGTATTGATCAACAATTCTGCTTTTCCATTGTGATGGAACTCGAATAATCAATTTGGGTAAACATCCAATAAAATCTACACATGTATACAGGGTCGCACTTATTCATAGTATGTATGGTATGGCACGCGGTTGGCCTTGAAGAAAAAAAATGGGTTGGGAATGATTTTGAAATTGAATTTATCATTCGAAAACGTAACAGGTTTCTTGTTTCAGAGTAAATAACGGACATAACTCAGGGCTCCCTATCAAAAACTTTTTTTTCCTTTCGATCGAACATAATTATCATTAGATAATTTCTTCTACAAGCATCCATATTTGATAATTCATTAACTTATAATTATAAATTAAATTACGACTGTTCTTGATATTCATGGTCAACCTTGGTGGGAATTTATGAATCTATCTATGAAATAGCTGATTTTAAAGTCGATAATTAATGAATTCATTTGTTGGCACAATAATTAGGAACTGGAAGTGTCTTTTATTCATTATAAATTTATAAAAAGTGTCAGAGCCATCTCGGACCAACGAAAATCTGAATTTCTAAAATCATTAATTCAACAGCTTTAATTCATTTGGCGTTTCTGACTTCTCTCCCCCCCCCCCCTCCCCTCTCTTTCTCTCTTTGCACTAATAAGACGAAGCACAATAAAAATGAAATCATTAGGCCATGCTCATAAAGTTGCACTAAATTTTAGTAGCGCTATTAGCGCCATTGCATTCAAATGGCTAATAGTGCTACTAAAATTTAGTGAAACATTATGAGCATGCCCCTTTGACTTTGGATAGTTTTAAAAGTACAAAAATCATTGAGAATCTGAAATATTTTTATGGGTCTTATTACAAGAATATGTTTTCGACAATCTACAGTCCACTACTGTAGATGATATATGAGTATCTACGTATGATCTAGAAATCAAAAATCAATCAAGGGAATGGCGTTATATATCATCACCTGGACCAAAAAAATTTAAGGTGCAAACATTTGCTGAGAAAGTTAGTTAGTTAGTGTTATTCTTGAACCGGGCACCACTATAGACAGTCAGCGGTACATGCTGACTTTAAAAAAAAGCCATTAGAAAAACAAAGACCAAACAAAAATTTGCATAACATTGTCTTACACCCTGGCAATGCATTTTCCACAGTTGAGACTAGTGATGCAAGGGATAGCCGGTTATTATCCGGTATCCGGCCTATCCGGCCATTTTCTTGCTATCCGCCGGAGCGCCGGATAGTGACTTAAATATCCGGCCGCGGCTGGATACCAATAATAATATAAAATAAAATAATAATATAAAATAATGGAATTCCATACAAAAGTAAAGCTCTGCCATGGAAAAAAATGAGCGGTACGAAAACTCTATATAGATCATTTATTTTCACAATTTCTGATTAATTTATGGAATCTTCAATGAAATCAAAGTACTTTGAATATTAATGAATAGGAAAAACATTATTTTATTACAGATATCTTAAAATTTCTATAAATTTCTAAACGTACATATTTATTATCCGCACACTCATCAGCCATAAGTGATTAATAGAAAAAATAACCAGATAACATTTTCAATTTTATTTTATTAAAATATTTGTCAAAAACCTATTAGTGGCTTTCTACGCTATTATAAAGCAACAACCATCTAAAAGTAAAGAATGTAAACTAGTCGTTTATTAAAAACAAGGTCAATCCATAAAAATAAATAAATAATCCTTTAACACTACTAATTAAAAAACAAACGGCAAGAGTAAACATTACAAAATAAAATCCTCTCTTCTAAAAACATTTCTAGAATTTCTAATATTCGAAATTTAATAGCTTCAGATTCAAAAGTCAGCTTCTCTGCATTTAGGGGAAGCAGTCGGTTTCTTTTGGCTTCATAAACGTTTCCGTCTTCCGAAAATAATCCTTCACTATACGCCGAGCTACTGGGAGCACATAAATAAGTCCTAGCAAAACTTACCAAAATAGAATATTTCACTTTATTTGCTGCCCACTAATTACTGGGATTGGTATTTCTCGAGACTTCATTGGCACTTACACTTAAGTAAAAATCGAGTTCAGTCGCAATTTCATTTTTTTCTGACGATAATGACGTAGCCTGCTGAATTATATTCTTCAACAATCTCATCATAACAATTCCAAAAAGCTATGTGTCCATGAATTTCCTTTTCATTTGGATGTATGTAAGCCTTTTCTCCTTTTTTCTGGGGAAACATTATTATCGTCAGCATTACTGTCATCGTCACTTGCAGTTGCAGATATTGAAAGCGTTTCGCGATAAACTTAAGGGACCAAAAATATGCCGGATAGTTAAGCCGGATAACCGGCTATCCGGCCAAACTGTAGGCCGAATATCCGGTATCCGGCCAAAATTACTATCCGCGACATCACTAGTTGAGACAATTTAGAAACTGGGATGGTTAGTTATGCCTCATACAGCTTTTAGTCTCGATTTAACCCCGTCAATTTTCACTTGTTTGATCCTATGGAAAAAAAAATTAAAACGGATTAGATTTCACCCATTGCTGGACGACATAAAACAGGCATTACTTTCGGTACAAGCCTCGTGTTTTATATACGACGTCTTTACCATCTCACTCCAATCAAGAACTGTGTAGGTGGAAAATAAGAAGTACAAATGAAAATGTGACATGAGGGCAATGTAATATTGTTGGTAAAACTAGAAGAGAATGATCTGTTTATAATTGCCGCTAATTTCAGCAAACTTGTGTAAGTTTGAGAACCCAAGAGGTTCTCAAACATACGAGAGTAGGAGTGAACGCGCGAGTTCAAACAGTTTTTGTTCGGAAACATGAGTGTATGAACTAAAATAGTGATCAGTGATATTCTGAAATATTTTATGTTGCTTTTTTATTGCTGCTCGTTTTTTTGATTGTTATATTGTGCTGGACGATGTAAAAAATTAAATTACCTTATAGCGTTTTTGATTCGTTGCTCTGGAGAGCAACGAATCGAAAACGCTTTTAATTAATTGAACCTGATTTCGTAAGAGCATTGTAAAATCCAATGTTTCATGGATGCGTTAGCTAATTATGTTGATCTTTTTAGGTGCTTCAGTCTGTGCTTTCATTTTCAATATTACAATAAATGGACTTTTATGCATTTCTATTATCATTTAACTATTTTAACTATATTACGGAGATTGGAGGTATAAACTAATTTTACAAGCCGACTCGTTTTTCTGTGAAACCCGCATTATTTTCTAGAGTTGAATATTTACAGCATTTTAGTTCGATAAATGCACTAGATGACGCCTTTAATTTTTCACTGAAATCAGGAACTTCGTAGAAATTTAAAGTGTAGTTGAAAATAAACGTCGTTGTATTTGAAAGTAGTAATGCAAAATACTTATGTTTATAAGACGTTAGAATAGGCTTAAATTAATTGAAAATTAACTTGATGGAAATGCAAAAATAATATGTATTTATAGATTAGGTAATAATTGTTGACAATTTGAAAAGTTGTTTTTGATTTGTACTTCTATTTTTTTTTCTCCGGAGCTTATTTAAAAAAGAAGATAACACTAAAACTATTCATATTTATAAAAACTGAATTCTAGTTTATTAGCTGGAAAATTTATTGTACATATATTTTTATGGTGGTTAAAAAGTAATGAAAAGGAAAAGTTATTAATTATGAAATTGAGAAATGTCATTATATGAAAATGAATTTTTCTTCCACTCAATTAAACATAACAAACAGTTCATTTGACCGCCATTTTAAACATTGTTTAGGTAAACCCGAAGCACATACAGGTGGTTCTTGATTGTAATGAGAGAAGCACCATTTGTATTGCACGCATATTGTATTTGCATTACAGACACGTTACGTTATACGTATATCATACATAAAGTACTTTAAAGAATCTTTTAAAGCAAATATCCTGTTTTCTTATTCGTTTTTCATTATAAAAGCAGATGTGAAGCGCTGTCTGTGTTATGTAACTGTATTTACTTTTTATTTGACTTACAATCTCACGTTAAAGGCATGACTTTTCTAATTTTAGAAAAATCAGTTTTTTTTTCTATATATTTTCTTTAATATCTCGTTTTCTTCAGTTATTTCCGTGGTTTTCTATTTATACAGGACACACCAAGTTATACAGAAAGCTTAAAAAATGACGAAACAGCGCTATTCTGGACTATTCATGGACACCCTCTGAGCAGGAGAAAAATGTTAAAAAAATTCTGCCTCGTTATTTTTCTTTCACCTAATTTCCCCAAGCTCACAGCGCTTGTCAGGGAGGGATGTTGGCATTAAACTATATATATTCAGTTAAAAAAAAAACATATAAAGGTACTACTGATCGATTTTAAATAAAAATTATTGTTGAACATCATTTTACACCATTACAAAAGTTGTTGAAATATTCATATAAATAATAAAAATTCAATTCAATTCAAATTCCAATCTTATAACCTCCATATATTTAAGGAATCACGAGATTTTTTAGACATTTTTCCCATGCTCAGAGGGTGTCCCTAAATAGTGCAGAACGGTGCTGTTTCGCCATTTTTTAAGCAGCCACTATATTACGAGCCAATAATTTGAACAGGGTCACATGATTTAAGTAGTTACGGTGTCATTTTTCGTTGAACAGGTCTTTAAAGGGGTTATAAAAATTTGATACTCTATCATCTTTCTCCGTCACTATTGAATTAAAAATTGATTTAAGTCTCACGCTCGGTTCTGCTTTTATAGAGGTGTCCTCTTTTGAGAATATTGAGAAGCATTCTCATATAATTATTCCAGTAATTATCTGGAGCGAGCTTCAAATATTTGGGAATCAAGGAGTGGTTCATAGATCGCATGACAATTATAAAAATAGATTTGTCGGCGGCATAAGCTATAAAATTGTGGCAATAGATGCACTATAAATTTCACATAGCATTATATGCAAAAAAAGCAAAATGTACATTATTTTTTTTTAGTTTATCAAGTGCTTTTTTTATAAATGCACAGTATAATGCTATGTGAAATTTATAGTGCATCTATTGCCACAATGTTATAGCTTATGCCGCCGACAAATCTATTTTTATAATTGTCATGCGGTCTATGAACCACTCTGGAGTCGCTCTGCATCAAAAATGTTTTTGATGCAGAGCGTCTTTCTTTAATTCTTAACCTGCAACTGCCACATGGAGAACATAACCTCTTTATTACTGTTATGTTATGAGTAGGGCCCGGACACGAGAGAGTGATGACCACGGTTAGATGGATCGGATTCCGCTCGCACTGGCAGAGCTTCACATCTAAGTGCACTCGAGACGAGAATAGCAAATAATCGCATGCATAATTTGCAATATCAAAGAGCGTTTAGTGTTTAATTTAATTTATTTAATTTTTAATTCGAAAATACGAAATTTTGTTTAAATTTAACAATTTCTTACGCGATGAAATTAAAATTTCGTCCGACTTTCCAGCGCAGTCCAAGCGGAATCTCATCCTCCTAACGCTGGTGATGACCAAAGTGCCTGTGTTTTATTTCTGTAAATCTAATCTGACGCGAGCGGGTGGTGATGTATAAATAAAATTAAATTCAATAAAGTGCTGTTAAACAGGGACTTAAGAACTAGTCTAGTGTTATGAAGAAAAATTCATAAGCATAATAGTCGCCGGCCACGTCGCCTTTGCAACACTGCCTTTCAAGGATAAAATCCTGCGCAAACTGGTCGAGAGCAACCCGCCAAACATATTGGTAGGCAATAACTGCGGAACGTTATAGACTATTTGTCTTGACGCTCGACTATTCGCTCTGTCGTGTCCGGTCTCTAGTTACAAGTCAGAAATTTAGTTTAATATGCAAGAACTTATTACTACACTGGTTTGTACAAAATATTCTAATATCCTAAAGGAGCTTCTCATATCTAAACAATTTAGAGTATAGTTGAATTTTTGTTTATGAAATAAAAGAAAAACAATATTTTTGTCAAAACATCTTGAAATAGAAGCATATATATTGTGCTATGATTTTTTTCTATAGTACTTATTAAGATTATCTATATGATCAATAAATTTGATATATCATGTTATTGTTACGAATTTGAGTTTCGCAAATTATAATCGTCATTTATTTTAAAAACGTCTTAATGTTCACAATCGCTTAACACAATAAAAGCACAAGAATAACGAGCAGCTTGTCAAACAAGTAACACTTCTATAATTTAAACGTTCTTCTAATCGCTGGATTTACTCGTATTGCTTTCGGAATAATAACTGTATGTACTCTTCGCACTCTAAAGAGTGAGAGCGAATAAGTTTTAATACAAGTAAGTGTGAGACAAAAGTGCGCAAAGAGTAAATAGAGTGAACGGAGTTGAATAAACGATTTTTCTAGTAAACGCAAGAACCAACTATAACGTACTGTAAGTAGCAGAAAAAATTATAAATTTGAATAGGTGTTGCTGTAATCCATTCCTTTGAAAAACGATTTCCTTTGTTGTTTTTCGTCGAGATTTATTTACAATTAGTCCACTTTCTGAATTGTTTTCAAAACAAGTAAGTCATTTTCCATCCACTGGATTCTGTTAAATTCGGAATTTTCTCCCTAAATAAACGAAACCTCGTGTCAACAAAAAGTATTTTTTCGAAAAAAATTGTTTAGTATCTCGTAAAAAACACGTAGGTAATCCCCAAATAATTATAACGCGAGGGACTTGAACCATATCGAAAGACGTAAAAGAAATGTCGTCGCAAGGCACGTGTCGCCCGCAAAAATTTTATTCCGTGTTGTCGTGTATCAAGTTTTATTTTTACACATTGTGAACTGAAATAAGCCATATCGCAAGGGAGAGTCCACTCCGCTAGATTAATCGTCCGCCGTGAGACGGATAAATCGTTATTTGCGGATGGAAATTAACATCGGTTCATTGTTTTATTTAATTATATCCGTCATATTGTTCGATAATGACCGAATGAAATGTACACATGTGCAGCGTGTTCGTCGAATAGGGTTTAAAGTGGAAAGTGCTGTACATTTTGGATCCGCGTGTGCGTTTTATGGGCGCAATTTCAATTAACTTTGTTTTGATTTTTCTCTCAACTTAAATTTAATTCTCACTATTTGACAATCTGTTTTATGTTAACGAAATTTCACAATAATAAAATTCTCGTAAATTCAATTTTTTTTTTGTAAATATTTATTGAATGTCAAGCATCATAGCTAATTTAATATGTATTTAGTTTTAATTATCAAAAATGATTCTAATAGAACTACGAAACTGAAATCTACTGAATATGCAGATGTGTATTTTTCGGTTCTGTCAAAAAGCGTTTTAATTTAGAAATCTTCACGAATGGGCAAATATTTCGATCGATTCGGGGAGCTTTGTCATATTCCTTACCAAAGAAGAAGCTTCGGAAATTGAGCAGATTTATGCGGTCATTGAATGAAAATATTAAGCAACTAATTTTTGATTTCTTTGTGCCATCAAAACCAAGTAACAAATTTTACTGAAGTATTGTCAAAAGCTATGACAGCTCTCCAATAGATGGTGTTTTTCAGCCGCGAATTCTAAGGTTACTGTATTTAGAAGGTATCGCCATTCATTTTCGCGGTTTCGTCCCCCAAATTAAAAAGGACATAACAAGTTACTGTTGCAAAGGAGTTTATGAATGAATTTGATTAACCCCAAATTAAAAGAGATAGAAAGTTGGCGCTACTTTCTCGATACAGTAACCTTAGCGAATTCAGCGTTCTGGGGGGGGGGGGGCAATAGTATCTTATTTAAGTGGTGTAAGTACTTGTAGTAATAGTAGTAGTAGTAAAATACACGTGTAATAAACGAAATTGAGATATGTGTCAAAGTAAAATAATAATTATAAAATTTTATATTCTTAATTATACTGCTGCATTTACAAAACATGGCGTTGTATTTCGTACGGAGTTTGTGAAAAGTACAGAAGAACGAGAATAATTCTTGCAATCATTATTTACTTAAAAAAAATACGCGGTGCTGCAGCATGCTTTTGGGTTACATTAATTATAAACTGTTCCGCAGAATCTTTTACACATTTTCCCCTTAATCTTTAATATTCATTCTCTCACAGGTTTTTTTTTGCCGGAACGATTGTCAGTCATCCTGTATTGTCAAAATGTTAAAATTTGTCGTACTATGCAATTATTAATTTTTATTATAGGGCTGCCAATTTGAATGCCAATTTGGAAAAATCTATTCATGGCCAGTCGGTATTCAGAATAATAAAGAACAGAAAACATCTATGATCTTATACATACAGGCTGTTACAAATTCAAAGCTCATTTAGGGCAAAGCTGCATATGTTGGTGCTGAACAGTATTACGTTTTGAAAAATCATTTACGATTTGTAGTTTTTGAAATATTTTCAAAAAACTGAAAAACGTAATTTTTTATTTTTTTCTGAAGTGACTATTGCAGAGATCACAACAAAATGAGTACATTCTTGTGCCTCGAAGATGTACTCATTTTCATCATCATTTGCGATGATATCATTAGATTTTACTTAGAACGTTTCGCCTTGTTGTGATCAACTTCATTTTTTATTATGGCCGCCACTTTGGATTTTAATACCGTTGAATACGTAGATCTATTTTTTCTTATGCTTATCCATATATCACACATCCCTATTTAATATAATAAAACAGCTATAAATGCAATAAATTGTTGAAAATAACAGTGCAAAGCAAAATATGGTGTGCTGTGAAAAAAAACTTTTGTCCAACAGTTGCACTTTTTATGGGTTTTTTTACGTTAGTTTTGAGTGATTAAAATCAAATTTCAAGCTCTAGCGACTAAAATTTATGGGTCGATTCTGTTCATATCTGTAAGAATCGTAAGATCTGTAAGCCTGTAACATCAATTATTAAAATATGGAATTTTGAAGTTCTCTCCAAGAAATGATTTTTCCTAGGCCTCTAGGATTATTAGTAAGTTTCTACGATATTATCTTAGAGACTTACAAGAAATGGTACCATGCTGAGAATTTCAGAATTCCAATTTTGGATAATTGAGTTATAGGCTTAAGCCTGGTCTATACGTAACGTTTTGTCGTCAGTCTTGCTTATCTGGAAAGACTGACCAACAAGACTGACACAAATCGTGCGGCTACATTGCTCAAACTTTCCGTCAAACTTTGGCTCAGTCGTTCCGAAATCGACATGGATGAAGAACTAACGAGTGATCATTATCTTTTCTAATCAAATGACCTATGGAAATAAAATCGTGTGTCTTTGATTAAGTTCATTATTTTGAATGCCATTTGAATTATTTATATTGCATTCCTATACAAAATCTAACTGCTGTTTTTATGTATTACATGTTTTTTTATAAATTTGGATATCAAATCCCAAATTCAAATTTCCCACTTAAAAAGAAAGCACGCGTCAAGAGCATGTACGCAGCCGCAGCTCGTAGCAACGACAAGTTTTAAGGTTACGTTCGGTGCGTGAGTTTTGTTATGATAATTCAGTAAAATTGCTATGTTTTTGAATTAATTAAATCTAGTGCAACAAAATGTATTAGAATAAATGTTACGTTTATAAAGATAAAGACGTCAAATGAACAACGAAAAACTGGTTCATAGAAAGAGCGTAAAATGTTCACCGTTCTCCGCGAATTCTGCATTTTAAATTATTAATAACATTCGCTAGGATTACTGGATTGCTATTTAACTGTTCACAATTCAACAATAAACTCTTATGAACAAAGATATCTGTTAATAAATTAAACTTACTGACACTGACAGTTATAAATAATTGAAATGACACTTAAAAAAATGAATTAATCAAAGACATACAATTTTTTTTCCATAGGTCACTTGATTAGAAAACATATTGATCACGCGTTATTAGTGACGATAATTGCATCTGGGAGCAGAATGGCAGGTGAGCGAAGTTTGACCGATTAGACTGACGCACGTCTACATGCACCGACTTGTCTGTCGTCTTGCTTGTACACAAAGCTCCAGCACGTCAGTCTTTTGCGAGTTTGTCAAACCTCATTCAGTTCATCCACACCAACTTGCCGTCCACACGTAACGATATGTTTGACAAATCTGGCATGATCATGCAAGACTGACGACAAAACGTTATGTATAGACCAGGCTTTACAGATCTTACGGTCTTTACAGATATGAGCAGAATCAACCCATTAATTTTAGTCATTCTATAGTGTTTATCAACAATTATCCATGACGACCGACGATGACTGCTTGACGTTTTAAGTAATGTCCCTTCAAAAATATCTTTTCAAGATTATTTGTTGTTAAAAAGTGCAACTGTTGGACAGAACGTCGTATATCACGCGTGAGCGAAATGCAATTATACACTCGTGAGAATTGTCTCACTCATGTATAATTTTGCATTTCTCTCACTTATAATATAATCTACTATAATTCTTTTTTGTAAATTTAAAAATTTATTATGGCGACAATAACAATCCAGTAATAATGAACGAAATATATTTCCAACAATATCCAGATCTAGAAACCACTTCAAAATCCATATTTATCTTAAAAATCATTAAAAAAGGTCCAACAGTTCTAGGGAGGGGGCGCCCCCCCCCTAAATCCGCCCTGGAATATTTTGGTGGAATCAAGAATGGCAAAAGGCAAAAATAATAACTGTTTGAATGACAAGGAATATTCTTTTCTTTTAATTCTAAACCGAAAAATTGTGGATAACTAATGCCCGGTTGCACCAACTTTTTAAGCAGAGCTTAGATTTAAGTGATGTTTAGACTATGGTATTATTTATAGATTTAACAAAATATTAGTCACATTCTAATTGATACTTAAGTTGAAGTTGAAATGTCAATCAGAATGTATTTGACATTATACTGATCATAAGTAAATGTCACATCTAAACATAACTTAAATTTAAGCTCTGCTTAAAAAGTTGGTGCAACCGGGCATAAAAAAAATAGTACTTATATTATACAGGGTGTCCCGTGACGTAATGTCACCACTTCACCTACGTGGTAATCAATTCAAACTAAGTAAAAAACTCTGATAAAGTTTTGTTCTAAAGTACTGGGTGTTTAATGTTTAATTTTTTATTTTTTAAAATTTTAAAGTTCATCTAATCATTTATCTGTTCACCTAATAATCAATTCAAACTGAAAAGAAAACAACTTTATCTCAAAAGGTGTTCAAAATGACCCCCGTTGTTTGCTAAACACATTCTAGCGCGCTTCAAAAGAGATCTAGAACTCCGATAGCACATTTTTGAGGCCGCACAATTAATTGAAAATAACAATGACATGTTACAAAAGGCAACAAGATATCCTTTGAAGCGTGCTAGAATGTGTTTAGCAAACAAAAGGGGTCATTTTGAACACCTTTTAAAAAGTTTTTTTTTTCTTTTTTAGTTTGAATTGATTATTAAGTGAACGGATAAATGATTGGATGAACTTTAAAATTATAAAAAAATTAAACATTAAGGACCCAGTATTTTTGAAACGGTTTACTTTAGAACAAAACTTGATTAGAGTTTTTTACTTAGTTTGAATTGATTATCACGTAGGTGAAGTGGTGACATTACGTCGCGGAACACTCTGTATATCGAGGGAGTGAAGTGCATGATTTTTACCCGAGGTGTAGTTTGTAGCCCTCGGGCTCTACAAAGCACCGAGGGGAAAAAGCATTCACTCCCGAGGTGTATATGATACTATTTTTTTGCACGACCCAAAGATTTTAATTGGAAAAGGTTGAAAGTTTTTAAATTATTTTTAACTGTCAACATGACATTCTTATTTTACGAACACAAAAATTATAACGGTTTCGACGCCTATGCTTTTTTACCAAGGGAGTAAAAAGCCACTTTACTCTCTCCAATTATGGAGTATGTAAAATTGCTCATTATACAGAGGTCGTGCAAAAAAGATATTTCTTGGAATACTTATATTCTGTTTTACATTTTTGATTTTTGTTAATTTTATCTTTTCATCTGTAGGTACATTTTTTATTGATTTCTCTTTTTTTTCTAAAATGTAAGATCTAAGCGATCTAGGATAAAAGAGGAGGTAACATTCAAAAACCGACATGTCCCTTTTCATGGAAAATGAGTTAGCCATCAAAAATCAGTCAAAAACCGTCATCTGCGTCGATTGGCGCAATCAGATTCAGTCAAAGCGCGATATATGTATATGTATAAAGATTATAGACGTGTAAAAGTGATAGGTTCCAAAATTAAAAATAACTTTTTATTTTTTCGTATACAGTTTTTCGTGATTTCCCAAAATCATGACTTTTGAACATATCGGTTTTTGAATGTTACCTCCTCAAATAGAATCTGCGCAGATGTTGTGGAGTACTGCAGAATACATTTATGTTTATCAAAATGACTTTCAATGCGATAGTATTTTATGAAGTATCGAATAAATATAGAAGACGATTAATTAAGGAAAACTAAACCTGGAAGACGATAATAAAACCGAAAGAAACGAAGAGTCAAAAGAAAAGGGTTAAAGTGTCTTTACTAAAGTAATAGTATCGCACAAATTGCTTCAGTGGCGCACCCAGTACTTTAACCTGAGGGGCACAGTATACATAGATAGATAGATAGATATTTATTAATCATGTTTCCTTTTTTTTTTTTTAAAGAATGACACGTCAGAAATTAACAAAGGTAAACAATATGCTACAGGATACAATATTATCGCATAGGCACTATTAAAACCTGTGACCCAGAAATTCATCCAGTATGTAAAAAGCATGTGCTGTTAATAAGTTTTTAAGCTTTTTTTTGTAAAGCTTGTAATTTTGGATCTCCTTGATACACTTGGGCAGATTATTGAAAATACAACTAGCTGCGTATATAGGAGATTTTTTGAATTTTGCTGTATTTGCCCGTTTAGTTGCAATTGCAATATCATTAGCATTCCGAGTATTGTACTCATGATATTCCAGATGAAGTTTAAAGAAATCTTTATTGAGAAAAACATATTTAGCCAGATTATATATGTAAATGCAAGTGTCTTATGTTTTGATCAAGTCGTATACAATAGGGAGGGAGAGAAAAATAACCAAGCTTTCGAGAAATTAAAAGAAAAATTGTTATTTTTTTCTTACAGTCAAACCATAACCATATGGAGGGGGGGCATGCCCCAGTTCCTCCCCCTTGGGTGCACCACTGATATTGTTAAGTGAATGGATACTTTAATTTAATCTGTTTGGAAATGCATTTTAAAGTAGTTTTTCTATTTTTTTATTTCCTATTTCTTCATTACGTGTATTAAAAAAAAAATAATAATGAAGTAAATAGCAAATAAAATAACGAGTAAAAGCAATAAATTTTTCCTTCTTAAAAATTGGTTCGTAGAAAATTATTCATAATAATTGTAACTGCAACGTTTATGGAAGGTTTTTCTTTTTTGGTTCAGTAATGATTTTAGCAATTACGTGTAACAAGTCCAGAACTAGTATTACCGCAGCACTGCTATTTTTCTGACCGTAGGCACGTACTTCCGTGAAGATTTTTTTTTATTAAACATCTCAACATCCTTTCTGGTTAGTGCCGGCCGTCGTACTAGTATTTATCATCGATTTGAACCGGAAAGCAAAAAGTAAACGCATGGTTAGTTAGACTTACGGAGTTATGAGATAGCTATATCTTCTTGGAAATTGAGAAGTTTCACGATTAATTTTAGCGTAAAAAATTATATAAGATAATTTAAAATTACAAGTAAATAGGAAAATATAAGAGAAGTTAAAATTTTTGCTGCATCAAATGTCATGTGTGGTATGTAAACACAAGAAAAAGGATTTTTTAATTACATATTCTTAAATGAATAAATTTTTCGTTGTGGTAGTTTCATATGTAATTGAATATGGCTCGGTCTTTTCATCTCCAATTAACTTTATCTGACGATTAATTAATTAATTAATTAATAGTAACAATTGTGATCACAATCGTTACTATGGAAATTAATCGCCAGATAGAGTTAATTGGAAATGAAAATATGCAAAATAACCTGCATAGCACTTGGTTTAATTTATAGTTCTCCAGTCGAGCATTAGTAGTTCATCGACTTCCAAAGATCCCTAAAGATTTATCTACCCTATAAGTTTACCGACTGTTTTCAAGTTTTCATCGATCCCCAAGGGGTTAATATCGATTTCGTTGGGAACCCCTTTTTTACACATGATTTTAAGCAGGAATCTTTGCACACTAGGCAAAACAAAGATAAGTTAAGGGGTCCTCTGGCATCTACTTTTCATCAAAAATGTGTATGAACTTTTTTCTCAGGCAATAGAAGAGGTATTTATGCTTGGTTTATTTTATTTAAATCTTTAACCGTTGATGCACGTTTTAACATGAGCCTTTTGAGAAATCTTCAATTTTGAATTTCTGAGAAGTTATATGTATGTATATAAAAAATTAAATTAATTATTTAAGGTTGTAATCAGTATATTACAAAATGACCGAGTTAAAGTATTCTTCTAAGATTGGTACATATACCCCCTGAAATTGTAAAAAGAGGTATCTTTTGCAGGAACTGTGAAAAAGGTACAAATGACGATAGGTAAGTGTCTGCCGTCAGTGACCCCCTTAACCAAATTGTTACTTGATGTTTACGAGAAAAATATAAGCAATCACCGGTCTGCATCCTTTCTGCAACCTGAAGTGGAACTAAAAAAAATCAAATTTGACTTGAAAAAATTAGATATTTATATAATTTCGAAATTTAACGTTCTTGATAGCCTATGGCAATTGAAAATTATTATAAATTATAAGCATCATTCACAGTATGTGTTTTGATTATTTTTATTCACTGGTGTTACTTGGTGTACTTTTTTTTTGAAAGCTCTAACTTAGGATTTTGTTAAATTCCCTACAGTGACGACCGAAAGTCATCAACTGAAAAAAAAGAAACGCCGTGACTTATAAACATAAGGTCGTAAACTTGCTGCTTTCTAAACGTCGGGTAAGGGAACTTTGAAGGCACAAGTTCGTTACACCTCCTCCGCCTCTAACAAAAACTAGCTCATTATTATTGATTCCGGCGGCACGCACGCCACTGGCAGGGCAGGTTGGGTGGGTCTTTGTTTCCTCAAGGCGACCAGCTTGCGTCTAGACCAGTCGGGTGGCTCATCACCGGACCATCGCTCTTCCAACCTTGCACTCACCCGTGGAACCCGGGTGTCACTCACGGATAACCGGGTCTAAAACTGCAAAAAGCGCAGCTTCAAGATGCACTCCGTTCTTGCTGAGGCTATTCGCCGCCTTTGTGAATAGCAATAATTTGAAGCTACTGTGGCGATTAAATTAGAGAGATTTGATCCCCGTGAAACTGCCCTGCTCTCATTATTTCTGGTAAACGGAAGAAGTAAATTGGTTTAACAAAAGTCAATATTTCAAAAATTGCAAAAAATTCAAAATACAGAAGAGGAATTTAAAATACAGTAATAATTTCATACTCCCAAGTAGCACGGTTATCTGTAAAAGAATCATTTTGAAGTTGTATTATAAAACGGAAGAAACGGGAAAGTTTCATAGAAAATTACTTGGGGGCAAAGTGTATTTTTTACATCGCATCGTAGCAAAGTTTAAATCAAAGATAAATATCTGCGAATACCGTTTTTGTGACGATTAATCTTCTTGGTTATTTATCTTTCCCGTGAACTTTACTAAAATATACAAAAAATTATCTTTTGTCCTTGTTGACTTTTTAATGCTAATTATTCCGACATGTGACTGTTGAAGATCACATCCACATGTCATATTCAAAACATATTTTGATAAATTCCTGGCTTAGCAAAACAAAATATAATTTATTCTACAGAGCCTCTATGTACATAAGTTTAACGCCGGTACAACATTTCGAAACCTTTTAAATAAAGTTTTTGTTTTGGAATGCAAACCACTTATATATGTATTTGCGACACCTATCACTTCATCGACTGACGGAACATTTCTGTCTTTTCAGAAACCTATTTTTTAATTTAAGGAAGAGAAAATAATCGCATGGGGCTAGATCAGTCGAATAAGGAGGGTGCTCAATTTTCTGCAGTGCAACTAATGACTTGGGGGGGTGGAGCGTGGTCTTGAAAAAAAAAAGAAAACAACTCCTGTTTTCGTTTTTGCACATTTTAGATAATCAGCGAGAACAATACCTTCCTTGTCCCAAAAAATAGACGCAACCAGTACTTTTTTGGACTCGAAATTTCTTCGGACGCAACTTCCATTCTTTGCTCTGTTCTTTGGCTTCTGGATCGTAGTCGAATTCAAGTCACAATTTGGTCCAAAAAGTTGGAACAATTGTCCTCAAAACAGTCGCAAAGTGATCTACGTTTTAGAGATATTTTTAAAGAAAAAGCAATTTGTTTTAATCAAATTCTTCGGTCTTCTAGAGTCAAGTCAAGAACAGCATTGATATTTTTCCGAGTAGTCACAGAGTATAGGTCTTCCAGTGCGATGTTCAGCTTTAACATCGGTTCTTCCTCTTTTAAACTCGGCAACTCAGTTCTTCACAGGAGAATATGAAAGCCAATTTTCCCCCGAATGTAGTATGCATATCCTCGAAAATTTCTTTGGCTGATAATCCTTTCAAAAATATTTTATCACAGACCGAAATTCAATTTTGTCAAAACACAAGCTTTTCTCGGACTTGTTCCGTTCTAAAATGTACAGATCACAAGACCCCTTTGTCCTGTAACTCATAACTAAAGTCTCCAAAAAAATAGTACCGAATGCGTAAGCGCTTTGATGCGCATAAAGGAATGAGTGCCGATTGAACTACGAATTATTTTTCCGATATAGCGAGAATATACTAATCAATCAACTTCGTCACATTTTATTTTGTTATTCTTGGTGTTTTTGAGGATACGACATGATTTCAAGAGTAAAGAATAAATACAATCAAGAAAAAAATTGTCTAGATAAAATATGTTATACCAATGTATCACATAGCCATTATACAGCACTGGACCGATTGAGATTTAGATCAGCAGGAGTAGTGAGTAATATACAATTGGGCGGATAAACGGACCTAAGATTTGGAGTCTTTATTCATAACGAGTCGTTAAATAACGACAATCGTTAACTGACATATTTTGAGCAATCAGTACATAGAAATGTGTTGTACTGATTAGTCAAAAGATGTCACTTAATGATTGTTGTTACAAGGTTGGTAGAACTGAATAAAGCGTATAGGAGGTTGCCTTGATTCCATAAGCATAATTCCATAAGCATAAAAGTTACTTGTGACGTCATTCAATGCGCGCCAAACACTAAATTTCAAAATTTATTAACGTCAGTCAATATTATGCCAATTACGTAATATTCTATAATGTACCTATAATAACTTTTACAATGTCTGTAGTTTGTGCTGCAGCTGGTTGTTCTAATACTTATGAACGCAGTAAAGGAAGTGGCATACATATAACTTCACCGATTTCCGAAAGAGGAATCCATTCGTCAGCAATGGATTAAAATTTGTAGGTGTGATCGTTCCTTTAATGCAAAAATTTTGCGAATATGTTCATTACATTTTAATGAAAACGACTATGAAAGGGACCTGCAAGCGGAATTATTAAATTATACATCAAAAGAAGAAATCGTAAGCTTCTGCACTTTCATCTTGTGCGGAAGCTTACGATTTCTTCTCTTCTTTAAACTGTTCACAGGAGCCGATAGATATAGAAACTTATCAAAAAAATGATAATATTATTACAAATTTAAAAAGTATAATTACAAAATTGAAGAACGATCTTGTTTGGAAAGATCGGGAAATACGGAAAATGAGAAAGAAAATTAATACACTGAGAACATTTAGTAAGAGAACATTAGAAACACTTAATAAAACAAAATTAGAAACCAATCGTTTTCAAATTTACCGCGTTTTGTTGACGTCATGAGTTACCTTTCCCCTTTCCCCTCTGGTGACTTTCGGCTTTACCCAGGCAACCTTCTAATACACAATCCAGCTCTACCAACCTTGTGTTGTTACAGAATAGGGGTTTTATATTTTATTATTTATATTATTTATTAACTATTATTCTTATTTCTAATAACATCTTCAAAAACAAACACAGTAAAGTTTTTCATTTAATAATACAGAGATGTTAATATTTGATACATTTTAAACATGGATTTGTCGGATATTGCATGAGTTGATCGAATTTTCAAGCCATTATTTTAAATAGAAAATATCAGCTAGAACAGGTACGGACTACCACCGTACCTACCAGCCCTAAATGTGCGTAGGTTTTTCCTTAAGTTTATTTATAGCTGGAATTCTCTACTCTTTTAACTTTTTCGGTACGGCAGCAGTCTTGTAAGCCGTTGATAGCTCCCGACCAAGCTATCAACCGATAGTGAAACGTTGAACGATTGTGCGAATTTTAAGTGCACATTAAAAGAATTTGTGATACAATTTTCATCGGACAAGAACTCACTATAATTAAACTTATTAGCATATTTATATTCCATCATCATCAGCATTATTTATCAAAATATCAACACTCTTGATCGATTAGGTAACGCTTTGCCACTTCAAAAACAAAAAATCAACACACCTTCAATAAAAAAATTATTGTTGCATAATTTGCATAACTTGCTGCCTAATTTGCAAAAAAATCCTGCATATACCGGGGGTCCCAAAACCCTCGTTTGAGACTGAAACAGTATATAGAGAGGCGCAAAAGAAACAACTTTTTTTTACCAAAAGTCAATAATAAAGGAATTATAAGCTCTGAAAGAGGGTTGGAAAATATTATTCTTTTGGCAATATCTTCTGGATCCTTAAAGTTATGAAACTAACATTTTAAATTCAGGTATAAGGCACCTAACTACGTATTTGCAACGTATTTGTTAAATCCTTCCTCCTTTTTAAAGGGTAGTTTTAGGGAGTGACTTTTCAGTATTTTATTGACTTTTGGAAAAAAAAATATTGAAAAATGTTGTTTCTTTTGCGCTTCTCTATATACTGTTTCAGTCTCAAACGAGGGTTTTGGGACAGCCTGTATATGTGCATATTTATCATTTTCTGCACATAAATCCCAGCTTTACTTATAACGCCCTCGGTACCTTAATAAGTATACTGGATCGGTTTTTGCACGTCTCCTCCCCAAATGTTTTTTTTTTACTAAGGGGAAATAAGCTATGCCTACTATTTATCAAAACCTATACGAAGGGGTTTTAGTTCAATTAACCATTTATAAAATTTTTTTGTGCAAATCGGTTTTGATTGCAGCGGATTACTCGAGCATGCTCTGTACATTTGTTTCAGGCCTAGTTGGGCCTTCGTCAGTAATGTCAGGTCAAGAAGCGATCGAAAGATGTCGCTACTTAAAATAACCATTTATACTTTACAATTTAACTAGTTTACTTTTAATTTAATTATTCTTTTGCAATACCAAATGGAATGTCAACGCAAAGAAAAAAATTGTTTTCTTACTAAAAAGTGATAACTAATGAATATATTTTTTTCATAAATTTCAAAGAAATGTTATTAAATTGCCAGTTATTTGTTAAAATTAATCCTAAAAGTTATAGAAGTTAGATATACAATTTGTAAAAATATTTATTGCAAGTAGTAGTAACCTGAATTGCGCCAATAATTTTTGTATAATGTAATACATTTTCTTAGAAGTTTATTAATTATTTTATTCATAGGGGTACAACAAATTTTCAATAATACTTACGCAATGATGTCTTAGAATTTCATGTACTTACACTCCACAAATTATTAACAATTTATTCATAACTGTTTTGCTTACAACCTTTTAATACAAACTTGTTTATGTGTAGTTAAAATAATGGTGCGAAACTTAGTTCTTCAAATGCAGCAGAAATATTTACAAAATGTTATATGTAAGTTTGTAGTTCTCCGTCCAAGGGAATTTTTTTCTGTTGGAGATTAGATAATTTGCGGCTGCATTTCTCTTAGGTTACCGCTTGATAATAATTCGTAAATTAGAAATTCCCGGTAATACCAACTTGACAAGGAAACTGATATGTTACGTAAGTATAAACAATATGTAGAAATGTAAGAAAAAGAAATAGCGATTCAAATGTTAAGGCTGGTCTACACGCAACGACTTATCGAACGACTTGTCGAATCAGACAAATCGTATCAAGTAAGACCGCAAGTGGACCGCAAAACGTAAAGCTAGACGTACGTTTTGCGCTCTGTGCAAAGGTTTAAATTTTTGAATCGATGTGTAAAATAATACAATTGCGTATAAATTGTTATAAAATAAAAATTGAGTTAAATGAGAACGACTAAAAATTTCTGTTATAGAAAAAAAAATTAATAGATATGAATAAGAATAAACTACATAATAAATTGTAATAAATTATTACGAGGAATAAAATCAAACATCTCATACATTTTCGAAAATCATTAATGTTACCGTTCGTAACAATCAAAATATTTTGTTCTGAAAATTTAGTGAAAGCGACATCATTACTATTTAAACATTTTCAGTAACGCAAGAAATGCATTTGTTACAATTAAGCATGAAAATTTGAATCAAGAAATAAATGTCACGGTTTAATTTGTTTAAAAATAACATAAACTCAATTTTAAGAAAATCGTTAAACCTTTTTTTTATCGAGATTTATTCTTTGAAGTATCAGCCAAATTTATTTAATTAATAATAATAATAATTAAAATCTCACGATGTTTTAATGTAAATTATGGTACAAGAAAAAAAAACAGTGATTAAGTATTCCGTTGAAAACTAAACCGCATGTGTGTGCTCAACATTAATTATTAGTTTACACTAATAAGAGCTTCGCAGAAGCCGGTAAATTTTTATTTTCGCAAAGTCTGATTTGGGAAGTAAAAGGAACTGAAACCGACAATATCTTTTTATTTCTTCTGCTATATGGGATCTTCCTTAATTTACATATGTGTTTTATAAATTGCTTCTGAAAAGAAACATTTATTAACTTTAAAGCATGCATATAATTCACTTGTTATATTTATTGGGAGAGACGTTAATACTTTCCTGCACGAAAGGAACAATGCAAGGCTTCTTATGTCAAATAATTTCTTCGTACATTTTTGAAGTTTATTGCGATTGTGGTTTCCTGAATTCCAGCGTTCCCCGACAGATTAAAAAGACTTTTCTCAGTGTATTTTGCTTTGATGTATGCCACTGTCAGATTCGTTTAGTTACTTACTTTCATCCGCTTTTCCAAGATGACTCAATTCTATAAGTTTTGTAGAGATGATTCGAATTTTTCCATTTCGGATGTCAACCAAGATTTGTTTCTTCTTTTTCGATATTCATTCACTTTAAAGTGAACTTATTCGCAGTCACGTCCTCTCCCTTGCTCCCTAAATAGTTTAAACAGTTTCGGAAGTTTTGCTTCTTTAATAATACAGGGTCTTCAAGGTTCTTGGCATACACATCCTACTATGCTTCCTTTGGACCGAATGTGGCAAGTGACTTTGTTTAAGTCGAGCGGCTTATCCAACTCCCATTCTGGACAAGTTCATTTATTCATCCCAGAAGAATTAATCCAATACCACTCTCAATCTTTTAATAACATTCAGATTTGGAAGTGTTGCTTGTCTAAGCCTAAGTTTGTAATAACGAAGAATCTTGACCCTGCTTTCTTAGTTTTATATCCCAGATGTCTACACTACTTTTTTAGCCTTTGGACGCCACTGAGTTTGTCTGGGTCAAGAGGTTGAGTCCTCCAGTTTACTTTCCAATCAAGCTCATTTCTTCATCCTTGAAGAATGAACTCAATCTTTAAATATTCAGATTTGGAAGTGTTGCTTGTCAAGTCCTAAGTTTGTGGCATTAGATTAGAGAATCTTGAAAGTTCTTAGCTTCAGCGCCTAATCCACATTCTCAGCCTTTGGACCTAAGATATCAATGACTTTGATTATGTTGAGAGACTAATACTAACGCTCGGTTCTCATTTTTGCTTTCCAAGAAGCTTAATCATCCCATAAGAATAAACAAAGCACGTCACACTACACCATACAAGCTTTTAGTTAGGCCATCTTAAAACTAAAATTAATTTATTAAATAGTAAATTAACCTTGCGTTTATTCACAATAAGTTTGGTGTTTTGTCTTTTCAAACAATCTACAAAGTTTATAAAGGTCGGTTCTAATAAACTTTGTTTTACCGAAAAAAGGTTTTAAAAACTTCTTACAATTAGTGACGAAACGATGTGAAACGACTGAACGAAATTATTTTTTGTACATTAATTAGTAAATTAATTTCTCAAAACGATATTCAAAGTTTTAGGCAAATTGTTTATGTTTTTGATCACTGTTTTTTCATACATATATTTGAAAAGTAATCTGTCTAACATGTATGTCTTAACTTGGCATAACACTGTCACTTTTTTACAGATATTTCTTTGCCAGTTAAAGATATACATCAGCAGCTAACTATTACTTTGCGCTTTACTGTATTATAATGAAGTACGCCTTTCTACCTCCAGCCATCCATTAAACACGCTCCTTTCCAATTTTTACCGCAACAAAAACGTTTCTTTACGGTAATCTTCAGCACAGGCAAAGTACGTCGGTATCGTTTTATTATTAAATTCCCGACCGCGCGCTGCGTCAAATCATTATCATCGAATAAAATTCCAGCAAGTCAGCAGCGGCCTGCTAGTTTTTCGCATACTTACCGGACAGATGCATGGAATAATAATTTTCGTAATTATTGTCGTTTGAAGGTGCAAAAAAAGTCGCTGTGAACGGAACCGAACAGGATACGAATCTGCAGTTATCATCAGAGAGCCCTGGCATAAATAACCTGTCACGCCTACCTACTAGTGTTTGAGAAAAAATGTGGTCGCAGGGGTGTAGAACTAAGGGTGAGGTGAAGTTTAGGTCATGTGAAACGCAGCAGAAGCCCTGTTACTTTGAATTTGACGGGTACAGAAACGGCAAAATATTTTTTTTACAAATCGTTATTAAAGGACATTGTAAAATTACCGAAAATTCTTAAATTCTGTAGGTACATCCAAAGACATCATAAACATAATCGATCTGGTTACAAATACTAAGAAAAATTTCATGTTTAATCTCTTTCAAGTGAAGCTTTTAATTTAAATTTATTTTGCGACAGTTATTGTAATATTCGCGACGAAATGATTCATGTCCCAATTAATTTCAGCATCGCTGAGCCGGTACTCGCTTGCACTTTGTCGGAATTTAATCATTTTACATGCAAATTAAGAGTAGGTATATCTACGCCCGGACGTTCGCGGCTGTGTATTTAAACAAACGCGTTGAATAACATAATAAGAGCTTTTCTTTACGTGGAATAGTTAACAAGTATTTCACTGCGCACTCTTGATGTAATAGTTCGCATGTATTTGATACATTATTTATAATTAACGCAAAAAGTCATTTCGATGGATAGCAATTCACGTGGTGTTTTTTTTTCTTTATAAAAAAATAGAATGATTTTATAGGCTAAATACTTTTCACTTTATTATTTAAATTTGAAACTCTTTTTAACAATACCTAAGTTATTTGTTCCTTGTTCGAGGGAAAAAATGATTTTGGATTGGAATTTACTTTCGCATTATTGATGTGGAAAGGAATTTTTTTTTTAAATTTCGTGTTCTTGAAAAATGAAATGGACGACATTGGATCAAGTAAAATTTAAGTAAAAATAAATTTAGTCTAATTATAACAAACGTTTCTAAAAGTATTTTAATATCTTAATTAACTGCCATTTCACGATTTTGTACCTAGTAATCAAAATGGGTACATATACAGGGTGAATAGAGTCCGACGTCCGATTGAATAAATACCATTAATGCTATATGTTTCAGTTTAAACTAAATCCTTAAAAAATGCATTTGTGGTGTCCTGAATAGTAACGCAATTCGCTACGAAGATTTTTAAGTAATTACTGAAGAGTGTTTTGCTACGAAACCAAATAATCATTTTTATGTATCTCGAATTATAACGTTTTCAGGTTTATGTTAGATTAGTGCATACACGGATCGTTCCTACATCTATTGTATCTCCCTGTCATGTTTTCATCCGTTCTTAAAATGATTAAACCCTCTGCCTATTAAACTAGATTCACAGAAAGTGTATCACTCGCAATAGACGGTTTCTTATGATTCTAAAATTCTATGAAACATAATGTGCACGTGTTCTCAAACTCGCCCTAAATTACCACCACTCGGACAAGTAATCACTACCTTAATCGTTACCAAAAGCCAATCACATTTTTTCACCCCCACAATTCACAGTTCATTATTATTTTCGTATTGAAATGCTTTAAATTCTTCTACACAGGGAGATTTTAGACAGTCCAAAAAGTGCAAGTACAAACACTAACACAGTAAAAAACAGTACCCACAATTACACACAAAGGTAAACGCAAATATTCACACGGAGAATTACTGAAGTTTTGACACCGCGAACATCTCGGTATAGTCTGTGTAATCAATCAATCAATCAATCAATAATTTATTGTCATCAAACCAGCTGTGAGTGTAGACAAGATATAATATAATGTAATACATACATAGTATACAGTACAACAATGAAAAAAAAACGCTGATGATAAAAATTTAAAAATTAAAATTACAAAATTCATTTACAGAATAAAATGCTTGACTTAGAAGGATCATGCTTAATTTGAGTCTAAAGCTTTTTACACTTGGAGCATTACGAATTACATCTGGGAGCTTATTGAACATGAGTTTACTCATGTAGAATGAGGACTGTTTAACGAGAGAAGTATGTGGGAGTGGCAAATATAAAGAATCTTTATTTCTTGTGAAGTGATTATGCCTGTCGGAGTTTCTTTGAAAATCATTCATATTTTTATATACCATTGTTAACATTTCCAAAAGAAAAAGGGAGAAGATAGTTAAAATTTTTAACTTAATAAACAATGAACGACAGTGCGCATTATAATCTGCACCACACATGACTCTAATAATCCTTTTTTGTATAACGAATAGTTTATTAATATTTTCTAATGCACTAAACCCCCAAAAACAAATACCATACCGCAATTTTGATTCGAATACTGTGTGATAAACTTCTAGTGCTGCTTTACATCCAAGATTAAAATAAATTGTACGGATCAGGTAGCAGTCTCTTGCTAATTTCGTTGATAAATCTTGTATATGGTGTGACCATTTTAAGTCTTTATCTAGGATCAGTCCTAAGAATCTTACTGTATTTACCTGGTTTAGAAAACTGTTACCTATACCAACCTTAAAAAACTCACTATTTTTGAATAAGATTAATTTGGTTTTATCGACATTCAGCTTTAGTAGATTACTATTAAACCAAGTTTGCAAAGTATTTGTGTCATTCTGAATTTGCTCTGATAAATTTATGTTATCTGTGGCCGACCAACAGATAGAAGTATCGTCAGCAAAGAGTGTGATGTGGCCTGATAATTTGAGAGTTGCAAGGTCGTTTATGTAAAGCAAGAATAATATGGGACCCAGAATTGAACCTTGTGGTATACCGTTTTTTATGTTTAATAAATCTGATTTTACGTGTTTAGAATTTAAAGTGAGATCAACAAGCTGATGCCGATTTGATAAATATGATTTGAACCAATCGTTGACTAAGCCTCTGAATCCATAATTGTGTAGTTTCTCAAGCAGAATACTGTGATGCACGCAATCAAATGCTTTTGCTATGTCACAGAACATAGCTGCTACGATGGATTTCTTATTTATATTTTCGTAGATGACAGATAAACAGTTATGAATGGCATCAGTAGTGCTCGTTTTAGATTTGAACCCAAATTGCAGTGAAGAAATAATATTATGCGTTGTTAGAAATGACATTATTAACTTTTTAACTACTGATTCAATTATTTTTGAAAATATGGAAGTCAACGCTATGGGCCTGAAATTTGCGATGTTGTGATCAGTACCTCCCTTATGAAGTGGTACCACCCGAACATGCTTTAGGAACGAAGGAAATGTACCAGATTGAAAACTTTCATTAATTAAGTCAGTAAATATTAGTAAAACCGAAGTGGGAACAGATTGTATTATTTTTAAATTTATTTCATCTATGCCAGAAGAATTTGACTTTTTAATTGAATTGATTGCGTCGAGAACTTGAGACAGTTCAATTGGTGTAAAGAAGAACGTATTATTATTGAAAGAGTTTCTTATGAAGTGAGAGGAGTCAACTGTTTGTGTTATGTTGGATTTTATTGTATCAGCAATGGAACAAAAATAACTGTTTAACGAATTTGCAGCTTCAAGAGGATCATCGATTTCCTGATTCAAACTATTGGAGATAATATTTATGTTGCTTGATTTTTTCCTACCTAGAAGTTCATTAATAATGTTCCAAGATTCGCGTTGAATATTATTAGAAGATATTAATCTATTTTCGACAGTTAAGCGTTTCGCTTCACGAATAAGTAATTTCAATGTACTCTTAAAACGTTTGAAGTATAACTTAAACCATTCAACCTTATAGAATTTATTTAGATAACACAAACATTTTTTATTTTTTATGGATGTACGGAGTCCTTTCGTCAACCATGACTTATGTTTTTCAACTGGAACGTTTCTGAGTGGAAAAGTTTTGTTAAAATTACCTAAAAATATACTGAAAAATGCATTGAATTTGTCATCACAACTCCCCACTAGCACACTTTCCCAATTAATATTCTCCCAGGTTGAGCGAAATGCAGCAAAATTTCGTTTAGAATAGATTCTTCTTGATTTTACACTACTTGAAGAATCTTTGTAATCAATCTTTAACAAATTAAGTAAAATATAACTGTGGTCCGATAATCCACTCTCACCAATTTTTATATCGACATTTACATCAGTAAAATTTGAACAAATGTAGTCAATTAAAGTAGCTGAGTAGGCCGTTGTTCTCGTTGGTCCATTTACATGCATAACTAATCCAAAGCTCTTAAAAATGTTATGCAGGTAATGAACGTTGTCGTTATTTTCGCTAAAATTTATATTAAAATCACCTGTTAAAATTATTTTATCAGTAGATGAAAAATTTTGTAATAATCCTTCTAAGTCAGTTAAAAAAGTTTTTATACAACTGGAGGGACTTCTATACACACATAACACATACAATTTAAAATCCTTAAAATATGCAGCGGACAATTCGAACGTAAGTTCAGTGGAATTCAGTGTATGAGGCAATATTAGGTTTAAGTGATTGAGTTAAATTTAAAATTAACGCTTTTTTATTCACACCTATTCTTCAAATTAACTGGTTCACCGAAGTTTAAATAAAAGTGTCTATATGGCCTTACAACCCCTGGATGATGAAGTTTCAAGCAACCACCACCAAGAGAGAGTGAGGCCACTGAGGGTGGAGATTTTGCCCGATATATCATAAAATTTATAAACGTCTTACGTAAACGTCGACAAGAACGTTTGTGAATCCACTGATTTTCATAAAACTTGATTACATTTCTATAATTATATTGCGTTTTTTTTTCTATAATACCTGTCAAATGTTTCTGATGTTGGTACTTGTTGCATAGTAGATATACTGGGCCGGTTTTGCGCCAATTCCCCATAAGGTTTAACATGGGGCTCGAAAGTTGCAATTTTTGCGCGGATGTGGGTGAGGGGGTTGAGGGCTGAAAGGACGGTGGGGTCGCGCGCAAGCAGAAGTGGTTCTGATCTGTGGTAAACCTTGCATGTCGCGTCATCGGTGCTCGGATGTTGTCTCGGGTATTATATACTGCTACTTGTCATAACTATAAACTGATTTTAACTGCTCGGAAACTGCTACCTGTTTTTACTAGTTTCCGAAAACAGCTCTCAAACTGTTACCAGTTTCCGAACAGTTAAAATCAGTTTATAGTTATGACAGGTAGCAGTGTATAATACTCGAGACAACAACCGAGCACCGATGACGCGACATGCAAGGTTTACCACAGATCAGAACCACTTCTGCTTGCGCGCGACCCCACCGTCCCTTCAGCCCTCACCCCCCTCTCCTCACCCACATCCGCGCAAAAATTGCAACTTTCGAGTCCCATGGGGAATTGGCACAGAACTGGCATAGTATATCTACTTTGAATGTTAGGAAATTTCAAAAAATTGTTTTCTACATTTAGTGATAGAAACAGTGTTCCTACAAGAAACCCTAGAATTTTGACACTTACAGGTATTCTGTAAAAAAAAACTATTTATTTCGTTAATCGTCTACTATTTATTGACCATGGAAGTATTGTCGTTTGGAGTAAAATATTTCGTTAATTATTTCTGGAAATCTAAAATACATAAAAATTTTCTAACATTTTTCGTCAGTATTTGTTTCGATCTATTCAAGTACAAATACTTTTTGTATTGGTTTACTTTACTTAAAAAAAAATATGTATTCCCCCTGTACATTTTAAATCGTTCGTGTTTTTTTTGTAGCGCTTTAGGTGCAGTAATAGGAGGCAAGAAACGCATGCCTGTTTAATTATGCCTTAAAGTATTTACACGAGACTTTGTATTGCTGCATATTGCAAAATGGACGTAGAACTTTTTGGAGGTGTATGTGCTGCATTTATTGTAATGGCAAAATGCAAAAAACAAAAATGAACTCAAGAATTTTTAAAGCGAAAATATAATAACGTATGTAACATAAGTTTTGGGAAAAATTTTGAAGCTCTTAAGCAAACAGTAGCAAATTTTTCATTGATCCATGAGTATTAGGCCCTGTTCCTACATCTTAAAGTAATAAGTAACTAATTTTACACAACTACCAGAGGACCATTATCTTCAATGGCGCTCAGTTTTCTGTGAGTATGTCTCATTTCTCTCTGGACAGAAGTAACATCTATTTCTCGAACCTTCTGAAATATTCTTCTCCGCAACTGATGTTCGCTTTGGGCTTCTCAACCATTATGATAAACTTTTCTAGCGAGATGTGCCCAAAATTCTTCAATAGGTCTCGCCTGAGGAGGAACGTTTTGGAGATTGTTTTCTTTGGGTACAAAATTAATGTTAAAAAAATTCTTGGTTATTCTGGCATAATGATTTTATTAATAGTCATCATCAAAATGATGAAACAATATTTTGGCCCGATCTTGCTTCATGTCATTACGCCAGAATAACCAAGAATTTTTTAAACGAAAGTAACATTAATCTTGTACCCAAAAGAAAACAATCCCCCAAATGTTCCTCAGGCGAGACCTATTGAAGAATTTTGGGCACATCTCGCTAGAAAAGTTTATGATAACGGTTGAGAAGCCCAAAACGAACACCAGTTGCGGAGAAGAATATTTCAGAAGGTTCGGGAAATAGATATTACTTTTGTCCAGCGAGAAATGAGACATATTCGCAGGAAACTGCACGCTATTGAAGGTAATGGTCTTCTGGCAGTTATGTAAAATTAGTTACGTATTACTTTAGGATGTAGGAACAAGCCCTAATACTCATGGATCAATAAAAAATTTGCTACTGTTTGCTTAAGAGCTTTAAATTTTTTCCCAAAACTTATGTTACATACGTTAAGTCCTTTTTGAAAACAATGGTATTAGATTGTGCCTGGCTTTTCCAAAATTTTACGAGAATGTCTGCAACTGATTCTGAAAAGTTACTGCAAATGGTCTCACTAATTATAAGCAAAAAAGAAACCAATAAGAGAGAAACTGTTTTGGCAAAAATAAGACAAAATCTGGGCAAGTATTTGATGTGTCATGCGTATTTAGACAAATTTGGTAAATTCAGCTTTTATTGAGGAGGCTGTTTCTGTCAAAATAAATTGAATGTCAAACTTAATAGACTGTAATTTTGCAGCAGTTCTTCTTTCTGACTAAACTTCACTTGGTAAAGCCAGTACTCTCAGCGGAACTTAAATGAGGCATTTTGTCAAATTAAACTCGAATTATTAACAATAAAATTTATATTAAACGTCAGAATTACAGAATTACATTTTGTATATGTACTGGGTGTTATTGAAAGTTGTACAGATATTTTAACTGACGAAAATACTCTTTAAATAAATGCTAAATACCTAAATTTCCTTTATACAAAAGTTACTGGTTTCAGAGATACACAATCTATTGTTTTTGTTTGAGAGCGACAATAAATCGTAAGCCAAAAATTATTTACTGACCGAATCGAACCAAACTTTCTCACACGCAAGTTAAGCCCCCCAGGTGCCAACCTATGAGGCCTATATCGCAGGAAAATGCGTTTTTTCGAGATATGATTTTTTGAAAATTATAAAATTTGTAAGCATTTTTTTCGGAATTTTTTACGGTACTTGGGTGGGTTGGGATCGAATTGATCTGCACGTCATCGTATGGCAGAAAATGACGAGGAACGCGATGCCGCCGCGCGTTTGAAAATCTGACCATCCGGAACGCCGCTACAGCACTGGACTCCCGGAAAAGGGTGGGGCGACAATAAGTTGTGTATCTCTGAAACCAGTAACTTTTGTATGAAGGAAGTTTAGGTATTTAGCATCTATTTAAAGAGTACTATCGTTAGTTAAAATATCTGTACAACTTTCAATAACACACTGTACGTACTAAACGTCAAAAATATTAAAGTAAAGTTTAAAGAAATGACGTGCCCTGATTTTATTGTCCGCTACTGTATATTATGTTATTTTTTCAATTTATTTAATTTAATATTATTTCAATTTTTCTCTTTTGTAATTTCATAACTTTAATAAAAAAAGTAATCATGACATTTTTTTGTTTACTTTGTTAAAATTTACATGATCTTTGTTTTTCCTAGTACTTAAATAATGTTTTTTGTATTTTAAAATCTGAAAGACAAGTATATCTTTATTGTTGGATCTCGTTTCAGTTCACTTTTGTAAGAGTTAATATTTAGTTTCCAACTCTTTATGATTTTATAATTTATCATCTCTTTACCTTCTATGCATTTTTACTTGTCTTTTAATTTCATTTGTTTCAAACATTAAATGAATATTTTGTTTCCAAGTTGCTTTTTTGAAACAATTCCTTTTCGTTTTACTTTCTTCACAAGCCCGAAAAAATTCCGAGAAATTGTAAGACCTAACATCCAGTTTCTTGACACGGCCACTGCTTAAGGATGCGTTACAGAGAGGAAGTCGTTAATTCGTTTCCTCCTTCTTACGTTTATTTTGAAGCAAAATAATCAGAATTACGTTCAGTTTGAACTCGAGAGGTGCAAGAGGGCGTATGCACCCTTGAGATAAAGTGGGAAAAAAAAACAAATAAAATTTACAGTACACTCACCTAAGTAAATACACGTCATTGAGAAATATAGGGTGTCTAAAAAGAAGTGGTTTGTTCAATTTCCGAAAATTCGCAGAATTTTGCTTAGCTAAGATGTTATGAGCTTATACACATGAAAAAAAAATCATTTTTTTATGAATAAATGAATCATTTAATAAGCAAAGCAAATTCTAATGTGACAAGGGGTCGTGTAATTTCTATTAATAATTCTCTGTACCTATAGAGCCTTGGTATAGGTAACTGAAGAATTTTTACTATTAATTGTGCAAAATATTTACTAATTGTTGTATTATTTATATTAGTAGTAAAAAAAAGTAGTTTATGGGTTGATCAACGAAGATTATTTTGTTGAATGAAAAAAGTTTTTCTTTGCATACAGATCCGCTTATAACAGTAGTCTACCACAACGCACGCATGCACGCACACACGCACAAAACTACCGCATTGGCAAACTAATTTCGTCCGCATCGGAATTGCGTTGACAATGTGACAGGTGACCCGCGACACGTGTGAAAGTCCACATAATTCGTTTTCAAGGCCGCTTCGTTCGCTTGTTCGCTTCAATCAATGTCGCTTACCTCTCTTAGCCTAATCTTCTTCGCCTTAGATTGTCCCCTTGTCTATGGAATCTCGTCCTCCAAAGAAAAAATGCAATTCGTATGTGTACAAAGATGGTCGGCCCTGAAATCTCTGTGACGAGAGAACTGTTGATGACAATGATGAACAGGTAGATGTTTATTGTGCGTGAGGCCTGTGTGGAACGGCCAGGTATCCAACGAACTATGGCCAAGTAGAACACCTGAAATACCGGTTCACCGCTTTCACCTGAAAATCACATAAAGCACTTGGAATTTCTTTCGTGTGCTTGGTACGTGAAGAAGAACAGAATTACTTTTTTTCTCTTAAATAGGAACTGCTTGGTACGATTTGACACATTTGTTTATCTTACATTTCCATCGCGAACCACATTTCTATTAGTTTTTATTACAGCACGTAGACGTACTCCTGATGTTAGAATAATGAGTAATGAGTTTACGCCCTCCAACTTGAAATAATAAAATTATCTTTCTTGATACTACTTGTGTACTTATTTATGTACATAAATTTTTGTTATGTGTATTCTATTCTGTACATCATTTATTGTCGGTGAACAGAACATCGACGTAAAAATTGGTACGAGAAGGACTCCTGCATTAACTAGAAATTATTGAGTTTATTCTAATAAACGAGATTCATTCATTGATTCTCGCAACACCCAAGTATCAGGTATTTCTAATTTGGTCACAAAATAAGTTATCATTGAGTTAAATTCTGAGTATTTTTGACAAAGCATGCGACAATTCACATATATGAAACTATGTAGTTCAAAAATGTAAAACGTATTTCCTTGTGATTAATGTTTGTTTACATCCACATTGTTTTCAAAGACTAAATTGTTTTGAAAGCCCAAATAAGGAAAGGCAAATTTTTTCGCAGTGACTTTCAAAATGTATAAATAAACCCAGATTTCGAGAATAGCTCGCGTCTCCTGTCCGATTTTTATTTAAATTTATGAATCGAGAATCCAAATGTACTCGGAGTATAAATGGCCGAACGCCAATGAGTTCAAAAGACTGACGCTATATTTAGCCCTCGCAGACTCTATTTCAGCAAATACATACAAATTGTATGTCGTGTTTTACAATCTCAGCAGACAAAGACTGTTTGTAGCCGCTGTCGCTGCGTATTTGCTTGCAAATTACGTCGTCCTGAGTTTTCAGCAGGACGAATTTGCTTCGCAGGACTTTGCTTTATTACTGAATTGGTTCGTAGTAGGTGTAAAAAGAAAGAAAATTCCAAAAATTCGAGAGTGCTGACTACTAAAGCCACGTGTTTCACTTTATCAAGGATGGACGTGTAAATTTAGATTGCTCGCAGTTAATATGCGGAATACAATGGGGACGGAAATAAGTTTGGATACGTAGGTAACGTTAAATTTAAAATGTGCGTATTTTCATTGTTTTTCCGACGTGTATGTGTGTTTTGAAATTCAACTAGCCTGGAAAGGCAGAATAATGTTTTGAATAATATACACGTGTAGAGAAGCGTATTCATTCTTAATTAATGAGTAATGAAAATAAATAATGCATTTTATTTTGTGATGTTAAAAAAGTTTTTTAGAATTACTTTAATTGAAAATTATTCATTTGATTTTCCTAAAAATGAACTTCAGGTATACCTACTTTATTTATGCAGGAAGAAATATAATACAGTACCTTAGTAATAAATTATATACCTACCCATTTAAATGGGTATTCATAAAAAAAGAAGGTTAGAAAGGATTTAATAATTCGTCGAATCAGGTCCATTGCGTGTACATGGTGGCCATTAAAATCGACACCCCTGCTTGCTAATGTCGCCCTTATTAACATGCAAAAGAAACAACAATTATCGCACGGCTATCGTCTCTACTGTTGTTAAGAGTTACGTGTCCTTCGAGTTGTAACAATTTACTTAACCACCGGTATACATCCCAAATAAATTAGCTTATTGCAAGATAATTTAACGCAAATCACAATTAACAGAAGAATTATGCCTTTATGGAATGTAAGTAAATTCCAATAAAACGTTGAGCTCTGATAAAATGGAATTTAAAAATCATTTCATGATTGATAACTTGTGAGTTATTGTCATCAATCGTAAGCCCATAAAATGTGGTATCAATGGAAATTTCATATAGAGGGCTACCCATACATGTTATAATATATAGGGTGTTCTATTTGAAAAAATTGACTAATTTTGAAATATGCGAACTGAACCGTACTGTAGTTGATAGTCACTCGATTTTCAAAAATGTCGAATACTTTGAAAGTACAGATGTGTAGAAATATTTTGATCCGAAATTGAGCGTCGTATCATTAAAAATGACAATTTGACAACTGATCCAATATAACCCAATTTTTGCATAAAACTATAGATAACTCGATAAATACTCAAAATAAGTAAATATAATGTTATATCATTTTCATTCATTAGCTCTTCAAGAGCAAATCAAAACTGCAATAAAATAATAGTGTTCCATTTAAAAAATCACAAGTTAGGTCTGTAACTTTTAAATGATCCATCCATCCTGTACAGTTGGAAATAATTTTAAATTATCTGAAATAGAAGCCTATACAACTTTTTTTTCAGTTTTTTTTTTTATAAAATGTATTATAAAAGGGCATTTCTGGAATAATTCGCAGGTTTGGGACATCTATACAAGCTGTTCTTCAAGTTCGTGCAAAAAAATTAATGGCGTATTTGGTAACAGATATTCTCACAAATGCACCAAAATTAAAACGAAAAAAATCAAAAAAATTCATACCGACATCCGGCAATTCATTGAGAAATGTTTAGAACCGCTAGACGCAACGGACGGTAACCTTCACCCACAATAAGTGTTCGAAGTTCCCCCCCTGCGCGAGACGTAAACATACCGATTAAAGTGTCGTTTAACGTACCTGCCCACACATGCATGTTGTGAAAGTTAAATATACCATCCCTTGTAAACATTGATTCGTCGGTGAAGAGAATGTTATTAACCAAGTTCGGATTGTCCGTCTGTTTCCGGAATAACCACCGACAAAATCACATGCGTTAGAGATAATCTGCGGACATCAGAGCTTGCACTCTTTAAAAACGGGTAATTGTTCCTCACGAATAATTCGCCAAACAACAAATTGCATAACTGACACATAGGTTTGCAGCCAACGCGTTTTGACCACATAAATTAAAATAATAATTAATAATTAATTAGTTAATTAATAATTAATAATTCAACACTGTTATCTGCGACGTGCACTTGAGAACTGATGACCCACTTTAACAGCACTTTTCAGGCAACAGTTTCGTCATCGATTACAAAATGTTTAGCCTAGTGATAACTTTCAAACTTTGAAAATTCGGATTGAGCTTGAGTGGATTGGACTACAGCTGAGTGTTTTTATTTTTATTTTATTTTTTATCTATTATTTGTTGCTTCTAATTTGACTACCTTGAATGTAATCATTCTAATTGTGAGTTGCCATTTTGTGTTAAAATTTAAATTTAAAGGGTTTTGGAGGAAGAGCAGCAGCTTACACTACTGATCCAAAACCTTTTAGCCATTTGGATTATAAATTTGTAAAAAAAAAAATCAGTTTTTAATTTTGTAATGATCCTTGTTGCAATGGCTAATAAACCATTATTATTATTATTAACACCCGATGCTGACACACCAGCATACTTCTCCGATTACGTAATTACGTAATAAAAATAAGCCAGTGGATTGGATCAAACTGTTTCATCGTTCGCTGAAAACATTTATTATCTCTAATATTTATTAATCAATTATTATACAAAAACTGCTTCATTCTATCACTTTTAATGTCAACTTTCACTGGTTTCATTTTTTGCATGAAGTTAAAAAACAGTCTGTATATATCGCAATATATTTCAAGAAGGAAATCCACTTACATTGGAGAATACTGAAAATTAATTTGTTTTAAACACAAGAAATGAAAACAATGCCGTTACATATTTGGTGGATAATAATTTAATAGAAATTACAACATTGAGGAAAAAGAGTGAAAATATAAAAATTGTGTACGTTTACAGAATATAGAATATTAGTTTTTGTTAATTTCTGTGATAAGAGAAATAAGTAAATAGGATAAAAAAGCAATATTACGTCAATATCTGTATCTCAGAGCCAGATATTTTTGGCTAATAAGTATGTTAATCACATAATTTTTAGTGAAGTTTCATGATCTACCTCTCGTTTTAACGTATCTTTGAGAATCAAGAAAATAGTTTAGTTTAAAATAGTTTAGGTCTACTTAGAGCTTTAGATAACACAGTAACTGTAACACTTTACAATTCTAAACTGTAAAATTATTATTTTTTACGTAACTCTGATTTTGAAGGGTTGATAAATTTGGCTACATTTTTTAATGATTTCAATTTTAACAAAACTTTCGGTTCTATCAATATTTTCAGTTAATTGCACGATTTTTAAAGAATTACAAATACTCTTGAGTATCAAATTTTCTCGATCCACATATCCTCGCAACAAATATGTATTTCGATTCCGACGCAATCATGTTTGGTGAGGGATACCCGAAATAACCAGTAAATTGTGATCCATACATTAATGTTGTCGTTGTCGTTCAAAATAAAGCCAATTTTTTTCTGTGGTAAAAATGCATAATAAAAAAGAAAATGTGGAAACCAGACGAATAAACAAAAATGAAAAATAAGAAATAAGAAGCTATACCATCAATCTGTAACAAAACTGTATTCTGGTTTGTATTCAGGTTTGAAAGTATTTCCCACATAAAACAAATTTAAACCCTAGTCACATTTGTTAATTGAGTCTTAAATTAGGCTTTCAGATCAGGTATTAATAAAACAAGCGAGGTATTAGCTTATTAGGTAAAGCATTTCAAAAGTAAAAAACAAAATTTACGTTTTACTTAAGTCACGTTTGATGTTTCTTTCGTAAGGGATATTACTTATGGTAACCAGATTCTTCAATAGTCAATGCTGGACGCGAATTTTATTGGGGAATGTAAGAATATTATAAACTCCGCTGATGTGTTGTCTGAATCAGAAATAACTGACAGGTTCTGTATCACATTAGCATTTTAAGGGCTGGTACTTTAGTCACTGGTTTATTCCTATAGAAACAATTGTGTTCATAATTGTAGTCATGGGAATAAATCAAAGATTAAAGTTAATCAGTGACTGAAGTAGCGGTCTCAGGTTTCGATTTTTGTAATGATTACAATAATACTTACTTACTTAATCCTGACCCTTATACCCTCACGGGTGTTGGGAGGAACAAGAGTTGAGTTTCTACGTGTGTGACGAGATTCTTTTTCATGCTTCTCTTCATGCGGTTCTATCTTGCACCTGGCCTCTAATTCCTTCCCATTTTATGTTTCTTTTTTCCGCCGCTTCGCATACTGTCTCTATCCAGCATTTTCTAAGTCTTCCTTTCTGTTTGGTTGGCTTCTTTCTGTTGGTCTGGCTTCGAACACTCTTCTCACCGTCTTGTCTTTCCCCATCCTCATAACGTGTCCCAGCCACGTCTGTTACCCTTCTTCTATTCTAGATTGTATGGGTTCTACTTTAAGATTTCGTCTTATTTCACTGTTTCTTACTTTATCCAATCTTGACTTGTTATCTATTCTTCTGAGGAATCTCATTTCTAAACTTTGTATTTTCTCTTTCTGTTTCTTTGTCGTTGACCATACTTCCGACCCGTAGATTAATATTGGGATCTTGGATCTCTGTTTTGGTTTGTTTGGGTATCTCTTTTTTTGTTTATGAAGTTACTCTTGATTCTGTTGAATAATGTTTCTATTGCTTCCTTCCTTCTTTTTATCTTCTCATCGAATCTCCCGTCTTTCGTCAGAGTAGTCCCCAAGTATTTGAAACTTTGCACCTGCTCCAGTTTTTTTTCTTTCAGGTATATCTTGTGGTTTTTTTTCTCTCTGCTTATCACGATGGTCTTTGTCTTTTCTCTGTTTATATACATGTTAGCTTTCTCCAGACTTGCACTCTATCTGTTCACATTTTCATTGAGGGTTTTTTCATCTTTTGCCACTAGGACCATGTCGTCGGCTTAGGGGGTCATTCTAATCGAATTTGCAACCTAGCAACAGTAGTACCTCCTTAGCAACTGATAAGAAGCTACAATCTCGGCAATGTTCGGTGGTAACAGGATACAACGTTGTGCAGTCTCGATAATGCTCGGAAGTAGGATCATACCAAGTTGTAACTTGCGACCCCAATTAGAATGACCCCCTTAGGGTCATATGAACCAAACACTTTAATCGAGTTTAAATTTGAGTGACGTTTATATTGTGACATTTGAAGTTTCATAACATTCACCTGTATTCTGTAAGCACCAACTCATTTCAATTGATACCCAACAATAATTGAAGAGAAATTAATTGATACGTAACCATAGCAACCTCAGCAATTCACCAATGACGATTCTATATACCGTAACAATCAATTGAAGAGAATACAAGAGAATACGGATTTTAGGAAATCAATTGTTATGCTTGTCACATATCAATTATAACAAGCATAACAATTCATATGAAATGCTTACAGAATAGACCCCATTGTGTAAGTCACATTCTAAGTGACGCTTAAAGTTAAGCTGAGTTAATTCGTTCGGTGCATACGGTCATTAGGCAATTTCCGCTATTCGCACCATTTTCATATTCCAATATCCTATGTTGTACTCTTTCACCTGCCTCTTCGCTTCCTTAACTGCTTCGTCAAGAACTGTTGTGAACAGTATTGGGCTTAGGATGCATCTCTGTCTCACCTCTTGCGTCGTCACAAAGTGTTTGAATTTCTCATGGTGCAACCTAACCGCGCTCCTCGTTGTTTTGTACAAACACTTTATGCCACTAATAGTTCTTTCGTCCACTCCTCTTTTCCGTAAGGTTGCCCATATATCGACTGTTTTTACCCGTCAAAAGCTTTCTCTATGTCTATGAAACAGAGGTGAAGCGCATTACTTTCTCGATTAATTAATGATGAAAATCGCATCTGTCACCCCCCGTTTTGGTCTGAATCCAAACTGTGTGTCTTCCAGTGTTTCTTGTAATGTTTGTCGTAGTCTTTTTTCCATTATTCTGGGGTACATTTTCCTATTAAGGTGAGTAGTGTAATCCCTCTGTAATTTTTGCATTCCCTAGTGTCCTCCTTCTTGTGTAATGGTACGATAATGCCTGTTTGCCAGTCTCTTGGTGCTGTGCTTGAGTTGAGGACCTTGTTCATGATTAAATGCATAGCTTTCAACAGCTGATTCTCTCTTGCCTTTACCATAGCAGCCGGGGCTTTTCCACGTTTTATTGTTCTAAATGCCATTTTCACTTCTTCTTCTGTTACATCGTTCCTCTTTTCTTGGCTTTCTGTATTTCCTTTGTCTACTCTGACCTCATATGCATGGTCTGTTTGTGTTGTCTCCTCCCCCTCCAGTAGATCTTTAAAATATCTTTTCCACCTTTCCATAATTTCATCTTCTTCCACTATAATATCCCCATTCTCGTTGTTTATGTTTTTCAGGGTTGTCTTATTATCTCTTACCCTTTTTTTTCTTATGACACTGTAGAACATCTTCTGATTTTCTTCAAAGGCTGTTTCCTTTTTTCTCCGAATTTCTTCCAGTATTTTTCTTTCTTTATTTTTACCAGTATCACTTGCTTCCTTTTCCTTTTGTATTTCTCATAGTCTTCTTGTGTTTGTGTGGCTATATACTTTTTCCAACTTTGTTTCTTTACTTTAACTGCATTCTTGATCTCGTCATTCCACCAGTGTGTCCTTTGAACCTTCCTGTTCGAGATTCTCGTTGATCCACACGATTTCTCTGCCGCTGTGTATGCTCTAAATGGGCATACACACGGTCAAGTATGCCTTCGCGCCTAACTGAACGTTTTGAGGCTTGGAGGTAAGTGCGAATGTGTGTACGCTGAACTGATGGTGCGTTCCTGGCCTAAATGAATCTATCATACTTGCTCGCAGACTTGCCTCTCAAGCAAGCGCGAAGACTTGCCTAACCGTGTGTATGCCCATTAAAGTTTGTCCATACCTATTCAACCGGAGCTTGTGTTAAGATAGTCTCTAAAGTTTGTCCATATCTATTCAACCAGAGCTTGTGGATCTAATTCTTGTAAGTTCCGCTCCAGATGTTCTTGGTATTCTAGCCTGACCAACGATTCCTTCAGTCTATAGCATCTGATCTTTCGTTTTACGATGTGTTTTTTTTCTTTTTCTTGCTCCCTTTTGTTTTGCCATCTCATTGCCAAGCATGTAATGGTCGCTTCCTTTCTCTAAACTTCTGAACAGAAGATTACAAGAATAATAGAATGTTAATTAAAATGCTCTGATTGGAGGATCTGAAAGTCAGGTGGAGTGTTACAATAACGAATGCAGTAGTTACTGAAAACGCTGATAAGATGGCCCTGATGGACTGAGGAATTGTAAGTCGATTTTAATCGTAACTATCGTAACTATCGGATGTTAATGAAGCCCAATCAAGGTGAAGTATTTCACAGGAAGAATCTAAAAATTAATTTGCTTATTGCTTATTTGCAATTTATTTACACTTAAAATTACAAATTCTGTTTTATTAGTTTACACAAATAACGAATCCGTCGTGATGTAACCTGTAAAAATAAAAAGGTTTTTAAACAATCCGTTTTAATCAGAGTCCATCTCATTCAGCGTTAACCTAATTCTACATACGTCAGTTACTCGAACATATATCATGATCTCCAGCTGTCCGTTAAATTGATACTAGCATAAACGAATATTATTGTGTAGTTTTAGAACATGACATTCGTCGACAGATACGGGCAGTTGTTACATTTATGTAGGTAATTACTAACTACGTGCAACGTACCAACTATAGAGACGCCTTATCGAGCCTACCACTATTTTTAACGCCTTTTATTTAAAGAATCGTAAACCGAAATGTCCCATAAAGATAATTTCATGTACAATGAGAGCAAGTCGACGCGGATGTACGGGGAAATCTGGGCTAATAAAAAAGTGACTTAATCCGTGCGCTCTTTGTTTTCAATGGTGGCTTTTTAGTAGTCAAATCGTTGCCTCCTTCTCCGTCCTGCATTTCCGCTGGGTCTGGTTCGACGTTCTTCGACCGCCTGACACACGAGAGCTTCCGTTCCAGCTGCTTTACTTGTTTCAAGAAAACACGTTTTTATTTATACACTCTTTCAAACAAAACCAACCACACACAGAGATTACAAAACCGGACTGTCTTCTGATGATATTATTTTATCAGTTGGGATTATTGGTATTAAATGATTTTTTTTTGCCAATCATTACCGGCGAGTAATTCTTGTTTCTTCCAGTTTTACACAATTACATACAGTGGGAATTAAAAATAATGGCACTCCAATGAAATGTATTCTGATCACCATAACGAACAGGCGACCAAGCTAACATCGAAACGAATTCGATATAGCGGTCAGAAGTGATTTATTGGGGATGCATTACTTTTAGTTGTGACTGTACATAGTCTTGTTGAATTTGTAAGAATATACTCCTTGTATATTAAAGTAACTCAGGTGGTGCAGATGACACTGGAAGAAACGAAAAAGAGATGAGGAAGTACGTGTTCCTGCTTTCGAGAACAGACTAAGGACAAGAAGAAGAAACACAAAAAAAATACCTCAGCACCTATATTGATCTTCTTCACGTGATGTTTTTTTACTTTCTTGCTGCATTTTAAATAATAAAGCCAAACGATTCTTGGCTTTTTAGATTTTAACGACTCTTCCATTTTACGACTACGCTGTATACAGGACGTCTGTACCTATTACTTATTAAAATTTTAATTGAAGGCAGTAATTTAATTTTATAGTAATTTTGTATCGTCTAATCTAAAATTTATGCGAGAAACTCGTTAGTGCAGGAAAACCTATCGACGGCTTTCCGTTGACCTTACAACATAAAACTAACAAATCGTAATATTATGCGGTCACCAAACGGAAACGGCATACATCACTGAAAAGCTAGTTAGCTTTAGAGTCCGCTAAAAAAAAAAAAATTCTAGCGGAACAAAGAAATCATCGCCGGCCTTGAACCTACCTTGTCCAGTTCCACCTTGGATCCGTACCAAGTTCAACATCCTGGACAACGTCGCCTCCTAAAAATAAATCTATTCAAGCACTTACTTGCGATTATTCAGGAAAGCATCACGTGCGTTATTAATACACACATTTTCGATCGTTTCGCCTTGTATACGGTGTAATTTGTACAGTTTTTAAATGGAATGGCCTTGAGAAAATGGTCTATTCAAAAACGGATTCATTCTGTGCGTTACCTTGCCTTACCTTGCTGGTTAAACATAATTCTTGTGTTACCTGTCTGTAGAACGTGTCGCAAATTGTTATCTAATTATTGTTATTGTTGTTACGAAAACTGAAATAAAAAACGATGATAAGTAAGGACAAATTTAATCATAATTGTATATCAACTCATTAACGCGGACAGAAAGGAGACGTATGGTGGTTGTACATATTATGGTCATTAAAATAATGAGACATCTATTTGAAATTCAGTTGTGAGAATTTCATAGGCAGCTGTCACTAGTTAATGTACTTTCACTGTTTTTTAATAAATTTTAATAACCATATATCGACGATTTTAACTGCCGCCTATACTTCATATCTTTAACCTTCACAGAAAATTATTTCATTATCTTACTTAATACACACATCTCTGGTAAAGTAAATAAATTATTCATTATTTCGTATTTCCGTCTTTTAAGTGTAAGTTATAAGAATATTTGCCCTGGGATGTTTGAAGTTATTTTTCATTTTGAAAACTTTTCTAACAAAACAACTAGAAAAATAAATGATGACAAATAATTTAAATGTCCATTTGTATTGCTCATGACAAACTGAATAGTGAAAAGAATGTGTTCTATAATTTTCGAAGCAAGAAATAATGTGGATTCTTTGGTATTATGTCCATAGTATACACAGGGTGATTTTGATTTATTCCGACAAAATAAAACCAGTAAGAAAATCGATATCATAGATTATGGGAAAAATGTAAAGACATATCTACGTCTCTTATGGCGGATTTCACAAACGTTACTTAAATTTAATCACTCGTTAAAAGTAAACGTTGCCATGGTTACATGTGTTGAAGGTATAGGAATGATTATTCTTGATCGGTGATTAAAGTTAAGTGACGTTTGTGAAATCTAGCGTTAGTTTTCTAGATATAATTAATTGAAATTTGTACCCAAAACCATGATACTGCACTGATTATTATTTTAGGACGAAAGCGAATACACGTCGCAAATGTGTCCTCATTTTTCGAGATTTTTGAGGATGTGTATTAATTATATCCAGTCTTATTAAAACTCAACCTTTTATAAAAATTTTTACTCATGTTTTTTCATTTTTATTTATCTGTTGATCTATTTTTTCGTTCTTAAATTTATGGGCACCCAACCCAATATAATTTGCATGACAGTCCCTTTCATAATCCCATTCAAGTTTCTTTCTAAATTTGCGTCAAAATTTCGTCTTTGCTTCTGTGCTTATTAACTAATTACTACTTCGACATTTCACTAGTATTCTGCTTTAAAACTGTATCCATTCCTGGTTTTTCCGTTTTACTTATTCTTATTTACATTTCTTTATTCTATCTTATTTTGTGCTTGCTGCTTTTACTTTTCTTTAAAATGCCACACACCTCTTTTGGAACAATCGTATCTTTCTTGAAGAACTCTCATATCTGCTTTACGTCAATTCAAATCTACTGTGTTTTTATTTAGTAATGAATTTTCAACCTCCCTCTAAACTTCCATGTTCTTTTTTGTTGTAAGTTGGGTAACTTATCTCTTTCTTTTTTCGATCTCTTCTTTTCATTGCTTGTACAGTGGCATGCATTTTATGAAGTCGCAGTTTTGCTATGTAATTTAAGGTAGGATATCTCAGTCCTAGTTTAACTTTAAACTCCTCTTTATTCCCATGGTAGCAATTATAAAAACAATTGTTCCTATGGAAATAAACAGGAGTTTAAAGTTAAACTAGGACTGAGAAACTCAGCCTCAATGGAGGAGCTGCGACTACGTAAAATGTATGCTACTAAACCTGTCGTTCATATTTAGGCCCAGTTTTACAATCGTGGAATAAGGACGGAATAACTGTTCACTGAATATCCTTTAACATTTCTCCATATCTACGTCACACCTACGTGACGTTATTCTAAGAATAAAGGCGACGGGCAACTGCGCGCGAAACTAAGCTAAGCTAAGCGAAACTAAGTTTTTTGAAAATTAAATCCAACGAAATCTTACGCAGACGAGGCAACCGAGCGAAGATAAACATTGTTTTATATCTTTGCTATCCTAACTTCGCTTCCCTTAGCTTTGGTTGCCACGTTCGCGTAAGATTAAGTTGGATCTAATTTTCAAAAAACTTAGTTTCGTTTAGCTTAGCTTAGTTTCGCGTTCAATGGCCGCCTGCCTTAATGCTTATCCGACGATTGTAAAATCGGGCCTTGGTCTTCCAATTTGTGTTTCAACTTTATTAACGCCCTGAATTTTTCTTTCGTAATTTTTTTATTATTTTTTTAATTATTCTTATTGTTATCAATATATTTAGTCATCATAAATATAGGATGCACAATGAATCGTCAACTTTCTATGTTCAGTTCCTCGTAAATTCTTATTATTGTTTTTTTTTCTTAGAAAAGGGTGTACGTTACTAATGGTTTCACTATAATTTCCTGTTGCACGAGCCCTGCCTTTTCGCATTTTGTCATTCAGATTTCTATCACCAGGGTCATTTTCTGACATGTCCATTGTTTCTCAGTTGGTCAGTATAAAATAAAAACATCAATATCTTCCTTATTCTCCAATGTGAACTGACCTTTAAAATTCTTTCTGTAGTATACAGTGAAAGCTTTCATAAGCGGACACCGACGGTTCCAACTTTTTTGTCCGTTTATGGGAGCTGTCCGCTTATAAGAGAGTCTTAAGCAACATAAATTTAATTTTGGTTCCAGAAAAATTGTCCGGTCAAGAGAGATGTCCGCTTATGAGAGCTGTCCGTAAGGAGAGCTTTCACTGTACTTCCATTCAAATATTTTCTCTCTCGTTTTACGTAAAGCAGCCTAATCCAGCATGTGCCCTCGCTTTCTGAGAGTAATCATATGACCTTTGCTTAAGCCCAACAGTTCAAGTCTCCTTTAACTTCGGCATTTTGTCAAATCTTTTTTCAACAGCTGTTTAAGTGCCAGCTATCATTTATGCCAATTGTGGAAAAAAGTTGCCTTCAAAATAGGACCCCATAAATTTTGTCGTTGTATCACGGAACTTTAGAAGAAAACGTGTATGTGCAATAAAAAATGATTGTACGTTAATTTTGTGTTCTAAAAGAAACACAATTATGTATGACAATGTCGGTATTGTTTTGTGTATTGTATTGTTCTAACGCAATTTTTTGTATTGTTTCAGGGCAGTGACAGATCCGCGGGATGGCAGAAGAGTGGCGCTAAAAAAATTACCAAATGTGTTCCTGTCCCTAGTTTCCTCCAAGAGGGTGTTTAGAGAATTGAAAATGCTTTGTTTCTTCAAACACGAAAACGTGAGTAACTCCGTGATCGATAATTAATCCCGATAATTATTGCGCTGGCAAATTAACAGAGGTCGTAATTTGAACTACCTTTTACTCTCGTACTTCTTAAGAAACCATAAGGAATTATAAAAGCCATAAAAGTGACGTACTTTACCGTATTTGAGAAAAAGAACTTTTTTAATATTTTCTATGTATCGATAGAAGCCGTAAGTCGAATTACTTTTTAGTATCGCCCTTCGTAATAAATTGCAAAGAAATGTACAGATCTCTTCTGTGTACTGTGACATTAATTTTTAAAATATTGATTATTGTTTCAGGTATTGTCAGCTCTGGACATTCTTCAACCACCTCATCTAGACTTCTTCCAAGAAATGTATCCTTTTTCTTTTTTTTTTTAATTTTTAAAACGAAGGTTTCGTAACCGCGTAAGTACAAATCTGTTCTTGAATTTGCTTTTACATTTGCGTTTTTAATTTTTTTTTGTCACGACTATTGTAAAATCTGAATATTTGGACGTATGTATGTGTAAAATACCTTTTTGCACATTTCAACCGTGTATTTTAATGCAAGTAAACGTGCTGACTCACGGGAAAAGAATCAATGAACGGTAAAAAAAGTATTTAATCTGAATTACAATAATTGTAATAAATGAGAGACGAGCGAGTATAAAAACCTCAGATTTTATTGAAAAGAATTTCGGTCATAACCCACTAATTCGTTTTACAAAGCCTTAATGACTGACTTGTCAAGAGTACCGTTGATATTAAAAGTGCTGCACTCGAAAAAAGAATCGTAATAATAAATTCTTCAAGTGTTCACATAAACTCAAAAGAAATTCGTTCCTACTTCCCTCGTAGCCCCCAACTCTGTTCTCATCGCTCTTCATCACTCATAAGAATTTCCGGTGAGGTGAACCCGGAGTCAGCAGACGTTAAAAATAAATTCTTTCTTCGATCGTTAGTGCGAATGCATCATCGAAACGATAGCCGGCCGACTATTCATATTTAATGTTAACTAACCCTTATTTGGAGAGTTAACCTCCGGGGTTAAAAGCGCGAGTTTCGTAATTTACAACTTCCGTTAGGATTTAATTGGCTGTTATTAAGTCGAATAGGACTTGCAGTTCGTTCACTTCGTACTACATAAGTTAGGTGTAAACAAACAAAGCGACCGATTTGCATAATGCAAATTCACTCCCTTTAATTGCAAAAGTAAGATGAAATATTTCCTTTTTTAATTAGATTCGAATCTTTATTCTTACGTTTTTTTTTTCCTCCTCTTTGTACTTCGGTTTTTTTTGTGCTACTTCCATCTTTCGTAAGTGAAAGTTAATGCATGACTCATTCAGAAAAGAAAAGCTTCAATTCTTAAAGAAAATATTAACTCAACCATATGGGATATGTTATACATTTCATTTTAGAAAATAGATACAAACTTAACATTAAATATCTGATTGATTTTAAACGTAGAATATAAATTGTCTTGTCGTTGTTTTTTCTGAATGTATCAGTTCCGTTGAAAATTATCACTCGTTAAATTTAACTTTAATTTCAAATTAATAATCTTGTGATTTGTGTATCTTTTATATTATCGTTAACTCAAAAACAAATTGCGTCATGATCAAGGAATTCGTTAAATAAATTCATTTTTAAGCTTTTGTTTCATCGTCTTGCCATCAATTTTGATTGTGTGACGTTTATCGTTTGCTTAAATTCCAGCCTGTTTCTTTCTCTTTAATATCAATTTTAAATAGTAATTTGCCCTTTTAATATTCTGTTTGCATCAATCTTTCCAACGTGGAATTCGTAATTATGAACTGTGGTTTGTTATAAACTGCAAAGAAATTATTTGTTAACACAGGTTTGACAAATAGTATAGGCACCAATATACTACCCTGAGGTCCCCATCGGTAACAAGTGCCAAAATTATTTAAAATTTTTCTTCTTTATTTTGTTCATTATTGATTGCCAGTTTCATATAAAAGTGCAAAATCAATTTAGTTCACAATATTAAAAACACTGTTTTTAAACAACTCAATTCAAACAAAACAAAAACTTGAGCGATCTCTTTAAGGTAAGAATATGTAAAACGTGTTTCCCCTTTCTTTTTCGTATTTTTCATAACATCCACGAGGATTTATTTCGAAGCACACTGTTTACACACGTTATTTCTGTCGTTCCAAATAATTTCGGAGTTCAAAATCTCGCTTCGGTGCTTTACCGGATTTGTTTTCGCCTTTCCGGAAAAGAATTCGCCCGAATAATTACTTGGACGTCTAAATTTAATTCGTCCTCTCGTTCTCGGAGTAAACAGAACGCCCGTCCGAGTTCACTACACCTATCGGTACTTTCGTCGACTTTTATTAGGTACAGTATTTGCTTTGATGTGGGGACGGAAAAGATTTATCGCTTTCTTTCATGAAGCGCGGAAAGGAAAAACACATTTCGAGGAAATACATACCGACACCACAAACTATCAGATATCATATCACATTATCGCTGGTATTAACGTTTTATTATCTTCCTGGCTGTAATTAAATTTGTTCGAATTTGTGTAACGTACAGAAATAAAATGAGCAGGAAACCACGCCGACATTCAATTACATGCGTTCGCATTACAATTGTGCTTGACCTTGAAATGATGTAACCATAAAACAGTACTTATCCCGCGATACATATGCAGATGTGTTGCTCAATTCCTTGAAGTGCACAATTAAGCAAATCTATCCTATGCGAGTGAATGTGTTAATTGTTAATCTTGTATTTACGTTGCATTGCATCATTTTGATCGTCAGAGTGTAAAACTTCTTCCCGTTATAGAATTTAAAACATCATCAGCGAAATCAGTTTCTCATCCCAGTGTATATGGGAAATTGTCAATTACCTATTTAATTTCATCAAACTTTTAAATGTTGAAGGTAAGGCCTCAAGAAAAAATCAAGATGCGTTAAGTCACAAAATCCTGGGGGCCAAATTACTGGAGTATTTCTGCTAATTAAGCAGAAGTCAAAAAAGTCTCTCAAATATGCAGTGTATCTTGTACAGCATGTGTGGTTGTTCCATCCTATTGAAAAAATCCTACATGTATTTCATCGCCATGGAGTTGGCCTATGAAATTCTGAATGATTTCGAGCCGGTAACGCTCTGCAGTGAGGACATCATTAAAGAAAATGGAACCAGCTAATCATCGTCGATTTAAATCTGACCCAAGCACCAATTTTCTTAGGATGAAAGGAGACTTCAATACTAAAAATGCGAATTTTCAGCACTCCACAGCTGCTTAATTTACGAGTTAGCTCATAGGGAAGACATAGGGTACCCAGGTACCCGACATAATTACCCGGAGAAGTAGGAAACTAAGGCCCAGTTTTACAATCGTGAAATAAGGACGGAATAACTGTTCGCCGAATATCCTTTAATATTCCCCCATATCTTTTTTTTTAACGGTAGGAGGGGAAAATGTTCAAAAGACACTGCAACACCCGTGTGTCTTGGTAGTGCCGGATTCTTACCGGCTAACCCCCCCCCCCCTTAGCAGCAACCCAAACCTACTCCCTTGAAGTCCTGGAACTACTCGAATGTATATCATCAGGATTTAGGGGTCCTACGTTAACCAATCTCCTATGGTCAGTTGCTCTTCCGCTCTCTTCATATCCTTGCTAGGCTCCTTATCCTTACCCTTAAAGGGTACCAGTATTTAGCTATCCCCTGTGGTCTTCATTATCTTATTTACTAGTCCCTTGATCGCTTCCCAGTTTTCTGTCGATTCTAACATTTTCTCAACTACACTCTGAGAGGTCAACCTACATCCAGCTAGTGACTCCAGTTCCAGCCTCTCCTTTGTCCATCTGTTGCACACCAATACCGCGTGTTCTGCATCATCGGGATCGATCCCGCAATAAACGCACCGTGGGTCTTCTACTCTCCTTATGGCGCTAAGATAATTTCTAAAATAGCCATGTCCACTGAGAAATTGGGTTAGATAATAATCTATCTCGCCGTGTCTCTCTCACACCACCTCCTCACATCGGGGATCAGCATCCTGGTCCATTGACCCTTCTCCGTCGAATTCCATGTCCCTTGCCACCTCAGCCACGTATCCTCTCTCCCGTGCCTATCTTCCAAATCCGATGATTTGTTGTGGTATTTCCATTTCCTCTCCTCTACCTGCTCCTTGATTGGAATCATGCCTGCGATTACTAAAACCGCTTCCTTAGACTCTGTGCGATAAGCACTGGACACCCGAATGGCCATTCTCCTTTGGACTTTCTCCAATCCCGCCCGGTAGCTTTGGGTTTCCAACGCCCCCACCCACGTCGGTGCCGCGTACAACATTATGGAGTTTATCAGTTTTTTGGAGTTTTTTTTACCGGCCTTGCAATCGCATGGTCGTCGGTTCGAACCGCACTCGAGATTTTTCTCGGGGGTGGTCGGTATCGACTTCAGGTACCCTTTAGTGTTGGGGATAAAATTCGACACTGCTTCACCTTAAACGGCGAGAAGGTTGGAAGTAGCAAAGCCATGGAACACTTGCTTGCTCTTGGTCCTCCGATGCTTGGCATTATCCTCGAGAGTGCTGCTGGTGCTTTCTCGGCTTTTTCCGCGGTCTTCTGTATGTGATGTCCAAAGGATAGACTACGGTCAAACAGGACCCTCCGGTATTTAACCGCATTCCCCTAACCGAACGTTCATCTATCGCAATTTTCTTTTCCCCGTCAATAGAATGGCTTCTGTTTTGTCAGCCACTAAGCTAAGCCCCTTATTCTTCATCCACTCCATTATATTTGCAATAGCTCTATTCACTATGTCCTCTAAGGTGTCGATAGTCTTCGCCACTCCAATCAACGCCAAGTCATCCGCAAAACCCACTGTGGTAATCCCTTCCGGCTGGGCTAAGTCCAGAGCCCCATCGTACACCAAATTCCACAATAGCGGCCCCAGAACCGAACCCTGTGGGACACCCCTAGTGACTTTTCTAGTTTCCCGTTTCACTCCGTCGTCCAAGATAATATTTCTGTCTTTAAGGTAGCTCCCAATAATGTTGTACAGGTAGCCATCGATCTTTCTTCTCTCTAGCTCCTCCATGATGCTACTCCATCTTATGCTCATGATGCTACTCCATCTTATGCTATTAAAAGCATTTCTGACATCGATCGTTACCAGGGCACACACTCTTCGTGTTCGCCAGGTCCCCTTCCTGGCCTCCATATCTACGTCACACCTACGTCACGTTATTCTAAGAATAATGCTTATTCGACGATTGTAAAATCGGGCCTAAGGAAGACATCGAATAGCTGAGTACTACACCGGATATCCTGGTATCCAAGTAGTACCCGTGCAATTATTAACCGGGTATCATTCCTTTAAGCGGGTACCCGTTATTACCCGTGTAATTTGTCAGCGTAGAATCTCGGAAAAACATACACTGAAGTTCGCTTATAGTGATATTCAAGGGAAAGGATAATTAAGTCATGCTAAACGGACGACATTATAAGTGGAATAAAAGTACTTTATATGAAAATAAAACCGCTGGGTACAAGTACATCATAATAAGCGGAGTCATACTAAGCGAATTCCACTGTATATGTATCTGTGTGTTATTCCACGGTAAAAACTTGATTATTTTATTTCGAACACTCATGTAAGATTCGTTTATCCGTTTATACGGGTATTCGAACTTACAAGAGTACTCGAGCTTATACTAGTATCACAATTTATACGGATACCCGTGTCAGATCTGCATTTTAGTCTTGTATGGGTACCCAAATTTACATGGGTACCAGAGCTCATATGTTTAACCGAGCATGATGCGGTAAGTATTCGGGTACGGAGGTAGCTCAAACATACGGGTATGGCTTTCTTATAACATATCCTGTAAGGTGAATTCATTTGCGTTAGTTAGAAATCAATGAGCAAATTGTTCCCGTTTTTCATAATCTGTTGGTAATCTTTTTTGGATTGTAGTTAGAGGATAAAGAAATAATTTTAAATCCCTTCTAAACACACGAGTTGAAAGTGTCAAGTGTTTGTTGTGTCAGGGCATGTAATGAAGTTCGAGGAGAATCGTCCGTGATTTACTAAATATTTTCCAGAACTTCTGGAATTCTTTTGATTGGTTGATTGGACTTTCGCTTTGGGTTTCACGAAATAACTTGTTGAGTGCACTAAAGTGCTATAGAATTGTTGATAATGTATTTATTGTATAGTGCTATTTCGCTTAAAAATCAGCCAGACAATCTTGGACGGAGTAACGCCGTTGACCATCAATTTTTTCCCAGGTCTAAAATGCGCTTCCAACATGAAAACTTTTTGACTTTCAGTTTCATTTTGAATTATTAAATATAAATAAATTGTTTTGTCCATAACCTAAGTATACCTTTGATTGTAAACAATTGGAATTCGCTTCTTTTTTGACTCTTCATTTTTAACCGAATCCTCTAGATCTGTAGCTTAATTATTGCTTTCAAATTTATTACAGTAAAGCTCCGCTAATTCGGATCAATTGAAACTAAACAAATACCTATTGTACATACAAAACTAAACAATACTAAACCATTAAAAATGAAAATATGTATTCAGAAATTTTTGTTTGTTAGTCAAACTGTTTAATTCGACTTTGTTTTCCTCCGCCCATTGTATGCAGGTATTGAAACTTCTAATAGCCTCTTCATGTTTAACTTTCGGCTCATCTCTGGCAACTTCTTCGTCGGAGGAACTATCGTCACTATTCAATGGTAAACGATCCTCATCTCCAATGATCCATTCACCAGTTTCTGATTCCTTGCGTTGATGATTGTCAACGTTAATATGCTGCAACGTATTTCCGATTTTCGCAAATTGTTGTTGATCTTCATCTACCGACAGGCATCTTTCTTTGAGAATCGACAATGGAATGTCGTCATCTGAATTCCCTTCAATCTCTAAATTTGTTGCGACATCAACAGCCTGATTATCAATTGAATAGCAAAGTATATTTTTCCATTGCATCAGGCGACAGTTTGTCCCAGGAATTGGCAAGCAAAAAGAAAGTGGTGTTCTTAAGAGCCCTTGAAATGTCGTTTTCCTCCAAAGGATAGAACTTGGATCAAAAGGCTCTTTCGATAATACATATTCGTTAAACCTAGCGCATTTTGGTCGTCCATGGGCTGAATAAGTGGGGTGCAATTAGGTGGCAGAAACATGACCATCATTAATTGTTAGTTGCGCCTCCGATGCATGGCTAGGAGCATTGTCGACTAACAAAATTGCTTTTCCATTGAGATTATTCTCTGCTTGAAATTTCCTAACTTGTACAACAAACGACTCCTGAAACCATTTTACGAATAGGGTAGAAGTCATCCAGGCGTTTTTTTGCTGAGTAGTATTCAACTGGAAGGCTAGTGCAATTTTTAAAATCTCTGGGATTTCTTGCTTTTCCAATGACCACCATTTTGATTTTATGCGTACCATCGCCGTTTCTACAGGTAAGAAAAGTTACTCTCTCTTTCGAAGTTTTACGCCCTGGAGCAGTTGTTTCTGTGGTCACCAATGTCCGATCAGTAGTAGTTTCCAGAATAATGCAGATTCATATGCATTGTAACTCGTGTCTAAATAAAAACCTGGTCAAGTAGGCTACATTTAGCCATTCTGCTATGTAAATGCAATGGAAAAATTCTCGATCACAACCCACTTGACCAGGTTTTTATTTAGACGCTCGTTATATTTGGCTTGGCAGTAGGTTTAGCTCATTCATTTTTTCGGTGAATTTTCGTAGAAAGGGTTCCACGGAGGATGAATCATTAGACAGTTTCTCTCCAACCACTTTCAGTTGACGAATGCCACGTCTCTTTTTAAACCTATGTACTTACCCAACCTCTGCTTGAAATAAATTTGTTGTCGTTATAATATTTAGCGCAAATTTGAATAGCCTTTTCCGTTAAAATATTAACTGTGTTAGTCGCATGTGTTTCTCGCTGTAACTGAAACCATTTGTACAATTCATTCTTAATTTCTGGATGCTCTGATTTTAGCAAAATTTTTCTACGCATTGGTGTTGACACACAACTTGCAATGTAACTATAAATACGCATTGGTGTTGACACACAACTTGCAATGTAACTATAAATACAAAAACGCACCATTATAAATTACCGTTTAAATGGTAATAATACGTACCCCATTATTTTTTTCCTTATTCTTTTTAATATCGGAAATTGTGGATGTACCGACACCATATTTCTCTGCTAGTGCTTTGCCCACTGACACCACTATTCAATTTTTGCAATATATCCTGTTTTTCGGCAATACTTAACGTTTTGTGTGGTCTTTTTGGTGCCATGTTGATTCAACCTCATTCCCGTGCTATTTAGATACGGCGAAAAATATGTAACGAAAATAGGCAACCTGCGATCCGGATTAGGGGATCCGTGGTCGGTCCGGATTACAAGGTACATAATATAACAGGCACAATTTTTAATTTTATTCGGATTACAAGGACATCCGGATTAGTGGAGGTTCGGATTAGCGGTGCTTTACAGTATTTCTTTTTATTCGTGTCTACCTACAAATTTTATTTTGTTTATTTTCTTTATTTTTCTAGTTTTTACTATTAAACTGATTCTCTTTTTATCATTTGGCTTCCAAAGCATAATGTTATAAATCGAATTTCTGTTGGAATTATTAGGGAATTACTTACATTTAATAATCCGATACATTACTTGTGGGAATATTTTGTTTTGGAGAACATATGTCGCAATGTTAATATTGGACATAACCTGACTATTAATATCAGCATAACATAAATCATAACAAAAAGCAAGAATTACAACTCACTCACAAATTAAATATTTTATTATATAGGATTCACAGAAAGACAACCTATGGGACCACCGGGCAGTAATTCTTGCACCAATGTCATGCGGTAAGGATAGAGCTTTACATCTTTACAATTTGTGGCACGTTCCCACAGAAAACTCAATCTGTTGTGATAATTGGCGTGAAAAGCCTTTTTTATTTTAAATATGTCTTGCAGTTTCGATAACCTTGGCAGTACGTTTTTGAGGTTAACCCGTTGTTTTTCTTCGGAAAAGACCTCCAGTTTCACGAAATAACTGTACTCACCGATGCTGGTTTTCTTCGAATGTTTTGTTGTCAATAATCACATCGGGAAATTCAATTCTAAACTCTTCCAAGCAGTTTCGTACTCAGTATACAAATGCCCCATCGATTTTTGAACTACTTATTACGAAAATAAATTACAATCACAAATGTCCTGAAAATAATTTATTTCTGTATAAAACCAACAAACAACGCAAACATGAAAACACTTACTCGACAGTTGTCATTACGAATGACACTAGTGACTGTTGTCTCGCGGGGAATTTAAGCTACGACATGCCTTTACGAAAATAAAATATTTCCATAGCTAATGCTAGAATATTAAATGAACACATGATTATGTCTTGTTCAGACAGAACTTCAGCAATAATTACATGTCACTTAAAAACAAGAAAAAATGTAAAAGTTTATTTAAACTGTTCTTTTTTATTTAATAAAATATACAGAGTGAATCAAGAGAAAAGGAAAACTTTTAGAAAATGATTGATTATTATTTGAATTTTGGGTGCTGCTGTATTTGTGAGTTGGTTACGGATTCGTAAACCTACATTGTCTAGATCATAGGTTCTCAAACTAATTTCGTCTACCGCCCACTTTGAGAATCAATTATTTTCTAGCGCCCCCTAAAATTTTTAACTTTACCACATCTTAAAAATCACAATCGCAATCATTACTTTAATAACTTTAGTTAAATTATAGCCTGCCATATATGAGTCTTATTTTGTTTCCCCCAATTTTCTTTGTGCCCTTTACCGCCCCCCTCTAGACTTCTAGCGCCCACAAGGGGGCGTTATCGCCCACTTTGAGAAAGACTGGTCTAGATCATTCATTACCACAGAAATAGTATCGGCAATAGAAGAGTAAGAAAGAACAAATTTGAAAATGGCAATACGAGAAGTAGCATTTGAAAGCATTACTTATTGGCATCAATTGCAGAAGCAGAGTAATCGTATAAACATTACGACAAGTTGTAACGAAACACCATCTTAGGTCACAAATTGTAAAATGTGTTGTGGTTTAAGGTTAGTTTTTGAAAATTTGTTGTAGACGTAACAAGTATGATTTAATTTTAATAAAATTCAAACAGGTGTTTCCGACAATAACCATAATCCTGCGAACTTCTTTTTTTTATAATTTAATGACCTATGCTGTCGTCTAAATATTTAGATTCACCCCGTATAGGCATTGGTTGTTACCATCAACCGAGGCTACATTTTTTTTGTTTTACTTGTATTTCTAACTGTATCCTGTCATGTCGTGGTTTTTTCACAAATTCTCTTATTTTTAAATTCTTAAGGCCTTCACCTTTCAGGTAACTATTATTCTATTATTAAATTAATTACCTTCACCACACATTGTCGACGAAAAAGACTAATTGCAAATTTAAACACTGTTTAGTTAACCGAATCCCACATGTATTGCAAAATTCCGCAAATATGATAAACATAGCCGGTTTTCGTGACTCGTATCCAGCATGTTGTGCAGACTCACAGCTGTTTGATAGGTTTGGTGAACCTCCTCCATATGGTAAGGGTGCTGTACATATAAGAAGGGAAGGGAGATCGTATAGTAACTAGGGTGTTACGTCAGTGCACACGTGTCCTCAAAACTAAAAAATGCGATTAGGTGAACGATATTTAAACAGATGAATAATCTATTTTTTAATGATTAGATACAGCTTGAAAATAATTTAGCAAAATTTGATTCTTTATGACATGACGAAATGCTTTACCTTGGACTATCTATGCAAACAGTTTTCAAGTTTTGACTTTAAATCCGTCTGAATAAACAATTTAGTTTGTCGCAGTAAAATTTGAAGCTCGTGATTTAATAGCCTTAGGTTTAATCCACACAGGATAGGAAATTTTACGGCGGAAGACTTTGCCTAGGCAATCTCATCCGTTCGTTACGAGAGAGTGATTTAAGCAAAAGCAAAAAAAAAGAAACGTGAACGGAAGGACGCGAGTGGGTCGAATTAAGGTTCGTTCCCATTCATATCGTTATTAATTACGTTTACGTACGTATTCTACACGAAACGAAGTTACAAAAGCGCGCTTTCTCACACACACGCAAGGCTCACACCCACCTGGAAGGAAGGTGGAAGTTGCTAAATTTTACACACCTCGTTTATATTTAGTTTCAACTTAAGAGAGGTCTTTTCTAACGTTAAAAGTGAATATCCTACGCTCGTCTACGTGTCTTCTCTTCGGTTTTATTTTATTTATAAAATTATCAATAGGATGCTCAGAGAGAATTCGTTGCAATCAAAACCGACTTTCAACAAATTTTTAAAACAAGAATAATGAAAATGAAAATATTCACTTCAGTGTTTCGTCGCACAATCTAATACGAATTCATTATTTATTTTAAAGACCTTACATGAACAGTCTAGAATAAATTTATAGATGCACGCGTATCCGCCCCAATTGATTTATTGTTGCTTAACAGCGTCAAATTGGCAGTAATTCACAGGCGTTAAACATTAATGATTATTGTTAATTACAATGGACGAAATCAATTAGTCGCTACGTGTAACTGGGTTTTAATTGTTTTATCGGAGATTTACGGTCCGTATCAAGAGGTGACTTATTTCATTAACGAAATGTTTCAAATGTCTGCTATTTCATTCAATTTTCTTACAGTTCAGCACACAGTTCAGTTATGTTACGAATTCATGGCTTGGATAAAATAACCGTTTATTAAATTAATAATATTTGAATTGTCCACATTAAAAATAGGTACTAAATAACGAGATGCAACACTTTTCTATCAAATAACACTTCTATTATTTATCCTTTATCGTTTTACAAATCTCACACGTCACTTGTTGGATAGAAACTGATTCAATGAATTCTCGAACATTCTCGCAAAATTCCAGTACTATCTGGCGACCGATTCGAAACTTCTGGAATTATCGGGAAAGGTAAATGGTGTGACAATTACAATGTCGGTGATCAACTCAATTAAATTTTCTTTGATTCAATTTTTCTGGCAACTTTAGTAAAAAGTCTTGGTGACTGTCCTTGTTTCCGAAATATCCACTTTTCTTTTTAGATTTTGTCAGTACTGGATTGCTCATTTGTGTCGGTGCGCCGGTTGACAAATGCCATAAATTAAAGACTAGAGAACTGAATTGAAGAACTTGTTCTGTTTTAAAAGATTTTTCAATAGAAAAGTTCGTTTGTTCGCTAATCTCAAATTGCAATGAACGAGTTCGTTCGCAAACAAGCAGGTGCCCCAAGTTACATTTCAGATTTCTAAACCACAATAAAGGACGTTTTTTTTGTCTTCTTCTATCCTGAAGTTCTTCTCTAGGGTCATTTGCAGTGGTTGGTAATTTTGGTTTCTGTTTGTCTATTTGTTCCAAGTTATGCTTCTCTTCTTTTCTTATTCATGGTACCGTTGTCTATTCTTTCTGTCTTAAAATTTCTATGTTTGTTGTATATTGTGCCCATGTCTTTTATTGGTCTACTTTCTAAAACCTGTTAGTCGATTTTTTGTTTTCTTATTCATCTTTATGAGTATATGGGTATATTATTACAACTACATTTCTGTTTTTATTGATCTTTATAGGATATTTAAAGTTGGTTCTTGTCCGATGAAATTTGTATCACAAAATCTTTTAACCTGATGAAGCTGTCGAACGACTGCGAAACGTTAAGTGTATAGTGCGCGATTTAGTGTCCGGTTAAAAGATTTTGTGATATAGATCTTTATAGGGTCACATTCTTTCTAGAAACCCAGTGAATTCAGGGTTTTTAGAAACTCTTAAATGATTTCATTTCTAAGACTTTTCCTCAAGCGTGGTGTTAGACCCCTTTAGACTACTCTACTTCTTATACTCCTATAAGACTTAGTCCACTTTCTATAATAAAACAAGAAACTGCAGGTACGGTTTGGAGATAGAACACATTCTGTTTGCCCAGATAGTTTTTAATTTAATTTAAATTTTGATACAATTTGCTGTACATACAAATTAAATTCCTTAAGAAATGGAACCAAAACTTGTGCAAGAAGCAGGGTAGTGCAAAATTGCCTTAACGTCTTCATGGTCTCCTCTGCACAATACATTTAGGGTTCTTTTGAACAGTTCTTTTCAGGACATTTTAGGAATAAGGTATTTGCTTGTCCCAAAATTCTTGTCTTGGTATGCACCTATTGCTTACAGGTATTTGTTGCTTGTTAAAGCTATCTGGAGGAGTTTTTCAATCATTCACACGCTTCATCTCATTCATTTTGCAATTGTTTAGAAGATATTAATATTTAAAGTGAATTTTTATATGTTGCGAAAGCACAGAACCAAAGGTTTTAACAATGTGCAAAAAAGGAACAGGTTCCTTATGCCGAGGTGTCGTCAGTGTAGCGTTATTAAATTGTTTCTCCTGTTAATAACTAAACTGTAAATTTGTTTAGGAAAAATTTAGCTGATTTTTTCAGTGTAAATAAAATTCGTTCATTTCACAATTTCTCTCTCTCTCCCCTTCAATTCTTAGTGTGTATTTAAACGTCGTTCTTTATTTAGATCGTACGTATTAAAGTGTAAGAGAAATTGTAACAATTTTATCCTTGTAGCACTACTTGAAGGTGCTGTTTGGTCCGAGATACCAAGTGACTCTGCCTTGCTTGAGGAGTTTACAAATTTACCTTTCAAGCTTTGATATGTCAAACACGACAAAGTTCGTCGTGAGTTGGCTGCTCAAGGTTTGAACCAGTACGTCATCGAGGATCATTTGAAGTCATGAGCATGTATTTGTAAATGTTCGGAGCAGACTAAGCAAACATTGTTGAATAACGTATTCCTTTTTCTTCTCTCCAATGATGGTGTTTTCAAAATCAGACTTAACATTTAAACGTTAGTTGCCTGATGAAGATAACTTAACTTGTACACAGTTAGGAAGTACTTTTTATTACCAAATTGTTGAATAACAGTTGAGGAACACAGGAGTTTGTGCAGTGTATATCGTTACCCTAATTCGCAAATGTTATAAGTCCACTTTTTGTCCAAATTGAGATTTTGACACTATTTCGTTAACAAACGACTAACCTGTCTACTAAAGAAGCTGTAGCGCAGAGACTTACAGTTTTCTATTATTAAAGGTCATTTTAGAAAACATCGTAATTCCAGCACTTGTCAATTTGAATAAGAAATTATGGCAAGTCCGTTAGTTTACATGGTCAAGTCATCAGCGCGTGAATCATTTCAAAATAATAAAAAGTATTATTATATTACATAATTCAACAACAACAAAATTTACAGTTAAACTGTCATTAAGGTTTATCGTCTCCTGTAAAATTAGTAGAAATGGACTTACGACATTTGCGAATTAGGGTAACGATATGGCATATATGTCATTGACGAACTGTTGTTCGGTATTCCGCTCTAGGGGCGGAACAACAGTTCGTCAACAGTGTTGCTAATGTGTACGCTTTAAGTGCAAAAAGTTGCTTTTTGTTTCGATCTGCCTTTTCGGGCGTTGGGGCATATGGGGGGTTTTTGAATGTTTAAAAATGACTCGCGATTGGATAGGGTAGGGAACAGGTTAGAACTTTGATTGAGTTTATTCGAAATTTTCCTAATAAATGGAAAATTTGATCGCCCATCCGCAGTTTTGGTAGAAAATGTTACAATCTTTTTCTTTTGGTTTTCCCCTTTTGTCAAATGTGTTTCCGAATTTGTCAAATGACTTTCCAATCCGCAGGCCTACTATACTTCGAACAGATTGGAAAGTCATTTGACAAATTCGGAAACACATTTGACAAAAGAGGAAAACCAAAAGAAAAAGACTGTAATATCTGTTAACGTACGTACATTTCTGCCATCATCGCCATTTTCAGTGGTTTCTTCGTAACTTACTTTTTTAACAATAACGCACATAACGCGAGAAGAACGTCTTCTTCTCATTTATTTATCGCTACATACCCTCAACAGGTTCGCCAACACCTTGACAATTTACTGTTGCTCAATAACGTTTGCTTAGTCTGTACACACTTTAATCTAACTTAAGTTAAAAATATTCTACATTGCAATTAACAAGACCATACATTATGTGTATAAAGACAAACATATTAATATGCATTTTATTTTTAAATTCTAACATTGGAAATAGGGTTGATTCTTATCTATATTCATATCATACAGAAATAAGGAGGACATTTCAGTTGAAAGTTTTAGTAATTGTAGGACAACATAATGTAACCTCTAAATTTTGATTGAAATAAAAAATAAATCAAAATCATATACACAATTGCATACTGCCATACATTTACCATCATGCGTGCATGCATGATCCGCATCCTCTACTAAAATTGAAATTTTGCAATTTTTCAGTTGGTTAAAGTTTTGCTACAATTTAATATGAAAAAAGTAGCATTCTGTTTTATAAAAATCTTTTTAAGAAACTATGAATATATTTTCAAATGAAATTTCCAAGAACAACTTAAAATAACCCGCCACGAATTGATAGTAGTCAAACAAATAAAACTGCCTCACAATTTCCTAATAACTCTATCGACACTCGTTCGCCACCTCGCGTTTCAATTTCCCGATTTCGTCCCCAAAAATACATTCATTTCCATTTTAATTTATTCCGACAGACGTCGAGCGGCGGCGTAACTTATTTGAAAATTCATATCTCGACCGCTGACGTAAGAACCGTTCACTAATTTATTTAGAACACTAAAAATTTCTCATCTCGTGTTTCTAATGACGTAACAGCGTCTCCGCCGTCCCAACGCAATAAAGGGGATGCCCGAGCCCCCTCTTCCTCCACCCGGCTCGCCTGCAGAATAAAGAGAGGGTTGCTATAGTGCTGAGCCGCCTCATCCACGGCTCGATACCGACGCCAACTTAGTTTGAATTACACGTTTGCAGTGATACATGCTTGGTTAACAAACTGTAATTTTGCGACATGTAATCTCATACAGCGAGACAGAAGTTATTAATTATCAGAATAAATGTGGAACGTCAACCTAGTTACGAGCGAATTCATCAAAAGACACTGGCTTTAAAAATAAAACCTCCAAATCAAAGAAATGCAACATCTACCCTTAGAGAAATTAAGGATCAAATTTTGAGACATCAGTCATACTCAACTCACACTCAAGACGTTTGATGTTATTTGAAATTCAGAGATGCTTTTATATTAACTCGTATAATCGAGTTTATATTCAACGTATTAGGTATTTTCATAATCAGTGATTTAAAAAGTCATAAAATGGTTGTCAAAGTTAGTATTTTATTCAACATATCACCTCACAATTGTATGGTTCTTAAGATATTTCTTAAGACGTACCATTAGACCCAAATATTTTGAAGCTCTTTTTTCAATACATTATTTACTTAAAGAATACTCTTTAGTTTTGGCTCTTACAAATTTATTCTTAGAACGCTTTCAATTTAACTTGTATTGCATCCTTACGTGTTAAGAACTTTGTTTTGAATTGATTGATTTGGTCAGTCAATTAAATCTTCGAGTTTCCAGGTATTCGGTGATACGTTTACGCCATCCACTCTAATGGCCAGATAAATTTCTACTTGATTTTTTAATTCTACTTCACAGCAAGTTGACTAAGGCCCAGTTTTAGAATCGTGGAATAAGGACGGAATAACTGTTCGCTGAATATCCATTAATGTTTCTCCATATCTACGTCACACCTACGTCACGTTCGTCTAAGAATAATGCTTATCCGACGATTGTAAAATCGGGCCTAAGAATAATGAACTTATATTATTGAAACCGTTTGGCTTAGGACATGACTTGAAAAACGTATATCCACACTAAATTATTTATTTCTTCGTTCCAGTGTTGTCAGGTGTAGCGAATAGTTGCTAATTGCAACGAATGGCGTTGTTACCACTGCAGGTAAATAAAGGCGAGCTTAGCACGCAACGATTTTAATGGCCACCACTGTACATGTACATTTTCTTTTTAATGTGAATTATTTTATTTCACTAGGGCCTGGCATTTCCATCTTCCCGTTAAAGCTATCCGGCGAATAATTTGATATTTTTATGAATGGTTGATTGATTTTTATGTTTGTATTCCATCATAGAGGTCACCGTTAACTATTATCCGTGACGAAATTTAATCATATGTATTGCTTAACACTGTCAACGCCCAATAGATGGTGCCAGTTATGATTTCTGGCCAGTCTCTGGCTGTCCTTTATTTTTTATTTCCTTTTGTTGCAAGTACAAGTCAATAGATGGAGCTCACGTAAATCAGATTTTTTTTAATGAGTTTTAACACTGTCAACGCCCAATAGATGGTGCCAGTTGTTTTCTGGCCATTTTCTGGCTGACTTTTATTTATTTTTTCTTGCCTTTTGTTACAAGTACAAGTCACTAGATGGAGCTTACGTATATCAGATTTTTTTAAGAGTTTTAGATAAAGCATAAAGAGTAAAATTTGCTGAGAAATTAGTAATAAAAAAGTTTTCCATTTGTTGCAAACTTTCTCTTGGACACGTTGTATACTTAATTAAATTAGTTTTTCTATGTAATTATATAACACTGTCGTCGCTCAGTAGATGGCGCCACTTATATTCTGTGAACTAAAACGTAAAAGCATTTTAAAATAAATTTTTAATTTTGTAGACAACTGTCTTTCGTCAATTTATTTGAAAATATTCATTATGGACTCAATGGCGATATCATCCAATAGATGGCGCTGATGAAAACGTTAAATCTATATTTAATTAAATTAATTTTTCTACGAAATTATATGACAGTGTCGTCGTTCACTTATATTCTCTGAATTCACTAGGACCTGGCCTTTCCATTTCCCCGTTAAAGTTATCCGGCGAATAACTTGATTTTTACGAACGGTTGATTGATTTTTATGAATTGTTTCCATGGTAGCTATCCGTCAGTTAGTTTATCAGGAGATGGAAAGACCGGCCCAAGATCTAAACTCTGCCATTTAAGGAATAGATATTCTCTCTTGTTTCTGTAGATAACTTTTTATACATATTTTGAAAGTTAGTCCATGCGAGTCTGAAATCAAAACAACTGTGGCGACATCTACAGACAAATAGGGCCATTTTTTAAAGAACTGTGGCGAATTCCACACGGAACGACCTGACAACTCTGTTCGTTACTTTCAAATTTTGTTGTCACTAAAAAAGGTGCAGTCAGATTAGACATGACCTGCCGCAAACGGACTTGTATACAGTATGCGTACAACTGCTAGGGTCATACCTGTGCTTCGTTCTGTAATACGGAAGGAGGACGGCTTATATGACATATCGTATTTACTGAGCACCTCATCGAGTATAAGCTAACTTTGTTGGCATTTTTGCGGATTGCGTAAACTCTTTTTGCAATCTGCAAAATATTTTTGAAAAAATCGTTAATGTGTTTAGTGATTCTCACTTGATGTTTTCAAAACGTTGCCATTTCGTGTTTTGTTTTTCATTCTTAAAAACCCCTTCACAAATTTTACGAATACAGACAATAAAGAACGCGTTCTGACAAATTGTCTCTTCATAAATTAGAGCACTTTATTCCGTCTTTGACAAACAATCTGATGCAAATTCGATGTTCGTTTTTTCCCTCCACATAATCAACTTACCAAAATTTATTTAAGAGAATATTAACTTTATGTTATTATCATACCTTCTTAGCTTTCTGTGTATTTTCGTTGCTATTAACAGTGTCTCTTTTCTCAATCGATGTCACTACACTAATAGTACTTATATCAGGTTGCATACTAACACTAACACTATCAATACTCGTCACAACAGAAATAGGCGTAGGTGTCCGTGAGTTGGCCTTGCGCTTTTTACCTTTCACTTCCTTAGGTACAGTTTTACCCACGTCTTCACTATCCTTGTTGTCCTTTTGTCACTTTTAACTTCAATGTTCACTTCCACGTTCACAGCAACAGTATCCTCAACAGTTTTGGAACTATTAACACTGGAATTGTTCGTCTTGGGCTTGTCGGCACTTTTGTTACCAGAATTTTGGACGGCTTTCTGATGCGACACAGAAGACGTTTTAGAACTTGAATTGCTGGATTTCACAGCCGATGCCGATGATTTGCTGTTCGAGGAGGACTGGGTCATCAGTTTTTGAAATGTTGTCGGGGCATTTTTCAATCCGAAGGGCATCACTTTGAACTCATATGCGGCTCCGTCCGGTGTAATGAAGGCAGTGAGCGGTTTGGATTTCCGATGTAGCGGAACCTGCCAATAACCGGACTTCATGTCCAGCGTCGTGAAAACCTTGGCGGTTCCTAGATCGCGTATGGTCTCGTGAATGCGCAGCAGGCTGGATGCTTTGTCCCTGGTCACTGCATTGAGTCGACGGTAGTCGACGCAGAATCGGGGCTTGCCGTCCTTCTTTTCGACAATCACGATTGGTGAGTTATAGGCGGAAGTGCTCGGTTGGATGACTCCGGTTTTTAGCATGGATTCGATTTGCTCATCTATGATCTTCTTCTTGGCTGCCGAACAGCGGTATGGAGGTAGTCGTATGGGCTTGGAATCCGTCAGCCTGATTACATGCTTGCTCTGAAAACACGTCTGAGAACGATGCTATGAGTGCCTGGAAATGTTCTTCGTGTTCGACCGGGAACCCATGCGGAACTAGCAAGGCGGACGTGTTCGACTGGTCCTGGACCGTTGATGGCGCAGGTACGAAGTGTTTCGTCCACCTTTGGTCCTTCCCGAAATGTATACATCGGCGATGAAGATCGATGACTGCGTGTTGATCCTTGAGCCAGGGTTGTCTCAGAATTACATTTTCACGCAGGGCCTCCGCGACCAGGAAGTGTGCGACAGAAGTGACATCATCGATGCGGAATTGCTGGTTTGAAGTACCTTGCAGTTTCAGCCTGGTTCTCTGGCCGGCCATGCGGACTGATCGGATGCTGTCCGTCAACTGTGGTTGTATGAAGTTGGCGGAGGCGGCGGTGTCGACGAGAGCTGGTACTGATTTGCCGTTGATCTTGACACGTAGATGCGGCAGATCGTGGTGTCCCATCGTGTTTATTTCCTCTGTGGGTCGACGGCGTGGCTGGACTGGTGATCGACGCCGATCCTCCTAGCGTTTCCCTGGTTCTGTTGCAGAGTGGGGCAGTCCCGATGGAAGTGTCTTCCTGGGCAGTACATACATTTGGGGAGTTGGCTCACTTCTCTCGGTGTCTGTGCAGATGGTCGGTGTTGGTTGGTTGTTGACCTGCGTTGAACGGCTTCTGAGAGCGGTTGCCTGGAGTTAGATTGTCACAGTTGTGCACAGCGTTTGAATAATGCGGCTTGAGTTTATGGCAGCGGGGTCGTCATGGCTGTGTGCAGTTCCGGGCGGACCAGATTGCTAATAACTTCAATCCTTTCCTCTTCAGACGTTTGTGCGGCTATCCGTTCGAACAGTTTCCACTTGCTTACCGCGAAGGGTTCCGTGAATTGATTGGGCTCTTGTTGCGCGGAATAAAGTTTCACAAATAGCTTCATCCGTTGAACTCGTCTAGGAACCTTGATTTGAACTCGTCCCACGTCAGATCTGCAGACTCGTATCTGTCGAACCAAGTTCGGGCCTGGGCTGCGAGGTGTCGGCTGATGATTGGCACTTTGGTCCGTCCATTCGGGCTTCCGAGTAATGCCGAAATATTCTGCAACATGGTCCAAAAATTGTTGCGGATCTTCGGAGTCTGAACCGTGGAAAGTAAGTAGATCTTCGGGCTTATATGCTTGGCAACAATGAGCGGAATTAGTGTTGGCGATTGACGTCGATTCCGTGTTTAGTGATGCGTTAGGGTTTGGGCGCCACTGAGGTTCTTGCTCGTCCTGTGCTTTTGCTCTGGTGTTCACCATTGTGGGTTCTTCCAACGGCGGTCGGAATTTATTCATTAGCCCCACGTTGGGCGCCAATTGTTATCACTCGACGTTCTCGGGTGAGGGAACAACTGATTAGTGAACTTACCAAAATTTATTTAAGAGAATATTAACTTTATAAAACAATTTTTAAACTCGATCTTAACCGACGCGACGTGACGTTTATTTTTCTGACGCCCGCGCTCTATATATTATTTTTTTAATTTTATTTTTTTAATCTTAACAGAAAATAATTGCTATGTGCCGCGGAACGGCGTGGGTAACAATATGGTGTATCGACTTGTAACACAACAATCACCCTCGTACATTTATTGAATAAAAACCGATACAAATGAACGGTAATGTTTGCTGTCTTCTACATACTAATTACGTAAACACCACGGACATTACAAGGATACAATATAAGACCTTGTTATTTTTAAATTGTATTGATCCGTATACCTAGGATACAGACAATGATTCAAACATTGATTCTACGAGTATGTATCAGGATGGTGATTTTCCATTTTAATTAACTAACTGACAGCACTTAAATGAAAAGTCACTTAGGCCCAGTATTTCATTCAGAGTTTAACTTTAAGCTTCGTTTTATATCCATAGTAACAATTGTAAAGACAATTGCTCCCGTAGAAATAAAACCAAGTTTATAGTTAAACTCCGAATGAAATACTGGGCCATAGACAAACAAAATATGTTGCTTAGATATGGCATTTCAAAAAATTTTAATCAAATTTTATTATAAATCTAACGAAATACAAAACTAGTCGGACATTAAACGTTGAAGGCACCACGGGCGTTAAAATTATACGCCCTTGGTCGGCGTATACCCATTGGACCGAAGGCCCTTGGGTTGTACACTGCCCATCTAACCAAGGGCGTTATAAGGTTTATAACGCCCTTGGTACCATAATTACTAGTTATAATGTATTGAATCTGAACTTTTTTACTGTGCCTCTGAATTTAGTTTCGGCAAAGGACTTCGTTTTATCTCCCATCATAGAGTTATCAGTTAAAATTAATACGTTTTATATGTATAATACGGTTTACGTCATGCGTCTGGAGCCTTTTATGCCAGAATAATTTTCTCACGCGTTTGCGAGTGCACCGGAGAAAGTCTAATGTGATCCGGCGATAGTCCGCATGATTTATCGATTTTATGGAGCGCATTTTACGTTTCGGAATTCCAGTGAGCTTTAGAAAACACCGAAGGCAAAGGTGATTCGCTGGCAAACAATTAGAGCAAAACCCATTTCGCTTGCGAAATTTTTGATGAAATGTGATCGTCTTCGCTCACTTCGTCGCATTTAATGCTCCGCTGTTGGGTAACTAGAGGGAGACTTTATAAACTTTTAAGGTTTCGTATTGATCCGAAACGTTCACCGTACTTAATTGGATGTATTTCCTGAAACGAACATTTTGTGGTGATCGTCAATATACATAATTAAAATTAAAGGAAAAAAGTCGAGTTTATTTGAAATTTAACTTGTAAACAAAATTTGCATTGATTATCTTTTTTCATACAACATCAAAATACAAAAACAAAGAAGTATGTATTTTTAAAATTTAGCTTGCGCCTGCGTTTCGAAACAAGATTTGCATAGATCCCTTCGTTTTTAATTCTGTTCGTGGTGGGGCGATGCCATCCATTGTGTAGAACTAATTTTGACGTCTAGGAAACAGGAGATGAAGTTTAATATATTTCAGTCGGGAGTTCTATCTTTGATACTTTTAAAAATAGCTCCTCTTTGTTTATGTGCGGCGCGTTCTAATGCCTAACAAAGAAAATTTAGGGCGCAATTTATTATTATTACTCTTAGCCGTGTGCGTCCGTTTCGAACAAAGGAGTAAAGCGCGCTGAAATTCCTCCGTTTTTTTTTTATTTGGCGGAATTTTGTTATTCTCGCCTTCAACCGCCAGCTAAATCGAGGTTTCAGGCTTCGCATGATGTACGCGCACGTTTAATTTGTTTAATTAGTGCTTTTTAAAAATAACGCTACGCCAGTGTTCACCGGAATATAGAGATAAAAAAATGTGTGTCAAGTATAAGCACGTTTTATTTTTAAATTTGCGAACGCTTTTTCATTCAAGCCCATCTTAAATTAGATGAAAAATGGTGTTATAAAGGGGTCATACACGTGTTTAGAGGTTCGATACTGCTTTTAAGATTTATTTGATGATGATAATTCGTCAAACGAGTTCTTTTTTCTTCTAGTAATACATAGAGGTGATTCTTGAATAGACCAACAAAGAAAAAATGAGAAAATGTAATTTTTTTTAACAAAGAACATAGGGAAAATGCTTTAGTTTTCGAGAAATAATTTTATTAATCAAAAATGACTATACGTCTCTGGTTAAGAAAGAGCAGCAGATGAACGAAATAAATACATAAAAGTGTTTCATAGTTTTATGATTGATACTGCGCGGCGTCGGGCGTGAACTTGACCTTTAAACTGAATTGACGTGATCAGCTGAAACACGAACTCCAAAATATTTACTTGACGAATGCATGCAAATCCTTTGAAGTAAATTATTCCGTACAAGAAGGGTGAAAACTTTGAACACATGCTTTGACAGGTAAACAAATAAATTACTACAACACGAAAATAGTTCCAATCTCCGTTTTAAGAATTCCTGGTATTTTTCTTTAATTTTAAATTAAATTGTATTGTAAATAAATTTTATTCCAACAAGTAACGTGCCGTCATAAACATTTCGGCATCTTTTTATGGCCCAATATTACGCGTTATCCAGTCGGTTTTGATTCTCACCTAAAACCATTGTTTTTATTTGTAGATGTTCATCCTCATGTTTATACTTTCGCGAAGGTTTTTACTTGCTCCTTTCCTATCAAATCATATTATCATCCAAGTAGAAGGCTATAAGAAACGTCAGTAACCCAGATGTATGCTTCATTGACCTAGAATAGGTTTTCAATATAATTAAGAGGGAGAAGAATATGTGAAGAGTGCTAAAGAAATGGAAGGTACAAAAGAGCCTTGTGAGAACTGTACAAGTATTAAAAAAAATTACGTAAAATTAATAATTAATTTACTTGATGGAAATCCATATTAACAATTAAACACAAAACACAACTTTGACTTCCACTGGTTTATTTGTTTACAAATTGTACGTATTTGTCTGACGAAGGCACTGTGTTGCCGAAACAATTGTTACAATTTGTAAACATATAAACCAGTGGAAGTCAAAGTTGTGTGTTTTGTGTTTAAAAATTACGTAATTACGTAAGAACGTATAGTGAAATATTGGAAGATACGGGAATATAAAACTACAGAAGCAATAAATTTACACAATAAAAAGTATGAAATTGTAATTAGTTATTTTTTTACTAAACCAAAGTAAACAAATTGTTTATTAAGATAAACAAGTAATAATTAGAATCCATTCTTTTCAATTTGTAATTTTAATTACTTTTGAATAACGTACCTGATGACGCACAGGAACAAATATTGAATAAGAAATAATAGAATAGAGTTGAGTGTTATAAATGTTTCAAGTTGAATAATATATTAATAATTCCATATGCTCTTTGTTTTTTAAAATTGTATTTATTTTCCTAGTTATCAGGTATGAAACTAACAACGATAGAATATCTCTAACAAAATCTTTAAACGGGGGAATTATGAAACAGAACTGCTTACGTAGATCCACTCCATGTAATACAATCTGACGTTGGTTAAGGTATTTTTAAATCTAGAAGTTTCCGATTGGAAAATTACAGGCCACAGAAGTTTCATCAATAATTTAGAATTCCCTGATTATTTAATTGGTGCATATTGTGTAACCCATGATTTTATTTATTCGCATAACCAAACAAAATCATTGAGAAAAAAAATCAGCTGAGTATTTACTTAGAATCCATGGTTCCACTATTGGACATGCGTAAGCATCAAAAGCCACAGACGAAACTCGCAGAAAACTAATAACTACACAGTCATTGTTGATAAAACTGCCCATCAAGCAGAAAAACGACGGTTCGAATAAATACTTGGCCAATAATAGGGAGGAAAGGTAACATAATAATAAATGTGTGTTTTCACAGAACTAACTACAATTATATGTTGTCAGTCACTGTTGATAAAACTGTCAATCAAGCAAAAAAAAAAGAAAAACACTGAATTCCGAATAAATATTTGAGCAACATTTCAGGTTAAAGTGAACATAATAAAAGAGAAAAGGGCAGAGAATTTGAACTTATTTTTGGACAAAAGATATTTTGTTGTTATTCAATAGTAAATGAATTAAAGCTTTATTTAATTTGATTAATGGAACAAAACGTTGCATTCCGACCAGCTTCATTGAATTACTTTGTTTAAGCACGATTTATTATATCAATGTGCAAAGTTTTTGGCGTGTGTGAAGGTGACTGGTATTTTAAAGCACCCATTTTCAAATCCAGCTCACCGCACATACCCAAAACAAATTTTTTATTACTAATAATGACAAACAGAAATAGATGAGGAATCAATTGAGCTTCTTATAATGATGAACTACCACCGATGGCTGTCACTTACGAATAACATTTGCATTAACCATCCCTGGCCATTACGTAATCGAAGAAAACAAAGAGATTACAATAGGCGTGATAATAACTTTAGTTGGTATTATTGTTTATGATGTCAATGTTAAACCCATAACGACGATTATTCCAACAATTATTGTTAAGAGATTAAGCTTTAGGTTAAAGTTAAGCTGGAATTGTACAAGTGGGCCTTAATGTACCTAATAGGTATAAACAAATGAAAAAGTTAATGCAAACTATTTTCTTAGCTAGCAAATCAAAACATATTATACGTTGGCAAGATGTAATAGAAAATTAAAAATTCGAAGCCGAGTTTTACTCGGAGACTGAGACTGCTCTTTGAATATATTTTTTGTTTTTAATTCTAAAAATCCTATTTAGTTGTTTAATGACAAGATTAATGTTATAAATTGCTTTGTCGAGTATGCTAAACCATTCCAAAAAACGACAGACGAACCACTGTTATCATGGAATACCGTTAAAAGTCGCGTAGAACATCTAAACTCGCAATTGCGTTTTTTGAAATAACCTCGAAATAAAAGGAAATAATACATCATTAAAATAAACGGGTTGGATTACAGGTAGAAATGAATAGAAGAAAAAAAGTTAATGTACAGTGAAATTACCTATCTACTCCTTTGCCTTGCAAATCAAAATATGCATAATAAATAACGTTACATTCCAAGTCTGAAGATGAACCATCAACTCGTAAGACAGTATCCTTCATTCATTTGCTTTTAAATTAATGTGAATCCGCGGCTCGAACATTCTCTGATTACCACGTGCTATTTTAGTCATTTTAGTATCATTTAAAAAGGACTTGCATAGTTGTTTTATGAAATGTTTAACGACAAGTTTGACAACTTGATAATTATTTTATCAGCTAGCATGCATTCACTCATGTAATTCAATCAAACAGCCAATGCTTAGTCACAAATTTTTATCAGGTAATTATTTGAACCATAATAGTTCTGGCAGAAATATGAGCAAGTAAAGTAAATGTTTAAAAAAAAGTCACAAAGGAATTTCTTAATCACTAAAATCATTTCCTTTGGTTTTTATCAGAATCCAAAGTGTATGATGAACATGCAATCAGAATCCTCCTTAACATCAGGATTTGAGAAGATTCGTGTTTAACAAAATTGAATTAATTGGGAGAATAGATAACAAACTAAAAATGGTTTAAAATAAAAATATACAGGATGATTCTTGAATGGACCGACAAAGACAAAGTGGTGAAAGAATAGACATCATAGAACATGGAAAAAATTATCTCCAACTTGACGATGCGCCTCTGGATAAGCAAGAGCGGCAGATGAATGCAATAACTACAATTATAAAAGTAAGAACTTTAAACAAAATTTCTGAAACGAACTCCAAAATATCTACTTGACAAATGCATGCAAATCACCTGAAGTAAATTATTCTGTACAAATTCTATCCATCGTAATATCTACAGGAAAAAAATTAATAGAAGCAAAGAAAAAGGCACACGACGAATATACAGGAAGATCTACTTGTACTGCTAAATCACTGTGGAGAATAGTTGCAGATCATCAAGCGGACAGAAATTCAGAAATGGATTACACAATATCTCCTGATGAATTCAATCAATATTTTGCAGAAGCTGCGGAAAACATAATAAAAGAGTTCCCTGATAGCGACCGAAATAGTCTCAGTTATATCTCTAATCTTGATCAGAATGAGAAAAACTTTGATTTCAAGGAAATATCAATCAATGAAACAAGGGATCTAATTTTTAAATTAAAAAATAGCAAGTCAAAGGACGTCCACGGGATAAACGCGAAAACTGTTAAAACCATTGCACATCAAGTGGCAGCACCATTATCAAAACTTTACAATATCTGTGTAAAACTTTTCCAACAGTTTTAAAAGCATCTCGTGTCATACCCGTTCACGAAAAAGGATGTCCTAGAGAACCTGCGAACTACCGTCCGATCTCGGTTATTTCCATATGGTCCAAAATTTTCGAAAAGGCCTTAAAGCAAAGAATATGTGCTTATTTAGAAGAACATAAACTATTCTTTAGATCGCAAGATGGATTTAGAAAATCCCTCTCAACAACGGATGCAATAAACCAAATGGTGGCCCTAATAAACAATGCTTTTGAAAGCGGCAATCATGCAGCAGTCTTATTCTGTGACCTGACGCGAGCTCTTGATTGTCATTTTTGATATTTTATTGAAAAAAAATTGGCAAAAAATCTGATTTAATCGAAATATCTCACGGTGTACCGCAAGGGTCGGTGTTGGGTCCACTATTATTCCTGCTGTATATTAACGATCTTCCATACGGAGTTCCTGATACTGATTTAATTCTTTATGGCCCGGTTTTACAATCACAAGTTAACTTTATCTGTCGGTTTATTCCCATAGTAACGATTGTGATCACAATTGTTACTATGGGAATAAACTGTCAGATAAAGTTAACTTGTGATTGTAAAACAGGGCCTATGCTGACGATACATCTGCAACAGATATCGACATTCATTTGGAAGTATTAATACGTAAGATAGAATCTTCTCGTTTAAATCTGGAGACATGGTTTATCTCAAATAAATTAAAATGAAATTAACGTAAAACGCAGACGATGATCTTTTCTTTACGAAATATTGATGCCACACAAAATCCAGTCTCGATAAAATTTCTGGGTGTACAGCTAGATCCTAAGCTATCAAGGGAATGTCATACTGACTATTTGGCTAAGAAAATTGCATCTAATATATATATCTCCTCCGAAACCTTTCTCTAGTCCCTTCTGAGAAAGTTCTCTCTTGACGGTCTATCATGCCTTAATTCAGTCTAGAATAGCGTATGCCCTTTTAGCATGGGGTCATGCTCCCTCCGCCCAAAGAGTTTTTGGTCTACAGACGAAAGCCATCAGAATAATCGCTAGTCTCGGATATAGAGATAATTGCAAAGCAGCGTACATATGTTTTGGAGTGCTAACTGTACTGTGTCTGTACATATTACAGTGTCTGCTGTTCGTCCAACAAAATAACGCTGACTACAGGACTCATGAATATGACCACCAACATGATACCTGGAATAAATTTAAGATCAATGTGGACTATCACCGAATTCTAAAAACCCGATCTGGAGTGAACTACTAAGGACCAAAGGCGTTTAATCTACTCCCAAATGAGGTCAAACAGCTGCCGCTAGAAAGTTTCAAAAGAATACTTTATCGCTAATTGTTTTACTAGTATCAATGATGTCTTCACTAATGTGTCTTCTGAGTTTCAAACTACAATGTAGCTGCTGATCATTAGATATATTTATTTTATACTGACGTGTGTAAACTATCTGTATTAACACCAATAAAATATTATTATTATTAAAAAACGGATAACAGCTTTGAACACCGGCTTTGACAGATAAACAAATAAATCACTACAACACGAAAACAATTCAAATCTCCGTGTTAAGAATTCCCAGTATTTTTCTTTAATACTAATTTAATTTGTATTGTAAATAAAGTTTATTCTCACAAACAACGTGTCCAACGTTACCCTTCTCTTGCATTGTAATCAGTCGGTTTCCTTTATGTTGTTCATTCGGTTTACTGCTGATGTTTTAATAATAGTAGGTTTTGCTAATGACAAAGAAATGGAGAGAATGTAAAACCTTATAATCAATAAACACATTCATAATCTGTTTGATTTGTTTGAAAAAGTAGAAAGAAGTAACCGAGTGTGTATCGAATAGTTCTTTTAATTTTCTAAATTAATTGTCAATCAATTGTGACATAAATAACATGCCGGAATTGTTTAATGTTAGTCATACAGTTGCTCGTAGAGCTCAAAAGTGTCTCGATACAAGCGGCGCAACTGCTTTGATGATTATTTTTTAGATAAAACGTTTCTCTGACTTTGGATGTTTGAATTTCAAATTAAGGTTAGGTTCGAATAGAAACGTCAAAAGTGACTGAAGGAACGGCCGATGATCTAAATGCCACGCATGCGTGTTCCGCTGCAACGCCAATTCTAATTCGTTTTTCATTTGATCACTTGTTACAAGTTAATTTAAATTTCGTGTATTATTGACGATGTAAGTTATTAAGTACAGAGAGTGTTTAAACTTAATTTCAGGGCAAAATTAAAATTATGTTTCCTTAAACACAAACAAGAATCTTTTACGCTATCAGATATTGGGCTTAGTTTATATTTCATTAAATAAAATTGGCAATAATTAATTTCGTATTGAAAAGGTTGTTTAAATTATTGACGTAAATATTCAACAACAGCCTAATTTACTGAGAGAAACTATAAATCCTCATTAATAATTGCGTTAGGGTGTACTCGTTTTTAATTTATGACTTCCTGAAGATGCAAATCATCAAAAGAAGCTGTAAACATATCGAACTGACCCAGATAATTGTATCAGGAGGGAGTTTTATTTCGGGACGCATTGTTTCCGTTATGATTGCGATGCAATCGAGAAAAACCGCAACTCCTACAACACGAATAATATTAACATTTGCCTAAATATGGAAAGTTAATAACAAAAGTCGGCTGCAGCGAGGATAATAATTGATGGAAGTTGTCAGTGTACTCGTCTTGATATGAACGTAGCAGAGTATTTTTCGCATTCTCGGTTCTTAGACATACCTCGAACGCTTCAGGATAATGCATGTAGAATCGGCGATTTTTATTGCAACGAACTAGAAATCGGTATACTGCATCTAGATGGTCATTAGTACTACTACCTGCAGATCAGGTCAGGTGTTTAGGGTCGTTCTAGGTACAAAGGCCCGGCGGCCTTGGAGAAGCCGATGACCAGGCTTCTTCTCTTTTCCTACCTGACTGGTCCGATTTACGAACGTTCCCACGTTATTGATACGGTTACGTTTCACAAAATCGCACTGGAAATCGCGCGTTGCAACTTCGAAACGCTTTTCGCTCCGCACCATTACAGTCCTACATAAATATAAAAGTAGGGGAGGTAAAGCGTATTTACGTCAGCGGATCTATTGAAAGGTTAAAGTGTGCTTTACGTTCATTGAGTACATTCTCCGTTCGAATTATTAGGTTTCTGGCGGAGCCATTCTACTACTATAGCTTTTCACATCAAAAGATTATTTATTGTATATTTCAAAGATGTGTAGAAGATTGCACCCTGTCGGTACTTTGTTCGAAATTGAAACACTTTTATATTCTTACTTTTATCATAATTTCAAACTAATTTGAGAATAATTTAACATAAAAGTTGGTAGTTTTAGGGCCAGTTTACAGAAAATTTAATTGCAATCAAATTTTAATGACGTTGTTAATTTGACAGTTCGCAATGTAATTCTTATGGCAACTTAATCGTGATTAGTTTAATTCGAAATTAAATATTTGATTTGCTTTCTGTAAACCCACCCTTAATGAATTAAATATTTTAAATTGTACCATATTATGGTGAAAATTATGGCGGCAAAGATATGGAAAGTACTTAACATGAACCATCTAAATAAATCTATACTCCTAATTGCTAATTGCAATGTATTGAGGATATTTTTACCGGGGAAGTTAAGAAAGATGAGAAAGTGTTTTCCCAAACAGGTATTAACGAAAAGATAATACTGTTGTAATTTAAGAAAAAGCGAAAATAACGCTTTTGTATCATACGCAAAGGATCAGTTTACTATCATTAAGCGTGTGTGTTTGCTTTCTTTCACGTACTTTCGTAAACATGTTTGTGATACTCAAATAATCGTAAGAAAAAGTTTCTTCACAAGAAAAAATGTTGAGCTGCTGTAGTTGGTCACGTAAAAGTAACGGTTTACTTCAGAAGTCGATTAGCAAAGAATAGTTGTTTATACAGGAATACAGGAAAATATGTAGATTGCTATATGGAACATTTTGTTTTCTTTTGAAGTTATTTGTCGTTTTTATTTTTGTGGAAAATTATATTTGGCTAATTATGAGGGGCTTCTATCTGCATGATCAACAGAGCTTTCATACACTTACACTTTTTGAAGAATCAACTGTAACATTTTAATCAAAATAACATAAATTGGATTCGATTTGCAATTTGTTTTTAAAATAGAACATGAAGAGAGTATTCCAACTTTTACCGTAGAGTTGAGACTTTATAATATAAAAAATCTATTGTGTCTTTGTGTCGATCTATTCAGGGTGTGTTCGACATTACGCTCGGGGCACGCTCTGAGCAGAAGTGTAAGGGAAAGCGAATGAGTTTCAGTGCATGTAAGAGTGAGACAAAGGAGGACCCCGAGCGCTCCGAGTGTGATGTCGAATGCACCTTCAGTGGATGATATGGCTTTGTTGTGATGTTGCGCATTGCGATATTTAGGACCATACATAATTTATATAAATGTATTATAACGTAAGTAGACATCTTCGAAAAACTTACATTAGGGGTTGATTCAACCAGACTATGGATCAACGAATTTATTTATTTGTGTAAAAAACTGATAAATTGATTCAAATAAAACAAATTTACTTTACAAGTTGGAAAAATTATTTTATTATCATAAAATTATACTGTTTGACATGTAGATTGGCATCGTCTTTAAAATTGCAAACTTCCTGTATTAATTTCTAGTTTCTTCGGCGAAACGTTGAAAAGTTTGCGATTTTGAAAGTGTCCCCGAGAAGTAATTACGATATGTTAATCAAATTTCCATAGGATAAGAATCTTGTTTAATTAAAAAATTTATGTTTCACTGCAACCTTTTACATGTATCTCGAAAATATGTAAGTATTCAATTAGTGGACCTTTCAGAGAAATATTTCCTTAACATTCCCGCAGATATGTCATCACGGAACTACTGCAGAGTGATTTGCATAAAATTATAGTATCTCATCAGCCTCTCTCATCGGATCACATAAAAGTTTTCCTGTATCAAATACTTAGAGGTGAGTACGACGTTTGCGGTAGTACTGATAGCTTTCAAGTTAGATTAATGGCTTTACTGATAGGCGCGGGCGTTTATTTATGTGCGACCGATTTGTTACGTAAAGTACATTAATTATTTTTACTTTGAAGTGTTTTAACGTTAGATTGACGCACCGGTTTCTATTTTCTATGTGAAACTTAATAATTAATTTTCGGAATTGACAAAATCTCCCGATCATTTCGGTACTGATAGTACCAACTTGATAGCTATCGATTTTTTTTAATTTGATCAGAAGTTAGTGATATTTGAAATTGGATTAATGATACATTTCATAAATTCTAAAAATAATACATGTTTTTTTTGTTAAGGTTTACTTTTACCTGTTTTCTTAAAGTAATTCTTCATTTTTTCCATCTACGACATACCCTTTACTTCCCAATTTCTTGCAATCTCCACAATGCCCTGGTGCTCCCTGTGTCAGACCTTCTAACATTAAATATTTACTATAATTTGGTAATGAGAAGGTCTTATCTGTTCTTGTTGATTTTCCAACCTTTATACTTTTTGGTGCTTCTGCTGCTACTTCTGTTCTGAAGGTTATCCTTTCTTTTTCTTTTCCAAGGCTTCTGGCGGAATTGCGTACTATGTTGTTGTTTTGATGTAGCGTCTCTTTGTAGTGGAGAAGAATAGCACCGATAACTGTAAGAAGATTGAACAACCCTAAAAAAATTCTGCATCGAGGAACGAAATGTCGACAGAAGAACATCATAGTACGCAATTCGTCCTGAAGCCATGGAGAAAACAGACAACGGCCACGGAAGCCTTCAAGACTTATCTAAGTTATTCCTTCTTGTTCAGTCTTTAATTTTTTTTGTTTTCGTGTTTTCGTATTTTTATTTATTGTTTAATTTAGATCCAAATTGTTCCCCCTCCTTTCGGGTATAGTCAAAATCTGACTATTTGTTTAATATTGGAACTAGAATATGCGTCCTGGTATTTACTTTTGATATTTCATATCCACGCAGTGGATTTGTGGATTTTGTTCCACTTGTAGTACTTCTTATTTAATTTGAATACCTTCAAATTTTTCACAGTTTCTCACAGAATTTTTTAATAGTACTGCTTAGAATTATTCTTTAGGATTCCCATCTAAATATCTCCCATTATAGCAATAAAACTGGCTTATCCTCAATCTACCTTTCCCTTCAGTTATCGATTTTCGGTATTAGAAACAGCATAAGCAATTAAATTTGTTTTAATCCGATAGCATTACAACATTTTATATTTTTTTATTTAGCGTGAGGTTGTTTATGTGAGTCCAAAGTTAATTAATCTCTTATTTGATTTCTAGGACTAAAATATTTACATTCTGCGAGAATACTGCATCGTGATATCAAACCTGGAAACCTTCTCGTAAATAGCAACTGTGTTCTCAAGGTACCCCCAGGCATTGACCCAAAAGATTCGGACTCTAATATTTTCATGCCGTAGATCTGTGATTTTGGTTTAGCCCGCGTAGAAGAACCCGACTCAAGCAAACACATGACCCAGGAGGTGGTGACGCAGTATTACAGAGCCCCGGAGATCCTGATGGGAGCGAGGCACTATACGGCGGCGGTCGACGTTTGGTCGGTGGGGTGCATCTTCGGAGAACTTTTGGGCAGGCGAATCCTGTTCCAAGCTCAAAACCCTGTACAGCAACTAGAATTAATTACCGAGTTATTAGGGACACCGTCATTGGACGACATGAGGTACGCGTGCGAAGGGGCCAAATCACACATGCTGAGGAGAGCGCCGAAACCTCCATCGCTTACGGCTTTGTACACCTTGTCTTCGCAGGCCACGCACGAAGTTGTTCACCTTCTGTGTCAAATGCTTGTTTTTGATCCAGTAAGTACCAATTTGGTATACCACTATTTTCAAACTTTCTTCCCTCCCCATGTTTGAAATCGATCAATTTTCTTAACGTTTCTTTTAATTCCTTAAATAAACTAATAATTGTTTGCCAAAGTCTGTATTTTGTATCATATTTATTTTCAATAATTTAGGGCACTCAGTTATATTGTAGAAGATACAAGATGCAATTATTTTAGTCATATCTTTTGCTTTTCCGTCCGTTCAAAGGATTTGTTAATTCCGGAGGTCCATCTAACAAGATTTTCGCATTCGGGCGATTTTTACCGTTTAATAGAGTGTAGCCTACACATGTCAAAAGATATTTTAGAAATAAGTAAGTAGAACTAACAGAGTGCCAACTTTCAGGTGAATGGCCCAGAAATGATGTGATTCCTCCGTGAAATACTGAATTGTTTCATGTCATGAAATACTTGGACGCAGGAAAATATTTTTTTTTATTGATTTTCAAAAATATTCACCGTGTAATTTCTATTACGAAATGAGCTTTGGCGTTGAATTTTTTTCTGCGTGGAACATACATACCTTTTAAAAGTGTGGTGTCATTTTACTTTTTAATTTGTTTAATTACTTAACCATCATGTCATACATTTCTGATTTAATCATTGATGTGATTTCTACAGAGATCATCATCAAAATAGTTTGAGTTTTTCAATCACATTAATTTGATTTAGAAAAGAACGATACATACTTGCATTAAAAGCGGTTAAGTTTTTATATTGTATTAATTTTATGTTTGTCTTGAGAAACCTAAAAGAATTGGATCTATCGAGAATTTCTCATTCATTATTTGCCTGCAGAGCGCTCTACTCTATTTTAAATTGGGGCCGCAGAAAGGTTTTTTCCTACAGCGAAGGGCAGCACGTTTGATAAAAGCTCTCGGTTGTCAAGATAATTATAAGTCGGCCTTTTGATGATCAAATGTATTAACTTTTATTTCTCTATCGTTACATTTATAATTTCAGGGCCTCTGTCAAAGAACATAAAGTAATGAGTACTATCACAAACTCGTATTAAGGAAAATATTAAACCAAAATTTCTTAGGTTAAAAGCACTCTAGAAAATCAACTACTTAATTATAATTAGCCTCGAAAATATTTAACATTTTAATTTAACTTTCATATATTCTATTCCCGAGTTTATTTCGTAACAAATATTACGTGTTGATTCAAGTTTACAATAATTAAAAAATATATAAATGTATACAAATGACGTAAATTTATTAGCCATTTAATTAAGTATGGAACGTAATATGCAAGTTTGCATAGTCAAGTTAGTCAGGCCCTTGGCAATGGCTTGACGCTGCAAGAAACTAGACTAAAGGTTTGTTCCATTAGGAGGTTCTGAATAGTTCGGAATCGTCCAAAGCATGCATTTAGGCATTGAAGTTGTGCCTTGATGGCGCTGTTGAAACCGGTCATTACTTTGGCGGGCAACTGATTTTGACGGTTCCGAACTAGTTAGAACCTCCTAATGGAACAAACCTTATGTGAAAGATCTGAAAATTCAAATCGGTTCGTTGGAACCAGATATTCTGCGTTGTACGTTGAATATCAAAGGAGATAAAACCATCTATAAGAGGGTCGCAGTCACAGTGAGCAATATACGAATAATTATAAGCAACAGTTCTTTTTTTATGCAAGAGGCTCTTTTAACGCAAGGCTAGAAAACAATGAATTACTATTCTAACGTTATTAGAAGTTAATAAATCATAAAAGGACATTATATAAAGATGCAGATCGAATTATTTGTATGTATATTTTTGCAGGATAAGCGCATATCTGTAGTAGATGCCTTAGCCCATCCATACCTAGACGAAGGTAGATTAAGATACCACTCCTGTATGTGCAAATGTTGTTATACGACCGCCAGCGGAATGCGACAATACACCACCGAGTTTGAAATTACAGCGCCGCAGCCCTTCGACGACCATTGGGAAAGGAAACTCACGTCAGTTCAGCAAGTTAAGGGTATGAGCTTTACTTAATTTAATTAAAAATCCCCCGCCGTGAGGGAATCGTGTCTTCTTTGTTGCAAGTTAGTTTATGGTGTTGAAATGCAACTGTACCTATTTGTAAATATTTAACTTACAAAAGAAAACTTCATCCGATATTTAACTGAAAGTAATAAAGGAATATTTAATTAATTTGTTACAAACAGTGTGTCGCCAAATTCCGTGGACATGGCTTAACCATGGACTCCTGCACTCAAAATAAGATGATTTAACCCAACTTATCTACACCGTGTCGCTAAATTCCATGGACATGGCTTCAGTGGCGCACCCAGAAATTTGTCTTGGAGGGGGCTTAAAAATAATAATAATTGTAAGAATCACGTAAGAGTATATAAGGATATATTAAATAATAAAGATACATAATATGAACTTATACCGAACTAACGTTACCAAATGAAATTAAGTCGGCGTGCTCTTTTTCTTGCAAAATTGAAATTATTTATTAAATTCTAGTACCACATAGCTGCCTCTGGGGGGAGCTTTAGCCCCCTTCGCCCCCCCCCGTGAGTGCGCCACTGCATGGCTTAACCACAGACTCCTGGACTCAAAATAAGATAATTTCATCCAACTTATCTATATCCAAAAGTCACATTTTCAGATGGTTTTAGTAATTTGGAGTAGACAGCTAGTGCGAAAAACAAGGTTACCACAACACAGATTTCACAATAACTTCTGAGGTTAAGAATTCATTAGGAAACTTTTTCGTGTCTTTTTAATTTTTGATACTTCTTACGGTTTGGTTACAAAATAGAAAAATCTAAATGACTGCAGCGTCTCTTATTAAAAAAAAAAAAAAACCCATACACGAAGGACAAATGCCTTTTATATGGATAACTAATTTATTTTTAGAAAGAGTCATTCATTAGTGAACGTTTTTGTGTCTTTGCAAATTTTTACACTTGTTATGGCTTAGTCAAAAAAAATAGAAAAATCCAAATGACTGCAGCATGCTTTCTTGCAAGCACTTTTAATATAGAATTTTAATTTACTAGGCTGTACACGGGAGAGCAAATACTGTTATATACATACTAAAGTACAAAGTATATTCTAGTGTTGTTTTAAACACGGCAGCCGTTCTTTGGATCAGAAAACAAGATACTACTCAAATAAATTAGGAGCAATACAGAAAAGTTAAAGAGATTGAATATACTTTTACGTTGAATCTTTATGTTCGAGAAAATTGTGACCATATTGAACATTTTTTTGTAAATCTATTAAGGTTTTTACTTTTCAAGAATAAAATTAACTTTACATCAGTGTTTCTTTGCAAAGAGCTCGTTTTAGAAAAAGTGCGCTTTTGTGTCTTAAGTTTTTTTATTTTGTAACTAAATTGTAACAAATGTCAAAAGTGGCAAAAATATAAAAATATATTGTTTTATTAAAAGTGTCACTTTTGGTCCAGCAAATTTTGGGAGACAAAAAACACTTAATCCGAATAAAACACTATTTTTTCTGCAACCGAAAGAACCGGATTCAAAATAAAATTAAGATGATTTCTTGATTTTTGTTTTCAATTTTATTTATTCTGTTAAATTGACAAGTAAACGAGTCAAAACGTATTTACAGTAATTTCAAGTCGAATTCTCATCGACCGAAAATGTTTGAATACGAAGATAATGAAATTGATACACCACCAGAAATTTTAAACCGTGCAAAAGAAGTTGTTTAATAAATTTTTGAATAAATAATTCACAAAACAAATCTTAACTAAAAATGTTGAAAGTAAAAAATTCCTAGTATTAAAAATGCTTTTCATTCTAGGAACTAAAAGTGTTGCCTAAGCATTACACACTTCTACTCCCGAGTAATGAGTATTAATCACTCGAATGAATTGCAACACGAGCGAAGCGAGATTAATAACCATTATTACTCAGTCGTCGAAAAATATACCATTATGCATGTAGGAAGTATTTGTTTTTCTGTACAGCCTATTTAAGTGTACCTGTTTTCAATAAGAAACGCTGCAGACTTGAGTTAAATCATCTTATATTGAGCCCAGGAATCTGTAGTTAAGCCACGGATTTAGCGACACGCTGTATAATTTGTATGTTTATAATTCATAAGTTTCAAAATCTAAATTTACATACGCAATTTGTTTTATCAGAATTCATTATGATTTAGTTATTTCAAAGTTAGATTTAAAACAATTCTCTATAATAAAATAAAAAGTTGAATGTTGAATGTTAGTTAACAAGTTAAAAAAAATATTCTGCTTACTTTGGCTCATTTTAATATCTTTCATACTCATTTAATCAACGTTATACGACATCTTTTAATATTGAGATAAACAGTATTAACACTTAATTGTACTATATTTACCCGATGTTTATAGTATAGGATTACAACTAATTAATATCCAACTAGGGATATCTCGTAAACTTTAAGAGACACAAAGACGCTTATACAGCGTGTCGCTAAATTCCGTGGACATGGCTTAACTACAGATTCCTTGACTCAAAATAAGACGATTTAACCCAACTTATCTATATCCAAAAGTGCTTCGTTAAGGCGGAATTCTGCTTCAAAGCAGATAACTTTAATTAATTAATTTTTTGAAAGAGTCGTTCATTAGGAATTTTTTTTGTATCTTTGTAAATTTTGATATTTCTTACGGTTTAGTTACAAAATAGAAAAATCTAAGAGACTGCATTGCCCCTTTTTGAAAACAGGCATAATCTAACGGGTGTGCAATAATTATTGTAGTGGTGGATGGCCATGAAATCAAACATTTTTAACTAATTATCGTTTCAAATTACAATAAAACATTAATTACTTACATAAATAAGAATTTATTTGTTTTTTGACAGTCGATATTTGAGGCGTCAATTCAACGATGCATTGTAAAAATCGATGCCTGTTACAAGCATAACTAATTTATTTTCAGAAAAAGGTGTTCATTAGTAATCATTTACATCTTTTGATATCTCTACGGTTTAGCCACAAAATAAAATAATCTAAGTGGTGCGGCGTCCTTTTTTGAAGAACAAAATAAATTACTCTTAATTAATTGCTTATTGTTTGTCAAATTTGTAAAATTCATTAAATGGATAATAATGGTTCTAACGTACACTTTTATGAACAAACAGACATGTTACTGGTTTTAGGATTTTGTGAAGGAAATTGTCGTAAGAGCGTCAGAGTTTACAGGGAAAAATTTCCAAATCGTCGCGTACCTAATCACAAAACATTTACAAGCGTATAAAGACGTCTTCGTGAAACAGGACGTTTTTAAATATTGCCCACATTAAGTATTTCATAATTTGTCCTGTAATTTCAAATCCTTTCATAATAGAAATTTTTTGATGGTATCCTGGGAATGTGTAAACACATACTGATCGAATTTACACAAAATAATCCAAACCTCAGACAGAAACTGTAATTTTGCCGGCCTGTGTTATAATCAAGCGGCGGGGACTTGGTGGGATTGTACGGTGAATGACCTAATTAAAGCGCAAAAACTGAACAAAATACGTAAACAGTAGTCAATGGCGGATATCGCCTGGCGCTCCCTAACTGAAATAAAATAAATATCCACACGTAACTTTACGTACCATCAAGCACGCACCGCACCTGACTAAGCGATCGAACTTTGGACCGCTGTCCCGCCGCATAGTTATAATTTGTTTAGTAGAGTGTATTTTATAAACAAATACATATCAGTACTTTCTAACATGTTTCTGTTTATTACAAACTTATCCATAGACGTAAAAAGTTTTGTGCATGTGAATCATGCAAGTGTATCATTGAAGGTAGGGACTGTCATTGTGGAGTGTAAAAAACGTCGGCGAATAATAAGTATTACCTCTTTCTATAAAACGAAAGGCGGTTATTTTGTGGCTAAACCGTAAGAGATATCAGAAGATGCAAAAGTTTACTAATGAACACCTCTTTCTGAAAGTAAATTAGTTATGCTTTTAATAGACATTTGTTTTCCGTGTGCAGTCTACTAGTACTAGATTATACTTGTTTTCAAAAAAGCACAATGTAGTCTCTTAGATTTTTCTATTTTGTAACTAAACCGTAAGAAATATCAAAAATTACAAAGACACAAAAAAGTTTCCTAATGAACGACTCTTTCAAAGCCATCTGGCTAACACAAAAAAAGTTATTGTAATATCTGAGTAGTGGCAACCCTGCTTTTTATACTAGCAGTCCACTGCAAATTACCAAAATCATCTGAAAATGTGAATTACGTTCCTGTGGACCCTTATACCAAAAATCATCCAAATTGATTCAAGAGTTTTTCTGTTATAATCAAAATAAATTTTTTTTTCAAAGACTTTGAAGTAGAATTCCGGCTTAACGAAACACTTTTGGATATAAATAAGTTGGGATAAATCGTCTTATTTTGAACCCAGGAATCTGTGGTTAAGTCATGTCCACGGAATTTAGCGACACCCTGTATAAGAAAAAAGTTGTGCTATTCTGGAGACTAAGAATGTGCAAAAAATATTCATTCATTTCTGAAATATCTTCAAAAATCTGAAAATTCTCTATTTCGAAAATCTGGAATATTTTGTTTATTTATTAAGATAGAGCCACACAAGCAAAGTGTGCCATCGTCGTATTCAGATTTTATTTTTACATCACATGATACGAAAATTCAACCTAAGAGAAGAAAACAGTTGACAGTCGTATAGTCGTATAATCTGCGAACAGTGTTGCCAGATTGGGCGAAATTTCGCCAGTTGTGCCATCTTTATATGACATTCGGTGTAAGAAAAATCGGTTTGGCGATTGGCGTAAAGTTTGAGCTACTTTTTCTTATTTCAATTTCCTTTTAAAACATTTAAATGCAGCACATAATCACTTGCTCAAAAAAATAAAATGTTTTTTCCACGACTATTTAATAATATTGTCATTACTAAATACTTCTTAATTTAGTAATGACGTTCATTACTCAATGGCCCGTTGAATAATACGTTCATTACTCAATGGCCCGTAGAGTAATAACTTCAAATTTCACGGCTCATATCATAGCTACCACAAATGAAAATAATCAAATAGGTGCACTGCCTACAAACGTCAGATTTGCATTGTCTATAAACGTCAGATTTGTTTTCGTATTTTTATTTATTTTATTTCCCTATTTTCATTAATAGTCGTGGAAAAAGTATAGTATTCTACTCCCGAGTAATGGCTATTAATCACTCGAATGAATTGAATTTCATTCTCGTGATTAATAGCCGTCATTACTCGGTCGTTGAATAATATACTATTGTATGGTATATAAAGACGTAATAATTCATTTTGACAGTTGTTAAAGCGAACATTTGCCCATTAGAAAATAGGATTCCAAATAGGTATCGCTTACTTTAGTAAAAAAAGGACAATTTTGACCACTGTCAAATTAATTACATTGTATGACTAGAAAAAGATTCTTTTGTGTTTTTTATCGCCACCCTCTATCTGAAAATTTTAATATTGTAATATTGTATTTATATGCTGTTTTATTATTTCAGAAGTACACTACATGTAAATTGACAAATAAACAAATTTTGTTTATTTGTCCCTAAGTTCAGCTAAAATTGCCTTTTTCTAGAATTATTTTTTCACTGCCTTTCTTAAGTTTAATTGTCTGTAGAATACAGCACACCATAATTTTCTATGAATGAAACAATTCGATGTCTCGTGTTTTCCATACGAGCACTTTTGCTCTTGAGTATTTGTGAAATTGGGCTACTTTTTGTGAAACGTTTGGCTATATTCTTCAAGGAAAATCTGGCAATCCTGTCTGCGAAACTGTCAATCCTAACCTATTTTTCCTGACAGTATTTAGATTGTCCATTGAATTTAATATAAAATTACCGAATTTTGTGAGTAGGTCTTTAATTAGTTGTAACCCTGTGTAGGCTTGAAGAACGGACCTTTAACGTAAAAGGTTTTATGTATTGATGACTTGTTACGTTAACGCCGTCTGTCTCAATTTATAATATTTACTAATTTACTGCACTACCTAGTTCTATAGTTTATGGCTTATTAAATGTAAAAAAAGGATTCCTTTTCTTGTTCTGCATATCTCTACCTCACAACATCTTTTCGTTTTAATTAAAATAAAATTGTTTTCGATGGGAAAGATAGTATCATAGTCAACAATACTTTGATAACAACTAGGTATAAAAATAAAAATATCATGCACCGTTTTCTTATTATCATATCTTTATTATATTTACTCTAAACGAGCGCTAAAGGTTTCCTCAATAATCGAAAAAATAAATGTTGCTTTTATTGAAGAATTTTTTGTTACGAACATTTTTTCGAGGGGGAAATTTGTTAGTACCATCTCCTCCCATTTTTAACAGGCGAACCTCGAAAGTCAAAGTTCTAATGACTTTACTTGATAATTGACTGGATTAATTACTGATATGAAAGCAAAATGGTATGCCATAAAAATTTTTTGGAAATCAAACATCATAAAAAATATTGTTGATTTGTGAGGAAGACAAATTCACATCACACAGAAAAAGAAAGCAAGAGTTTGTTTTCCAAGATACATTTTAATTTATGTGACTATCAAAGTTTCTTAAAATTAAATTAGAAAACAGTAAATTTTTTTCCAAGATACATTTTAATTTATGTGACTATCAAAGTTTCTTAAAATTAATTTAGAAAACAGTAAATTTTTTTCCAAGATACTTTTAATTTATGTGACTATCAAAGTTTCTTAAAATTAAATTAGAAAACTAAATTTTTTTTTAATAGTTTTTTTACTTCGTCCTTAACCCGATCATCTCATTTTAATCAAGTATGAACTTACTAGATAATAAATGAAGAATCCATCTCTCATCTCATAACTCATAAGTTTGAATATGTTGACACATATTTCATATAATTTATGCACAAACTACTAAAAGTATGTACGCTTGATAAATATTGTATGCTTGTTTTCCCGTTGGAAATATTAAACACTATTATTTATCAGCAATCTCGCATAACCAAACACAGAAATATAATTAGAAGCAAAACCGAGTACACTCAAATACTTTCACTGTGTGGGAGGTATTTGTAATTTGCACGAATAGAGACTGTAAAATTTATAGTTAAATAATTTGCTGTTTACATAAAGTGCCTCTAGTGTGTCGAAATGTATGTACAACGGTGGCGAAAAGTCATGCAACAAACAAGAACAATATGTAAAGAATTTTACAATTTTGCTATACAAAATCTGATTTTTTTTGTCGCCATTGCATAAATAAATCAAAAAATGATCTCTTGCCATAATTAGCTTATATCCGTAGAAACGTATTTCGACAGCTTCGATTGGCTTATACCAATCAAAAATTTCATGAAGCGCTTTTAACTTGTGTGTGTGCTGCAGATGGTAACTTAGTTGCCGAAATGCGTATCTACGAATATAAACTAATCGTGGTAAGAGATTAATTGTTTGATTTATTTATTTTTAAACCACTGTCCTCCTTTACTATTCTGAGTCATCATATAAATTATGTTATTATTGTATTTCTTTTATTTATTGTAATGCTATATTTTTTTGAGAAAAAGAAAAACATTTACACATATATTTTATTTATTATTATCTGATTCAGACACCTCAAAGTCATCGCATTAAGTGAGCATCTACTTTAGAGGTAATTGGTGGAAAGTGAGAACATAGGCAATGTAACTGCCAGAAAGCGATATAGGCACGTAAAAAAATATGGGGAAGCCTAGCGTAGGCATGGCGTTTCCCCACTTTAGAACATAATGCACTTAATACATTTTAATCTTCAATTTTCTACGTTATTTGTTCTCATTGAATTTCTATGATCTCAGTTTCAGTCAATTACCGGTATGTGTATGTTTCTGTTTCAGAAAAATAATGTGAATTCGTTAAATTCAATAAAATCTTCCTTAGGTTTAGCCTAGTTACGTACAGTCATCCAGAAAAAAGATGTCTCCCCTACCGAGTACGATAGTACTATGCCGAGTAGGCGGACAAACGAGTGGAAGGAGCTTAACATTTTATGGGGGAGACGTCTTTTTTCTGGATGAGTGTACCTCAGATGACTTTTTGTTGTTAACTTCTACTGATGAGGTCAAAATTAGATCGAAACATGCTGTTAAATTTCAATACACTAATCGCGTTTTTTCTCTTTGTTTTTTTCAGAGGAGATGCATAAATTTATTGCGGAGCAACTGAACACAAGTAGGGTCCCTTTGTGCATAAATCCGCAATCGGCGGCATTCAAGAGTTTCGCCAGGTAAGACGGCAGCCGACGCCGAAGAGCAACGCAGCGCCATTGCATAGGTGACCGCACACTTTCCATTTGGTGTACGTTGTTACGCACTCTATATATTCTTTTATTGTTATTCTACTCGCCAGTCTCTCATAATTGTTTCATGCGCTTTTAACATAATTTTCACGCACAGTTCTTAACGCTTCATCATTGGACATAATTCTAGTTCTTTTATTCGGGGGTTCGTGTCGCTCTATGAATTTAATACGGTTTCTAGAATAATAATAACAAAAAACTTCAAGTACAACAGATTTTTTTTTCAAGTCATGGTCATGGCATTACTTTATCGTTCTAGTTTTAAAGACGATCCGAGACAATAAAAGTAATGATTCTTTTTCCCTGTGACATTATCGTTGATTATGGCTGTACATACATTGCACAAATTAGTCACTTATTTGGTTATTTACTTAATGTTCATTTTGTTTTGTGTGCAAAATATTTATATATGAAAGTTTCAATTAAAGTTGAATTATATTTTTCAATGGAAAAATAGAAACCTTGCCGTTAGTAGATATATGTTTTGAATTTCATATTTGTAAACTTCCATAAAAATCGTATTTTTAAATAGGTCAAAATTTTCAATTGTAAATTTATGTGGAATGCACGAATTCATTGCATTTTAGCATTGTCAAGCGTTATGTCACGTATGAAGTAAGTGATAGTTCAGGCTACTAAAAAAAATGTAAATAACGAAACGTTTACATATGTAAGCAGTACTACCTAAATTTACCCATTATCCCATCTGTTATGTATGTAAAAAAAGAGATGGGAAACATAAAACTATGAGGAAACATTAAATCTGCTAATTATTTTGAAATAGATCAATTACTATTGATTTAATTGTACAGTACAGATTATTATTATTTTTTTTAATCAAACTGTAATTAAATTGATGTTCTGGACTTATTTCACCTAAATTCTCAGTGATTTGTACCATTTTACGATAGTAGAACTTACCTGTACTTAAATTTCGAAATATTTTGCGAGTATTGATATGAAATTATACAGGATATCCCAAGTGGAATGGCCTATTAAAAGCTTTCGGAGAAGGAAACATACAAAAATTCCGAAAATTAATACACTGCCCTAGGAGAAAGTGATCTTTCAGATTAAAACATTTTCACTTTTATATCACTTCCGGTTATACCGGAAGTCGCCGTTAACTTTCTTATTTTAAATGGAATGCTATATTTTTTATTGCAAATTCTGATTCTACACATTATTCTAAATAAAAAATGTTGAGGCTTCCATATACTTAAATGTAACTGATTTTGAGATATTTTCAAACTTATTAAAAAAAATTGTTTTGGTGCCCTTTCATCTAAGAGAATGTATTTACGACGCTCAAATTTCAAGATTTAAGTGGAATGTCGTTTGAAACTATAATGTTCAGGCTGCTTTCAAATCATATCTTAATTATCCCTGAGAAATTCACAGGCTGGTCACAATATGGTGTCAAAGCTCATTATGTTTAACTGCCCAAAGCTCAATTTTCCTAAATGGAATACCCTGTACATTTTTACATCAAGAGATACAGAATCAAGTTCTACATCGATTAGTATTAGCATTTCTTATGTCTATTTCTTTTAGTTTCTTGCTAAAGTAAGTCGATTAAAAAAATTAAGTTCGTAAATAAAATTTTTACCAAAGTCTCCAACAAATTGAATGTTTAAATATTAACAACAAAAGAAGGAGACGAAGTCTTCACTTATTGTTCATTTAACATCTGATGCCTGAAACTGAAATGCGCATAGAAAAACATTGAAAAAATTCTTACATACACAAAAGTATTTGGAAACAATTCAGAGTATTAAGAAAAAGGTAGTACATTAATTTATTTAAACAGTCATATTTTAATTATAAATTAATAGCGATACCAATGAAATTCAGTCGCTTTAGATACATAGTATGGATCAAAAGTTTCCGGCCTATTCAAGTTACAACACATCACTTCAGCCCCAATCCTCATCCCCAATTTCAGAGCAAAGTTTGATATTTGTACCTCGAATAGATTTGTGTAAGTGCTTAGAGAAAATTTGTGATTTTATTATTACTTATTGACGATTTAAAAAGCATCGATTTTTGTCCTTACTACGTATGTTCATTTTTCTAGCTCGTCATACATGTTTCATTTTTGTATGTTTTTAATGTGATTATTTTTTTGCTTACTTCAGACTATAAGCAGCAAATTATAAATAAAATTGTCGCTGGTACCAACCTTCAATATTATCTGAATTTAGAGGTGCTTTATATATATAGTATATGACATAATAAAATGTTCCATTAATTATTATGCGATAATCTGTTTACAGTTTTTCAATTTTTTTTTCTAAAAGTGTATTTGATTTACGGTGTTGTAATTATTAAAAAAAAAACAATATAAGGAAAGCTCAAATGTAAATAAAAATTTATAAACACGTAATTCAAGTCCAACATGTTTCAATTTTTTTAAAATTTATGTTTAATCAGAGAATTTTGGTTAATTAAATGCCATCATTACAACTTTTATGCTTTAGGAGCCGTTTTTTACGTTGTCACTTTTCTACTACAAGTCAAATTAATTACGAATAAATGGTTTAAATTTGCAAAAAAAGGCCCATGTAACACACAAATAATTTTATTGAAATTCTCTGATTAAATAAACAAAGGAAAAACAGGTTTATTAACAGTGGTATAGAAACATTTTACTCACATTGTTAGGGCGGGCGGCCACTGAACGCGAAACTAAGCTAAGCTGAGCGAAACTAAGTTTTTTGAAAATTAGCTCCAACGTAATTTTACACGGACGTGGCAACTAAAGCTAAGCGAAGCTAAGTTAGGATAGCAAAGATATAAGACAGTGTTTATCTTCGCTCGGTTGCTTCGTCCGCATAAGATTACGTTGGAGCTAACTTTCAAAAAACTTAGTTTCGCTCAGCTTTGCTTAGTTTCGCGTTCAGTCGCCGCCCGCCTTTATTTTGCAAATTTCTGACACTTTAATTTCTAAGTAGTCCAGTTTTGGAAAAAGAAACACTGCATGTTATCTTAGATTTTCAGTTTTTACTTAGGTACTCCTAAAAAAAAAAAACTACTTTCTGAGCACTGTTACACCACCTTTAATTCTGTTTGTTTCAATCAAAGAAAAAAAAAGTAAATAGTAAAATGACGTACACCAAATGGTCTCAGTGTTCTTTTATTATTTTAATGTTATACTAATAAAACAGAAAATACAAATTGATTTCCATGCTGGCGCGAGCGTAACTGTATTTAGTAGGATTTGGTTTGTTTAGAAGTTTCCAAGAAGCCTTTGTAGTTTGAATTTGCCAAGTAGTTTTCTCTTCCATATCTGTGTTTCTCTTCATCTTCCAAGCTTTTCGCTTCATTGACTTTTACACTACGTCTTTTTTTTTTGCTAAACTAACTGCCGAGTTCAAAAAGAGATGTGGACAAACGGGCTGCGCCCAAAAGACATTATTATGTACTTACTTATAGAATACATAGTAATGCATGGAGATCAGTAACACCGTCCTGTACAGAATTAACCTCATAAATGCACATTAATTAAAATGTTGGCGGGCTCAAGTAAGATGATGGTTGTTATACAGGAAAGAAAAAGTTTGCGCTCCTTTCAAGAAGACCCTAGAAATTCTTTTATCACCCGTCATTTTTCTGTGTGCTGCGTGACTACGCTTTGTTTTAGGTCAGTGCTTTTAGTTATTTCTATATGTTCCTATATATACAGATACTTCAGTTATTGTTTTTTTATCATTTGCAATTTCATTTTAGCTTCAAAATACCTAATTGTTGGAAGATTCTGTCGTTCATGTTTCATACCATTAAAATTATTGCGATTCGTTTTTTATACTCTGAAAATACCGTAGGATCAAAAATACTTAGTTTATAATCTCAATGTGATGTTTGACAATTTTATTATTACACTCATTGTTTGATTCCAAGTGGATGAGTACGTTTTCTAAAAAAAACCCATACCACTCAGCAATTTTGTAAACGCCTTGCGATTGTATTTGGTTTAGGGTTTAGTCACATTATAGCAATCCGATAGAATTCCTAGTGTTCTAGATAAATATAATCAACTTAATTTCAGTTCGAAACAAATTTTAAAAAGATATTAATTAGAGATGCAGCGGATAGTACTTTGGCCGGATAACTGGATACCGAGTATCCGGCATACATCCAGGCCGGATGACCGGCCAAATTTATTCGGCTTACACAAACAGCACAAGTTAGAAATTGTATGACACTATTTCTGATCGTTACTCTGGCAGTTTTAATTTTTCATCGTAGCTACTGAGGTAGTAGCCTTTAATATGTATTTAGATTACCTTTAAAAAAAAAATTAATGTAAATTTCATGGTTTCCGATTTTAATTTAAAATCTAAAGTGTTCTATTTCGAAACCTTTAGCTAAAATTGCAGATTCTTTGATGATCAGTAACCAGAAGCCAGCATGCGGTATCCGGCCGGATAGCAAAAATGTGATCGGATACCTGACAGTCGCCGGATATCCACTGCATCTCTACTTTTAATAAATACCGTATGATTCATAAAATTTCAAATCTCGAACGGCCGTGGAATATAATTTTATGTCGTAGCTAATAAAGGGTGTAAATTTAAGAGTGCCTCTGTTTTGTACGTAATTTATATCAACATCGACAATTAAGTAGCCATGAAAAATATGTTAAAATATTGTCTAATGTCAGGAGTTTTAATTAGTATGGAGCGTTGTTCGATTGCTGTTAAAGTGAAAACTAGAATTTGTTTTGCAATGTGCTTCAATTTTACAAATACAGAGGCAGTTCCATACAATTTTATGGACTTTTGCAATTGGACTTTAAGTAAACACTGAAATTTTATTAATGATTTAATAATGAGCGAGTAATCCCATTTTGTTTTGGAAGGTGTAGGCAATAAACTAATTGATTGATGTTGGGCACCCGAAAACCCTCAAATTTTCTTACAATGACCTCTGCACCCATTAAAAGTTAGTGTTTGGTGCGTTTTTTGTTCAAGATTAATAATTTAATCCTAATGGAAATTATTTAATTAAAACACTTATACTTTGTTATTCCACTAATTTTATTGAGTTGTGACTAGTTTCGACATAACATGTTACACTTCCACAAAGTAACGGCCGCCAGTATTAATTTCCTGAAAGAATTTAATCCTACTTGTTCGAAAATAAAAATGGAGATGCGGTTACTGTTAACACAGAACATTAACATTTTCTCATAACAATTTTCTCATGAATACTATGGGTGCTCTACACCAGTTGGATTTACCTACGGATGCTGTATGGTTCCAACAAGACTATGCTAAACCACACACACACCTCAAATGTTAGTTTAAATGTTTCGAGGAAATGCTTCCTGGTCGTTTGGCCCCCCCGTTCATACGATTTATCGCCTCTTGATTACTTTCTTTGGGGTTCTCTCAAATTAAAAATTTCTATAGAAACAATTAATAAGCAACATCAGGGAAGTCATTGTAAATGTTCCAGTATAAATATGTCAACGAATAACGAGCAATTTTTTAAAACTTGCGTAGATTTGCCTTAACAGCAGTGGAAAACATTTAAACAATGTTTTTTTAAATATCAATTGTTTTGATAAAAACTTTAATGTTGTTTAATTTAATTTGAAATACATTTTTCTATTAAATTGCGTTGTCTTAATAAAGAGTGTCTCAGCAAGAACTTGAATTTCGAATCGCGCGCCAATTCTGTCTGTCAATTGTTGATTCAGCCATACAATGCATTAATAAATTTTTTAGATTAGAGGAGTCTATGAAAAGTAAAACCTAAATCGTAGCTTAAATGAAATTAACTTATGTCAAAATTGAAATGTCAAGATACATTTGACGATAGTAGAAAAAATCTTCCAGTTGAATACATAAGGCTTTGTTAAAACTCTTTAACATGATAACGACTAATTCTAGTGTTCAAGAGCGTTTAAACAACTAACAGATTTGACAGGGGTCGTGAAGCAAATGTCAGAATAAAAGTTTCGAATCAAGCTAAGAGTCTGATTTTGTTTTTCATAGCCTCCCCTTATCTAAAAAATATATTAACGCACTGTATTTGGTATTTGTTTAATTAAAACATTTATTGGAGTTTGCAGCTAAGCGTTCGCCACCTGGTGTCAACTAAACAAACCCTTGTATGCTACATAACATCTCGTGTTTTGGCGTCGATTCTGAGTATATGATATAACAGGATTGTGTTATATGTGATATTTACATTAAATCAACTTGTGTATTTGTATTGGTACGCACTTAAACACGTGCATTACAAAAATTCCGAATAGCTTACAGAGGTTCAGATTTATCCGCGATAGCGCTGCGATCTTAAAATCAAACGCCAATAGCTTGGAAGAACGTTTTACTTTTTTGAAAATAATGAAGGAGCCACCGTGACTGTCGACGGCAATCGTTACCGGCTCATGTTGACAGACTTTCTCATGCAAGAATTGGACGGAATGGACTTAAATGAGATGTAGTTTCAACAGGATGGCGCCACCTGTCACACCGCACGCGATTTAACTTGTTGCGATTTAACTTCTTTGGATTATTTTCTCTGGGGTTTTTTGAAAAGTAAGGTCTCTGCGAACCACCCTGAGACAACTGAGGAACTCAAAGAGGAAATTGCACGCCAAATTCGTGAAATCCAGTAGCCCTTACTGCAAAACAGAACAACGGTGGCCATTTAACAGATATTTTGTTTCATGTGTAAATGTCATTACTACCTTTGTACATATCAAGAACAAAATGTAAATAAAACGTTAAATTAATATATTTTATTAAGTTTTTAAAATTCAAGTTCTTGCTGAGACACCTTTATAAGCACCTGAAATAGGGGCACTCTTAAATTTACACCCTTTACTAACACATTTTGTTAGTATTTCGACATTTTTAACTTTAAATTTATTTACTTTAATTTTGTATTATTTTTAACTCTAATAATTAATTTGTTCCCAATCGATTATACTTTAAATTAATAATTTTAATTGTGTTTTTACATGCACGTGTTATTTGGTACATGGACGGTCTAATTCTAATATCCCGTAAGTGAATGGATGGAAATTTTACAGGAGAAGCTTTTTTTTAGGTTTTAAATCCCAATACATAGAATTTAAAAAGTTACAAAACTCTTTATACAGTGACCGCCAAAAAGTTCGCACCATATGGGAAATTTTTTTATAAAACTTCTTGCGCCAATAGTTTGTGCATGTTCTATAACCCAATATAAGCAGGACAGATCCGGTGAGCAGTTCTTAGTGTGGCTAAAAATGGTGCCTATTTAAAATACGAAAATTTTAAAAGTGTTATAATTTGGAATTGTTCGACATATTAGACAAAATTTCAGTGGGATCTGATAAGCTATTGCAAATTGCTATGTGTCACTTGGTACTCAAACAAAATTTTCTGTGGTATAATATTGCAAGAAAAAGAAGATTTTTCATTTTCTCAGTTTTGTTCAAGAAGTGAAGCGGTAAATAGGCATTTTTTGGTATTTATCTCTCACGAATAGTTAGTTTACTTATTTATATCCATAAAAAATATTTAAAAAAATCAAATCTGCCGTTGGGTTCTTAACTGTTGCACGCACAAGAAAATTTGAGACTATTTTTCATGTTTCTGGTGCAACGCTTTTTTTACATCAAATTTTGATTTTTAAAGTTGCTTCTTGTCCGATGAAAATCGTATCACAAAATCTTTTAAACGGACACTGACGAAGCTGTCGAACGACGGCGAAACGTTAGGTGTTTGTCCGCTATTTAGTGTCCGTTTAAAGGATTTTGTGATACAATTTTAGTCGGACAAGAACCAGCTTAAAAATAAATAAAAACAAAATTTTAGGTAAAAAAAAGCCTTGCACCAGAAACGTAAAAAATCGTGTCAAATATTCTTGTGCATGCAACAGTTAAGAACCCAAGAGCAAATTTGATTCTTTTAAATATTTTTTGTGGATATAAATGAGTAAGCTAACTACTCCTAAGAGTTAAACATCAAATGCCCATTTACCGCTTCACATCTTGAACAAAACCGAAAAAATTAAAAATCTTGTTTTTTCGAAATATTATGCCGCAGAAAATTTTGTCTGAGTACCAAGCGATACATTTTGCAGTAACTTATCGGATTCTACTAAAATTTTGTCTAATATGTCCAAAAATTTCAAATTATAACACTTTTTTAATTTTCGTATTTTAAATAGGTGCTATTTTTAGCCACACTAAGAATTGTTCACCGGTTCTGTCCTGCTTATATTTGGTTATGGAACTACTGGCGCAAATTTTTTTTTAGAAAAATCAATAATAAAAACTTTTCCCATATGGTGCGAACTTTTTGGCGGTCACTGTATACCGGGTGATTCAATTTGGTATTCGGAGCGCTGTAACTTTTTTATTATTATTTTTAGGAAAACGACATTTGGTATAAATAATATAGGCATGAAACAATATGTACCACTTCCGGTTTAAGCGGATATGGTTTTAAGTAAAATAATTTGAATAGGACACCCTATATATTTTTGCATTTTTGGAATGTACAGGTAATTCTGGATCGAAATGATGTAAAATATTCCATATACAGGGTGATTGAAATTCGGGGGAAACATGGGGTTTCCCTTATAATAAGAGATAGAAAATGGTTAAATGGAGGCAAAGTTGCGAAATTTCATACTGATTAATAATGTGTCAAGAAATTTGAAATATTTCGAAGAGTTTCTTCGTAATCGAAAATCGAACATAACTTCTCTATTTATGACTTTTTCAAAATCTATGAAAACATTCCTAATCAGCAAGAAATTTGGCAACTTTGACGCCATTTAACCAATTCACTGTCTCATATAACAAGCGAGATTCCCATGCATCCCTCGAATTTCAATCACCCTGTATATGGAATATTTTACATCGTTTTGATCTAGATTACCTGTACATCCCAAAAATGCAAAAATATACAGGTTGTCCTAGTTAAGTTTTCTTACTTCACGCCATTTCCGCTTAAACCGGAAGTGGTACATATTGTTTCATGCTGTCAAATAAACTATTGGTAGGCCTATGTTATTTACTACAAATGTCAATTTCATAAAAGTAGAAATAAAAAAGTTATAGGGATGCGAATACCAAACTGAATCACCCGGTACATAACATGTGTCCAACAATTATTGTAGTCCTGGGTGGCTGTGGGGTCAAACATTTTTAACTAATTATTGTTTCAAATGGCAAGAAAACATTAAATACGTAAAGAAACATTTATTTGTTGTTAATATTTGAGACGGCAATTCAACGATACGAAGTAAATTTATGTTTGATTCTACAGCCACTCAGGACTACAATAATTGTTGAACACATGTTATCTATATTTTAGGTATAAATAATGTTAATTAAAGAGTTTTGTAACTCCTTGAATTCTATTAGCATTTAAAACCTAAAAAAAGGTTCTCCTGTAAAATTTCCACGCATGCACTTACGGGGGTATTAGAATTAGACCGATGATATGTTCTAAGCTAAATCATTAGCTCTTTCTTCACAGCCGCCTCAGATCTGATCAGATGGAGTATACTTACTTACATACACTGTCTTACGAAAAACGCCCCAAGTTATTAAAGGCTCATTTTAACAAACGAAAAGGCAAATAAAGTGAGACTAAGAACACTATAAAGTGAGTCCTGTTTCTTTTTTTTTTTAATTACTTTCAAGGTCAAACGACTGCCAACTTTATTTTTCAAATGGCTCCGTATATTATTTTTTATTATTGTATCTGGCAGATTTTTTTCTAAATCCAATGATGTGCAACACTTCGATGTTTAGAAAACATTTTTCGTAAAAAAAAGGAACAAACTAGTCTATTTCGTAAAACGTGCTTTTTATAAAAATATTAAAGTTTGCAGTGAAAACAATATTATTGAGCGTTATTTTTCACAGTTGTTTCAAGTTGCCAAGTACTTCTCTTATGCCCGGTTGCACCGACCGTGGTTAGCAGTTAATTAACAAACACGAGTTTATAAATCAGTTGTTAAAGATATATTCATTGCACGAACATTTGTTAGCGTTAACTTCAAGTTTGTTAACCGTATTTAGCTAATCACCCAAAATTGTCTGATTAGCGAACTAACTTATGATTAACGTTGACAGCTTGCGTATTGTGTTATTCATTGTATTTTATAATAAAATACAAGTAATAATATTAGTCTTGATGTGTGTATATTTAATTAGAACGTGTTGTCTTATTTAAGGGTTTACTGTGAATATGTCAACTGACAGTGAAGCCTCGAGCACTTCTTCTGATGAAGAACTATTGAATCTAATAAATTTACTTCCCAAGCCAAAACATTATAGGCCAAGAAAATAAAATAGCAACAGTAGATACTACATATTTGCATTTACAACTTACTTTGTCATCAGCTTGATCTTTTCTCAATTTTCTTTTAAAATTAATATATGCTGTTATTAAGTCAATTACCTGTCGTTCTAGACATCTAGACACATTGGTGGTAACAGAATTAAATTGAGTTTGAATACTTTGCCAAGCTTCAGACTTCTCTTTTAAAGAAATTCCATCAGTTTTCTTGCTTTCTATTATTGAAAAAAGTTATTTGTAATAATAGAAAACAAAACTTCCTTCTCTTTCTCCGTAAAACTACGTGAAGATTTCAAAGGTGTATTCTTTCGATCTGAACGAAGTGAATGCGTTCAACTGAACAAACTGAAAATGAATAAAGGTGTATTCTTTCGATATGATCGAAGTGAATGCGATCAGCAAAAGTGAAAATATTCAATTTGATCGTATTTTCTCGTTTCCCCCACTCTTGTGAAATAAGCGATTACATTCAATTTTTACTGAACAAATAATTTTGCCGATCAGTTCGAAAGTGAAAGTGAACGAAATATTCATTCACAGTTATTACATTCAGTTTTTACTGCACAAATAATCTTGCCGATCAGTTCGAAAGTGAAAGTGAACTGAATATTTATTCACTTTCAGTTTGTTCAGTTAATTTCATTCACTTCGTTCAAATCGAAAGAATACACCTTAAATATTCAGTTCACTTTCACTTTCGAACTGATCGGGAAAATTATTTGTGCAGTAAAAACTGAATGTAATCACTGTGAATGAATATTTCGTTCACTTTCACTTTCGAACTGATCGGCAAAATTGTTTGTTCAGTAAAAACTGAATGTAATCACTTATTTCACAAGAGTGGGGGAACTGAACGCATTCACTTCGTTCACATCGAAAGAATACAGCTCAAGTTGACAAGTGCCTCCTTGAACAGATAACCAATCAAAGCACTCGACGTCACTTATGACATCACTACCGGAATGAAAATCTGTATTTAAGTAATATGTGTTAAAAAATCGTCGGTGCAACAGCACGTACTTTTGACTAATGTTAAATTTTAATGCTAAGTTAACTAACAAAAGTTAGGATATTTAACAACGCGTGTCGGTGCAACCGGGCACTAAAGATCAATTTTCAATTTTTGTTCCCATAGCAACTTACACTTTTGTAGACTTAATACATATTAATTATTTTATTAACGTTTTCTGCGTTATTTGCTGGTCAAAACTTAAAATGTTGCATATTGTTGAATTTAGAAAAAATGGCTGTACCAGATGTAATAATAAAAAATATACAGAGTTTTTAAAAAATGTGCTACAAGAAAGCAGAAGTTTCGAAACGCATTGAAATAATCGCTCAGAACCAAATGAAATAATTGAGAAATAAGAACAAATTTCGTGTTTTCCTATTTTCCATTTTGGCGGACACTTTAATCCCACTAGTTTTTCCTAATATAGTGTGTATAAAGAGTGATTCACAATAAATTGTGATTTTTTATTTTTGAGATACGATTTATTCGTATGACATTTTCTTGCATCTTGTAAAATAAGGGCAATTTACTCTGACACCATCTTCATTTCTCGGTATCCACGCTTTATACCATTCAAGATCTGACATTTCTCAATTTGACTTTAAGGGATGCAGAAGCGTTCTGCGTCAACAAATTTTTATAAAAGTCGATAATAAAAAAAATCCCATTTGTAACACACTTTTTGAAAGACAGTGTATACGGGTGCCCCAGGAGAAAAGGTCAATACTTCGTGGGGGTCTAGAGTGGGTTATTATAAGTCAAAAAGTTTATATAAACAGGTGGTCTCTTATTAATATATTCCGAGATAAATGTTGATGTCTTCTTACCACTAGGCCGTTCCGTTAAATTTGGCGCTTCATGTTGATTTTATTCTTCACCGTAATGTAGCGTTACTTTTGAGAAATTTGATATTAACACTTTTAATAAAAATTATTTAACAACCTCATATTTTGAATTTCAAAAAGCTCTACCTGTTGAAACCGTTAATAAAAGACTCACCAGTTTATATAAACTTTTTAACTTATAAGAACCCACTTTAGACCCCCACGAAGTATTGACCTTTCCTCCCTAGACACCCGGTATAGCCATTTAAAAAAAGCAGGTTGCCAGCAGCTTGTCCTTGAAGTCAATATCCAAAAAAATCGAAACTAAGCACAGTATTTTTGGAATAAATTCATTTATTTTCTTATTAAAATTAGTCCATAAATAATGGAGTTATGACTTGGGGCGTTTTTTTATAAGACACTTTGTATAAACGTGTTTCGTCGATAAGTTCTTGAGTAAGTCTCAAGAATATGAATAAATTTTCAATACAAAAAACTCACAGATTCATTTGTATGTATACAGGGTATTTCAGGAGGAATGGTGCATACTTTAGTATGTTACAGTATCATTCATTTTGAGTAAAAAAGTTCATATGAACGTGTAACCAAATCTCATTGGCTACTAAGATATAGCTATTTTAATGTGTAGCGCATTACTGATCAATTATTATTCATTAACTTGCCGTGACACAATTGTCATTTGTCGCTAGTTAACATTTCGCATTAACTAGTTGACGAGTTTGCTCAAATTGTTAAAAATATCACACCTTTTTACTTACGCCGAGAACGCCGATATTTTGCTATAGGTTTTGCAATGGAAGTGCCTGTAGAGAATACCTGAGATGGGTTCCTACCCGAGTGGTACCAGATTCAAGAGTAGTTTGAAGGAGTGACATTTTTATAATCATTTCTGTAAAATCAATGTTTTATTTTGTATTCGTTTCTTTAGAGAAATATGCCTAGTTGTCATATCCTGTACATGAAATTATTGGTTTTAATCACATGCTTATTTTATGACGTTAGATAAAGAAGGAAATAAAGAGATTTGTCATATATCATCTTAAAAATTATTTTGCTTGTTTTTAAACTAGGAGAGTTAACGTTATTGCCCTGTTATACATATGTAGGTAGATTGACTAAATCAGAAATTAATTTGGACTGCTTAGGAAGTTTACAAGTTCTTCAAATAACCTTTCTAGCAACAGATATGCTTGCTAATTTAAAACTGACTCAAACTGTCACTTAAATTATGAAAGACGTTAATTGTTAAATAAAAATTGAAGATTGGTGTGAAACTGGATGTCGAACAGCCAATAACATTGAGAGCTTTTGGCGGGCATATGTAAATTTTTCCTCCTAGTTAAAAAGGCAAGCTATAATTACATTGAACAATTTTTGTTTAGACTGTAATTATGAAATTTGTATTAGTGAACTTTTAACTCATTATTTCATTTTAAAATATTTGCCTTCCGTTACAACATTTTTTTACAAACGATATTAACGCTTTCTTCAGTTTCTTAAACACTCCCCACATGTTATTTTTTTAAAATTAATTCATTGCTTATTTCGATTGCCAATGCAATCTTCATCAATGATATATGTATGTATTACTATCACAAAACAGGAAAATAAAAATTTTCAGGGTATATAAAACAATCTTTCCTTTTCTCGATTCTTGACTTTTGACTCATTGTTATATGACACTCGAGACTCGGTATATTTTGCAGCTAGCTGATTATATTTTTTCTACTTTGTGTCACTATAGCTAGAACAAACAAGATCAGCAGTGATAGTCCAGAGGATGTATAACAATGGTAAGAAACGTCAGAATGTGCCGTCGCTGTTATAAATTTTCATTTCAGTTCGATAAAAACTTGAGGGACCATGTTTTTTTGGCAATCAAAATTCAATTTGAAATAAATAAGCGAGACTTGTCGTCGAATGGGAAAATCTATTAACGGACTTGTTTCTTGCAGTTCAACTGTAGCACATCCATCAGAATTACCGCCATCGCCTCACCAGTGGGACTGACCTTGGAGCATGCGTAGGTAACAATGTTTTCGACACAGCGAAAAGCTCTCTGCCGTTTCTCTGTTCGGTTTGCGCTGACTCTACCGAAACGTATAGACTGGATAATATTTATGTAAGTAACAGTACACCAAATATATTAAATTCAGGGATTCTATGCAATGCAAGGGACTATCGCGCTGCGAGACGTTTCTAACTTAGTGAGTGTTTCTGTGCAAATTTAGTTGCCGAAAGTGTGATTTAACCGTTTTACCATTGTAGATCTGCCAACTTTCAATGTACAGTAATCACTGCCTTTCATTAGTTATTAGTATATGTTTAGGTATATAAGACTGGAACGGATTATTTCTAACAGAGCGCGGATGTTTAGGTGCGCTTTTATGAACGGACTACTTTTTTCTAAGAGACAACACCTAAATGTCCTGCTCTGTTCTTTTTAGCAACTTTAAAGTTTCTGATTAATTTGGACATGTTTTGGATAAATAGTTCGAAACCAGTTATCAGGAAAAAGCAAGCACAGAATCAAAAAGGTGAAATGATTTTAAAAATTAATTTGTACATAATGAAATATGTATAGTCGTATTAAAGCAATGTTGTTCTTTTATCAAAAAGAATTTAATTTTGCGTCTTCTTTAAAATAGAGCCGGCCAAACATTTTTATATGTATGTGAAAAGCGAGTGTCTAATTTGTTGTTGATATTTGTAAACATATGACACGACTCTGACAAATCTGATTACATTATTCAAATTTTATAAGTGCAGTGTAACCCATAATAATAAATTACAATCTTTCTTTGCGCAAGTCTTGTTGGCTGGGGGGATTGCGATGGGGTTCTCGAGCTACTCTTCTGCTGATGAGGCCCCAATTAGTGCCGAAATTGCGCTATACAGAGGTTGCTTGGGGGCCCCATTGGAATCCAACCGACTTGCAGTAAAAATCTGTAACTTTTCGATGACACGCTAAATGTCTGCAATGCCACCTTATGTGTAATAGCTCATGACGTCATGAGACAATAGCATTCGTTGTTATTTTGCTATTCTCGCACAGCCTCTAGGTCAAAAACCGATCGTGCGATGGCACATCTTGGCGATAAACTACAAATTGCAAAAAGTAAACACAGACACCTGTGGCAAGGAATATAAGTTTTCCAAATTTATGATAAAATTAAATTACTTTTATTATCAGATTGTCACTTTCTGTTAACCAAATCAGCTTGCTCCTTTTACAAGCAGCATTTCATTAGAAAGCAATTTTATATATTTTTCATTTGATTATCGAGGTACCTCATCAGCAGGCTTCGGACATATCGGAGCGTTGCCATGGCTACGCAATGAATGGGCACTTTTCATTGGTCCTCGTTTTGCGTAACCATGGCAAAGTTCCGAAATGTCCGAAGTCTGTTCATTAGTTTAGTCAAATCAACATAGACGAAGCTTTTTTCAATCTTTACCATTGAAATGATAAAGATCAGCTCTTTGAATAAACTGCAGGCAAACAATGTTATTTCACGTTTGTGGCATGAAAAGACAAAAAAGGCACTTTCCGATTGCACAAATGAGTTACTCGAAGCTAAACCAAAAATAAACTGACACGTTCCATTTACATAGATCACTCGAACTGAGTTTTTTGATTTCCTCCGTCTCCCAGGGCAAAAGGTGAGGGAAATACAATGGTCAATATGTCAATAAATTTCACCCAATAATATTGTTTAATGTTTTCAAATTTTGTTTAGAAATGTACACTTTTTTTACACTTCCTTTTGTTGAAGACCACTTTTACAGTCATTCTTTCTCCAAATTCTTACTATCAGTCCTACTTTCCTTTTTCTCAAGAAAACACACTTTTTGATTATATTGTTCTCTAGCCTTTGAAGATGTTCGTACAATAGTTATCATTTGAATATATTAATTGATATCAGTGGTTTTCCCAAAGAAACAACTCATCGAATTTATTCACTTCCTATATGTTCTTATCTTTGTTCGTGTTTCTCTTTCTAAGCTTCTGCTCCTTAGATTATAATGTTTTCTAAAACAAAGCTGTAGGTACAGGGAGATCGAAATTGATTGTCCTAATCTCACACTACTTTCTGTGAGCTTGATATCAATATTTACATCTATCACATGAAGGTTAAAACGAAAAGCAGTGCGTGTATAGAACATTCCTAAAAGTCACATCCAAACCTAACCTAATTAATAAAGAACATAATTATTGTTTAATCAGATTGCTTTTACAATGAAATAAACCAATTTTTATGAAGGAACGGCAATGAACTGTCAACAGAATCTTGGGATATTTAATAACTTCCCCGGATCTCCCTATGTTGCTAACTTCATTTTAATAATTGGATGTGAATATCGATACCAAGCTTGTGGAAAGCAATGTAGGATCAGGACCAGGACAATCAATTTCGATCACCCCGTATGTATTTGAATGCTTTGCGTTCCTTAATTTTTTATTTTCAACTTCCAGTCACTTTCATCTACGGCTAAATACTATGTACGTATTTCTGTACTGTAACGTGACAGAGATTAATTAATTATAAGAAGAGAAGTTGTTTTTAAAAGATCTTTAGTATAATTGGTAGAAATACTATTAGTCTCGATGCTTTTCAGGTTTCTTCATTATATGTATTTCAGAGAACATTTTCATTACTGTTTGGAAAACCTTGAATTCTTGATTATAAAAACTCCTAAAAAAATAATTACCACTTACCAGGCTATATAATAAATTTTTGTCCAAGCTTCAAACACAATTTAGAGTAAACGTTCAATTAGAAAAAGTTTTTAATTAAGTAGTTCTACCAAAAAATACTAAAGTAAAGAAATGGTCTGTGTTGACTTACGATTATCATGATATAGTGTTCCCAAAATGTGTTACTTATAATTTATAACACTATTCCGTCATTCAAAACAAAAGTCACAAAATTTGATATTCAAAGCGTTCTCGAATGACTGCTCTACAGCACTGTCAGAATAACTCAATCTTTTATTTTTACACCAGGTTAAAACGAGATGAGAATACTCTGAGAGTACTCTAAAGCCATGAATCAAAAACAATGTGGCTATGCGATGAAGGAATATTTTAATTTTTTCCACAAATTTTAAGTACCACAAGATGGACATTTTATTAAAAACCTTTTTAGACGGTTCTAAAAAATAACTTCTATCGACTTTAACTTCTTTGCTTCACGTTTTATTAGATGACCATATCAAAAAAATCTTTAGTCTGAAGATGACAAAAGAATAAAAGAAATTCAGAAATAATTATTGAATTGTAACAAAGAGCTTCGAAGTGCTTTGAAATTTCAATTTTAAAGGAAGTTAGGTCTTACACAACACAGTTTCAAATTTGCTATTTATTGTTCTTAAACAAATGAGCTCATGTTGTTGTAAGTCAGAAGGATCAAATGATGTAACAACACACAATTACACGTGTCAAATACTTTCAAGTACATTTCATAGTTATGACTTCAATTATTACAATTAATGAACGTCGTAAATTTTATTATTATTTCGAAATGTCTGCAGTTTAAAGAGGATGCAATAATGTTAATATATGTACGTATTTTTTGCTTATGTAACGAATTTAGATTTTGAGTTCTTTCAATTAAAATAAGGAAGCCACGTTTTATTAAGTATTTCATTTTTAAATAGATCACGCAGATGATCATAATTTTAATCAAGGTGTTTGGTGTTTAATCCACCTCAGTTCTTTTATATGCAAAAGGATTCTTATCGTGATGGAATGTCTTCATTTCATGCAAAGAGAAGTTTCTCAAAATTTATAATTTATTTCGTTAAAAATATATTTTTAAAACATTTTTGATTTATCAAACAAATTTTAATCAATGAACTTAATAGTGAACTTTCCTTTTTGATGTACATATATTTATTAAACAATTTGGCATTCGTTTTATACATGTACTTGTATTTTCAGTCACTGAAAACTGAAAAATTGTCACCTTAACTGTCCGTAATCAAATGCTTTAAAGTTATACCAATGTTCACAATCCTTGTTAGTATAAATTAAAAAAAAAAGTAAAATAAAGACTAATTTAAGTGAAGACTGTAAATAGTAAAAAAAAAAAAAACATAACCGTAAGTGTCAAGCTCCGCTCTGGAGCATTTTCTTTTCGTTCTAAGTGTTGAGTACCAACTGTAAATGTAGTATTCAGACCGTAGTGCATTTGGTGTGAAATTTAAGTGTGCAATGAGATAAGAGACTGCTCTATCCCACGAGACGAGTATTTGTATTCGAGTATATTAAAAATGCTTATCATTGGTTCTGTCAGATTAACGAATACACTTTTGGAATTGTAAAAACAAAATTGTCCGGCGCAAAATTATTATATATTAATCTGTGGTATGATTAAAAAAAATCGATTGGATTTTGTACATATGTTTTAAATAATACAAACTTTTAGTTCTAGTGTAGATTTTATTAGTGATTTTTAGGGTTTTCTTTTTAGTAGGCAATCAAGTAGGAAGTGCATTATAGAAGGTTGATTCTTTTTTGACTTTTTGCGATAATTTTGTGATAAAAACTAATCAAAAGAACTAGTTTTTGTAAGTACTGCGGCTTTGCTCACGTAACATAAAAGTAGTCAGTGTAACATTATATTTAATGATTTATTTGCCTATATCTTTGCTACTTCTTAATTACTTAACTTTAAAATGTGTAATCATTTTTTATTATACTTTCAGTCATGAACGTAACGTAATCGAAAATCAATTTCTGAAATAAGCTCTGAAAGGAGTCTAATTGTTTTTATTGAAGACAAAATCATTTAATTCTTTGCACGAGGCATTTCAGACACGTTTAAATGAGTTGAAATCAATGTCTGCACGTTATCATCAAGCACATTTCGTATCAATGTAACACTTGCAAATATTTAGGTAGCTGTTCATGTCACTTTTTTAAAACCTTTTTCATATTATCTTTGTCTTTATTTACGGTCTTAGTGGTTAGTTTTTAATTTTGTTGACTTATCTTAACTTACTCTTCACGTCCATTTAAAATCACAAATTCTTTAGTATTGATTTCAATAACTTTACTTTCATGAAGAAATATTGTCATTGGAAGAAGCAATTAGTTTTTTTTTTTCTATGCTAAATGAATAAGCGCCAAATACAAAGCCCTTCTTGAATACAAGTGGTCTCTTTCATTACCATTATGTCGAAAGACTTTTGTTATGAAATTAGCACTGTTGTGTAAACACCAGTTTAATTAACGCAATACGACGCCTACATTAAATCGCCATCACGCGTAAAATGAATGTAAATAGAAGGTGTTGCTGTAAAAACTTTCAGATGCACTTCTGTACTTCACTATGTTTAGTGAATTTTTTTAAAGCAATTGTAAATTAATTTATGTATATAAGTAGCGTATAATTTGTGGCATTTCTCTGTAAGTTTCTGGCAACTACAGTACGTTCTTAGGTAAAACTTTTCATATTTATAACGACACTTCGTTTTATAATTATGGAACTTACACGATGTGTTTTGGTAACACGTTTTTTTTTTTTGTAAATAACTAATTTACTGTACTTTATACTTCTGTGTTTATATGATAATTCAATTTTTACACACAACAATTCTTATAGCTCCTTTTGTAATTTTTTGTAATAATTGCACATCGTTTCATTTTTTTTTGTGCCCATAAAATTTGGAAACGATGCGCAGTTACTACCTGAACACGATAAGTAAATTATATAACGCTGTATTAATTTTGTAATTGACTTTTTACGTGTAATTTAGGCTACCTTGTAATTATTGTAATTCCATTTTCCAGAGATCTCAGCCCACTGCATGTATATAGTTTTTCATGTATTTCATTTTTTTCAAATGGTCAGTCTGTGTTTCAATTGTCGACTAGTATACTCTGATATGAAAAAATAAAGTTACACTTAAATCTGGGTTTTTGTGTCTTGTTTTATATTCCTATTTCTCAAATATGTATTCAGTGCCCCTAAACATTTACAACCAACTAAACAGAAAATAACTTTAACAGAGAGTGAGAAGTATTGCTTGCATTAACTCACAAATAAAAATATTTTATGTTTCTCATTGACGAATAACCGAATCTTTGCATTTACAAAAGTTTACGGATCGTTTCGGAAAGCTGTTAAAAAAATTGTGAACGATATTCTTTTCATTTAGTTTTATCTTTTCACTCCTTCACTTTCATCTCCTTCAACCACTGTAAAAAGAAAACTTTAATAACTTATTCTTATGGATAAATTTTACAAGTTCTGTTGAAATTCTTTGGCGATACCGGGGCCTGATAAATTTAAAATGAGGTAAGTTTCTAACATGTTCTGTAACCGCCGAACGCTAAGATTCACAGCACATATAACAATTGTCCTCGAACCTTGAAGGTGGTAGGTCAAAACATAAACATAAATTGTTTACTTGTTAGCACAGGCCATCTTCTTTATGGCTTTCGGTAACATCGCGTACGAGAATTTTATATTTTAATGAATAAAATCTTAGTAATACATAGGTACATACAGATATATGTATCAAAACTATGTCATATTGTGTCCCATGTATAATAGTTCCCAAAAAATGTTTTAAGTATTTGCTACAGAAGCCGCATTAATTTAAAACGTTGTGCTGCAAAAGAATTATAGCGTGAGACAAATTGTACATGTAACCTGTAAGTTACTTGTTATGGATCAAGTGTTCACAATGCATTTTACCCATAAAGCTTGCATATCCGGCGCTTTTTTTTTTTCATTTTGTTGCAATGATAAATCCTTTTGCAATATCTGAAGTCGACGTAGCACGTAGGTAGTGTACTAGTTTTCTTTCTATTTATGTGCCTTTTTTTGTTTTTAAATTGTTTGTTTATACCAAGATGACGGGTGTACTACACCAATAGCAAAATTACTGAGATTTTATAAAATCTTATCATATTCAATTAAATTATTCTAGTCGTTTTTTTTATCTTATGAGTTCATAAGTCCATCGTAAACTATATCATTTTGTTATTACTGAAATGTCAATAAACACAGTTGCTCCAAAATAATGTTAACCTACCATGAAATAACTACTGATTATTATGGTAAAAGTTCTGAAAAAATAAAATGGTCTTTTCAGAATTATGTATACCAAAGCGCATGGGATTTTGCTTCTCCAAATCTAATATCTGAGAATCATCTAATTTCGATCGTTTCTGATCGAAATTTTAATGAGTTAAGAATAACGGCATCATTCGATCGTATTGAAAACTGTCACTTTGCTAAAGGTTGCAATTAAAATTTGGGAAATATGTTCTCGAAAATGTTTGAGGGTTGGGCATTTTCGGACTTTTACATACTTTTTATATGTTATTAACTTTATCTACGAACACTACTGTAAATGACAAATTACGTACAACACATAAATTAAGTAAGCGGGTGTTTACAAACGTCGTGCGTAAAGTAAGAAAAACGCACAGCGAGGGTATTTGCACCTACTTTACGCACGCTTGTAGTTAAGATCTACGTAGTCACATCACAGTAGATTGATAGTCGTCGAAATTGCAAGTGTTATTGCTGATTATTTTGAACTTGAATAGTAAGATAATTTTTGTGGTCGTAGATAAAGTATAGTACAAAACTCGAGTTGTATAGCAATTACGCACTTGTGGAATTACTTGCGCAACTTTTCCACCGTGCGTAATAAGCTATTTACAACTCTCGTTATGTAATATACTATTACAGTTTACTATAGTTTTAATTCAATTCCCACTGCTGACTTACAGCGAGCATCTGTGTATTTATCGGGATTCTTTTCAGCCACACTTCCAAAAACACCCAGTATTATTAAGCAAATAATAAAAAATCTTTGGTTTAAAAACAAATATGAGCTCCGACAAGTGGATGCTTGCATGCCTATTGAAACTTTTTGAAAAAAATGTATTTTTTTTTTTAATTTTAAATGTTTACTACTTCGATGCAAATAAAAATGTTAAATTTAATTAAAATTTTGTATTTTATTAGTAACTTTAAACCAATTTTATAAAATCATGATTTTTAAAAATAAAATCCCCTTGATTAACATCAGTGCTTTCACACATGATTTTAATCAAATGGTTATACGTAGTCAAACAGAAATTATATTTAAGAAATGATTCAATAAAATCAAACAGAACCAACAATTAAGAATCGATTGTAAATTGTTAACTAAACCCATTCCAAGATTAACAATTAATTAATTGTAATTGTAGACACTCGCAATTAACGATGAATTAATTGTAAGAAGCAAACAATTATAATTGATTCGTTTTAATTGTATACAGGGTCTTAGTTCTTGATGACAAATTCAAACAAATTAATTCTATTCATGAAATTCCATGTCTTGATTGTGATTCCGTTTATATTGGCCAAACATCAAGAACTCCTCACTTAAGAAAGAATAATTTCACATAAAAGTGACATTAGACCTAATGCTTGTTCACTCTCTGAACATGCCAATAAGGAGAACCATCAGATTAACTTTCAAAATGCAAATATTTTAGATATTGAACCAATTTTGAGTCAAAGAACTTTTCTTGAAATGTGTCGCATAATAACTACTGCTTTTTTGTGGGAACAAAACTTTTTTCTCGCAAGGACGGAATAAAATAGTTCTGGGCACTTGAAAGTGTTTTGAGGCTTTGAACTATTTTGATTGCTTCTCTTGAATTTGCCATCCTAAAGATAGAAAGAATATGTTAAAGGAAAAATTTAACCCAAATATAGAATATTCCATAATGAGACCCCCATAGAGCGTCCATATTTGGAATTTTTCAACGGCAATCGCTTATTGCCGCATTTTAAAAATAACGACACACTGCCATAAAACGTCCCTTGAATATCGAAAACAAATGTGCCTACAAAAAGCTAAGTACAAAAAAATATATCATAATCATTTTATTAACGGAAAATACTTACCTACATTTTACGTATCTTAAAAAATTTCTGAACAGGAACAGAAAAAAATTGCTTCTGATACGCAACTGACGTTCGGCGGACTGATAAATCACAACAAGCACTATGTTATAGTAAACAAACGAGATAGAATGATGGTCAATTCATGCGTTTTCAATTATTATTTATTTTTTAGAAATGACAGTATTCCATATTTGGTTACTTTCCTCTACACATACCTACTGATTTTTAAAATTACTCCAGATAATGATAACCTTGAAACGGTCGCGAATTTGTTTATAAAACAAAAAGCATGTTCTTGTTGTAATTTTAATTTTAAAATAACAAATAAGCGGAAGCAATATCGTCACGGCCTCGGCAGTCCTTACGACAGTTTGTCAATAGGCAATATAACAGGGGTGGGCCATAAATGCTGGTAACACTGAGGGACTTTAAAATTTTTCTTGAGTTGAATATCATATAAATCTGTCATGCGAGTTTCGAATGGTCATCTGGTGTTCTTTAGAAATTGTACAATTTGACACGTTTAAATTTCTGTAAAAGGATACTGCTATTGAAAACTAAACGGTTGCAGGGCGTAACGGGAAATAACATGCTGATTTTTAATTGCTTCTAAACAAAAATCTGCAGTCGGGCGCCGAATTTCCTCAGTAAGCGGAAAACTTAAAGATGTCAGAGGGTACTTGTAGTTAAGAAGTTTGTTGTGAACTTTGAAAAGACAGCACATGTAGGCCCCGGGGTGGTCGTTAAAAGCCTAAGAAAAAAAAATAAGACATTCCAGGAATCGGAGGGCGTTTATCCTTCTGAACGCAAAACACAGCTCTATTGGTCAGGGGGTGTTTGAATTTGGTTTTCTGATAGGAGGAAGGGGAATTAATTTTGTTCAGCCGAAAAATGAAAATTAAAATTACAGACAGATAGCTACGAGCTGTTAAAACGATCAGTCGTATTATTTGGTCTTGGCGAAATTGCCTTGTGTACTTGTTTCTCTGATTTAGTTTTCACAGTAGAGTTAAATCATTTATATCAGTACGCCTAAAATTCTAGTGTTTGAGAGGCAATCAAATAAAAACTAAACAAGTCGGAGTCGCGCACGGTAAATTAATCGCGGGTGTATTTAAAACGTTGTGCAGTGAGTGTATTGGATTGTAATTTCGCGGACGCGGAGTTAGGTAATCTGACTTAATTTGTATTTTGTTTATTACATACTTGGTGGTATAAATTGATTAAAAATCATTTTAATTCCCTCAGCCATTTGTGGCCAGATAATCTGTAAATTTCAGTACTTGCTTGGCTTGTGCCATTGGTTTTACTAAAGTATTTTCATTTGCATCCTAACCGAGCTTAAAGGTAAATAAGTTGCATCCACATTAGTGGAGCTAGCTGACCATTGTTGTATAAATTATTAGACTAGTTTGCTTGGCGTTCTGTAAGTAAATCGACCAGAGGCAGTCCAACGACACCTTCAAGCTATAGTGCGATCCATATACAGTGTACTCTTGTAAAATTAGTTAATCCCTTTGGCGATATTCTCTGGCAAGTTGGAAACACTCAACAAGGAGTTTTCGATTTGCGCAGTGAAGTCGACTGTTTTGTACCACTGGTCTAAGGCAAGTCTAGATCTGCTGCTAAAATCAAGTGTGACCAGCACAAGTTAATTCCCGAAATCAAGGCCAATTAGTTGCCGTTACGAGTCTCGTAAAATTACGAGGCCAAACAATTCTGAATCACATTCATAGCCATCACACCCTGTGTGTGGACCGAAGTGTAGTCCTTGTCAGGAGATTTGCGGGTTAATTAGAAGTAATTCGCTGAGAGACCGAAAGATCATAACTACCCATAGTAGAGTATCAAATAAAACGGTCAATTCTTGCCATTGCGTATAGGGTTAGATATTCGTCGAAAACAACGCAATCAGAGGTTAACAAATGAAGTGAGAGTCACTGCACCTCCACCTCTTGGCGATAGGAGCGGTTGAGAATCTCCCCCTTCGCCGCGTTAATAGGTTAGAAACAAATCGGGTCCCGCGCCTCCACAGGAGGGCTGTCCTTGAAAAACTCGCGATTACTATTAATCCTCTCGCAAATTGATCGCCTGGGCGACATTTTGTATCACGTACTTCCCCAAATATCTGATTAATTAATTAATTACGTTCATTAAGTAAGTACACTGTAGGCACACGGCCACACTGTACGCTGGTTGATCACACAGAGCGTCTTCGAGTACTATTGAAAGTGATAAACACGAGTACCAAGACCAATCTGATTTTGGAAACAACTCACTTGTTCATGTAAATTAAATAACAAGGTCCACAACTATTGTTTGGGACAAGCATAAAACCACCAGCTGTGTAATTGAAACAGTTAGTTCGTCACGATATTCGAACGAGAAAGCCATTAAACGAATTCTACTGTACTTCTTGCAAAATCGTAATTTTTTCTTGTGTTCCTCTGTATTAAATTTTTAAACGACAAGGTTTTTCCGCTCATTTTTCTAGACTGCAGTGCGGCTAGAAATCGGAGTTTTTTACCTTGCTTTTGCAATAAATAATTAATTAAATATAAGTCCGTATTTTATTTACACGTAACCAATTCCCGCATCTCAAAGTTATTACCGTCTCGCCAGGATTCGAAGCAGGGTGCATAGACATAAGTAGAGTCCTCCACTAATTGGCGATCACGAGGAAATAATTATTGAAGGTTGTTTTGAAATATTGAAAGGGATACATCGGGGTATTTCTGAGAATAGGCAGAGCGTAGTAGTATTGTAGGGCAATAGGATTTTGCAGCTAGAGGCGCAGTCTAGACGTAAGGGCATGAGGCAATAAAACCTGACGTTTTCAGAAATTCCGACCGAGCCGTACCCCTTACGGTAAATACGCGTTAAATTCTTGCAAACAGCCAATTTTCAGTTACCAGTCAATTAATTCGTCCATAAATTAAATTTGTTTATTTGTTTGGACATTTTTATTACTATTTAGTTGTCGGTAAAAGTCAACAAACAAGCGTAGCACATCGGCGTGTTACAACCTTAATTTAGAGAATCAAAATTCACAACATCGTATTTACTTTACCTTGAATAAACAATTTTTGCTGTGATTCAATTTTCATAATATAAAAAAAAGCTGTCAATCAAAATAATTCTCTAAAAATGAAATTATTTAATATCGTCAATTTAGATGTCTCCTTTCTTGTAACGAGTGAATTAAATTCTTCTATCACTCATTAAGGAATAAATAATTTTGTAATGTTTTATATCTTTAAAAAATACTTACGTAAATTGTTTTGTAGAAAGCTTGAAAAAGGAAATAAAACTTTCTGAGAGCTCAGTTGAACTTTAAAAGAGTTTCAATTGCCTCCCTTTTTGACTGCAGCCCAATTATAGAATATTCGCTTTATAGTACAGGGTTATTCACGCAACTCGTTCATTAAAAGTTTTCAAGGAAGAGGTTTAGATAGACATTTGAAATTTACAGAGCAAATATAGTTCAAAGGGAATTTTTGAAATAAAACAAAACTGACTTCCAGTCACTTCCGATTATACCAAAAGTCGCTATCAACTCGCTTATTTTAAATAGAATTTTTGGTTACATTTTTGAATTCTGCTATCTGATTTTCAAAAAATTATATCAGCTATTATTGAAGCAAATGGAACGACCAATATTTTCATACACCATCGTATGTGGAATTAAATGCTTCATCGATTTGTATTAACATTCGCTATATGTATCTTCAACAGTTTTTGAGTTATGAGATATTTTTGATTTAATTCTTAAAAATTTACAATTTTATTAATTTAAATATTTTTAATTTTGTATTTATAGCCATGAAAACAACAAATAGTTTGCATTTCCCGTTACTGCAAATTTTAAACGAAAGCAAAAAAAAAGTTGAGAATCAATATCAAAATTATTCAAACGTTGATATTTTAAATTCATGAAGAATGATCTAAAATTGTTGAAAGAAGATAATGTGTGCTCAATGAAATGTATTCCCTCTTGTCTCCTATGAATAAAACAAAGTTTGGAAGGTTTGAACCTAACTTTTTGGAACTTGAAAAGATAAAATGTAAGAAAACGAATCGAAGATAATCAGGCAATGGTTTTAAAACACTTTCACGCTAACCCAGAGAGTTGCAAAATAGCGGCAATTTTCTTCAATTCAAAGTAATGAAATTCATCCTTTAACCTTTTATAAGATTGCAAGCATTCCAAAAAGAAAGACGATCAAAGAACAATAAAAATTTCTGAATTTATATTTGCGAAACTCTATTTTCTTTGCTTTACTACAAAATTTGTAGTAACGGTAAATATCAAAATGTAAGTTTTTATTACTACCATGCTCCCTCCATCTTAAGAAAATTAAAAATATTCAACCTATAAAATTGTAAATTTTTATGAATTAAATCAAGAATGTTTTAAAACCCAAAAACTGTTAAAGTTTGGTATAGGGAAAGCTAATACAGTCTGACGCAGCATTTAATTCTACATACATGTATTAAAATATTGGTAGTTCCATTTGGAAAAAAAGTATTTTTCTGTGTCTGAATATCTTCTAGTGGAGTGGTATATTTTAGACACCCTGCTGCTTAACAGATTATGTTTAAGAAATTTTTAAGAACCTTAAAGCCTCAACTACAAAATTAGGTTTTACAAATAAAATTGCTTCAATATATGGAAGTGATGGGAAGTCAATTTTATTTTATTTGGAAAGATCATATCGAAGTATCTCTCCTCCGTAAATTTAAAATGTCTATTTAAACTTCTTCCTTGAAAACTTTTAATGAACGGTTTGCGTGAATAACCCTGTATGAGGTAAAACATTAAATTCGAGAAAAATATTAGCGCAAAAGGCTTCATTTATTATTGTTAGGCCCGGTTTATTCATCTCTGAGTAAGTGGCCAGTAAAATACTTGATGATTAAAGATTGTGCTAATTCGTCAAGTTATAACTTGGCACTTACTCAGAGATGAATAAATCGGGCCTTAAAATCATAAATTTTATGTTGGAAATTGATAGGTGTACAGAGAAGTCTTTTTACATTTTACTTTAGAAATCGAAACGAAGTAGGTGTGCAGCTATCTATAAATAACTTACACATTCGTGTGCAATTTAACCAACAAGCAAAATGCGTAGTTTTCCTATTTCTGTTTTCCGATTTTTTCAATTTAGTTTTTGTACCGTCATTATGAATGACAAAATAGTTATTACTAACCACAGAAAACTCAAAAATTCATTAAAGATAAAATCCGATGCCTTTATCCTAATGTTGATTTAAAGGCTACTTTCAGACTTTGCTTTGGAGGAATTCCTTACAAATTCTTTGTGTTATAGGGTAAGTATCCGATAGGGGTGTTTTCACATGAAATGGAAGTGATTCGCGTATACGTAAGTATATTTTCGAATTTCCTTTTGAAACTGAAGTGGTAAGCTACTGTTAATTGATTAATAATGATTATTAGAAAAATCGAGTTAAATCAATAATATTACAAGAGATGTAATGATACGATGACAAAAGTAAAAAAGTGTCAAGTATTCTAACCACTTAGCATATAACTGTTTAATGCGGCATTTACATGCACGATTTGAATTTCTCTTCGCTCATGCACATATTTGCTTCGCGCAGCTTTCTGGCGCATGAAACCATCATCGCAAAAAATATACACGCGCGACATAACAATATTCGAACTACCATAGAAAACTCGGACGTTTTATTGAGAAAACTATCGGATGGATTGAGAAAATTTTAATCCAAACGTGCCCCCGGACGGCCGGCAATTAAACAGAACGCGTTTGCCGGAACGACTTTAAAAAAATAAAATTCGTAGTGCCTACATGTAAACAAACCTTTTTGTAATCTAAACTAATATTGTGCTTAAGATGTTATTTCATAAATATTTATAACAACTGTAGTTATGGGAAACATCCAGCAGTGTTTTGCGAGTCCTAAGTATAAAAAAGCTGCGATGGTAAGTGAATTCACACTGTTTTCGTTTCGGTTTTGAGGTCGTCATTATTCAAATTCTGTCGGCGCGCGACGATTCCGCGAATTGTTCGAAAACAGTTCGCGCTGAAACATTAATTTTTCCAGAAAAGAAAACACGTGCCCGACCCGTTTTGTGTGTGAAATTAACATAGGCTTCGGAAATGTATGTACGGAATCGAAAGTAATTTGCGCGAGTGTACGCCCGAAAACGTGTTTATTTTTGGTGATGTATCATACCAATATGCAAAGTTAGACTCGGACTTTCGTAATTATTGTGTATTATTTATAACGACGCTTTTTTTTATTTCTACTTCTGCGATTTAATATTAAACGCTGACTTCATTTATGTATGAGTAAAACACACACTTTACTACGTTTTGTGTTTATGTATTTATTATGAAATTACGAAGTGTGCAAATAGTAATGTGACTAATATGTATAAACGAATCACTGCTTGAGAATTATTCAGTTCGATACATTCAATTTACAAGATGACGTCTGCAAATATACATATTGAAATTATTAATTTATGACAACTTAAATGTATTAATTTATGATATACATACATACATACTCCTTTTAGTATATCGGGTATTAGTATTTGAATGACTCGTCATTGCTAACTTTTTTTAAAGATAGAAATTTTTGATCTACATCTTTCTACACTTTTTGCATCAATCGCTCTTGAGGGAGTGAGATGTATATAATATAATGTATGTAAGAGTGCGAAAAGTAAAGTAAAGAAGTTAGAAGTGTAGAAAGTGCAGAACAAACGAACAAACCTGTACAGTTAATAGGTCGAACACAAAAACTATGGGAACTAGAAAAGATTTTAAAAACAAAATTGATTTCAAAGTATAAAATTGTTTCAAATAATTAACACGTTCCGCCGTTACTTTGTGATATTCCATTATAACAAAAACAATACACAGATAATTACTTTGTTAATATCACATTTATTTGTCACACAGTGACTGCAGTTTCAACATTACAATGTCATTTTCAAACTGATCATTTAAACTGAAACCTAGTCTATATATACACCAAGAAAACTAAATTCTAAACTATTGACAATAACTACGTAACATCTGGAGGGATTTTTTAATTACAAGCTTCGAAGAAGGTTGAATACATTAGGTCAGTTTGGTCGTTCAATAAAATTTCTTCGGAATTACTCGCCGCTTTACGAATTTCTAGTGACTCCAGTAGGCTTAATTTAAGGCTTTTTTCTGCGTAATGTAAAATTTGTGTATTGTCTGAAGTGAAAGAATGTTTTTCTGCAATTAAATGGTTGGCAAAATTTGAATCGGTTTTTTGTAGATTGAAAGACCGAATGTGTTCTTGAATGCGTGTGGCAAAATTTCATAGGTCAGACTGGGAGAAATTTTGCCACACGCATTCAAGAACACATTCGGTCTTTCAATCTGGCTCGATTCAAGCCAGCTTGCAGAAAACATTCTTTCACTCGAACAATACACTGCATTACGCAGAAAAACCTTAAGTCTGAAGTCACTAAGCGGCAGTGGTGATGAACGACAAACTGTTCGGCTTCTTCGAAGCTGTAAAAATCCTCGAAATGACCCGTGTGTCAGTTGACAGGTTTTCTTGGTGAACTGGGTTCGGTTCAATGATCGGTTAATGTTGAAACTGCAGTCACTGTGTGACAAATAAATGTGATATTAACAAAGTAATTATCTGTGTATTGTTTTTGGTATAAAATTGTATGAAACGCTTTAATATTCTAGAGAAAATTACGTTAACTAGTTAATTAAGGAATGTAAAAAAACAAGAAACATGTTTACTTAAATATTTTATTAATAGAAAGCTTGCGGATTGGTCTTCAAATTTGTACAGTGTTTAGAAGTAGGAAAAAAAATTGTAGTGGTTTCATAATAAATTATAAATAAAGTTTTGTTAACTTACGTCATGAATGGTAATAAATTAATGCCGAAAACCGAGACATGGTTACGAATGATGAAATTTAATACTTTAGTTCTAGAGATCAAAGCAATTTAATATGTACAGTGAAAAGCAAAAATAATGTACCCCCAATAAATTATTATATTGCGACCTAATCCCTTCGTTTAATTTTATTAGGTTGTTGGGAAAAAAATGTCGTTTTCCTTTTAATTCGGAATTTTTATATATACAGGGTGTTTTCGGAAGTGTGGCTGAACCTTGGTATTTACATGTACTCGATATACGATTGAACACTTTGTTTTTGTTCAAAAACAAATTTAATATCTAGGAGTAATTTTTTTTGTATTCTACCCTGATCCCGGCGGCACTGGTGAATAAGGAAGGTTCCTTAAATAAATTATTAAGAGCAAAAACATAATAATTCTTAGAAAAACTCATCGTTGCGGTTTTAATTATTAAATTTGAAACAAAAAACTGTCAACAACTAAAGGTAAACTGCCACAATTGTCAAAATATGGAAAAATTAGTAAAAATTCAGAATCAGTACCATATACGAGGGCAACACTGAAAATATCTAGAATGCCATGTTTCTAAAAACAAATGAAATTAATTTAATTTGACAGCCACTTTTTAATGTTTTGGGAGTTGATTGTCGTTTAGTTTGGTCGATTTGCTCTAATAATTTTTTAATTATCATAATTTAAAGATCTTGTGTTCACCCAAAAATGAATTTAACTAGAGAACATTTCCGGGCTATGATTTTTTACGATTTTAAATCGTCATTAACGCCTAAACAATGTGAAGATCGGCTTAGAAATACATTTGGCGAAGAAGCCCCATCTAAGGCAACAATTTATAATTGGTTCAACGAATTCAAAAGAGATCGGTTTTTTCTTAGTGATGAACTTCGTGAAGGACGCCCAAGAACTGCTGTTACTGATGAAAATATTGCTGCTGTTCGAGCAATGCTTGAGGAAGATCGACGGACATCTTATGAATTTATTCGGGCGACGTTGGGTACTGGTATGAGTCAAATTCAAAACATTTTACATCAACAGTTAGACGTGAGAAAACTTTGTTGTCGATGGATTCCACATAAACTGACTTCCGATCAAAAAGACCAACGCATCGAATGGTGCAGAGAAACTCTGGAAAAATTCAAAGGCTGCACTTCAAATTTGGTTTGGAATATCGTCACAGGTGATGAATCTTGGATATATTGTTATGATCCTGAAAAGAAAAGTCAATCGGCTGAATGGGTCTTTCGAACAGAACCTAAGCCTACAAAAGTTCGACGAATTCGCAGCGCTGGTAAGAAAATGATTGCTAGTTTTTTTTCTAAAACGGGTCATATTGCTACTATAGCATTAAAAGATAGACATACCGTTACTGCTGATTGGTACACAAATGTATGTTTACCGCAAATTTTTGAAAAAGTTTGTGAAAAACGGCCAAAAGGAAAAATAATTTTGCATCATGACAACGCATCGTCCCATACAGCAAAGGTAACAACTGAGTAAAGTCAGCACCATGAAACCTCCACCATATAGCCCTGACCTAGCACCTTGTGATTTCTTTTTGTTTCCAAAAATTAAAGATAAAATGCGTGGAATCACTTTTTCGTCATCAGATAAAGCAGTGGAATATTATAAAAACCTGGTTTCTGAAGTGTCTCAGGAAGAGTAGCACAATTGCTTCAAGGATTGGTTTCATCGAATGCAAAAATGTATTGATGTTAAAGGGGAATATTTAAAAAAATTATAAAACAATTTTTATTTTTTAAAACTAATCCTTGTTTGATTTTCTAAAAATTTTCAGTGTCGCCCTTGTACCAATTTTCATTAATTTATAAAAACTAATTAAACTATTTTTCATTTCAAAATGAACACAGAAAAAAGAAAAACAAATCTGCCATGTTTTAAGATTTGTTTCATATTACATCCGGATTCTTTTTCAGCCATACTTCCAAAAACACCCAGTATAAATATATAAATTTTGATTAAACTATATAATCACCATTTGCATCAGTGACCTTTTGCCATCTTTCTGCTAGCACTTGTATTTCACGATGATATCACCCAACTTTTCTGGAAACAAAAAATTCTTGATATAGTACGACATTGTTTTCCGAACAACCTAATATTTCGTGGCAATGCACTACCCGTTCACCTACTCGCAATAGCAGCCAAAAGGGATCAGATTGCAATACAGGGTGAGTTCCTATAAACCTATGTTCTAATCCGCACAGTTGAGGAACTACAAGATGTCAAAGTTGAGTGAGTCATAATGGGCGGAAAAAATTTTACCAGTATGTAGGAAAGACTTTTTTAAGTAAAAAAGTTACTATAAACCTATGTCCTAATATGCACAGTTGAGGAACTACAAGAAGTCAAAGTTTTGTAATAAACAAATATTTAATAATAACGGCAACTGTAAAAACTGTTAAAAAATTGGATAAACTGTACAAAAAATGTTGATTTAAATCACAGTATTACAAAAACTGTTCAAATTGTGCTCCTTGAGCTCTAATACAAGCACGAGCTCTACGAATAAGGGAATCGTATACTCTAGCCACTTGACTATTGTTACGAATTTCATTGGCCGCGTTAAAAATCCTTTGACGCAGTTGTTCACATGTGTCAATTTTAGTATTGTATACTAACTGTTTTATATGTCCCCAGAGGTAACAATATCTTTTTTATGTAAACCACTTATTTTTTTGATTGCACATACATACATATCCTTTAAAGTAGCCTTTAATTACCTATACATTATATTTCCATCGTTGAATACAAAATATTTATTCACGAACAAAGAATCCATAAATAATATTAACTACATCTAGCATCCCAACGCACGTTGTAATTACGATAGTTTTCAGAAAGGTTGAAAATATAAAGGTAAATATGCCAAGGATTTCTTTGCATTCGCCGTTTGGCGGATAGATAAAAACGCGCACTTAATTGTCGGACGAATTGGGAAATTTAAGAAAAGGCACGGACGGTTTCGTGATGTACGATGCGAATCGCTAATCTAATTCAATTGTATGGCCGAAACAATCGAGCCTGACGAATGTTTTTAACCTTATGTGTTCACCTTCGAACCGGTATCATAAAACATTCACATGCTATTAATGACCCATAAAATTTACGTAAGCAAGACTATAATTAAAATAAATTCTTGATTGGAACATCAACACATTAATTTTTTCGAGAGCTTGAGTACGAATTAAAAATAAGATCCAAAGAGTAATTTTGTATAAATGTTACGTACCTCTATGAATTCAATACAAGTAGTTTTTTAATTTTTACATATGTATGGGCGTGTTGAAAAAAAAATCAACAAAGAAAACCTTGGAAGAAAAAATTAGGTATATTCTGTAGATATGTCTCGAATTGATTCATTTTAAACTGCCATTGATAAAACCTAAAATGTTTTTCAATCAAGTTCTATTTTTCCAGATAGTTTTTAATTCAATTTAAATTTTGATGTTATTTACTATACAAATTAAATTGTTTCTTGTACAAGAAATGGACTAGTCTAAAACGACTTTAAGTCATGGTTTTCCGTAAACATTAAAACGGATTATCGTAATCTATATTTTTATAATTATAAGTCAGCACAAATCTAAGTCGGCTTTCACACTAAAGTAGCAAGCTGCATGCTGCTTGCATCTTTTGAGAAGTAGCATGCCGCGTAGCGCATCTTAGAATTTTGCGTTCACATCAAGGTAGCATAGCAAGCTATGCGATTCGCGAATTGGCAGTGTCTTGCGAGTTATTATAATCAAGATGTCATCCGAAGATGAAACTATGGCGTTCATCAAGCATCAAGAACCACAACATAGTGTTTCCTGATGATTTGGTGTCAGCATGTTGTCAAGAAACCTCGTTTAGCTCGATAATGTTTTAATTTAAGACGAAACCGCGGCCTCTACTGAAGTAGCGTAGCAAAATATAGAACTTGTCCTATGAGCTAAGCTGCACGTCGCAAGTGGCAGGTCGCATGAATGCTACGCTACACCGGTGTGAATATTATCAATTGTTTACATAGGTTCTAAAATTAATGGCATGCAGCGTGCATCCAGGATACAAGCAGCATGCAGGTTGCTACTTTGGTGTGAAAGCCGACTAACTGTTCAGCACAATTCATATAACTGTTTAACGTAATGCCGCATCCAGACGACATGGCCAACGTCAGCCAACGTTGGTGAATGCATTGGCAACAAAATTTTTAACCAACGTTGGGCAAGATTACCATTTGCGCATTGCCTGTCCATGTGATCATATTATCATGTGATTGGATTTGATTGTCAAACTTCAAAGATAAAAAAGTACGGCCAATGTATAGCGAATAGCTACCAACATTTGTCAAATTAAAAAGTTATGGAGAACGAAGAATATGGGAAGTGCTTGTGTAGTTCTTTCGGATCCCAAATGAGTAATGACTGAGTATTTTTCATAAAGCTGAGGAATTCCAAAATTAACGGGTTACTCCATTCGCTCTCTGATAACAACATTTTTCTGGTCAAATTTAAAAAACAGTAAACCGAAAGCAGACCCGCTTTGTCACCAAGTTAGTACAACTCTACGCGCATAATATACAAAAATAAATAATATTCCAGAAATATCGTGTGCAAATTGTTCAAGTCGTCTGGACGTAAAAACATACGTGATGGCACTCTTTGATGTGTGTCGAAAAAACCGCCCTCATAGCGAATGCATTCCAATGCCAACATTGGCGATTGGTTGGCGTTCATTGGCCATGTGTATTTCGTCCACACGGCATGGCAAACTACCCAAAACTACACACTGGCTAACGTTGGCCGTGTCGTCTGGATGGGGCTTAATACATATACCTCACAACTCATAAAAACTTTAAAATTTTCACTGAAAAGCTTAAGCTTGGTTTCGTTTCTCAATCAAGAGGTAAAAAATTTGAATTGCTTTTTAAAAGTGATTTACTTTTTTGACCCACCCACATAATATAATTTTTAAAATTTATTATAAATTCAAAACATAATGTTTTGTTTACCTATATAACATTATTCACTTAAAATGACCGCCCCAATAAAATGTCAAAGTTTGTTACACTCAATATGAATCACCCTGTATAAATTCGCTATACATTGGCCGAACTTTTTTATCTTTGAAGTTCGACAAGCAAATCCAATGATGTGGACAGGCAATGTGCAAATGGTAAACTTTCCCAACGTTGGTTAAAAATTCTGTTGCCAATGCATTCATCATTGGCCATGTCGTCTGGATGCGGCTTTAGAAATATGGATCTTGGTTAAAAAGTTTTATGATTTTAAAGTTTTACAAAAAGTGTTGAAGCTGGCAGAATGAAATCTAGTAAATATTAATTCCAAGGATTACGTGTCTACGGAGTAATCATATTTGTTTATAAAAAATGTAGAAACAAAAGAGTCAATAATAAAAATACCTTTTGACATGTAATGTGTTTAGTTCTTCTAAAGTTTATAGCGTTTATATGTTAGCAAAGAACATTTAAGGACTCCAAACTTCAACAAAAAAGGATCCATAGATTTGTTTTTCTTCATTTAAGTGCTTAAGTGTTTATGTAAGAAGCTTTTTTTCAGTTTTTTCAATATTTATACAGAACTGTCCTGAAATAAACTAAGTACTGAACTGTAGTTTCCTTGACGAAAATTAAGGTAGATTCTTTAATAGTATATTATGCAACAAGTTTTATAAACGGCATTTTAGTCACGAGTTTTAATTAGACACGAGCGAAGCGTAGCGGAGCGAGTGTTTAATAAACGAGTGTCTAGAGAAGTTTATAAATCGAATTGCATACTATATTTTTTCTACGACCAACACAAAAATACTAAAATTCGGAAATTGTGCCGTGACGCCGTGACTAAAACGCACAAAGTCACAGCTTGTCAATGTGTATTTAAAAGATCACTTAGCAACGTGGAAACATATACGATAATTTTTTGTGTTTTAAAGATGGGAGTAGAAAAAGATTTTTTTATTCAAGTCTTAATTGTGCTAAAGCATTGCATTAAATTGCGTTGTTATTTTAAAATAAATTCCCTTTTGAGAAAATACTCTAAAGTGAAGAATTTTATAACAAATTCTTTATAATCTTTTAACGGACAATCGCTCAACGTTTCACTAAATCAAATATAATTTTATTGCTTCCACTTTAATTTTTTTTATTATTATTATTTTTGAGGATGCTATTTCAAGAGGTATAACTCGGTAAGTAAAACCTAATCGAAAGTAGAGAAATTGTGAAACAAATTTTACGTGCAAATTTTAGCCAACCTAACTTCTTGAAGAACGTCGTAACGTTGACAAAACATGGATTTTTCTATACCTGTACCTATGATCTAGAAACTAAGCATCCGTCCATGCACTTCTTCACGGAGGATCAAAAAAGCCAGGATGAGCAAATCCAGGTTTAAAATCAAGTTTATTTAAGCCAAACAAAGATCTATTCGAGACATTATCCGCATACACCAGGAGATCACACACCTAAAGAGACATGAAGGAATCCGAAGAAAAATACTAGAACTCCGAGAAAAAGTTAGCAGGCCCGCAGTTATTGATCACAAATAACATTTCTGTAATGCGACACCCACCTTATTAATCGGATCGACAACCAAGCCTCTCTTAAAAAGATAATGAAAACGTATCATTGTTCAGCACTAAAATACGCAACTTTGCCCTAATTTAACAGACTTCGTATCTGTTTCCGAGATCCCAATGGTGAGCCTCGAATTTGTAACAGCCTGTATATAATTTATATTTAACTCATTGTCAGTCTAAATGATCTAAAGAGGGATACAAAAAGGAAAAACATTGTTCCCCTTGCTCCTTAAGAACACGAACAAGATTAATACAGGGTTATGCCGTGAAAAATTAGTAAAAATTATAACTAAAGGTATTTTAAGGAGATATTAGGGAGTTTTTATTTAACTTAATAAGCATAAAATATAAACCTATTACAGAAACTTATTTACTTATTTACAATGAATCTTTTTATATTTAGTAGAAAATTAATCTCCTTTTACTAACTACAGGAATAAAAAGAAAAAATTAAAATATAAATTGTTATTATTGACGTTATGCGGATGTCTGGCTTGAGTACAATTACTTCTGCCTTAATTTATTTTGTTAATTTTAGAACGCGAGGTCCCGGTAAATCTTGACCCCGGCCAAAATCACTTTAGAATTTAAATTATCTCAATGGAAAAAAGTAGGTGCCTGGTGCACTTGAGATTTGGAACACGTGTTAAACTAATTAGCTTTTAATTAAATCATTAGACTGACAATTATGTGCCCTACAAATGTCGGAGTGCGTGGGCCGGAGTTGTTTTATGCACAGTTATTAATTAAACTTTTAATCCGGCGTTGATCTTTTCTGTTCACTTAGAACGAAGGCGAGCCACGTTTATTCTTGATCTGTTTTATAACTTTTAGGTTTAAGTGTGTTTTGCCATACGGGGTAACCAGCAGCATTGCAATTATGCCATCAAAAGTGTTCTCGTGGGCTTATTATGTACGCTTCCTTATTTGTAGGATGCATTAGAGGGTTCTTTAACTTGAGTCGTAACTTCGGCATAATTGCGGAAGGATACGCCAACACTGACACCAAATTATATGTGTTAGAACTTATTGCGAAATCCGTGTCGTAAAACCTATAATTTAAAACAAACGCATTGAGCCAATGAACACATCGCTAATTAATGTATGTGTATGTATCCTTTGTTGATTTCGAGTGGGCGCACGACACAGGACGGAAACCAATCTAAATCTATTAATTTTATTGCTTTAAGGTCTCATATGTCGTTTATATGAATCAAGGCACTGTGTAGTTTTTAGGCCGACTGGCGCCTAATAAATATACTAAACGTGAGACCAGGAAAAAAATTGAAAATTTTAATTTGAAAGTGTTGTATTTAATAATCAAGAAAAGAAATTTAATAGAAACTAATCATATAGCACAGCCAAGGCCGTTTTAGACTAGCCTATTTCTTGTACAAGATTTGGTTCAATTTCTCAAACAATTTAATTTGTGCAGTAAATAGCATCAAAATTTAAATTGAATTAAAAACTATCAGGAAAAATAGAACATGTTCTATCTTCAAATCGTATCAGCAGCCCAAACATTTCTTCTTTTAATTTTTTATTGTAAAAATTGAACCAAATCTTGAACAAGAAATAGGCTAATCTAAAAGGGCCTTTAAAGAATTTAAAAAGACATCATTTTTTAGAAATGCCTCGACAATTAATCATAAAATTGATTGGCGGAAACTCAGTTCCGGTATTTCAGTTACAGTTTAACTTTGATCTTTAGTTTATTCCCATAGGAACAATTGTTTTGCTAATTGTTACTATGGTAATAAATTGAAGATTAAAGTTAAACTGCGACTGAAATACTGGGTCTCAGAAGTCCCATAAACCTATAGATTTGAATGTTCTCTTTCATATGTTCCAAGAAATTCGTTTGTGCAGCATTTGCATAAAAAGTTATGTGCATTTATAGTTAACGCTGTCTTGAATATATGAAGTCGTGAGAACGTCCGTTTTCAATCGATAACACAGGCCGACATGATTTTCATTGTTTTGAATATAGTCGCTGATCTTTACTAATTAGGAGACGCTGATTATGAATTCGTCATTATTTTTATTGTATCACATCAGTATCAGTATCAATAGGGAGTTTTTGCAACACATTACGATAAAAATATCGTTACGTTAAAGGCTATGTGGCTTAGCAACCTTATGGATCTAGCCAATCACAAACAGAGTTTTAACGTTTAACGTATAAATTTTAACGGAACCTATTGCCAAAAACTCCCTAATATCAATCGCTATTTGCCGCTAACTCCATTCATGAGAATAGAGTTAGCGGCAAATAGCAATTGATATTAGGGAGTTTTATTTATTTATTTGCCGCTAACTCCATTTCTGAGAATAGAGTTAGCGGCAAATAGAGATTGATATTAGTTACAGAGTGTTCGCGTTTAATTTCTTTTGCAGTGGAATTTCAATAAACTTTAAATTAATTGCTACCTTCTTCAACAAGACTTCTTATATATTTTTTAATCTGACAAAAAACATTACATGTCAAAAATAATAATTGTTATTATTAACAAAAAAAACACCGCACGTACACGATATTTAGAATTTCATAAAAATGAAACACTATGAAACTGCTTACAGCTAATACCAACACAGAGTCCACCCCTAGTAGTGGAACTTTGTAACTAATTATCAAACACAAGCATCCAGACTATAAAACATGATCGTAATGTTATTTGTAAAAATTCAAAGAACTGGGTTGCAGTATGAGCATCAAACTCCGTTCACATCTGGATTTCTTCCCTGAAAATGTTGGTGATTTCAGCGAAGAACGCTTTCATCAGGACATGAAAGAGATAGAAAAGCAATACCAAGGCCGATGGAATGTAAATATCGTAGCCAGTCAGTAGTCATAGCTGGTCGGTAAAACGTGATATTCCAAACGCAACCCATAAAAAGAGCATTCCAAGGCGCAGGAAAACGGAAGATATCACACAGAGCCGTCTTATCATATCCAAAGGGCTTAATTAAAATAGATAAAACCCATACCTACGCTGACGATACGCAACCTCATCTACCCTTCAAAGCAGCAGAGTTGAAACACAAATTAACACTGATTTGTCCCACGTTTTTCTTAACTCGATTGCTCATTCCCTCAAAATTAATCCTGAGAAATCTAAAGTTTTGCTGTTTGGTAAAAAGAAGACTTGTGATGAGTTATCGAGATCATTAAAAATTCAAATTAATAATGTGGAAGTACCTATTGTATCAAAAGCTAAAAGCTTAGGTTTAACTCTGGATAACAGTTTTCGTTATTCTGACCAAATTACTAATTATATGTATAAAACGTGCTTATACATACTTGAAAAAGTTATGTCCTCTAAGAGCGTGTCTGTCTATCGAAACAAAAAGACACCTTTGTGATGCATTGGTGCTCTCCCAATTTACTTATTGCACACCTATATATCATTCTTCCATTGATTTGTCAACAAGTTACAGCTTCCAAAAAGTTCAAAACGCTTGTCTAAGGTACATCTACGGCATACGTAAGTTTCAGCATATTTCACACAAATTAAAAGCAAAATTTTTAAATATGGAGAATCGCAGAAAACTTCACTTCACAAAATCTTATTTACAGGTCATCCCCCCAAGATAAGATAACATATAGATCTGATGTACAGGGTGGATCAATTTCGATGTCTCTTATGGACAACTCTGTAACTATAAGAGATAGAAAAAAACTAATGGCCAAGTCTCGATCTCTTTTTTAGAGATAAAGTCGATAGTGTAAACAAAAATTGGCTATCTTCTTTTGTTTTCGAGTTATAAGCCAAAATTGAGATTTTCGAATTTTCGTCAATCAGTCATATCTCGTTTATTTTTCCAGATATTAAAAAACTGTTTTGACATTATTAGGACACTTTTTGGAATACAATTCAGTGGTGTAGTTGGTTTTTTGATATTTAATTAAATTTTCGAGTTATAGCATAAAGTTATATTTTTTAAAACGGAAATCATAGCTGACAATGTCATCATTAAATAGAGATTTTTTTTCTATTTTCAAAAATATATACTTTGTTGGGTTTATTTCTTACAGTTAATAGAATAAAACGCCTTTTTTATTATTTTTGGGTGCATTCTTTTCTTAGGAGGCTAGTTTCAACAAAAGCCAACAATTTTCTTTTGTTTTTATTAAATATTAACAAAGATTTAAAGATTGGGTAGCACAAGAGTGAGAGGTATTGCGATAAACATAAGAGATAGAAAGCTAGCTGGGTTGGGTTGCAACATGAGTTGGCTGTGTATTTTAGCGCGGCAGTGTTGAAATTGTGATTTATTTTGATATTATTTTCTGGGTTTTAAGTTATTTATTGTGATATATCAAGAGTTGTGTTTATTATCTACTTACATTTCAATATTCTTTAACTTTTTCTGCAATAATTTCTTATTTTAAGATGTTTTTAATTTATACATATAATTTAGTTCCTTATCCCCTGAAATGCATATTTAATCGAAAAAAATGCATTTTAAACTTAAATATTAAATGAAGTTACATAATTTCGAATTTGACCCAAACCACATGGTATCAGTATTGTTGTAATTTTTGTGACTCTTAGAGGATGCCTGTTCTATCTTTCTTTCTCTTTATGCGGTTGCAACTGTCAAAATATTTGAACAAGAGTTGATATTTAATAAAAACAAACAAAAAAAATTGTCGGCCTTTGTTCAAACCAGCCTACTAAGAATAGAATACACCCAAGAATAATAAAAAAGGCGTTTTATTCTATTAATTGTAACAAATAAACCCAACAAAGTATATATTTTTGAAAACAGAAAAAAATCTCTATTTAAAGGTGGCATTGCCTACTATGATTTCCATTTAAAAAGATATAACTTTATGTTATACCTCGAAAATTTTGTTAGATATCAAGAAACCAACTACACCACTGAATTGTATTCAAAAAAGTGTTCTAATAATGTCAATTCATTAATTTAATATCTGTAAAAATAAACGAGATATGCGCGATTGACGAAAAGTCGAAAATGTCAATTTTTGCCTATAACTCGAAAACAAAAGAAGATAGCCAATTTTTGTTTAGTCTATTGACTTTATCTCTAAAAAAAAGATCGAGACTTGGCCACTAGTTTTTTTCTAACTCTTATAGTTACAGAGATGCCCGTAAGAGACATCGAAATTGATCCACCCTGTACATAATATTACGATTAGGCACAGGGGTCGTACTTCTCCAGTTCATAAATCTGCTCTATTTGAGCGATCATATACTTTTCAGATGTATTAATTTTTCAACAGTTTGGGATTTAATTATTCAACCGTTACTTCAGCTATTTTCAGGAAGAAAATCAGGAATGATTTATTTCGAAACCAGTAAATTTTTCATTTTAATAGGTCTTTTTCTCTCTCTTCATGTTCGTTAGTTAAAAAAATAGTAATAATAATAATAAATTTGGGATAGAGCGTGCACGTCGCAGAATGCTAGGTTTAGTTTTAGATAAATTTAAGTTAGGCATTTAACTGTTTGTTTTCTTCACAACCTTATATTTGCAAGGTCAGATGCTAGAACAGTAAGTAGTCTTTGACTACACAGAATCTCGCCTTGAGGTTGCTACACCACTCTATTTTTTAGACAATTCTTTTATTTCTATTGTATTTGTTATTATAGTTTTGTTGTGGGATAGGCAAATAAAGACGTTTATTATTATTATTATATTTCGGTAGTAATTTTGAAAATAACTGTTTTTAGATAAATTATTGATTTTTTCTCGAAAATACATATAAACATTTTTTTAATTTTGTGGAAAAACCTGATGTGATAGCGAAAATCTGTGAATACTACTGAATTCAGAGCTTGTAAGTTAGGTAAGAACAGCTATCAAAACGAAAACAATGTTCAAAAAATTTTCATACGTAGGCCTGTGTAATTAATCAATAAAATCGATCGGCCAAAACTTACTGGTGGCATCTTTCGATATATTTGACCATTTGCTATCCGATTACGTGCAAGTTTTCATCATAAATAGTTAATTTAAAAAGTTATTTGTATAATTAGGTACTGGGCATTAATTACTGCCAATAATTTGGATTTCGTTTTTTTTCTCAAGTGTGATACACCAGGGACAAATTATAGTTAATGATCTTCAAAATGCTGTTAAAATTATAGTTGCTGGAGGTTTGTTGCTAACTTCTCACCGATAAACTTCATTGTTTAACCATCAAAAATCGAAGCTTTACTTGGCAAACAAGGATACTTTGAACTCGGCCACCTGAAGTGCATCTAGTTTCTAGTATTTCAGAGACGTATTTTGCAACTAATCTTTTCGTGCCTTGTTCCGCCAGGTTAGCTACTTCAATAGGGGTTCTATCACATTCATTGTTGTCGGCACAAGTCCATAATCTCAAGCACACGCCACGATATCGTTAAGGTCACGTTCGTGTTTTGTAAAAATGTTGTGTCCACGTGTATTTCGTGTTTCGTGATAAAAGAAGTACCGAAAATATGTAGGTACACTTTCTGAAAGGTTCGACAGTAATAGGGTTGAAGTACCGGTTTTGGCCACTGCACCAGTTATGGCCATTTTGAGTTTTTCATAGTTAAAATAAGGAAAGTATTAATCTAAAGATAAGTTGGAACATTCCCACCAAATGTTTGAAGATATAGTGGTTTAATTCTGCATTGGCGTTATTGGTTTGGCTTTGACATGCAGTTGAAGCGTAGAGGACAACTTGATCGATGTTTTCTAAGGAAAATGGTTAAGCAACAGGAGTACATAAGAAAACTTATAATTGCTTCAGGGCAATTCCACGAAAATGTCAACCTGACTCTAGTTTTGTAAAGATTTTCTTATGGGAGTAGTAAATATTTTTTTCATAAAAGAGTAATATGAATTTGTTTAGTATACCTTTACTTTTTAATTGTAATTATTTTAACCAATAAAAAAAGTCTATTAAAGTTTACTGAAATTTATACGTTGAATATCGTAAAAAGTTTGCAAGATGATTCATATAAAAAATATTATTTTGAAATGAAGTAAATCATTATTGGTACTATGGCTGGAAGAGAGGTTTCTTTTACTATCATTTTGAGCAAAATAATCTGAAATGTTTAATGTATTAAAAAAGAAATTGTGAATATTTATACTAAGAAATGTTTGTCGCCTGATTGACGTTAATGCGAAAAGTTTGTTTAATTGATATATATTCTAATTTTCGGACAAACAGATGATATATTTTCTTAATTTACAGTTATTTCTACAGCATAGGAGCAAAAAATTATCTGAATCATTAACTATCAGTTTATTAAACGCGTCAATCAGGCGACAAGTCCGACAACTAGGTAAGAAATCCTACCGGTAGTAGAAGGCTGTGAAAAAAAATTATCGTTTGACAAAAAATATGCAATAGATACGTCAATTGTGACAGTGTTTCTGAAAGTTTTTTGATGGTTATTTGCTAGCGAATTTTTTGCCAAAATCGTCATGCCTTCAACATCGGCAACCCGTATGAAGACATACATCGAACGATTAAAATCATCTGGAAAATATGAAGAATATTTAAGAAAGAGAAGATTGGCTCAACGTACTATCGCTGACACTATAAACAGAACGAGAAGCAATAAAACTGTGCGAAACTCGACCTTATTGCACCGGCATGATGTGAGCCTTACGCTCAGGTCATAAAATGTGTTAATCTGCGATGCCAGGTATAAATCTTGGACAGGAAAAATACGCTTTAGGAAACGGGTATTAAAATTGAATATTGAATTAGCAAATATAAATTTGGGGTCTCATGTTCGTATCTTTTATTTCTGCATATTCAGTCAAACACAAATAATTTCGGTTTCAACAATTCCTTTTTTGTAAATAAATATTTCTAGGATTTATTTTTTATAATAAATTTGATGTCATTACTTTGTACTATTATTTTTTCTCGGATAAGTAAACTACGATCAAATTCTTTTGTTACACTGAAATTAGCATACATATATGTGAGAATTCCTTATATAGTGCTTACTTTATTTTTTTTCTGAGAAAGATTGGGTCTGCTTATACTGTAAATAATACTAAATCTGTTTATATTTTTGGAAATCGTTTAAAGAAATAAATATTAATATTTTCAAGTATTTATGTAAAAACGAATTGTATTATATGTTATATAAAGAAAGTTATTTTGAAATGTTTTTCTTTCTAAACAAAAGAACAATATTGAAATTAGAAATTAAAAATTATATTCCACAGCTTAACGTATGAAACTACTGAACATGTCTCTGGAATTACTTGTTTTTATTCAGCAGATCAAATAAACATTATTATTATTATTATTATTATAACGATAAGAAGTTTTATTTTCCACTGGAAGTGCGTCGCCAAAAACCAGCAACTCCATTTTTAATGGAGTAAAAAATTTGTCAGTATGAACAAAATTTCAAAATCTCAACTAAATGTTGGATAAGTGGATAGTTATTTCTTTTCCATGTTTTACTGATTATTGTTATTGATGTTTAATAAATTTTACAATAATAATCATTTGTATTTAACAATTGTTTACTAGTTTTTTTGTCTGTTCTGATTGTTGCTGTTTTTTAAATATTTGTATAACTGAGATTAATTAATATTACCTACAGTATCTTCGCATAGACTTTCAAAATTTAGTAGCTTAATATTTTAATTTAGCTTTATTCATTTTGACAAAACGTCTGTAAATTCTTTAAACAAATATAGTTTTACTGGATAAAAATTTGTTTTCTTCTCCACATAATACTTACAGGCTATCCTAATTTTTGCAAAATGCTTAATATGCATTAAATAAATCAAAATGGAGTGCTGTTTCAGAAACTAACTATAAATATTATTTCTAAGTATATATTTAACTGGAAAATAGTATAGTCACTGGCTTACTAATCATTATAACATTGGTTTTAATTATTTAAATTCTTAAAATTAGCTCCGAAATGTTTAAGCTTATAGTATTATGCTGGCTAACATAATTTGTCCATTTCATTACTGACTGAATATAAACGAATTCTTATATATTTATGAAATATTAATAAATTAATTGAAAATGACTTTATTATTTAAAACGAATAATTATAATATTAACATCAGAAAATTAATTCTAACAGGATTCTAATATAGGAAAACAACTGATTTGCTTATTTTAATTTCAAATGAGCAAACCAGAAGAGAATACTCCAGATGTTTACCCCTGCACCGGCAGGTAATGCAATAAAATGTGCTATAAGGCTCAATTTCGCTAGGTCGTAAGAGGCATTAGTGCCAAGCAAATTTTCAATCGTTCTGTTTATAGTGTCAGCCATAGTACGTATGAGCTAAAACGTAGTGCCAAGACAAAGAAAGAGTTAAAAGAAAAAAAAACCTTACAAAAACGCATGCAGAGACTGAATAAAAAAGAAAAGGTTGTTGAACAAGCAGATAATTGTAATATAAATGGTAAAGATTTTGTATTAAACTTAGGTTGATTCCTATTATTTCTTTGAATTTTTTTAGTATTTAATCCATACATGCCGTTAACGTCGTTTGCAAGCAGACAAGTTTTTGGAAAAGCTATGAAGAAAGTTAGGGAAGCATTACCGATTTCGCCTAGAAAAAGAAAAACTGTGATAACGGAATTAGCAGTTCAAGAAGGTCTTTTGAAAGCACCTATGAAAGAAAACTGCAAGGAAAATAGTATTCGCATTCGCGACTGTGTAACATCTTTTTTCAGTAATGATACAGTATCTTATCAATGTCCAGGAATGAAAGAATTTATTATAAAGAAACAGTTTGGTCAAAGGATAAAAGTACAAAAGCGTTATTTGTTGGTGTAAAATACATGAAAACGTTAGATTTCTTTTGGAAGCGTTATCAAAGAAAAGTTTGCCGGTTTCTACTGAATTCAAAATTTTTATTAAAAGTGCGGTATGTGATGAAAATTCTGCTTTATGCATGACTGGAAAGTGTTCCTCTTGCCCAAATTATTCTGTTTTCGACAATATAATATATTGGTTCAGATATTATCTGAACCAATACTGAATGAAGCGCTGAAATGGAATGAATGGTGCATTACTGATGGCAATGTGGAAAAGAAAATCAAAGAAAGTAGCATTTTGGACTGCGTGGAAACACTGAGGAGAAATTTACCAGAATTTCTGCACCACACATTCATTAAACGGACTCAATCTGTTTCATTTAAAGAGAATAAAAATAATGTAACTCCAGGATCCTGTGTATTGCAAATTGATTTTGCAGAAAATTATTCTTGTCTAGAACAAAACGAAATTCAATCGGCTCATTGGGGGCATAAACAAATTACTGTATTCACTACAGTTGCTTGGTACAATATAACAGAGTTAAAAAAAAATTCAATCATTTGCAATAGTTTCTGATTATTTGGAACATGGACGATATGCTGTATACGTATTCTTAACTCGTTTACTTCACCAATTACAAAATATATTTGAAATGAAAAATATAGATATATATTCTGATGGAGCGGCAAGCCAGTTGAAACAAAAGTATACTCTTTATGGTATGACGTATTTAGCAGCTAAATTTAACTGTAAAATAAATTGGAATTTTTTTGCTACTTCGCATGGCAAAGGTGCCTTGGATGGTATTGGGGGTGAAGTAAAGAGGCAAGCTAGATTAGCAAGTATGGCAGGTGTAAAAATTCAGTCAGCAGAAGATTTTTTAAGAGAAATTTCCGGAAAAGTGAGAAATATTAAGCTATTGTTTGTATCACAAGAGGATATCTGTAAAGAGAAAGAAGAACTTAACCGATTATGGATAAATATCCAACCTATTCCGAATTTACGAAAAATGCACTGTGTTCGTCTCGTACAAGAAGGTGTGGTTACATATAGCGAAACGTCTGATGATTCTGCTGCCATTTGTCATCATCAGTTCATTCTTATTCGTAAAGAGAAGAAAAGATATAAATCTAATACCAAATGAAGTATTTTTTTTTTAATATTAAATAAAGGATTGTGTTATGTTTTGTTATGTGAATTTTTTAATTTTTTTTTTATTTACATTTTCGTATCATTTTTAATATAACATTTTGCACTGTCGCCTGATTGACAGGAATAGTGTCGCCTGATTGACGCGTTTTTCTAAATATTATAAAACAGCCGTTGCAGGAGTAAAAATTTGCAACAAAGATTTAGATGAAGTGCACCTTTCAATCTTCAAATTATTTTACAGAATTCAAATAACATTCATAAATTTAGAGAAATATATGTATATAGTGACATCTAAAAGCATGACGTATAAATCCTGTCGCCTGATTGACGCTTACTTTGTTCGTAATTTTTATTTAAAAGAAACAATTTTTTAAAACATTACAAAACATTTTAACAAGTATATGGGATGCTCTTCTATCTGCGATTAAAAGAAAAAGTATTAATTCTTATTATACGTGTAAAATTTAAATATACTACTTCAATAACTGCTATGTATGTCGCCTGATTAACGCTGGAATCGCCCTTCATTTATAATAGTAATCCTATAACTTTTGTGTATTTGATAAGTGCAATTATTAAATTTTTCGATAATTTCTAAAATATTTTAAAGTTAAACCTTAGAATCTGTGAAATGTGGCCAAAACCAGTACATTAATAAATAAAAATGTCTAGTTTTGGCCACTAGAGTGGCCCAAATTGCGTGAAACATTTTCCAGTTTTGGCCATTAGTTATAACTGTCTGCGCACATTTTCGTTTGTGCTACTACAGCATAAAGAAATTTTCTAAAAATTCCAAACAATAATATGACGGGGAAAACTATGAAAATAAAAGATTTGCTGAAGAAAGGAAACAGAATTTTCTTTATGATAAGGACCACTTAATAAATGCATTAGATGCCATAACAAATGGAACTTCAATGCAGATTGCCTTAAAAACATGTAATGTAGATGTAGTATCTGAATGAAAAGCAATAAAATCGAAATATTTCCGAAATATTATCAATTTTTCTTACTATCTATCAAAACAACAATAATAATTTCTACACAACACAGTGCAGAAATAAAAATTATTGTATTCAATCATTATTGATCATAGTGTACTTCTTTTTGTATTTAATATACATATCTTGGGATAATAGATAATTAACATGCGTTTTTAATGAAGTGGCCAAAACAGGAGCACAGGTGTGGCCAAAAGTGAAGAATGAGTGGCCAAAACTGGTGAAATTAGCATTTGCAACTTTTTATTCATTTTGCAGTACCAAATAAAATTCAATCCATTTTTTTTTAATTTGGTAATATCTTCCCAATGCATGTCTATGCCCTTTGGACGTATTTGTTTAGATATATTTTGTGGTAAAGAGAAAACTTCGCTTAAAGTGGCCAAAACTGGTGCCGCTACCCTAACAAAAATTTTAAATATACGAGGGGAAATCCAGTAATTATTTTCCCACCTATGAAACAAAAGAGTTACGTTGCTGATTTTTAAAAGTTATGAATTGTCAAGTTTTTGACACATCCTTGTAGAAATTCAATTCATTTGATCAAGAAATATTTGGTATTAAACTTTTAAAAGTGAAAAGTAAGTGATATAAACTTATCGGACTTGTGTGCCAGATAGATCCATCATTATTTTCTTTACATGAACAAATGTCAACGGAATCAATTCAAACCGAAATTTTCAATGGGCATATTGAGAGTTTTATGGCTGAATAATTTTTATGGATAAAAAGGAACTTCTAATTATAATAGGAGGATATATAAACTTATTATTTATTATTAAGTTAAAAAAAACAGAAAAGATTCTCCCAAAATATACTATTATCAGCGAAAGCTACTTACAACAAAATTTATATCTAATTTCATACATGAAGTATGTCCACTTCGTAAGTCAACTAAAAATTGACGCATGCGCTTCCACGTGCGGCGAACAAGTTTATCATCAAAAGCTACTCGCATACAAATATGTCCGGTTCATTGTTTATGCTCGTCATCTTTGACCACGAACGGCGAGCAAGACGCGGACACCGAGCGTGTACACACACTTGCGGGTTTGTACTTCATCGGATAGATCTTCCGGTCATAATCGTATGTGAATGCCACCCTTAAAGTTGTGCATTGACTTGAACATTTTAAGCGGGGCACGCATATACGCGGTCATAGCTGTAGCGCTGACGATCCGACTCGACCCGTTATAAAACACCGCCACCGCTACTACCGCAACTGCGTATATGTGTGCCCCGCTTAAGTCCGAACGAACGGAACGAGCAGAGCGTGCACACTTGAATTCGGAATTCGGCAAGTCAGTACCAGTCTCTGAGCCGAATAGAACGTACCGAACCTTATCCATCGAGTGTAGGTAAATACGAATTGTTCAAAGAGATTCCTTGCTCGTTGGTGGGCGCAGTTAGTACGTGGTTTGGCGGTGTTCGCGTTAATCGGACTTTTTATTGTTATTTTAATTAGAAGTGATGGAGTGGAGTAGAGAAAAATGCTTACAATTAATTGACAAGTATGAAAAGTATCCCGTACTGTGGAATCCTAAACATGGATCATATTATAATAAAGTAAAAAAAAATGATGCTTGGGTAAGTATTGAGGAAAATATGGGATGTTCCTCGGGAGAAGCTAAGAAGAAAATGGAGAGTATCCTTGCCAGCTTTAGAAGGGAAAAGGCCAAGGGAGCGAAATCTGTGGGTGCCGGTAAAGGTACGTTTCTTTCGCAAATAACTTTAATCACGATAACTTATATGCAATTATATTGATTTTTCTTTTACAGGCAGACATAAAATATATATGTCGAAATGGTTTGCCTTCTCACGCATGATGTTTCTCTTGAACAGAGATGATCCAAGAAGTACAATAGATTCCGTAGAGGTGTGTATATGAAAACAAATATCTTAATAAGTATGCGTATGTAGGTATTTTATTTATTCAGAGAGAACCAAAACTAAACATTTACGAATAGCGAAATATATGATCTGTACATACACTGGCATACATATTTAATATTATTTCCACTATCTTCACTATGGACAATAGGATGTTTGATGAGTTCAAAAAATAAACTGGTACCGCATTTAATACCGACGTTGTACCTGAATATTAAATTAATTATACTCTACTCGTATATCCTATTGTTTAACAGATACTGAGCAAAATCATTACGAATTTCTTTCGCTGTGCTTGCCGATTTGCGTGGCATATTTCTAATTGGAAGAAAAGATGTTTCAGAGTTGTTTTCTAGCCTCCATGTTCCAGCAATTAGATTTCCCTGATCGTCTTCTTGATCAAAAGTTCCCCGTGGCGTGTAAACATTTCTGGAACTGTGGCTTTTTCTGAGGAAATTGTGTAGGCAAGCAACTGTCATCACAATAGCCTGTGCCTTTTCGGGTTTTAAGAACATTGGTTTTCTAAGTACTCTAAAAACTGCAGATAAAATTCCGAAGGCATTCTCTACTACTCTTCTTGCGCGACTAAGCCGAAAATTGAATATTCTTTCAATTGTTCCCTTTGCATGCATTCCCGAAAACGGTTTCATTATACGATTTGTTAGAGGGAATGCCTCGTCAGCTATAAAAACGTATGGCATCATTTTATTTAGGCTGCACAGGACTGAATCTTGAGGCAAGCTTAAATCGTTCCTCTCTAGTTTCTTATAAAGTGATGTATTTCTGAAGACCTCGCCGTCTGAAATCCTGCCTTGGCAATCAACATCCACAAAGGTGAAGTTGTAGTCAGCATCCACAACAGCAAACAAGATAATGCTAAAATTTGACTTATAATTATAGAAATCGCTACCATCGTGAAAGGGGGCCTGAATTATTATGTGTTTCCCATCCATAGCACCAATGCAGTGAGGGAATTGCCACCTTTTTTCAAACTGATTAGATATACGTAACCACTCCTCGGGAGTTGCCGGAATCTGAAAAACAATAAAAATATATATTTTCTGATGATTTGTATAAATTATTCGTATTTTTTTTTAGGAAGAGGCACTTCCTGATAATGAACCTGAAAGCTTATTCGAAGATAAAGAAGATGCGGGTAATTCGCAACAAGAAGCTGGGATTAGTTCGCAAAGCAGAGAAAATAAAAAAATAGCGATTGAAACTTCCCAGACTTTTGCAGCAAGTACGTCTGCTAGAATACAGAAAACGAGTAAGCGGAAGAGACCTATTAGGCCTTCTGGGCCGGCGGAGGACACAGTGGTACAAGAAGCATTAGACATTCTGAAAAGTGCAGTTGCAAGTAACTCGTTGAAATCTGATGAATGTGGTATCTATGGGCAACATGTAGCTCATAAATTAAGAAGCTATACTAAGAAGACAAGGAACATAGTACAACATCACATTAATACATTATTGTTTAATGCTGACATGGGACAATATGACATTGTGGAAAGTAGATGCTTTTCCACGTCCAATTTAAGTGTCAGTATGCTGTCCCCACATCCCTCTACAGGTTCTTCTGGAAACAGTAGTACTTTCTCAACCACCCAGTCAGTTAAACAATCACCTGAGCATACACCTGTACCCACCCCTTCGCCGAAATCTGAAACTATTTTACCAAATTAGGTAGAGCCCCAGTATTACGGCGACTGGTAAATGTAAGTTTTTTTTTATAAGAAATAAATACTAAAAGTAAATACATTTTACCTTTATTTGTCCCTTCAGTTCGTGAACCAGAGCGTCACAGGTTTCCGCAATTATGATACCAATGCACTGTTTCGATACTTTGAACAAATATTGTAAACTGCTATACGATTCGCCTGTGGCTAAAAAGCGCAGTGTAATAGCTAAACGATCTTGGACAGGTATGGATCTCCTAAAATTTGTATCCTTCTTAGCTATTTTAGGACCCACAAGGATTATTAATCTTTCAAAATCTTCTGCACTCATTCTCGTCAAACTTTTCAAATGTCCACTATCCATACTTCTTGGAACTGTTGTATTTTCACACCTGGAAAAGAGACGCCTCGCCCACACTTTCTTTGGTTTTCTCTTCTTTTTAGTGGTTAGAAAATGTATTAGAAAAAGAGCGCCAGCTGCCACTGTCACATCATCCATGCTTAAGCGATGTCGGAGATACGAACAGTTGGGAACGCAGATTAGTATAGTGAGCTTTCGCTCGAAATTTATGTTTATTTTGTTTGTTGATGCGCACTGCTCGTTTCGTTCGTTCGGACTAAAATGTTCAAATGAATACGCACCATAACACTTCACCGGTCGATCACCATCGTTCATCTGCTATACATCCACACAGTAAATTGGTAATCTTCTGAAACGATAAAATTTCAAGACATTTTTTTTACCGACGAACAAATTCTCGCACGTTCGTGTATACCGAGGAAACAAAACGATTAGCACTCGTGTTTCTGAATGGTATAAATGAACATTGATGAACATAAATCTCAGCCATAATACCGACTTCCATCGTTACTCACTTCTCACCGCTCGTTTCGGTACATCATTGCCCTCACCTGCACCAATAACTAGAGCATAGCATATCAAATATTGACAGTCTTTACAAAGCAGTAGCAATGAGAAGATTACAGTGATAAGCAAGGATCATATTTGAGACCACTTACTGGCCACGCACTTCTAACTTGACTGTACTCGGCCGTCCCCACCTTGTCTAAGGCAGCAGCGCAATCGGCGATCGATCCTCCCACTCTTCGATCTATTGTTCCTGTGTACACTCTGAATAGCAAGTTTTCGTATTTTCTCCGCAGAAAGTGACCCCAAATATGATCCCTGGTGATAAGTAACAATGACCCTGAAGAAAGTATGCTCTAACAAAGAACGAAACATCGTTCACTAGAACACGTCGCGTCGGCACTAGAACATTCCGAAAGCCGCAGTGAATATGAACCGTTAACTTTTATCACGTCTGACATCCTCTAAGGCCCGGTTTATCAATCACAAGTTAACTCTAACTTTCAGTTTGTTCCCATGGAAACTACTACGAAGACAATTGTTGTTATGGTAATTAGTAACTGAAGGTTCACTTTAAGTTAAAGTTAACTTGTGTTTGATAAACCAGGCCTAAGGGAGAAGTTACACAAGCGTTTTTTCTACTCTTCTTCTGTTACATGTTGTTTCATTGAATAACTGCTTTCCATTTGCACATATGAGCTGCTCGGAGCTACCCCGAAGCTACTCCGAGTTGTTCCGAGCGGCTCATTTGTGCAAACAGAAAGCGCCTAATGTTTTCTCCGCTGCAGTTTTTTTGTTGCGGTTTGTTTCATCAAAACAAGATAGACGTTCTCTCTCCGGATACCTAACGCAATCGATTGCGTTTCGTTGACGGAAAACGATTGCAAAGATTCCGAAGGCATTTTATTGGAAAAGAGAGAACGCCTATTTGCAATCAACGAAACAAGATGCAACAGAAAAAACACAGCGTAGGAAAAATGTTCGTGTAACCTATCCCTGAATGTATCGATGCCTAGAATCAAACTGATTTAAAATTTCAAAAATTGGAGGCCTCATGGTTCTTAGTATTTTCGTTGTTACTAGAATAATTGATATTTTGATATGTACTCAAGATTGTTGTTGTATATTTTGGAGACTTTAGAAAAAAATCACATTTTCACTGACTTTATCGATTGGAACGGTTTGCCGCGAGTTACATAAACACGAGAAACTACGTTGGCTCTGTCGTAAATAGAGAATTATATATAGATAATTTGTAACAAACAGAGTCGACCGGACTCGCTGAATGAGTCAAATTTTAATTTTTCAGATAGGCAAACTAAAAACAGACCGACTGCGAGTGAATCCGCGTCGCCTAGCGAAGGCAGGCGTTCCTTTTTTCTTCTCTTTTCGATTCGATCCTCGGCGTTGTATCAAAATCGAAACTCGCAGTGCGCATGTGTTCCAAGCAAGAGTTCGTTGTGTGCGATCGTCGAGTTGTAAACAAAATGACCTCAAAAATACATGTGCAAAACAACGAATTGTAAACCTGCCATGCCATGACAACGTTCGGTGTCGCTTACACGTTACACTGGGCCACCGATATACGACTCGACAATATTATAACTTGCCTTGTAGTGGTTTGCGTGTACCATTTTCGGCTTCGTTTATTTTTACTTTTTGCTGAATAACGGACGGAAGAAGACCGTAGTTACAAACATCACAAACATACTGACTTTAATAAGAAAGTGCTTCCGTTCATTATTTAAAAAAAGATAAATGAACAGTAAACACAAAACCATGCAGAAAGTGCCTCCCAGATCAAAACAAAAGACTTTGCAATCGGGTGTTAGTAGACCAAAGGTAAAGGTAGGGAATAACATATTTAATTTATGAAATTAAATGCGCCAATGCAGTTGAATGCTAATTAATTTTTATATTTCTAATAAATTCATATACAATGTAGAAAAGCAACCTTACAACGGGCCTCAGTAGCGCAGTAGGTAGCGCGTAAGTCTCATAATCTTAAGGTCGTGAGTTCGATCCTCACCTGGGGCATTCGATTTTTATTTTTATCTTCTGTTATTAAAATACAACTATGCACTTTTTTAATTTGGTTTTATGGCAGGGCAATAGTGATTACTTCAACTATTAAGATACTCAGCTAGAAACTGAAGCGCTCTGTCAAAATTGAGTTCAGTACTGTAATAAGACCAACAACCTCTCTAGATCCAGTTCTAATATACATACATATTTTAAAATTAAACTCAAGAAAATGAAGTAAACAACTATTATTTAATTATAATAAATAACATGTGTCCAACAATTATTGTAGTCGTGGGTGGCTGTGGAGTCAAACATTTTTAACTAATTATTGTTTCATATGGCAATAAAACATTAAATACGTAATAGTATATTATATAACGAGAGTTATAAATAGCATATTACGCACGGTGGAAAAGTTGCGCATGAGCCGCGCAGCGGCGAATGCAAGTAATTCCACAAGTGCGTAATTGCTTTACAACTCGAGTTTTGTACTATACTTTATCGATGATTGTCAGCGCTAGTCAACGTTAACGTTGCATAATATGTTGCGTTCGCTAAATGTGCCCAAAGTGAATTCAGAACCGATTCGATGTTCGATGTTTTTCATAACACCGATGTTCTATCGATAATAATAAATCACAAACATCGATGACAAATACATCGAACATCGACGGTAAAACATCGATGTAAGGTAAACATCGATGTGTATCGCCCATCCCTAGCTTGAAACTATACTAAACCTTCAAATGCGTTACGTATTGAATAAATTCACAAACCATTAATTTTTTCACTGTCTCTGAAATATATTTCTAACAAACAACTTTCTTGGTGATCAGTGAAAGCCCTAACATTGAAATGTGTGAAAATAATCAAAACTTAAATCTGACAGAACTGACAGATGTAATTTTTAACGAAGAAATGTCACTGACATCTCAGACATGCCCGTTATATCATCATATCTTTATTTATCACTAGCACACCTTGATGAAACTTTTTTTGAATCACAGGTTATGTTTCTGCTGGTGTTATAAATTATTAAAATATTTTTTTTCTGCGTATCATTGACCAATTTTAAAGAGGTTCCAAAAATCCGAATTTTTCACTAATTCGGATGGCCTAGGTTTCAATTGAACCATTTATTTACGTATTCGTTTTATCAGGAGTGTAATTTGTGCTAAATGTTTTATACTCAATTTGATTCCTTCACAGTGAGCAAAAAACTCAATGGCATGTTCAAGATTGGATGGTACTCTAAGGGCCGGTACTTTCTTCGCTAATTAACTTTAACCTTCGGTTTATTCCCATACCTACGATTGTATATAGGAATAAACCAAAGATTAAAGTTTATCAGCAGGGGAACGCACGATCTGAAAGCATCTGACAGGCCGGAAACTTATATTTTTTCTACTTCTCTCCTTGGCTAAAATTATAAGATTCTTTCTTTCGGTTAAATTTTGCCCAATTATTAGATATTTATAATTGAAATATATTCGCGGGCCTTGTAAAATCGCTTTAGGGTCCGAACGCGGCCCAAGGGCTGCCAGTTTGAAACCACTACTCTAAAGGCCGGTTTACACGCTACGACTAATCGTACGTTTTGTATGATAGGACAAGTAGTATCAGGTAAAACGGAGCGTGTAGACAGTAAAACGTATGTCTTATCGAATCGAAGTGAAATCCAAGGTCGGATCGAAGAACTGACGGGAGAAGCATCATTTTTCGAGAAGGGATGCGATATGACGAAGTGTGTAAACACTAGCTGCACTTAACGTCCCTTTTTAGCTCTATTTCTTTCGAACTCTCATCGAATGTCATCGGATTTGCAGCAATGCTCCCGTGTTTGTGGTAAATCAAAAATAAAGTATACCATGAACGAAATAAAAAAAAATTTCGCCTATGAAAAACTAGTTAAAAAATACAAAGAAGTGGATTCAGCGGCTAACAAAAAAGATAAATTCCTTAAATTCCTTGAAAAGCCACGCTCTTGACCATCTTCTCTTAGTTAGTTTTCCCCTTCTAATAAGTTGTTGCGCCCGTAAGAGGGAAACAATTGTAGTAAACAGCAACCGTGCCTCCTCCATGAGCTTAGATACGTACCATCTTGTACTACTGGCAGTTGGAGCTGAGATGGAAATCGGAAGAAAAGACGTTACCATGTGAACACTTCACAAAACGTATGTTTTGTCGTTCGTTTTATATAACCGATAAAACGTACGATAAGTCGTAGCGTGTAAACCGGCCTTTAAAGGCTGGTCTAGACGCAACGACAAATCGGTCGACAAAATGTACGGTTTACAGCATGTCCACACAATTCCATCTTATCGTCCAAACCCCATTATACAACTTTCAGTTCCGCGACGATCGTCATGGAAGAAGTACTCCTGTTTTCAATTTATGCTGATTGTATTGCAAGAAAAACTCTAAATAAACGAAGAACTCGACGATTAAGATGGTCCAGGGAATGGATCTTGAAAAACTACGATATACATAGATCAATAAATTCGCTTAAAAATTGGCGAGAACACTGTCGAAGATCCAACATTCTTACTATTTGCAAATATACAAATTGAAATAAAGATAATAAATACAAGATTAAGAAGAAACTCGTGCACTCTGACCACGTCCCACAACAAACGCAAAGAACCTTGAAATAAAACTGACCGATAAGATATCAGACTTGTCCACATGTTCCGTCTTGTCGCATCAGTTCTCGGAAAATGATGCCTCCGAGCTCAGTTTTTCAATTTGTCGTACACCCTCATTCCGTTCATGCCAGACGTACGTTTTCCGGTCTACACGCTCCATCTTACTTGATACGATTTGTCTGATTCGACAAATCGTTCCGTAAATCGTTGCGTCTGGACCAGCCTTAAGGTTAATAAATAATCTAAAACTACAATCTAAAAACAAACTGTCGTGTGCTAAAAATGAGACATTTGTTATCATTTTCGTATGCAGTCAAAAAATTTAAAAAATCCTCAATTTTTCCAATCGGAAAATGTTAGACCTTTTTAGTTTATGGTTTTATAGCTTTTTTTTAACACAGATCGCGGTTTTCTAATGTAATAGTCGTGTTATAAAACAAATTGGTTTAATGGTCATTTTTGGCTTTGCTACTATGCAGATTTATCCACAATCAACTCATAACTGATCCATAATTATCCTCATTTCAACTATATACCGTGTGATTTGTAAAAATGTTTATCAACTCTTGCCATAGAATTTGTATGGCACGTCTTAGCTTTAGTATAAAACAGCATCAAGGAGTGCTATGATGTACTTTTCATTTAAGCTAAGACATGTCGTCCAGATTTCACGGAGTTGAATAAAAAAATGTAAAAATCACTCGGTGAATGACATATTATTCCACTATTAACAACCAGTATGGCATAGCTTTCTAATAGCGTTCTCGATTGACTGCTCTAAAGCACTGACGGAGTATTCTTATCTTATTTTAACCTTATACAATAATAAGGGATTGTTTAATGCCGTGGTGAGCTTCCTGGAAGTGTCTCTAACAGAATGATCCCAACTTGCATTAAATTAATTCGAAGTAGAAGTAAAACACAGCCCTTTGTACACTTTAATTTATCACTAATAACAGTTAAAAAGTATATATGTACATTCAGTTAAATATTTGAGCTTATTACACGATTACGTCACGACCTTAATGATTCGAAAAATGCGACTGATTGAATTGATTTTACGTTGTTTGATTTATGATAAGTAAGTTCGGCACGAATTGATCGCCCATACAGCACTGCTTCAAAATTCGTATGGTCGAAATATATAATTTTGTAAAAATGATGTTAATGGAGGGAGTGAGCAGTTTTATTGGAAATGCACAGTTGATGCAGCATCTGTTTGGAGATTTTAAGAATTATAATTTGTATAGGGTGGACGGAATTGTCTAAGTTTCGTGAAACCCTGAACTTTAAGAACGCACAATTTCTGCGAACAGAAAATTAAGGGTGAAAGATATAATCCTGAGAAGGATGAGATTGGAATGTGAGATTTTAACGGAGGGTGTCAGAATCTTGGAAAAAAAACATGAATGTGGGTGGCTTGCTTTTATTAGGGCTGAAAGCGAAAGAAGCGTTGATATTTACGGAGAATTAGTTTTTCTATGAATTTTAATTGTCAACCGTTGAGGCCCGAGTTAGCGGAAACGCCGAGTGAGTTCTAGCAGGTGCAAGTTGTGCCTGTTTGTGTATGTAAAAGTGAATCATTTTAGGTACTACATACTAATAATTAAAATTAGATGAAAGATTACATTTGAATATAAACACTTATGCTACTTGCATTGAAATATAAACATGTACACATTATGAATCTTTAACAGGAATGGAGATATTTTGAGAGTGCTCTAGAGTCTAGAGGAGTCAATCGAAAACACCAAGTTTCACTAAGCTTTGAGGTGACATCGAAATATCAGATTATTATTTTTTTTAAATTAAATTCCAATAATCTGGTTCCATAAATAAATTGATTATGGATCAAACGTTGTATTGCATTAGCGTTTTATCCACTCATTTCATAGATAAAACGCCTCCTAAAACACTAATACAATGAATAACTATTTTTAGCTTTCCAAAAACATTATTTATTATAACAAATTCTTTTTTATCTTTTAACGAGCACTTTAAAAGTCACACAGTCACACGACATTTCACTATGCATTGTTAGTTTCGTCAACCTTTTACTCTTGACGCGATCGTGCGATTTTTAAAGTGTCCCTTAAAAAATTTAAAAGAATTTATTATACGAATTTTAACCGAGTATGAGTCTATTTTAATAATAAAATTTATTATCATTAATTTTTAAAATAATCAAGTTATAGGCAATTTATTTGTTACAATTCTGTCATATACAGTAAGCCGTGAACCATGATTATTTGATCGTACTTCCGTGATTCAAATTAAGCAATAAAACAATCATTTAGAATTGCGTTTTTTTTAAATGACCGGTTTTTTGTAATTTATTGTCCTTAACGGTTTTCTTCCTTCTTATCCCTTGTTGTTCTAAACAACAATAGAAAAAAATTGTTATTAATTAGCCGAAAACAATTCTAAATAGTAATAGTAAATTCAGAAATTTGCTAACGTTGTTTACCTGTATATCAGATATAGATATCATTTGTCAATTATTTCGACAACATGATTTTATACATGAACAAAGCCTTCTCATTTAAAAATGATTTTTGAAAATTATTTCGTTACTTTGTAAGCAAACTTAAGAAATTTTGATATGACTGTAAAGAGAAAGAAAATCTCTAATAATATAGTATCACTTAAAAAAAATACGGTTGCACAAATATTTTGATAACGAACAGTACAATTCTTTATTCTTTTTTATTAGAAATCTAGAATCAGCGTAAAAATCAAAGAATTTTTGCTAGTAATAGTATTTCTATTGTTAAAAATAAAAAAGTCAGCAATAGTAAACAGTTCAAATTGAACAACCTGTATAGTTTTGAAAATTTCAAAAACTATAACTTGCACAGTTGATATTATTTATTGCATGCAAGCTCTGATTGTTTTAACAGGAAACTCTTAGGCCCGGTATTTCAGTCATGGTTTAACTTTAACTTTTAGTTTATTTCCATAGGAACTAGTATTTTATATAACGAGTGAAAAAAGTAATACGTAACACATAATTTTTTGTAATACCATATTCTTAAGCTGAACAGATTTAAAATAAATTTCGATATAGAAAAACGTCATGTTGATCACAGTTCACTAGTACTGTCGTAATTTCTGGTTTCCAAGGTAAAGCAAGTTGTTATTAAACAAATTTGTTTTGAAAACGTCATTGTTTCGATAAAAAACTACAAGGATGAGCGAAAATCAGTTTATTAGCAGTGATGAAGAGGAAGATATTTTTGGTACTCCGCCAGAAGTTAAGGAGAAAGCGAAAGTCGCAAGTTTAGAATTATTGCCGGCTAAATCGCGAAAAATGTATGAAGCCGAATACGAATTGTTTATGGCATGGTGTCAGAAAAATCGAGTGATGAGCTGTCGAAAAAATAAAAAAACTCAAGCTTGTGGTCAAAGTTTTCGATGTTAAAGGCCGTCCTCTATGTGACGAAAAACGTTGATGTAAGCAAGTTTTTAAAATTAAAGGCTTTTCTTAAAAGGCATGGTACAGGATACAGACCTAAGAAGTCAAAGGTTTTTGAAAGGTCCGACATTGAAAATTTCATGCAAGGAGCACCGAATGATCAGTTTTTGATGATAAAAGTTGCATTGATACTGGGCTTGGCGGGAGCCTGTCGCCGAGAGGAACTTTATAACATGAAAACTAAAGATATTGATAGAAAAGAATGTATGCTGAGTATTAAAATTCCTGATACAAAGACACATATTGAAAGGATTTTCACAGTTATGGAGGTGCCAATCAATGGAATCAATCCGCTGGAAATTTATGACAAATATGCTTCGTCCAATTCACACAAGCCATGACAGCTTTTTTGTTCAATATCGTAAGGAAAAGTGCACTGTATAACGTGTTGGTATCAATCAATTTTCAATAATGCCCAGTATCATCGCAAAATATCTCCAGCTTCCTACACCCGAACGTTATACAGGACATGCATTTAGAAGGTCTTCTGCTACGTTTTTAGCTGGCACCGGTGGTGATATGTTAAGTATTAAACGTCACGGTGGATGGGCGTCATCTACGGTAGCAGAAAGTTACATAGAAGAAAATCTGCAAATGAAGGCAGCAACCTCGAGGAAGATCTTTGGTGGTACAAACGTCGATGTGGACATAGTTGAAAATAGAACTATGGAAAGCACAGATTCATATAGAAAACCCATCATCATCAACCGAGCATAGTCTTCCAATGATAAATATTAATAATATTCATAACAGATTCAAATACATTTTCGTTAATTATCTCTTTCAGTTTGCAATTAAATATTAATAAAACTTTTGTTCTGGTGACTTTTTTATTTTATAGTTATTTTTTTATTTTATAGTTATTTTTTTATTTTATAGTTATTTTTTTATTTTATAGTAACTTCTTCATTTCACACTTTTAAATAATGACACATAATAGACACTGAAAACTGTCAAATAATGACAACTTAAGAATATGGTATTACAAAAAATTGTTTTTACAATTGTTATTATGGGAATAGAGTGAAGATTAAAGTTAAATCATGATTGAAATACCGGGCCTTAACGGAGGTGGATTAAGATATTTTCTTTTATCTGACATGACCTCTCTATCATATGTATAAATGGCGTGTGTTTAACAATTGACTAAAATTAATAAATTTTTTCCTTGGTACTTAATTACACAATAGAGTAATTGCACTGCCTTTCTGAAAGTGCAAAATAAAGTAAATATGTATTTGAATACTTAAGCTGCCTTTGAATTAACAATAAATTACAAGTATAATTGTACGTACATTCATAGGTGGATAATAAACAGTTCAATAACAATGCATGTGTAAAATGGTAATCGTTTCGTGGCACCACACATTGTTATACTTCCGCTAATTATTATTAGTAGAAAGCGAATTGTATATTATTGATGTAGGCAGGACGTTATTATAAATGGATGATTTTTATTACAACATCAAATTACATATTTACATTTAGATTGTATTTGTTTTAATGTTTCCTTCCTGTTTAGAACATTCTTAGGTTTTCGTTTTATACTGTAATTTTGTTCAATTTTAAGTATGCACGTATTGACATTTCCAAAGATAGCTTTTTCAAGATCGAATTTAATCTTAAAAAAGTTGTCAACCCATATAGCAAGATTACATTTATTCTTGACAAACTATTAGCCGTTACAGGGAAACATCGATGAAGTTCAAACAGTGTTCAGAGAATTAATTTACAAATTCACATAAATTACATAAATTTTCAACAAATAAGAAAGTGTTTTAGGGCGGAGATATTAATCTCTTAATAAACTGGCTAATAGTTTTTAGATGAATACTACCATGGAAACAATTAATAAAAAATCAATCAACGATTCAAAAAAATCAAGTTATTGGTCGAATAACTTTAATAGGAGATGGATATCTCGAACCTTGTTACATATATAGTTAATGACTCTTCAATCTATAGATCTGAGATGATTTTCTTTTGTAGTAAACTGCTGCCATCTTCTTCGGCAGACTATAATTTTTGCACTTACCTATAATATTATCAATACAAAATTACATAGAAAATGTACTCACATTGATAACAGTATAGTTTAAGGGTTGTAGAGTTGGTGAAGCTAATCCAATATGTGTTTCGAAACACTTTAAACACTTTAAGACACAGTTGTACAAAGCCGGATTCAATTTAAGCTGAAGCTTAAACCCGTATCAATGATTATTTCAACAATGTGCTTTACATTTCTACATGTAAATCAACAATAAAATAAATGTTACGTTTTCATTGATTAAAAAAATTACAACACCAAATAAAAATTGAAAGATAAATCGACAGGTTTTCAGTTTAAAGCACCGTTTCAAGAACGGTAGACTTAACTTGGAATAACCTCATGCACTTTCGCACCTACGTATAACAGGAAAACTGCAATAAATTCTTTATTAAAAACCTTCGTTGTTAACATATTTTATCGCCGGTTTTGTATTCTTAAATTGGCGAACTTGTATTTTCATATCAAGACCAGAGATAAAACCGTGCTTTTATATTGTCCGTACGGTACTTTATTATTTCTTGTTTGTAACAAACATGTGATGCAGTTAAACGATTAAGCTGCACATATAAAATCGGATATCAGAATTAGTTTTATGTTCTTCTTGTCGAAAATAATATTTTTAATAAGAAAAAAAGTGAAGTGTTTAATTATGAATATTATGTGAAAATACCTCTTTCTCTTATAGAAGACTTTTTTAGCGGAAATGTAGCTAACGCCATATAATTTTCTTTCAAAAAATCAATTTGATCATTATATTGGGCTCTTACACAAAACGCCAATTAAAAAAATTGACCAAAGGAAGGTTGTTCTGAAAATCATTAGCTTACAAGTAGCAACACTCTTGATTTCTTTATTATTTTGATTCTTTTCTTCCAGCAGTAAGGGTCCATTACTTAAATATAATGATTATTGTTAATAAAATATTTTACCCTGTGAATTGGTGCTGACGTTATAATAGTGGAACAGAAGAAGCAATATTGGAACATCTGTATACCATATATTTATAAAAACATTTTTATACTTGTTAAAACATGACTGTACTTTTAAAAGGGCAGTGGGCATATACAGGGTGAATCGTCATTTTCTATAACTCATGTATAGAAAGAGATAGGAATTCTTGCCTTTCACAGAGAGTTTCTACGTATTAACAACTGTAATCTACAATTATTTTGATACATACAGGATGTTCCGTAAAATAATGGCAGCATGCAGCAGAAGTTTGTTCAAATATAACATCCTATTCAAATCATATATTTTCTTAAACAAAGACGTAACTTTTGGTAAAAAAATGGCACTTTTGTGTCATATTTTATTACTTGGGTCTGATGGTTCAAAATGCGTGGCAGTTTCACAGATTGTAAAACGGAAAGTTAGATCAATTGGATTTTAGAAGAAGAATAGCAGTACCAATTTTAGAAGTACAAGATTTGATAACAAGAAGCAATTTGTAGCAGTACAGGAAAAGCAAACTAGATGCAGAGTGTACCATAAAAAGGTTAAAACGAAGTGCGTTAAGTGTGAAGTAGCTCTACATGTCTACAACTTTATTTAGTACTGTACTAAGTAGTGTTTGCTATATTTTTCTTTTACTCGATTTTTAAATTTTTTAAACTGTCTTATAAATATAAAAATTCGTAATATTGGTTAGCGCTTATCCTCAATGGGCGTAAACTTAAGAATTACATATTTACAGTTGGTTCTTGTCCGATGAAATTTGTATCACAAAATCTTTTAAGCGGACACTAAATTTAGTGTCCGCTTAAAAGATTTTGTGTTAAGAAATACATAAAAATAGTATATATATATATATATGTACATTTACATAGAAATGTAAATGGTTTACAACAAAAGAAAACATCAGTGTTTGCAAATAATTACCTTAATATTGTACTTAAAAAACAAATATACAAATAATTACATGCGACTGAAATCGTTTCAGTGGACAGGCTACAATACAAATACATTTGCACGATCTTTATCGCACGATCCCAATCGGGCCGACCACAGTCGGCTCGATTGTGATCCGGTGGACACCCGGCCTAATCCTTATTTTACGACAATTGTAAATAAGCGCTTATTTTCATAAAGATACCTTAGGTGCTCATTGTCCTTTTAAAAGTACACCCAATTTTAGGTAGTTGGAGATTTGTGGCATCAAAATTTTTATATCTATCATAAACTTATAGCATATCTAAATAATCTACGAAATGAAAAACAAAAATTGAAAAATAGAATAATTCGGGCATTCTGGGTTAATGACACTAATATACTGGTAAGCAAAGACGAAAATTCTTTTTTTTTAACTTTGTTACAAATTCAAATAGATTTCATCTTCCTTCCAATGATAATTTCCAAAACACAAAACGTGTTTACAAATTCCAAAATGAAAGAAGCTATAACAAATCTTCATCACACCATCTGCATCAGCCAGATTGCCAAATACTTATTCGTTCCTAAGCTCAAAGCAAATACCATTGGTAATTACTTTCGACCTTCGCGGTCAAACAACGAGCAGAAATAAAGAGAAGAAATTAATTATTTCGAAATTAAACGGACTTGAAAAGCGGCGCGTCGCCTTTTGTTTGAAGTCGGAATAAGGAAGGCGATAAATTTAAACGCAACGTATTTTTAGAAAAGGTTTTTACATAATCCCATTAAATGCGCACGTGCTCGAAGCCGCGGAGATTATTGAAGTATTTACGTTCTTGTGGCGTGCAAACAGTGGAAAATTCACCCGAAGTAAATAAACCGTACATACAGGCTTGTATGATGGGTTGTATTTTGTATCAGAGTTCAATATTAAAACATGGAGAAAGTTATTTTGAAATAAAGCTGGGGGAAAAACGTAAGTATTGGTTCCGTAGTGTAGCGGTTATCACGTCTGCTTTACACGCAGAAGGTCCCCGGTTCGATCCCGGGCGGAACCACTCTTTTATTTTCCTTAAAAAAAACTACATGTATATGTATGTACTATCGCGGCCTTAAAATTTCGCACGACTTTTTATCAAGTATCCAGAATTTCTCTAAATTATAGTTTTGTAGATCAGGGCTCTTTCTTCAATTTTTGACATTTAACCAAAAGTCAGATTGTTTGGTTTTATTTTAAAGGCTCAAACAGAATGCAACGCCGTTACGCGCCTTTGCAATGCCGCCAAGTGTCACTTCAAAAGACATGCACAGATAAAGCGGCGTGGAACAACATCAATCTAACCGAAAAATAAAAATAACTTGTGCCACAAATAGATAACTTTTAAATATTTATAATATTGTCTATGTATCTGTTACACCTGTTGTATTGTATGTTGTACTATTCACATATACAAGAAATTACCAGATGAAAATGCGATGGTGGGACATATTTGGTTATGTATTATGACGTTTGCCGCCGTCAAAGTTGGAAGTTGACCAACTTTCACGTACAACGCCGCTTGACGTCGTTCATTCTAATCACATCTAAACCTTTGTATTTAATATTCATTTGACGGATAACGGCGTTGCTTTCTGTTTGAACCTTTAGAACAGCAAGATAGTAAAGTATTAGAACTGAAATAATAGAATAAATGTAGCGACCAACCATCTTCTAATTTTGCGATTGCAAAACCCTTCTCTCCTTCAGAAAGCAAGTGATTGGGCATTGTGATGCTACAACTTTAGCATTTAATTTGAAATCTGACGTTTAAAAGTGATTATTTTTGACAAACCGTCAAAGAAAGCGATATTCACAGCGGAAAATTAAATCGTGCGAAATTTTAAGGCCGCGACAGTACATATAATGTTTTAAGAGAGTTCAAAATGTATCATTTAAATAAATCTGTTTTGAACATTTGCATTATGTTAAATGTTTATTGTTAGATTTCTGGAAGTGTTTGATTTTTTTGTAAAAATTTAAATTTGCATTAAAATATTTTTGGTTTCTTAATTAAAGATTTAGTAGCCAAACTGAAAACTTCTGTAATTTTTCTTTTTCAATCTCTACACATCATCATACTCAATATCTTCCTTTTCCAGAAAATGAAATCAAAAAGAACAGATCTCTTTCAGACAACAGTAGTAACTTCAGTCTTACAGTGCTTTCGATTCCTTCTCGAGAGCACTATCAGAGTATTCTTGTCTTGTTTTAATTTTATGTAGTAATAGGAGATGCTCTAGATCAGTGAATTTCAAACCGCTATAGTATTATGCATAAGAGAAGACCTTTGCGTCATTGTCTGGTGTTGCATCATCAGACTTATGAATCTCAACTCCGTCCTTTTTTCTCATTCACCGTTAACAAAGAAATAATATTGAAATAATTGTCGGTTCTTGCTTCGGCGATTGATTACGCAGCGCTCAAGTTCCGTGATTTTCATTATACAGGGTCTCCCAAATAGAGTGACCTATTAAAATATTATAGGGAAGGAAATATACAAAAATTCTGAAAGTTGGTACACTGCCCTAAGACATAGTGATCTTTCCGCGTAAGATACTTTCACTCTTACATTACTTCCGGTTATACCGGAAATCGCCATTAACTTTCTTATTTTAAATGGAATGTTACATTTTTTTATTACAAATTCTGATTCTGCATATTATTCTAAATAAAAAATGTTAAGGCTTCTCTATACCTAAATGTAACAGATTTTGAGATATCTTTAAATTTCTTTAAAAAAAAGTTTGGGTAACTTTCCCTTTAAAAAAAATGTATCTATGACACTTTCAAATTTCAAGATTCAAGTTGCATATCGTTTGAAAGTACAAACTTCAGGCTTTCAAATCATATCGTAGTTATCCCAAAAAGAATCACAGGCTGGTTACAATATGGTGTCCAATGTCATTATGTTCAACTGCCCAAAACTCAATTTTTTTTAATAGAACACCCTGTATGTTTTTACACATCAGATGCAGAATCAAATTCTGCATCGATTGATATTAGCATTCCCTATACCTATTTCTTTTAGTTTCTTTGTTATCAATAATTGTTTATTATAATGGCATATTTTGCTAGAATTATCGCAATTTTTCGGAGTAGGTGTCGACAAAATAAAAATATTTATTCAGTTACACCATTAACAGATAAGTACAAAAAAGTAAATAAGCTTCAACGAATGCCAATACACAAATTTCATTTGCTTCATCACCAGTTACAGGAGAAGACGAAGTTTTCTTTGGTCTGACAGTGCCACTTCTTAAAAAATACGTTCAAATCTTCTATATTTTTTTCTGTCATTGGCGGTATCTGCGGATACATTTCATTAAATTTTCTGCGCGTTCTCGTAACCATTTTATTGCACTCTCCTTGAATGTAAAATAAATTTAATAATAGTTTATTAGAATAAATAAAATTATTTTATTATTTTTACCACTTTACCAATTGTAAGTTTTGCTTTTGTTGCTTAATAAAAACGTGAAACTGACAAAGAAAATTGTTTTTCAAAGGTATGTTTAATTTTTAAAAGCGCTCGTTTATGAAAATGGTAAACTTACGGTAGGTATTGGCCTAATAGCTTTATTCTATGATATACGTCAAAATAACGTTATGGTTAGCAATTATTTATTTCTTAAAAAAATAACAGTTCAATATCTGCTTCTGTTTTCAAAGCTTGCTACGAATAACAGCATTCATTCCATTAATTAACAGAATAAAATAAACAATCATTGATAACAAGAAAACTAAAAGAAATAGGTATAGGGAATACTAATATCAATTGATGTAGAATTTGTATCTCATGATGTAAAAACATACAGGGTGTTCCATTTAAGAAAATTCAGTTTTGGGCAGTTAAACATAATGATATTGGACACCATATTGTAACCAACCTGTGATTTTTTTTGGATAACTATGATATGATTTGAAAGCCTGAAGATTGTACTTTCAAATGATATGCAACTTGAATCTTGAAATTTGAAAGTGTCATAGATACAATTTTTTTAAAAGGAAAGTTACCCAAACTTTTTTTTAAAGAAATTTAAAGATATCTCAATATCTATTACATTTAGGCATAGAGGAGTCTTAACATTTTTTATTTAGAATAATGTGCAGAATCAGAATTTGTAATAAAAAATGTAACATTTTATTTAAAATAAGAAAGTTAATGACGATTTCCGGTATAACCGGAAGTAATGTAAAATATTTTACGAGGAAAAATCACTATGTCTTAGGGCAGTGTACCAACTTTCAGAATTTTTGTATATTTCCTTCCCTATAATATTTTAATAGGCCACTCTATTTGGAAGACCCTGTATTAAATGATATCCCGTTATTTAAGATTTTCATAAATAAAGTAATATCTAAATACATAATGAAACAACAGTCTCTACTCAATGTAAAGAAATTTGATAATTAATAAATAACTAGAGGGTGGATTTATTAATATATTTATTCAAATTGTTTAAATAAATTTAAAAAATCCCAAATTTTGCAAACATCCCCCCTCTCCCTATAACAGTAACACTTGGTATGAGGATTGTTACAACTTCATCTCTACTATTGATAAAGTAAGAAATTCTACGAGATATGAAGTTTTCTTGTATTCCTTTTAAACATTTAAATTAAAATTTGACTCCGTTTTTCTCAGAAAGATTTACTAAAAAAAAGTGTTTGGCGAAGATTTATTGATTCTTGAAGTCATCAAGATTAAATCAGAACCATCCTAAATCTTTTGAAAATAGTTGCATATTTCTATTTTTCTGAACAAATTCTAAGCACATCGTTTTGATAATACGACAGCTTAAAAATTCCATAAGATCACATAATGCAAGTCGAAATAAATGTCATCGAATTGACAAAATGATGTTAAATTGTTTGTGTAAATATAGTTAAATTACTAAGTAAACGAAAATTATTTTAACCTTAGTAAACAATTCGTTACGAACACTAAAAATCCCGATTAATCGTAATGCAAGCTAAAAACCACTAAACAATAAATACACATGTACTTTCCCTTGCTGATATTATTTTTCTTTTTTCAATTTACCGTGCATGTCAACTTTTATGATGCAGGCTGAGTTCGTCTATTGAACTCCATTCAGTCTATTTATTTCCCACTTTTATCTCACTTTTACATGCGTCAAAAGAGCTTCGCTCTCACTCTAATTTTGATCCATCTCTGCACCGCGTGGAAAAACGAACTCAGCCACCATATTTTATTTTATCTTTATAATGAATATTACTGATTTCAGTTTTATTATTTTGGTTCTATTTGGAACATTAGTACTAAATTAATTGTTTTAATTATTGCAAATTATTACAAGATTGCTGTTTAAAAAAATATATTTATTTTAATGTGCAATTAAGTTAGCTACTTCAAGTAACGGCAAATTCAAAAGACGCTAATTAAAAGGACAAAACATTTATAATACAAAAACGAAGACATTTTATATTCTACGTTTAGAATCAATCGGATATTTAAAATTAAATTTACTGCTCTCTAAAATGCAATAATGTGCAACACAACATATGGTAGGTATCTGAAAGAATGAACAATTTTTCTTTGTCGGTCTATTCAAGAATCACCCAGTAGGTATATTAATGTTAAAGTTTCCTTAACACGTTACCCGCTTATTAGAATTTGAATCAAGCAATATAAAAAATTCCTATGTGTAGATTAAGTCTTAAGATAATTCACCTGAAAACTTTCATCTAATTAAAATTTCTCATTGCAAATTCAACAAGTTAATCCCATTGGATGTGCTCTTTATTTATAAATCAATTAATTTATTACACAACGACTGTATTAAACACGTTACCTTAATCGTATAATTGTTCAACGTAAAAGTGAAAGTCAGAACCAACTAGATTTGATTATTTACGTCCGTTTTAATCCTAATTAATATAATTAAGAGTGTTGCATGGAGTTCGTTCGAATTATCAAAGAAATTGAGTAATTTTCGACGCCCGATTTGGTCAATACTCTAATAAAATCTATTTAGTTTCGATAAACACAGTTACCAAGGATTATAATTACTTAATTTTTGAATTTGATTTGCGTTCCCACGAACGTATACTAAATTCGAACAATATGATTATTAGGTATAAACTGAAACTTCAGCTGAAAATAACTACACTCCGTGTGCCTTGTCCTCGAGTAAGAAATCATATGTGGAGAAAGGTTAATGACTTACTCACGTGTTCTAATGCGCTATGTTGCTACGCGCGACGGATTGCTTGGCATTTGGAACCAGAAAACGATTCTTCTGATTTATCCCGAAATTTGGGTTAACGAAACTTCGGCATGTTTAGCGCGCCCGTAAATACGCGGACCGTTTTAAATTTATCGCTCTGTTTATCGTATGCGTTTCTAAACAGAGGCGGTATAATTTTAAACCAGAACCATTACTGTATGTATATCCCGTTAATCTTGACAATCTTGCACTCGTATACAAGTAACTATAAACTTATAAGAAAGAAATATAAATACCGCAACTAAAACAAGAGAGATCAGAGTTGATACAGATAAAGCAAAATAGGTCTCAAATATAGAAACTACAAGAAAAGATAAAGTTAAAATATAAAAACGAAGTATAAGTTACGAAAAGTTTAAAACAGAGCAAATTGTAACGATTCGTACTTCAGAGTTACAAGAAACTTGAAAAAAAGAAACAAGGCTGTACACTGAAGGAAACCAAAACGATTTTAAAAAATCTATATTGAGCCTTTTGCATACATTCACCATTCACCACATGACTAGAAAGTTTGAGCTTTAGAGTTACAAGAGAACGACTCTATCCCAAAAGCAAGAGGAAGCTTTTTTGAGTTGTTAAATAATATTCTGTAATGAAAACCCTTTGGTAGTAATTTTTAATATATCAGCATAATCTTTAGTGACAAAAAACTCACTTGGTGCAAATTCATTGACGCCCAATTAAAAGTTACAATTAAACGCTGTTAAATAGACCGATAAGAACGGTACGTAATTGTAAATACTGTCATTAATGATACGCCTTATCCGAACATGGCGTTACTACTGTCGGTTGCGATAAATTAATCAAAGAGCCTTATTAATTAATCACTTGCAAAGTCAAAGCGGTTTGATAAATAAATAACTTCGCGTGGATGTGCTGTGTTAATAGAAGTTCTAATTAGATACTTTTTTAATTACAAATTCCGAAAGCGGTTGTTTTTGAATGCTTAATACACGAGGCAATGGTTTTTCCTTTTCCTTCCTAGATTACACTTTCGTCTTTGAATTTTTCTGAACTACTTGATAAAAATGAACGCTCCATATTTTATGTCTTTAAAATGCACGCAATTATAGAATGGAATTGCTTATTCCGTCGATTAAAACTACTTTTAACAAAAAAACTATGTGGCTTATTAGCATTGGCAAAAAGATCTTATAAAATAATATGTTCCTGTCTACCTTATTGCTAGGGTTCTATGGCCCAGAATTTCACAATCAGTCGCAGATTAACTTTAGTCCTTAGTTTATTCCCTATTGTAGATTTTTGGAATATTGGAAAGAAAACATTTAGGAATTATCAGTTAAAAAAAAGGAAAATTAAAACAACAACAGATATAACAAATCAAAACCAAAGGCGTTCGCACGAACAGGAAGAGAAAGAAAAGGTAAAAGGGTAGATCCTTGCATTACATAAAGCGTGCCTGAAGAGATTGTATTTATAATAATGTAAATATTTACAATTTTGCGATCGCAAGATGTCGCTACTTAAACTTTTCGTAAATATTTACCTTTATTATTTATAATGAGTCGACCAGTACATGAAAAAGAATAAATAATCAAAATAAGAATTTAGGTGAACGGAAAACGCCTTCCCTACGTGACTCAATACTAATATGCCTTAAAGCATTATGAAACGACTTTCTGTTACGCACAACCGCGACCAAAGCAAGAAACTTTAATAACGACAAGTGTCCGTCGCCTGATTCATTTACATTTACATTCTGACTTCGCCATCAAAACGCTGATTATTACCGCGGTCACACCCTGAGAACACCGACCTGGAACTCGAACAACCATCGCTGACTCATCCTCGGAGATGTTTCGCATAAATCTACGGAATTAACCTGTTTTCCACGTCCGTTGTACTTGGAAGCTTTGTTGTGATCTTTTATTTTAGCCATCTTGGTAAGGCGCGGAGGAGTTTTCGTCAGAACGATGCACTTCACTGAATTCCAGCTCAAAATGGAATATGCATTCAAATGAAGATGCTTTGTTCTCTTTTTGTTTAGTTTGATCCTTTAATCACCTACAAAATTTTTAAAATCGGAAATCAACTCATGAAATAAGTCGTCAGGCATCGCATCAAACTTCTAAGCAGTCTCGCATATTTCTTAATAATGTCGGTTGTTCGAATTAATTAGATAAATTACGATAAAGTGCATTCGGTTGTAGGCTAAAAATATCCGCGGTTAATAAGGTTTGCACATTTTGATTTATGGGTCGGTTTTGATAAAGCGTTATTTGCATTTTATAGAGGCAGTAAATCATGTTTAACTCAGGAATTTTGATTGGTAACATATTGTTTTGTAAACACAAAATACATGTCGGCATGAATCAAACTCCAGTGCTTAATTTAATTGGCTTCATATTATGAATAAATAATAACCGCGTAATAGGGAAAAAATGGAATTTGGAGCAGGACATAATACCAACTTTCAGGTTGTATTACTGAACTACAGTATTAAACTATAAATATGTCTGCATGTGACATTTCGAATATGTATATGATTTTCTTTAACAACTTTTAAGATAATAATAAGTATGTATAATTATAGAGTTAGTCTGAAATGAAATTTTAAATAAAAAAAGATTATATTTTTCAACTGAATTGATATTAAAGATTGATTCTTACTGCGTCTATGATTCAGTGGTGAAGATACACATTAACAGAAATAAGAACGTTTTCTATTTTTGACGCCGAGATGCTGCAATTCCGGTGACACTGTGTTACATGTTGCCAATAGTAAATTTAGTATGTATTACAGTTACCATAACGGCAAACACCTGCAAACTTAGATCATGTACTAGTTTGCTGTCAACTTCTTAAATACAATTGGGCCCGATTTATTCACCTCTAATTAAACTTATCTGGTGATTAATTCCTATAGTAACTATTGTAAAACTAAACCGACTTCTGATCGCGACTGCGAACTTAAGGAAAAGTTGAGAGATCTAGCAGGATAGCAGTCAAAAGGGGGCAATTAAAAGTTTACTCTTGTTTGATTGCCAAGCTTTCGGAAAGTATTTATTTCCTTCATCAGGGCGGCTATAATATTAATATGAAAGTGTTACACAATTGAAAATGATGAGTTTTAAAATTCTACTTACATCTAAGTGAGGTTCAGAAAGCTAAAGTTGCACATTTTGAACAAGCCAGGATTAATTTCTTACGTAGTAACCATGATTAACAATTCATAACGATGTATTGTAAAACAGATTAAAATTTACAAGTCACAATTTAAAATGATGGACAAAACATTTGAAACGATAACGTGCAAAATGGCGCCTATCTTGTAACGCTTGTAGGTTAGTTTAAACTCATTTGGAGGGAAAAGATCCCGGCGGGAAATTTGAAAAACAGACTGTAATCCTGATAGTGTTAAAGAGAACAAGAAATTCTTAAAATTATTAATTAGATACAAAGATTGTTGCTGGCACAAAATTTGTGGAATTTGACAGTAATAAGGGGGGCAAAAAATTAGTTGTGAGTTCAAAAAAGTTAAAAAATTAAAAAATTAAGCTACTCAAGTTTGTATCAGAAGTATTGTGTATGTTAATATTTGTTAATAAATTAACTATTGTGATCACAATTGTTACTATGGGAATAAATCACCAGATGAATCTAATTGGAGGTGAATAAATCGGGCCTTAGGTTTATAAAAAAGATTTTCGGGAAAACAGCTTTTTTATCAAACTTTCTTGAATCAATGTGAATAAGGAGAAAAAATTAAAAATAATTTCAATAATTTGAAGTAAATTCGAATGTCTTTTGCGTGTACGAAATAAAAATACTTTTTTTTAAATAAATGTTTACCTTCGACTAGCTTGCACAGGATTTTGATTCTGTCTTCAACGTTCGTTCTCTTTCGTTTCCCTGGCTAAACTTTTGGCCTTTTCTTGACTTCATCGAGTTCATCTATAAGCCGCAAAGTTTTCGTGTTTGGAGATATTTCATTACAGCTCGACTGTCCTATTAGCAAAATTACACATTATACAAGAAAAAAATATTGTATTCGAGAATATAATAATCTTACAACTAAAATATCTTTGTTACATTTTCATTTTCATACATACACATATTCTTACATCAACAGTGCGAATGTAAATATGAAATATATATAAAGAATTAATTTATTACGTGGCATTAAAAGAATTGCCACGTTACTATTGGAGATGCCGGGGATTGAACCCGGGGCCTTTCACATGCAAAGCGAACGCTTTACCACTGAGCTACATCCCCAGATACATGTAGGTTATCACTATTTGGTAAGCAAACTTAGTGTATATTCTTCAAGAAATAATGAATAACATCACGCAATTATTAAGCAGAAACACACAATATTTAAATCAACAATCCCTCTTTATACAATTTTATTATAGGTATAATTAAATGCAGAAGTGAACATCAGGCAATTGTTAATAGCCCTAAATTTTAGCTCTTTTTCTTTTTTTATCAGATTTTTTCACTCTCGATATACTTTGAAATTTGTAATAAAATCCGTAGTTTTGCATCTCGTAAAGTTTACGTACCTACTATTATTTCTTGAATGTTGTATGGCTTCCAGTAGAACCATGCCAATGGGCCTGATGAATAAAAACTAAGCAATTGCTTTAAGCATTGACTGATTAGCAAAAGCAAAAGCTGTAAAAGCAAATGCTTTAAGAAAAGGCAATTGCTGAATTATTATATGAATAAAAATCCTAAGCATTTGCTAGCTTCCCCGTTTCGTTGTAGCAATTGCTAATACAACTTGTGTAGATTTGCATAATCTACATAGCTAAAGCCTAGAACACAATGGATTTGCATAAAACGTAAGACATAAGCCGTAAGAAACACATTTGCTTTGTTCTCGTTACGGAGCTATTGTGTTACAGCGCACTTCTTTACAGGTGCGTTCGACATTACGCTCGGGGCACGCTCTGAGCAGAAGTGTGAGGGAGAGCGAATGCGTTGCAGTACATGTAAGAATGAGACCGGAACACTCCGAGCGTTATGTCGAATGCACCCTACATAGGTCGAATTACTGTTACGGCTTATGTCTTATGTTTTATGCAAATTCATTGTGTACTGGCCTTAAAGTAGGAAAGTTAGATTCGTTATCGAAGCGGTGCTCATTTTTAATAAAATGTCGAATACCAGTGACCCAGATAGTTAGTAGTGATAATGAGACCGAGTTAGACAAAAAAATTATTTTTGTTGAAAAAATTAAAAGAAAATAAAATTATTTTTAATAAATTGGATTTAAATTTTACATTTGTCTACGTTTGTGATCTCTAGTAATTTGACAAGAGTGTTGTATGTACTAGAGACCTGCACAAGTTAAGTAAAAATGTAACCGATTAATAATCACCGATTACCTACAGTGTGTTTCACTTTACATGAAGACAACTGAATAACTTGTTGATTAATAACGCAATTAGTATAAAATTTTTACCAGAGATAGAGACCATTAAGATTAATCTTTTTGTAGGAATGAATTCTTTTTGGAGTCAAAATCTGGCCAACTATGATTTAAATAAAAACTAGTGTTTCAATGTAGTCATAGTAGCGATGAAGATAGAGCAAAAAAGTATTTAAAAAAGTTGTTGCTAACCACTAAAATACTCCAAATACGAAGTTTCGCTGAAAAATTTGAATTTTTAATTTTTCTACATTTTTGTGTAAACTCATTGAAAAAATTGAAAAATACATTAAACATGAAATCATAATTTAGTTACACTATTAAATATGATTATGATTGATGATTTATGATAGTAGTATACTCATTTGTAATCGTCTGTCATGCAATTTTTAATTGTGCAATTTAATAGCGTATTAAGGATTTATATGACAACGCGCACACATGCAACTCAATAATACCTCGAAAGGCCACCAACGATTGTTTTTCATGATTATATAACTAAAAATTACCTGACAATGCCGATTACTATTCACAATGATGCCGATGCCGATTACTACTCGTCATATGCGTACATGATTACACATATCATAAATACGCATCGTTGTAATCGTCAAATGAGTATTCGCATCGTACTCGGACGATTCTGTATGTACTCGTGCAGGCCTCTGGTATGTACGTAATCAGTTTTAATAAAATTGTCTTAATCAATTTATAAATGTTTACTTATTCTTAATATATTTATTTATATAAATTTTCTCTTTATTTTCAACTCAATGTCAATCTTAAAAGAAAGAACCTAATTTTTCGTCAATTCCGAAAATTATATGTAGTGGCGGGCAAGGGCTGAAATCTCATTCCGTATAAAGAGGGGTAATAGCAATTATCTGGCTAAAAAGCTCAAATCAGATACTTACAAGGAAATTGCTACTTGGGTCCTTTATGGTCTGATTAAAATTTTAAGTAGGAGGAGAAGAAGTGGAAATTGTTGATTACTGTGGTGTAATTAATTTTGGGAATTAAAACCTAGTTTGGGCATAACAATAGAACTTCTCTCTTACTCTCGTCAAGACACCTAGAAGAACATAGTGTTTCGACGAGGCCTTGTAAAAATTGACAAAGTTGAAAGTAAAGGATAATTCATCCCCTTTCTGTTTCTGTTTCCTTACAACTGAACAAGTTGCAAGGAAAATAAGCAATATGAAAAGAAAAGTGAAAAAAAGTTTGATTTAAACAAAACTGGCAAAAAGAAATTTTGTTCATAACAAACGTATAGGTTTTAGAAACAGTTGCTTGGGTCAGATACGACACAAAGAAATATTTTCACTTTTTCTATAATTGACAATGCACCACCACGTTTCTCGCCACTATCTTCTAAAAAAATAGTTTGTAAGTCACCAAACGTTTTCGCTGTTAAACCGATGCAATTTTCTATAATCTTCTATAGGCATTCGTTACGTATTTTATAGTTTTTCTGTTTACGAATATAAAGAACTGCGCCATTATTATCGTGCGAATGCGATAAATACGAAATTATAACTGATTTAAGCAAATGCAAGGATGGGGCAGAGGAACCTTAATAATTTTTAAGCAAATGCTTAAATAGAAAAAGCAATCGCTACCTTTATTCATACAACTTAAGCAAGTACTAGAAATTTTTAAGGATAATCTTTTGCTATAAGCTTTTCCTGAGTGTAGCAATTGTTACAAGGTCAAGCAATTGCTAAAGATTTTATTCATTAGATATTAAGTACCTACTAGTAAATTTCAAGAAAAAGCAATAGTTGCTTAAACTTTATTCATAAGGCCCATTGTTTTGTTCCTCTGCCGTAAGAAGCATGATACACTTCTTATGGCAGAAAAATAATACAGTGACGCGATGGTATCGGAAATCATCCGATAGTATCCGATATTTCAAAAGTGGAAACTTTTAAAACGAAGCTTTCTAAGTTTTACTGATGATAGAAGAGTGCACGTTAACTTATTCAAATGAACAACTTCTTCACTTTTTTGCGATAAATATTTTTAATCGTCTATCGTCTACTGCTTAACATTTGCGAGTTATTTTAATAAAAAAAATTGAATGCCAAAAAGAAAACCATCAAAGACTAGGATGAAAGCTATTTGAATTCAGTATCTAAAATGTGGTACATAAATAAAATACTTCTGTTGTGCAATTATTATCAGCTCTGTATTGACGATAGAAAACGAGTGCGTCAACTTATGTCGGCTGACCTAACGAAAACAGTACAGAGAACTTTTCACTAGTGGTTTATAGTGTCCAATCGAGTGGGCCTACTTAAAACAAATCAATGACAAATATTTAAAAATAAAAAAAGTTTTTGTCAAAAGTGACACATTTTGGGTATTTTTTAAAGTAATCTAAATTGTGTAGAATAGCCGGTAGTTATCCTAATAGAAAGGAAATGTTTATTTAGTTTTATTACATAATACACCCTAATTTCCGTATGCGCGAATATCGACACACCCTGTATATGGGTGGCGGCTCAAGGAAAGCAGTACAAAGTTCTTATCATTGTCAAAATTTCTCGAACCTTTAACTTTATTTTCAAAGAGAGCCATGCAAAGTGTTGTCATGTGGTATGTTGTTTTTAGTTTAAAATGGCAAATTGTTAATGTCCATTTCCTCTTAAAATTTTGGGAATAAAATTTACCTCTGTGTGAAGGTTTAAAATAGGAAAGTGATAATTAATCAATTGGCATATCTCTCTTAAAAAATTAGTTAAGTGGCCCAAAGTAGATATCATCTGTGCTGGTTTCGTTATGGTACCCCCCCCCCCCCCGCCCAATAGGTACTAAAATTATGCAAAGGGAAATAATTGTTATATTGCCAGGAAAACTGAATAAATTTTATAGTTAACCAGAGCAGCACTAGAGATGCCGGGGATTGAACCGGGGCCTTTCACATGCAAAGCGAGAGCTCTACGTTTTCTTGTAGTTTAGCTCCCTTGGTCTTTGATCTTCACTTTTTGATAAAAAAAAAATTGGAGATGCCGGGGATCGAACCCGGGGCCTTTCACATGCAAAGCGAACGCTCTACCACTGAGCTACATCCCCACGTTGAAGTAGTTTTTCTGTAGTTCATTCGCCTTGTAGTTAGTATAACATACCTACTTAATGTGGTCTGTGCACATTAGTATTTCTGATCGTAAACGGTGAGAAATTAAATGCGAATCTGATCAAATTAAATTTATTATCCATTCACGATCTTTTCAGACTCATGTTAGGACGACATTTTTGTTGGTATCACAAAAAAATATACCTACTTGTTAGAAATTTGACTGACGTAAATATTATAGTTGTTTTCGTACAATTGCTAAAATGTCCAGTGTATATTCAGTCTAGTTAACAATAATTAAAATACCGTCGATTAAAACCATGTTTGCTTTATTAGATATTAATTATTACTAAGAACAAAATTGGCTTTCAATTTCTTTTTGTAATATTATTTTTCCTTAAATATTACATTTACGTATTTCATAGAAGCATATTAATTGAATAATTCTAGTGGGGAGTGAGATAGTTACGTGCATAACAAAAACGTGGATGCACATAGCAGTCAAGCTTTTACGCTTTGGTGTAGTGTAATTTAGCAATTTACACTAAATTAGCAAAAACACGTCGTTATCCTTCGATTTAGCATTTAACGATGAGTTTAAATTTAGTACAAGTTGGCAACATTGTGCACAATTACCATTGTACGAAGATAAAAAGATAACACAGATAAGGTAGGTTTAAAAGATACATATTTTCTACATCTCGACAAGTTCGATTTCACATAATCTAATAAAAATTTATCGTGAAAAATACACCATGCTATTTAAAAAAATTGAAAAATTCGAGGCCACTCCGAAACGATTGAAGATCGAAGTCATATGAATTCTCAAGGTTATAGTGTTGTAGACCAATGCAACTTTTCTTAAAGATTCTTTGTTCTATTTCTCAAAATAAAGCGATTATTTTAAAAATACAGAACCGTGAATCACCCTATATATAGAATTCAACTTCTCAAAAGTACAACATATTCTATACAAAAGAAATAGTTACCTTTGACATCTTTTTGAAAATAAAGAAACAAATATGCGCTTATCTAGGTGACTAAGAGAAAAATACATGATTTTTGATCTTTTTTCGGAGAAAAAAAAAAGAAAGAGAAAAAAAATTGTTATATGTTGACAAGAAAATGCTTTGATTAAAATAATTGATAATTCCTTGAAAAAATAATAGCTATCAACTGGAGATGCCGGGGATTGAACCCGGGGCCTTTCACATGCAAAGCGAACGCTCTACCACTGAGCTACATCCCCCACACGATTGCAGTTTTCAGTAGTTCAGCTGTCTCCTAGCCGATAATACAAAAGCCATACAAAAAAAAATCTACCTAAATATTACAATATATTCTTCAAATATTGTCCTGAATAAAAATAATTAAAAAATCTGGTCAATTATATTTAAAATTTCATGCAATTATGCGAAAATCTTTAAAATCTATTGAAATGAGCTTTGCTAAATAAAAAGAGAGCGTGAAACCATTGGAGATGCCGGGGATTGAACCCGGGACCTTTCACATGCAAAGCGAACGCTCTACCACTGAGCTACATCCCCCACATAATTGTAGTTTTCAGTAATTCAGCTGTCCCCTAGACGACAATACAAAAAGTCATACTAAAAAATCTACTTAAATATTACAATGTATTCTTCAAATATTGTCCTGAATAAAAATAATAAAAAAATCTGGCCAATTATATTAAAAATTTAATGCAATTATGCGAAAATCTTTAAAATCTATTGAAATGAGCTTTGCTAAATAAAAAGAAAGCGTGAAATCATTGGAGATGCCGGGGATTGAACCCGGGGCCTTTCACATGCAAAGCGAACGCTCTACCACTGAGCTACATCCCCCACATAATTGTAGTTTTCAGTAGTTCAGCTGTCCCCTAGCCGATAATACAAAAGCCATACCAAAAAATCTACTTAAATATTACAATATATTCTTCAAATATTGTCCTGAATAAAAATATGTAATTTAAAAATCTGGTCAATTATATTTAATATTTCATGCAATTATGTGAAAATCTTTAAAATCTAATGAAATGAGCTTTGCTAAATAAAAAGAAAGCGTGAAATCATTGGAGATGCCGGGGATTGAACCCGGGGCCTTTCACATGCAAAGCGAACGCTCTACCACTGAGCTACATCCCCCACACGATTGCAGTTTTCAGTAGTTCAGCTGTCCCCTAACCCAGTGATGGCGAAGCCATGACCCGTGGGTCACGGAGTGACCCGTCAGAATATTTAGAGTGACCCTTGTAGATATTTATTCATTTCTCATTTGTTTCTTATTATCAAGTACTTTGTATTTCGTTGACTTTTTGGCAGGTTCCTTTTGCTTTCTACCAGGCTTTGAGTTTCACATTTTTTCTCGCCGAAGACGTCGATTTTCATTTGTTTTTTTAATCCATCTTATTATTTGCATTTCACGAAATCTTTGATGTCATGAAGATCAATAAATTACTTTCCTGACATACAAAAATTATCATCTGAAAAGTAACAACAAACTTTGCGGTGAAAAATGCAAATAAACTGATTCAAGCTACGTTAAACGAATACTCATGAATTCATAACTGCATCTTATAAATAAAATAGATAAATAAAATAATAGCTCTTTAATTTAACCCTTTGCGGGCAGTGTTTAGAAATAGTTGTTTCTCATGTGTAATTTTATGTTTACTGATAGAAAACAAATAAAGAAGTAATGTTAATTATTTTCAGAATTTATACTTTATTACTTTTTTCAAAAAATGGTGGTATTTCAAGGATACCACTAAGCCACATAACAAGCATAATTAGTTTTTTTTTGTGAAAGCTCTGAAAACAGTTTTTTTTTGTCGGATAAACATAATGCGACGCCACAAGTATCACAAGTCCACTTAAATCTTCTTTGATGATCTCGAGTACTACGTAGAGCACATCGTCGGTAACTTCTTCATGTCTGCTTTGTCGACAAATCCCATATTTTGGTTATACATCTTCACAACTTTAGGGCAAGAGACATTTTCGGTTTCACCATTTTTCTTTTTTCTTATAACATGATCGGTTTGAGACGGATTTTCACAATTGGAGGCCAAAAGAACTATTCTTTTGTCCGTTCATTTGACGCAAGACATCCCATCATCAGTTACTCGCCACTCAAAATCACCGCGTTTCAACTCTTTATCTGCTTTGAAATCCCTCGGAATTTCTTTTCTCCCTTTTCTGATAGTTCCTGTCGCGTAAATATTCTCCGTTTGCAACTGTCTTAGCAGTGGCATAGACGTAAAATAATTATCGAAATACACGAAGTAATTTTTCCCAACCAGAGACCTAGTCAAATCTCTAATAATTCGCGGTCCTAATTGTTTCTCTGTAGTCTCATTGACTTTTCCAGTGTATATTTGAAATTCGTCGATGTATCCACTGACATCTGCTCTGGTCCAAACCTTATAGCCCCATTTTATTGGCTTATTGGGCATGTATTGACGGATTGACGAAAGGCCTTTGAAACAAATCATAGATTCGTCTATTGATATTGTTCCGTGCATTTTATAATAAAAACTGAAATTATTTGATAATGAATTCAAAAATGGACGCAATTTATACAGTTTATCGAAATTAGGATCCCCCCGTTGAAGCTGCAAAACATTATTGTTCAAATGAAAATTTCCTAATAGCCAATCGAATCGGGTACGGCTCATTTGCGCTGAAATGTAAGAACCCTCAGCTCCGGCTGCACTGACTAGTAATCCCTATAGATAGGAAGTTTCTTTATGCCCATCAAAATACTCAGAGCCAAAAATATTTTTATTTCTTTTGCAGTTGTAGGAACAAATGTTTTTCCACGTTCGGTAGCATAAAGGTTTGTTTGGAAAACAAAATGTTCGATGATTTGCTCACTGACTAGGCATCTAAAAATGTCAATTGGCGATTCAAGGTCGTCAGATAAGTTAGGAGATCCAACACTTTCTGAAAAAGCATCAAATTGATTACCTAGATTAGTGACTGTTAGGGGCTTTTTCCAAATAAATTTATCATTTGGTATATAATATGATAACAGTATATCATCTTCATCATTCTCAGAATCGGATATACAGGGATATCCACATAAACCGTTCGTTGAAAGTTTTCAAAGTTGCAATTCACGTAGATATTTGAAATTTAAGGTGCAATGGTTTTCCGTCGAGATCTCTTTAAATAAAATAAAATTGTCTTTGTATCACTTTCGGTTGTACCGGAAGTCGCTATCAACTCGGTTATTTTAAATGGAATGCTATATTTTTTATCATGTTTTTGAATTCTACATGTAAAAATATGTTAAATTGCAATACATTTCCCTATCTCTAAAATGCATCATTTTTGAGATATTTTGAATTTTCTTAAAAATTTGGACTCTGCAATCTGATTTTCAAAAAATTATAACACAGCTATGATTGAAGCAATTTTATTTGTAATAGCAGATATTGTAGTTGAAGCTTTAAGGTTCTTAAAAATTCCATAAGCATAATCTATTAAGCTACAGGGTGTCTAAAACGCTCCGCTCCACTCGAAGATATTCAAACACAGAAAAATACTTTCTTTCACGATTCTACCTCTCAACTAATTCAAATCGCGGAAAGGAGTCTGATTTTAAATAAGGTCCCAAGAAGAAATCGTTTGGTATTAAATCCGGCGATCATGCAGACTATCGTGGATCAACAAGCCTGCATTCAGTATGGTGCTTTTTTTAACAATAACTTCAAAAGGGAAGCAGGAATTTACAATTATAAAAAATTGCAATGAAATTTCTATGGTGCGTAATCAAAGTGCACATGGTGTTATGATTATGACATTCTTATACATTTAAGTAGTTATCGAGGTTTTTTTTAATATATTCCAAGCATTTAAAATATACAAAGCAGGAACCGTTAAGATTTTTAAGTGTTGAAATAAAGGTTTTGAATACTCCCTGTATGGTTTGCCGGTAATTATTCTTACAAGTTTGCGTTGCAAACCGAAAATTCTTTTAGTAAGTGGAGAATGACCCCAATTAAGTAAACCGTAAGAAAAAGGAGCTTCAAGTAATCCATAATATATATGGAGAGAGTTTTCCTATGTAATTTTATTATATAAATTTCTGAACAGATAAATGACTGAAGATAATCTATTCGCTAGGTGGTCACAATGTTCTACGTTCTACCCATGTCAGTGTCGGGTCAAGATATACTCCTAGCAGTTTAACTGAGGTTGGATTTTTGACTTCTGTGAACCGACGGGTTGAAAAAAATCATCTTTTGTGTTTTTTCATCATTTAAACTCGATTTAATGTTATTTGTATGCTCCAACTTAGAATTTGGTATGGAGAAAGTAATATCATCAGCATATAATGTTAGCTTGCTGTCATTGATGTGGTATGGCAAGTCATTTATGTATACTAAAAAGAGTAGTGGACCAATAACGGATCCCTAGAGTACTCCTTGTTGTATCTTAGAGAGTTGTGACTTTTTGTCATTAATTTCTACATATTGGTATCTGTCTGAAGGAGAAGTATAAATGTAGAAGATAAGTTATAGATTTTGAGTTTTCCTAGATGTATTTTGTGATTAACACAATCAAAAGCGCGACTGAGATCGCAAAAGAGAGAGCTCAAATAGAGACCTTTCTCAATATTTTCATTTACATACGATATGAAGTCAAATAGGACAGCTTCTGTAGACTTGCCTGGTCGAAAACCAAATTGTGGGTTATATAATATGCGATTAGATTCAAAATGCGTTAACAATCTATAATTCAATATTATTTCAAATATTTTTCCCAAGACTGGAATGATGCAGATCGGTCTGTAATTAGCAGGATCGGACGGTTCTCCTTTTTTGTATATAAGGACCACTGGCGAGATTTTAAAGGGTCTTGGAAACGTTTCTTCTTTCACAGCACGGTTAAATAACTTAGTTAGTGGCATTATTATGTTCTTGACATACTTAATGGTTTTACTATTTAAGCCGAAACAGTCAGGACTACAATGAAATTGTTCTTAATTGAGATTAAAATATTGAATTTGTAAACTGTAAACCAAATTCAAAGTGAACAAAATCGCATCAAATTTTATTGATGAATGCATTAATTACCATATGTCATTAGATCCCATGCAAATTTGTTTACTTTAATCCTGGTTCAGTTAAACTTGAGTTTAAACCTACTTTGTACAACTGGCCCTTAGTAAATTATGGTTATGGAATATTTAAGAATCGTACAGCCTGAAAATATTAGCTATTGCAAATAAAATGGCCTCAATAGCTGTGGTATTATTTTATGAAAATCAGATTGCTGAATTCAGATTTTTAAGAAAACTTTTAAGAAAATTTAGAGATAGGGAAATGCATTGCAATTTAACATATTTTTATATGTAGAATTCAAAAATACAACAAGAAATGTAGCATGTCTTTAAAATAAGAGAGTTGATAGCAACTTTTCCGATATAACCGGAAGTGAAGTTCATTTTATTTTATTTTAAAAGCTCCTGAAATATTTCTGATCCGTAAAGTTCATATTTCTATCTAAACTTCTTCCTCAAAAACTTTTAATGAACGGTTTACATGAATAACCCTGTATATTGAACATCAAGAGAGTAGAATAATTTATTAATATTAATTTCGATTACTCGTACAAAAAATTATGTGCTTCATAAATTAAATAAATTGATAAATTCATAAGTGCTGGTAATAAATAAATTCATTTTATTGTAATCACTTTCAGGGTTAATTTACCAGGAGGCATAAGTAAATAAAACTTTCTTTAATTTTTATAAACACACATTATCGAGATTCAAAATGTCTAATATATGTATTATCCTAAATAAAAATATATAGTATTACGGTTTAATTACATTTAAAATTTCTTACAATACAATTATGCGTAAATCTTCAAAATCATAATTTATATTTAACCCTTTCGGTATGGGAGTCCTGGCAAAACTTTAGGCTTCTTACTTGCTAAATACTATTTTTATGGAACAAATCTGATTTTTCACTTTATTAGAAAATATAGTCTTTTTTTCAATTTTAAGAATATATTTATGATTATAAAATATGCGATGTAATATAATTTTAGCTAATAATTTGCGCATGGAGCAACAATTTACCCATAGCGAAAGGATTTATATTCAGCTTTACTTTTAAAAAAATGTCAAAAACATTGGAGATGCCGGGGATCGAACCCGGGGCCTTTCACATGCAAAGCGAACGCTCTACCACTGAGCTACATCCCCACGTTGAATATGAAATCTAGGTAGCATCAGTTCAATATCGAAATCGGAATGTATGATTTAGGTTTCTTTAATTTCAAAACATTTCTTTATTTCAAGTAATTTATGATCCTCAAGGTCTTCAGATACATCTATTACGAGTAAATATTTAACAACAGAATCACGTTCAAGTATTTTCGTTAAACTTGGTGGTTTTCAATGAGCGTGTAAACGTAGTATTTGAACAACATATCGCATATTGAATGTAAATTACCTTTTTATTCATTTTAAAACATTTGAATTTTGCCACTTATTTAACAACTAATATAAAGCTTTGGAACCTAGTATTAGTTTATTATTAATTGCAGTTACAAATTTTACGTATATGAGAAATTGTTACGGCCTAGTTTTACAATCGTGGAATAAGAACGGAATATCTGTTCGCCAGATATCCTTTAATGTTCCTCCATATCTACGTCACATTTACGTCACGTTAATAATAATGCTTATCCGACGATTGTAAAATCGGGCCTAAGAGTATTCAATATTATTTTATTATTACATACATACTTAACTTCTCAGAAAATTCTCTTTACATTCCAGAATGGTAACATATTTTTTAAAAAATTTGTTATCTGTGTTATCAAATCTGTGAGAAAAAAATAGAACATGTTCTATTTTCGTCGCACGTGCGTGTGCGGCACAATTCCACCGGAACTGATGCAAGGATGCAACCAACACATATTTCGGCTGACCATTCATTTAACGCAGCCTTAATTACCTTTCACACTTTTAGCGAAACATGGAGTATGTATTCAACTATCAAAATTCGTACTTATTTACAGTAATGCGCATGCCTTCATACTGATATCTCTGTTGGTGTAAAACAACTGATCTTGAAAATCTTATAACAAATTTGTTATCATGTCAAATAGACTTTATGCAAAATATTTTGAAAAATGACATGACTATATTTTCTGAAAGTTTAGATGTACCCATAGCCGATTATGCCTTCTAATATAAATATATTTATTAGTGCTGGCAACCGAAACCGGTTTTTTGGATAATCGGTTAACCGGTTTTGGATATTCGCGGTTTTGAAGAAAACCGAAAACCGGTTATCCGAATAATCGGTTATTCGAATATCCAGTTATTCGGATAACCGGATATTCGAATATTATCGGTTTTTTGGAAAATCGGATATTCGAATAACCGGTTATTCGGATAACGGATATTCAGATTAATCTCAGCGAATTCTACAATTATAATACTTGCAGTACCTAGATATTTTCTGCACGTTCTAAATATGTCGTTTCGTAACAGAAATATACCCAGCAGTTGAGATTATGCAGGTTTAGCAAAGTTCAATGCGGCTAAAACCTATGGCGAACACGTTTAATTTTAATGAGAGTAAGGCTGCCTTTTCACTAAGCGCCTCGTCATAGACGCGTATAAATTAGTGCTGGCAACCGAAACCGGTTTTTTGGATAATCGGATAACCGGTTTTTGGATATTCGCGGTATTGGAGAAAATCGAAAACCGTTTATCCGGATAATCGGTTTTTGGATATTCGAATAGTCGGTTTTTACCATTATTTGGATAACCGGTTATATCCGAAACCGGTTTTTAAAGAAATCGATTAACCGGTTTCAATTTTTTCCGGTTTTTGCCAGCACTAATATTTATTAAGGTAATTGAATCTCCGGTTATAGTCGACATCGTTATCTAACTTTTTATTTTGAGTCGAAAGCTACCACTCTTGTTTGTAAAATACATATGCGTTTACTTGATATCTGAAACGACAATACAATATGTTTCAATTTATATTTGAAAAGGAACAAAACTGGAAGAGTTACAAACCCCACATATCCCATAGAAGGAATTGAGAAAAAGGTACAAATGTAAGTGCCCCCCTTCTTCTTAAGACAAAACAAAAAATATATGATTTCACCTGAAATGTAAACTTGTAGTCTTCAATAGTTATGTGAAAACATTACTGTATATCAAACAACAAATAAAGAAGTGATATGTTTCAATTATATGAACTACCAAACAATTTCAAAACAAACATGGAATATCAACTAGCAATTATGCACTTAACTCTGCCCACGCCCGTAATTTATTGCTGAATAAATACCTTGTCCTGCTGGCAAACGACAGGTTTGAATAAAATTTCTTAATTAATAAACAAATACATAATTCTTTTACTACTACGCAAGGTAATTATAAAACAAGAAACGGTGCGGCGTTCGCCACAAATGATTCTTTTAGTACCGAGTAGACCTAGTCCCGTTCTTGGCAAGATGACCTTAATCTCGAAAACACTGTTTATATTAGAATGCAGAATTTTTCGATCTATGAAATGAAATATAAAATTTCATAATAAAATGTTGTTGCTATACCTTCATTTCATTTTCACATGTGTAATTATGCATGATGAAATTAACTGATGTATGGAATTAGTATGTCCAAACTAAACACTGTAGATTATTAACGTGACTACATGTTAAAACATCTACGATGATGAACGGCGATTTAATTATCGTATGTATCATTTTACCTTATTTATTTATTAAAAGTGCGTTTCGTAATCATGCGTAAACAGAAAATGCGCCGGTTGCTACATCGGCGGCGTTTTAGAAAAAAAAATGGCATACATATTCAGAGCCAATTATGTCTTTATATGTGAGAGGCTTAAATCAAAAGTAAATCCTTTCATTGAGGCGAGATTTCAGATAAGAGGTCGGCCAGTGTTTAGTTGCGGCCCACGTGCTCTGTCGCAATTACGAGAGGTGCAACGTTTCCGCTGCCCACATATTCTTAACCAGATCCTTCAGTGACAGAGGTTGAAATTGAAAGGAAAAGGAAACCGTAAATACACTGCTGTCGGAATGTTTATGAATAATGGTGATTACACGAAGAAATAAATTGCAAAATGTATGATTTTTCCTTGATGATCTATTAACCATAATATAAAAAAAATCTAAGGATCCAGTGATTTAATAACTTTAGGTAATAGAAACAATTGTTTTTATAATTGTTACTACGGGAATAAACCGAAAGTTAAAGTTAACTTGTGACTGAAAGACCGGACCTTAAAATATCCCGCAAGAGTACTTACCTACCTTACTCACTCATTGTATTTCCCTAACTGATAATGTAAGTGATTCAATAATTTCAATAGGCTATAATGTTTTATGGTTCTGGGTAATTCGTCTGAAATCATTTTCTTCAGATTGTTCAGTCATTCATTTGAAGGCAGGTATTTTCCTTCTGTAAATTGTTTTCCCTCTTGCGATAGTGTAACAAATCCTTGTTGTGTTTAAAACATGCTTAATTTCTGTAAAGGAAATGTAACAAATCCTTATCTTCATGTTTTATTTGAAAAAAATAAATTAGTAGGGCTATTTCGTTCTAAAAGAGGAGATAGATTGTTCTCAAGGTTAGCTAATCATATAATGTACTATTGGATTTGAAATAATGTCCTTTTTGCGCCGTTAAATTGTCTTGGTTCGTTAGATTTCTTAATAATAATAACTTTAGTAGTTGTGTGTATGGGAATCCGTTAACTTCTTGCCGATCTATACACACTCAGTCTCAAAATACGTACAAAGTATTTAGATTCTTTTCTTTGTGTAATTTTTTTGTTAATTTTTACTAACAAATAGATCATAAGAGAGTAGGCCTATAGGCATTGACGACACTATTAAATTGCAATCGACAGTATTAGTTCAAGAAAAAAGTTTGCAATTACAGCTGAAAGTGAAGAATCGGTTTTGGTACGAAAAAATATAGTACCGGTTATGTGACTTACATACGAAACGAGTTAAATTTATTTAGACTATCAATTAACATGGCAACATCGTATTGAGATTCTGACTGGTAAATTAACAATTCGTTCTAAGAAATACATCTAAAAATGTAATGACCCAGACAGTGAGAATTGTTTATTTTGCTTTACTTCAATTATGGCTTACGGTAGGTATACTAATAAGCAAATATTCTGCACATTAGAAAAATATTTGTGTTTCCGAAACAGGCAATCATGCAGAGTGCAAGCGAAATCTGGTTTCATTGAACAACGGATTCTCTCTTTACTATGTTTGTGTAGTGTATACATAAATGTCTCAAATACATTAAAAATACATTAAAACATTCACGCAAGTAGATTGTGCGTGATTGTGATACACGAGGAAAGCATTGTCTGACAATGCCTAAGTGGTACTCAGAATGTATTTACAGTATTGGGAATTAAAATGCAAAACGAATTGCCAGCAATTATTGGAGATATAATTTACAAAGTTTTCACAAAAGAGTGGGACATATTTTACTAACAAAATGTTTTTATGGGTAGGTATTTCGTATGATTTTAATTAATTTCTAAATTAAGTATCACAAAATCTTTTAAACGGACATTAAATAGCGCACAAACACTTTACGTTTCGCTATCGTTTGATAGCTTCTTCAGAAGTGAAAAAATATAAACAAGGTTGTCAAAATAAACTTCTGAAGAAGCTATCAAACGATAGCGAAACGTAAAGTATTTGTGCGCTATTTAGTGTCCGTTTAAAAGATTTTGTGATACAATTTTCATCGGACAAGAACCAGCTTTAACCCTAAATTAAGATCATAAAATTATATAATAAGGATTGTACGTATTTGACGCTATTAAAAATTGTCAAAAAATGTACCCAAATAAAGATTTTCTATTAAAAGACTCCTAATTTTTTTTGTGATGTTTCAGAATCTAAAATACAGCGATTGCATCCTTGCATATAAATATCGTATCGTTAAATTATATTACAAATGTAGCTAAGAATTTTCCGTTTAAACTTTTCGTCGATAGTGTATATCAAAAGTGAATTGGAATGTTTGTGAATGAAGAAACTGTTTCTATGCAATGGCTACAATTTTTATAGCCAAACGAACAATATTATGAAATAGATTCGGAAAACTTAAAGCAACTTAATCGTCGTGTTCGTTTTTATATTCCAAAGATAAATTACGTAGTTAAACAACTTCCAGTAAATACGAAGAGTTTTACCTATTATGAATTATAATTAGTAAAAGTATAAAAAGCAATTTTTTTATAGTAACCTAAAATAATTGCTTTCTTAAATTAAACGATTATTCTTGCCTTAACACGTGTAATTATTGTTCATTCAGTTCTATTCGTGGGCGCATGTCGAAGGATTTTCCTTGGTAACCATTGATTGAAAATCGCAGACAATTTGCGGCATTATCTTTCATGAAAAATAAACGAGTTTTAAACGTTTTACACTACATAAATAACATTTCTTAAAAATATGACAATCAGCAGTTTATTGAGATTAGAATTTTTTAGTAGTGACAAATCTAAAATCAAAATGGTCTTGTCTTGTTTAGTACAGGTTTGAAATTTTGTATAAAGTTAATTGAAATCTTATCTTTTTTCTTTGTCCATAAAAAATGATTTCAATTATATTTTATGACAGCTTGTCTGCAGACAAAAGTTCTTTAGCCCGTACAAACACAACGTGCAATGCGTTTGCAAATTTCACTTCGTCACTGTCATATGAACTCACCGTAATCATTATGAAAGCGAACACGAGCATAAGCACAAAACGCAAACTCGTCATAAATAGGTCATTTAATAGCCAGCCCCATATGTTTTGCGTGACGGACTTTTTTTGTTATTAATACACACGCGGAAAAGTGGAACGCACGTTCCGTGCATCACGAAATTAATGCTAAGTGTTAAATCAAACGCTGCTGAAGTGGCGGAAACTCTCAAAAAAAGTTTCATAATTCAGCGCCCATCGCCGAAACGAACTTGTGCAGATTCGATTATGTGTTGCTACACGCAGAGGTGAATGGACAAAAGTACAAAAGTCAATATTAAATCGTTAATATTGCATATGCTTGACCGTATTTTGCAGTTTTTTCTTTAGTAAAATCGATTACACAAACGTTACAAAACTCATTCATATTTTTACGGTTAATGGAATAACTTAAATGCTGAAATATAAACGTAAACAAACTTTTTTTTAATTGAATTTTCTTGGTTACCACTTTTGATCACTTCTTACTATAACCTCTTAAAGCTCTACATAACCATTTCTTGAAATAATTTCCTGTCATTGATTTGATTTCCATATTTACAGTTGGTTCTTGTCCGATGAAATTTGTATCACAAAATCTTCTAAGCGGACACAGATACAGATTTGATTTCCGTTTAGCATTGAAAAATAGAAAAAATAATTTTGAATTTAAAGTCTCCTTATTTGCTTTTACATGTAGACAGATTTTTTTAAAATATCTTTCCTCGTTGCGACATACACTGTTCTTTTTTCTGACCATTAAGCAAAACATTTCTTTAATTGTTTCCCCACTTCACTTTTATCTCAAATATAAAAAGTGTGTAAACTTTTCAGAGAAAATTTTTTAAATAATATTGAATAGTTTTTTATTTAAATTTTCTTTAAATAATTTTTCTAAATTATGTATTTATGTATGTAGGTACAACATTTTTACTTTTATCAACACCATTTATTTACATTTTGCTTTTGATCCTAGTACTAAATTCCATTTATAAAAAGTAGAGGACGAAAATTAAGATTAAGCACTAAAGTCAACACATTCATTTATTTAGAAAATAAATAAATTGAAAATTGAGAAATTATAAATGTTTTGTTTTGAAATAGGTGACGGCATTTTCTTATTTTTCATGACGGAAATTCCACTGAAAATTTGCCAACTTTAAAATGTGAATCATCATCATAAATTGTGTCATACTTATAGTAACATGAATATGGATCACAAAGTGTGAAAAATCCTCGGATGTATGGAAAGGCGGGAAATGATTCAACAGGAAAATTAGGAACTCGGAAACGAATTGTGCAACTAAAAATTCCAAATGAAACGTACAGAAAATTCTGATAATAGATAAATAAATTAAAACTTGTTATGAACCATAACAAGTGTAAAAATATTGTTGCTTTTAGACAGGTGAAAATTTTTGCATGAAATGTTTATTTTATTGTAATGGAAACCATGAGAAGTATCTCAGTTGTTGTATTCGTTGCTTTCTAATGCTGAAAATTCAGATATATTTTTTTATAATCAGGTCAAAAAACTTTTTTTTTATTCTTTAAATATCTTAAACGAATTTTTCGCAGTTTTAAGAAAACATATTCCATTGCCAGTATTGATTAATCGACTAAAAAGTTTGAAAAATATAATACGAGACCAATATGTACAGCTTCATTTAAACGTCTTCTAACTTTACGAGACGATATTACAAGATTGCGAACATTTGTGAGCTCATTTTTTCGCACTCTACTAGTGATTCTCCTGTTTCTAAGAGCGAGTTGCCTAAGAATGCGCTCATCCCTTGAATTAGTACATCGTTTTCGTCCTTGCCCTGGCCTTCAAGAGTTAGATCCTGTCTCGTTAAATCGTCTAACCATGCGACTTATGCTGGAATGATTTCTTCCTATCACGTCGGCAACATAACGCTTCGAATATCCCTCATCCAGCAGAGTTGATGCTCGAACTGCCTCCTCCACCGATGGTGGCCGATTCATTTTTAAACTTTGAAATACTCGTAAGTTATGCAATCAATAGCAAAAAAATTACTTGGTAGTCAAAAATAACTTATCTTATAAGCTGTTTCAGAACAGATTTTAAATCAATTTTTGTTAATTTTAAAAGAATACTTTGCTTGAAATGTCAGAGGAGGTCCAAAGTCTACGTGCAAGACAGTTAGAGAAATAAAAATTCTCATTACCTAGGAATTAAAAAATAAACCTGTAGTGGTACGTTAATTTTGTCCAGGAGTGTATTAAGAATTATATGAGGTTATAGAGATCCAAATTTCTTGAATTTTTTCCACAATTCGGGTAATCTGATCGCAACTCCCTTTTCATTATTTCCCACACCATACATATTTCGATGGGATTGAGACCGTGGCTACTCGAAAGCCATGCTAAAGTCTGTATCCTACGGTCTTGTAAGCTGTTAGTCGCTCTTGCTGTATTTCAGAAGGCACCGTCTTGTTGAATGACGAAAACATACTTGTTTCAAGAATTTGTATAAATTTTTGTCCATTTATTAAACCGTTAAAGAAATGTAGCTTCCCTAAACCTTTGCTAGACAACAGCCCCATACGATTCTTTTGGGGCTATCTCTATAATATGCTTGTCCTTCGTCTGTATCATTCATTTCCCGTACATGCATCAAATCCAGTTTCATCACTAAATACGATATTTTCTCTATTGCCTTTTCGTCCAAAACAGACACTTCTTATTTTTTGTCGGAACACACTTCTTAGCCTACTTTAAACGATTCTTTTTTTTGATGAAATGGTTGAAAATAAATACTTCCTAATTTTCTTTATTCTACTGGTTATCGGTTTCGGTCTGAGACCATCATCAGGCCAATAACGTCAAAAACGGAATTAAATAAATTAAATTCATAAATCACTGGAGAGGAAGAAAATGTACATGTGCTGTCAGAATGGATAGATTCTGATGTAATTCTTTTTTTGCCTTTGCTTATTGAAAACAAGTCTCTGCAGTGTCATAATTATGATGAAGGATTGAAAATAGATACCTTATAAATTAAATACCTTAAATATTTTTGAGTTGTTTCTATTGACAATGATTTTCCAAGTTTTTACGACCACAATTTAATTAGATCACTTGAAATTACTTCTTTGGTTTTCTTTAACAATATTGAACTGCGCTTGAACATCACGTTGTGTAATTTATTATTGCTGGACTTTTTCCGCTTCTGAACCTGTTTGTCCATCTTTCTAAGGCCCATCCTAGTTGTACATTGCCAGTTTAAATTTAAGCTGCAGCTTAAACCCAAGACAACGATTATTTCAACAATTGAATCGCTAATTGCAGAAAGGGGACATGTCACATTTTCAAACATGTTCAGGAAGTGAAAACATTTTTGGCAGCACTTTTTTGATTTTAATTGGCTTAAAATCAAACATATTTGGAAAAATCCACGCATGTTTCTTGCACAGAAATCGATTTGTTAGGAAACTAGGTGAATGGAGGTGCTCATAATTTTTCTTCAATAGCAGCGTTGGCTTTTTCGGTACGTCTCACTAAACGACGTTACCTTCTTTGTCTGTTTTAGGAACGGAATTTATAGTTCTATTCAGTATATTTTAAATTCTGTGTAATTATATGTAACATGTGGAAATTTATTCCTAAGAGTTTTGTAACGAGTTACTCTAACATCCATCTTTTGACCATTCCGAAACTTCCTAAAAAAGAAACTTTAAATGTTTATAAACTGCAAAGAACGATCTATCTCTTTAAGTCAAAAATTTTCCACGGCCTAACATGGAGTTTTGTTTTATGGAATATATCTATGTATTAAAAAAATTACTTTTACACAATTAATTGCACAATCTGAATTTTCCAAGTTTATTCAAACAATATCCCATCTCGGTAGGTATTCATCATTATCAAAACAAATTTCGATGGCGCACTCCAAACAATGCAACATCCTGCAGTTGCTCGCAAAAAAGAGAAATCCCCGTCTCGTCATTGAATCCGACGCACTAATTACGTTACGCACGTACGTTACATACATGCGAGTCGCGCACAGATTTTACAAGACGAAACCAAAACAAACATTCGAAAATAACAAGGAATTTCCGGAAATTAAAGCCTCCGTTTATTTATGGAAGGAGTTTAGGCTAATATTAGAGCAGTTTTTCGCCGATGAGCGTCAGGGAAATTTGTCTAATCAGGTCGATTGTTTACGCTGCGTTTTACGTTCGTCGTTCGTTCATAGGACGAGGCGGATGTGGTCGTATATCGTCTAGCGTAAAATGTTAGGTGGTTTTTTAAATCTGATAATAAAATTTACACCGCAAAGTATTAAGATGACGAATACGTTTATCTGTCTATTCGTTTCGTTTCAGTTGAAGCTATATCAGATCTGGTAATTCACGTTAACAGGACTTACATATGTGTAATACAGTCGTGATCTCACTGGGTTATAACAGGACATTCATACAAGACTCATATTGTATTGATACTGTTTCATTGAAAAATACCTCGACTGGAATAGAACATACTTCAGAAAAATTGTCCAACAACTGAAAAGTTGTATGCAAGCATTGAAAAATTTAGTTCTGAAAACTCAGTAAATTATCTTATTTATCATGATTTTAAATTCGTGTAATGCTTTTATAACAGCGAAACGATTTCGAACAAATTAGATACCTAGAATCGTGTAAATTGGCTGAAGAAAAGTGGACGCTGCGGAAAGATATAAACATGAAATTCAACACGTTTACATAAAGGAAGTTACTGGGTCTGATCACTCCTTATATATGAATTTAGCCATGAACGTTAGCCGTCAATAGTATACTTTGTAGACCAAGTGTTCCAAAAATCGAAGATCAAAATTTAAGGATATATTCCTTGCATAAAAATATTCAAATAAGTAAAACCAAAAAACGGAACGGTTTACTTCAATTCTGAAAATTGGAATTCCCCAAAAACTATTTAAGTCAGTTTTTGGGTGGTCAGTTTTTCTTCTTTTAAAAGCTCTTTGAAATTTAGTTCAGTTAATCATCTACTAATATTAATTTATTATTAATAATAATATTCAGGACAATCTTTTAGTTTTTCCATAAATCCTACGAGTTAGTCAACAGGCTGCGGTCTCTGAAAATTCGCAGAACACGTGTTCAACACAATTAATAGTAAACGGACAAGCGAGATTTTGGCAACGGTTCAAAGTCCGTACGTCGTCGCTGGTAATGCATCGCGTCGAGACGGCGACGCTTCTTAAAAATCTGGCTGTCGGTGCGTCTTTTTTCTTAGATTTTGAAATATCCATAGATATTTTTAATGGCGATGTCAACATCCGAAGAATTCAGATGGATTTGAGTTTTCCGGTATTCATCATCCAGACAGTTTATTTCTGCAGATGACTGATTTAAGACGAAATTATAAATAGAAATTATTTATTGTTTACTTAATTTTGGAAATTTGTAATATCAATAATCAAATACCGCGTGTTCAAAAAGTAATTGCATAAGACTTGGCCATGGACAACAAAAGTTATATCTGTAGTAAACTGGTTCTATTATAAAAAAAAACACTGTAATTGTAGATTAAGTGAATTTTCAAAATAAACTAATGACAACAACAGCAATGATGACTGATGACAGTTAATGAATTCTAAAGCTCGCAATAATCATTACTTTTGCACAAACTATAATCCTACCAGATTGAGCTCAAATAACAAAATGATTGATTATGAATAAATAGAGCTTATTTAACATAGGTATTCTTGATTTAATTATTATTAGATTAACTTATCGATGTCAAAAAAATTATGAAAAGGCAAAAAACCTCTACGAAAATTAAAAACTGCACAGATTATGAAAATGAATTTTAAAGAGAGAATATACGTGAAAAAAAAATACAAAATTATGAATGAATCAGTAAATCATATACATATTACAAATAGAAAGCACCAACTTGATGCGAATGAATTACTCATCAGATATAACAGAAGAAATCCCCATTGTTATAAAAAACTATAGAATTAAGTCATACTATAGAACCTTACGTGTTAAACCAATAAGGATGCGTCACTTGATTCTCTGAATGTAAGCCCATTCTTACCGGTCAGCCTCAAATTTATTACCTTAGATGAATCACCGCGGGGCAAACACCATTCGCACACTAATATGGTGTGAACCAGCTGACCAAGTCGATAAGTTTAATGGTTCTGCAAAACTTTATTCGTGGAAAGCTTCGTTAGATTGAAGGCGGGGGAGGTTTTAAACGGCGACCTAAGACCTCGCTTTTTCATTAATTTTTACGAGCGAATCGCAAGAACTTTCTTTCCAACAAATCTTACTCCCAATTTCATTGTAATTAGTAAATTCAGGACATGATACATACGTACAGGATATCCAAAAAATACCCTTGTACTTTCTTGCAAATAAAAAATTCCCATGCAATATGAAAATAAAAATTAAAGATCTGAAGAAGATTTTTTCTTTTGAACAAAACTATTGAATATAAATTGAAAAATTCTTTTTTTTTCATTTCATGACATAAAAATATTCGAGATGACCTTCTCTAAATTTATTGTGATATTTTATTTGTAAAAAGAGTTCAGGACCAGTACTTAATTAATTGTTAGATTTATTTGATAGATTCGTTTAGTGTGTCGGCCTTTTAATTAAGGACATGAACGGCATTTTACGTCCTAAAAACGCAGTTTCAAAAGGAGAACTCGTACTAATAAGGAGCTTTAAGTCATAAATAAATACCATTATAATAAATTGCGTACAATTAGATAATGCAATAAATATATATTTTTTTCTAAGTAAGCATCAATCTGATTGTACGTTTGTTTATTATAAAGAGGTCAGCCGTGTATTAGAATATACATATAATTAAAAATCATTGATAATCTTTCTTAAGGATGTAACCATTGCCAAGAGAGTACTTATTCCATTGTGTTTTAAGAAAAATATTTTCAATCATTAAAACACAAAGAAAAAAGGTATGAACATGATCATTGAGGTATTAGTTTGAAAGAAAAGAAAGTATCTAGGGGTGGGTAAGTGTGAATCCTTATTCTGAGTGAGTAAAGTAATGATGCTGAAGGTTACGATGTGCTTAGATAAAAAAATTACAGAAAACGATGAAATGTGTACTGAAAGAAATGAAACAGAATTGACAATCATCAATGACCCCATCACGTTTCTGCTGCAAGTTTGTTATCATTTTAATTATGCCTCGCAAATGAATAGGAAAATTATTATACATGTAACTGAATGAAAATTTACATATTCAAAATAGTCTAATTAAATATGAATTGAAATAACTATTTGTTTTTGCATAATGCAAATATTTGATTCAGTATTTTTGCATAGTACAACCACACGTTTAAATAATTAATGTTAAGGCTACTTAGCGGTTGATAGTTCACGAGAAAAATGTATCCCTAATGTGATTTCAGGATTTTCCTTTCTACATGACCTACATTCACATAATTATGAAAAATAGTAGGAAATGTAATATCAAGACAATTTCAAACACAATATGATTAAGAAGACGCCAGTTAAATATTGATTGAGTTTCTCAATTTTTTCAAATGATTACTTAACTCTAACCAATTAAGTCTTCAGCATATTTTTTACATACAGTCCAACTTCTGAATCATAAGATAGGAAGGGATGAATTTTTATCTACAACAAAACTTACAAAATTATGAACGTCACAATGAATCACAGGAGTTTAACTGCACCAATTCCTTAAATATTTCTCTGGTGCATCATCACGGTAGAACTTTGTCGGCATCCCTTGAGGCGAATCCGCAATAGCAATTTAATCATGCGATCACACATTACCGCAACGAAACTAAAAACCACATTAACTCAACTTATTCTGACATCTAAGGATGGTAAAGAATGAGAACCAGACTATAAAGTTGCATAATCGTGAGGGACGATCAGGAATTTTATTTGTAATTATTTTAAGAAGAACAAGAAACGAAAACAAGGTCAACCATTAACACATATACGTATCGGATTCTTGGGAAACTAAAGAAACTAATAGCCTGCCCTCAAAACGACGCCGTATTTGTCACAGATTACATAAATGTTTCTGTGGTAATTACGTATTTAACAGTATAGGGAATATATGTAATTAATTTGTAAAATTATGTATTGTAAGGAGCAAGATAAATTTATCATTAAAGGATAATCATAGACGTTTTGCTATTGATGTTGCAAGATTTAATTTTGATGCCCTAGGTGATGTATTCTCCTTGATTCTGAATCGTTGAATGTATATTTATGTAAATATCTAGCAATTATGTTTCGGTGGATCTCACGATTTATATTATAACTAATACTTTTGTGGTTTAAAAAAAAATGTAAAATGTGAAATATTTATATTAAATTAGAACGAGGTTAAGACGTGTCAAGCACTAATTAAAAAAAAATTCAAATTCAAATTTCGTAACACGAAATTGATGTTTATATAAAAGAAGAAATCCTTTTAAAGCTCAAAATTTGTCACTTTCGACATTAGCAGCAGAAAATAATATGCAGCAGATAACCGGGCACATTATTATTAAAACAACTGTACTAAGTTTAGACAACTTTTTTGGCTCTCATCAACAAAACAGAAGTCGGGAATATACTCGCGACTAAATACAGCAAAAACGGCTAAAATGATGAGTTTGGTAATAATGAAGACCTTGTTTTTATTGTGATTTTAGCTACAAATGTCCCAAGGATGGGTCAAGGTCTTGTTCTACGAGATGGAATGTGATGAAACCTCGAAGAATCTAATTTTTAAAAATATTTTAATATAGAACAAATTCATTTCAGTATTTTCACAATAACACACAAGAAATTGTCTTTTATAAATACTGTGCATAATACACTGTTCAAAATAATTAACGGAACGAGATTTTGAATGTTTCTCAGCGTCTTATTAAATAACAGACTGAAATTTTTATGGTCGGTTATTATTCCTCGTTCATTATTTACCAACAATCAATGAAAAGTTAAAGCCGAACTCAATAATTATCAACAGTAAGAAAATTCAGTTTGCACTAGGAATATTGTACCCTAATAATGTGCATGACCCCCACGAACATCAACTACAGCCTGACATCGTCGAAGCATGCTTCGAACAAGATGGCGTATCTTGTGGAAGTTTTTGCTATTCTTCATTACGAGCTTCAGTTAACTATTGTAGAATGTGAGGTGCAAAAGGACGCTTTCTAATACGTCTGTCAACCATATCCCAGGCGTGCTCAATTGGATTGAGATCCCGACCCACTCCATCATCTGAATCTCGTGCTCCCAAAGGAAGTTTAGTGTATGATTGATTTGCTGTGTGGTTTCTACAATTGTCCTGTTGGGGAATAAATCCATCCTCGAAATTGTTGGCAAACGTTAAAACATACTCTTGCAGGATGATATCTACATAAATTAATGCATTTAGACGTCGGGGAACCACGACCAAATCGGTGCGGCCATCTATACATATGCCACCCCTAATCATTATTGAGCAGCGTCCGAATTTATCGACTTCCTGGATCGAATGTGGATTCACTGTAACGCTCTCTAGGACTTCTGTATATTCGTACCCGATCATCGCAACAAGTAAGGCTAAACCCCAACTCGTCAGTAAGCAGCAGGGACTTCTAATGTCGAAGTTGCTATTGGACATGTTCACAAGCAAAACCTAGGCGGGTAATTTTATGATCTCCGGTTAAACGAGGACCTAGCACAGGTCTACGTGGTGTTTGTTAGCTTCTGTCAATCGATCCCTAACCATCAGATCACAAATGTGTACGTACACCAGTTGCATTTCGAAGAAGGTTTTGTATCTCCCGAGCAGTGGCAGTGCGTTTGCGAAGGGATAATGTTGGGATATACCTGTCGTCCTGACGAGTTGTATTTCATTTACGACCTGGTCCAGCCCTCTTGGAGTATCTACCTGTTGTTTGGTACCTATGCCAAAATGTGCAGATAACGGATGGACTGGCTTGAAGCTCATTTGCTACGTGGTGCATCTTGAAACAAAGCAACGTCCCTCGTTGCTTGAACTTCGGTGAGTGAAAGCATTTTATACCCAAGAACATGAACACAATCAAAAATCAACATTTTTGCTTTTAAAAAAAGGGCTACTTTCTTATTTTTTTAATTTACTAAATGGTTTAGACACTTTGATGTATGACTTCTTTTACATTTTGACCCATGTAAAAGAAATGGATCGAATAATGAGAAATGTTCACAGATGAGTCCCGCTTCAGCTTAAATTCACCAGATGGGCCTGAACGTGTATGGCAAGGAAAGAGATATGCTGAGTGTGTCATATCCCCAAAGACCCCATTTGGCGGACGATCATTGATGGTTTGGGCGGGCATTTCATTAAATGATCGTATAGCACTGATGACTATGGAAAATGGAACAGTTAGCGCTGATAGGCACATATCGGACTGTCTTGAAGACCATGTTATCCCTTATGTCATGTTTCATATTAATGCATGATAACGCGAGGCCTCATGTAGCAGTTACATTTAGGGAGTACCTAGAAAATGCGGCAATTGTTACATTAGACTGGCCCGCTCGAAGCCCAGGCCTTAACCCAATACAACACCTCTGAGATAATCTAGGGCGTTACCTTCGGCAGCATTTAGCAGTCCCAGAAGCTCTTCAAGAACTCCAGGAAGCACTACAAGCAGAGTATGCATAAATTACCCAAGAAACGATTGCAAACCTGGTGCGAAGCATGCCACGTCGAATGACAAAGGTGATACGAGCTCGTGGTGGCAACATTTGTTATTAGTTGTAAATTTTTTTAAAGTTTTAAAATATTTTAATTTGAATTAATTTTGTTCATTTTCTTTTTTCCGCTTTATTTCCAATTTTTTGTCCGTACTTCCAATAAATGGCAGAAAAAAATGTATATTTATTATATTCGATATTACAAAATGTCCGAATCTAATAAAATAAAACATTTCTTATTTTATAGAAATCCATTAAAAAAATCGAGTGTCCGGTTTTTTCTTTGACGAGCAGTGTATAGTCGTCCCAGTTTGCTAGCGGTTTTATGGCCTTGCCAAAAAAAGCGAAGAAAGGCGACCGCAAGCCGGTCTCTTTGAAACTGTTTTTTATAGCAAGATCATAAAACCGATACAGAACTTGGACGACTATACCATAAAAATCATAATTTATCAATTGCGACAAAAATATTAACCATTTGAAATCTCGTTCTTCTAATTTTTTGAGCAGTGTAATATTTTCGTGGGCATAATTTGTTTGAAATTTAAAATACTTGAAGTATTAATCGCAGAGATATACCAAAGAAGATAATGTCTTCTTTTCTTCATAAAAATATCAGCTTCAAAATTAAACATTAATATACAAGTAAAAGAAGAAAACCTGTAAATTCTTCATACTTCATAATTATGTGAGGAACGAGGAAAATTCAATTTTTTCGTTTTGGGGGGGGGGTCAATTTATTCCTAATTCGAGTGTAAGTCACAGCCACACTTTTATGAAAACAATCTCAGCAGAAGGAAATAAAAAATCTATTCTTCAGAGATCATCTAACCATTAAAGCGTTAAACTATAAGTGTTGATGACGAGGAAGGTAGTTCTACTGCCAGAAAAAGAAGAAACTCAAAGAATTCTCTAAAATGAGATACAAATTTTGATTCACTGAAGATATCTTGAAATTGAAGTAACACTTTAAAAAAATATGCATAACTAATTACTTCAAAAAAAAATTCTTTGTGTGAAGACTTTTACGGTGCCCCCTAAGAAATAATTGATGAATATGGAAGTCTGAAGTAATATTTAACAAATTAAGAACGAAAAGGTACCTTCAAAGCAGTTTATGACTTTTAACTACTTCTGCTTTCTTTAAGCTCAAATGAAAGCAAAGAATAGATTCGCATAAGTTTCAGATTGCATATTATCAATATTATTATTGCACTTGGTATCACCAAATGACATTAATGATCAAACAAGAAATCATATGACTATGACTCTTTCCATTCCGTATTATTCTTAACAAACCTTAAAAAGTTCTAAAAATCGACGCAATTTTCTGGTAAAGGAAACTGTTTTGGACATATTTTATCGAAGAAAGTGCTTATTGATTTCTGAAGTTATAAAGATATTATAACCTGAATCTTCCTGTATAATATTAATATTAGTTATCAACCAAGGAATCACGCCTCTTTCCATTCTACAGTGTCTTTCAAAAAGTGTGCTACAAGAAAGCACAAAGTTTTGGAACGCATTGAAATAATCACTCATAACCAAATGAAATAATTGAGAAATAAGAACAATTTTCGTGTTTTCCTATTCATATTACTTTGGCGGACACTGTAATTTCATTTTTAGCTATAACTTTTAATTCTGAACAACTTATTCTTACGATATTTTCTTGTATCTTGTAAAATAAGGACACTTTGCTCTTAAACCATCTTCATTTCTCGGTGTTCACGCTGTACTGGGTGATCTATGACGTCGGGGAAAAACTTCACCGGTTGATTCCTATGAGTAATTCAAACAAAAACCTTCTAATAAATATGTGTCCGATCATGCTTTTTAACGGAAGTGTAACGCTTCAAAGTTTATTACATGTTGAATGTTTACAGCTTCAAGACGATGTTAAGATACTAGTTTTTGTTTTCATAGGTAACAAATGAAGCATACTGCTATTGCTTTGATTGATTGACGTTACATGTTATAAACTTTGAAGGGGTACACTTCCGTTAAAAAGCATCATCGTACACATGTTCATTAGAAGTTTTTTGTTTGAATTACTCATAGGAATCAACCGGTGAAGTTTTTCCCCGACGTCATAGATCACCCTGTATACCATTCAAGATAAATTTCATCTGACATTCCTCAATTTGACTTTAAGGGATGCAGAAGCGTTTTTCGTCAATAAATTTTTATAAAAATCAATAATAAAAAAAAATCCCATTTGTAGCACACTTTTTGAAAGACAGTGTATATTATTCTTAATAAGCATTAAAAAATCGATGCAATTTTCTGATAAACGATAAACTATTTTGGACACAGTTTATCAAATAAAGTGCTTATTGATTCCTGAATTTATTAAGATATAACCTGAATCGCTCTGTATACACCACATATTAAAATTATAAAAATGTATTTACATACTTGAAAATTTGAATCAACCTATTATTATGGGATTTTTAACAGAAATACCGGGTGTTTCGTAATTGCACGGCACTGGTTTAGGAATGTCATGTATAGCCCGAAATAAACAAAAAAGTTCATATAAACATTTGTCTCAAACTAATTTATTATCGAGATATTGAAGGTTAAAGATAAATAGGGTGACTGTCTAGGTAATGGATGGTGCCTTAAGTCACTATGGTACCACAGTGACTTAAGGCTGAATGCTGCATTCAACAAAACGGACGCCACTTTGAACAGTTACTCTGAATGTTTTATTGTTAAATCTTCTATATTTATACCTCAGTATCTGAGTAATAAATTAGTTTACTTTTTTGTTTGTTTCGGACTACAGATGACGTCCCTAAACTAGTGCCGTGCAATTACGAAACACCCTGTATAAAAAAAATATATGTGCAACTGCCTACATATTGTATATAAAACAGTTTAATTGGAATCTAATTTCCGAATTGATTGAAGTTTCACAAATAAATAACGATTTTTGCAGGATGTATTAGAATTGTTTACTTTTTGTCACGTTTTTGGATCAAGTAGTAATAAGAAATTGCATGGAAATAAATACATTTCTGTTCATAATAATTTAAAAAATTATAAATAATCAACTTGCTTGTCTCATAATTGAAAAGGTTTATCAAGGTTTCGATAAACTGTCTCTCAAGATTTCGATAAACTGTTTCTCTCCAGCGTGAAACTACTAGAAAAAAATTAGTAAAAATTCAAACAGTTTTCGCATTTATGAATGCACTTCAGATTTAGAGATGGCTTGGATTTTTTTATGCTAGTACGAGTAATACGATATTCCAACCATGTGGTTTTCTATAACCGCAAAAATTTTTGCTCGACACCAGTTCTATTATCAGGTTCATTAGTTACAATAAGTTAATTATAGAACAGAAAAAGTGATCGAATTTGTATGACGAGAACAAACCCTTGGCAAATGACCTTTCTTTAAGACATTTTAAATAATTTAATATTTTGGTGAAATATTCGAATTGTAAAAATTTAATGTTCTGCCTGATTATTCCAACTTTCAATACTAATTTACTATTATTTCAAATAATGCTTATAAATAATAGAATTGATTATAGTAATTCACGCATATGTAGACGCAAAATTAAAAGTGAAAACTAGGATTCTTCCGTAATTGTCCTGGCAAAACATTTCCAGGATGTTTCTTTCTCATAAAAAAGATGCTTCCCATAACGAATTAAGTGTCACTGGGTTTCAGAAAATGTTTCAGGTCGGCCTCAACGCATTTTCAGCCGAAAGCTGTCCACAAACTCGGTGTTTCTCAGAACATATTGAAACCGTCCGGAGTGGGGCGGACTACTAAAATACTCATGCTGTCGTCTTCTACCGACCAGTCAGTGACTTTTACGAGGTTTTGGTAGCGAAGACGCACTCGTAACGACTCCGAAACGAACCATACGAGCCTTCGAAAACGACACGCGATTTTAGTAAACTCGAAGCTAATTCGAAAGTGTTTTTGTGCGCGGTAGTGCTTTCTTTATTTGTTCAGTTTGTGAAGAGTGTTGCATTTTCTTTTTGTTTTTGTTGACAATGGGGGTGAATAAAATAACAATGCCAGCGCAGCCAAACGTCAGGCGAATTTTTTTAAACCGGAAGGTAATTTTTTTTAATTATCCTATATTCAAATCAACCTTGTGCGTTTCGAAATAAACTTTAAAATAGAACCTGTACGCATGCCAGATTAAAGAAAAATATTCTACGAGAGTATATAAAGTCAAAATATAATCGCACGGTTTCTTTTATGAAGGATGCACATTCAAAAAACATTTCCTTTAAAGTTTATACAATGACGCACACCTAAGCGTTTATTAATTAGCAGCGCAAATCATGCAAGCAATTATGAAGGTAGTGTTAAATTTTGGAGGATTGAATTACATGCGAAACATATGTGCATGTTTTCAAGTGATTAAGTACTTTTGAAATGCAATCGCTTTGTTGTTAACCTTAATGCAAATTCAAAATAGCAACATCTGTGGATGGCCATCAACAAATGCTTTTGTTTAGACCTTTCAAACTTCTTATTTATTAGAAAGGCTGAACAATACCACACAGTTGATCGTCTCTGTACCTCAAGAGTAACTGTGATTAGCTGAAACATTCTGCTGCTTGAAATGGACTGATGATGGTCGTCAGTTCAGTCTATCAATTACTGCTTATTGCATTTCATTTATGGAAGTATCCTTTCATTTTTTATGTCTACGTTTAGAATTGCACGTTGTGGAAATAATTCTTAATTTAAACACCTCATTTTGGAATTTTAATAAGTGTTTAAGTTACTTCAAATAGAACTCATTTCAAAATTAAATTACAGAAAGGAATTTTTATTATAGTACGACTTTCTTAAAGGATATTATATTAAAATAATATACATAATTCTTCATACTTATGTTTAGCACAAGCTGTGACATTGAATGTGATTAACGTGGTTTGCTTTGAAAGTGTTTATTTTCTTAAATAAAAATAGCACGTAAATTAGAAATCGCCTGGAAGTCATTTTTCACAAAACATTTTCATTAAGCTGAGCATTTTCGAGTCATTTTATTCAAATGAGCAAGGAAGTAAGTAACTGATGTTAGCAGGTCATCATAGTACACTTCAAGGATATTCATATAGTGCATTTTTTTAACTTAAAATTTTTAGGTGTTGCGATAAATAAATTGGTGGTCAAGAACTCTTGTATTTTCTAATTGATTTTTTTGAAAATAAATTTAAATTTTCTGGTATTTACTTTTTTATGCATCGAAAAATACACATAAATAGTGATAGGAATATGAATTCACTCACAACAAAAAGAATGCTTGGATTAATGAAATTAATTTTTTAAAAAATCTATTGTCATAAAAATATTGTGTTGGATGTTAAATTTTTTGAAAAATCTCAGTTTTTAAAATAATTAATAAGGAACATTTACAAAATTTTGTATCAACACAATCATCAAAAATTATACTTAATATAATGTTTGCCCTAACCTTTACGTGTCGTGTTGCTAATTATAACTTTCTGGAAGATGATAGTAACAACATTTTTTTTAAATAAATGCTCCGTTAGAAGTGTTAGTTTCACTTAAATTGACCTTGGGTACTTCCTTATTACTTTTTTTAAATATTTACAAATGATCTCTTGGCTCATTTTTAGGTAAGCTTTGGAAATACATATTTGAATTTTGAATAAGTTTAACAATTAACCTTACTTCTTTCCATTCCTATTTAAAGAATGCGTTTCTCGGCTTCTGTATTTTTTATTTTTTCCAAAATTATATTAGAAATAACTTTTAGGGCCGGTTTATTCACTTTACGTTACTTTAACTTTCGGTTAATTGTCATAGTAACAATAATACAAATAACTGGTACTACGGAAATAAACTGAAGGTTAAGATTATCTTAATAAATTGGCCCTAAGGCTCGGATTTCCAAGCACAAGTTAATTTTAACCTTCAGTTAACCACAGTAACAGTTATAAAAACAATTGTTACCATGGGAATAAACCGAAAGTTAAAGTTAACTTGTCATTGAAAAAGCGAGCCTTAGGCCCGGTTTTTCATTCACAGTTTAACGTTAATCTTTAGTTTATTCCCAAAGAAACAATTGTTTTTATAATTGTTACTATGCAAATAAACAGGAGATTAAAGTTAAATTGTGATTGAGAAACTGGGCCTTAATGTAATAAGTAACATTTGCATAATTCTGTATTTACATGACACTTTCTAAAAATTATTTAATATTTGTCCTAACCTTTGGATATCGTGTTGCTAATTATAAATTTCTGGAAGATAATAGTAATAAAATTTTTTAATAAACACTGCGTGCTGGAATGTTAGTTTCGCTTAAATTAACCTTAGACACTTCCTTGTTGTTCTTTTAAATATTCATAGATGACTAATTTCAAGCTGGTGGCTCATTTTTTAGGTAAACATTTGCATTTATTTAGCCATCTGAATAATATACATAATCCTAACATTTCAGCACTGAATAAGTTAAACAAAAATAAAAATTTAAATCGAGAAAATTGCAGAATTTACACAAAAGGATTAAGTCTCATGGTTTTTATTTGGCAATCGTGTGAATTTTGGCAAATATGATTCTTCCTCTACGTAATTAGAAATTTCTGAAGTTTCGCATTTCCGTACTGAATAAATAACAAGGAAATAAATTAATAAGGATGCGTGTGTGTGTAAATGTAATGGTGTCAACTGCCTAACATAAATTAAAGTCGCCGTATTTGCATAAAACACAAATTTCACCATATTTATGTAAAGACCCAAACAATTAAATTTATAAGGAAGTCGCGAGTTAACGACAAGAAGAACAGCTTTTTCTTATTCTAATGACTACCCAACCCACTCTCTACGCTTCCCATCGAAAGTTAATTACAAACAAATCTTTATTCTCAGTTGAAGAAAATCAGTATTTCGTTAAGTCTGCTAATCAAATAGATTTATCAACAATTTCAGGATCAATATACTCTCTTCCATTTTGGACGTACACAGTTTGTTCGTTCTTCCATTTACAGAGCTTAATCTAATGTGGTCTTAGCTTATCGTCGTCCCCTTTCTGAAATTCGTCTTTACCATAAGGGGTTGATAATAACAAAATTCGACAACGAGGAATTCCAATTATTTATAAATATTGCCGTCGAGCGTGCGTAATTATGGACCAGAAATAGGCCAAACATTTTGTATTAATAGAAGTCGAAGATCCGTCTACGTGATCGTTTGCGCGATCAACACGAGAGTGTATGAAAAAAAAACTAATTTTTACGCATTTTTTCTGTGACTGAATGATTGATATTTGGCGAGTTTGTTTAATGAATGTGGCATGGAATTTATGTAGTGGTAACAATGATCTCGACGACTTCCTTCGGCGTTGATAAGAGGAAAACGGAAGAGGAAACGCATCATTTTATGTATTGCTTGTTAAGTGGGTACGTTCTGTAAATATTTTAATAGATTGATTTTTTGCGAAATTATGTTGATCTCCTACTTGGCCTTAAAGCTATACTTTCACATTTGATTTTTGCTATTTATAAAACGGAAAAATGCTTTAAAAGCATATACCTCATATATGTAATTTGGAAACGATAATATTTTCTTAGTTAAACGCAGATTGTAATTAGCATCAGAAAACAAAGGATGTATTGTGTTGAAAAGCCAAAAACAGAGTTGTAACTTTAGACAAGTATAAATTAGATGCCAGTTATGTTCTAGTTTGGAATTCTGAGCTCAAAGAATTCGGAATGATTAAAACGTTCTACTGCCGTGAATCAGTGTCGTATTATTTATTAAGTAAATTTTTTCGACTTATCTGAGCCGTTAAAGTTGAATAACCGCAAAATTCAAACAAATGATTTGCAAATGTTCATTCACTTCATTACTCCGCCCAAAGTTTGTTACGTGACCTCGGAATTTCTCCCATACTGACGTGCCTACGTCTTTCTCTTTATCCGCCGTCTCTCTTGTTGTCGTGTATGGTAATGGTCAGATAGAACAATAGCGATTAATTGATTGTAAACCATTTCGTGTTATTAAGGTTCCGTTGAATTGGGACGGTTAAATCTGAAATTATTCGTTAACAATTGTATTTTGTATGTTAAAAAATTACAGATACAATCGATATACAAAAAGCTTTTCTTTTATTCTACTAAAAACGTAGGTTAAACGTGATATAATTGCTTGATTTAGTATGGAATTAGCGCTAAATAATAGGTACTACTATAAATTTTGATTGTTAACTCTTTTTGTATTTTAGCTATGTAGTTCCCTTTATGAAGATTTAAGATTCAAAACCTTTTATTTGCACATTTACATTACACTGAACTTTTAGATTACGTTAAAAGGAAACGAAAATGAAAATTAAATTACGTGCTAGTGTTTCCAATACGACCCTAAAAAAAATTTACTTGTGTTCAGACTTTATACTTTTTTTAAAGGTACTTATCTGTGAATTTTAAGGAAATTATGTAGTTAGTGTAAGCGTTTAAACTAAGTAAATACTATAATGAAATAAAATAACATAAATGTTACATAAATTACACAAATAAAGTAAGTAAACAAAGAATAAAAAAATAAAATTTTGAAAATTAGAAACTATACTAAATGAAATTAATTAAAAAAAAAACAAAAATTTTACTGCGTTTGAGAACTAACCACATTTTGCAAATATACGAAGTTCATTCAGAAAAAATTGTGCGTTTTCTTTTTTTTTACCTGAAAAGATCTGATTAATGTTTTATATGTTTCGTTACATCTGCACAAATTTGTGCCATTTCCAATTCTTAGCTTACAACTGAACTGACTAATAAGTAAGAAGTAGGTAGTCTTGGTTCTCAACAACTTATATATTTTTATTTTTAAAAGAGTTTGCAACAAATGTATAAAAAATTAAAGAAAGTGGAATGGTCGAAATTTTTCCTTGTATTAGAGTTTTTGGTAAAAAGTAATTTACTTTGATTTTCTAAAAATGAAAAAGTCACTAAAAGGATAAGTTCTGCGATCATTAAAGACATAAAACGAAAATTACTAAACAAACTGAAGACCATATTGGAAACTGCAATCGAAACATATTACCAGGACAATTGTTAGTCTACCTGTACATGCATTTAGGCGCACTTAGCACCTCAATCATCTTCGTATAGTTTGCAGAATTTCATTAATAAGTCCTCATCATTTTTTAATCTCAAAATGCTCGAAAAGGAGGCAAATTGCACATATAAAGCTCCGATAATCCGGAGTGCTAATAATCCAAATTTTAAATGTTAATGATGTTTGTAATGTGAGATTTGAAGTTTCACAAAATTGCGTAAATCACAATCTAAGTGATCCTTAAAGTTAAGCTGAGTTAATTTGATCGGTGCATACGGTCATTAATTCTGGCCAACTAATAAATCCCTAATCTGGATAAGACGTACTTAATAGCGTAGGTATAAAGCAGGAAATCCCCTGGTTCTTAAAAATTAATATGGCGCCCAATAGCCTCTTGGCTTTTGAGGGCAGTGACATTTCCAACATCAATTCGAAACATGTAGGGTTTCTGATTTCTCGACATTTCTCGGGACTCGAGAATTCTCGTCTGTTTGTTCCCGGGAAATCGAGAAATATAAAAAAAATTCGAAACTCATTAATTAACTTTAATCATTAATCAACTTTAATATTTAAAATTCGACCTTTAAGCATACAAAAATCAGCCTCGTATTCATACTTGACAATCTCTTTGTCTTTGACCTAGGACTTTGGTTAACATAAAATTTGCTTTTTAAAACGTCTTACTTTTATCTTTTAAGTAGAAACATTAATTTAATAAAACAATAAGTATTAGAAAACTAACAAAAGTAATTTAAGAAAGCAAAAATACCTCTGTTTTATAATATAAAAACAAAAAAACAAACCTCTTCTGAAAAACAGTGGCGAATGTACAAAATAAAATTAAATATTTTTAAAATACTAACAGTTAAGGTCGAGATAATGCGTGGCTAATTTTTGGCTTAAAATTTCATTGTAATCAAAACCGACTTGCAACAAATTTTTAAATTTCTTAAAATAGTTCGAAAAATGAGAGCATTAAATGCTTTATCAGACAATTGATTTCTGACTTTGGAAACAATATTATATACATATACCGTTTGAAGACTTTCAGTTTAGCCAAAAGTGGTTTCAAGAATAGTTTACAAAGAGCAAGTGTATGCGGTTGGTTGAAAGAGACGGATATAGTGCGTAGCGTATTTTCTTCGATGTAGGTGGGAAGGCTCTGACCAGATTACACAAATGCATCTAAGCCACAGATGAATATTGACAATAAAATATCCTTGTTTAATATCATCGGAAAGATTCGAATTCTCTAATGATATTACAGTAGAAATGTTGTACAAGCAACAACTGATTTACATGCTTTTGAAAATATTACAATCCATGGATTGCTATTCGTATATTTGCAGTTTTCGCTGTAACAAGTAATGTCCACTACAGTTTGCCTAGTCCCACAACTCACGATAAAAAAGCAAGGGGTGTACAGTCATGCACATCTAAAATGGACCGCCTGCACACGAACCTCACCCCTAAAACCTTGTTGTACAACGCTCACAGAATTGTCAAATTATAGCACTTAAACTGCGCACGGCTATACATGTTTTGTTGCTTTTCATCAAACCACTATTGGCTAGAATGAAAGTCTTCAATCTGTCTAAATTTTTCCGTAGAGCAGCGGACAGTTGTCTTGTGCGGAGAGTGGAGGCGCAGAATTCGAAAATTTCTCGATTTCTCGACAGTCTTTTCCCGAGATCAAATTTAGCAAATTTCCCGGGAAATCGAGATCGAGAATTCCCGGGTCAGAAACCCTAGAAACATGCCATGTTTCTGCTGGTACTAACTTAAATTTAATTACTTGATTAATGAGCAGATTCATTACATACTTTAAAAGTATAGTTTGCCTTTAATCGCAGAGTTTAGTATTCAAGCTTTTATCATCCTCTTGCAAACAACTGCTTCTTTTGAATGCCATCTCTTGCTCAAGTTTCTTTTTTACTCATTATTGGATTGACAAAACATGACGCAGTAATTTAGGACATTAAACACATTTTCTCCCAAAAGCAATTTCTTTCATTATCATAAATTTTACAGAACATCATTTTTATGTATAACTTTATAAGTTTCCTTAATCCTTTTGACACGGCTGATATACCTGTGTATCGATATAAGTTCTTATAAGCCTAAATTTAAAAAAAAAAACATCTTTCCTTAAGAAAAGGCTCTCGTACACTCATATTCAAAGCAAAAATGTCACAAAATGTTTTTAGAATGCTGGTTGAAATTTATCAGTTCTAGGGGTTAAAACCGTAAGGATCTAAACGCCCTATTTCTTGTACAAGATTTGGTTCAATTTCTCAATCAATTTAATTTGTACAGTAAATTGTATCAAAATTTACATTGAATCAAGAACTATGGAAAAATAGAACTTCAAACTATATCTGCAGCCCAAATTTTTTTTAAACATTGTAGAAATTGTACCAAATCTTGTATGTACAAGAAAAATGGCAGTCTAAAACGGTCTCAAGTGCAATTTTTTTGTATATTGACAGGAGATGAAATACTAATTAATTTGATGGCATAAAGAAACAGTTGCTTTTACAACATGTCAACATGTAGTGTGCCATTTATAAACTGCCAAATATATTTACTTTCCGAACAATTAGCATGTTTTAGCGCAAAAAAGGACATAAGAGGATAGTCCAGTTCAATAAAGCCAGTGACGTCGATAAATTCCTTAACTTTTTCTGCTCTATGCACCTTGCAATTGTCGTACAAGAAAAATATTTCTTTACAGAGCTTATGAGTTAATTTTGTTTAATGGTCGTTTTTAAAGTTTCAAAGTCTACTTTGGTAAGTTTCTGCTTTAATTGTTGGGCCTTTTGGCAAATATTCAATTGGAAGGACTGTCCATGACTTGTTTGGAGAAACTTTATGTATCCCCTGTATATTTTCTCGTTTTGTCTCTGGGTTTCAAAAACGTACCCAAGTTTCATTGCGAATGATAATTTGTGAAAATAGGTTAGGATCCGCCTCGGTGGTGGTGGTGGTGTAAAGAGGCTAAATTTTGCGCTGAAATTTTCTTGCGGCACAAGTTTTGTTCTGGCTTCAACAGTCTAGGAACTGAGCGTACGGACACTTTGCTAAGGCCTAAATCTAAATATGTACAACATTCTTAACCCTGAATATATTCCAACTTCTTTTGACTTGGAAATGTGATGTGATGTGATCATGGTTAGGTATACACCGCTGTTATTTTCTCATGGATACTTTTTAGGAGTATTCCTTTCTTAATCAAAAATATTATTTCACTTCTTCGATGCTTTAACTTTAAATCACTCATTTTCCACTTTTAAAAGTTTAACAACTATTTTTTTTGATCAAATGAATTGAATTTTTACACTGATGTGTCAAAAACTTGTCAATTCATAGCTGTTAAAAATCAACAACGTAGCTCTTTCGTTTCGTGGCTGCGAAGATATTTATTGAATCTCCCCTTGTATATTTAAAATGTTTGGCATTACTGTCGAATCTCCCAAAAAGTATGCACATTTTCGGTAATTCTTTTATCACGAAACACGAAATACAAGCGGACACAACATTTTTACAAAACACGAACGTGACCTTAACGACATCGTGGCGTGTGCTTGAGATTATGGGCTTGTGCCGACAACAATGAATGTGATAGAACCCTATCGGAGTGCTGACCTGGCGGAACAAGGCACGAAAAGATTAGTTGCAAAATATGTCTCTGTAATATTAGATGCACTTCAGGTGGCCGAGTTCAAAGTATCCTCGTTTGCCAAGTAAAGCCTCGACGTTTGATAAACACTTTTAACGGTTAAGTAGTGAAATTTGATATCCATTGTAAATTATTTATAGCTTTCTGCTAATTTGCAATGGTAGTTGAGCTTCAATTACTTTTGTTATGAATTATGTAATAAAACTAATTAAGAATTTCTTTAGCTAGAACCACGTTACCCGATACCTTTCTAATTTGGTGCTATGAACAGAATATTTTTTCCTAAAGTTTTCATTGTAAGTAGGATGTAATACTAATGTGTACTCACAAGAAGAAAGACGAAATAAATAAAGTAGAAATAAATCTCTTTTTCGTTTCTCAAGGCGTTTCTAAAAAAGGATTTGACATATTTATTACTTTGTTCGAGTCGACAGAAGAAAGTTACTATAGATGAGCACGGTTTTGATATATTCATTCGCTTTTAAGTATGACACATGAATTATGTCTACTATTAAAGCCGAAACGAATCGAGCAAATCCGGGCAAATTTTACTTCCAGAAGCTGCCCGAAAAAAGTAAAACCCACGCATGCCAGTGTCGCTTTTTGGCAGGTAATAACCGCGTTACATTTACAAACAAAATACAGAATAGGAACGAAATTCGAATCTGCAACCAGTTCGGTCTCAAAATATGTGGGCGACCTCGTCGAAGGAAACTTTCTGCTTACGATTTTACTACACTACGGTTCTTGCGTTATCTGTGCTGGTGTTTAATTAAACACAAGTTCGTGCGGTTAAAAACAGATGGCGGAAAAGTATGTTATGTCTGAAAGCAATTATTATGATTAATTTTTATCGCAGTCTCGGTTAAAAGTAGAAGACGTTAATTATGTGTGGAAAGAGGAAGTTCTCATTTATACGTTTGATAAAAATTACAGCAGTAAGCTAGAAAAAAAGAATTAATAATTACTTGCCAGAAATATCTTGATGATTCGGTAGTTTACATTTTTTAAAATGGTGTAAAACATTTAGCTTTGCAAATATTACAAAAAGAAATGATGTAAATGTGTTCTTTTTCATTATTATTATTTTTTTAATCAAACAGATTCAGCTTTAAGAGTAACGAATAAAAAATTTTAATTGTATTCGTTTCAGATTATATTAAAAATAACTGGTGATGATATCGCAAATGGTTCGAATTGTTTAAGCATTTACTTGCTTTTAAATCAAAATTTACTTTTATCCAGTGTGTTCCACAGAATATTTTGCATTTCAGATTTATATCAACTGAAAAGTTTTCAGAAACTTTGTTTTCATATACTATGCAAGAAACTAAAGGAACAGATTATGAAACTTATTTAAGTTGACGTACTTAACTTCAAATAAAATAACTATCTGTTGTATTTAACATTCCGAATAACAAAGAAAATAAAATTAATATACATTTTAAGTAGCGACATCTTTCGATCGCTTTTTGACCGATTTGCACAAATTTTTTTAAAATTAATATAGTTTAACAACTTGAAAAGTAGATAGTTATTTGGTTTTAAGTAACAGAGATTGTGAAATAAGGATATCAGCTATTGTAGCATCGAAGAAATAAATTGTTTTGATTATTTTAAAGCAATCAGTGAAATAATAAAAACAATTACAAGAAGACAATTTTTGAAACAGATTTCTAAAGTGAAAATAATTAAAAAATCAAATTTTGTGAAATTAATAAAACCAAAAGGCATATACAACTGATATTACTAAAATTAAAAAGCTACTGAGAAAAATCAATAAAATAAAGTTGGAATAACAGTTATGTTCATTTACTTTACCAAAACGGTTAGTTGAAGTACTTTAACTTGCTAATCCGGACCTGCATGAACTCATGCAAGACACACTAATATTTATAAGAGGCACTGAACGTTAAGCAATCACAAACCAATCAAATCAATTATTTAAACAAACAATTCTGACTCGAGATTACCAAACACGATACTACAGCCCGGCGCCTACGCCTACGGTTTAATTTTTGTTTAAGATTGTTGTTAAGTAGCCTGAGAATAAATCGCTTTCCCATACATTATTTACAATAATGATGAATGTTTCTGACAAATAAGATAATTTGAACCCACGTTCACGAAAAAGAATCTCTGTGTAATTATTATTACTGATTGTATTTTGATTAAAGACTTAGATATTTAAGAAAATTAGAATAAAGCAAAAATTGGTCCGTAATACTACAAAAACAATCAAATCAAATCAAAATTTTTCAATCTCTAGAATAGAATATGCATGGATTTTCTCAATCTTCTGTGTATCTTCAGTTCCAGACAATGAACAAACGCTTTTAGGTGCATCAAGCATCACGAACATGAAAGTTATATAAGAAGTGTAATGGCGAAATTGTAAGAGAAACTTTGTTTTAAATTATGGTATTGTTATGCAAAACTTCCGTGCCACCGACAACGATTATTGATAATACTTTATAGCTGGAACATAAAATGACGATTGTAAAGTGCTTTCTATAATAGATATGCAACTTGGCGCGACACACTGACTCCAAAATAATAATCAATAATTTAAAAACCGATGCAACTCTCTTAAGTCGGTTAAGCACAGTAAATAGGTTATAGCACAATATGTAAGAGTGGTTTCGAAAGTTTGAAGTTCATCGATAAAGAAAATTTTCTTGGAGATCCCTTTTTCTGAGAAATAATTTTTAAATCGTAAGTAACAAAATACAATAATAAGTAATTAATAATGTATAATTCTTAATGTTCACCTGTGATCCTCCAATTCTTTTTCCTCCATATTTAAAACCACTGGCAAAATAAAATGACCTATTCCAAATTGAAATGAATTCACACCAGTCTCATAATTTGCAAAATTTAAATTTTTTTCTGTTATACATTTTTAATGGGTAAAGTGTTATAATGTGCATTTATTTAAATTATGTTATCTAAAGAAAATGGGCGTAAAACCTAACCATTTATGGTAAATCGTAATTGGTTGTCCACTTGTATGTTAAAAATTAATTTTTGATTAATGTACACTAATTAAAAACCTCACGCACCTTAAACTTAGAAGTTAGAGAAAGTAAACTTGATAATAAAGATTAGTACATACTATTATAATAGTTATATTATTATTTATATTACCTGTTATATGGTCACAGATTTAAAGTTACATTGAAAACTTGATGGAGTAATCCTAATAGAATATTATTTGACTAGCGGGTACATCATTTATTTATTATCGTATTTAATTGCTTTTTCTTTTTACCCTTATGTAAAAAAAATGATTTATATTTTCACGAATAAATTTTTTTTCTCAAAAGAAAACATTCTTGTGGATTGGCCAAAGCTAACAACGATGAAAACACATGTTTTATTGAATTCTGTTTATGTGCATTGCTGAAGTTATATAAACGATATAAACAAATTGTAAAATACAGAAAACATTTACTTAAAATTCAGCAGAAATATTTTTAGTTTCAAAGAAATATCAACATTAACATCTCCGCTATTTTTGAGTGAAATAAATAAAAAGTTGAAATAAAATTCGGTGGTTTTCACCTTGAAACCGGTTTCTATTTTCATCAGTTTTGAACATAAAATATTAATCATAGTTTTTCCGGTACCTTTTCTTCATTTTTTGTCACCCCAACTTATTTATTGTACCTATTAAATATAAATTAAAAAACAAACAAGCAAAATACTTAAAGATATTAATCATTATCTTATATTTAGAGTTTCTGTTGCAAGAAGTCACATAAGAAGAAAACATGTTACAAAAGATATTACATACGTATTTTTTCTGTTGAATACACGTCATCAATTATCAAACAAGTATGAGCAATACATGTAATTAAAACTCGTTTGAGATTAATTTATTCTTGTTAAAAGAAGACGATAATGTGTTTACATATTGTACATATACTCTTGCTTGCCGTAACAACGTTATTGACATTGATGACGATAGACGAACTTTCAAATCGTCATCGTGTAAAAAAAAGACGTTCCGTGATACCGCGAATTGTATGACTCACTTCAGGAACTTCCACGGCCTGCTTTAAAATAAAAGCTACTTGCCGTATGAGTCATCTCATTGATAAAGCCGTCTAAAATTAGAATGTTAAACATGTGATAATACTACCGTCTGTAATATGCAGATTTTATGCTAAACGAATCCGATTATTATGTCATCATTCGCTCTTCGTGGACCCGCGGTGATGATAACGTCTCTTAATAGATGATTACCTTTTAAGGTCATATGTGTTGTGATAATTGGTTCTTTGAATTCACAAACTCGCAAAATTAGAAAAAGTACGAAATGACATAACTAAATATTTTTGGGTTTTGACGTGGTCTTTGTTTTCCTTTAATATTTGGGGAGTTGTAATTCGAGAGATCCAGTTGTTCTTTGAATTTCATAGAGACAAACTTTGTTAATAAAAAAAATCAATAATATCGTTGAAGAAAATTCACTCCATAATATCCTGTCAGACGTAGTGCAAAAAGCAAAAGCTCTCGAATATAAAAAAAAAATAAAGTGAAATACTAGGTGGTACTGACACGTGAGATGGAATTTTTCATGGATCATGGGGAAGACTCTATAGAAATCTGATTCAATGTTTACATTCGAAAGTGCGATCAGTGAATCATTCTGTTATTGTTATGATCGGAATCAAAATACTCTCCAGGATGTTTCAAAATGTCAAAATTTTGATTTATTTTCGCAATTTATCAAATCATTCATCTCGCAAGAATTCGCATTGTACTTTCTGAAAAGTATTAAGCGAAATATTCAACGTTAGCCTTCAACAATACCCGGCAAATATTTCAAGTCGTTGTTGCGTTATGAAATGTCATAAACGCTGGTATGCCAAGAATTTTAAGTGCAGCGTGCTCGCACTCTTTCTCGCTCTTGGCGCCGTCTCTGTCCTGTGAATGAATTAGTGGCTTCCGTTTATACGGAAAAAGAGTGACTCACTCACTTCAAGTCGTTGCAAGATGCAGCTCGTGACGTATACTTATTAACATACTAAAATGTGTAGGTCTTTATTGGAAACAATAAGACACGTAATGGGTCCTAGTAATTGGAGCCATTTAAATTCGCGACGATTTAGTCATTCTTAAAGTCTGTCATACAACTACTTTACGACCAATATTTAATTTCCTATTTATCGCCTATAATTCACTTCCCATTTATCACATTTTAGAAAAAAATGGAAATTTGCATTGAAACAAACACCTGAAAACCCAAAAAAGAAAAAAGCTTCCCTACTTCTTGTATAAGATAATTCAATTTATGCAATGAATATAACAAAAAAAATTTGGGCTGCAGATACGGTTTGGAGATAGAACAACGTCCTATTTTTCCAGATAGTTTTTGATTCAATTTAATTAAATTTTGATCCAATTTTTTGCTGCATAAATTAAATTGTTTAAGAAATTGAACCAAATCTTGTACTCCTACAAGAAATAGGGTAGTGCGAAACGATCTTAAAAACCTTCAAAACATAAAAATATAGAACAAAAAACAGAAAGAGAATGGAAGAGATTATAAGGAAAGGAAATACTATGAAATATGTAGATATCGAGTTGGGAAAATTGACAAAAGTCAATAAGGGCTTGAAGCTTGGAAGAAAAATGCCCTTCGGACGTCCTCCGTAGTGATCGTGCCGAAATTGTATTTCATCATCAATAAGAGTGAAGAGGTCAGGCAAACAAGACAAGCTCCTAGTCAAAAAAAAAAAGAATATAAAGACGTTTGTTCAGATAACTTGAACAACACAAGAAGATTCTTAAAGAATGAAAAAAGAATCGAAAGCACACATTAAAATTAAAAAACGGCGATGGTTCAGAGGAATTTGGCGACGAAAGTTATTTAATGATTTGTGAATTAAATTAAATAAGATTAATTTAATTTTACATTCATTTTATGATCAGTATGCCACGTCTACTTGGTTGTGTACTGTAAACACCTGGTTCACATAAAAATAAAAATGAAACATGGTACGTCTTAATGTAGATCAAAATTATCTCTGATTCAGTTAGTTTTGTTGGTACATATTTTGTTGCCTCTGATATTATAAATATTATGTATATAAAATTTATTTAATTGTTGAAATATTTGCCTTATCACTAAATTAATTTAGTGATAAGGCAAATACTTCAACAATTAAATAAATATTATGTATTATTATAAATCTTAGGGTCGAAACTTATAGAAAACTTTTTGCAGTCGAGCAGTTATTTGGCAATGGTGGATATTGTCTCCTTGCTTGTTGATGAGATCTTGCCGATCACCATTTTGCTGGTTATCTTCGATTGGTAAAAATGGCCCATGTGTTTGGACTCTGGCCTTATGACCGGTTGCACCAATGCAATATTTTAAACAGAACTTAAATTTAAGTGATACTTGGACTATGACATGATTTGTAGGTTTAACAAAATGTTAGTCACAATCTAACTGATACTTAAGAGTTGAAGTTTAAACATCAATCAGAATGTATTTGACATTATACTGACCATACGTAACTCATATTCTAAACACAACTTAAATTTAAGTTCTGCTTAAAAAGTTGGTGCAACCGGGTATTAAAGATTTATAGATTCTATTCCGTCACTTTTTTTTTAGTTATGAAAAAATTACGAGCTTTATTCTCAAAGAAAACAAAGAAATTTGTGTATTCACATTTTCTAGTTTAATGAATTTTAAAAACTGAAATTGATTATAAAAGTCTAATTGCACCAATTCCCTATTATTGATTTATTTTGTACAGTCGCGAGTAAAGAAAACTGATCACCAGTTATTTCTTTGACACAGTGACAAGTGTTCTATTGAAATGGTCCTGCGCTATGAACAACAACATTGTTATGTGTGTTATATGTATCAAATTGTTTAATATCTAATACACTCTATAAGAGAAAAAGAGGATATTTTTAATTTGTGACGATTCACTTATTTTTGAATGACATTGACGACCAATTTTTTTGCTCGCCACTGTACTTATAATTTCAATTATGTATTTTTAAGTCATTTTTATTATAACTTTAAATTTAAAATAATTAAACAAGAAAAGTCGTATTTTTGTGTTATTTATGAAATTTTTCTGACTTTTCATGGTGGTCTTAATATACATACTTATATGTTTAATTGAAGCCGAGATAGTAAAAGGTTCACAATTAGTTCTAATTATTTTAGAACTTTCTTTTTCTTTTCAAATACGTTAAAAATAAAGTAGATGAAATCATTTTCATTGTTAATCTTTAGTTTAGTTGTAGTGATAACATTTTATTTATTACACAGTGAGACGTAAAATAGTTGTCCAAGATAAGAACTATTCTTAATTTCGAACAATTTAAGTTTAAAAGCTATAAACAAATAGCTTTTTAATAGAAGTTTTTTTTTTAAATACCATTCTCACTTCAGAATTAATGCAAATGCAAGTCCATATCATTTTATACTTTTTTATTGAATTTTTTTTCATCTACCTATGTATGTATAACTACATAACGCCTATCTATTTTTATCAACGATCAAACAAACTGCATATAAACTTCCTGTTACGTAAAATTATTAACTTTCATTACTGGTAGAAATAACGATGGCATATTAAATAAAAAATTAAAAAATGCTAGAACGTGTGTACATGATTAATCAATTCCTTAACGATCAAATAAATATGTATTTTAACAGCTCAGCAATCTGAAATTACCAGGCGACCGACATGTGGGAGGAACTCGGTTAATTAAGAAGACAATGCAGAAGGTTATTTCTAGACAAAACTATTTTTTCATTAGCGACGTAAAATTACAGACTTGTAGAAACTTGTTTAAAAATGAGATAAACACGTAAAATATGTTGCACGTTTGCCAATTAATATGTATTAACGATTAACATAATATCATTCTATTTTCGCGAATTACTGCATGTGATTGTTAGTCATCACTGCCAAATAAGTTTAATAAATTGCGTATCGTGCTTTTTAACAATTTCAATCTGGAATAACAAATAAATCAACAAAAAACTAAAAATGTAAAAGGCAGATTTCGATGATAGATAAGGGGAGATGAATTCGATAATGATTCCAAAATAACTGCGACTATTTTGAATCAATTGAAACGAAAGTACCTATACACTGTGTTAAGTGTTTAAAATAATTATTAATCATTTATTTTCCAACATGACAAAAACTTAACTTTTCTGAGCAAGTTTGAACACGCTCACGAATCTTGTACTTCACTGACTAATAACTATAAAAACGAGAGATGTTAGATTTTTACAAATGCAAATTCAAATCTTTATTGTTTTCAAACGCAGGAATTTCCTTTGATTTTTTTCTATGAAAATCGAACACACTACTGGCAAAGTCAAGTCATTTCAAAGTTTCCGTCAGACGCATGATAATAAACAAGTTTGCACCTGTCCCTGAATGATGAACATTACGATATAATTAAGGTCGCTCGTTACTTGTGGAAAAAAATCGTTTCGATGCTAACTTATGCAACAGAACATTTTATGGCATTGCGTTCTAAAATTAAAACCAAACGACAGGTATTATACAAGGCCGTTCCAAAACAGTGCACCAAAATAAAATCCACCTGAACCACCGCAACTTTTGATCTTTCTCCGTTAAATTTCCTACCGCTTGCCAATCGGATATAAATAACTGTCGGCGTAGCTATAGCGGCAGCTTTTCGAAGAAAGGACAATTAACATAGTTTTTTCTAATATTGGATATCGTAGTAGGCTTCTCTTAGCCATTCATCGTTTTGAACCGTGGGTGATCGCGATCGCGACGGCCTTGTATAAACAACACATGACTGTCTAGATTTCAGTCAGTCACGGCTTGCTTCATGTTGTTTTACACACACCATCGCTTCGATTATTGATAGTGCTAATGCTCATGCTGCTGAACGCCAACAGAACGAGCATTCCGTGGTGAAATCGAAGACGAGTTTTACGTGCAGTGAACTTTTACTTGTGTGCCATGTGTCCGAATTAGTGCTTGTTAAAAGTTCAAGGTAATTCAACGCTTGTAAACTTCTTTGTTAATAATATCAGTGTTTTGCTGTTAACTTGCATGTTATTATCCTTATGCACTTCCTTAATGATACCCCAATTAGCGGTAGATTTGAACAAGCCTGAGAAATTCACCTTCACTGCGGCATTGTCATTAAACCTTGCCCATTAAAAAAATATGAAGTGTAAACATTGTAAGATGTGTTTCACCGTAATCTCAAAGTTCCTCGATGAGTTTATTTACTCTCTTATCGGCTGACAAGTTGTTATCAATACCTTAGAATTGGGTAAGTGGAAACAAGTTCTGAAGAAACGTGCTTATAGATAAGCTCAGTTTCGAAAAGAATTATACAAGTTCACTTCAATTTTCCAAGGAAAATCTTATTTTAACTTTTATAATGACAAAAATAATATGAGCTGCATTCAATTCGCATCCGCAAATTCGTTTTTATCAGTAGATCAATTAGAAGTGATTTGGATTGCGTTTCGTTTATGGTGAATTCTGCACGAATCGAACGCCTAAATTATTTTTGAATCGATCGAAATCAGTGAATCGAATGCACCTGTAATATAAAAGAGTGCAGTTGCATACGTCAACTTCCAACTTTCAAAATTCAGCATTCAAAAAATGGTTTTAATGTTAATAATATTTTCTTTCTACTTTCCCTTTACGATGTACTTCTTTTTGGGTTTTAAATATTTGCAGATTATCAGAGGGGTAAATTTTTAGTGTTCCCTGCATATTCAGAATTTACTCTTCTTAAGTATGATCTTCTTGCTTTGATCTGGGACTATATATTTTTTGGAATGTACGTTTTTGACATGGCTTTAATGATATCTTTATCATTTGATTAATTTTATTTTCTTTCATAGGATTTTATTTTTATTACAAAATGCCAAATGTCTATATCTTCGTGAACTACATGTTTTCAGTACGTCTAAAAAGTTTATTTTTGTTCATTCTATTTTCTTAATTCCTCTTCATGGGCCAAGCTAATCGAAATTGTTCGTTTAATACTTTTTTGAATTTGTGCCTGATACAGGGTTAATTGCACTAAAAAATTAAGATTTCTCGTCCTTAGTTATTCAATTATCAGCAAATAACACTGTATTTAACATATTATTTTGGTCTTCACAATTATCCTTTTAATTCTGTAAGATCAGTCATAAAACTCAATTTTATTGTTATTTCACTCCGTTTTTTTTTTAATTATTTTCTTTATTATCTGTGTATCGTCTTTGTAAATACATAAAAAACTTCGATTGTGTATAATTTTGGATTTATTTGACTTCCTCCTCTCATTTATCCATGCAACTCTTGTCATAATCCTCGTCTCCAATACTCTTCATTAGTATGAACATTCTTTGACAGTGGTTATCATTGTTCTCATTAAAATGTATATCAGTTTATTTTCTTGTCTTCCATTTTGCTATTATTTCTTATTTTTATTACAAATTTACTTTAGCATGAAAAACGAATGCACCTTAAATACCTGGCTGAATAGATTTCCTTTTAGATATTTTACTTGAATGCCAATTTTACTTCTTGTAAAGCTCGGAAGTCAATATGAAAGCTTGAAAATCATTAAATCTGAATCGAATTTATCCTTTCTGTTAATGTTTAATTTCGTTATTATATCAGCGACTTATGTAAGTGCATATTTAATGTGTACAAAATCTCTCAGTTCATATTTCCTACAAAATACAGTTCCCAACTTCCAAGAACCATTCACAAAGCCAATATCTGAGTTTGATAAGACCTTCCCACCGCTTTGGTGACGTTCCAGACCCGGTTCGCAAATTAAAGCCATCTTTAGCAAATGACGACGAACCTGAGCTACGAATCACCTACCTGTTAAGATAAGGTTGATAAGACGATTTTCGAGCAAATCAGTTTAAAGCCAGAGGTGCCCGGGTTCGGACGCTCTAAGTTTGTGCCCATCGGAAAATCACTTTGGTATTTTTTCAGTTTAGGTGTTGGCTAAGTTGAATTAAATCGCAATTAGCGAAGGACTTTTGTTTTTATAGTTGATTATAAAAAATTGTGCGCTTTCTTCCGGTCGATCGAAAATGGATCGCGAAATGTTTCGTTTGAGGAGAGATAAGTTTATGAAGCAGGTATCCATATAGAAATATAAGTTGTTAAAGTTTAATGTGCCATTTTCTAATAGGGGCGTAGCACAAGTTATTCCTTTAATAAAACCACATATTTCAAATATAATTAACTGCTAAGAGAAGTAACTGCAAATTAACTTTACAATTACAATATTTACGATTTGAAAAATGCGCGAATGGTTAATGAATAAAATCGAGTCAATTTCATTCATTATACACACACTGATGCAAAAACCGAAAGGAAATCTAATTCAATTCTCTTCATCTTTCTATTATTTAATCATATACATATTTTTATATGAACCCTCTTTGTCATACCATAACAAATTAAAATCCAATAAAAAATTCATTGTACATGCAAGTCATGCGAAAAGATTTCATCCGGTTCACAACAAGTAAGTATGTGGGATTGGAATCTATTTTTTTCAATATGATTTTATCTTAGTTTGTTTATTATTAAAATTGTTTTTGTATTAATTCAATTTACCTTTTACAGTTTACAGAGCCATGTTTGTTGAAAAAAAAAGTATATTGCACACTTTTTCTACATACAGTTTGGGCGTAAAATACAAGTCAAATTTCTTATTAAAATATGGCTCATAACATATTTAAATTTATACTTTATGTACTTTAAGCAGGCATTGTACACATAATTAGTTATTTCTGATAGAGTCATATGTAGTTGTTATAAACTTAATAAGAAACCCAAAATACGTGAAAAATTATTAAAAAAAGAACATCTTTCGATTCATGCCAAAAAAAAAAACATTTCATTACATTATTTATTTTAATGTCCGACTATTATAACAAAATAATGGATCAATTTTAAGTTACGTTAGCATTGAAATAAAGCCCTAGGGCGTTATTTTAAAATAATGCCCGTTGAAGGCATCCGGGCGTTAGAATTATACACCCTCGGTCGACGTACACCCCTCGGGTCGAAGGCCCTCGGATTGTATACTGCCGACCTCGGGCGTTATAAACCTTATAATACCCTTGGTACCTTAATAACTATAATTTTAATCAACATTAAGATTATTTTACAAAAACTTATTTGAATTGTTATGCTTGAAAACTGATTCTTATATCAAAATTCATTTAAAAAAAATCGGGAAGAGGAAACTCTTTCTATAATATTAAACGAAATGTGAAAAATTTGAAAATTAAAATGAAAATGTCCAATTGTATCTTATTGCATTTACTGCCAACGAAATGTATCACATCAGCATTAGATTTGGTTGTTATTTTTATAACTTTGTAAGTTTTTTGCAGTAATGACAAGAATTTGTCACACTGATTTCATTTAATAATAAAAAGACCCACTGACGTTACATTTCTTTATCGAATTAAAAAGGATTAATTTAAGCGGCATCTTGAAGTCATCTTATGTTCAAAGTAGTATAATGCTTTCTGTTTCTTATCTTTGTTGTAATTGGGAAATTAATTGTTTATTTATCATTTTGTTTATTTATCATTTTGGGGTGAAAGAAGCCTAAAATGTCTCAAACTCTACATTAGGCGGACATCCAAAGTTTCAAACACGTTATTAAAAATTTTGCTTCAAAATTTCTGTAGATTATAGTTTAATCAAATTTCTCCAAGTTTAGCTAATGAAAAATGGGTCATATTTTCAAATGAGACACCCCAAACATTTATTCCACCAGGTCCCATAAAAAATCCGCCACTGTGCCTATTGCTAAGCTAAACACGTCAAAATATAATTTTGTGCTTTTCCAGGAAATTAATTAATACACTAGTCCTAAAAAATTACTTAAACATGTTCAACATAATAGACAAACAAATCATGCATGGAGTTCTACCTCTAATGGTATGTAACTATGTACAAATAAACTAAATATTGTTATGTTTATACTTTTTTTTTAATTATTACTGACTACACGATATAATAAAATCTTAAAAAACGTATTCACAACGACCTATCTTTTACTTTCAAGCATTTCAATAAACGGTCTAACAACTTAACCCTTGTTGCCTGTATTATGATTATGTCTTCTAAAGGGAGAGAGGTTGCTGTTTTTAAGTCCCCAATAAATTGATATGAGATTTTGAGCATGACTTCTTTTCGAAAGCATTCCATAAGCACTCAATATTCCAGCAGGATACAATGTCGGCGCACAACGCTGTCAAAAACTGTTGACCTTAGAAAGAGCATAGGTACCTGAATTATTTGAATTGTTGCTTATGCAAGGTTTCAGAGGAAAAGGCCAACTCAAAACCACCTCGTAATATTGATGCATGAAAAGCTAATTTAGTATAAACTATAAACAGTAGCCTCAGTAACATTAGAAGAGGTATCGCCCAGATCGACGTGTACCCGGGTCATTTAAAATTCTTTATATTGTTTACTTCATACAGATTAAAAAATATAAACTTTACTGCCTATATTTAATTTATTTCTAGTGTAATATACATCTTTATATCTGGGGGACTGAATTCATGTCCCACCCAAATGAATTTATGTATTGATTAATATACTAAATATTATACACCAACAGAATGAATTACAGTAAAGATGTAAAGATGATAATTAATAATATTAATGATAGTTAAGACAAGCAGATCTGTTTTTTTATTAAGCATAACATATTAAATTTTGAATTTCAGAATGAGAGTTCAGGGGCTGTATTCTTAACCCGTTCGAAAAGAATCGTATGCGAAAATGACGTCAAAATGACACAATTTTCGAACGATTTGTATAGCTTTGTACGAGACGCCAATTTGGCATACGAATCTTTTCGAACGGGTTGAGTACTTGTAGCTCAAAATTTACGGAGGTTTCTTCGTTATACTCTGATCACGCAAATTACAAAAAAAAATCGTTAAAAAATGCAATAACATCGCCGGCGCCGTAAGCAACTCGATTAAATCAATTTTCGAATTTTTCTGCGATTACATAATACAGTACAAATAAAATACCGCATTAAATGAAGAATGACGCTTGCAGAGGTTAGAGGTCGAAAGATTTTGTGAAAATTTGCGATAAGGCTGAGAAAATGAGGACGAACGAATTACTCACTGTGTGTGTTTGAGTGTGGTGTGTCAAATGCAGTGATCCTTATTTGCCAGCTGATTCGGTGTTATTATTGGAAGACTGATGTCATTTTCACTGTAAAATGTAATGAATAGAGCGTAAGGTTGTTACGTAACGGGCAGTACGTAACAATGTGATGTCACACGTGCTTGTAACGTGTGTAACATCGTTCAATATTAATTCTGTTTGCGCCTTGAGTTATGTTATGTTATAAGTCATAGCGTTTATTTTAGATTGGTTTTTGTTTATGATTTGCGTCAGTGTGGGTGTACTACTTTACTATGCAAAACACGATTCAACAATTGTTAATTATCCAAAGCAATAGAAATGATAATAAACATCATATTTTTCCCAAGGATTAAAAAGTAAACATTCGTAAATTGCGCTTTTTACAAAAACGTTCTCTTGACAGAAATTTGTTTTGTGTTCAGTGAACATACATAGTTGTAATTTTACTTAAATTGCCGTAATATGAGGTTCACTTCTTGATAACCCAAAACCATAAAATCGACCGAATTATCCGGAAGAGAACTTCATTAAATATAACATAATAATTCTGCGGTTCTTTATCAAAATATAAATGTAAACAAATTGACTCATTAATTTTCTGTTAATTCCAACATTATTTATTTTTTAATATTTGTTTCAGATGGCAAGCAGCGATTTGCAAGCAGTCGATGCACTAAACGGAAACGATATAACGGGCATAATCAACATGAAGAACATGCCTAGAACAATCGCGAGCACGACATCACAGGTAATTTATAAAATCAAAACACAAACTTTTCCATATAGAAATGTAAATATGAATGCACGATAATTGAAACTGATTCTTGAAACTTATTTACGACGGAAATTTCTTGTTTACACAAAGATGTCTCATTTGATTCGCTGTAAACTGAAATCAAAAGTACAAGTTCTAAAATATAACGCTGCTTACTAACAAGATTACGACACCAGTTGGACCGTGAACAAAAGGACCTGGAACACGTTTTACGTTGCCTCTATCAATAGCTTTCCAAAAACTGAAAGCGGTAGATAAGTTTGGCTGCGTGCGCGATAGTTTCTGTAATCGTATGTTTTGATTCGATGAAACGATGATTTAACAACAGTAAATAAACAGTAAATCTAAATATATTTTTCTGTAAATTGTCGTCAGATAAGATATTGTCTATCGTTCTAGATTAATCAGTTCATTGTGCTCAAGTCAAGCGATCTATAATTTACAAAGAAAACTTTTAGTATTTTACTTACTTAATAGAGATTTTTTTAAATAATTAATCCAGATAAAGTATAAAGTAAGATCTCGACTTTCTATAAATTTTAGAATAAAATCTTTTATAGTGAAAATTTCTATAACGTAAACTAAAACCACAAGCGCAAAATTGGGAAAAATTGTGATAATTTGCATTGAAATTCATTATAAAATTTAATTTATTTATTTTATTAGTTCAGCGCGTCCTTACAGTCTTTTTCTTTTGGTTTTCCCCTTTTGTCAATTATGTTTCCGAATTTGTCAAATGACTTTCCAATCTGCAAGCCTACTATACTTTGAACGGACTGGAAAGTCATTTGACAAATTCGGAAACGTAATTGACAAAAGGGGAAAACCAAAAGAAAAAGACTGTAATTTTAATAGCAAAGCATAAGGTATTTGTACAATATCTTGCAGATTCATAAACATGTTTTAAGAAAGACTTACGAAAGACGATTTATTTAAAAACTTTCACAAACATCATTTAAAAACTTCCTAAGCAGTGTGTATTCATAGTCAATTTGATAGTTTTATTTAGATCGTAACTTCAGTTTTCTAATAAATAATTTTCTTAAGGCCCGGTTTTTCGATCACAGTTTAACTTCAAACTTCAGTTTATTTCCATTGCTGCTATAGGGATAAACCGAAGTTTAAAGTTAAACTGCGATCGAAAATCCGGGCCTAAGACGTGGTCAGACTGTCCTCCGGTTACGGTTGCGTAGTTGTAACTAATGCCTGGTTTATACTGCCACTAATAACTAAAATTGAAGTATTAAAAATTATCATGTATTAACTAATGAATCTTTAAGCGTTTATACATTAATAATTACGCAGATGCACTAATTAGTAATGGCATGGTGACCAACGATCGAACGGAAGCGAAAGATAAATTGTCAACTTTAAAAATAAGATTCCAAGCATTAAAATGTCTTGACCGTGAACTAATCGTCAAATTATACAGTTTACAACATTTTGATATAAATTACCACCCCGATTTATTAAGCACGCATGCGCACTCAAGTATTTCATTAATAATTAACACCAAGAATAGAAATAAAGTCTATTTTTAATTATTAGTTGTTAGTGTTAAGTTTTTAATTATGCGGTATAAACACGTACACGTAAGAGCTATCTTTCAGTTCTTAACTTTTAATTATTACTTATTAATTTATAATTATTAGTGGCTGTATAAACCAGGCATAACAAAGAATTCTTTACGACGCGACGCCGACAAATTTCAATTTCTATTACTTCAATGAAATATTGATTTTGACAACATTGACATTGAAGATATTGAATTTGATGATGCACATGATCCATTTGATTTTTATTCCATTATAGAATTCAAAATTCGATATCGATTCATCAAAAAAAATCAAACTTAGGATACTGTCAGAAATTGAAGAAAATCTTGCAAAAGTAAATAAGTATGGATGCACCAATTGTTAAATATGTTTGAGATTTTGAGCAGCTGGAAGTTTTCAAGTAATTTCAAGATATTTATTTTTTACAAGTGATTAATAAATATGTAATTTAAGTCATGTTCATTATTTCCAGTTCCAGCTTCTTGTTGGATGTGCTTAAGGTTTGCCCATAATTTTTTAATTGAGATCAGTTCTCCATAATAAAATTATTTACCAAAGTAAAGAGAGGAAAATAAAAATTATTTCTTAAATAACGTATTAGAATCCCAAAACTTAACTCTTTTTTTAAATTTAATTTATTGTTAAATTTCAAGAAAGTTTCTTTTCTTCTTTTCCCTTTTTTGCCACTTAATGAGTCGCTTTACCTACGCGAATCGAACAGAACCCTTTGTCTCTTGTTATCAAATTATTGGAAATTATAATTGTAATGACTTCAAACATGCTTTCTTTTCAAAAGCTAATTTCTAAAAATTTCATCGTATTTTGACGATAATCTCGGATTGTAAAATATAGTTCTTTGAAAATAAAAATCGAAAAATTATTTAATTGATTATACACTAAATTACATAATTGAATATTATATTCCAATTCGTGAATCGCAAAAAAATATTTACAATAGAAAATTATGAATATTCTGAAGAGCAATTTGAAAGTCACTTGAGTAGACTTTATGTATTTTGGAGTGAAATATCCATGTCTTTATTTTTGTGTGAATGAGAAATAACTTCAGGAAACTGAATGGTTTCCGATTACTAATCCTCAAAACTGAAGGATGATTAAACGAACAGTGCACTAGGAAATATTTCTGTACTATTAGTAAGGCCACGTAGTAGACCTTGATACATTTTCAATGTAAACACTCTAAATAAAGCAAAAAACTTAAAATTTAGAAGTACTACTCATAAGAGAAACATTCTCGAATTTTTAAAAATAAATTTACCATAAAACAAACACGTAAGTTGCGAGAGTTTTATAAACATATGCTAACGCAGTCGGAACGCCTCAAAAATGAAAAGTATTTTTGTTTTTTACTGAAAACACAAGGCATACCTTACTTCGTACATTAATAAGGACTTTATTAGTTTACTTCCACCATTCGCTTATAGAATTCGGAGAGGTAAACAGAGAGTTAAAGCTAAACAGCGTTGCCTTCAGTTAGGAGAAACATTTGGAAAATGTCCAAACACTGCCGATGACTATCTAAGTTGCAAAATCTAAAAATATCTCAGAATCACAATGCTTAAAATACTATCATGTCTCATTGGTCCGTTTTTAAATCAGTTGCAGACAAATTCTCAGACCAGTACGACGACGAGCCGTGTAGCGAAATCATCCGTTTCATCGAGTTCTTCGACTTCACAGCGACTTCACGTGACGACCTCATCGACTTCCGACAGTAAAGTTTCATCAGTTAAATCGAACCTTGAAGAACTAAAGAGCAGCATATCTGATATGAAAAGCATAACCGACATGAAGAATTTGACAGACATGAAGAACCATTTGGCAACGAAAAAATTCAACTCTCTGGAAACCTTAGTTGATACTGATGATATGAACAGCGATGCATCTACACAACCATTAGTTACGTTCCCAGATGATACTCCGGCACCTTCAGAGTTATGTTCTCCCACAAATATGCTCGATACAGTTAAATACGAACAGAAGATGGTGAATAATTATAAAACTTCAAAGGTAGTGATTTATTTATTTTGGATTTAATATCCTGCATTCCGAGTAAGTCTTAAAATACTAAAATTTATTTTTAACATTTTGCAGGTTGTAAAAGACGGCTTCAGTGCGGAAAAGAAAAGCGCAAATTGCGCAGAAGTTAAACGAGTACAGACCGGAGATGTTTCATATGAAGAAAATAGTGCGGCTGCAGCTTCTCATGCCCGTTTGGAAATGGACGGAATCTCAGCGGAAAAGTCACAGTTGCAAGCAATGGTAAGTGTGCCAAGTTAAATCTTTATTTACGACGTATTACAGCACGTGTGTTTATGCGAAGGTTTTGTTGAAAGACAATAGAATGCTTTTAGAAATGTCATGCGTTTCGCCGCACTTTTATCATTCATTTATTGAATCACATGAAATAGTATCTGAACTCCAAATATTGTCACGTAATACTCTTTTCATATGCCTCTCTTAAGACTAATTAATACTATTCCCTGCCATTTCTTTACAACGACGTTTAAAATTAAAATTATCATTGTTAGGGCTTAATTAAAACGAATGTTTTCTGTTATCATATTTTCATTTCTCTTTAATTTTGTATCTTCGACTTTTATAAGACAGTCATTAAAATAGAGTGAAGTAGAATAACGTCAATTATTTTCACACATTCACTTGACTGAATAATCGTTTCAAATGTTATTTTTTGTTATTACTGCTTTACTTGCCTTTTTATTTATTATTATTATTTTATTCTTTTTAACAATCCTTTTCATCTTCCAAATGAAATTGTAAGCTCGCATAATCTTGAGCCAGGCTTCGATTCAATCCAGTGATAAGTCTTAAAATACCGCTTTCCATAGAAAATGCATCGTCTAGGAAGAATGGAAATATTTCAACGAAACTTCTTGGATGTATTTGTCTTGAATAAAGTTTTAAATGATTGCATTCTCAAACAAGATATCTAGGTGCATCGTTCTTCAGACTTTTTGTACCTTCTGGACAAATATTTTTCGATTTTCTGTCTTGGCACATTGAATTACTCTCAAATTTAATGTTGTTAAGAATTTAGGGAATGCCTCGAGTAAGAAGACGTTCACAATTCCACCAACTGACTGAATCTGAAAGGGGCAGAATAGTGGGCTTACGCGAAGCTAGAGTTCCCTTTAGGAAAATTGCAATAAGGACTGATCGCAATATTGCCACGGTCATCAGAGGCAATTGTACTTGGGTAAAGGAAGGCCGCCGTAAGCGTCGCCTTGGTACTGGAGCTTAAAGAAAGACTACGGAGCAACAAGATCGAAGTCTTCGTCTGTTTTCTCTTAAGGACCGATTCTTTTCAATAACACGGATTGCCAATGCCTGGTATGATGTAGTGGGAAGGTCGATCTCTATATCATCTAGTATATCGCAGGATTAGGGCATTTGGACTACGTTCGTATCGGCCTCTGTTGGTACTAGCTTTGACTCGAGATCACCGAAGACAACGTCTCCAATGGTGCCGTGACCGAAATCACTGGAACCATAAATAGGATTCAGTTATCTTTAGTGGTGAGTCTCGGTTTTGTTTCGGAACTCACGATGGACGACAACGAGATAGAAGACGTCGAGGTGAACGACGTAATTTCCAACACACTGTAGAACGTCATGTAGCTCGCATCGTGGGACTAATGGTATCCTAGTATCAGTGCAGGAAGCAGGTTTCCTTTAGTAATTGTCCATGGTACTAGGACAGAGGAACGCTACATTCGAGATGTTCTACAAGAAGTTGTTCTCCCTGATGTTAGAGGCATACCAGGTGCCCTTTTCCAGTAGGATAACGCTTGGCCTCATGTTGCCCATAGAACAATGAACTTCCTGGAGCAATCAGGAATAGGCATCCTTCCGTGGTCTCAAGGAGTCCTGATCTTTCTCTCATTGAATATGTATGGGATATGATGGGAAGAAGAATTAACAATTTGCCTCGCCCTCCTCTAACTTTGGCAGCTTTGCGGCATGAGATCCAAGTGGCTTGGGATTCCTTGCCTCTAGAAGAAATTGATCACTTAATTAGATTCATGCCTAGGCGAGTTCAAGCTTAAGACAAGGCGGTGGTTATTAATTTTTTTTTGTTTTAACTGTATCGTTTTGCAAATGTAATCATTTAATACTTATTCAAGACAAACATATCCACCAAGTTTCGTTGAAATATTTCCATTCCTTCTAGGTGATGCATATTCTATTCAAAGCAGTATCTATTATATCTATTATAATATCTTATTTCAATATTACATATCTATGCCTTTTCTTACTTATAATAGCAATGTGATTGAGCAATTCGTTATATATTTCTTTCTGCCTTGGCCAATTCACTTCATTTCTTCTTTTTACCTTAGTCTTAGTCAATCGAAATTGCTGTATTTTCCTTTTTTCTTTTTCTTTTCTTTCTTATTTCTGATCAACGAGATAAAGTTTATTTCTTATTTTTACAAAATATTGATAAAAGTTCGATTTCTTCATCTTTTAACTACTAGCTGTATGTTGAAAATCGATCTTGCGTAATAATTTCATTAAAGATACATTTTAAGATAACTTTCTCAATATGGGCATTTCCATTGTTGTAACAGGTACAGATTTGGATAAATGGGATGAATTGCAGATTATGTACTTATACAATTTAGGAAAAAAGTATAGTACCTCTGCTATACCCTGCTACACCCTGTATGGTTTACTTAAAAAATAAAAAAACTTTTAATATCTCTTATACTCTAGCAAAAAAAAAAATATATGAAGACAAAAATCCCCATCGGTCTTTCTACGAACATGAAAGCTATAATTACGTGTGACACCATAACGTGTTAGAAATAAGAATAAATAAAATAAAGACACATTCTGTAGATTACTAAAAGTTCGCATGTGGCAAAACAATTGCCGACCCACTTAAGACAAACCTAGTACTTACAAGATTACCATCGGACGTATTCCGAGAAACTTGACTTACAAAGCACCTATCGACTTTTTTCGTGTAGCCTAACAACTCGAACCTTATCAGGATAAGAATTCAGAGCTGCCATTATTATTATCGCCGAAGTTTATTATCCTTGACCCGTTCCGCCGCAATGTTATTCAGGTCATTTGGAACTACACTCCTATTCAGGTGTGTCACATTATAAATGTAAATACACGAGATAAACGCCAGCTATTACATTTTTAGTATAAAATTACGTAACAAATGAACCGACGCGCATTTTATTGTTGGTTTGGTATAAAATGCATTTAATTATTGATCGCACATGAAAAACAATTGCTTCTTAAGTTGAAAGTTGTTTTTTTAAGTGCAGACTGAATTGTTTATTCGCCTTCCATGAAATGAAATTAGTTGATGGTTTAAGATGCTTTTCGTCTAGCTATTAATTAAGATATCTAGACTGACGACCTACTTAATTTTAAATTAGAGCAAAAAAATATTAGACAAATTCGTTCTGTTTATTGTTTAATGGTCTGTTAATTCTCAGAAGCTGAATTAAACCATACGTCTTCGACTTTCTCCTTTTAACGTTAACAAGCCACGTCAAATGGCATCAGCGTTCCACAAGGACCTAAGTAGGTTATTAAGTAGACAATATTGTTAACATAATTTACAAGAGACTCGTATAAATTGACAAGTTTTTACATAAAAACTAAAGAAAGAAAGTATATCGTAAGTCGTGTGGTATATTTGAGTAAATATTAGAATTATGAATAATTTTAAAGATTTATGATTAGCCAATGTTGTAAAGAATTTGAAACAAAAGTTCTAAAAATTCTGTCAAGATATTTTTCTGATAGAAGAAATCTATTGGAATATGTGTAACTGCAACACAGTTTTTTAAAAACATATTAATGTTCAGTCAAACCAGAGTGAAGTTACCCACAAATAAATTTTAAAAAGTTTTATTTTAGGGTACAAACTTAAAGGTATTTAAGTAATTGACACAGAAGAGAAGGATTTTTTTTCTAAAACTGAAACTTTGGAAAAGCAAAGAACAGCAATCAAAAAATTTTAAAAAAAACTTCAAATTGCTTCTAGAGAATATTCTACATTTTTTAATTACATATAGATTTAATTAATATACAAAAATATAGATTAGAAAAAAATGTAATAACAAAGACATAAAGAAAAACTTCACTTTTTCTAATTGTTTTGATAATAACTGGTTGGATACATCTGCATTGTTTTGCATTTAATTACAGAATGTTAATGAGAGTCCGTCAGCCGTGAAAACGCAAACTACAACAAACCACGCACGCAAAAAATCAATCTACCACTTTATCCTCAGTCGAGGTCAATATAATATGTATAATTTAACGTTGGGCTTAAATCGATTTTCAAGCGCCGCGACGTCCGTTCCTGGCGTCGCGGTGTTTTCAGTGGCGAACGAGACCACGCCATGGTCCACACCATAGTCAAATTTGTGTTTACGTTTCAAAAATGTGTACCACTTCATCGGAGGTATTTCGCAACGAATAGGAGCGGCTCTGGAATATTTAATAAACGCTTTTTAATTGCTAATAAGGTGCGTAGGTGCAAGTATTTGAGTTTGCCTTTGTTACATTTATTTATTTATTTCATTTCACCTAATGCGGAACGCGGTTTTATCTTTTCATCGCCGCCATAATTTAATAACTAATTAAATCTGATTAAGTCAAGTCGAACGAATATTGAATTTCTTCAATGTAATCAGTCTGATATGGTTCTAATTGCATTCTAGATAACAGCAGAAATTGAGTGGAAGGGGAAGATAACAAACAAGTTTGTGTTTGCTTACATATGTACAAATTGCGTATTAATTAATTATATATTAATATATGTAGTACTTTGTGAAACCTCGAAAAGTAATCGAAGCGCGTGTTTCGAATCAAAATCCTTGAAATATTTTTTACTTTGAAAACAATTTACGGCTTTTTCATTATTTATTTTGAAGTACTTCCGCTCTTATTTATCTTTAGAAATATTTTTAAAAAAATGTTCTGCTTTTTGTATGTGTTGTTTGGAGCTTTGTGAATTTTCGAAATTAACTTAACTGCTTCCCGGAATTCTGCGAAAATATTTCATGGCCCTGTAAAAGTTATAATTACATCGAAACAATTACGTGTTTGCGTGATCCAGTTCATAATGTACTCGAGTATTCAGGGCAATTTTATTTCGTTTTTATAACTCTTGGAATACCTACAAAACATCCAGTAAACTAAAAAATAACGGTCGCTTTGTGCTTAAGTTGAAAACCGAAAATAAAAATCCGGTGGTGACCACACCGACCACTTGTTCCTCAAACACGCGAATTGTTTTAAAGAACTTTCCGGTCGATTTTTTTTTTTGTTGTTTGAAGGACGCCTAATGTAAATGTGCTATTGATTTATTAACTTTGTTGGCGCAGAGTAAACAGTGAAATTTCTTTCAAAACACAGCACAAGAGAAAAAAGCGTCAATACAGAAGATGGCCGTGCGCCAAGATTTCTAATTCTATTCGTATTTTTATCTGGCCGTGCCAGGTCCGATCTTCATCTGGCCGAGACGGATAGTTCACAGTTTTCTTCGCGTGCGACATGTAATTCGCATAAATTTGGAAGATCAATCCTTGTGTACACGGAAACAGTGACGCAATTAACACGTGCTGTATTTGACGATTTTAAAGTTAAACTTGTGCGTGTTATGTCTGCTCCGTGGCCTATTCGTAAAGGTGCTTTTAAAAGCACGGGACTCTCGGAGCTGCCAATCAAAACAGGCAGAAAACAAATGGCCGTACAAAATTGTTTTCCGGTTATCAAACGTCAGATATCGGTATGAATTTTTAGTATAATTCCAAAAATTATCACTTAAACAGAATCTAACCTGACACATCAAATTCCGCATATTTACAAAATTAGAGGTTAAATCACTGTTATAAAATTTTTGGCAGCAAAAGTGCAGCTTTATAATAAAATACGAATAGTGTCACGAAGATATTCCCGTACATCAGATAGTTTTTTTTATTATTTACCAACAAATAATTAAAGAAATCAATTTGCGCCATCTTCTAAGATGTATCAAAAAAGGTGCTTCATTGTTGGATTATCAAAAATATCTGCGTGGCGATCAAAATAAATAAAAGACCTGCAGATGTTCACAGTGAATTATTTTTTACTCACAAAACTAATTTTAGTATTCCAAAACAAAAACGAATTTATATAAAGTAACACATGCGTATTATCATGACGTAACACAAAAATGTGGGAAAAGGATAACTACAACTTTCAAAACGTACTTAAAATAGTGTTCCCCAGAAAAAAAATCATTGTTCATAGGATCTTAACACTGATTCGTGTTTCGTGATCACAACTCAAACTCAAAATGCTCTTATAATTGCTTCTTGCAGTTTCTTTAACAGATTTCTTTTTTGGTTCTTTCAGGAAGCAAGATCTTTAATAGCAGGCGATCTAAGCCAACAAGAATCAAAGAACATGGCCCACACGTCAATGAAAGTTACGACGGACACGTTTAGCCAGGAAAAATCGGCGAGTGAAGCACAACAACGAAAACAGACTGTCACATCCAGTGGTATTTACAATGAACAACACAGTTCGTCTTCACAGTCAAATATAATGTATACTTCGACGTCGAAAGGAATTCATACAAGCGCCACTTCAATGTTACAGGCGGCAGCTATGCAGGTAGGTTTGAAAGTTTTATTGCAAAGAAAATCGTAAAAGATCTGAGAAAATAGGCCAAGGTGTCGCGAACAATATACTTGAAAAATTAAAGTGTGTTACTGTTGATTGATCTTTGTTGCAACATCGTGCATAATCTACAATGAACAATGTTGTTGCGACTGATTTTACAATTAGGTTAAATAAACCGGCAGTCTAGAAAACTTGAAGTGTCAATTACATTTGAAAATACAAAAAATTATTAAAAAGAACTGCAAAACATTTTTATCAATAATTAAAGGGACAGTTTCCTTTGTGGGTCAGTTTTTAAATACAAGTCCTTATCAACCTTGAATTCAACTATTGAACAACGCTGACCATTACGTGTAATTAATACTTTTTATTCTTTAAAAACAAAACACATCACCACATCAGTAGTAATACTTACAGTTCTTTAAAAACCAAAACTATGATACACGAAACTGTTAAGATCTACAATAATTGGTCACGATCAGAGAATTATCAGTGAAAAATTTAATGAGAATTTCAATTTGAATCATCCTATTGTATTTGAAAAATGTAAAAATCAATAATTTCTTTTTAATTTAGTTACAGCTAATGAACGGACAAAGACTAGAAGAGGAAATCATGAACATGACATTTGAAGACTTGGAACAACTGTCGCACTCTTCGAACCAACAAGACGTGGAAGTAGCGAAAAATAAGTACACATCAACATTGAGCGCCATGATAAAAATACTTCAGCAAAGAGACGTGCCCACAAAAGCATCCAACATCCTAAACAAAATAAACGAAATAATGCAAAAGGCCTGGGCGGTACCCACACACGGCCACGAACTTGGTTACACCCTTTGCAGCGCCCTGAGAAATTGCGGTGGTTTAGATCTGCTTATGGCCAATTGCACGGATGGGGATAACGAATTGAAATTTTCAAGTGCAAGGTTATTAGAGCAATGTTTGACGACGGAAAACAGGGCGTACGTTGTAACGCATGGTTTAGATAAAGTCGTAAACGTTGCGTGCGTGTGTACGAAGAACCAAAATTCTGTGGATCATTCAAGAATAGGTACCGGGATATTAGAACATCTATTTAAACACAGCGAAGAAACTTGCAGCGATGTGGTGCGATTGGGTGGTTTGGACGCTCTATTATTCGAATGTAGAAAAAGTGATGTGGAAACCTTAAGGCATTGCGCAGGTGCCTTAGCAAATCTTAGTTTATACGGTGGGGCCGAAAATCAAGAGGCCATGATCAAAAGGAAAGTCCCAATGTGGTTATTCCCACTGGCTTTTCACCATGACGATAACATAAAATATTACGCATGCTTAGCAATAACAGTTCTGGTAGCTAACGCAGAAATCGAAGCAGAAGTACTCCAATCAGGAACCTTAGGACTAGTCGAGCCCTTCGTTACATCTCATAACCCTTCGGAATTCGCCAAATCAAATCTAGCCCACGCGCATGGACAAAGCAAAACGTGGCTGCAGCATTTGGTACCGGTGTTAAGCTCTAAAAGAGAGGAAGCTCGAAATTTGGCAGCTTTCCACTTCTGTATGGAAGCCGGAATTAAAAAGCAGCAAGGCAACACGAACATATTTGCAGAAATCGGTGCCATCGAATCCCTAAAGAGGGTGGCAAGTTGTCCCAATGCCGTTGCTTCAAAATATGCAGCTCAAGCCTTAAGATTAGTGGGTGAAGAAGTACCACACAAACTCAGTCAGCAAGTTCCTCTCTGGTCAGCCGAAGACGTCGAGGAATGGGTTAAACAAATCGGATTTTCGGAATACGCCAGTAACTTCGTCGAAAGTAGAGTCGATGGAGATCTTCTACTTCAACTGACAGAAGAAAACTTAACAGACGATATCGGACTGACAAATGGAATTAAACGACGAAGGTACTATTAACTATTAAACATTTGCATGTGTAAAAAAATTAAAGTCTTATTTCTTTATAGGTTTACTCGAGAACTTCAAAAACTGAAAAAAATGGCAGACTACAGTTCAAGAGATTCAGCTAACATAAATTATTTCCTGCAAAATCTCGGGCCGGAGTACAGCATATACACATATGGAATGCTAAACGCCGGGGTTGAATCGAAAGAGGCGCTGCGAAGCCTATCTGAAGATCAACTTCTGAATGAGTGTTGTATCGTTAATTCCATACACAGATCAAGGATAATGGACGGTATCAGAAGCCTCGAGACAACATACGCCAATTTAAACGAAGAAAACATGGATAAATCTCTTGACGTCTTCGTGAGTTACAGGAGGTCAAATGGTTCGCAGTTGGCTAGCCTGTTAAAAGTTCACTTGCAATTACGTGGATTTAGCGTATTCATTGACGTTGAAAGACTGGAAGCGGGCAAATTCGATAATAATTTGCTGCAGAGTATACAGAAAGCGAAACATTTTCTGTTGGTGCTAACGCCGAATGCGTTGGAGAGGTGTTTGGGTGATGTGGAACGAAAAGACTGGGTACACAGAGAAATTGTGGCAGCTTTACAAGCACAATGTAATATTATTCCAATTATTGACAACTTCCAATGGCCTGAAACTGAAGAGCTGCCTGAGGATATGAGACAAGTTTGCCACTTTAACGGTGTTAGATGGATACATGATTATCAAGATGCCTGCGTGGACAAACTTGAAAGGTACAGATCAAATTTATTTGCATTTATAACTAATTGAAATTGGTTTTTTTTTTAAATTTTGTTCAGGTTCATGCGAGGTGAATTAAATGTGAAATCGGATGCGTTATTGGGACGTGTTGGTCTAAGTAAGGGCGACATTACACCAGGAACTCCATCTAATCCGGCTTTGGTAAGACAGCCCCCCAGTTATCAACGAATGCACAGCAATGATTCAGGTAGTGGGAAGGGTTCAGATAAAGATGTAAATGGTAATTCTGGATTGTCTAGGGATTGACTAGATGGTCCCCCAGCCTCGGTAACTCCTTCACCCTTGCCTAGGTAGGCATCTCAACATGTATGTGTAAGGTACTAATCTTCTATTAACAAAAACACTTTCTATTGCATGGATCTTTTTGATTTCCTGTTTTACTACTAAATACAAAATGCTATGGTAGTAGACTTGATGGCACAAATCATATGAAACTCAGCGAAATTTTGCATTAAACAAATGCGCTTTGGTTTTTTATTTTTCTTTCTAACAAAAACTTTGCAGTGAAAAAAGAATTGCAATATCGAAACTATTTGTTTTTTCTGTTTTGTTTTTAATATATTTCTGGTTGTTTGCATATTCTAAAATAAAAATCTTGCTTTTATAATAAATTTAAAAGGTAATAAACATTAGTGCAGCAGATTTGGAAATTAAAAATGATAGTCACACAAACAAAGAATGTAATGGAACGCTCATAAAAAGCGACGAAAAGTTAAAAAAAAACAGTAATATAAATTCCGTCTTTGTTTTGTGCAAAATATTAAAAGCTGAAAATAGTAGTGCTTTTCTTAATCTTGGATTTAGTACCGACATATATTTTGAAGATGCCTTTCCAATCATACACATCTGTACATGTACATCCTCTCTGACTGTCCTCATGTTTCGTACTGCAAGTGAACATTTGTGATTTAATACAAGTTACATTTTAACTGAACTCACAGAAAAGAAAACGGTGGTGGGAATTATTATTATTTTGTATACGCATAAGCAGAATATTTAGCTTTATTCAAACGTTTGTGTAGAAGAACTCCTACAATATTATTTGCTGGAATGACAAAGAGGGCCCAGATTCCTTTTTCTTCGTGGTTACCTGCTGCAATAGCAGTAGTATTAAACAGCAGCAGTATTAAACATCGTCATTCTTGGCAGAACGATCGTGCATGATTAATACTAATAGCGTTTTTTATCACTAATATTTACCGAGGTTGAAATAATTTAAAAGTAATTAAAGTAAAACTAAATAGAAAAATATCTTCTCTTAAATAGCAGCATTAAACTTAAATAAATTACTGTCATTCTTAGCAGAGGTCGTGCATGATTAATAGCATTTTATTTGTTACTGATATTATTGAGATTGAAATAATTTAAAAGTTAAAATTAATATAAAACGGATATTACAAAAAATACGCATTTGGAGTAATTGTAATTTACATTTATAAAGATATTTCACAATCTCTTTTCATTAAGATAAAACAGTTACGCCCAGTTTATCAATCACAAGTTAACTCTAACTTTCAGTTTGTTCCCATAGTAACTACTACGAAGACAATTGTTGTTATGGTAATTAACTGAAGGTTAACTTTAACTTAAAGTTAACTTGTGTTTGATAAACCAGGACTTATCAGTTAATGAGTATGTAATGGTATATACAGGGTTACACAACTAATTCAAGGGTCATTATAAATTACACAAAAAAGTTGCTCTATTTTGGGGTCTACAAAAATGTGCAAAAATATATCTTCTATCTACATTCATTTCTGAAGTACCTTCAAAAAACTGAAAATTCTCTAATCCGAAAATCTTGAATATTTTATTTATTTATTAAGATGAAGTGACAAAATTCGGTAATTTTATAATAATTTCCATGGACAGTCAACACAGTTAGAAGAAATATATTAAGATTGACAGTTTCGCAGGTACGACAGTCAACTTTTATTTTTATTATGGGCTCTGTCTTAGGTATTCGATTCGTTCCATCTGATGCAAAAAAAGATCTGAATACAACGGTATGACGTACTGATACTTTTGTTTTAATGCAAAATTTTAAGTTTACGTGGTATAATTTAATAAGATTTGTTAATTTAATAATAATTTTAGTTGTTAATGTTTGTAAGCACCTGCTTACTAGATTAAAAACTTTCTGAACATATTTCTTAGTAATATTTCGTTTTAAAACAGTGTATCATCGTGTATTTTTGCATCACATGCTATGAAAATCTAAGAAAGCCTTCATAAGAGAAAAGAAGTTAATAATCGTATCTTGGATAATGTGACTTCCAAACAATTTCTTTTTATTGTATTAGATGCTATGTAAAAATCCAGAATTTTATGATTCTACAAAATGGTCAAGAATCACTGTTTGAGTTGGCAGCGCTGAATTTTATTTTTAAATGGTACAACTGGAGTAACTTCCGGTTGTTGACGGCTTGAGATTGACATCTGTCACTTTACAAGCGTCATTTAACATTTCAAATTCAAATGAAAACGCTAATTCTTATTTACATAACCTACAATCTTGTCGCTGTTGATGTTATGTCAAATCAGACGTCATATAAATCAACAAAACATATATCCGGATGCAGTGTTGCAAACAGCAAAATAATAAAATGCTCTTGATTGTATTGCCAACTCATGCAGTTATTCTTAACCACTTTTTATCTTAATAAATAAAGAAGATATTCGAAATTTTGGAATTAGAGAATTTTCAGTGTTTTGAAGATATTTCAGAAACGGATGTAAAGTTCATTTTTTATTTATATTCCAATCAAATAGATCTGAGTTAAGAAAATAAACCACGAAATGACATGACATGACAAAAGTCGCAAGGCTGTTTCATGAAAGTTAGAAAGAGATAGCTATATAAAAGATTTTTTTGCACATTTTTACAAGCCCCAAAATAGCGCAACTCTTTTGGTCGCCGTAGTGGCCCTTTAATAAATTGTGGCCATATACAGGGTGTTAATAAAAAAACTGTACACCGTTTGCCAGGTGATAGTAGAGGTCAAAACAAGAAAAAAATTCTAATAAACCCATATCCAATTTTCAATACAGGATGTCCACGCCATGTGCCCACTCATCTAGAATATGTAAAAATATACAGGGCGTTCCATTTAAAATAAGAAAGTTTATCACTTCCAGCGAAACCAGAAGTCCTACGGTGGCCAGTGGTATGTCGGAAAATTCAACTTTTTGTTTAATTTATCGCTCCCGAATTTTATGTAAAAAATAAAAATTCTAGAAGAGTGAAGACATGGCGTGGACACCTGTATTGAGAATTGGACATGGGTTTATTAGAATTTTTTTCTTGTTTTGACCTATACTATCACCTGCCAAATGGTGTGCAGTTTTTTTTATCACCCTGTGTAGTGTAATATAACATAGTAAAATGATATTGGTAATAATTAATAATTACCATTATACAGGGTAAGTCTAAACTGGCGCATAATCCTCCAGTACGTCAAGAGAGTACCAGAAAAATTTTGAAAAAAATTTTATTTCAAAATTGTAGAAAATATAAAAAGTCAATTTTGGTTTAACTTCTTAGAATTCACAATAAAGCTTGAATAATGAACTTCTATATAAAGTTTATTGCATTTATTATCTGTTCCACACAAAATTCATTAAATTATGAACTTAAATAAAAGTTAAACTTACAAAAATGGATTGCACCTACAAAAATTGACTTGGCAAAGTTGTATTTAAAATTTTTTCGACATTTTTCTGGTACTCTCTTAAGTGTCTAGAATAACGTACTGGAGAGATTATGCGCCATTTTTTATTCACCCAGTATTAACCGTTAATGTTTATTTATTAGATTCTTGGATTGATTGCTTCTTTTTTAATTATTAAAATGTTAACGTAAATCAGTTAAAAAATTCATTTTACTAAAATTGTATTTTATTAAAAATTACTTAAAATTTTGTCATTTTTCTTTCATTACAACATTTTTTAATATTTTTGTAATTTGAGGGACTAAATTTACTTTACATAATAACATTCTGAAAGGATATATTTGGTATATGTACTTAATATGTAATATTAGGTACATATAATTTAATGATATTAAATTATTCTCGACTTATAAATCATCGATAAAACAAAGTAATACTCATATTAAGTAAAATTTTATGAACATTTCAAGTAGCGACATCTTTTGATCGCTTTTTGACCTGACATTGGAAATAAACAGAGTATGAAAGTTAGGTAAAATCATTTTCCGTACCTCCATACGTCAGTTTTTCTTTTAATGTTGTTAGGTAATAATGTTGAACGACAAACTAAAAGTTTCTAATATACTTTTTTAAAACATTTCCTTTGTTGTATAGACTTAACAAATTTTAAACGTTTGAAAACTTTACATAAGGAGTAATAAAATTATTTGCAATTACGAACCAAAAAGTAATTTGTTTAACCAGTTACCTATCATTTCAAGAATCTAAAAATAAACAGAATTAAATAATAAATATGCTGCTGTGTTGGATCTGTATAGAAATATTAATATTATTTCCATTGGTGAATACAACTAACAATTATTACGTGTGCTCTACGTGCTAACAAAAATTCTGTTTCCTATTAACCTCCACTTACTTGTTCGTTGTTTGTCTAAATAACATAATTTTCTGAGATATTAAATTTGAAAACTCTATTATAAAGCACAATTCAAAATGGGCGTTCGTACTCAAGACACTTTAATTGAAAAGTAAACAAAGTAATTTTTTTCCTAAATGTCTGTGCATTTGTACAGTAATTAAATTAATAAATTTAAAATTTATTATCAATTAGAAAATGAAAAAAAAGGAAAATTAGAGGATTCCATGATTACGGCTTAACACAATTTCACATGTTATCAATAAATTGTATAAGCATGTAATTTTACGTTTAATAAGAGTCACACAGGCAAACGCAGTATTTTAAATTTGCTGTGATGAAAACGAGCCAAAACATGTTGAAGCGTATTTAGCTATTTAGCTACATTGTCAAATTGTAAAAACGTCAAGGTAAAAGTTGTCATATTTAACTTAAATTCATGAGCAAGAGAATTCTCAAATACTATTCATATTTTAATTCAAATTTTATAGTGAGCAACAATTTAAGCTGTAATCATGGATATTCCTTTCTGATTTTTGTCTTTTTTAATCACCTGATATTAAATACAAAAACTCTATTAATTTAATACGTATTAATTAATTAAATATGTACATTTAATCTGGAAGTTTTACATTCATTTTAATTAATAATAGTCACTTTAATGTTTTTCAGATTTTATAAGTCTTCAAGTCCGTCCCGTAACTGGATAATGACATCTAGAAAGTACGGCCTTCCTCCGCAATACCCTCAGATGGGTCGCAGAGGATCCAACACTCCAATCTCGCCGATGGCAATTAACCAATCTCAATTAACTCCAAATCGATCTCGTAGCTTAGATGGTCTGTTAGATGCAGCCGAACCCACCGTAACCGCGAAAACGACGACAGGCAGCGAAACAACTCCGTCCGAAACCGTGCAGATATCTCAAAGTAACGAGGAGAGCCCGGAAGCAAAACCGGAAGAGGAGGCTGTGAACGAAGACAAGGCCGAGCCAAGCATAGAAACAGAGACTGAAACGATGAATAACAAAAATAGCAACTTAAGCAAAGCTAAAGCGCAAAGCATGGATAATAATTTAGATGTTTCGAATGAAACTGGTGATATTAATAAGTCGTCGATGCTTAGCCTGCACAGCAACTCGAGTGACTCTAAAAGAAAAAGGAATTTTATGGACAGATGTGTGAATAAAGTTAGATCTCTCATTAAAAAGTAATTTTTTGCTATTAGAGCTTCACTATTTATGCTTAAAAATAACTGCAGACGGGTTTAGGTGACACTCAAATTAGAGCTTTACGTTAAAGTTTGTTGCATAAATCATTCTGCACTTTAGCCATTAGCAACTAAGGAACAGTACAAAACAAGTGCTTTTTTACGTGTAATTTATCGAAGTGTGATGAAGTGCAGCCTTATAAAGTGATCGTGACACATTTTTGTGGACACTCTATAATTAGCAGTAAATTTAGGTGAAATCTATGGAAGCATACATAAGTAAATTTAATTTTATTTCGGACTTTGCTTATGTTTTAAATATTTTAAATGTGTTTTAACATGATTTTAATTTAGTTTATGCCAAAGCTTGCTTAACGGGAGTTAAGCAAGGCCAGTAGGTATTTTGGTTGATCATGGCATTCGTGCGCTTCTTAATATTCTGTAATTGTGGTCGAATGCTGTGATTAAGTTACTCGTTTACGATTTTATGTAGGTGTACTGTATTTTGTAATATTGACTATGTAAATGGCGTACACTTTAATTTTAACAAACTTAGTTTTAGTATTGTATTTTATAAATATAGCTATTGTTTTTTATTCGTTATATTTAAAATATATTTTATTAAAAGATATTTGGGTTTTCAATTTACTAGCAAAGCCAAAACTTTAAAATGTTTGAAGACCAAATTAATTAAATTTACATAATACAATAAAATATAACTTCAGATTTTTTTAATGCAACTGAAAACTATACAAGGCGAACGAATTAAAAAAACAGTCAAAATAGGCCAGGAATATCGTTTCTTAGTTCTTTATATTTAAAAAGTGACACTGATAATTGATGTCAAAACTTCAAATACATTTCTGAGAAAAATGGAAGAAAACTAAATAGTAAAGTGTATTTCATTTAAAGGAGGTGCTAAAAATGTCCATTATTTTCGCTTCTTATTTTGAGTAACCCGGATAAGAATTTCAGTATACATACACCAGTTTGATATTAATTTGTTAAATAATTTTTAAGATGAGACTAGCGGATTTAGGTTTATGCCCAACTTTGACTAATTTTTTTATTTGATTGCATTGTATTAAATATCACAAAGAAAAGTTAGGTAAAGAAATTATTAAATTCACAGTTGATGCGTTTTTTATGCTGAGTCTAGAATTCCTCGATCAAGGCTTTAGCTGAGGCCATAGGAATTAGATGACATGTAAAAATACCATTTCACGTGGTGATGTATGAAGTGAATAATCCACGCTCTAATGACTTATTAAATTCCTTTCTTTTATTTTTAAATAAAAAAAATTCGATATACAGGGTGTAAATGAAATGTTGAACGAAAACTGTAAGGCGCTAATTCTTGGGTCGCGTACAAGGGAAATCTATAGTTAGAAACATTATCTGCTGTTTCTTCCTCGAACAGGAAGCAATTTAAGAATTTTTAAATTAAAAACAATGTTACCTTCTTCTGTAATTCGCATCTCATACGAGATTTAATTGACGACGCAATTATTTAGATAGAGTAGTCGGAATATGAGAAGGAACTATCACGCGACCAGCGCAGAAGACAGATTTGAGTCGGACCGGTCTCTTTACGAATACGAGGGGTATTGTGTTATAGGTTATGGTCGTGTTTTATTGTTGATGTGTTTCGTGTTTCAATGTTTGCACTTGAGCAAATTAATACGCTTGTAAATTATAGATTTGCCAGCCTTAAGTAATGACAAGGCCGCGCAGATAAGCTCACAGGTCCTTATCATATTCCGATTACTCTAACATCGCTATTATGAAATCAAAGCTGACATGATAAATTGTCAAAACAAGTGCGCCAAAATGCGACTTTTGACCCGTCATCCCGGTTTCCCTTTATGAATACCTGTTACCCGATTATATACGGTAATTACCCGATACTTGGTAAGTGCCCTACAACCGAGAACCTTCTTTTAAATTTTAAATTACCTTAAAATAAATATTTGCAGCGTTATTCTTGTTTGTTTTTTTCTTTTTGACACTGTGAAGAATAATTTATTTGCAGTACCAGTTACTTGAGATATTTCTATGAAAGATTTTCAAATTGTTATTCAATACTTATCAGGTATACAGATAGTTATCGGGTATCAGGTACACTCATACGCAGCTTAAGTGCTCCAATTTGACAGTTCTGTGAGCCTTGTATCACAAGGTTTTAAGGGTGAGGTTCGCGTGCGGAAGGTGCATTTAAAGTGCGTATGAATGTACATATCGGGTAAGTGCCCATTCACAATGGACGTAATCGTAAGAAATAGGTACGTAAAAATCATAGATACATAAACGTAAATTTTCGGTATTCATTTTATAAGGCTCGGTCTTTTCATCTGAAATTAACATTATCTAGCGATTAATTCCCATAGTAACTATGGGAATAAACCGTGAGATAAAGTTGACTAGAGATGAAAAGAGCGGACCCTAATGTACTAAGAAAAACGGACCGCGACTCATTAATAAACATACCGAAAATATACATTTATGTATTTACTACGTTTGTGTAATCCTTATGTCTACGTTCATTGTGTATGAGCACTAACGGGTTATACCCGGGTAATCAATTTTTGAATCAATCTTGAATCGGCAAATAGAAAATCGTTAAAAACCGATTCTATTCTTGATTCACTAAGAAATCGGGTGCATTCAGCATCGATTTTTATTAGAAAAACGATTCTAAATCGAACATCTCTATTTGTAATCTTTTTTAGTATTTATTAATTAATTCTACTGTTTTCAACATTTACAAGATTCTTTAAACTACATTGCTATTAAGTGCTTTTTTTTAATGCCATAAGGGGTGGCTATGGAAAATAAAATTCATGTCGTAGCTTGATTCACCACTGCATCATTTTTGACGTCTAACGAATTTAACGTAAAAACTTAAAACTGATGAGTTATGAAGTAATTAGGTGTAATTAATGGTTAATTATTGTCTAATAGAAACTTTTAATAAATAAATTTGATTCAAGGATGAAAGTCCTAACAGTAGGTTCTATCACTGCTACTTTTTTATTTTTCAAATACGTATAGCAACAAATGCAAAAACTGACGCTTTAAAATTTTGAAAATACCGAGTGATTTTTTAAATTTTTTATCAACTCTTGCTATGAGATCTGGACGGCATGTCTTAGCTTAAGTGAAAAGTACGTCATTGCACTCCTTTATGCTGTATTACACTAAAGCTACGACATGCCGTCCAAATTCCATGACAAGGGTTGATAAAAAATTTAAAAAATCACGTGGTACATGAATGGTGCTACGACATGAATTTTATTTTCTATAGCCACATGGACACATGGTATAATACATCGTTTCTCAACCTGGGGGTCGCGAAAATAGCCTAAACAATAATGAAATCATTTTATGATTTAACCCGTCAAAATGAAACCACGATAAGAAGTGATGTCCAAGAGAATGGAAAAAATGTTAAAAAGATTCTTTCTACTTTAGTTTTCAAGAAATAATTAATAAAAAATTAGCCCCAAAACGACGATGCACCCCCTCTGGTTAAAAAGTCGAGGAGCAGATGGACGAAATAAATGCTGTCGTAAAAGTTTTTTATAGTTTTATACAAGTTGTTTCCCAAGTACATTCCAAAAATCGAGGGTATAATGTCCACATTTTTTTTATCAGTCAATTCAGTAGAACCCCTTCAAAAAAACATCTTTTTTTTCTAATTTATTTAGAAGAAATATTCTTATGAACATGTGGCCGCAATGTTAAGGAGGTTACGGCCAAAAACAAAACCTAATACAAATTCTCACAATTTTAACATTTATTTTACTTACAATACAAGATCTTAGATTGGTATTATGCGATTGCTTAGTACTATCAAACTTTAACTACTGTGACTATCTCTACGGGCCGTGTCTTGATAATGTTGATATAAAGAGGATACAAAGAGTTCAAAACTCATGTCTACGTTTTATCTTCGGTATTAAGAGGTACAATAGAGTGTCCCACACTCTTCGACTTGCTGGGTGGTTGAATATGGCGAACAGGAGAGAGTTACATGCTATATGCCTATTTCATAATGTTATTAGTTCAGGAATTCCAGCATACTTACACTCACGTTTAACTTTTAGGACTGATGTACACAACGTCAACATAAGACGTAAGGATTTACTTACACCACCCTTGCATAAATCTACTAAATACGAACGGTCATTTTCTTATAATATCGTCAAGAAATACAATGTATTGCCTAATGATCTTAAATGCTGTTCCTCTTCCGTTTTCAAAAAAAAATTAAAACGCGATCTCCTACAACTACAAGGTTAATCTGCATGTTTGTGCCGTAATTGGTCTCAATTGAACGCACTTGATAGGCTACCTAATAGTTTGAATATCTGTAGTACGATAAGTTTTGGTATTAGAAGGTTCAGGATGTAAACCAGATACCAACCACTAGGTTGCAATCTGATCCTGCGCCATATTGGCTTCTCGTTAACGCCATAGCATTGTAATTGATGATTGTTTTATTTTGTTTTGTTGTATCTTTTTTAATGAGAGTCAATAAAAGGCATTTATTATTATTATTATTATTATTATTAATAATTGGTTTGTTGGCGGAGACGTTCCAGACTAGTTCGGAACCGTTAAAATCAAATGTTCACCGAAGTAATGATCGATTTAACAATGCTTTCAAGTGTACATCTTTCATGAATGTATGGACTTGATGGTTCCGAACTGTTTACATAGGCCCGGTATTTCAGTCACAGTTTAACTTTAATCTTTATTTTATTTCAATAGGAACAATTGTTTTCATAATTGTTGCTATGGTAACTAAAGGTTAAACTGTGACTGAAATGCCGGGCCAGATAATACATTTCTGATGGCGGATTTCACAAACGTTACTTAAATTTAATCAAGCGTTAAAAGTAAACGTTGCTATGGTTACATGTGATGAAGGTATAGGTATGATTATTCTTAATCAATGATTTAATTTAATCGACTTTTATGAAACCCAGCATTAATGTTTTAATTGTACTTACCATTATTATAATGATTACTATTGTTAAAACAAAATAAATGTGGAAAGTGTGAGAATTGGTATTAGGTTTTGTTCTTGCTGGTAACCTCCTTAATATGTATTTGCGGCCAAATGTTCATAGGAACATTTTTCTTAAAATATTAATGGAAATCGCATCCTGAAATGTTGGAACCTATTTAGGACACACCCTGTATAGAAAGTGATTCGCAATAAAGGTATTTTTCAATTTTTGAGATAGGGGGCTGTAATTTTATATTTGACTATAACTTTTAAACAACATTTCCTCATGATGTTTTAATGTATCCTTTAAAATAAGGGCATTTTACTCTTAGGCCGTCTTCATTTTTCGGTGTCCACGCTGTATATCGTAAAAGATAAATTTCACCTGACACTTCCCAATTTGATTTGAAGGAATGCCGAAGCGTTCTAATATGTGTCCAATAATTATTATAGTCTTGGGTGGCTGTAGAATCAAACATGAATGTCAAATCTTACTTCGCATCGTTGAATTAACGCCTCAAATATTGACTGCCAAACAACAAATAAATTCTTGTTTACGTATTTAATGCTTTATTGCAATTTGAAACAATAATTAGTTAAAAATGTTTGATTCCATAGCCACCCAGGACTACAATAATTGTTGAACACCCGTTACATTAATAAAATATAACAAAAATCGGTAATAAAGAAAACTCCCATTTGTTGCATACTTTTTGAAAGACACTGTAGAATAACATGATTTTATTAGGTTTTGTTAAAATTTTATTAACATAGCAAAAACATCTTAAATAGATTTGGAGTATATTTACATTTTATTTATGAACATGAACACGCACTGATTCTGGAAATAAAACGGGAGATATTTTATATAAATTAACAAAACCTAGCCCTTCACCTTTTTACAGGACAGCTGATAATGTGATAATGATATGTACTTATAAATGGTTTTGAAGTAGCTAATTTACTCGTATAAATACAAGAAGCGTAATTACAATTTACTTTCATACACATTTGTCTATTTTCACATCATTTACAACATAACAATGGACAGCAAATACACATAAATAAAAATGATCCCTTTATAATGACATCACATCTATTTTTAATAAATAAAATTCGCTCACCTAACCGGGGTAACTTTCCAGGCACAAAATGGATCTTTTGCACGTACAACGTTCACAGAATTTCTTGAAAATAATAAAAGAATCACATCTAAATCTCGATTAGAATGCAAAAAAGAGCTCATATAACGCATCGACATTTAAAATTACTCACACAAACAAAAACTGTTTGAATTTCAGTTGGCATTTGGCATATGTGCATTGCCAATCTAAGGAAAGTATTTTCCCAAATAAATTAAATATTTTTAAATCAGAAATTAAGAAGTCACTTTGCGATGTTTGTCTATACTATGGCACTAAATATAATAATTAAATTCTAAAAATGATAATTGAGTATAATTTATCGCTGAATGAACCATAATGTTAACCAACATACAAACAAGAACTCCCCCCAAGATTTGACGTTACTGTCAAATCCGTATCAAAATAAGTGTAAAGTGCTAAATGAATCAATCCGATTAACGAGATCTTCCATGTTCGTTCAAGTTAAAAACGAGGTGTGATGTTAGCAATCGATAAAAATCGCGTCTAGTCATTAAGCGTTTTATAAGTAATATAACCTCAAACATGCAAGTGCCCAATATTCCTGATCAATTTGATTTACCACCAGAGCTGTGCACGAAACCACTCTCTCTGGTAGGTCTGGCAGGTTTGGACACGCTAAATAATGCCATACACAAGTCAATTTGGGATACGTTCACGAGCAATCGGAGGGTAGAGAGAGCACCCGTATTATTCAAACTTATAAGCAACGCCCACGAATTCCCAGTGGTAAAACCAAAGAGGAATTCCTACGAATGGTACATACCGAAAGGTATTCTGAAAAGAAACTGGATGAACAAACATCTCAGCGAAGTCCCGGCCGTGATCGTTATATTTTACGACCTAGATTGGAATGACATCCTTTGGAATGAGAAAATGATAGAATGCGCTTCGAGAGTTCAATCCATGAGGTTTGTCTTCGCAAGCAATAAAATAACCGAAACTTATTCACCATTATTTTTAGAGCTGCATTAGAAGGGCGAGATACACGCATCACCGTTGTTTTAATTCAGAGCTCGCCCTTACCGGCAGGGGAAGATATGATCGCATCGGAACGGGCAACCGCTTTGTGCGCGAGCTGTGAACTGAATGCAAAGTCGTTGTTTGTGTTGCCCCACGTGGATCATTTGCAGGGTTACGCAGTACGGTTGGAAAATGCATTCTATGATCTGGCGCAGAATTATTACCATATGGAAACACGGAATATAAAGTCGCACAGGGAACATTTAAACAAGACGACACATCAATACTTGTTTGTGAGACATCAGTTTAAAATGGGGTTTTTAAATGAGTTGAAGCAGGATAGTCATACGGCACACAAGTATGTTGTTTGCATGGGTATTTTAGTTTAGATTTATTTTCTTGTTTCTTCTTCTTTCTTTCCCCCTTTAGATACTTTCAAGGAAAACTCTGAAATAAAAACTAACATTGGTGTTTCAGTTACTCTGGTTGTTGCTCTGGTTAACTATTTAAATGATCAAAATGTTAAAATTGAGGACAGTTTGAGTTGCACTGTGTAAAACTATTTAAAATAACTGATTTTTGTTCTTAGTCCCGATTTAAAAAATTGAATTGCATAATGTATCATGTACTGATAATTGTATTGCAATAACTTTTCTTAATTCTATTAAATATTAACTTTCCAATTTCACCAGCACTAAATTTCTTACAATTTATGAAATCACCTCATCTTTAATTGATTTGTAACACCTGATGATTCTGCTTATATCACTAGTTAAGTAGGGAGATAATTACTGTAATAGTTATAATGTGTAATAATTGTTATTACCATTATTTTTATATTATTATAGTATAGAGAAAATGGCTAGTTCTAATTTCGTCCCTTCTTATACTAATTGAAATGTTAAAAAAATGGAAAACTCTCTCGTTTCTTCTTTTTGCTCTGTATAATCTAATTATTATTACATAAAATCATTTTGTGTGTCTAGACATAAGAAAATTTGTTTTTTCTTTTGAACATATCAATGTAAAAAAAATAACTTTATTAAATTACAGGCATTACACTCATGCATATAACAACTTGTTAGAGATTCGCATAGTTGATACAAATGCGATGGAAATCCGAACAGTAGCCGCCTTCATTAACTATAAACTCTGCAGACTGATGTTTACCTTGAATTTACCCAGAGATGCCATCTCGCAGTTCCGTGCTCACACTGATAGATTCAAAGCGAGAATCGGTTTCCAAGAACTGGCATTCGAACATTTCGCCTGGCTCTCGAAACAGTACGTTTGCGCTTTTGTAATTTATTTAAAACCGAAGACTTTCTCTGTTCAGATTCAGCATCTTCGGAGATATCTTCGATGAGGCTGTAAAATTAGGATTGCCAGCGGTACAGACACAACATCCCGGACTTTACTTTCAACAAGCCGCTCATTATGCGATTATGAGGAGGCAGGCTTGCGATGAATCTTGTAGTGTAAGTAAGGAATATGACATCTAAATTAGAGTTAAAATGATCATATTGGTTTGGGTTTTAGCATGTAATTTTTTATCCAAGTCCAGACCCATTGGAGGGAATAAATAATTTAGAGTATTATGGTCAGAGGCCTTGGAGGCCTGGAAAATTAAGTGCAGAACCACCGGATCCACATTTGGAATCAAATGGAATAGCAGCTTTACAGTACTTAGAAAGACAAGTTAATCATTCCGTGAGTCAATTTTTACAAGTATTTTGATTCATGAATATTATATACTGAACTTTTGTAGAATATTATTATAACGATGTATGGATTAGCAATATCTCAGTATAAAACGTATAAGTGCCCCAGAACTAGGAGACACTTAGTAGTTCAAATGGCTGAAGAATATTATAATTCTAAAGATTATGGAAAGGCTTTAACGTAAGTAATTTTTTTTGTTAAATATAACTAACGAATTTGTTTATTTAAATTTAAAATCTTTAAAGCACAGTTTAGTAAAAGCACAAAAACTATAAAAAGCTTATTAAATTTGAAATTGTCTTTTACCAAGTAATATACAGGGCGTCCTACTTTAGATTTTTACACACAGGAATCTTAAAACCAAAATTTTGTAGCAAAATAAACCAAATTTCAGCTTGTTAAGTCACATGTTGTGGGATTACCGTGCCGAAAGATGGTGGACAATACTAACGAATATAATCCAAAAAGCAATCAAGTGCGCATACTTAACAGCAAGCATTCAAGATTACATCACCCTGTCTCTAGAAATGTTGGGGGAGTGCACGACTGCATCCCTGGAATACAAGAAAAAGCTGTATGAGAACCTCTGTCGAATATTAAATGTAAACCACCAATTAAATTCAACATGGCTCCTCCTTCATTTACATATTTTGCAGCGACAATTGCCTGAACCTGAAAAGGATTTACCACCAGTGTGTGTTCAGAGTGCCATATCGTTGTGGCAACAATTACTGAAAAGCCAGTCACTTCAATTTGCCTTAGATATGAATAATATAACATCGTGTATTGACTGTAAAGCAAAGTTTTTGCAGAAGACTTACGAAGCTGATGAAAATGTAACTGTAGAAGTATACGTAAAGTAAGTCATAAAATTAACGTCACTACTGTTAATCAAGATCGTCGTATTGTAGATCTTCATGTGAATTTTCTCTGTTCTTCTCAAAAGTATCTGCAGTAATAAACACATCAGGATACACTTCAGAATACGATAGCAAAATACTAAATAACCCAGTAGTTCAAATTAATAATAATGAAATAAAAAAGTTTTATATTGAATTTGCACCTGACCCGAAAGATATTCATAAAGAAATACAGGTTAACTCAGCAAATTATATCTTAATTTGTAATTGCAGCAATAACTATTTTAGATAGGCGAAATCCATCTGCAACTGGGAATCTTAGCTAATTGTAGAGTGGGGTTAAAATTCGCAGGCCTTGGAAATGAAGCTAATATCATACACTCAGAATTACAGCATTTTCGTAACTGCTCACATGACAGGCCAGATTTTGATAACATAAAAACGCAAGTTTCAACCACGATCATTCCCAGACATTCCAATTTAAGTCTTTTATTTAAACACGACAATCCGGCTTTGTTAGGTGAATGGTACGAAATTACTGTAGAAATTATTAATGAAGAATTATATTCAATACATGATGTAGAGTTTGAAGCGAATTTAGCAGACGATGATGGTATTGACAGCAGTAAGTAAATCCTTTGTATTACCTAAAAGCACATTTTAACTGCTGTAATTTTTTTCAGCTGAATTTAGTACCAGTTCATCTTTAATTAGTGAAAAACTACCTCTAAATGTTAAGTTAAGAAATTTATTGCCATCTGAACGTACTAGTTTAAAATTGTATATGAGAGCACATAAAATTGGTGAGCGGACTTTAAATTGTCAGGCTTCTTTTATACTGATGAGCGACTGTCCAGTTGCCAGTGTAAAAGCGGAAGCATTGCAGTTGTCCATTGTTAAACCTTTTGAAGTCTCCACACAGTATTTATCCACATTATTCGAAGACCTCAACAAGTTTTACGTGGGAGAGGAGTTAGTGGTGATGCCCATCATTGATTGTCTATCTCCATGGCCTATTGTTATTGAAGAAACATATCTGCAATTTGTGAGTAAAATAACCTTTTATTTTTTTAATATTAATATTATTAGACACTGAATGCTTTAAATATTTGAAATACTCACTTCAGAACTTCTGAATATAAAATTTTGATTCTTAATAAAATCATAAAAATTGACTGATATTTTAGGAGGCCCATGTACAAAACGCAGATCCAAACACGAAAACTCAGTTAAAAAGAATACACTTGAAAAATAAGGAAACAGGCAATGAAGTGTACTTAGGCAATCCTATTAAACAATCAGATAAGCCCATTGATGTCGGCCTTTACACAGTAAAATGGAAAAGGTGTATTACTTGCTTAATAAAAACCATTTTTACTTACATATATTTTTTTTTTGTGTTGCTGATAGATTGAATGGTCATTCAACAACAACGCAACTGACTTTAGTTGGCTTGACGATAGAATGGATTCCCCTAGGTTTAAAAATCACTCTGCCCGAATATGGTTATGTCCGTACCCCAGTAACTATAAGATATCACTTGTTTAATCGGTCACAACAATTAATACAATTAGATGTAAATATGGAAGCGAGTGAGGCGTTTATGTTTGCTGGATACAAACAGGTACGAACAAAATATAAAGGCAACACAACAACTAACGTAAAGACTGAAAAACTAGTTCCAGGTTTCTGTCTTACCAGAGAGTGAACGTGTGTTAGAGTACAATTTATATCCATTGATCGCAGGTAGTGTGGCTCTACCAAAGATAATCCTGACGATACCTGAGAACAGCACCGAGGGCCCATCATTACGTCAAGAACAGCTAAATTTACTTATAGAGAGGGCCTTGCCCACACATTTATTTGTTATGGTAAGTTTTTCTATTTACATAAGCGAAAATTGTTGGACTTTTAAATTGATTTTGTTGCAGCCTCAAGTCAAAGGTGTCCCAAAAGTAGTCGATATACTAAGAATTGCTGTGCAATAGGTTTTTTATATGTTAAAATTTGTTACATATTTATTGTACAATATAAATTTTGTATTTATAAAATGATTTTTTGGGATTATACACCTTACTTTAAAGAGGAATTGCAACTCTTCTAATATAAAAACAGAAAAGAAACATTTCTTAATAACAGCTAAATAAAATAAAAAAGAGTTATTGTCAGTATTTTCAGATTCGCTGGAGAATAGCAAAATTTTATTTTATTTTATTTAAAATCATTACGGCTAGCGTATTGTGAAATGTTTAAATAAAAAAGAATCCTAATGTAATCACTAATCAAATTATGTACATATTTAAAAAACTATTTTAAAACTGTAATACTTCACAATTCAAAATAGAAAACATCTGAATGAAACAAACTTAATAGGCACCGGAATTTTATAATTTACTCAATTAATTGCAATTGAGAAGCAACATATACCAAGCAAAATATAGAATTCTGATCTCTAGTAATAACAGAAATGGTACCTACAAAGCAAAGTACAATACAGTTCGTTCTAATAAAGACATCTTTAAAAATGTAAAAACTCTTCACACACATAAAATTAACTGTATAAAATACTTGGTGTTTTTGGAAGTGTGGCCAAAAAAGAATCCGGATACAATATGAAACAAATTTTAAAAAGGGAGATTTATTTTTCTTTTTTCTGTAATTAAAAAATTTCATAAATTACTGAAAATTGGTACACGGCACTGATTTTGAAATTTTGACAATTATGACCATTTACCTTTAGTAGAATATGGCATTAGTTTTTGTTTCAAATTTAGAGATTTTTTAAGAATTATTATGTTTTTGTTCTTAATAATTTATTTAAAGAAATTTTCTTATTCACCAGTGCCGCCAGGATCGGGGTAGAATACAAAAAAAATTACACATTAAATTTGTTTTTGAGCAAAAATAAAGTGTACAATCATATACCCAGTACTTGCAAATACCAAGGTTCTGTTTTCAGCAATACTTCCGAAAACATTCTCTATAATTCTAAATTTGTAAATATGTAACATTATAGGTGGAACGAATCCTAAATTTTTTCGAATCCCAATCCTAAGAGGTTCTCAAATCACTCGAATCCTTCATATAATACGAAATATGTACATACAAAAATAATAATAATTTGTGATCCAGGTTTAATGAAATAATGAAAAACAATTAAAGAATACAACATACAAACAACTACCCAATCGTCAGCATGAACCTCATTCCTTAACACATACTGTGATAAACAAATCTCGCTATTCCTTAACCCAAAACGAAATCTCTGTTCTCTCCAAAGGCCCTAATTTCGCCATCACCCCAAAACCGATACCCACTGATGATATAGCTGGAGTTGAATCCGCCCTTATCAAACTTCCTTCCCACATTGCAGACCCTATTCACCACGAAACTTTCAAAATTCTAAAAGCAGCCAAACCCCCTAAACCAAATTGTACAAAAACTGAATTTCAAGCTCTCAAAACCCTGAAAAATAAGGCAGACATAGTCATACTCTCCGCAGACAAAGGAATGCCACTGTAGTTTTGGACCGCGCAGAATACGACCAAAAAATCAACACCCTATTAGACGACCCTACCTACCAATCCTTGCGACGCAATCCAACTTCACGTATAGAACGTACCGTAACGGCCTTAATAAAATCTCACCAACCTACAAGTCTCAAAATATCTAGCACATAGCACGTTTGCAGGCAATAGTGAAACTTTCATCCTCAATTCCCAGCACTTCAACCAAAAAATTCACGAGATATTCTTAGTAGGGCTGCACCGATATGGGTCTGGCCGATATGGATGTTGAAAAACAATCTACATATTAACTGTAACAAAACCTCATTAATTTCATTCAGCAACATTAGATCTAATACTATTAATAATTCTGACTCAAAAACTCTGCATAGAATGTTTTTACCACTTTCCACTGAGGCTAAACTACTTGGGCTAACTGTAGATTGTCATTTGCAATGGTTTCCTCACATAGATGCACTTTGTTCTAAATTAAGCAGATCCTGCTTTGCATTACGAACTATATCTGCGCATTGTAATGAAACAACCCTACGAACTTTATATTTTTCAAACTTTCATAGCCACTTAAGATTTGGTATCATACATTGGGGTCTAAGCAGCAAATGGCGTAGAGTATTTATCTTACAAAAATATGCTATGCGCATTTTAGCTAAACTTAAGCGTCGTGACTCGTGTAAAGAAGCCTTTAAAAGCCATCAAATACTAACAGTACCATCCATATATATTTATGAACTCTGTTGTTTTGTATATAAACACCCTGAATTTTTTATACAAAATAGATCTAGTCATACTTATCACACAAGATTTAAACTCAATCTCAGACCTGATTCGCATTCTACTTCTTTATACCAAAAAGGTACTTTTTTTAATGGTTGCAAATTCTTTAATGCTCTACCTTCAAAAATTAAAAATGCACACAACATTAATATATTTAAGAAAGAATTAAAATTATTCCTGCTTCAGATGAACTGCTACTCCGTTGACGACTTTTTCCTCTAAATGTACCTGATTTTGATATTATACATTACATTATACCTATATATATATACTGCTGTTTCTGACGTTTATCAATATCAGATTGTACTAACATGATGTATGTTATGTTATACCCTGGTATTTTGATAATAAATTTATTATTATTATTATTATTATTATTATTACCGGTAAATCGTGGCCGATATTTTAACCGATACATCGGCCGATATTAAAAATTATGACACAAGACTGAATGGTTTATCGTACTTCATGATAAATTCACACATTGTTTGTTCAATGCCCACCATGATTTTAAAATTTAATTATGTACAACACAACAATGACATAGAGAGTTCTAGAAAAACGTTTAAAGACATCCCTTAGGCAAATGTATATTTAATTTTGTCGTTATGCATTTAAGGTACAGTTTCAATCTACTTTTAAGGCCGGTATTATAAAACCAAGTTAGCTTTAACTATCGGTTTAATCCCATGGTAACAATTATGGACACATCTGTTGTTATGGCAATAAACTGGGAGTTAAAGTTAACTTGCTTTTATAATCCTGGGCCTAGCAAATCAACTGAGTGATTAAACGTAAACGTTAATCAGATGTATCCAGAATGCCTGCGTACAGGAATTCGAAATTGTAAATGTCCAAATTACTTAAATGACAATTTATAGACATTTCGTTGATTTAAAGTGGAAGAAAGTGAGTTTTTTTAATTTCAAGTTGACGTACGTGAAACATATCGGTTAAAAATTGGCCGATACCGATATCACAAAAACAGGCCGATATATCAGTCACCGATATATCGGTGCATCCCTAATCCTTAGACCCTCAGGGCATTGTGGTCAGCTTCGATGTAGAATCTCTTTTCACCAAAGTCCCAATTCCCGATACCATCACAATCATCCAACAACTGTTCAGTGCTCATAATCAACCCGAAGACTTAATTCTCTTAATAGAATGTTGTTTAACTTCAACTTATTTCATGTTCCGTGATCAATATTACGAACAAGTGTCAGGCACAGCCGTGGGTTCTCCTCTCTCCCCAATAATAGCAAACATTTTTATGAAGGCATTCGAACAACAAGCCCTTACTTCTTTCCCTCTTAACCCAAGTGTTGGTTCAGATATGTTGATGATGTTTTTGCAATTTGGCCACACTGTCAGGAATCCCTGGACAATTCCTTTGAACACAACATCTTGACATTCGCTTCATTTTGGAATACGCATTTGAAAGGCCACTTACCTTTCCTTGATATCTTAGTAAGCCATCTCCCGAACGGTAGATTAAGACACTCTGTGTATCGCAAACCGGCCCATACTAATCGCTATCTGAATGCACATTCACATCACCATCATCCTTCTCAAAAACAGCGCCTTCGCCTTATCAGAACCCTCTTTACTTCAAACTGAACTGAACCACGTAACAAAAGTTCTACTCGACGACAACTGCAGAAAACACGACATTCAAAAATCCATTTCTCGACATCTCACCCCAATTCCACCACGCCCTGAACCTGATATACCTCCAGTCGCTACAGCTTACCTAGCTTACATCCACACCACAACAGATCGAATCGGTAAATTTCTCAAACAACAGAAATCAAATCCATTTACTTATCCATGACAAAACTTTCAGACTGCCTACTCTCCACAAAAGATCACATACCCTTACAATCCGAAGGTGTGTACCGAATTCCATGTTCCCGTGGGCATATATACATCGGTGAAACAAAACGATCTGTTAGCACTCGTGTTTCTGAACATGAACGCTGTATTAGATTTCCACAAACAACTGGCTCGGCCCTAGTTGAATAGAAACTAGAACCCGGTCACCAAATTCTATTTTACGACACAAAACTTTTAGCCCGCTCATCTCATTTCTTCAATCGTAAAATCCGTTAATTCATAGAAATACTCAAACATCCCAATAACCTGAACCGTGATACTGGCTTTTACCTTCACCTTTACCTGGAAACATCTCATCAACGATCCATCACGCCCCAACAGACCAAACTTGCTCACCGTTCCGGATTGCAGATTTATTGTTTGGAGCTAAAACACCTTATATTTTTTCAGATAATTTTTGATACAATTTAATTTAAATTGTTAAGAAAAATCTTGTACAAGAAATAGAGTAATGTAAAACGGCCTTAAGCAAAGAATTGAGCCATATTTTTTTTTGTCTGAACAAAACCATAAGGCCTTCTTGACTGAAACTGGTACTTGTGCTCTATTTGATGTTGCAGACACGACAAACACTATTCACTTAAAGTTAAACAACCTTGCGCACTTGTACAGGGTATTACCAAATTAGTGTGATCCCTAAATAATGTAAGGCATGTAAGCCATGTAAGGCAAATAATGATATCAATCAAGGTATTAATAAAATAAAACCTAATCATATTGAGCCATATTTTTTTAGTATTCACTTCGTATGTAAAGTTAAATAACTTTGCGCACTTAAATTAATTTCTAAATATAATACAGGGTGTTGTCGAACTTGTATTATTAACTAGACGAAAACTTATCAAGCAGTCAAGAAGTCTAAATGTACAGAGTATTACCAAACTAGTGTGATTATTTAATTTGAGTCCTCAAGAAAAGAGAAGAATTTATGTCGGCGCTTTACTAATAGGCTAGAAAGCAAATTTTGAGAGGTGCAAGAAAGGTTAATCCTTAGCGCCTTATTATTACCTAAGTGAGGAAATACTGAATCATAAAATCTCAGCTTAAGATTGGAGATCGAAAGAAGACTAATAATGTAAAAGAGAAAAAGCATTTACTATTTCCTAATTAGGGTTGGCAAAATTTATCTTTATTATGGACGATACCAATAATAATACTTAAAAATTTAAAGTAAGTGTATTTATAATCGTTCATTCATTCCTTTTAAAAATTATTTTGCTTGAAAGAACAAGAAAATGGAAATCATTAAATTAGATGCCACATTGACACGATGGAAGTGTAGCCAACTATGTATTCAAAGTTTCTACATTCAAATTTTTTTAATAAATGTAAAAAAGTTAATACAAAAAAATATGGATCAAATTGTATGAATCATTTGCTTGTACCATATTGCGTAAGGTATTATTTTTAAAATTTTCATTTGATGCAAATTAAAAATAATAGGTCTGTTCCATTTGACAGAATTTCAAGTTCTGAACCGTTCAAATCATGCGCAGTATGAAATTTATATCAAATTTTGTGCACTGCTCATGCTCAGTAAGATTTTGAACGGTTGAGAACTCGAAATCTTGGCGAATGGAACGGACCTAATTTTCCAACTTTTAAAGTTTGCCACTTTTTAATTTTCCGGAAGTTTTTGATTTTTTTTTTTGCTCAAGTGTGCATACAGCTTTACAAATCTTGCCCGATATAAATCCAGCAGTTCACAGATCGTTTCTAAATTAAAGAGAGTGTACGTCACGCTTTCACAATAAACTCCCAATTTTATACACTATGAGCCGTACAAAACGATAACCGAAGAGTGTGAAAAACTAATGGAGTACACCTCGATGGACAAAATTATAAACCGAATAGATTTTTATGCGTCTCTTTGAAAATCGAATTATTTCGTCCTTTTTTTTTTTTAGAAATAGATTCATTAATATTTTGGCATAAATTCAACAGAACGCGGTAAAAATAAATTTCAGGGTTAACTGTTCAAAGCATTATGTCTCCGTCGCTAATTATTTTTGCTCGGTCGCTTTCGACGGCGGAGCTCCCGAACGTCTCGGGACCATTTATCATTGAGCAAAGATCACGACTTGGAACTGCCTTTACCAGCATTGTTTCATAATGTTTCTAAAAGTGTTCCGCTAGCCCCTGCCACAAACACACACTCAAACACCCAACTTCACAACTTTTTTTTAATAGCCAAGATGGCACGAGGTGCAAGCATGCGTGCAAGCTTACGTCGATTATAGTATTTTTGAACTTGCTACTCAACATATTTTTATACCTTACAGTCATAAGTTACAAATGCAAATTTCAGTTTATACAATAGAGTTTATCAAATGGAATTACATCCTTTTTTGATGTAAGTGCGAATTTCCAGAAGCAATTTCCGACTAGTTCGGAACCGTCAAAATTAGTTGCCCACCGAATTAATGATCGATTTTAACAGCACCATCAAGTGTACAACTTTGATTAATGCATGCTTTTGACGGTTTCGAACTAGCCAGAAGCTGCTGTTGGAATAAACCTCATATATTGTTGGAATTTCCTTCACTCAATGATTTTTAACACTTCGTCACAAGTGTTATTAAATCAAAGGATTTAAAAGATTTATTGTATGACCGTTTTCCCATTTTTTAGTAAAGCACGAGTGTTCAAATGAAATAAACTAAATATGGTTGTTCTATTAAAAACTGTCTTTAACGTTGCATATCACAATATTAAACGTAGGAAGCAGCACGTGCCTTCATTATTCTTGCAGCGCGTGCGACTTTTTGGCAAGTGTTAGAAATTGCAAATGCAAATTTGTATATACTGTGGCGCATGAAAATGTCATACGCAAGCTCTAACAAGACTTCCTGCAATAGTTGTGTAGAAAAATGCGCAATTATATAATTATTTTGTATCCTGTTTCCTTTAGTAGGGTTAGATTCAGTTCTACTGTTCAATCTCTGTTTAAATTAAAAAGGACTTTTGAATTAGTTAGTTGTTCGAAATCAAAAGATATTTGGTTTAACTCAGTTTATTGGACATTCTTATAATACAGAATAGAATTCAAAACAGACTGAACAGAAAGGCAAAATTCTTGTCTCCTGAAAAATCGATGTTGTAATAAAAACAGGGTAAGTTTAAAAAAAATTATAAAAAATATTGAACTTTAAATTTTGCCGGAAAACCTTTAAACTTTCGAATTTCTATCGTGAATAATAAAGCTAGCACATCATTAAGGTAAAGAGTAAGTAAACAGTTAAAAAAAAGCACGGTTTGAATATTTATGGTGTCGTAGATTACACAAGTTACGCTTATAGTAGCCACAAGACAGTTCCAATAAATCACCATCCGAAGCAATTCGATGACGCATGCGGGGTATTATGCTAGCGAATTTTCTGCGCCAATTTTTCTAAAACAGAATCCGAGCTATTTATCAGTCAAAAATTTTCCCGGAATCCTGAGTAAGGAATTTCAAAAACCGATCCGAGAGCTTTTACCGAAACCCTGCCCGTTAATTGACGCGAAAACGGGACATCTGCCGCCTGAAATTTCTGAAGGATCGTCGAATTGAGATTTCCTCGAACTGCTTTTACGGTGATGATGAAAACTGTGAGATCTGAGGCTGAATTACGGACGCCTTGCGTGCGAATGTTTACAGCGAGGTAGTGATAACGAGCAAAAATGAAAAGATTCATATTAAACGGTCTACAAATTCACTTTTCGCCTGTTTATATTCGTTTTAAATGTTTAAAATAGCTTACTCCCACTCTATTTTCAAAGTCAAGTTAGAAAATAGTTCGGCATATTTTAATAGCTTGTCTGCATTCCTTAGAGAATTATTACTAAAATATTCTATTATTATAAAAAATATATTTACGTACTTGAAGATTTAAAAAAAAATCGTTCTGTAATTAGGTAATCTACATACGAAACTTTGGAAACATGTTCGGCGAGCGTACTTACCGAAATAGAAAACCTAGAAATATTTAATTTTTTAGAAAATGGGTTAGGCATTAATGACACTCATTTGATGTATGTATGTGTCAGTCCTAATTGAATCGATAAATTGAAAGAACTAACCAATCGTTTGTTCATCGGTTTAAACTGATAGCGAAGAGTAAGATCGATATTCTTTTACAAAATTTGAATTTAATTTCCTTCCATTTTATTTAAAAAAAAAATCGGTTATAATAATAATTGTGTACGTAATTTCTTTCATCAGCGATTATGAGGTATTATTTCGCACTGTTCGTCTCTAGAATCACTGGCGTGTAGAAAACAACCTTGCGAGGACCAATTCCTGTTCTACATTTAGGTACAATTGCAAAATTTTTTTCTCCTTCGGAAAATACGTGGTTCGTATATTGATAGAGCACGTTCACCTTGATATAAGAACGCATATTTTTTTTAGCGGCCCAATCGCCGATTTTAGGGTCCCCCCTCCCAAAGAAATACGCTATTTTTATATATTTTTAAATATGTATCTCGGAAACTATAACAAATTTTAAAAATCTTTTCGAATATATTTTGAAGTGGATTACAACGTCTAAAAATAATTTTTGGAAAAATTAACAAATGGAGGAGGTGCACGCGACTCTTACCCCCGATTTTTTTCAAATACAATTTTTCTTACCTGTCGAAAAGAAAATATGTATTCCTCGTAAGTATTAGTTTCTGATCATAATTTTGAATTCCAGGTAATCAGTTCCAATCGTACTCGTTTATTATTATTATTTTTTAATCACAAAATTGTGAAATATAAAAAACAATAACAAAGTTGGACTTTCCTTCAACAAAATCTATAAAATTTTGAAAGTAAACAAATATATTTTCAAGTTTCATGAAAAATGGCATAACTAGGCTACATAACGTTTTAAGAAATATTAATTTTGATACAACTATTAGTTACAGTTAAGTATACAAGAAGTTGGTCATGTAAGATACAATAAAAGAGTGGAATTTATATTGTTTTGAAATGTTAAGATTATGTAACCTGTGAGCAACTAAAAATCAGATTAGAGTCGGCGGTGCAAAGAAAATGCATGTCTGTGATTAACTGAATTAATTAATCTAATACATTCATGAACTGTCAGATCAGCCTAACGCCGCGTTAGTAACAGACATACTTTTTCTTTGCACCGCCGACTCTAATCTGATTTTTAGTTGCTCACAGGTTATGTATGTTCGTTGACGTTGACTTATCCTATATCATTGTTATGATCCACAGGATGAAATAAATTATTATTATTATTATTATTATTTAAAGATTTCACTGAAAATTATAGCTTCTGTTTAATTATACAAATTATTTTGTGGAGTAGCTAATTGAATACATACAATGAACAAATCGGATTAATGAATTAATTTAAAATTACACCAGGTTCCTGTCCAATTAACATTTCTGTAACAATTTCGTAATATCTTTTCGCGGTTAGCTTAAAAATCCAATACTTTCTCGACGTTTCACTATCGGTTGACAACTTGTTCAGGAGTAAAAACACTATTTAAAAAAAAGTAAACAAAGTTGTCGAGGGAAATTTGGTCTTTTGTTTAATTATAAAATAATTTTTGACTTTATTTAAGCAGTTTTAATGTATATTAATTCATTCATCATCATAATCTATTTCCTCTTCTACCCGTAAGTGTCGAGGTTCCTTCTTCTTAATTATTAATTTTCTACGAAAGTCGGCCATTTCCTTCTGTCTCTAGCGATCATTTTAGCTTCTTCCCAAGTTTTTTTCTTTCTCCTTATGATCTTCACAATACTGTCAGTCCATGTCCTTCTAGGTCATCCTCTCTTGTTTTTTCCCGTTCGTTTTGCTTCCTATACGAATTTAACTTGTCTTTTATTGTCCATTCTGATGAGGTGCCCTACCCATTTAACTTTCTTTTCTTCTATATTTTCTTTTAAAGGCTTTATTTTGAGTTCCGTTCTAACTACTTCATTTCTTATCTTATCTATTCTTTTTACTCCTGCTACTTTTCTCAGGTATCTCATTTCAGCGGCTTGCGATCTTTTTTCTTGCCTGTCCGTCAAGTCCCAGTTTTCTGCGCCGGTATATACACTGCGTTCGTAAAGTATGGAATAAATTCATTTTCTACGAAATAAACGATTTTTATGTAAAATCCTGAAACAGGTCGATTTCTATTTAAAAAATGACTGTCATTCCACTAAAATTGTGTTATTTTTTAATTAAAAATTGACATGTTTCAGGATTTTACACAAAAATCGTTTATTTCGTAGAAAATGAATTTATTCCATACTTTACGAACGCAGTATATTGTTTTGTAGACTTTGTAGATTTTGTAATTTTTTTTTTGTTTAAGAATTTCTTCCTAATTGCATTATATGCGTTTGTCGCCTTTTTTATTCTATTTCCAATATCTTCATCTTGTGTTCCTTTACTGTTCAAAGTTGTTCCCAGGTATTTACATGTATTAATTCATTAAAATTTCTAATTTGGGCAAAGTTAACTTTCTACTTTTTCATTTATGTTGATAATAATTCAAATCGTCGTATATATCATTCCATAACAACAAACGGGATAACATGTAAACTGGATGTTTCTTTATTTTCTTATTTATCAGTAGTATTAATAATGCTGCCTGAATTTAGTACAGTGTTTGCATAAATGTACTGAAACCTCTGATACATAGTATTTTTAGTGACGGAACAACAAATGGAACCATAATAAATATTTTTCAAACAGGACACATTTATAAAGGTGAATTTAATTATGATATAGTCATGTGTTGCTATAAATGTAATTTTGATATAGTACAAATTGAAATTAATTTTATTAGTAATAATTGAAACAAACTAGGTAATGTTTTTTAATTACATTATGAAACATAAAAAAAGCATAAGCTATTTCAATTATATGTATAGAGATAAATGGACCAACAATTACAAAGCAGGAATTATTTGTTAATCTTTCAAGATAATGCTTTGATTGAATCTGCGTAGTATTTAAATATTATTGTCCAGATTAAATTTAATATGGAAAGGGGAATGGGTGTTCAATGTTCAACTTAAATATTGATTTACTTGAAAATGCCTAATGAGTATTTATTATACGTACAATTACGTTTTAAATAAATAAATCTTCAGCTCTACTGCGAAACCTCTATAGTTCAAAAATCACATATTTTTAGTTTTAAAGTTCAGTTTGATTGAAAATGCAACTTCTTCGATGAAGAAGCTTTTTGAGAAGAAAATGTAAATCAAAAATTAGCTTCTGTGTATTTGAATTAGTCGTCAATACAAGCATTATTTCTATTCTACTTAAAATTAATACTATTCACTTTCACCTTCGATTTAGTGAAGCGATGTTTTATTATTTTCTTTGGTTTCTAATTTAACTTATAACGTAAACAAAAAAAATAATAATAATAATTCAGAAGCTAAACGCTTAAACGATCAAAATTTTATTTTATTACAGCATGAAGCAAAACATCATTTTGTAATAGAAAAAACAGTTAAAAATAAATAATAAAGATTTCTGCTTCACACACCGACAATCTATTGTCCTCTACATTCCTCCTTTTGCATAAATGATAAATTGAGAAGAGGAAACATTGATTCCTGCATAGACATATTATTTTATTTTTAGTCGCACAAAAAAAATTACAGTTTTTTTTTTAAATAATGTTTTATAGAAGATATGTCTGAAGATCCATGTATCGTGACCAGCACATCTTCAGGCAAAGCACAGGAGATTTTCTCCTTTATTGAAAAACTGCACATTTTTCTTTTTGCCATATTTTTTAGAATTGGTTTTTGAGCAAATGACCTTTCTTCCTTACATATTTCGAGACACAAAACTTTTTTGGCCTGCAAATAAATCAACTATTTTCCAATACTAAATCACAATATCAATATTAAAATTCAATAGGAAATGATATATTTTTCTAATTGAAATAACATATTATATTTTTTATAAGAATTTAATTTTGATCAACCTCAATCCCAAGAACGCATATATACATAAGTGATTATTAAAATAGTTTTAAAAACTTATTAAGGCTGTAGGAACTATTTCAGCAATAACTTCAGTCAGACTTTTTTATTACAAAAATTGTTGTTTTCTGTTACTTAAAAAAATAACTACATTTCCTTGATTGATGCAATGTCTCCTATAGGGAAAAAATATTAAAACTTTAAAGAATTTTACTTTTCGTTAATTTTTCTTTTTAAATCAATAAAGCAAAATAATTAAACACAATGTTGAGCCTTTTACAAAATGGTATACGTCGTGCTAAAAATTGATACCTACACAGGATTTTCTTTATTAGCGCCTTTGCATTTTTCATTCATTTTCGGTATTTATTACTGCTGAAGCTATTTCATGCATAATAAATACTTGCACGAATTCAGACATCTCTTGCCAACTTAAACTAATTATTTTCAAATTTATGAAAATTTTCTCAGAAAATTAATAACCTTCCGCTACATTTCATTATTTTTCCGGAAGAATTCAGTGGCCAAAATTATCACTGGCAATTTGTTCTAAGCATTCATTGTTCCCGAAAATTTCAGGAATTTGGCAGCAAGTGCACCAATAAGTTACGGTGCAACGCAAGGTTACACGGATGCCCGAAACGCCGCAAGCCAAAAACCACTTTGTGACGCATCAGAAATTTCCTTGGAACCGTGTTTTTATCAGCAAAACTAAGCATGTGGGTCATTAGTGCAATGTTAAGTAAAAATAGTAAATAGGGCGGCAAATTCGCTCGCTTCCTTCGAAGTCGCTCACGTGGATTTATGTATATCTGGCGAGATGCAATTGCGCGCACTAGCTGCTTTTAGAAGATATGGAGAGATCTAAATTATTATTTTGGCTCCGAATGAATTCGACGCAATGATGCAACACAAACGAATGATTCTAAAGACGGGTTGCAAATTCAAAAATAAATATTAGGTAGCAGACCGCATTATAAGTAAGGATAGTAGCGACCACGTGTGGATAAAATACAGGAATAAAATAATTTTTAAATCAAAATCATAGAAAGAATATAATATAAAGTTGAAATGCATTATTGTTATTCTGCACGTAATAATAATAATTATATTAAAAAAAAATTATCTTAAAAAATATGTATTTTTGGACACAATCCCAAAAGTGCTTTCTTTATAAACGAGCCATTAAGACACGCGTCATATAGTCTTTTGTAATTTAATGTATACAAAAATGTACGTATTCCTATAACGGGGAAGTCAATAAATTTGGAAGTTTTTATAATGCCAACAGTTATGCCACAATTTATAACTGGAAGCGTTGCTAAAGCAAGAATTCAAAAGATATAATGGACAATAAATATTAATAAATGTTTTATACTTTTGAGGTAGAATGTCTTTAGAATCTACGCCAAAAAAATTTTTTTACACAAAATAGAATTTATCTACACTTTTACTAACGATCGCAGCGCTTTCGGAATTTACTTAGACCTAAGTCTATCTATCGTTGAATGGAGGACTGTGGATTGGAGTTGATTTTCTTTTTCCGTTCCTTTCGGTCTTGTCCCAACATCTGTACATTCTCCCATTTGATCCCCTTGTCTTCAGTTGCCTTTTACACGTCTTCCTGCCATCTTTTTCTCGGTCGCCCTCTTCTGTTTTTCCTTCTCATTCTAGCTTCGAATACTTTATTTCGGAACTTCATTTTTTAAATGTACCTTCTCACTTAAATAAATTAAAACTCACACATACATATTATCCACATATTTTCCATTTTGAACATTTCTTGTAAATATAAGACTACATACAATTTTCTACAACAAAAACTTAGAAATTGTTAGACTGCAGATACTATTGGAGATAGAACACATTCTATTTTCCAGATAGTTTTTGATTCAAATGAAATGTTGACACAATTTACTGTGCGAATTAAATTGTTTAAGAAATTGAACCAAATCTTTTTCAAATTATAGGGCAGCGTAAAAAAGCTTTAAGATATATGGTATTTAACCTTATACCTACCATGAGAATTTTTTTGCATCGAACATATAAATTCGCATTACAAAACTGATTCATAGTAACGAATAAGCTCCATAATCCACTGTGGCAAAGTTGTTTCATGAAAGCTAAAAGGAGACGGTTATATATAAAATTTCTTAAAATTTATCGATCAATCGGCATATAATAAAAAAAAAATCAAGTGCATTGTATCTTTTACACTTGTGACTCAGTTAAATTACATCAAAATTATTTTAAAATTCAACTATGTACTTTATTGTATCTTTTACACTTGTAACTCAGTTATCAAATTGTTTTAGTTCTTAGTCTAGTTGCTCAAAATTCCATTCAGATATAGTCAGTGCTTACATTATGACTTTTCAAAACAACTTTACAAAATTGATTTATTAACGTGCCATCTGAATCTGTAAAACCTTGCCTGTACTTGCAATTGATGGCATTATTTTTAAGACAAAATACTAATCCATTGGCACTCGTCCACCAAATAAAACTCTACTATAACTAACGCGATTTCATTTACAATTATCACGATATTTTCAGCAACAGGTGCTTTCAGTACAAACATATTTTGAGACAATACGGTCTCCGAAAATTTTCTAGAAAATCTTCATCTCGTCATTAATCTCTGACAAATATAATTAGCTTGCTCTGAGGCGTGGTACATAAAGAATTATTATTGACTTCGAAATAGCATAAGTAACGTGGAAAGTATTTTGGGATTCGTGTTGGAAATTTGAAATTTTAAGTGTACCTCGGTTTCAAAACATTTTATTTTCACAGAAAAATACAGAAGCACCTTTAAAAGGTAAGTCCTCTTAAATTGAAACAAAACTACGCTTAAATCAATTTGTTTTCACAGAACCGATAATGTGAAAAAGATGGTTATTCAAACCATTTTAAAACAGAGTATTGGCTTAACAATTCACTTTTTAATATACTCGTATGTAGATAAGTTGAGTTAAGTCGTCTTACTTTGGGCCCAGAAATCTGTGTTTATGCCAAGTCCGCGAATTTTGGAGACATCCTGTACATCTCTCGTCTTCTTACTAAATATTAAGTGCCGATTCACAATGGACGTAAGCGTAAGAAATACGTAAAGATAGTAGATACATACATGTAAATTTTCGGTATGTTTGTCAACTCTTACGTCAATTAGTACTCTTGTAATTGTTAATAGTCTCGTTCCTTTTCTTCTTTTAGTACATATATAAAATTGATTGAACAGACATACTGAGAATTTACATTTATGTATCTAATGTCTTTACGTATTTCTTATGCTTACGTCCATTGTGAATCGGCACTAATTCCAAATTTTGTTTTTATTGTATTTATTTACTTGCATCCTGCATACTGCTTATTTTTGTTGTTTCTCAATTCCTAAATCGATCACACTGCCTGACTTGTAGATCTTGAATTAATTTGAAAATTTTAAAATCCTTTGTAATCTTAAAACATGTGGCGCGCCTGCGCCAATTAGACTCGGTTATTGACTATTACTGACAAGTAAACAAATAATAAATATGTACAAACAAACCCCACTTAAGATTTATGGCCGATTTAAAATAATTGTCTCGAGCTTCCGACGATCACACAGCTGGCGGTTAATCTTATCTATACTACGAGTCTGCTGGTTACCTGCTATTGTCTACGGCGGCCGACTAAGGGTTATTTCTATAACACCTTTAATTAAGGTTTACGTGATCGTCGGGCACAGGAAACTACGTCGTGATAACCTGGTTCTTTTGGTGGGGCAGCGTATAATTCTTTATAACAAGAAATTTGACACTTTAAATAAAACCCAACAATTAACTTTAATTATTTATTGAAAAAAAGAAAAAAAAATGGGAAAAACTCCTGATATCCGCCTCTGTAGGATCGGAGATCGTGAGTGAAAAACCCTTGCGTTGAAGTCAATACAAATAAACAAAATTTACGATTCTCAGAAAGTACAGTATAACTCGTTTAACAGATTTCACTTTCGAATATCGGCGCGATCTATTTTCTTTCGATTCACACCGTTGGTGGTTTAATGTCTACACAGATGTTTGTTGGAGAATGAATTAATCAGATGGTTTAGAGAACTATGTGATGCAATTGCCGCCTTCAGCGATCAATTTGCAAGTAAATCAGTAGCGATCACCTGTTTTTCAGGGGTCCCCCGTGGGAGGTGTTGGTTTAACCCTATCTCTAGCCAACCTGATTAATATGGTGCGTGTAGTGAGCCGATACTACTTCTACTACGTCACCTGAGCGTTAATGAATTGCTTTTGAGGGCGGTGCTTTACCCACTTGCCTGCTTTTTGAGGACCCTCTGCATATTAGCTAATTAATTTAAGCGCAAGGAATTAGTTGATTGTGTTTGCACTCCACTATGGGTGGTTTTGGCTTGCAGTCCCTAGGCGATCGTTTCTAATTAACCGACAAATCTCTCGGCAAAGACCACAGTTTGACCCTCCCCCATACACAGGGTGTGAAAGAAACTTTGTTAAGAAAATGGCTAGGAATGTAGTTCAAATTGTTTGGTTTCCAATTTGCCTGAGAGAATCCCCAAGGATAGAATGATTTCTAAAAGTACACCGTATTGAAAGCCCAGGTAGATGTGAGAAATAAGTAATTGCTGTTGGTTGATTAAATTACAGAATTTGTCTACTAATTAAGAAACACTGACCCATTAATTTTTTTAAGATGAAAGTCACTAGTGAGTTTTAATACTCGCTGTAAAGTAACTAAAAATAGTTGATTAAATTTATCTCAATGTAATGGTACTATGAAACGTACTGACTCGTTAGTCTAATTAATGCAAACCAAATTATCTCTGCGCAGTTATTACCACCAAAGGTGCGCTGAAGGAAATAAATAAATGTCAAATACCTAAGGCGTATAGTCCGTGTACCACCGCCGCACTGTCCACTTTGATTTAAGAACACTCGCGTCGCGACGTCTACGTGGTTAATTTAATTGCCTTTCTTGACACACTGTATTTAAACCGGACCGAAATAAATGATTTAACAAAAAATGAATAAAGACTACAAGCGCCTAAGGAAAAACACAATTAAGTCAAATTAGCATTAACTCAACCGTTCTCGCTAGAGCTTCAATGCTATCTGTCGTTCCTTCGCGTTCCCGATTCACACGAAAACAATTAAAAACCCACCCCCTCGGACTTGCAGCAAAATTCTCAAGTCTCTTCGGCCAATGATAACCGTTGATTTGAATTCTAGCACACGCCCTTGACTGCATTTTTCTCGCAAACAAGTATAAATTATGAACTCCAAACTGTCATACGGAATGCGTCTGTCTCACGATGTCTGCAATTTGTTTCCTCGCTAACTATGTTTCAAGGACCTTCAACTCGAGCGTAATTCGATCTGACTTTTCCGTTACTGTACATGTTACCGTGCGCGAGAATTTTTGTGCAGAAATTCGAAACACAACGATAAGGCTACTTCACATGACAGATTTACTGCTCTCTGTGTGGTCTATCATTAACCGAAGGCACTGCAAGGCACATAGCTGCTTATCGCTTGAGAAAAAAAATACCCAGAATACGGACATGTGGTCGTTATTGAAATAGAACATGCAAACATCGCATTTGTTATGAAAACAAATTTAGCGAACGTTTCAAACAACATAATAATCTCAACCGTGAATGATACCGGCTTTCATTTTCACAACTGAAAACATCTCTTGGTCATTCTCCATACTCAACTGGTCTGTCTCACGATGTCTGCAATTTGTTTCCTCGCTAACTACGTTTCAAGGACCTTCAACTCGAGCGTAATTCGATCTGACTTTTCCGTTACTGTACATGTTACCGTGCTTTTAGCGCGAGAATTTTTGTGCAGAAATTCGAAACACAACGATAAGGCTACTTCACATGGCAGATTTACGGCTCTCTGTGTGGTCTATCATTAACCGAAGGGACTGCAAGTCGCATAGCTACTTATCGCTTGAGAAAAAGAAATACCCAGAATACGGACATGTGGTCGTTATTGACATAGAACATGCAAACATCGCATTTGTTATGAAAACAAATTTAGCGAACGTTTCAAACAACATAATAATCTCAACCGTGAATGATACCGGCTTTCATTTTCACAACTGAAAACATCTCTTGGTCATTCTCCATACTCAACTGGTCTTATCATCGCTCGTCCTTCTGCAGCAGTAAGTAAGTAAATAGAGCAACATTAAGCAATCACACTCTATAAAGTAGCAGTAATAAAAACAGCAGTAACGATCCTCAAGAAGCTCCTCTGTAACGAAGAACGAAGCATCGTCCTGATAAGAAAAAGTTGTGGTTTGAACATTTTTGTTCTCCTTCATCAAGTGCACATTTTCAGATTATTCAGATAATTTTATAAAAAATAAGAAAGACATTTATCTGACCATTACTTTGGATAATATTTGATATTGTGGAATTCAATTTTCTTTTGATTTTTCAGTTTTTTAAATTCTTTCGTACGTAACCATAGCTGTAATTTTATTAATTTATGTAAAGTAAAAACTTAAAACTGATGCTCGGGAAGTCCAGGTAAAGGAAGGGGATTATTTTGGACGATATAAATTAGCTGACCTAGTTTATTGTAAATTACAGAAACATATTGTACCAAATGTTATTTTTTAAGCACAGAATGGGCGAGCCAAGTTAATAAAGCACCAGATGCCAGGATTCCGCTCCTAAAGTTAAAGAGATATAGAAACAAATATGTTACATCCTACTACGTGCAAACTCACCATAAAATCGCCCTCGCAGCGGGCGAATGCTTTACGAGGCTGTACTGTTTAATTTGGAAGTCTGTGTGTGATTTGAACTTTTGCAATATTCTTCTGGCACTGAAAGAGATCATCACCGATAAATTTCGAGTTCTTTTTGTATTATGCACTCAAAGCAATTCAGATATACAGTGACAACTGTTTATGTTATTTTTGGGGTAGGTTAGTTATGCCAAACAATAATGCAATCCAAACACGAATTTGTTGTTGCATTCAAAGAATTTACGAACTTGCAAATGTTCTCTTTCAGAAAAAGACGTCTGTTATTTTTAAGTTAAACTAAATACTAGATGAATATTTTTTCTTAACTTCTGGCAAAGGACAGTTTACTACGACCACTTTGTAAGTGAACATTTTATCGAAAAAAAAAAAAAATTGGCAACACACATGTTCCAATAAATATTATTTCATTCAATATTAGAAATTTTTATTTCGTTTCACTCGACAATTATAAACAACATAAAATTTAAGTGATTTTTTTTTCTGGCCGCACGTAAACGTGATTCATTTTCTCATTTATTAAAAACCGTATTTGAGATTTCATCGAGGGAAATTAATTCAATTTTATTATTGACTCGGTTCTCCGCACGCTTTTTTTATGATTTCCGCGATTACATCGAGCGAGCGCAAATCGAACCCAATACGCTTTCAGACACAATCAAAATCCGCCCGATTTCTTGCTTGATGTATTTACTTTTGGAACTAATGGACATGTTTTATTATTAACAGACGCGATCAAAGACCATTTAGTTAAATAAACTATTACACACATTTCCTGGTAGCTTAAAAATAATCCTGTGCGAACGGCAACACGCCATTGGTACAATCAAACGACGGATGATGTGCGAAGAGCATCATAAAAATACATTTTTGAAATTTAATATCCAATAGAAACGTGAATGGAAAATTAAATCAATAATAAAAATTACTACTAATACAATTTTTGAATAAGTATAAATATAAATAACCTATTACGTGAATGCATTCAAGAAAAATATATGGTCTCATCTCAACTGTATATTAGGAATGTAAATACATATAATTAACAAATTTATTTATTTGAATGAAAAATATTAAATACTAATCCAAAAATAGCTTGTTCGAGTTAAATGATTTTTTTTAAATATAAAAATGTAGTTTTCATCAAAAAACCAAATAAATCGTCGACAAAAGATGATTCGGTCAACATTTATTTTAATTTGTTCAATCTGTTTAAAAATTCTTTCAGTTTTAATTTAAGACTTATCCCAGTATTTTAAGTGTGTTTGACACGGTAACATATTTGTTATAACTTTGTGGATAGATTTGTTACAATTTGTGATAAAAAATAGAATATATTCTATTTTTAATCACACATTTGCTAGTATCTGTCATTTTTTGTATTACATGGTCACATCTCTATTATAGTTATCCTTTAAGTTAGGTTTGTTACAACAACAGTTCTTGACTTGTGTGAAACCGTCAAAAGCTTGCACTCATCAAAGTTATAGGTACATACACTTGATGGAGCTGTTAACATCGATTATTATTTTGGTGAGCAACTGATTCTGACTCTTCCAAACCTGTTAAAAACTGATGTTGGAATATACCTACTATTTTAATTTAAACATGCTACAACATATGTTAAGCAACGTCTTATTTGATATGTCAATTGTATCAAAGAAGCAAAGAGACACTTTTCACATTTCTTAGCAGTTTGAAACTGAAAGAATTTTGAACTCTCGTTAGAAAAATAGTGGAATTATAAATAATAATAGTTGAAAAAATATAAAAATGTTTGATTAGGGCTCGAAGCTTCATCCAAAGGAGTTTCTTAATTTAGCGTTTTCAAAAAGAAAACAATTATGTAGCCAAAAAATCTATTTATCAAAATACACTCTGCTGTTGTAGGCCAGCGTTTATGAAACGATGAATAATATTCTGTTAACGAATTCTTTACGCAACAGTCAATATGAACAATAATAATTTTACTGCCAGTCACGCATACTAACTACAAACGCTTTAACGACGTTTTTATGCCGGATATAAATTGAGTGCACAATTAAAAACAGCCATAGAAAAGTCGCAAAAGTGTAGTTTAGTTCACCGGGCGGGAACCGTGAATAATAATAGACTTTATGATGCTCTGCCGTTTAAAAATAGTCCCCCCAAGTCCGGACCATCTTGTAAGTACGTGTGAGTAAGATCATTAACGATTTATGACATGATAGAGCGGGATAATTAATTAAGAAACAGGTGCTATCAAGTGCACTTTGTAATTAAGAAAATTTTCTGGTCCAAGGGTCCCTCGAAATATATAACCTTAACTGAAATTACTCTTTCGGTAGATTGAGGTTTTGTATTTATTATTATTATTTTTAATCTGTGAAACAATTGCACTTACCTCATCGAGTTATCTACAGCTACGATTGCTCTACGCCCTCCAGATGAATATGGTTTGATTTCTACAAAGCCATATGTACTTAACAAATGTGTTATCTGAAATTAAAAAAGAAATTGGCTACTTTATTACATTTGAGAAAAATTGTGGTCTTAAACTAAGTAATTTTTGCTACTTGTATGGTATTTCAAATGATTGCGTTAGGTACATTGTACAATCACTCACAATCAAGGATTCTCTTTGTTGTGGAATGATTTCAAAAGATAGATACAAAATTAACTCAGTTCTGTTTGCTTTTCGTGTTTGATTGTTTGCGAAGAGAACCTAAAAATACGTGTCTTCTAAAATCGCGCTGATATTTTCCTGGCCTTTCCAAAAAGAAAATAACCGGTGATGAATACTTTATTATTTTTGGACTATTAATAAGATTGGCGGAAGCGCAAGAAAAATCCACACCGTCTTTCTCAGTTAACACAATAGTCATTTAATGCACTGGTCCGGGCGTTCTTGCACGAACACATTTATTGATCACGCGTAAAGCACACTATTTTTAAAAGGTTTACGAATTTTTGGAATACCTCCCACTTGATTGCCCATCTTAATTGTACTATTTCATTACGTCAAAACAGACAGTACGCACAACGAAAATACGACGCAAATTTTCCGGTTATATAATCGCTGAGATTTTCTACAAATACCAATATCTTTTTAGAGTCATAAACCGCACAAAAGCAATTTTAGTAAATTGTTCGACATATGATGGAAGTCATATCGAAATTCTTTAGAATTATTTCTTTTTCACCTGGTTATAGCAGTCTCAACCACAGTCTCAACCCCTTGAATGGACTGAAAATGCATCCCTTCATTTCAATAAAAAGGAATTCGAAGGTCAAATCAGACGAATATGAAAGCAATTCTCTTCACCGTCGACTCGAGAGGTTTTATGAACGATATGTGGATGCTGCTCTAGAATGGCCGACATTGAAGTTTTTCTAAAATGCCTTGTTTTTATTTTAGTAATTTTTAAAGAGACCTTTTAGTAAATTATAGTACAACTTTGCGTTAATTGTAATCCTTCTTGAAAGGTAATCTAGGAGAATGACAAGGTAATTGGACGCCCAATCTCAAGATGATTCATTCTTTGGAATGAACTATGCTTTCGGGAAGAAACCCATATATCCACATTTCGTCCATACCAGCTTATGGCCGATTTCTTCACCATGTTTAACTTAAGGTTAATTTATCTAACAGTTGGAATGTGACGTAGACTTGGCCGTACACATAATAAGTGTCACATTCTAACTGACAGATAAATTTAACCTCAAGATAAGGCGATGAAGAAATTGGGCATTACTCATACCTTTCCTGGATGTCGAAAAGTTCACAAACTTTGACCAATGTCTACTTTGTCTAAATAAAAGAGAAGCTAGTGAGCAGAAACCTTACTGACAAATTTTTACATAGAATATCATAAACCCTTCGTGATCTAACATCTGAAGCCGTTGCAGTTTATTGAATAATCATTCGTCTACCTTTCATTACCAACATTTCAATGTAGCAAGACTTATGTTGTTAAACTGTTCCAAATTCTTGCCATTAAGGCCTAGTTGTACAATTCCAGCTTAACTTTAAACCAAAGGTTAAACTCTTAACAACGACTGTTGAGATAATCGTTGGTAAGGGTTTAAGCTTCAGCTTAAATTTAAATTGGCATTGTATAACTGGGCCTTAATGGCCAACCCAACGGTGCACTATGTATTTGACTAAAGAAACTCATGAAATGCAACTACTTTTGATGTTTAGTACCTAAATTATCCGTTTTTTTTTCTTATAAATTCAATACCGCGCAATGACTAAATTTTGAGCAAAAGAAGAGTTGACATTACACCAAATAAAACAACGGTTAAATGCAGTACAGAGCGATTTGTTCCCTTCATATCGTTAAGGAACGGGAACAGAAGCCGGACCAACAAACATCATTGAAGATTTAAGGACGGGAACAGAAGCCGGAACAACAAACATCATTGAAGATTTAAGGAACGGGAACAGAAGCCTGACCAATAAACATCATTGAAGATTTAGTGTTTTCTGATTATCGTAAAAAGTGAGGGAATTTTTAGCAAAAATAAACATCTCGAAAACAAGCGTTCTTCGCGTTCTGTATGATAATTTAGGAACAAATACGGGCAGTACCAGGTGAATGCCAAAACTTCTATCTGCACATTCGTTTTTGGATTTCTGTGAAACAAACCCAAAGGAAGTTCAGTGTGATTGGAGACGAAACAATGGTCCTTTGTTATGAAGAGAGTGGATGGACTAGATGTGTCCGGATGAAAAACGTCCAACAAAAGCAAAAAGTTATACAAAGCAAATAGTTATAGAGGTTTTTAGAAATCGTAGAATTCTGAAAAACACCCTGTAGCTTCTAAGCGGTACAAGATATCAAGATGTGGTCTTCACCATTAATTTTGTCTTAAAAATCGAGCTCCAGACGCCGAGGTCAGTTTTTGTCTACTTCTTCTAAAAACAGGTATTTCCTATTGAAAGAGTCAAATTTGGCCCGCCCTGTACAATATGTTTCAAAATGATTTTCTTCTAGTTACCTGTGACTGTAAAAGACTGTAAAATAGAAAATGCCACGAAAATACGGACACTAGTTACGTAACCTCAAAATACACTTCATAAGTGTTTAAATGAAAATGCAGACAACGAGGACAATTCAAGAATAAAGCCGATTCAACTAGCCTCTTTTTTAAGCTCCGAGTTTCTCACGTTTCTATTTAAGTTAAAAAAAGGCGATTTCTGAGAAAAACCGTCGTATTATGACCCTGAAGGGCCGTTTATTACAAATTTTACAGCTAGGCCAGGCAATTCTTCACTCTTCAATGCGACTGAAAAGGTATATGATAAACGCATTGTATATTCACCAAATAGTCTACCAAGAACTGAAAAAAAAATGTTGAAGACTTTGTGACAGGTAAATACAAGTGATCCTGTAGAGATAATGCGCAATTAAAAATGAATAAAATTCTTTAAAAAATGTCGGTAGTATAAAAAACCCAATTGATGATGTCCAATTTGGTACGCAAAAACAACCATAAAAAAACTGTTTAGGAGCATTTATTACTCGTCGCAGAAATCGAACTTGACCGATGGTCGAACTTGTCTTATCGCAAGAAATACATTAAAAAATAATTAGTAATATGGAGGATGAAATTAGATGCTGCAAAGGAAAACATTGTCGGGTCTAACAGCTGATTGTTCGTGGACCGAATTTAACCAAACTGCATCAAACACAAATGAAGATTGCGAAGTAATGCCAGACATATTTCCTTCCGACTTTGACCGAACGCATTGCGACTTGCAGTAAAAACTTAAGATGTGTAACGGCCTTTACACGATAATGAATCAGTTCACTAAGCGAACTGCCAAATATGATTGTGAATTTCCAATGTAATCAACCACCCCCCGTACAACATTTTGATGAGATTCCTAATGGCTACCATTTTTCTCATTTAGAAAAGAAACTTTAAATATGACGTTTTAATAGTGATACTGAGAGTTTTCCTACTATTCTTAAAGTGTCTTTAAATTAAAGTCTCCTTCAGTTCTATTTTGAAAAGGCCCTAAATTTTAATTATGGACTTTAAGCCAAAGTTTAGGTCTATAATAACAATAGTTGAAATAATCGTTGGTTTAGGTTTAACAAACCTTCAGCTTAAATTAAATCGAGATTGTAAAACTGGCCACTAGTAAGGCCAAATGGTAAGATAACCGGATACCGGATATCCGGCGTATATCTAGGCCGGATAGCCGGATATCTGGCCAAATTTTTCAACTTATACAAAGAGAACAATTTAGAAACAGTTAGACTACGGTCACACAATTTTTGATTTTTACACTGGCATTTTTTATTTTTTATAATCTCCTTTTTTCATATGTAGCTACTGTAGCAGAACCCTTATAAGCCTTTAATATGACATATACAAATTCCAATCTAATTAAATTTCTTTGCTTTTTTGGAAAGGCATCAACGAAATTCTCTAAATCGGCCAATAATTTTGCTATATTAATTTTGATTGGTAACCTAAAGATAATAAACTTTTAATTTCTAATGTTAGTCTACATTAGTTAAATTCACAAACCATTTTTCATTACTGTTAAGAAGTTTTATTTCATTTTGTACTTCCAAATTATTAAGATTCTTAATGTTACTAGATTTGATATGATTAAAAGATTTTTTAAAAGGATTTTCTAGTCATGTTGAAAATTCATTAATATGTTGTGGTATTAAATTTGAAAGTTTTTCTTGATATGAAATAATGTTTTTTTCTAAAATGTCAGTTTCATGGTTTGTGATTTTCATTTCAAAACTAAGTGTTCTATTTCCCAACCTTTTGCTAAAATTAAAGATTCCGTTTCTGATTCTTTGATGATCAGTAAACAAAAATGAATCCAAATCATTTATGTGATAATTTGTTTTTAGTTTTTTGCCAAAAAATAATTAAATAATACATAAAAATTAAATTTAATTTCTTAAAACATTCAGAATAACGATAGTAATTCAAATAATGTTAATTTTACGAAAAATCTGTCACAATAAATCTGCAAGTATATTCATTTCGTAAACCTTGAAATTATAAAAAAAATTGATTGTCACACAAATTAAGGAAGAATTATCTTCGAAACGAGACAGATGAAAAGATTGGTAAGTTTAACTTATCTAAAATTATTTTGTATGTATACTAATAGAGCAATATTTTTTTTTTATTATTTAATTGTAATTTAAAATTGTAACCAATATTTAATAGTGCTCTCATAAAGCTATTAAATATTAGCGAAAGCTCAGCAAACCAAAGAAGGTTTACCACTAATTTTTGAATCGAAACCCTGTTAACTTAAACTATAAATTTTATTTTTATTTAATAATAAAAAATTGAAATAAAACATCTGATTTATTAGTGAACCTTAATTTTTCCATGATCATACCCCACGTTAAATATCCGGCGTGGCCGGATATTAATAGCCAGTATCCGGTATCCGGCCGAATAGCAAAAATATAGCCGGATAACCGGATATCCGCTGCATCTCTAGTTTAAATTATTTGAAATGGGCATTTCATTATAATTTAACTTCCAACGAAATGATGTTTGGCAAGAACCCGTCACCAAGATTATTTTTCCTAATTCCCATTCACATAATGAACTATAATAATTATTCATGACGGATTGTTTATTGACTTTATTGGTGCTGCCTGAGAATTATTACATTGAAAACTACTTAATGCCCGTACCTCCCGAAATTTATGCTCGCCAAAATACGTCGCCTGCTAAAAGCGTAAAGAATTCGCTATGTTCCCTTCATAAATATTTATGCCGAACAACGTAACACGCTTATTGTTTTCGCCCGGCAGCGAGAATTGTTTACTTTAAGTAGATAATAAAATGGAATATAAAAATACCGCTTATTATAAAACACCTGTATGTTGCTGGACGTTTGTTATACGTATGTACAGCGGGTTAGTAAAGAAGTCTGTTAACGCAGGAGTAAAATATCTTCGTAAGTTAGCACTTGAGTAAATAGATAATAATTAATTATATTAACATGTCCCTACACTTGCATGTAAGATAATTATTTAAAAAAGTTGGGATCATAAATCTAATACTCCGGAATTTCCCTGCTACGGGAAATAAATAAATTATTAATTTTAATAAAGTGGGCCTATTTTCAACTTTCTATTTTAAACGAACAAAATCTACCTACTTAATTTCTTTCAATATAACAGGTGTACTTTAAGTTATAAATCTAAAAACTGAGTTTTAAATACACAGCATTGGACATAAAAAATCGGACTGTAAAAAACTGAACTTCAATTTCTAAGCAAAAGAAATAGAATAATGAAATCACAGTCAAAAATTTAAATAGCTTGGTTTCAGTTCGAAGTCGACAAATAATAAAAGTTGTCACAATGTTATTATCTGAGAAAATAAGTAAATTTAAATTCGTTTCGTAATTATTGCAATTATGTGCATTTCAAAATTATGCGGGATCAGCACCCACTGACAATTAGTAGGACAGCCGCGTTACACATGCTCGCATTCCACTTACGTAGAAATGCAAGCTGTGCGGAATGTAAGCGTGTTGTTTACATGTGCCAATTAAGATTGAGGCAATTATAACGTATTAAGAAAACAAGTTTGGCAAGGGTTAATTGATGCTGACACCTTTAGAACTTTGTACTTTGGACCGAACCCCAGCCACCAGAACGAAAGAACCAATTGTGACGTAGATTTAAAAAATGTATAAAAGATAAGAGACCGACCCGCAGGTATGAGTTAAGAGAAGTTAAGGTAATAGTTAAGGTATGAGTGAAGGTAATGAATTGATTAATGAATTAATTAGTAGTGATAGTCAGTTAAGAGAAGTTAAGTATGATGACATGCTCGTAATCTCATTCTCGTAATTTTAATCCATAAATTTAATTAATTATTTTTATTTAACGCGACACAAAGATTAATTAAAATTAATTTCAGTACATAACTTTTCAACAGAAAATAAACTATGTACATCGGATTCGGAGTCGGCGGCTTTTTAAATAAATTATATCGGAATCGAAATGGTAAAATGTACTATGTATTTTCCCAGAAATCTATTTCTATTATACACTGTGTTTCCTAAAAAATGTTTCATCCCGCAGCGACGTTATTTATGATCCGACTTTAATGAATAAAAAAATTAAACAAATGGCTTTAGATGTACTTTAAAATGGTTCTAATTTCGATTTTTTCTAATGTTATCTTCAATATCTATCGATAGTCAACTTTTTTTTTTAAATGGTTGCCCATATTTTTTTAGCTTTAATCTAGTAGAACATTTTTTTCTAAATCGGATAAAGTATTCAAAATTATTATTTGGTGCGCAGTTAATTGGAAAAATTATTAAAATTATTATTAACATAATGAATGAAATTTTCAAGTCAGCCGTGGAAATTCATAACAATGCAATGCACTAAACGACAAATGTCATTCAACCATCATTTTGAAAATATTTGTAGTTTTAATTGTTTAGGAGATCAATTAATTGGGCCAGTTGTCATAAATGGTACGTACTCTTAGGGGTGGATTGCATAAAAGATTTAAGCCAGGATTAAATTTAAGTCTAAGTTAGAAGTTGACACTCACAATGACGTATAGCATATCGTGTGTCATATTCTAACGTGGGTTTAAATTTAATCCTGGTTTAAAACTTTTATGCAACCCAGCCTTAATCAAGAAAAATATCACCAACTGTTATCGATAGACATCCAAATTTTTTGGACGAATTACCTTTAGCAGAACTAAATAGAGTTTTTTTCCAACAAGATGGACCCGCTCCTCATAATGCAAGAAGAATTGTCCATTGGTTAAATAACAAATTCGGTGCAAGATGGATAGTGTAACGTTTTAAGGGTTCTATTAATTTATATTTTAAAACAAAACACGAAATAGTTAATAAACTACATAATTTATTTAAAAGCAAACTAATTAACACTAAATTATTTACAAGCTTATACCTAATTTTTTTTAACAGCCGAGCGAGTCTTCGCGAACTTTAATGCCGAACTGTCCAACGCTGAATCCTTGCCGAACTGTCGCCCACTCCCGGCCGCGTGCATTTTATAAGCCGAAGCTGTTGTTCTCGTATTTTCTGGAGCGCGACAGACTGTCTGGTCTAATTTATTCCGCCGCCGAAATTCTCTAGGCTGTCGCCTAAGGCGCGTCGGCTAGACGGCTGTGACGCTAGAGACAGTCTGACGCCGGCTGGTGTCGACGAATCATTACAATAGGAACGGATGGGCCAATTCGATGGCCTGCCCGTTCTCCGGATCTTATACCGCTCGATTTTTAGATGTGGGGTTATCTCAAAGATCGCGTGTACATAACAAGCCCGGAAAACGACTTGATTTTAAGACAGAGGATCGTTGATACTTGTCGCGAAATACCTGCTAATTTACTATTGGCGTGATTAGAAGGTGCCAGTTGTGTGTTGAGCAAAGTGTTGAAGGTCAATTCGAGCAATATTGTAAATTTTTATGATTTTGTCTGATACGTTTAATGTTTGTTGATTGTTTATTATTATTATTTTAAATCTATTAAACTGTCATCAAAAATCATGCTTATAATAATTTTATTAATTTTTCCAATTAATTACGCACCAAATAATAATTTTGAATGCTTTATCCGATGTAGAAAAAAATGCTCTACTAGATTAAAGCTAAAAAAATATGGGCAGCCATTTGAAAAAAAAAAGTTGACTATCGATAGATATTGAAGATAACATTAGAAAAAATCGAAATTAGAGCCATTTTAAAATACATCTAAAGCCATTTGTTTTATTTTTTTATTCATTAAAATCGCATCATAAATAACGTCGCTGCGGGATGGAACATTTTTCAGGAAACACCCGGTATACAGTGCCTTTCATAAAGTCCGTAACATATGGAAATTTATAATATTGCAAAACCAAAATATATTTATTACGCTGAGAAGCATGTTTTTGTACAACAAAAGCATCTTTACTGATTTATCTTCTTATGAAACAAAAAATAAACGGGAACGAATTTTACTTACTTATTAAAAGCGTAATGTAAAAAAAACTTTTGTTCAGTTTTTTGAAATGAAATTTCTCTTTTCTGTAAAAAGCATTGTAGTTAAAGCAAAAATTAATATTGGTTGTGTTTTCCTTAATAAATGCAATGCAAAGAATGAGACTGTATTTGCTTGTCAAGGATTTTTGAAACCACATAAAAAACCACATAAGAAATAAGAAAAAATTCCAAAAACGAAGTCATAATTTTATATAATATTATCTATAGACACTGTAGGTTTCTCTTACACTTAATTTTATCTTATTATATCAATTCTACAAGGAAAAGTTTAATAGTTTTCGAACTAGTGCAATTTTTCGTTTTCGAGAATTTCGATTTTACGAGTTTCCCGCCAAATTTGATCAACTAATGGCCGATTTCTTCACTGTGTTTATACTAAGCTTAATTTATCTGTCAGTTGGAATGTGACGTGCAGTTGGCTGTACATAACCTATGTGTCACAATCTAACTGACAGATAAATAAACCTTAGGATAAACCCGGTGAAGAAATCGGCCGTAAATATGGTTATGTTGTCTTTTGTTTTGATTGATGCACTAAGTGATAGGTACCAGCCAGTAATATTTTTTCACAAAAGTCAATAAAAAAAAATTTCCCCATATGGTACAAATTTTTTGAATGGCACTGTAGATAAACTTTTGAATAACAGTATATTATTCAACGACCGAGTAATGATGGCTATTAATCACGAGAATGAAAGTTTGCAACACAAGCGAAGCGAGTATTGCAATTCATTTGAGTAATTAATAATCATTATTCGGGAGTTGAATACTATACTTTTTCCACGACTATTGGCGTTTTTCACCTCCGCTAGATGTCGCTGTATATGACCACTTCGCCGCCTTTTTTGTGTTAAAAAAGTAGGGATACATAGTTTTTTGCGATTTTTACACTGCGGTACGGAACACATCACAATTTATACCATTTTATACCAAGCAGTAAGCGTAAATAAAACACTTTTTCACTGATTTGACTCCCTTCTTAACAGCTCGCAGCTACAATTGTCACGACACACGTGTTTTTCATGACCATCTCGCAGTTTTAAATATTTTTTGCAGCACGCGGTCGAAAACAAATCTGACGTTTATAGACAGTGCAGTAGAAGGGAACCTATTTCATTGTTTTCATTGGTGATTGCTATGATACTATTACTCAACGGGCCATTGAGTAATGAACCTCATTACTCAATGAAAAAGTGTTGAGTAATGACAATATTATTAAATAGTTGTGGAAAAAAGTAGTTTGTGCATTCATCAAATGTCACTACTATTCATTTTTTGACCGATCGGATTAACCCGAGTTAAGAATACAACATGACCTCCGACTGCAAGTGGTAAAACTGTTTCACAAAAGATAAAAGGAGATAGCTATGTTCTTAAATTTATCAATCGATCAGCATGTATGTAATAAAAAAAATTAACGATTATTTCAACAATTGCTATTCAGTCTAAGCTTTGGCTTATAGTTAAACTAGAATTATATAACTGGATCTTAATATGTAATCAAATTTAAAAGCTATAAGTTACAAGATAAGATATCCGTTACAATGATGTCAATACGGATACGGAATCGGATACAATAATAATAATATTTTATTGATCTTTCGATGCAGACATATCATGAACAAGGGTGAGTGTACAGAACAAAATCCCAGAAACAAAATCATAGTATAAAAATAAAATAAAATAATCTATATATTTAATATAACAACGTAAATTACTTATTTTAACATGATAACTAAACAGCTAAATAACAGTTTTGGTTTCATTAAAAGGTCTTGAAAGAAAAAAAATTGAAGAATCACTATCATATAATCCTAAATTCATAATATTGTTTTTAACCTTAAATGCGAGGTGTCTTAACAGGTTAATACTATTCTTTCGTAGAAAAGGACCTAATTTTCATAGCTGTTTTCTTGAAATTATACATTTTTTGTACACACGTTTTTGAGCAATTTTTCAAAATCTCCAGTGCATCGTTATCCACGTTATTATTGAAAAAGTTTCCTCTTCTTAATACATTATAGATTGGGCAAATTAAAAGTATATGATTTAGATCTTCAGAAAGTTGTAAATTACAGAGAGAGCAAAGAGAATTCTGATGTATTTTGTACAAAATATTATTTACAGAGAGGACTAATTAACAGTAAGTTACTGGGCACCCTTAGATTTGCAAAAAATCTCTTGACATTGAATGGAGTATCAAAATCGAGGTAACGAGCGTCTAAATAAAAACCTGGTCAAGTAGGTTGTGATCGAGAATTTATCCATTGCATTTACATAGCAGAATTACTAAATATACCCTACTTGACCAGGTTTTTATTTAGACACGAGTTATAATGCTTTGCTAAGGAATGGGTCACCCTGAATTACATGTTTGGAATGAGGGAAAAAGTGCTTAGCAGGATACTATCCCAGTCCCCGCCGTTACTATTTCTGAGAAACGTTTGTAAAATATAAAATATAAAATAAGTTTTTTGCGATGTGATATTTTTTATCTGGGAGAACCAATTATATTTCATGCTGTTTAATTGTGAACTATCCAATTCCATTAATCTTTTTAGAACTTTTTTGGGTATCTATCATCGCTCATGGCTATAATTTTTTTAATGTAAAATAGGGAATATTTCATGCAGTAATATGAGACCGGTGGAATGTTAGTTTCTGATCTAATGATATAACCGGGGGTCGATCTTTGGAGGTATAGAATGTTTTTCAAGCATTTATCTTGGGGTGTTTCTATTTATTTCATTTTGACTTGGGACCCATACTTTGATTCCGTATGTATAGGTTGGTAACAAAACTGTATTATATACATGATTTGAGAACTGAGTTCCATTGTTTTGAGGAGTTTATTAACTTTACATCTGAACCCGTAGCTAATCGAGTTTTTTGAGCTCGGTCGTCTGCAGCTTCAGTGAATAGGCCGTTTTATTCTCCCAGGTAGGCATAAGAGTCTACTAATTCAATAATAGAATTCTTGTAATGAAAGTTACTTCTTGCGTTCGTTTTAAAACTTTTCCTGAACATATTGATCTTTGTCTTATTTGCGTTAATTCTAGGCCTATGGAATCACAGAAGATTTCCAAAGTGTTTACAATCTTTTGGACCCCTATTGGTGAGTCGGCAAAAAATACCAAATCATCAGCGTACATTAAAGTCAGCAGAGAACAATGTGCATCCATGGGGACATCCCTGACACCCTTGAAAAAACGTTTCTATATTTCCTATTAGCAGTGAAAATAATAAAGGGCTTAAGGGGTCCCCCTGGAGAACACCCGTTGTTATTTTAACTGGGGATGCATTGGTATCAGTATACAACTCAGCATTCTCGTAAAGCGATTTTATTGTTCTTATTAATTTACCACTTAGTCCTGCTTGATAGAGTTTTTCCCAGAGATGTGCATGAATAACAGAGTCAAATGCCTTTTTAAAATCTACAGAAATTCAGAAAATTTTTCGCTTTGGTAGTCTGATTTATCGGAATCGGATACGAAAAAGTACAGGAGCATCCGTAATTTCGGAATCGGATTCGGAGTTCGCATCCTATGTTAAAATTATGTACCTAAATTTGGATGACGCCATGACAAAAATGACCTAATATAATACTTCTTTCATCAATTTTTAATTATTGTTCTACACGGCAACAAACGTTTTTGCTGACTGTTGCTCGCCAATAATTTAATTCACAGGTAAGGTAAGGGATCTGTAGAAAGGGAAGAACCACAAAATAACTACAAAAAAAATCGCAGCAAAGTGGTACATATGAGTTAAGTCTAATAACAAGTCTAAAAGTACGATTTTTATTTTAAAATACTCATTTAAAATTGGATAATTTTTAAGTTATGCTTAGCTTTGCTGACTAGCTGTTAGGCTCATGTTAACGTTTATTTAAAAAAGAAAGGGTTTCTATGGTGAAAACCTTGTAATAATGTCAAAGAGCTTCAGAATTGAATATAGTACATGTTAGCTGCTTATATTCGACTTTGAGAGAGGACACCTGGTATATTGCTAAAATATAATATAACTTTTGATCTTAAATATCGATCGCAAAACCTCACTTTTAACGAACATTTCAAGTAGCGACATCTTTTGATCGCTTTTTGACCTGACATTGCAGTAGGATTGACAAATTGAAGCTAGTTCGCAACATAATAAGTCATCCCATGCAAGGCGGCCATACTTGCTGTCAAAGTATAATGAGAATTTTAAAAAAGTTTTGGCAAATCGGTTTCGATTACAGCGGATTCCCCGAGCAGGCTCTGTACAGCTGTTTCAGGCCTAGTTGGACCTTCGTCAGCAGAACCATAGCTCGAGAACGCCACTGCAAACCAAACCGACTTGTCCAGGTTATTCGCCAATGCGATGTGAAAGTAATGAACATTTCAAGTAGCGACATCTTTTGATCGCTTTTTGACCTGACATTGCAGTAGGATTGATAAATTGATGCTAGTTCGCCACATAATAAGTCATCCCATGCAAGGCGGCCATGCTTGCTGTCAAAGTATTTGTCAATCCTACTGCAGGTCAAAAAGCGATCAAAAGATGTCGCTACTTGAAATGTTCATTACTTTCACATCGCATTGGCGAATAACCTGGACAAGTCGGTTTGGTTTGCAGTGGAGTTCTCGAACTACGGTTCTGCTGACGAAGGCCCAACTAGGCCTGAAACAGCTGTACAGAGCCTGCTTGAGGAATCCGCTGTAATCGAAACCGATTTGCACAAAACTTTCTTACTTTTAACATTCAAAATGAACTCTTTTCTCCAATTTTTTGAAAATTAAACCAAATGAATATAACCACTTCTGTCATGGCACGTTCAATTAGTTATTTCTTTTAAGCTTAAGCCAAAAAACTTACATGAGATATATCAATGGGTTTCTTCTTAAGGGACTCGACAATTAAACAAGGTGGTCTTCGAGACACAGGGTCTTCTCCATCCAACTGCTGCAAATGTTCAAAACGTAACAATTAATAAAACATTCAAATATTCAGTTTCATTGAAATAAACAACTTACAATATGTGAAACAGAGCAACGAATGAGATTTACTGAATTCTTACATCGATCTACAGAAGCGAAGAGCTCACTGCACATAAACCTCCTGCTGTTAACCGTGTAATTACTTGATGCAAAAATGTGAGCCATTCTGATAAAGATATAACCAGTGCAGTACGAATCCCATCCAGCATTGTGGAAATGATCATAATCCTGTTTGTTTTTCAGGTCAATTAGAGGCGAGTTTAAAGCAAGATGTCGGCCAGCTCCATCTTTAAAGTACTCAAACACACCACTCAGAGAGTTTTTGCTCCACATTTTATTTTTAGGTATCATAGTTTTAACATCGAAGCTTAATACTTTTGTGTCGTAAATAGTTGGAAAACGAGTGCGCAATTGCTTTTTAAAACTGTGGTACGATTTCGGTAGTGGTTCATCAAAATTATGAAATAAAATCATCAAGTCGGTCAACAAATTATGACCTATGAGTGGCTTTTTTAATTCGATTAAAAGCCTGACTACCCGTGTAAATCCCAACATATTTGTTATCAATTCGTCATTTAAATTGTGCTGGGCGTCTAAAGAAATGTATTCTTCATGTGAAACTTTTTTAACTACGAATTCATTATTCACTTCAAATGTCCACAATGACCTATTAAAACAACGTCTTAAATACTTATGCAGGAAGTGTAACACATCAAAGTTATTCTTATATTTTGTGCAAATACCAGGTAAGATTAGTATATCACCTTTCTTGCTCTTAGAAATCCACCCACTGATTTTCTGAGTTTCACTTTCAAGTAGGGATTCTAATTCGTGATCTACATTATTAACCTCAGAAGGTCCTTCATTTTGTAAATTTTTTCGTACTTCTAATTCTTGTTTGCGGTTTATAAACGGAATACCATTGTAAACAAACTAAAACGACTGAATCTCACCTTGATTATATTAGAGGTTCCAAAAGTTACCTTATTAAAATCGAAATTATAATTGCAGAGGAACTGCAAAGATGATGACTGGCAAACAAATGTAGGATTGATGTTCATAAACGGTCTGGGAAAGACGTAAAATGTGTACATTTCAGCATGGTAAGCGTTTTCATCAGCTTCAAAAGTAAAAGTCGTCAAACCGATCTGTACTGGAATTATTTGCTCACACAGTGCTTTAAGCTTTCCATATCGTATCTTTGGCGTATCGAAGAGGCTGAAAATTCGAAGTAAAATTGGGATCACCTTTTAGGTTATGTTGTGAGGAGGTTAACCTATTTTTATGTTCCGCTGAGACCAACAGGGCGCTGAATTCCGTGTCGACTGTTATGAACTTCGCGTTCCTAAACGACGACTCTATTTTCGTGAAGACTTCGCTGAAATTCTCTGCAGTTACTTCGCACATTTTTAAATCGCGGTTTGTTTATGTTTTCGACTCACATGTCATTAGTTGGGCAATCCTGCCAACCGCTCAAAAGTTAATGGACATGTTTGACGTCTCTAATTGCACATGATTAATTCTTGAAACAAAAATAATTTCGAGGTACAGAAATAGAAAAAAAGAACTTTATGTAAGTTGTTTTGTGTTTTTAGTAAGTTTTAAGAGCGTACTTTTTAAGAAAGAGAATTGGCGCAAGTTGTGTTTTAGATTGCGCCCTCTAACGGAACATTTTAAAATTTATCCACTGTTCCTAGAATTTTTATTCCTGTTTGTCTCTGTTTTAAAAAAATAATGCTGCAAGGCAAAACATTGTATATGAAACCCGTCCGCCTTTCTCTAAAAAAATACACTTCACTAGACTGCTTCCCCAGTTTATCACCTAGAGTGTGTTCGTAAACTTTCTCGGGTACTCCTGAGTAATATTCTCTCTCTCTCATATGAACGATTTTGTATATTTTGCTTTTCTTTTTATTCACTCTTATGGCGTTTACGAAAAATTGATCCAGATTAGTGATTAAAGGCGTTTTCGGAAAATAACTCTGATTGGAAAGATTAACCCTAGCGGGTTAGTAGTCAGTTGATGAATTTTCGAACGCGAATATGGTTGTCAGGTCAGTATCACAATAACCACATCTGGCCAAATTTATCAAACCCGTCATTTTATGCAAAATAATTCACAAATAATTAAACACTTTAATTAGAATAGATCAAATTATTCGTTAGTACATATTACGCACATTTCAAATTACCCAAACTTCAAAAAAGGAAACAGATAAACATAACCTCATAACAGAACCTAGTAACCCTACTCAATGACTAGAGTTACTTGGGTCGCGTACCTGTACTAATTTTCGAATGCAGAACGAGTAACCAGGTTTAATATACGAACGCTTTTCCAAGAACCTGACTGCTCCGACTGAATTTCCGAAAACGCCTCAGAATTGCCCTGTCACGTGACAGAGTAAATTGGGATTACTAATCAAATCAACCAATTTCCGAACAAGTTTGTTGGCGGTTAGTAGTATTTATTCCTTATCTGAGGTTATATTAGGTTTTATTGCTCACTAATAATTGAATCGATCAATGCAGAAAGGGCATAATGTCCATAATATTGACTTATTCTGCATTGACCGATTCAATTATAGTTTACTAACCTCAATCAGTGATCTGAGTGATTCTATTTAAACAGCAGAGTCACCAGATCACTGATCGAGTTGATGATCGGTTGTGCTCCGCTCACATTTACGATCGCAGTTTATCCGCTCCGATCAGTTTTTCGTAAAAATCAGTTACAGTTTACCTGCTCCGATCAGTTTTTCGTAAACGCCACTAGTGTTACCTACGGAGACTTTACGAACCCAGCCCTAATGAAGAGGAAATCTCCTAAAAAATGGGGAAATTCCCGAATTAAGCGATCCTGATACCGAGTCTTGTGATTTCCAAATTCAAATGTTAGCTTATATTAGTTAAATTTTAGTTGCATCCTTCTCTGCTAAAATAACTACAAAGTTTTTCCAAAACTCGTACAAAAGAAAAATTGCGTCGATTTTACTAAAATAGGAGAACAAAATAAATAATTATCAATAGAAAATGTAAAAGAAAAGTCTGGGAACGCTAATATTGATCGATTACATTCAATTCTATACAGTGAGAATCTTGTAACGCTGCACATAGACGAAAATTAAGTACGAGATCAGATATAATCATTTCTGAGTCATATAAAATTGCGCATAGGGGTTTTAACATTACGTTGCTATGGTTACTACTCAATTTTCAATGCCGAATCATTTAAAAACTGCACATAGAAACTATTAAGGAAGGTTTATTTCATTACATTACATTAATGAAATTTGGCGGCAAATAATGCAGATTGCAGAGACCTCTCTCAACGAAGCTCCATTTGTACATTTCTACTTTTTCGGCGGTTGTATACATTATTTTACAATAAATCAAAAGAACAATTTAATTCAATCTGACAATTCAAAATCAGTAGTGTCATTACGTCGTCATTACTCCGTGGTCATTACTAACAACGCACGGTAACCATGGCGAATGAAATAAATTTGAAAATAATAATGTAATAAAGCTTCAATTGATAATTACTATGTGCAGTCTTATAACGTTCTCAGTGTATGTTTCACTGAAAACTTTACTGGATGTTTCATGTAATAGATTTTAAATACAGGCTGTTTCATTGAAGGTGCATCAAACTTGGTATGCGGGTAAATGTCGGGAAAAGAAAGAGAAGCTTCTTTGAAAATTCCGCGCGCTACAGTATTTCAAAAAACGTCGACTCCAAATTATGCAAATTTCAACTTGCTCCGATTAAAAAAATTCATGAAGATATTTTGTTTGAAATAATGTCAGAAACGTGTCCCTCAAGTTTGATGCATCTTCAATGAAACACCCAATATACAGGGTGCCCCAACTGTGTGTTCTCGGGCAATATCTCTATAACTACGGAAGATATAAAAAAAGTTTTAACACAATTTTGCTTTTAATTTTAAAGATCTGCAATATAAAATTATTTTCAACTATACATAATTAGTGAAGAATCTGAACAGTGGTTCCGGATACTTTTGAAATTTTTGATATTCTGTTTAACTAACTATTACCATGACCAACCTACATATAGCGATAAAAGTACATTTAATAATGGCTTATAATAAGCTTTTGTATCAACTATATCTGTACCAAAAATATTTTTTCTTAGAGTTAAAAATAAAGAAAATATGAATAAATAAAATAGTGACTGCAAATGGCAGTTTTTAGACAGAATGTTAAATGTTAATGTATGTGAGAGATCGAGTACTTATGTGTACGATTGTGTTTCGGATTCATGCCGGCTCCTTCGAACTAGGTTTTCTACGTTTCCCCAGTTTGTAAGGCGAATGCCGAAGGAGAAATTAATATCAAAGACGGTCGCAGCCGCCAACACCCCTCCCCGCTCTGTGAGCTTGGGGAATTAGTTGGGGAAAAAAAAGTAAAAGAAATCTCAAGATCTGTTAGGTTTATTTATACAGTCTGTTCAAACTTAAGTCAACACTATTGCTAACTTTATTATTATAAAAGTTACAAATTCCACATTTTGAGCAATATGTATTTATAATAATTAGGTAACTTTTGTGCTTTTTTATACTTTTTATTTTAGTACGAATAAGATTTTCTATTGTACTGTATATTCCACCGCACCCTTCAATTCTATTTAAAAATGAATGTATAGCTGATTCTGATACATTCTAGTTACCCCATTCCAGCGCACACCTCATGTTATTGAAAAAGCGAAATTATTTCTATACAATATTCTAAAAAAATTCAATTGAAATAGACCGTTGAATTCTGAAAAAAAAAAACAAATTCTATTAACCTGAATGAAAAAAAAATGTGCTGCTATTTGAAAAAAAAATGACTAAGCTTGATAAAAATATACTAAGAAAATTACAAATGATTCTCTTTTGTAGGATGTATTTATAAATCATTCTTATGTGTTTATTGAAGTACAAATATTGGATTATTAGTAACAAAATTAGAGCGTGGTGCGTTTTTCGTAAGACAGACGGTATTTGAGAACCTAAAAAAGATACTGAATTTATCTTTTTTTCATATTTATTTTGTGTCATTTGTTAAATCTTAAAAATGAACGAACAAAACAAAAAAGGAATAGAGTAATAGGTTTCCTACGTGCTATTGCCGTTGGTAAAATAAAGAAAGAGAAAGATTTTTGTTATTTCAACAAATACCAACAAAAAATATTCACTATCAAAAATAATATTTAAAAATAATTGTTTATAATTACATACAGTGTCTGCCAAAAAGGACGCAACAAATGCAATTTTTCTTTGTTATCGATTTTTATTAAATTTTATTGATGCAGAACGCTTTTGCATTCCTTCAAATCAAATTGGGAAATGCGAGGTGAAATTTATCCGAGAAATGAAGACGGTTTAAGGGTAAAGTACCCTTATTTTAAAAGGTACAGGAAAATGTACAGCATTAAAAGTTTAGTCAAATCCAAAATTACAATCTCTTATTTCAAAACTTAAAAATTCACTCTTTATTACGAATCACTCTTCATACATTTGCTTCATACACACTATATTATAGCAAATACCGGTGGGATTAAAGTATTCGCCAAGATAACATGAATGGAAAAAGACTAATCTTGTTGTTGTTTCTCAATTATTTCATTTGGTTCTGAGTAATTATTTCCATGCGTTTCGAAAATTTGTTTTCTTTTTCATTTTCATCAATTGAAAAACTATATTACATTTAAACTATAGTTTTATAGTACTTTTAGTTTTTTTTTTACAACTTTTGCGAAACAACAATAAATTTATGGAGCAGTGTAGCAATCGTAAGATGTGTAAGCCTGTAAGTCAATTATTAAAAAGTGGAATTTTGAAGTTCTCAGTATGATACGGTTTTTTGTACGTCTATAAGATAATACCACAGAGACTTACGGGTAATCCTAGGGACCTAGGAGAAGTCATACCTCCCACAGAACTTCAAAATTCCACATTTTAATAAATGAGTTACAGGTTTACAGATCTTACAGTTGCTACAGATACGAGCAGAATCGACCCATTAATCTTTTTCCATTCAGATTATCCTGGCTAATACTTTAATCCCACCGATATTTGCTAATGTAGTGTGTATAAAGAGAGATTCATAATAAAGGGAGATTTTTTATTTTTGAGAAAGAAGGCTGTAATTGTGTATTTGATTATAACTTTTCATTTTAAACAACAACAATTTCTTATGATATTTTCCTGTATCTTTTAAAAAAGGGCACTTTACTCTTAAACTGTTTTCATTTTTCGGTGTTCACACTGTATACTGTAAACGATAAATTTCATCTGGCATTTAACTATTTGTTGATTTGAAGAACCGCTCTGCATCAATAAAATTTAATAAAAAACCTCTACTTTTTGAAAGACATTGTATATACAGGGTGATCAAAGTTATTGCTAAAAAACAATTGCGCATCGCATTCTCAAAATAATTGAAAGTGTAAAGTTCTTTTTGAATTAAAAAAAAATTTACACGTAATTATTTGGAGTATACGATGCGCAATTGTTTTTTTCATATCACCATTGTAATCCTGAGTAAAAACAGTTCATTTTTGCTAATTTGAACCACCTCGTAGCTCTGTTACATTTAAATTTGGCGCTAAAATGTAGCGACGATTTACCGCCTAGTAATTTCGTTTTCGCACCGTGGCAACCCTGATGCCCCTTCTTTACATCGCTATGGGGGGAAAACCTGCGTACTGAGATCGTGAGTTCTGATAGGTCATGAAGGCTCCATGTGACTTTCAGGCCGTCTGCCATTGGTAATTCCTACGCGTCGAGGCGACCTGCTTCATTTTGCAGCCTGGTCGCTCTCTTGTTGTTCGAGCATTGTGCCGTAAGGACGTGTTTTTTTCGCGTGTGATAAAATTAACGGATTTCTTGCTCATTTGGAGAAGAAATCAATCGCAGCTTTGCTGGAAAATCATTCGACACTGCCGAACAACGGTTGGAGGTAGTTTTAATCTCCATACCAAGCCTGAGGCTCCAGTTTTCTCAAGCTTTTCTACTTGGCTTTTTCTATTTGGGCGCAAGTTTCAGGCTATTAGACCAGACCTTTTGGCCTAGTTCTCCGGGGGCGCTCCTGCCCATAGTCGTATCGAGATGCGATCGAGAAAACCTACTCAGCCATCTTGACGATCTGAGCGGGTTCAGTTCAGACCAGTTCGTCGACGCTTCCTGCGGTTGATAGGGGGCGTTACAATTCCCCATCGGCCTCTGCACTTCGATTGGCACCGCTGACTTTGACGTACGCCAGGACTCGCAGATTCAAGGTTAGGTTTTCAATTTAAACTGACACTTTACGGACCGATCGGTGGTTAAATTTTACGTCTAGCTCGTGAGAAATAAACTGCGAGTACGAATTCCGAAGCACGAATTGCGCTGCGCTTACGTTATTTAATTTAAGCCTAAAATAAGCAGCCAATTGTAATTGTTTCGTAACAGTGTAGTGTTTTCACTTTTGTTTATGCAATAAATTGTGTTAACTTTAGCTTCTAGTTTAATTTCTACTTTCATACACACAGTGGGTAATATTCTCGTCTCTATTTAGTAGTGTTTCTTATTTCTGCACGACCTGGTCGATTGAAAACGTCGACCAGTCGAATTACGATTAGTTGGTTTTAAATCGTCTTCTGGCGCCCTTTATAAGTTTACCACCGTAAGATAACCTGCCCCCATTTCCACTGTAGCTAGCTGGGGCACAGCTGATCGCAGAATCGCTAGACTTGTCACCTAGAACCGTGGTAAGTAGAGACAAGTAGATTAGATTTAAACTTGGGTGACAGCTCCAATAATAACGAAGTTAGCAATAGTGCGGCAGTAACTTTGATCACCCTGTATAAAGGACGGCAAAAATCATTTTTGCTCAGAGCGGTGTAAAAGTTAGATGGGGCCCTGACAGAAAATGTGCAATCCAAATTTGGTTTCATATTGAATATTGGTGATTGAAATTCGAGGCCTAGCATAGGGATCACGCTTATTAGAGAAGATAGAAAATCGATTAAATGGAGATAAAGTTGCCAAAGTTCATGCTGATTAATCAATCTGTTAAGAAATTTGAAATACATCGAACAGTTTCTTCATAATCGGAGAAAATTTTTTTCGAAAATCGAACATAGCTTCTTTATTTATGATTTTTTTCAAAATCTGTGAAAACATTCCTGAAACAACTTTTTACGCTTGATTGAATGTCGAACGTACTTTATTTTTGGAGCGGTTCGTTTTTGTCTTTCCAGAGCCAACTTCATTTTTTCTCATGGGCGCAATTTTTGTTGTTTAGATAGGTAGATAGCACATTTGCTTCTAAATTCATTGCTATGCCACACTTGCTATTTTGTTTTAATTTTCATTGAGAAATTTTGAAAATACTGAAATTAGATTCATGTGCACATATTAAGTTAGCTTAGATTCAATTGTATGCTGCGTAGCCAACGTAATCTTACGCGAACGAGGCAACCGAGCGAAGATAAACATTGTTTTATATCTTTGCTATCCTAACTTCGCTTTGCTTAGCTTTAGTTGCCACGTCCGCGTAAGATTACGTTGGAGCTAATTTTCAAAAAACTTAGTTTCACTCAGCTTAGCTTAGTTTCACGTTCAGTGGCGGCTCGCCTTAAACAACAAAAATTGCGCCCATAAGAAAAAATGAAGTTGGCTCTGGAAAAACAAAAACGAATCGCTCCAAAAATAAAGTACGTTCGGCATTCAATCAAGTGTAAAAAGTTGCTTCAGGAATGTTTTCACAGATTTTGGAAAAAATCATAAATAAAGAAGTTATGTTCGATTTTCGAAAATCACAACTTTTAGTTTTTCTCCGATTGTGAAGAAACCGTTCGAGATATTTCAAATTTCTTGACAGATTATTAATCAGCATGAAATTTGGCAACTTTGCCTCCATTTAATCGATTCTCTATCTCTTATAATAAGCGAGATCCCCATCCTGGCCCTCGAATTTCAATCACCCTGTATACATATAAAAGTAGAAGGAAAAAAATTATGCAAGAGAAAATTATGTAATAAATAGTAATGCGATTTTGAAAAATTGAAAAGTAGATTTGTGCTAAAAATTATGATGACGATTATTATACATACATAAAATTGTAAATTTTTTTAAAGTGATTAATTCACTATTTTGTTTCTCTCTCGAAAAGTACATAAATCACGTACAAACGCCTTTTTGTTCCTTATAAATAGCCGTACGTCTTCCCTGATACGTTATTTTAAGATGATTCTTTCCGCGCGAAAATCTGATAACATTAAACGTTGCCAAAAAAATTACAAGAGGCAGCTATGTAGATGATGCGCAGGCCAAATTTTCGGTCGCATTATCGATAAATCAGCCACCTGCTTGATTTAAATTAACTCTGCTTATTTTCTTACGACGACACGCGGTTTATGTTAATTGACAAACTGTGGCTAATTTTACACCTCAACAAAGTAGATGTGTGGATTAGGAAACTTAATGGCGCCAAATAAAACATATTTAATTTCTGATATGCTGTCGATTTTATGGCTCTATGGTATTGTGGTAACACTGTCATTAACAAAAGTTAAGGCTGTTTGCGCGGCCACAAAATAGTTTTTTCCATTTCGCTGTCGATTTTACGGCTCTATGGTATTGTGGCAACACTGTCATTAACAAAAGTTAAGGCTGTTTGCGCGGCCACAAAATAGTTTTTTCCATTTCGTAGGCTCATTTTTCATTAAAATCATACCAAAAATTGCACAGACTGTATTATCCTTAGGATCGGTATCCACATATCTTTGATTTCAAGGTCTGTTAATTTAGGGGATTAGAACGGTTACGATGTATCTGCTTTTGTCAGCTCACGTTGGAGTCTAACTAATATATCTTAATTCGTAATTCTTTAGTCTTTGATCGTTTCTATGAAGTACTCTTTGCTTTTGACAGATGAACTAGTATGTCCCGATATAGGATTAATGATTTAGGGAAGGAATTTTGACAGATGGTGATTTAAGCTCTCTGCCTTCACGAGGGAGAAGCAAATTCTATAAAATTGAAACGTAATCGAACCTGAAATTACTAAATAATTAAAGGACAGTGATAAATTATTCTAAAAGATGACTTTTTGTTGGGTCGTTTATATTCAACAAATTAAGATTAGACCAACTGTCATAACTCTATTTTTACTCTGTTTACAAAAATCTGCCTATCTTGTTTATATTTCTTTAGCCTACTCCTATTTTAATTTACATTAATAAGGTGTGGCTAATAATTTAAACAATAAGGATCCAACACCTCCCCTTTTAAGTGAGAAAATATCTTAAACAATATCATAATTTTTCTGGTGAGGTGTTAACATCATGTGTCTGGTCGGTTGTCTATTTTCTCAGTCACTGAAGACTGATGAACAGTTCTTGAAGGCATCGGAAGAGCTTCAGAGATCGTTGCTAATTCATCTTTAGGAGTACTTGGTGAATTTCTACTGATAATTTGATTAGTATGGAAACGACTAATTGTTTCATTATCAATCTGTACTTCGTACATAGTGTGTCCCAGTTTCTGCAATATTCTTCCTGGCCTCCAGTTTTGTGAACGATGATGTCGAACATAAACAAGATCATTAACATTAAATACTCTTTTACGAGCACCATGCTTGATGTTAAACTGCTGCTCCATGTCGAAATTGCGTTCTAATAGCTTTCTTGATGGTTTCAGAAGATCGAGAGCGGTTCTGAGTTTACGCCCAAATAACATCTCAGCGGGTGATTTGTTTTCAGGAAGTGCAGAATTTGGAGTCATGCGATACGTTTCAAGAAAAGTCTCTAAAGAACTTTGTACGTTTCCCTCCCCTTTTAATTTTAAAAGTGTTCTTTTTAACGTATCAACAAAGCGTTCTGCTTGTCCATTTGATTGTGGATGATAAGGAGATGAGAAAATGTGGTCAATTCCATTTTCTTGACAAAAAGTTTTAAATTCGTAAGATTTGAATTGTGTTCCATTATCGCTGACGATGACTTCTGGTAATCCATGTTGCAAAAATAGTTTTCTGAGCCTGTCAATTGTTGCAAGTGATGTAATTTTTTTCATCACAAAAATCTCCGGATATTTGGAGTAGGCATCAACGACAACTAGAAAATTATTTCCTTGATATGGTCCTGCATAGTCAATATGAATTCGCTGCCAAGGCAAATTCGGTTTTGGCCATGAATACAGTTCTGCGGTATTTGGTTGTTTAGCTGCAATGATGCATGCAGAACACTGACGAACCATAGACTCAATATCCTGATCCATGTTCGGCCAGTAAACGTAACAACGGGCTAAAGACTTCATTCTTCGAATTCCTGGATGTCCACGATGAAGGAGCTTCAAAACCTTCGTTTGTAGTATTGCTGGAATTACAACACGATCATTGTAGAGCAGACATTCTTGTTCGATAGTGAGTCCATCACGTCGTCTGTAGAAGTGTTGTAGTTTATTCCAGTTTGGTAACTTTTGAACATCGGATGGCCAATTTGATTTTATGTAATATTTAACAGTTTGAAGTAATGTGTCTTTTTTTGAAATTTCACAAAGCATGTTAAATGTTACTGGTAATCGAGCAGTAAATGACATGAAATCGAAATCTGTTTGAACTGATGCAATAACTATCTCTTCGTCCGGAGTTGGTTGACTTGATATGAGGCGTGATAATGCATCAGCTTGTCCGAATTCAGTCGTTTTCTGATATTCGATCTTGAAATCGTAGGCAGTTAAAATCGTTGCCCAACGTTGCAAGCGATTTGCAGTATGTGTTGGTATACCCTTTTTATTTCCAAATATTGCAAGAAGTGGCTTATGATCGGTGAGTAGGGTAAAGTGTCGACCGTAGATCATCTTATGGAATTTCTGAACTGCAAATATTAGTCCTAGTGCCTCTTTCTCAATCTGGCTGTAGTTCTTTTCGGCTGGAGTTAATGCTCGAGAAGCGTGAGCGATGGCTTTAATTTTTTTATCAGGTAGACGATGTTGGATGACTGCACCGAGTCCGTGATTGGATGCATCTGCTGCGACGATTATTTCTAATGAAGGATCGTAGTGAGTAAGAAGTAGATCTGATTGAAGTACGTCTTTGATGCGCTGGAAAGCTTGCTGACAAGCATTTGACCATTGCCATTTCTGATCTTTCTTCAGCAGTTCATCCAGTGGTTGGCGAATGTGACGCATTTTGTTCACAAATACTTGATAGTAATTTACCAATCCAAGAAATGAACGAAGAGTTGATATGTCAGTCGGTGGTGGCATGTTGATGATTGAGTTGATTTTAGCTGGGTCTGGGCGGCGTCCATTGCTGTCTACAATGTAGCCCAAGTACTTTATCGAATCCTTGAAGAAAGTACACTTCTCTGGTCGAATTCGAAACCCATAGTTGTGGATTCGGCGAAAAACTTCATTAAGATGATGTTGATGTTCTTCGATGTTTCCACTGACGATGACAATGTCGTCCAAGTAAGCAAAAGCGAACGACAGTCCTGCGATCATTGAATCCATGATCGATTGGAATATGCCTGGAGCCGACTTTATTCCAAATGGAAGACGTTGAAATTCGTAAAAACCACGATGTGATGTGATATTACAAAGTTTCTTTGATGTATCATCGAGTTCCACTTGTAGATATGCATCTGAGAAATCGATTTGAGAGAAAATCCGTCCACCGTTGAGAGCCGTGAAAATGTCTTCTGGTAATGGTAATGGATGTTGATTGAGTTGGATTGCGTCGTTTAATCCAGTTGAGTAATCCACACAAAGTCGAGAAGATCCATTCGGCTTTGTAATAACCATAATAGGAGCTGCCCATTCGACGTAATCGATAGGTTTAATGACTCCTATGTCAATGAGTCGATCAAGTTCTTGTTCCACTCGAGGTCGTGAGGCATATGGAACTGATCTTGCTTTTCTCTTGACTGGTATGGAATTTTGTTTGAGGATGAGTGACGCTTTTGTGATAGTGCAGCATCCCAGTCCCTCACTGAACACATCTGGGAAACTCTTTTGTAATGAGTCGATAATTTGTTGGCCATTGTCATTAATTGACTTTTGACAAAGGTTGACGTTTTGTATTTCATTTGAAAAAAAAATTAAAACGGCGCATAGCGTCTAAACCAAGTAAATTCAATGAACCTTGTTTGGCCACATAGAACGTTTCTTCACTTGTATGATCTCCGTAGCGGAAGTATGTGCGTCCTTTTCCTAAGAAAGGTGATTCTGTGATGCTGCCATCATACGTTTGTACATGTTCTTGACAGTTTTCCAGAGCGGGTCTGCCAATGTAATCGTAGGTATTTTCATCGATGATGTTAACTTCTGATCCACTGTCAAGATAAAAATCTACCAATGTTTCATTAACTTCAAATGTCTTTTTCAGTAATCGACAACTATTTACTGAATTAGGGAGAATACCTATATTGACAGTACTCACATTTTTAAGTGATTTCTTCTTTAGTTTGCAACATTTTTCTAAGTGTCCGGTTTTAGTGCATTTTTGACATTTGTGTTTGTCATGAGGACAATCCTTAAACCAATGCATCTCTCCGCATCGACGACATGGACTAGGTGGTGCGCCTTTCTTGTTATTGACATGCTTCGTTTTAGGACGAATATTGTTGACAAGACGTTCCTTTTGTTCGTATAACTTACTTTCTGATTTCATTGCGATAAATTCTTCACAGTCGTTCATAACGTCATCGAATTTGACTTTATCTCCATCAGAATTAAGTTTTTGAAGCATACGAGCACGAAGTGATTCATATGATGCTGATTTCAACCCAATTAGAGCAATTAAGCAGAAAAATTGTTCTTCAGTTTGATTACTGAATTGATATTTTCGTCTTGTTGCTCTAACACGGTTAACATAGTGTCTAAAATCTTCACCATCGTCTCTTGCAATACGCAAACAGTCATAGCGTTCCGCAAAAATCGAGCGTTTCTTACTATACAGCATACGTAATCGCGTGGTAGTTTCTTTATAATCAAAATCAGTCACCCCATTTGGCATGCAAAATTTTGTATATTCACTAAAAGCTGATGCAGAAAGTTTTGTCATGAGAAATTTGACTTTTTCATTTTCTGCAAGTTTTGGTGTTGTACAATCTATTGCAAATTCGAATCGGCTTAACCATTCATCAAATTTAGTAGCATCTTCTTGATCAGGTTCAAATTCAGGTATTTGTGGAAGAATTCCTGATGAAGACACAATTGATGAAGACGGTTGAGTAGAACTTACTTGAAGATTCTTAAGAAGTTGAACTAATACATCTTCTCGTTTACGAGATTCTTCTTCTCTTCTCCTCGAAGCCTCTTCTTGACTTGCTAACATAGTTGAGATGAGTGTTTTTATTGATTCCGCGTCCATTTTAGATGCTTTCTTTTCTGCCTTTTTCCTCGTCGCCACTGTTGGGTCGTTTATATTCAACAAATTAAGATTAGACCAACTGTCATAACTCTATTTTTACTCTGTTTACAAAAATCTGCCTATCTTGTTTATATTTCTTTAGCCTACTCCTATTTTAATTTACATTAATAAGGTGTGGCTAATAATTTAAACAATAAGGATCCAACACTTTTCTAAAGGTTTTGATGTCTTCAACCATCGACTCCTTTGTTGCAAATTGAGGTAACATATTACAGTCTCAGAAGTGATTCTTTAATTTCATATAAACTTTCTTTTCCAACAGGCCGCAAAGAGTGGTCGAGTGTTCTTCTTCTTCTACACTTAATCTACAGAGCATCTACCCAAAAAAACCAAAAAAGTTTGTGGAAGTCATTTCTGTGTAGACGTCACACAATTGTAAGTCAGTTTCTTCTTCTTCTATCTCATAATATGTGCTTTGTCTCCGATTTTTGGTATATTGGCTTTCATTTCGTTGCCTTGGATTAAATTCTTCCAATTCTTCTTCTGTACTATTTTATTATTCGCTATTAATGTTAATAGCAAAAGACAAACGAAACCTCAAAAAATCACTACCACGTTTAGCAAGAGAAGCTGAGCGAGCCTTCCGGAAAGTGTAATATTTCAAGAAACTTGGAGAAAGAGTAAATAGGAAAAAAAACGACTGGAACATAGAAATAAGTGAAAGAATCAAAGCAGGAAATAGATTATACTGAAAATATTAGACTCTTAAGAGGCAGAAGCCTCAGTAAAGCAACTTAAATGAAAATATACAAGATGCAGCAGAAACAAGAAGCTTTGCAAACGATGATGGAGGAAGTTGGAGTTTTGGAGCCAAAGAAAATAGAAGGAGAATTTAGGACACTTATGAATTACGAGATGGAAGGTGAAGACTAATGTCAAATACATGAAAACCCAAAGATCGAGATGGTTTGGGCAAATGCAAAGAAGAGGAGAGCATGACGAGCTGATGAAAGAAGAATAATAAATTGGAGACCTACGGAAACCAGACCAAGGGGAAGGCAAAAAACAGATGGCAAGATCAAGTAATTAATGTTGTACGAAGAAAGGGGACAGTGAATGGGAAGACAAAGGTTAAGAGTAGAATAGGATAACTGATAACGCAAAAACACACCATAATCTTAAAAAAAAGAGATTTAAGAAGAAGGAAAATGTGTCAGCAGGATTGAGAAGTGGAAGTGGAAGTAAGCGGTCTATGTTCTGATTGAAGCGCTACAATTAAAATTATTTTTTTATAAATAATTACATAATTATAAATGAGGAAAGCTTTTGCTTACTTGCAGAGCCAAATACAACATAAAACAAAGTACTTACGCGTAGACAATATTTTTTTTCTACTTTGCGTTCACAATGAACTCATTGTGACACAGTGACGGCCGGTGCATATGAATTTGGGAGTGCTGCCGATGTGCGCTGCGCATTGTTTGATCTCTGTTCATCTGTGTTAGACAGAGCTAGCGCTGAGCGAGTATGTCTGCAGCACTCCCAAATTCACTGCACCAGCCGCCGCTGATGTGACACCAAAAACAGTTTCACAATGAAGCTCATTGTGAAACTGTTTTTGGGGAAATTTTAGTCAATTTTTAATTGAAAATATTTAATAGATTTTACAAAATAATTCATTATTTATTTGTTATTTAACAGAGTACTCACAATGAAGCTGGATAAGAAAAATTAATAACTTGTCAATGTGTTCTTTGTTTAAAACGAAGGGTTGTCAGTGTTGCCACGCATTACAACTAGAATTCCCCATATACTAAGGAGATCCGATTTTTAACAATATTTTTCATATTTTTGTTCAGTAAGTGACGCAAAGTAGAAAAAATACTATATTTTACACGTTTCACAAGAGGTATTGTACCACTCGTTCTGTTAGGGCACTCCGAGCTTGCTTCGCTTCGCTCGTCGTACCCTAACCCCACTCGTGTTACAATAAGCCTTCTTGTGAAACTTGTAAAATAATATACTATTGTCTTTCTCAATGGAGTATAATTATTATTATTAGGTATTAATGAGGGGTCTCGTTGCTTAAGAATATTAAAAAGGGGTCCGCTGACATCAAAACCGTGGAAAACATTATTCTGGTACGGTAAAACTCAACTCATCTTGAATAAAAAATCAATTTATTTTTATTCTGCTGTTTATTGAAATTAAATTGCCACGTTTTATTCGTGAAGGCTCAAAAAACAATAACACGATTGGTTTTAACAATAACATAACATGGGATTTTTAACTTTATTTATGTATTACCTAAAGCCTATTTTTTCAGAATAAATGTAATAAAGCTCCGGAATAAGAACGATAATAATTCCAATTGGACTTTGAATTTGTGTCCTTTATTTAAAAGAAAAAATAATTTTTCTTGTGTGTTATGATGAGGCACATGTAAATTATTGAAAGAAGACTATTTCTTATAAATATTTGATAATTTAATGTCTGTACTGAGTTAAAAGATTCTAATGAATTGGATTTAATGTCAATCAATTGGTAAGAAATGTTGATTATTTGGGTACAAAAGTGTGCTTCTCGTATTTATTTTCGCATAAGTCTATAAAATAACAAAAATGTTTATTGAATATACTAACACGGTTTCAGTTCATTTTAAATTCATATAAATATAATAATATAAAGTGGAAGTCATGGTACTGATCGTGTAACACTTAAAAATTTTATTTCAAAATATATTTGCAATTTTAAATAAATATTTACGTTACATGCAGTGAGGCTTGCAAGCCGGAGGCCGCCTTGTATGTCAGTACAAATGAGAAATGTTGCATTTGTGGTCCATCTGAATTAACACATTTTAAATAGAGAGAAAAAAAAACTCGCACGCTGCTCCACGAAAGTGATGTTATTTTTGCACAGCTCCCGAAAACTGCAAACGCCCCCGTCTTTTTCGGCGGTTATTTTTAAGCAACTGCTTCGGGTATTGTGATCTTACAGATTAGAGGTGTACAGGGGAAAATTATTATTTATAATATAATTGCCGAATTGAGTAAACGTTTGCACGTGCTGCGACTCCACCATACTATTCAAATTTGACTCTAATACTCAGGTGTATTATTAGAATTTATGGCTGCAGCCAGTGCTTTACGTTCCAAAAATCGTTAAATTTATTAGTTTACGAGCACATAACAATAAATTATTAATTAAAGTTTGGATTTCTGGGAAATCGTAATAAATGGCTTATTTGTTTCATCTCCAAACCTGATGTGTTCAGTAAAATTCATACGAACGAAACTAAACTAAATCTAATCAGTTGAATTCTGATAAAACTAGTTTTCCTCATTTATAGCCTAAGTGAAAACCCTAAAGAAAAATTCCTTTAAGATAACGTAATTAAAAAAAAGAAAATACAAATTATTTTAAGCCGGATTGTAAGAATTTCATTAAATATTTTTAAACCTCGCTGTTATGAACTTGAAAGAAAACAGGCGGTATTTTCGGAAAAACTTTAAAAACAATATTTTTTTACAACGCAAATATATTTGTAACAATATATTCAAATTGCAGAGTGATGTATAATTAACAACTGAAAAAGATATGCAGAGAATTCTTTAAAGAAAACTTTTTTCAGAATTTGTTTTTATTACTTTTGAGCATTCATTTTGTCTTAAATATAAAGTCCCAAACACTTCTTTAATTAATTTTCAAAACGCATTTTTTTAAAACAAAAATAAATAAATAAAATTGTTCTTTTACAACAAAATGGTAAATTATTTGAAAAATTAAATAAAAATGGCTTTACACCGGAGGTAACATTCCTAATAAGTAACAGCAATGCTGTTAACAAATCTTAGAAACTTGGCCAAGAAATGTTAGAAACTTGTGTTATCTTATCAACCTTGTTGACAAGATTTGCGATTAATATGTGAAGAAATACCGAAGAAATGTTAGTAACATGTTGAAAATAATGTATGTTAACATTTATTGTTTATTCCATTAACTTCTTAATAACATTCTTACTAACTTTTTTAATAGCAAATATTTTGCTATTGGTTTGGAGACGGTCTAGATCAGAGAGTGTTGCTAGCACAATGTTACAGACATGTTGTATTTGGAAACAAAATGTTAGTAAGATGTGGATAACATTTCGTTACTTTCAGAGAGAAGTACTCGTCAACGTTATTGTACAGTAACATTGCTGATAGCAGAATCAGTAACATTGTCAACAACATTGTTATGAACAAAGTTAATAACATTGTTACATATCCTTAAAATTCATTACAGCTTCTTCTAGCAACAATGTTAATAATAATAAACTTTATTCAGCTACAAATTCACAGTAGTGAAAAATGCCAAGTCAATAATGATAATAATATTAACACACAAAAACAGGAACGTTACAAAAAAGAAACATTGAACACTGAAGAAATTCCTCAATATCATAACATTCTAATTTTACTAACAATTTTTTGATAATCATTTGAAGTTTCTTCTCGTTAACCCTCTTCTTGTTATTGGAATTTTGTTGAAACATTTTACTCCAAAGTAGTTAACTCCTTGTTGCGTCCTTTTTATCCTGTGATGCGGAATTGCCAAATCTTTCCTTCTCCTATGGTCACTAGTCGTGACCATCTTCATTTGAGCAGAATTTTGAGCGATTGTCGAAAACGTATAATAGACAGGCAAGTATGTAGCAACTTGGTAAGGTAAGTATTCCCACCTTCTGAACAGCCCCCTGCAACTGCTTCTGGCACTTTCTTTTCCCAAAATTCTGACGGCCTTTTTTTGTTGTAGGAAAACATTTTGCACTGCTGGAGATGCACCCCACATAAGTTTTCCATAGGTAGCTATGCTATGGAAAAGGAAGTAGTACGTCTGGATGGTTGCTGGGTAAGTACCTATCTTCATAACTCTTCTTATGCAGTAAAGCGATTTTTCCAACTTCTTGTTCATTTCTTGTATGTTAAAATTATTAACAACATGCAACCTTAAGATTTTTACTGTTTGTATTTCATCACTTTTGTTATCAAAAGTTATCATTTGTGTTTTGTTAGCATTCATTGTTAGTTTGTTGCTAATGAAGCAATGCTCTGCTTCATTTTCATTTCTATTAATGAATGATGTATCATCAGCATGTAAACAGGTCTGGTGTGCTGTGACATTGTCCGGTAAGTCATTTGTAAATATTATGTACAGAATTGATAAGAGAATCGAGCCTTGTGGTACATCGTTTCTTATATTTTCCTGATTGGAAGTCTGTCCTTGGAACTCCGTGTATTGTTGTCTATTGGTTAAGTAAGTTCCAAGGACAGACTTCCAATCAGGAAAATATAAGAAACGATGTACCACAAAGGTCGATTCTCGGACCAATTCTGTACATAATATTTACAAATGACTTCAGCTGTTGTTGGTGCCATAAAAAAGGAATTTTTACAATTTATAACTGTATTCTGTAGAAGCTCTTCTGGATTTAATACTTTGTGGTTAGCGGGACCAATAGTTTTGCCGGCATTAAGGAAACATCTTTTTAAATCATTTGGTGATTTTGGTTGTTTTTAATATCCGTTTCTTCTCTTATTATTTTCCATATTGTTTTTTTGCTTATGTTCAGATTCTTCTATGTACTTGCTTATCGACACTTTCTTTGCCGAAGCGATATTTTCTCTGTAGTATTTTTTATGTTGCGTATATATTTTTACAGTTTCTTCATCTTTCTTTACTTGAGATATTATGCTTAAAGCGTCCAGTGTATTTTTTAATTCTTGTAGGTCTTGTGTATACCATTCCCTCATATTTAATGTTATTTTATTGGATATTATTTTAGGATGCCGTGCAGAGTCCAATAAGTGTAACCAATTTACGTATTTCAAATTTTTCTGTTTCAGGTTCTTAACTAACGAAGCTTTTATATTGAATTAATTGTCCAAAGTGGTCCGATAGATATACATTTACTGTGCGGATACTGTAATACTCTGAATCTACATTTGTAAATATATTATCGATGCAAGTTTCACTATTTTTTGTTACTCTTGATGGTTCCAGAATGGTAAGGTGTAATCCAAAACAGCTAATGCAATCTATAAATCGTGTTTGTGTGTTTGATTTTTGTAAAAAGTTAATATTAAAATCAACTGCTACAAATAACCTTGTTTCCAAGTTCCCTTCCAAGCTATGCTTCCAAGCTTTCGAAAAACTCGTCAATGTCGCCCTCTGGTGATCTATACATGATCAGTACCAAACACTTATAACTGGTAATTAATTAGCAGTAATCTCGAAGTCCTTTTCTTTACACAAAGTTTTTACTTCATGTTGCTCTTTAAACATTACATAATTTTTTTGTAAATATTGCTACCCCTCCATGCTTATAAATCTTTCTTGAAAAAGATGCACATAGAGTAAAATTTGGTATTTTGTTATCTTTTATCATATCTGTCGTACACCGGTGCTTTGTTAGTTCTGTTACACATAGTAGATGGGTATTTTCTGTCTTTAGAAATACTTTTAGTTCGTCAATTTTATTTGCTTGAATATTTGATTGAATATTTATATTGTTAATACTCAATTGACTGTAGTTATCTATGTTTTTGTGGTTTTTTGGGCTAGTTTCAGAAAAAAAAATCAAATTGTTATCTACGTTTCCAGTGCCAATCAAAAGAATATCATTCACATATTTGTTATTAGCATTTTTGTTATTAAATAAATTAATCGCATGCTTTTCCAAAAAATAAGATTTGGATATTTTCTTGATCGACTAAACGAAACGTTTCGACGAAACGTGAACGAAATTCCAAAACTATTAAGCTTAGTTTAGATGCATCCAGATACGCAAAATATTTATTGCGGATCGTTTCCTGATTGGTTCGTTAATAATAACCAATCAATCTGGAAAAGATCCGCAATAAATATTTTGCGTATTCGGATACATCTGAACTAAGTTTTAGCTTAAAAAGTTTTACATTTGAAATTTGAAATTTAAAATTAGGTACTAGAATATTTTCAGTATTTGTTTTACAAAATATGCAATTAACACTTGTAATAAATCAATTCTTGAGGAAGCTGTCAATTGGCAATGAACTTGTTGAATTCATTTCTACAATTCCTCAGTTATTTATTTATACTCGTAGGTAGATACTTAGCCCCAGTTTTATAATGCCAGTTTAAATTTAAGCTGACGCTTAAACCGATAACAGCGATTATTTTAACGATTGTCATTATTAAGGGTTTATTATGCTTTGGCTTAAATTTAAACTGGCATTGTAAAACTGGGCCTTAATTGCCTATTTTGCGATAATTTTCAATGGACATGGAAATGTTTCAATTACATTACATATATTTGTGTGTTTTCTTTTAATTTTATGTTAAGATAATAAAAATATTAACAAATAAGTTTGCAATTTTTTTATTCTAAAAAGAAGAGAAATGAATAGTGAATTACTTAAAAAAGAAATGAAATAAAATTTACAATTTTAATTACGACAGAACGCTTACAAATATGTATTCAATGAAGTATAAGATTCGCTTCAAGTATTACATTTTCATTTTGCCTTGGTAGGGAAGTAAGGTTTCTAAAATCAGACAGTGCATTATATATATTTATATATTTTCAAGAAAAACAAATAAACCGTGAATTTATTAAAAATTTGAAAATATGGAAAGGAAACTTTTATGATTTTTTTCATGACGAAAGAAGAAAGCAAACAACCAGTTTTGATTGTATGAATGAGCCTGAAGATAAAAAAAGATCTTAAAAAGTTTTGCAACTTTTAATAAATAATGATAATAAACAGGGTTTTTTCGAGTAAACAAATATTAAAAAATAATAATATTATAATTTTGATCTCGTTAGAACATTTGAAATACTTTCTTTTATATTACTTCAAGATTCATTCCCAAAGTACGAGAGGAGTTTAGATTTGACCTGGACTTTCTTAATTAATAATTAATGAATAATTTGTGATGGAACAGAACTAAGTACACCACCGACAAAAGTTTGATACAATTGTCAAAATTTATGGAAACAAAACAAAGTCTTTGCTATTTATCAAATATACACGCTGTTTCGGAGCTTCATACAAAAAATGCAGCTAATGAAAATTAATACAATGAATCCTTTTTTGTATAACAAATTATTAATAAATTTTAGAGGCATTAAATGTTTTTGCATAAGAGCCGTTTTACACGTACAAGAATTCTTTAGAATATTTTCGGTATCATTCTCGTTATAATTTTCGTAAGAATTCTCGTACGTGTAAAACGGCTCTAAGAGTAAACAGTTTGATGGTTCCTGTCTTATTTTTACAACGTCTATGGGAAAATGCTTCGTCAGCGATTAATTAGTTGTTATGTAATCGAGCGTTCACCCGTTCAGTTTTAACTCGCACGCATGTTGATATGGTTGCCCATAAATTAGTGTTACAAATATGGCAACATTTTCAATTGTGGGTATGATTTTAATGTTTAATGTTTAATGTTAATTAATGTTTAATGTTTAATTTATAGCGAAGCCCGGCAAAATGCGTTGGCTGCAAGACGTTTGAACGCAAAATGTTACGAGGGGAAAAACTACGAACACTTATTAGCTAACCCTACACGAGCATTCATTCCCGCCGGAAAGTGCAATCGTGAAGGCAAGGACGTGTGTTAGTGAAGTATGAGATGACTAGCCAACATTCTTACTTCCTTCGGGAATCATGTTAGGGATGTTCCAAGGTCCTGATCGACACGATAAATACTTAATTTCGTGTAGACTTGCTTAAACTTCCACTATTTCCAAGATTCAGTTTGTGTTAGTGGGTTAGAACGGGATTTGTTTCCTTTCAATTTATTGAAGGGAAAGATTGTCGAAGGAAAGAATGGCATGAATGAATGCTGGTGTATGGCTAGCTATTGTGAGTGAAGGCCCCGGCATTATCCTAGAGGTTACAAAAATTTCGCACGGAATTATTGGTTCTCGGTAAGAATTTTTTTTATTTTCGTTTTAATTTTGGTGCATTTATGAGATCATAGCATATACAACACAAATTTTTGTTTGTATGAACTTTGTATGAACCCTGTATAAGTGTCTTGATTATTATGAAGTAAATTTGGATATTTTGTGGTTATCAATCAAAAATTTAAAAAGTCCAGGCCAAATCTATACTTCCCTCCGTGTATAATCTGGAGAAGAATTAAAAAAAAAAAATACAGTGAATTTATTTTTAAGGAACACTTAAAATCCACTGTAATAATTGAAATCGATGCTGATAGAATTATTAGAAAGTGCATTTCTACCTCAAGGAAATAAAATATTTCTGAAGAAAATAAAGATAGAAAAGAAAAGAAAATTTCCTTCATAAAGACTAAATTTTCTAAATTATTAACTTCTCATCGATATTTTATTTTGTATAAGGGAGTATAAGTAAGTATTATATCTAAGGATGTTTTATCCATTTGTTTTACTCTAAATGAAATTTACATTAAAATTTCAAAAAAAAATGATAAATTTGGAAGGGAAAATCATGCGAAAATTTCGATTGTTTCCCAATTTTTAACACTTATTTTGAGTTTACAGTTCTTAGCATCAGTCGTAGTCTAATATTTAATTTATCAAGAAGTCAATTAAAATTTTAGGGCACGTTTGCTTTAGTCCCGAAATTTTGGCAACCGCGCTCGCGGACCTCTGCCAGGAAATGCTATGACGTATTCCACCTCGCGTCGGAAAATGGTGAAATAAATTTTAAAAATTGGACAGTAAGCCGTTACGGAATGTCTGCTACTGACGACAAAGGTTTTCCTTAACAAACTTTTAACAACACAATTGGTAAGTGACATAACAAAAGAAATGTTGCCAAAACACAAATTCAATAAAAGTAAAGTCGAAAAGTTTTGCAACTTTTTGTTTGAAAAAATTTATTACATATTTTGGTCACATGTTTTGCTTTGTCACATATTTTCTAATAATTGATTTGGACACATTCAAAAGATAAATTCATTTTTTGTTTAAAAATATTAATTAAATTTAGTGTAACATGTCTTGTTAAATATTGGGCAGAAAAATAATTTAATAAATATATACAGAGTGAGTCTCTGAAGTGTCATCCTTTTGAACCCGATTGAATGTTCTACAAGATAAAGACGAAAAATTTTGGCACAGCAGTTATTTTAAAAAAAATTTACTTAGTTTTGTTACTAGTGATAACTGTAATTCTAATTTTGCAAATTATACCTAACTCTGACATATAAAGCATCAATTTATTGAATCATTATAGGTACATACATTGGAAAGGTGGCATTCAATAGGAGGGAGAGGGGAAGTACATTGTAATCCTTATAACGTGAACGCATGAATGATTTGTTGAAACTTGGCAAAGTGTCTAAATGCATTTATATCAGTGTTCACTTTTAGAATATGTTGTTTAAGCTTTAGAACATATAGAGTATTCAAACTACGTGTTAGCATTTAGGGGGTGATCATATTATTTGACGTTCACATTATAGAGACTTCAAAGCAGTTTTATTTTATTGGTAATTCTTTTGCACCAAGTCATCATCAATAAAATACTAATAAAATTACTTTTTAAATAAGTACTCAACTAGGTACATTTTTTATTATATTTACGGTGAAAAATTTTGCCTTTACCTTGGAACTCCCACCGGCTGACTCCAAAATTTCAGATTTTTGTGAATTTTCCATTCTTGAAATAAAAGAGAAGGAGGTCTCTTCAGTGACACACTCTGTACATATTAATGACACTTCCTGGTAAATTGAGTGTCATAAGAAAAAATTACTCATGTCATAACAAGTGAATTTTAATACCACTGAAGAATAAAAATGTCTGAAAGGATAAAAATGTGTCTACATGTTCAAGTTTTGTTTAGTACTCTTTTGTAATGTAAGAATTTCCAAAAACTAAATAATTCATATTCAGATGGAGAAAAATTGATTTACAATAAACAATTTAAACTTTAACAATAAATTACAACCGCTGATATTCAATAACAAATCATAAAAAAGTTCACTCTTTTTTATGCAATTGAAAGAAAGTTTCTTCTTGAGAAAATATGAAAAAAAAACATGAGAAAATATGAAAAGATGCAGAGAAAACTGGACACAAAAGAAATTTACAAAATTTTGATTTCCTGAAATAATTTGACAAAATTTGTTAAGAATACAAAGGGCAGTTCATAATTTGAACAACATTTTTGTTTTAATTTTATTGTTTTACTACAACTTCATTAAAAATTATTGAAGCAAAATTCTACATACACTTTTAGAATTCTTTAGGCATGGCATGCATGTACGCGTGAAAAGTTTCACTGAATTTATTTTTAATAAAGACTTAAAATCTACAGTAATAATCAATGCCGACGGTGATAGAATTATTAGACAGTGCGTTACTTGTTTACACTCTGATATAATCATTCAGTAAAGCTACAAATTCAGAAACTTAATAAAAGTTGAATAAAAGCTTTTTTTGGCGCGCAGTGATGAATTAGATGAATTTAATGATAAAACTAATTTCGTCAGCACATACTTTTATGACATTTGCTTTCAGTTATGATGTATACAACTCGAGACTTTCAAACTGTTTATTGCTCGTTAAATCAGAATGAATTCTACAAAACGCGTACCTGCATTTTTTAAAGCGTTCGCACCAAATACTTTTATTGACGTACCACGCAAATTTTTGGTTTTTATTCGGTAGGATTATTTTGAAAAAAATCGCAACGTGATGATAACTATGACACGACGAGGTTTAGACGTAGGAAAAATAAACAGATTTGTAAAATTTTGATGGTGTGTGTACGTTGGGTGAAGTGCGAGTGATTTTAAGATGTGAGAATTTACGAATTATGATTTAGTTGGTATTATAAGGCACCACTGCCCGGTACTGGAAAGATTAAATACACCAAGTGGCCGAAATCAACTAACAGGCCCAGTTTGGCAGTCTGCCCGTGAAGCCGTCACCGACAGGTAGGTACCGAGCTTATAAAAGCTCGAGCACTTTGAAACCGTTGCCCGTTCGTTCTGCAGCTTAGTCTACGTCGCCGCTATATTCTATGGGGGCCTAGGCCTCGTGTAGTTTTTTTTTTTAATATTCACGTGATTTCCAGTGATACCATTGGGACCAGAATTTGTGATAGCGGTAAGTTAGTGAAAGTGTTGTGAAACGTGAAAGTATAAGAGGGAATACGCTCACGGAGAAGAAAACGTGGATTATTTTGTGTGCCATGTTTTAAAGAGAAATAGAGGAGATAAGTAAAAGCAAGAAGAAATTTTCGACTGTACATTCACGTTTCTACTTACGTACATGTAGCAACTTTTGGTAGGCGCAATAATTTTTAAAAAGCTACCGATTTAGTTCGCTATTTGTTTTCGTTAGAAGAAAGAAGCGACTTCAAAAAGAAACTTATATACGCAAATAGTTATATAAGATTTTCGTCAAACGTCGCGCGTCTATTTGCGTCCGTCGGTTTTTGCGAGTTGTCATATGAGCTATCTTTATGTGGTTCACTCGGTTGGCCCATCCAACACCCCTTGCCAAATAATTAGGAAAGTCGCGTCTCGATGGTCTAAAATCGTCCGCTGGCGCGCTGGCAGATCGCCCGGTCCGGGCTACTTCAAACCATTTCGCCTTTGCGTAAATCCAAAATAAAACTGTTTCTAAAAAACTCTACTTTCAGTACAGGTATATTACTCGTACAATTTCTCCATTGGCCGATATTTAAAATTCCGCGTTTATAGCTGCTGGTTACAACAGCACATTCATGAAAAAGAACATTTGCTTTTAAGTTGACGTCAAATACTGGCGATGCAAAGAAAATTTAGAAAAAAATTGAATTTCGCGGTTAAATTTAAACTTGACCAACCAGAGATCTCTGCGGGAACGTTAGCGGTTATATTTTAAACTATTTTAAATGTCCTGCATAACTTCACTCAACTCAAATGCTATGCATAACTTCACCCAGATCCTACAGAAATACTTACGAAAGAAAAAGTTCGAGCAAAGAAAAGTAGTGATTAAAGAAAGGATTTTGTAATTATTTAAAAATCTATTTATTAAACAGTACCTACTTGTAAATTAATATGACTTTGTCTTATTTATAAAATATGATAAATGTTATAAATAAACAAGTTGTAATAACATTAAAAGGAAGTGATGTTTCTCATGCTTTCATTAACTAAGTTAAAATAAAAAATAGATTTCCAATTTTTTTTTTAAATATACCAATGGAGATTGTGAATCGTGTGATATTAATATATGAATTTATATATTTTTTTTATGGCCTGTTCAATATTCATATTAGCCTTGTTTAGGATACAAATTTTAAACTTCAAAGCTTAATGTCATTTCGTTAATTAAATTTAGAAAATACATATTTTTTAATAATAAAACAACAAAATACACAAAACTCGTATAAAAGTGAATAATACTTAAATATTAGCTTCTTTGATTATTGTTTTTCCACAGTTATAATGATTAACTATGTTAAATTAATTAAAAAAATTAGCTAGGAGGATCAAAAAATAAAAATTAAATAAAGTTTGAAATTTTAATTCCAATTATTGAAAACGAAGAAACTAAGCAGTTTAAATTTCGCGGTGTTAACTGACCAATCATAAGCTGATACGTAAGCAATAAACTCCTTTTAGCTTTCCTGAAATAGCTTTGCCGCTTGCAGTCGAAGGTCACGCTTTATTCTTAACTTAGGTTGATCCGATCAGTATATCATAAAAAATGACATTTATCAACGTGTTTTTTTATAGTAATCGGTTAGGTATCCTTACATTATGTATATGTTACAAATTTTCATGTTAGAAATAGACTTTTGTATTTCTGTTTTTTTTTGACACGAAGATTAGCAAACTCGGAATAATGTGTGTATTTACAGCAAAGTTGACGTATTAAAATATATACATAGATAGATATTCATCTAAGAATAGAGAATAATAAAATTAAATAATTCTAATTCACTTCAAATTTTAATTCCTATTTAGTTTAAATTTCGCGCCTTGCATAGTTATTCGTGTCTTTGAACGAAAGAGTCGCCGGGCGGTGGAATTATGCGGAAACTGAGAACTGGTGAGAGCTGTTAAGAAGGGAGTCAAATCAGTGAAAAAGTGTTTTATTCACGCTTATGGCTTTCGTATAAATTGTAATGTGTTCCGTACTGCAGTGTAAAAATCGCAAAAAGTTATGTATCCCTACCTTTTAAAAATGGCGGACAAGTGGTCATATACGGCGGCACCTAGCGGAGATAAAAAACGCCAATAGCGTTTTCGATTCACCTGCACCGGTGGCACTCAGTGTATTCGCATCTTCTTTTAACCTCATGCAATAACATGAGATGAAGATACTCTGAGTTCGCACTAGTGCGATCAATCGAAATCGCTATAAATTGATTGAACCTCGAAGGGCAAGTGGCCTGATAACATCAGGCAAAATTAGAACCGGATTAAAATCTGTAAAAAAATATTCAAATATGTAGATAAATGAAAATTAGATTTTTGCATTTCTGTTTCTATTGCGTTCCTGTTTTAACATTAATGGTAATAAAGAAGATATTCAGTTGAATGAAATTAACAAGTAATTGTGAAATCAATGAAACACTTTAAATTCGGCCGCTACATTCTTGACGAAAACTAACCAATCAGAAGTCGACACGTAGCGACAAAGCTCGTACTTTAAAACGTCGAGTACTATAATTAAAGTGGAATCAAATAAACGTAAATGAAATGTTTACTTAGCCTCTTTTTAGTGAAAAATATAATTTTCGTTTATTGTAAATTTTCAAATTTCAGATATTTTTTTCATTAAAACAGCGTTGCCAACTTTGCCTTTTTTATGAAGAAGAATTTGAAATATAGTTTTTTTTTTAATAATACCTGTCAGTGTCAAAATTCTAGGGTTTTTGTTGGATGCTTGTTTTATTATCCCTAAATGTAGAATACAAATTTATGAAGTTTCATAACATTTACATTTTATACAGTAATACTCAGTGGCGTCACTTGAACGTGTTAAAAAAAGCGACCATACTGTTTGATATCCTTATAGAAACGTAATGTAATTTGCAAATCGGAAGGTATCAAACAAAATGGCAAAAGTGACAGTTATACTCGAGTGACGCTACTGTGTGATTCTTATACTGTGACATTTAAGCAACAGATACCAACATCAGAAACATTTGACAGGTATTACAGGCAATAAAACGGACTATAGTTTAAATAATAGTATGTAAATACTTGAACGGAGTACTAAAATTTAATTAATCATACAGATTTCAAATTCTATTTTTGCCTATAATCTATAATTGCAATTGGCTGCGTTCTGCCAAAGATAGCGCTTACATTTCGCTATTGCTACGTAGCAGAGCGCTAATTTGTAGCGCATTAGCTAATTGAGAACTGGCCGTTTTGCTACGTTACTTTCACATGTCCAAATTTTCAGATAAACAGTAGCCTGTGTTATTTGTCCTAGGATTCTAATTTGTTCAGGTTATTTTCAATTAGTTCCGATTTTATAATTGAATTAATGAAGAATTAAAATTATTGTCGTTTTTAACCTGTACAAATTAGAACCCTAATAATAACTAACTGTGTTATTACAAAGAAGATTTGTTAATAGGAAAACTTATTTCAACACTTACTGCAGTAGCACCAACTGGCAATCATTGCTGCTTTCCTTTTAACAATAGGAGCTGCACTGTGCAATTCTGATACGCACTGTGTTGGTTTCCTTTTGACTGGAGCTTTTAACACCGGTGCTCTACGTTTACCTCTTCCTTCCCCCTCAAGCACCCACTTTTTGGCTGGTGCAAGAAACCCTAATGTCAAATTTGCGCGGTAAAATTTAAAATTACGACTACATGTCATTCGTTAGAAAATAGATTAACATTCTCAGTATTTAAGATGTATTATAAGTTATGGCTAAAGAACAAACTGAAAATCTTACAATCCATTTAAATAAATTATACAGGATTTACAATCAAATGTATACATTTTAGGTTAGGTACTGTCCATCTCACTCTGTGCGCCCCTGTTTGCGTTCCTTTTACTTACTTGCGTGATTTGACACTGAACTACTCCAAACCTAAAGCACCAGAACATCTCACTCTCAAAAGGAAAACAGCACATATGCTTAGACATAGCCTAAAACAACAACGCTACAGCTAGCGCTAGCGACGTAGGTTTTTTGAAAGCGATTTAAAACATGGTGGCCGCTAGGTTTATCGCTCTTAGCAGAAGTTAAGCTTCTGAACACATCATGCTTCGTGGCGCTCACGAAGCGCTACGTCGCTTTCTGCCAGGCTGAACGCAGGCAATGTTATATATTTTTTCCTAAAACGAGCTGTTTTGAAATTTTCTGATGTCATTTTTGGGATGAATGCGAATTTTATTGTACATATCTCATTTACACTTTATACTTTTATAGGTATAAAATCAGTTAAACAAATCACATAATGTTGACGATTGTAAACTAAAATGAAAACGAGCAGCCAGAAAACGCTGAACATTTAGGGATCTAATAATATGAAATGAGGCAAATTTTAATTTTGATAACGTTAGGTTTTCTCAAGCTTTTAAATTTAAGAGTTAATAAAGCTGACACGCACTATGTATTTAAGTAGAAAGATGTTAAAAAAGGATTTTCCTTGAGTTGCCATCGCGTAAAAAATTATATTGTATTATAATCAAAATTGAAGACAAGTTTAAATTTCGCGGGTTTAATTCGTGAAAAAAAGAGCGGCGCGAATCGACCAATCAGAAACATCCACATGAATGGTAGCGTTCGTATTTCAAACGTCAGGCATAACTTAATTCAGCGATGTGATAGAAGTACTCAAAAAGATCTATTTTGAGTCTAGGATTCGCCCAGAGGATATTTCTGTAATATAATTACAAATTACGTAGAGTTACAGGCGTCGTACTTGTAATCGCGTCCGCTTGGGACGCCACGTTCGCCAAGGTGGCTGGGGATTATTCGTCCGAAATAGTACTCGGCCTGGAACTGCAGTAGTTAGAAAATGTCGTATGTTCGGTACAGGGACACAAAAAAACGGGAAAACACTTTTGAAATTGCTTGTTGACTAGTGCTTCTGACATAGTTGAAACTTAATTTAAGTGCTTTTTAGGTTATTTATTATTAGTTTGAACGATTTTATAATATAAACGGTGAGTGAACCATGTGCTGTTTAGGTTACTCGCTTTTCTTTGTGATAACACGTCACTACTGCTAATGCACGTTACACGTTACATTACAAAGCAGAAATCATTTCCACGAACGCGCCAGATTATCCATTGGTACACGTGTACGTAAACCAAAATCTTACCCCACTTTTGAGGTTATTGGCACTTATGGGGGCTCACATCCATTTGTCAAAGAGACCTTAACCTCAGATATTCACTCCACGGACTGAAACATGCGATTTTTTAGAAGTAGCCTTTAGTGTTGAGTAAGAGACGAACATTAATTTGTGTTTTCTTTGGAAACTGTGCAGAATTGACTGTCGGACACAATGGAGGACGGCCACACAAAATCGGTCGAAGAGGTAGTAAATTACTTTAATGCAGATCCAGAACGGGGCTTGTCACCGGAGCAAGTTAAAAGGAACCAAGAAAAATATGGGCCTAACGGTAAGTTGATTTTCTTTTCGTTACGAAATAAATGTCATCAAACTTGGAATAATGAGAGAACGATAGGATAAGATACCTATCAGTGAGTGTGAGTCATTTAATTGTTTACATTCTGGTGAATTACAAGTGTGTGATGCTTCATTTAAATATTTTGGTTCCCTTTTATCTAAAATAAGTCAAACATTAATTTATTTAAGAAAAACTTAAGAACGAGAAACCTCTGTCTGGTGTCCAGACAGAGGTTTTTGGTTATTTATGTAATTTTTGATAAAATATTGTTTTAAAAGACGGTCTTTTGATAAAATTAACCTCTAAAGTTCTAATTATTAATTTTTTTTAGTAAATAAATTACCATTTTTTTTTAGTTTACATTCTTGTACCTATTCTTGTAAACGTAAATTTGTGTGGGAAGTTCTTGAATTATTTATAACATTTTCATTTATTAAACTGATGTAAAATTAGTTCTAACATTAGATATATCGCAGGTTAATTTATTACAGATTCTAAGTTTAGATAGGTATAATAGCTTCAATACATTTTAAAAGTTAACATCGCTGTTCCGGTGGAATAACTGTAAAACGCTAAATTTTTCAGAAGAGACAAAAATCGAATGAATTTGTTGAACTGCTACCATAACTCTAAACAGTTATAAATTTGAAAATTCCGAGTTTATTGGTTGAAGGTAAGTTGATTTAAAGAGTGTAGAGCCCAATATAATTAATCTACATATAAACATAATCTACAAACTTAACTCAAAATGTGAAAAGTTTGCATTTTCGTCACTATTCCGCCGGAACAGCGATATGTAACACTAAAAATCTCTGCACTCCAGTAATTCAAAATAGTATAAGTCAATTACGTTTTGAGAAAATTGATATTTTTATGTACCTTTAAAACTATGTATATATTTATTATTTTATCTTTTATCTTTTTGTATCCATAATTAAACTTTGGTACTTATATCAGGAATATCAGTTGATATTTTATTTTAAGGGTCAGAGATTTCAGAAATTATTTATATGTTAGTGTGAAACCATTTGTATTTCATATAATGCAGTCAAATGACCCAAGAAATCCAAATTAAAAACCATTTTAGACTACCCTACTTCTTGTACTATGGCGGCCTTAAAATTTCGCACGATTCAATTTCCCGCTGGCTTTCTTTAACGGCTTGTCAAAAATAATCATTTTAAACGTCAGATTTCAAATGTAATGCTAAAGTTGTAGCATCACAATGCCAAATCACGTGTTTTCTGAAGGAAAGAAGGGTTTTGCAATCGCAAAATTAGAAGATGGTTGGTCGCTACTTTTATTCTGTTATTTCAGTTCTAATACTTTGCTATCTTGCTGTTCTTAAAATATAACCAAACAGTCTGACTTTTGCTTAAATGTCTTTAATGTCAAAATTGAGGAAAGAGCCTGTTCTACAAAACTATAATTTATAGAAATTCTGGCTACTTGGCGATAGTACATTTGCTAAATACAATTTGCTAAGTACAATTTGCTAAATAATTTAATTGTGCACAATTTAATTTGTACAGTAAATTGTACCAAAATTTAAATTGAATCAAAACTATCTAGAAAAATATAACGTGTTCTATCTCCAAATCATATCTGCAGTCCAACAAATTCTTGTTCTAAATTTTTGTTGTAGAAATAAAGGCCGTTTTATACTACCCTATTTCTTGTAAAAGATTGGTTCCACGATAATATTTAGAACAAGAAACATTTTGGGCTGCAGATATGGTTTGACGAGTGGTTTGAAAGTAGACCACGTGCTATTTTTTCAGATAATTTTTGATTTAATTTAAATTTTGCTACACTTCATAATTTAAATGGTTCAAAAGAAATTGAACCAAGTCTAGTACAAGTTAGCGATACATATTTGCCAAGTGACATTTTTTGAGAATATGAGATTTTGGGTTTGTTATAAGCACTATACAGTCTGTGGCATTTAACCGGGTTTCTTCATTAACGCCGTTCCTATTGAAAATATGGAAAAATGTTTTATACTAAAGTTTCATCCTTTCAAGCTCCGCATAATTTAAAATTATTTTCGAATATTCAGGATGTCCCAGTTTGGCTGTACGATATGTTACTTCGTTATTTTAAATGGAACACCCTATATTTTGTAATGAATTTGAGCTTATCAGGTTATTTTAGGGTAAGTTTGATAAGGGTTCCCTATACCTAAGTCCTATGCTTTTTAAGATATTAGGCTTTGTTTTTGGTTTTTGGAAAATACGAATATAACTTTTATAATTAATATCTCATTAACGAAGATAGTTAGAAACCAGATATTGTGGTGCTGTTACAAGCTAAATGGAAGGTATCTATCGCAGTAACAAAATTTACTTTTCATTAAACAGGGATCTAGCAAAACTATTTCCATTTCGACAATAATTGAAGGGCAATAACTTTTGTTTTTTAAATGGAACGGTGTTATTTTTATATCGTCGTTAGATGCTCCATAAAATTATCTTTCAATTAGCTATACACTTCCCTATACCAATTATTGACGGTTCAGGAGTTATTTAATATTATTTCAAATTTCTACGTTTTAACATTTTAATTAGAATCAGGAGTTAGTATTTACTCAAACATTTTACTTGTATTACACCGAATATGCTAGCTAATGTCGAGCGTAATTTTAAAAGGAGGATTCGGTTATGTCTAGAAAAAACGGTGCACATTTTGAACACTTATTGTGAAATTACAAGACGTTTTAGAATTATTTTGTTATTCCTATAGTTTTTAAAAGTTTCGTTTTTTATTCTCCAAAATCAGTATTTAATTCTATTAGTTATTATGTTCAAATATGATTATTAAATATTTCGCCAATAATGTATATAGTATAGCATACTTTATTATTTGACACAAAACAAAAGTTTTAGAAACTCAAATTCAAGTCTTAGGGAAAACCGTATAAAACGTAGTCAACCATACGATCAAGTTAATTGTGTGGTTAACCAGTATCACTGGAGGAAACTTAACAATACACAATAAAAATATCAATTAAAATTATTTTATTCGTTACTATTTAACTTATCACAAGCCTTAACAATTAATCATGTCTTTAACAGAACTTAGCAAATTGATATTTTACTTAAAACACATAAACTGTTTCAGTAAATGCTCAGTCCTGATTTTAATTAAACTGTTAAAATGTAGAAATTATGAAATAATATTAAATATCTCCTGAATCGTCAGTAATTGGTATAGGGAAATGTATAGCTAATTGAAAGATATTTTTATGGAGTATCTAACGACGATATAAAAATAACACCGTCCCATTTAAAAAAACAAAAGTTTATTGCCATTCAATTGTTGTCGAAATGCAAATAGTTTTACTGGATCCCTGTTTAATGAAAAGTAAATTTTGTTACTGCGATAGATACCTTCCACTTAGCTCGTAACAGCACCACAATATCTGCTTTCTAACTTTCATCATTAATGAGATATTAATTATAAAAGTTATATCCGTATTTTCCAAAAACCATAAACAAAGCCTAATATCTTAAAAACCACAGGACTTAGATATAGGGAACCCTTATCAAACTTACCCTAAAATAACCTGACAAGCTCAAATTAGTTATAAAATATAGGGTGTTCCATTTAAAATAACGGAGTAGTACATCGTACAGCCAAACTGGGACGTCCTGTATATTCGAAAATAATTTTAAATTATGCGGAGCTTGAAAGGATGATACTTTTGTATAAAACATTTTTCCATATTTTCAATAGGAACGGCGTTAATGAAGAAACCCGATTAAATGCCACACCCTGTATGTGTAGGAACGTTCTGTCCGAATATTATAAGTCTTCCTTTTATTAAAAGTGCGATATGACCGAATTTAGAGCATCGTAACACACAAGCGGTAATGTAATTCTTCTGCATAAAAAGCCCTCTCCTGTAAAATTTATAGAATGTAACTTAACAATACTTTGGCGGAAAGATATCGATATGGTACAGGTAAACGGCCTTTAAACGATCTTAAAGCTGGATTTACATGGAGTGTTGAGTGCGTCAAAACGCAGGGGTACTGTACTCCCATTGGTTAATGCTCGTTACGTAAAGAGCAGTAGCCAATAAGAGTATACAGTACGCCTGGCGTTTTGACGCGCTCAACGCTCCATGTAAATCCAGCTTAAGAGAAGTAAAATGAAAATACATGCTTTCTGATTATGCTGAGTTATAGAATCTTTGGCATCAGTTTATTTTGTAAAAAGCTTAGACCTAAAGCAAATCAAACTTCCCTTTAGATTAAACCATTAATAAAACTATTTATGGTTTTCTGTTCTTGGATTTTTTATTTTGTTTTATACTTGATATGTTTCTTCTTTTTCGACTTTGGATATTCTTCAAATTGTTAATTTGCGAGATACTTGTCCTTAGAGTTACTTATTAAGGCGCGTATTCACCAAAACAAGTTTAGAGCTGTTCAGAGCTAATTCGACAAAAGATCTAAACTTGGTAAGGGCGCTTCAGACAAGTTGCAAGCCAGCTCGGAACTCATTTCCAGTGTGGACATGTTTTTTAAAATTAACAACAACTGAATAATATCGAAGCAGTTCGGGGGTTTCTGTTCTGAAGTAATTCCAAACTCCAACAGATTTTGATGTATACTATGCCCACCAAAATAATCTGGGACAACTCTACACATGCATTTTTGAGTTATTTTACTAGTTTTATTGCAGCTTTAAACAATTGATTTTGCTTATTCTATGGTAATGTAAAAAAACACGAATTTTTTAACAATACTTAATTCGTCGTATTTACAGTAGAACATATTACATGTCCCAGATTTTTTTGTCGGGCATAGTACAAGTCGAAAAGTTCTTAACTTACTTTGAACTTCTTAGTTCTGAACTAGCTCCGAGTTAGTTCGAAACACTGTTTTTGGTGAATATGCACCTTTACACTAAATGTTTTATAGGATATATTTAATTTGATTCATATTTATATATGTATTTTTATAGGATATAATTAATACAAACGCATCACAAAAACTTAACCTCCGGGCGAAGTACTTTAGAAATGTCAACTCTTATAAAAAATTGAAAAAGACCTGTCGTTACTTTTTTTAAAAGAGATAGTAGAATTTTATAAAAGATGGTCTACTACACTGTCACACTGTCTTATAAAATATCTTTTACGAAAATTCTTTGTCAAAAATCTTTATAGTGCAATACCGACAAGATATTCTGTAGTAAATTTTAGGAAAACATTTTTTTTCTGAGAGAAACTTAATAAACATTGTATTTCTTATTTAAACAAAGAACATTTATTAATAAATTATCAGATAATTTTGTAATAATTATTCCTCAGGCAGCTTTTAAAAATTTCGACGTTTCGTTGTGGGTTTAAGCTTCTTCAACAAGATTTGGTTCAATTTAGACGAAGAATAAATTTAGTTTGATAAGTTTCGATGGACAAGAAATTGCTTTAAATACAAATTATCGTTTTGCAAACTTTTTTGAGTTATTTTACTGCGCATGGAGAATTTTATGAGTAAATAACTATAAAATTGTCATCTTTTTAATGCGATATTTAAAAAATGTCGATATTTTTCAACGTGTGAAATTTGCTTCAATAATGATTTAATCTTTGTAAACACTATCGTTTAAATCCATGCGATTTATAGTTAGCATTTTATGCTCTGCATTACGTCCGGTAAGTAATTTCCGCATTTCATATCAAGGTTTAACGTCGTAAAACGATTACAGAAGCCCAGAAAATTATTAAACTCCGCTTTTATAAATTTCACCCGTTTTAGCATAATTTTAAGACCGTCTTTTTCAAGTCTTTCTTAAAAAAGTACGTAGCATTTTCTCTGACGAGCAAATTACCTGAATGAATCATTGTAATATAACTGTTTTTATGACGTCTTTCATTCACTGACGTAGTTGCTAGTGAATGTAACTTGATATTTTTTAAATAAGTCATTATTTAGTTTTATATAACACTTTGGTCTTGCATGGTTTCTTCTTTGCGGTTTACCTTCAGTCTGTTTTGACTTTTAATCTGGATTTAATGCAGTGATGTAATATTGTATAAGTTTTTGTGACGTTGGATGACGTCTTTAAATTGTATGTGTTAGCCTTGATCCTTCAAGAATTCAGCTGTGCTGTATAAGTAAATCTTATCTCTGTTTATCGGGGTAATTCGAAATTTTAACTCTTTGGTTTTGAAATAGTTGTTGACAACCGTATTGGAAATTGTGTAGTAATCGCTGCGTCAGATTTTTTATTTCTAATTGAGTAACTTTTTACTGTTTTGGTGTTCGCTGTGTAATCTAGAAAATTCTATTTATTTGTGTAATATTTGATTAGGTTTTCTTTGAAAGTAAAGCATTTACGTCATGTCTGTCTGTTAAAACGCGTCTAAAATCCATCTGCTTCAACGTAAATGTACGTGAAAAGTGTTTCTTACTAATAATAAAAATGAAATTTTCTGCGTTACCGGTAAATACTGAGAAACGAAGTAGCTCGGAAAAAAAATTGTTTTGCTGACGTTGAAAACTTTTGAAATACTTCCTGAAGGATAAGTTACGTCGGGAAATTCATAAATTTGCCGAAGTTATGGCACATTTACGAATTTTTGTGTTTGTCTAAATGAAACACCAAGCAACATCAAAGGAACGTCTGCAACGATTATTCCTCGTCAGAGATAAATCACTGTTCAAAATAATTGGCAACACTTCATTAAGCAGACATGGCGGTCACATTTTTATATTGCTACAATGAAAACAAACACTTTGAGCAGTGGTGCATTTGGCACTGTGAGATTGGACTTCATGATTCCACAATCCAATTGTAAGAGTTTAAGAACACATTGATGAATGGGTTTATGTTCTCGAAACATTTTGCGTTCCACAAACTCAAACCGTATAGAGCAGCTGCAATATTTAATATTCTATTGATCATACATATATCAGTGTTTAATTGTTTGAAGTGAAATTACAAAACAGAAATGTCGAAAAATTAATTGGCCGCTGTAATTGTTCAAATTTGAAATTAATTAGAAGTTGGTAAATTGTAAAATGGGAATAGCAATAAATCACTCGGTCGTATTTTGCACTGGTTTAACAATCTCCTGCTAATTGGTTGCTTTCCGGTCATTTATTTTGTTTATTGCAAATTTGTAGCGGGTTTTCAAGAAAAAAATACCTCGGAAATGCTTTTGAAAAAAATCGTATGTCGTAACTTGCATGATAATTTTTTGTATGTCAAAGGTGGGTAAAATTCGATTAACCTCAAAATATGTAGTCATGATCTAGTTTTTACTCGTTAATTTTAGTTATTGGACGACACATATTCGTTGGTGGAAGTGGCCAATGCAGAAAGATTTTTTGAAAGTAATATCTTTGTTCTTATAATAAGTTATCCGAATTAAGTCCCTTCGCATAATTGAAATTTTATATTTTGACAGTAGGTACTTGTAATATTCACAGTACCTGTAGAGTTCAATCTACGATACGTACTTTTGTTTCCAAGGTTGACCCGAGGTAGAATTTTGTTGAGGACTCGATACATATCCAAAACATAAAACGTGATTGTTATCAGTAAATTTTTGTGATCGTTGCATCGTTAAATTTGTTTTGTATTTGCTGAATCTTCTTTTTGTTGTCATTTTCACACAGTTGGAGATCACAACTACTAGTGTGCAGGGATTTCTAGAGAATTTATCAGGCCTTGATAACTGAGTTTAGGCATACTTAACATTAAAATTTCTGTCAAACTGTAGAGGCCTATTATTTCATTATATCCTTAGAGCTTCTTCTAGAAACGTATTTTTTGTGTAGAATCCCTTCTTTCTCTGATCTCTGCGAGGTGGACGAATGCATGTTCCATTGCATTCATAAATAATAGATCACTGCAAAGGCGAATTTTAGTGTTCAATGAAATTCTGATAAGAAACTTTCAGTACCTATCAGGTGATGGTGATTTGCATTAGTCATTCTAAGCCAGGTAGCAAAATATTTAGGTTCTAATTAGATGTGGTGATGAGTGTTTGGATCCTAATAAAAATAAAGATACTTTCATCGACCGTCAAGAAAGTCGTCGAAAATGTAGTCTTTTTTTTACTTTAAACGGATAAACGAAAACTGGAGATTTAACATTTCAAAGGACATTAGTAAACCGTTAGGTGAAAGTGTTCGTGAATAATTTCCTCGCCGAATGTGAAATCGGCGTCAGTAGAGATTCGCGAACAGCCAGTGTATTTAATAAAGATCAAAGGATTTGTTTGCAAACTTCGTTAACACGATTAACACCCATGTGAAAAATTCGATTTTTGATACGGTCAGAGAAATATTTACGAACTATTAATTTATATGAGTCGAAAAATTCCAAGTAAATCGAGAAATATCCAAAATAATTTTATTCAGTTTGCAAAAAAATTCTTTTCCCTTGAAAATTTATTAAGGAAATTTATGGGGGCAATTTTTAAAGTGCTTAGAAAATCTACGTTTTGCTGCTCATTGACAAGTATTTCGAAGAGTAATTGATATCAATAGTTTCCATTAAAAAAAGCCCATCGATAGAAAGCTAGGTAAATGTGTGATAAGTTTGCAAGTGCATAATCGATTAATTTAAATAAATATTACCTTCAGAACTTCTGCAAATAATCGCAAGTTCTGTTATCTAATCTTAAGCGACGATAATCGTTATAATTTAAATATTGTCATTGGCAACATAATCAAAAAAGAAACACTTTTGCATTTCTAAATATGCACTTAGTTATTGCGTTTTATTAAGTTTCAAATACATACCTAATTAGATTTAAACTGGAGGGTTTAGAAAAGTATAAAATTTTGAAATCGCCAATTAAAACATAACAGTTGTTTGTATTTACATATTTCATAAAACAGTAAATACTTAAAAAATTCTTTCAAAAGAAAATTTAAAAATGAAAATTTTATTACATAATTATTTACTTAGTGAATGTGCACGATAGTAAGTAATAGACAAAAGTAATAGGTAGTAAAATATCTGACTTGTCATTTGATATGGTAGTTCACAGTAATGCAGCTCTATACAGGTGTCCCCGTGACATAACAGCCATAGTTTAAGAGCGTGTTGCTGGGGTACATTTAAGTCAAAAGTGTCTTATGATATACAAGCATTTTTAATTTTAAAAGTATAAGCGGATATAAGTAAGAATAATATTTATTTATTTAGATTGGCAGAGGGGAAGAGGTCACCTGACCTAAATCTTCTTGACTGCTTCCTTTGGGTTCATCTGAAAAGCCTCGTTTAAGTCAAACATTATGAAACATTATTGTTAGAATTATGAACGCTGCAGGCACTATTCGTGCTGATCACAATACTATAGTTACTTCTTCAAATATCAGGAGAGCCAAAAATGTGTACACAAAAATTAGGTGGACACTTTGAGCAACTTCTGTCGTAAATAGGCTCAAATTTAATGCCAAATTAACTTTCCTTAGTACGTATAACAAGTTATTCTAATTAAATTAAAAAAAAAATGAACCCTTCTTTTAATCTGATTTTTTTTTACTTAACATTGCAATAACTTCATTACGACTAAGTTTACAGCATTTGTTTATTAGATATTTTTCACTTAAAATGGCCTAAGGCCCGGTTTTTCGATCGCAGTTTAACTTTAATCTTCGGTTTATCCCTATAGCAGCAATGGAAATAAACTGAAGTTTAAAGTTAAACTGTGATCGAAAAACCGGGCCTAAGCAGCACACCCTTAAGCTGCGGAGGTTATGTCGTGGGACTCGTGGGACACCTGTTTATTAAAAACAAAGTTTCGATGGTTTTTATTAAAACTTTCATTATAAAGTGAAATGTTTTCAAATTCTGTTGAACATCTCAATACAATGTTCATTAGAGAAATGTATATCTATGACGTTACAGATTAGTTTCCATGAGCATAAAATGTGGTTATCTAAAAATAACACTTCCGTCTTTCAAAATACTTGATTTATTAATTAAAAATGATTAAAGAATAAATACTCCTGTAATGTGTAACATCCCTAAACAGAATCGTTAATTTTTTTGGAAACTTTAATTATCTGCAGATAATATTTGTTAATTTAAACGTAATTATGCCGTAGTTTACTCCAAAAATTAATTTATTTAGTGAAACCTAAAGTTCGACACTGATTATGGCAAGATGTCATGCGTTCGTATAACCTCGGGACGAAATTTTATTATTTCGCATGCGCTTAGTGCGTGTTTTGGTTAAATTCTGCCTACGACTTCAACCGAACGCATCACATCTTGCGTCCTGGAGGCTTAAGGCAGAACACTGACCATACGTCCAGGACGCAAGATGTGATGCGTTCGGTTGAAGTCGTAGGCAGAATTTAACCAAACCCGCACTAAACATGCGAAATAATGAAATTTCGTCCCGAGGTTATACGAACGCATGACATCTTGCGTCCTGAACGTCATAATCAGTGTTCTGCTTAAGGCTGGATTTCTCAGTCCTAGTTTAACTTTAAACTCCTGTTTATTTCCATAGGAACAATTGTTTTTATAATTGCTACCATGGGAATAAACAGGAGTTTAAAGTTAAACTAGGACTGAGAAACCCGTACATTATATAAAAAAAAGGAATAAATTTTATGAATCAGACCCGTGCGTTACATAATTTTATAAATTTAAATGTCAAATCTCGTCGCAAATTAAAAGCGCTGGCAGAATTACATCTAACCTGGTGATAAGTAGCAGTTACGAAATTTGGCAAGGAAAATTTCACGCCGGCCTTTAAAATACAAAGTAAACGTTTACTCATCCTTTTCGCAATTAGTTCTTGTCAATAAATACTTGTTTATAATCAGGGGTTCCACTTATTATGCAGACATGCTGGAGCATGTCAAAACAACTGCCGCAGTTGTCGTGTCGGTTTCGAAATATTTTGATTATTCCGCTGCACTGTTTCTGTTACTTATTTCGGGCTTTATGGGCCGATAAAATATAGTTTGGCGTGAGTTAAACGAAACTTTAAAGTCCACGGGGAATGTGTTATTATACACATGTCTGGAAGCTTTGTTGGATTTGTTTCTTGGTGAGGTTTAGATTGAGTCGTGCTGAGCGTGTGTTTCCTCTTTGAAATTAACGAGCAGCACGAACTAACTGAATTATTTCGGTTCAGATTCCAATTCATAATTTAACGTATTATCATTAGCCTTTCTAGCGAAAAGAATATTTGTTTGGATGTGTTGGAAGTTTAATGACGCAATCACACACGTTGCATACACATATTCCAAGGATCTTGAATTCCTTTTGATGATAAACGTGAGTTCAAGAAATCTTAATTTTTTTATTGCTCCAAAAAGATTCATGTATCGAATTATGAAAGACTTCATTACGTCCAGGATAATACTAGTAAGGTAGACCGCCAAGTTTTATCAAAGGAAGCATAAACTTAAAAGCATATAAAGTTCAAGTGCATTTTGTAATATTGGCGACTGCCATTTTAATTGCTTATTGCTTTTAGTGTTACGAAATTAGTTTTACGACGACGTTATGTGTTACGGGTCGATTATGTTCACAAGCTTGATATGCCTCTGTTTTATATCAGGTTCAGAAAAATTGAAACGTCGGAGATTTTCTTAAATCATAGCTTCCCAAAGTGGGCGTTGAAGCCTTCTACTTTCTCAGTATATAATTTACTACTTTTCAATAATTTAACGGCATAAGCAGTAATGTATCACTAGTTGCTATTTATGTCTAACATCTAAAATATTAAATGGCTTGAATGGGGAAAACTTATAATGGGGGGGCGTTCAAAAATGTTTATCTTGCAAAGTGGGCGTGGCCCCAAAAAATTTGGGAACCTACGTCTTAAAGTATAAATTTTTTGATATACAAACCATCTATGTGACATTGGACTTATCAGATACTAATCAGCAATATAAACAAAGCGAAAATATTTAATCTAAGGTAATTGTTGAATTAATTATCAACTTTGCATATTTTGTTAAGTCTGAAAGCTCGAAACTTCATCTAAATCCTTGTATTTACGATAAGTGAAAGATTAATGAACGAATATACTGAGTTTAAAGTTATACACTGACAGTATGTACTATTGCTATCATAAAAAACTAGGACAAGATTTTTTAAGCTGTGTAAAACTGTTACCGACCACAAATTTAAAATTATTTGAAATTGTCAATCATTTCTACAGTAAATATTGTTTTAAAAGCTAGGATAGCTATTTTCATAGAAAAGGGAGTCACAGTTACACAAATTGCTCAGAATTTAAGCATTAACCAAAACACAGTTACTGACATGACAGCAAAGTAAGATTCAATATAGTAAAATAATGGAGACGCATGGCTACTGGATTGAAAAGTTGTCCTAGTTTTTTATGATATCGATAGTACTGTCGGGGCCTTAAAATTTTGCACGATTTTTTATCAAGTAGCCAGAATTTCTCTAAAATATAGTTTTGTAGAACAGGCTCTTTCCACAATTTTGACACTAAAGACATTTAACCAAAAGTCAGATTGTTTGGTTATATTTTAAGAACAGCAAGATAATAAAGTATTAGAATTGAAATAACAGAATAAAAGTAGCCACCAATCATCTTCTAATTTTGCCATTGCAAACCCTTCTCTCCTTCATAAAACACGTGACTTGGCATTGTGATGCTACAACTTCAACATTACATTTGAAATCTGACATTTAAAATGATTGTTTTTGACAAGTGGTCAAAGAGCCATATTTACAGCGGAAAATTAAATCGTGCGAAATTATAAGGCCGCGATAGTACCATCGTAATCAGAAAAACCGACTACACTCAAAATTTTAGTCATTTGAAGCGTGCTTTAAAATGAACTTCTGTCATTTTGACATTAATATTATTTTGACAATTCAAATAAAAATACCCCAATTAAAACCAATTCAGAAAGCAATAATTCGAACGCAACTGCAAGACAAAATCAATATTCGAGCGATTGCAACTGAATTTGCTGTTAGTATTAGTAATCATAGAGAATATTTATTTCTTTGCAATGGAATGAGATGGATGAGATTTTATAGGTTGACAAATACATGACAAATGGTGTCAAACCTAATGTTACACAACTAAATTTTTTGAAAATTGAAGTGTCGATTTCACTTCGCATGTAGTCGGTTTTTATGATCACGATGGTACATATTAAAAGGATGCAAAATACTCAAACTTGTCCTATACAAATGTTTATAGTTTTCAAAAAAAGTAATAATTGAATTAGTTGAGTGCCTCAGTTTTTGATCCTTGAAAAAACTTTTGGATAAGGCATTATTGAGCGACTCCTACGGCCATTTGCGCCGCCTATAATTAACTTTTTACTTAACTAATCCTGAATTATGTTTCATTAGTAGTTAAATATGTATATAAATTAAACGGCTTCATCCTTAATTATTTGACCTGTGCAAAGGAAGTTATGGTTAAATTTTAACTAGAACTTAACCACAAGCGGTGCAAATGGCCGGTAATGTTTTTATCGTTAACTATTGCCAGTTCAAATATTTTGACAACTTTTAAATTCACCTTGTATTTCTCAACGAATTTCGAATGCTGTTTATTTAGGATATATCAGAATTGCGTATCCTGAAGATTAAAGCGCGTAACAAAAAGCTTTTAGAAACAAGAATTAATTGATTTGATTGTGGTCAATATTTCTTTATTGGATAGTGTTGAAATATGTGTAAATAAAGAAAACGCTTTCCAGGTTACGTTTATTGAAGAAATTGCGAAATTAAAAAACCTTTCTGTTGTACATAATTGTTTATATACAAATTGAGACATCAATTCGATCGATTCGATTTTTTAATTGTTTTTTTTAATTTGTTTTATTATTTCAAATTGAATTGATTCAGCTAAAACTCTTGACTTTATTAATATAAAAAAACATTGTTTCCTTTGGTTCCTATGCCTTTAATTTTGATTTATATGCCATTACAGTAAACAAGTTTTCTCTTCTTCGTGTTATTCTGAGATTGGTCTATTTCATCACTCCTTGTAAACAACAGATTCAATTTAGTTTGCTCGAAAGAGCAAAAGGATAATGGTAACGTTGACGCTGTTTCTCATTGTCAGTATTATTTAGAATCACAAATATTTTGCTTATAAATTACATAAACAAATATTCTTTTATTCTTAATTATTGACTTTCTTAACGTGATGGTTACTTAGAACTGACGGAGGTGATTCTCCTTCAGGACCTTTGACATGAAATTGTTTCTTTCTTTTATTTGAATGGCCATTGGAAATACCCAAATACAAAAGTATTTGTTTTTCTAAGTAGATAATGTACGTTCGCACGGTTTTAAATTCCACTTCGAACCGCAACCAAGCATTGACGTCATTTGCGCGTCATTGTCCATGCTTTTAATTTCATAACATCAAAAAAAAAAAAAAATCGGCACGAATCGGCGGATCGCTGAAACTAATTGATACGCCTTATTAGCCGCCGCCGGCGTTGTTGGTTACGTCAATTTCGACGTGTAAAATCGTATCACTGCTTTATTTAGGCTACGAGCACAGGTGATTATGTGGAAATTAAAATGCTGTCCATGTTAATCAGCTAATTATTCCGGTGTTTTGCGTCGCTGACAGCCGTGATTGGAAGGACTATCACGGTTTAATTTTTCAATAACAACGACGATCGATGATATGCATATGTACACTACTCCAGAAAAGTTTAATTGCAATTATCAAATTAAAAGCAAAAAGTTGAAATGAATAATTTGCATATTAGTAATTAACTATAATGTGTGACGTAAGTTTATTTTTAAGCAAGCAGTATGAATACAAAATGATTTTCAATAGCAGACAACTTGCCATATTCAGAAAAATTATGCAGTATGGATTGTTTATCGAAGATAGACTAATCAATAGGAGTGCATTTAAATGATATCTTGAGATTAGTTTTGATACGAACATGGTGGAAATGTGTTCTGCAACATGCAAGGTTCCATTTAAAAAATGTGTTTGTTTTATAATGAGATGATATCGGAAGTATTCACCGCGATGTAAACCTCGAAGGTAGCTCTGAGGTACCTACCCCGTATATTAGCGGGATTAAGCTAAGTTTCCACATGCAAAGATTACTGACGCCAGTCGAGTGGTGCCAGTTTAGTTGCATTTGGAAACATCGAAAATCTGCTGGCGCCAGTAAATTGTCGCCAATAATCAATGCGCCAGTAAAGTTCATCACAGTTGTACTTTTTGGCGCCAGGAGTAGTGTTTGTAAACAGAAAGTACACGTGTTGATACAAAAGTTGTGCCGTAAAAATGCCAAAAGCATCAAAAAAATGGACGACTGAAAAAATAACACAGTTCTTGGAGGCGTATGAGCAATATCCATGTCTGTGGAATCATAAAATTCCAGCATACAAAGACAGAAACCAAAGAGATGAAGCATTAAGTTTCCGTTTCTTTTTTGTCAATAATTTGTGAAGCTCCAAGGCACAAATTTGTATAACCACGTTGATACCTGCACGCAGTACATCAGTTGACGCCATTTTTATTATTAACGCCAATTCATAATTTGTTCTTTATGTGGAAACAACTGCTGGTGCCAGTAATTATGGCACCACCAAACTGGCACGTTGTTGGCGCCAATAATCCTTGCACGTGAAAACTTAGCTTTAGTGGCAGGCTCAGCCGGTATCAGTTGGTGTCCTTTCGACAGGAAAAGCTGTTGATTTATTCCGTGAGAAGTCCATACTTCAAGTTATTGGTGTAAGACTACCTTGTAATTCCCTACGTGAATTGAAACACTTTGAAAGTATTAAGGGCAGAGCAAACTATGCCGAGGCGGACCGTAGCGCATCGCACTGTTAAAATACGCAGGCAATAGTTTTCTCATACATTTTTTTATGGACTGTCGCTTACAGCTGACGCGGGCCGGAGCGGGTCACATCATATATGCAATGTATGTATGAAAATGATTGCATGCGCATTTTTGCAGTGTGATGCGCTGCGGCCCGCCTCGGTATAGTTTGCATCGGTCTTCAGTGAGTATGTTGTTATGTCTATGTAATTTGTAAGATGCACACAAAAAGAAAACTCTTTCGTACATACATTTATGCAGACTGATTCAGGCAGCTTGTTCATTAAAAGTTTACGAACTTCCCATTTAAAATGCTATTTCATATTTTGCAATTACACATTACCAATATCGATCTAGTTAAACGTAACATTTGCAATTTCGGGGTACTTCCGTTTATACCGGGAGTTGCAATCAACTTTCTTATTTTAACTGAAACACCTCACTTTTTATTGCATTTCTAAAAGCCTTCTCAAAATTCTAAATGATTTACAGTATGTATATGTATGGTCGTGTGCAGCTTAAGTGTTACAACTTGACAGTTCTGTGAGCCTTGTATTGCAAGGGTGCGTGCAGGAGGTGCATTTTAGATGCGCGGGACTGTACTTTATTTATGATACATATTACCAGTTTTATGAAACGAAAGTCTTCATTGGGGGTCCCGTGATAATAAAAAAACGCACAGAAATACCACGTATGGGCGGCAATTTATTGAATAAAATATGACCGGTGATAGGTTCGTTTACGGTAAAATAACGATCCCGTCTGTACAGGGCGTCAACACGAGAATTCCTACCCCCTTTAACTTTTTTATTTTCGAATTTAGAAAGAAGTATTTAATATGTACAAAACTTATACAAACTAATTTAAAGTTTTTGCTCAGGTTCACAAAAAAATTAATAGTATCGCGTAAGTGAATTATAAAGTGAAGTGTTTTTTTTTTAATGAAACACTCAATATATTTGTACTTATTTGAATTTCAAATTAAATTCTGGTAAGACTGTTTAAGTAATGTGTATGAGTAGTAATTCGCACTTAATAAGTTCTACTCTGTGCGTATAAAGATATCCTTACTTAATCTTCAGCTTTCCTACCTTTCGGTGTAAAGCTATGTTGGAGTTGAGTATTCGGGGTGTGCTCTCTTCCATATCTTTCCACCCCTTTCTGTCTGATGCTAGCTCCTTTATTCTCTCCCATTTTACTCCTCTGCAGCTAAGCGTACTTCCTCCTTCCAGAGTTTTCTAGGCCGGCCTCTTTGTCTTTTTCCTGTTTCCTTAGTTTCAAGCACTTTTTTCACTAATCTGTCTTCCTCATTCTCATTATACTGTATGATTTTTAAAATTTTAGATAAAGGGAGGCCGTGAAAGCAAAACGTATGGCGTAAATTAGCAAATACAACAGTTTATTCAAAATGATATTTACAAAACTTCAAAATGCATTCATAATTGAACGATATTTTCCCAGTGGTGTTAACCAAAACGTACGTATGAGTTAATTTAAGCTATATGTTTTCCTCTTCACGGCCTCCCTTTACCTAAATTTTAAAAATCATACGGTATGTCCTAACCATCTAAGTTGTACTTCTTCTACTGAGGTCTCTACCGATACAATGTCCAAATTTTTCCTAAATGTTTCGTTTCGTATTTTATCTCTTTTAGTCTTCCCTTCTATTTTTCGAAGAAATCTCATTTCCGTACCCGTTAACTTACTTATTTGTTTCTTATTTGTTGTCCATGTCTCACTCCCATAAATTAAAATTGGTTTCATGATTTTCCTTATTATTTCAGTTTTTATATTGGTTGGAATTTCTTTCTTACCCAGAAAAGTTGTTTTGATACTATTGAATAGTCTACCTGTTTTCGCTACTCTCTCATTTATTTCATCCTCTAAATTCCCTTTACTATTGATCATTACTCCCAAATACTTATAGCTTTTTACTTGTTCTAAGCGTTTTCCATCTAATTCTGTGTTGTGTTTCTCCTCTTTTCTTCCGATTGCCATGGTTTTAGTCTTCTGTACTTTAATCTTCGTGTTCTTTTCTTCTTTTATTACGTTTAAATTATTTTGCGATTGTTGTTCTGATTCTCCCATAATTATCATGTCGTCTGTGTAGCATAGTTCGGTTATAGTTACTATTTTCATTTTCCGAAATCCTATTCTGTACTTTTTCTTTACATGTTTTAATTCATCCAACACTAGGTTAAATAGCAATGGACTTAATATACATCCCTGCCTGAGGCCTATTTTGTTGGTGAAAGTACTCGATGTCTCATTTCTTACTCTTACGTAGTTATCTGTTTGCTTGTATAGGTTTTTTATACACTCAGTAAGATGACCTTTCTTTTTTAATATGTTCCATACGTCTTTCCTTTGTATGCTTTGTATACATGAATTTGTCTTCCCTCTTTATTAGCTTTCTCACACATCTGTCTTACTGTGAAGATTTGATCTATTGTACCTCTATTTTTTCTAAATCCGCTTTGGCTTTCGTCAATTTTGTGTTCTAATTTTTCCCTTATTCTGTTTTCTGGAATCCTCGCGTACAGTTTTCCTACTGTGCTCCCTAGCAGTAATGCCTCTGTACTTTGAACATTCTTTACTGTCTCCTTCTTTGTATATGGGCGTGATAATACCTAATTGCTAGTCTTGTGGGGTCTTTCTTTCTTTCATTGCTTGATTAAGTATAGTTAGTTATTTTTTTCCGTGTTTGTATATTTAAGCATTTCTACTGTTATTTCGTCATGTCCTGGAGCTCTTCCAACTCTCATTTTTCCTATTGCTTCATTGAGTTCCTCCCATGATATTTCCCCTTCTTGTGTTTGGTTTCCTTCTTTGAAATATTCTTTCCATCTTTCCATGATATTTGTTTCCTGCATTAGAATAGTCCCGCTTTTGTCTTTTAGATTTTGCAGCATATTCGTTTCAGGTTTCCTCATTTGTTTCATTGTGTTGTAGAGGAGTTTCTGGTTTTCGTTATAAATTTTGGCAATGAAAAAATTTCAAGAATCTTTTCTTTTCAACAGCATTACTGTCACTTGGTATGATATCAATAATAATATCGATTAATTAAGAATTCAGCTAGTGTAATGTAGAGCGAAAATATTTTATTATTTGATTAGTAACTCGTTCAATTTAGTAGAAATTTAGTTGAAAATGTCCTCGTTGTGTTAATACTGACAGTTAGTTGCAGACTTTTTATTTTATGATATTTTTGTTGGTTATCGCTGTATATGTACTTTATAATTAAAGTCGATTTATTTATATTGGAAAGTTATTAACAAAATTATGAAATAATATGTTAATGAATTTAGAAAGAAATATGTAATACAAAACTGATACACACTAATCCAAAGTTGAAATAATATCACTGTAAAAAAATGAAAACTTCTACATATTTCTATTATCTTTTGTGAGTCACGCTTTCTAATAACAATAAATTTCTATCCTACCATAGGCAAGAAACCCATTTGATTGATTACATAAAATATTTTTATTGCCATCTTGCCAATACTTCCGATTTTATGACGTTTGATGATAAAGTGAAATAAGTATTTTGTTTAATGATTCGTTTTATTGTGAAATTCGAACGAATGCCTTCAAGCATTATAATTATTTTAATTTTCTGAGTGACTTTTTGCAGTGAGTCTTAAGTGCTTGTTTATTAAACATATTAAAAAAGAGCGAGTAAAAAGTTACTCTATGGGCTAAAATAAATGCACAACAAACTTACAGTACTTTCATTATAAAATGGCCTGTAAGACTTAATAAAACAGAAACACCATTTACATTAAATTTATAAAATAAATTGATCGAAACAAAATGACATTGAATATTGTATACAGGACAAGAACAATAATTCAGAGCTCTAAATAGATATGAGATTGGTGAGTTAGGATGTTTCTGAAAAATTGGAAAATTTAAAGCCATAAAAAATATATTTTACAATCAATTTTTTCACAAATGCTTAAATATTAAATTAAGGTATATGATAGCCACTTCAATCAGTTACTTAGAAACTTGGTAGGCTAAATGAATGCTTTTTCTATAAAATCTGTTTCATTAGTAATTAATTAAATCTAGGTAGGTATGTATAGGTTCTGGTGATATTTTAAAACTAAGTTCTATAAAAGGGGTTACGTTTATAAAAAAAAATATTTAAAACCAATCGAATGTATTTTGTGTTCTTGATACAGGCTGAATATCTACAAGGACTCGCAAAGAATACTGATAAGGTGCCTCTATAAATAATCAGTAGTGTAACATTCAATACAAAAACAATAATCATAAAGTCATCTTTATTTTATATGTATAGATGGTTAACCGCATTTACAACGAAGGATAGAATCGGAGTACCATTGAATGAAAGCGATTGTCCTTGAGATGGTATTAAAGAAATTGCAATACAAATTTGCATCGAACAAGAATCTAGTCTAATTAATAATTATTTAATTAATTTAAGGCCCGATTTATTCACCTCCAATTAAATTTATCTGGTGGTTAATTTCCATAGTAACTATTGTGATCACAATTGTTACTATGGGAACAAATCACCAGATAAATTTAATTGGATGTGAATAAATCGGGCCTAATTCAATTTTGGTAAAAAAATCCAAGTTGCATATGAACATTCCATTGTGCAACACCATGATCTTATTTAATCCAAAATAATCTGCTGTCGTCATTTTATATTCTTAAACATACACAGTATATGTATATTTTGCAAACAAATTTGCGGTATTTTATATGTACTAGTAATTGTAGAATGTAATTGCAGGATTATAACTGTTTGACAAAGGTGTTAATAGTTAAATATAGTTCCGAAAAGTAAAGGATGTATTCTGATTCAAGCTTTTTTTACTTTATTTTGCAAGAATGTGTTACTTGAACTGGTCACGTGCACCTTAGATATTTTAATTTAAACCAGAGGTATTGAGTATTCAAGGAGTTTCAAATGTAAATTAAAAAAAGAAACAATTTAGATTCATTAATTTTTTAAGCTCAATTTAATGATAAAGCAAGAAAACCTCTTTATATAATGATCCACACATTCGTAAACACTACAAAGTTATGCTTACAATTAGTTTTGTTTTCGAAAGTTCTGTAATGAGAATGATGAATTAATTACAGTCGCACCTCCATAACTCGAACCTCCACAACTCGAAACTCTCTGTAAGTCGAAATTTACTGATGTCCCGCACATTGTGTATAATTGGAATCTCTTTCTTTAACTCGAAATTCCTATAACTCGAAGTAATTTTCCGGTCCCTTGAGATTCGAGTTATGGAGGTTCCACTGTAATGGTTTTTGACTTGATGGTGGTGAATTCTTTTATTTTTTAAAGAATGATATACAGATTTTTTTTAAATAATTGAATTTGGTTTATTGTGGAAAGCTTCAGCAATTGTTTCAAGTAGCTTGTTTTTTTACAATTTGGACGTTAAATTTTTAACGTGGTTGTGTGGACAAATATCACTAGCATTTGATAATAAATTAGTTTTTTTAAACCAAAAAATAACCATATTTTAAATCAACAGCGACAGTTCTTGAAATTTCTAAAAGATTTAAATTAAAAAATTAAATATTTAAAACATTTTTTGGCCACTTACTAATTTGTCACCATTAATTAATTAATTGAGCGTGAGTTTAGTTATTTTTTGATCACCTTAAAGCGTACGTTTTTTATTTATTACTTTGTACATTTATATTATTACAGTATTCAGCAATGCCTAATCATATGAAAGTGTCTCTTTGGTTCAAGGATAGCTTGTTCGCATCAAACAGCAATAATTTTCGTAGGATGATCTAAAATCTAAATATTTACAGACGAGATGTTTACATATTTTTTGCACGTGGGAGCTTTTAATCCTTTCGTGAAACTTGCATGTTTCCGTATACATATTTCTTGTGCTAGTCTGATGTCTGATTTTAATAAAAGATTTAACAACATACATAATAGAATAACAATATATGAATATCAAATGTGATTCACTTATGTGTATTATAAATGTATTCTATAATGGTAATTTATTTGAAAATTGAAGAAGATTGCAAATCACAAAAGGAAATTTGATTTTTGACTTATTAAAGCGACATTAATTGTACTCGTACTTCATCTTAAAAGCGTATTTGTACAAATTGTAGAAGCAAGATAAAGTGGATACATTTCGATTAATGTAAATTACACAGTTAGCTGTAGTTAAGCATTTGTTTAAACGACTTCTGGTACGACTGACGTGCGAGAATCCTCTTGTCTGCCTGTTAAATTAGAATTTATTTATGTTCCTGTGGCTTTTGGTTTTGTTCTGCAACGATTCGAGCAGGATGTTTATTATTACTTCACGATCATCAGTTTGTAGCTCGAATTACTGCGAGTTTTGTAAGCCAGGGTTTTTATTCTGTTTTATGTTCCAATGATGAAATACTTACGTTTGTTTTTCTTTGTTTCAGAATTGCCTGCAGAAGAAGGTAAGTGACTCCAGACTCCAGATAAACATAAAAACACTTATAAAAAATAAATCTTCTTACATTGTTAAACCATTTACAAGCGAGAAATATTGCGTACATTTTCACTTGGAATATTTTAAGTGAATTTAGTTTCAGTAATAATTTAATATTAAAAAAAAATGATTTAGGATACATACCTAACGTTAACATTATGTCCAAAGAGGATCGATTCTATGAATCTATACATTTTCATACTTACGATTTTCCAGAATCGAGTATCGTTATGAAAAAGATCGATTTTCTAAATATTGAAAAATAATTTCATTATAAGTACCAATTTATAATAAAAAATACATTCTTCAAAAAGAAATGAGAACAAAAAGACCATTTTCATGGAAGCCATAAAAGGATCGGATATTTAGATTCCCTGTAAACCAGAATCGATCCCAACAATATTTTCAAAGCTGAAAATCAAAGAAAATACTCTCATTTTTATTGTGAGAACTGGATTCTCCAAGAATCGATTCTATTTTGCTTATCACTACGTTATTCATACATAAAATGCTGCTTTGAATAGGTCATTGTTTTTTTTCCAAAAATATATCTAATCATTCCTTTATTATCTGCCGTTTGATTAGATTCGCACGTTTGCCATTCTTATGTTTTGATTTTGACGAGGTTCTACGCGCACGTTAAAATAGACTTCACTAAACCTCGAGTTTGTCGCCTGATGGTCGAGATCATTCTTATCTCTTTATTAATTAGGTCTTTGTTGCACGTGTGTTTACCAGAGATAAGTTAATCCATCTATGTACCTCACCAGTTTCCTACGGATTCCCTTTTTTTCACTTTAGGAAAATTATAAGAAAATTGCACTGAAGAGAAATTGAAAATTCGTTTAGGCACAGTAAGAATTGTAGTGTCTGCAAAATTGTAGTGTTTGTAAAATCACTTGTATAATTTCTTTATTCCAAGAAAAAAATTCAAAGTTTTGTTTTGTATGTTTCATATTTTCAAAATGAAAAAACTCAAAACGTAGTTAAAAATTATGTAAATTTGTGCAGGGTAAGTTGCCTAGATCATATTTCTCTGCTAATTTCAATTAATTATCAGAATGTGAGTAGCTATTTTTAAAGTAAAAGCTTTTGAAATTGCTCGTCATTTAATTGCTTCATTGTTTGAATATTCATATACGGAATCTAAATGAGTTCGTCTGTTTCATTAGAAGCAATTTGCATAACGAAGCTGGAATTCTAATATAATAAAGCGGTTGCTAGTTTTGCTGCACACAAATTTTACTTGCATGCAGAATATTCCAGTTTTCGAACGCTTTCGTGCACAAACATACAAACTTTTTCTTTTTACACACGACAGTGTGGAATTTACAAACTTTTTCGTTTTATACGCGTCAGTTCTGGAATTTGTAATATTTTGTTTTCGTAAATTTAACATTGCTTAACAAAAATTATTTTATTGTGAACTTTGAGAAAATTAAATGCAGTTCACTAGACAATATCATCTAAATATACAGAGATATCAAAAATTATTTTGGACAAGGGCGGTCATGAAATGGAAAGCGACTGTCTTAGCTTAGATCGTCGTTTTAAAATAATAAGACGCAAATGTCACCGAATGTGTTGTAGTTCTAACTTCATTATCATTTTATCTCTAGAATTAATATTGACTAATTTGAAAAGTAAAATGGAAGAATTATAACATGTTTTCAACAAGAAAAGACAAATTAAAGTAACTGTTGGAACTGTCCTCCGCCTTGTTCAATGCATAAATTTACGCGCCTTCTCATGCTAGCAAAGGCATTTTGCAGCATTTCTGGCGTTATGGTTGCACATTCTTCAACAATTAAATTAAATTCTTCTGTCCAAACGCTTGGCCTACCGGAACATTTTTTTATGAGTTACAGCCCCAGTTTTTCCAAACACATGAACACAATTTGCAAGGCACCCATAAAAATCCTTCGGTATTACAGCCAAGTCTGGGAAACGTTCTCGAAAATCATCCAAACATAAACGCTGACTATTTCCAAATTCCATTAAGAAGCACACCAGTTCGGAAATAGGATTCAATCATGTAAATCTTTTGTTCTGTGGTGAAAAGTGAAAACCATAACGCAAAAACTTAAAAACACAAATTGCAAAACCAATAAACTCAAGAAACTATTAACAGTAAGTAAAACCAAGAAACTATAGCAATAACAGCAAGTAAACTTTTTCAGTACTGCTTGACAAATTTTGACAATCAAAAAATGATTGATACAATGCACGAACCTAGCTTCGTGTTGAATTCAGAGTTGAACAGAAATTTATGAATTTTTTGAAATGATAGAGACAGTATATTTTGTATGTACTTCAAACTAAATACATGTTACATTAAATTATTAATTAATTGTAATGATAATGTAAATGCAAGAAATCTGAAAATGTGAAGCTTTTGTCTCGTAATATTTGGGATTTGACAATTGTTATAATTTTGAGAAACATTTGATTTAGTTTTCTTATTTTTTATTTGTTCAAGTTCCATTACAGAAATCTAAATTTTGATCTGTAATAATTCAGTTTTATCATACTTACCGTGAAAGAAGAAGTTTCCATTTGATTTTTGATTTCTTTTTCGATTAGGTATGGTTTTCCTTGTTCGATTGTGAAAGAGTTTATCCAAATTTGTGCATGTTTATATAAATTCTTTTCTGTTTTTTCCATGGGCGTTTTCACTACTTACCTAGAAACTATGCTATAGGCGCCATGCACATCTCTGCGTTCAGCGCCGCCTGGCGTGGTGATTTGTGAATTAGTGATATGAAAATATTTCTTGAGACTCACTGCATGGGAATAATATCACTCTTATGACAATTTACGATTGTAGTACGTAATACTTGAGCTTCCTGGTATTGAAATACATTACAATATTCAATTTCAAATGTATACTAATAATTTGAAACAACGCGTATTTTCATACCACTAATGCAGAATATGGTCATTGGTGGCGCTGGCTTCGCACGTGCATGGTCCCTATACTATAACTATTTCTTATTTTCATCTCTGTTGCTCGCATTTTCAAATGAACTTTAAGTTAAGTCCTGAAGGCCCAGTTCGGCAATTTTAATCTGATAAGAAAGAAAACAGTTTTGAAATAACTGCCTCTTGGTCATTAACGCTATACCTATTTTTGAAAAGTTTCATAATCGACAACTTAATAAAATGCAATCCATATAAAATGAACTTATTTATGTTCTTATAAATAATGGTATTTATGACAAGCAGTTGTTTCATTTCGCAAACTCATCCTCAGTGTATTAACTTCGTCCTTTGCATATTTTTTCGAGAGAGAGAGAGAGGGAGAGCGGGCGTTCGGATTCATACATCAATAAAAATAGAGTCAAAGGCTCAAAGTGAATTCCGAAAATATTATTTTCCAATACTTTCAACTTAGAATTAAAACTCTGTGAATGTTGCGGCAGATGTTAATCATTATATTTATAAAATGACTGACAAGTGAGAGACGATTTCCGCAGAAGCGACATAAACATGTGTAAATTTATTTTGATTTTCATACGAAAAAGATAACAGGACTTTTATTCGTCTGTTTTCCTCGATAAAAAAAAATCTTCAAATAAAAAATAATACTGTCCAATTAAAATCATTGGCGTAAATATTTATTGCAACCGTCATTTCTGATTTCAAATTTAGAAGCTTTGTTTAAATCTATTATCTTGTCGAATAAAAACTGGAGTATTAAATATTTTCTTTAAAAAGAGAGCTTATAATTAACTGCGTTGCGCGAGGAAGCTTGTTGGAATCTGCATGCACACCTGACCCAATTACATTTTTCTCTTATTAAGGCGTGATCATGTTGCTTGGAGTATTCTCGAGTAAAGGATGTTCTTAAGGAATGTCGAGGACGTTCGCCATACAGCTTCTGTAGTCCTGTGAATGCATTTTCCGCTCTGACGTCAATAAATTCTGTTGAGCGATGCAAACAGAGACCAGCCGTCGGAAAACACATTTCTCCTAAGAGGCGATGTGAGCATTTATTTACATACACATGCGACGTGTATTTATGTTTAGGGCAATGTTATTCTCTCAGTACAAACACTCATGTTCTATGAAACGATAATCCGGTGTTTTTGATAAAACGCCATGTATATAGAGCGGTTCCTTTCCCGAAAAAAAGCTTAAAAGAGTTTTTTCGGTGATTTCTGAAAGCTCATTTCTGTTCGGTTATTAGAATTTTGCTGTTACAAACCAAAGAATTTAGCTGAAAATTTTTTAAATAAACTTCAGACCGAACTTTCTTTCAAGGCATTTTTGTTTTGTACACCGTGGTTTTTCGTTCGTAAACATTTCCTAAAGATCGTTGAGAAAATGTATGTTATTTTATTTTGTAAAAACTGATGGATAGTACATATACCCCGTGAGCATTATCAATCCGGAATATAGGATATTAGCATGACTTCCTTTAATAATGACATTTTAAATTAAAATCACCTTAAAAACATCAAAAAATGAATTCAAATATTAATTTAATTTTAAGTATTGATTTATCTATTGTTCCTAAGATGTAAAAATATTTAAAATTAAATTAATTAATTAAATTTCTAAATTTAAATTAATATACTTATGAATTTATTTCTTGATGCTTATATATGTATGCTTTTTATGTATATGATTTTCATTAAGTACGTCATTGTCAAGGGTATGGCATGTTAACTTCCGAATTGAAAATGTTCACTCGGTATGTATGTCGCGGTCCTTTAGATAGCGGCATCGAGAGTAGTTTAAATATTTTCTTGAGTTGTTTGGATATATCCACATGTTGTCCTTTATTTTAAAATAGATGTAGAAGCCACGATTACCATTGTTGTCTGTATTTAGTAAAGAAAAAGTTGTTGCAAAGAGGACTAAACAGTAGAAACAAGCAAAGAGAGTCTAGAAAAAATAGCAAGCAACGTGGTTATAAATAGAGACCAAAATTGTGTGGAAAATAGAACAGATTGACACAATTATTAAAGCAAGTAATACGTACGTATGTATTTCACACAGTTTGCTGTTTGAAACTACACAATTTAGATGGTTTCAAAAATTGTACAATTTCTTGTACAATAAGTTGTGTAATGTGAAACGGCCTTTAGATTAAGTAAAATTAACTCGAGAAGAAATATTTTAGAAAATATAAACAAAGAGAAAATGATGACCCTTTAAAAAAGTTTAACGCCACGATCCCGTGTAATTTAAAAGCAACACGAGTAATTCGCTCCAGGTAAATTAAATAAAAAAAGCTATTTATTAAGTTTGAACAGCTTGTTGACTTGTTTAGATTAAGACTGTGCTAAATTTTTCTACAGCTCGGAAAATCAGTTAATTTATCGGATTGTGAAAGTTTTTAGGAGAGTTTGTATACTCAATACTCATGTTGCGCCAATAAATCCATTCCTTCAGTGATAATGTACGTTTGTAAATGGTCAATGTGAAATTATTATGAATTGCAGTGCATGTAATCTCTGGTTTTTCTTTCAGGCAAGTCGATATGGCAGTTAGTTTTAGAACAGTTCGATGATCTTCTAGTCAAGATTTTATTATTAGCCGCAATTATTTCATTTGTAAGTATTGATTTTTTTTTCTTATGTTTTATATGAAATTTCCTACAGCAAATTATAAACTGTTTATATTGAATTGAGTTGGTTGTAATTTTTGTTTGTATTGGCTTGGGTAAAATTATTAGTTAACTTTATAAAAGAGTATTTATAGAACGTTTCTTATTCTCTTGGTATTAAAAATATTTCTCTATCATTGTCATTAACATTTTGACGAAGTCTGCATTTCAGTGTATTGTATTCCTTTTCTGTGTAAACATTCTGATCCTTCTGTGATCCTTGGACAATTTCCAGCTTTTCTTTTCTATCAGTAACGAATATGGTTCTGTAAATATATCTTTTGTATTTTCACATCGTCAATATTAAAAGCCTGTTATTTGGAATGATATACATTTACATAATTAAGCCTGGAGAGTGCCAAAGTCCGTGCGAGTGTGTAGTTTGAGGCGAGGTGAAGCATAACTTTAATCATTTAATTATTATTAACTTATGTTCCTATACTGGAAATAGTTATCGAACTTACCGTGAAATAATTGGTCCCTTATCAGAATCACGTGGGTTTGTTTAGATTGTTATTATCTCAAACTTACGATTTAACGTGACGTTAGCTCCATTATTCAATTGCAAATAGCGCATTCCCTTAAATATTTACTGTCACGTTATCTCGTGTACTTACACATTTTAAGAGACAATAGCGTATAAAATCGTACATACCTCTCTGTTATTGCACTTTTTAATACACAAATAAATAATTCTGCTTGCGATTAAAAAGAATTTACTTATTGATTTGTTTGTTTACGTTACAGTGTTTGATATGTAAGTTGTTTTGATATACGTCACTTTCGTAAAGAGTCGTTTAAAAAAAATATCTGCTTTGCTTACTTTACGTATTTTAATTTTACTTATCAGTTATTTTAATTAAGCTTTTGTTTAAGAGAAATTGATTTTGCCATCTTTATAGAATTTAACTAAAAATTTAGTAACGTTTTAATTGTCAAACGTTGTTCCGTTTAACTGGTAACGTATAGGAGTTCATTTTTTTATGAATAAAGATTAAAAGAAATGTATTCTTAGTTGACCTAATCTTGACACCTTGTATATTACATAGTTTGAGGCTTGTAGTCTCAATATTGATTTCGTTGGTGATGCTGCGGCTAAATTAGTGTGCCAAGAATAGTTTCGTTCCCCGTCGTAAATCACAACAGGAGGGTTTATGTACCACCAACGTCTTTATTGTGCGAAGGACCGAGCGGAATTTCGGAGTGGGTGGCTCGATTTGAAGCTTCCTGGTGCAAAGCGTATCTTCGGTACGTCGGAAGGCAGCCGTTTTATTTCTGGTTAAAGAACCGGAGAGCGACTTCAATAACAACTTCGTATATCACCTCTGCCGATGGCACTTTTCCAAGGCAGGTTATTATTCATAGAGATTCGGATAAAATACCTGCTGAGGGTTTATAAATATGAAATTCATTTTATTTTCAAGCGTGTGCTTTTCTTGGTTATTTTGGTGGAATTATTGAAATTCGATGATTATTTGTAACCCATTATTTTTATTTTTTATGAAAACATCCTGTAGAATTAATATTTCAAATGTCACGTAACATCTTTTATTTAGAAGAAAATAGAATTCGTAAAAGGTTTTGCTTTTGATAGTTATAGTAATTATGTAGTTAAAAAATTTTCTGAAAATTAATTTGTATTAATTTTTGTGAAAGACCCTACATAAATGTACAGACAGTATTAAAGAATGGCGAAAATGTTTAATTTATTCGATATTACAATATTGTACAATTTATAGAAACTTTGCATTTCTTTTATTTAGAAATATTTCCTCTTAATTGTATTTTTGTGTTAGTCTTTGTAAATATATCAGTAAGGAAAATAGTCCTGATGACATCAGAGAAATGAAAATTATTTGTTTGGTGACACTAAATATAATTTTATTACGGAACAGCGGCGTATTACGTCCGACCTACTTTGTATCATAAAATTAGTTTTCCATGCGTAATTTGTTTTACAAAGTTGTGTGTTTGTATTGTATTAAACTAAAGGAAGTTAAAAAATGTCGAGGTCTTTTAACTTCTCAAATTGAATTGTGCCTTAAAACTTTCTGTTAAAACAAAACTAGAAATTGACGTGTCGGTTAAAATAAGTAAAATTAAAATAATCGACAGGTTCAAGTGAATCAAATTATACTCGTTATTTTCTAAAATCTTTTCTTTACTCGTTTTAATTGAAAATTAATCATGCTTATTAGAGTTGCTCTATAATATCGTTTAAATCACAGTTCTTCAACGCATTGAAAACACAATACAATGAGAAGCAATACTTTTCTAACAAATAACACTTTCTCAACGTTTTACTGATTCAAATTGACTTTGGTTTTCTTTCTCCTGAAGGATAGTAGATTTTACACAAAAAATAAAATAAAATATTCGAAATGTTAAATTTTCAACTGTCCTCCGCTTTATTATTATTTTTGATTGTAATGCCAAGCTCTTGCGAGTCTTATAATGGAATAGAATGTTTGTACTTTAATAGTACATTAAAAAACAAGTTTCATAAGACATGATTTTAGTGCACGCGTCCAGGTTTAGAAAACGAGCCAAAGGCGAGTGGACAAGTGCACTAAAATGACTTATGAAACGTGTATTTTATACTATTTTTTGTATTTTGGTTGCTGAAATGTAAAAGAAATTGCGTTATCTTGTAATTTAAATACATATAGGAAAATTCTGTTTCAAAATGTGGCAGTTGGTTGACGTTTAATATAATGTCAAACAAATGTCAATTTGAAAGTTATTTGCAATTTTAGATGTCAACAGATACAAGTATTGTCAAACAAAAGTCAATTTGGAGGTTATTTTTGTAATTTGAAATGTCAACAAATGTCGCTGTATATGCTGTCGTCAACCTAATAAAATAAAATTTTGGATGCTTTAATGAGCTACTTTATGACACCCAAATGGCTTTCATTATAGTCGTTAAGACACCAAAGTAGAAATAATAGATTATATTATAAGTGAGAGAAATGCAAAATTATACATGAGTGAGACAATTCTCACGAGTGTATAATTGCATTTCGTTCACGTGTGATGATATACGACCTTTTGTCCAACAGTTGCATTTTTTAACAACAAAGAATCTTGAAAAGATATTTTTGAAGTGACATTACTTAAAACGTCAAGCAGTCATGGTCGGTCGTCATGTATAGTTGTTGATTTTGCGCTAGTGATTGAAATTTGATTTTAGTCACTCAAAACGAACGTATAAAACACCTAAAAACATGCAACTGTTGGACAAAATTTTAACTGTATTTTTTGGAAAGTGTAGTAGCCTAAAAATAAAATGTAATTTCTTTTGAAATAAGTTAGTTATTTTTGTTATTTAAATATGTATATCATAATGCAACATTTTTTATGTAGTATATTTTATTCCGTAATTGTGAACATGACTAGAATTTTATTATTTGATGAAATCTGTAAATATATGAAAATAAAATGCGTATAAATACTGCAGTGTACATACATGATGTACAGCTTGGCCTGGTGACAGGTGTTAGGGAGTTTTATCTGTTTTGTAAAATAATAAACAAATTTTTTTATGACTTGTCATATAAAAAACCTTCAATTGAAGATTTGAAGCGATAGATTCATTAAAAGAATTAAAGAAGGCGTATTAAAATATCATTCAAATTTTTTGCCATTCATTATTTTTTGAAATTAAATTAATGTAAAATACTTTCACTTCACTGTTTTCATAACTTTTATTTCTATTCTGCTAGATACGAAAAATAACATAGATATTATAGAATACCTCAAGTTATCTCAGTGAAATGTAAAGGATAAGTATTTAAAAAAATATAAGGTCAATAATCTGAATCTTAAAAAAATGGTTTTAGTATGCATTTTATCTCAGTTTTTTATCTCTACGTGCTCCATTTCTAGTATTAAAACGTGTTGTTTAAAACTTTATGTACTCGAAGTAATTTAAAATTATTAATCATTGAAATATAAAAGAATTCTCTGGTGGTTCAATGGAATTGCATTTGCGCGAAGTATTGATTTTATAGTAATTTGAATGTTTTCATATCTCTGTTATCTTTTCGTATCATTAAAGTAATTCAGGTGCATTATGCACTTGTTGATTTTATCAAAACTCAACGTTTCTTTTGAAATTTATTAAAAATTGCTTTGGAAAGATGAAAAAACTAACGTGATGATTCCTTGAGCATTCGTAGTATCGTAGGTGTTACGTAGTAGTCTTCTATTTTTCGAGAACAATAAAGTTCGTTTATTTATTTCATAAAACAGAGTATTTATTTCTGAGTCAGTTCGTGTAAATACAGGCTGTTACAAATTCGAGGCTCACCATTGAGATCTCGGAAACGGTAAGAGATACGAAGTCGGTTAAATTGGGGCAAAGTTGCGTATTTAGGTGCTGAACAATAATCCGTTCTGAAAAATCTTCTACGTTTTGTAGTTTTTGAAATTTTTCAAAAAAACAAGAAAACGTAATTTTCTTTTTTATTTTTTTCTGAAGTTATTATTGCAAGGATCTTAACAAAATTAATACTTTCTACAGGCACTTTTTTAAGCTCTTTACGATTAATCATTAGATTTTACTTAAAACGTTTCGTCTCGTCCTGACCATCATCAACTTCATTTTTTCTTATGGGCGCTACGTTGGGTTTTAATACCAATGAATAGATCTGTTTTTTCTGATGCTTTTCCATATATCACACATCCCTATTTATTAATCTGAAACAGCTGGAAATGCAAGAAATTATTGAAAAATATCACTGCAAAGAAAAACATAGTATGCAGTGAAAACAAAAACCAAAAAAGTTTGATATATCTTCGGAGTTTTATTTCGTCTATCACAAAAGCAGATTTTTGAAAAATTTTTAGATATAAAAATGAATGATGTAAATCCAAGAAAGACGTACATTTTTAAAACATATTGTGCTAACAACAACAATTTAGTAACAGCAAAAGAAATTTACTTCCAACAATGACGATGACGCAGTATTTAATTAGTTTCGTAATTAAATTATGCATTTTTATGATTAAAGCAAGAAAGTATCACAAGAAATTATGTCTTTAAAAATCTCTCATTCTTGTAAATTTAAAAATGTATTGTACTATCAACAATTTAGTAATAGCAAGGGAAATTTACTTCCAATAATACCCAGAAAGATACCATCCAGACAGAACAATGTTATTAAGTTAGATAGAAACATTGTACTTTATGTATATTTTCATAAAGCTCGAAGGACGTATCGAGATCGCCTTAATGATGATGAAAATGAAGAATTATTAGTAGAGGTAGTTAAATGGTTACTTATAAAGTGTATAAAATTATGAGTCTACAAAAAAGAACGTTTCCTCGAGCAGTAATATCTTTTAAGATACGAGTTTTCTAAAGACATACGTAATTTAATTTGATATTTTCTTGCTTTAATAATAATAATGTATAATTTAATTACAAATCTAATCAATTATTGTTTTGTAGTTGTCTTTCTGGATATTGTTGGAAGGAAATTTCGCTCGTTATTACTGAATTGTTGTTGTTAAAACCACAATAAATGTTTATATTTACGTCATTCTTGGATTCAAAAACATTCATTTTTAGATCTAAAAATTTTACTAAAATCAGCTCTTGTGATACACGAAATAAAACATCGAAGGTATATCAAACTTTTTTGGTTCTTGTTTTCACTACATACCATATTTTTCTTTGCAGTGTTATTTTCAACAATTTCTTGCATTTCTAGCGGTTTCAAATTAATAAATAGGGATGTGTGATACATGGAAAAGCATCAGAAAAAATATATCTATTTAATGGTATTAAAACCCAATGTAGCGCCCATAAGAAAAAATGAAGTTGATGATGGTCAGAACGAGACGAAACGTTTTAAGTAAAATCTAATGATATCATCATAAAGAGCTTGAAAAAGTGCCTGTAGAAAGTATTAATTTTGTTATGATCCCTGCAATAATAACTTCAGGAAAAAATAAAAAAGAAAATTACGTTTTCTAGTTTTTTTGAAATATTTCAAAAATTACAAAACGTAGAAGATTTTTCAGAACGGATTATTATTCAGCACCAAAATACGCAACTTTGCCCCAATTTAACCGACTTCGTATCTCTTACCGTTTCCGAGATCCCAATGGTGAGCCTCGAATTTGTAACAGCCTGTATAGTGCTTACATAATTTGTTCTGCCATGAAATTTGGAAAAATTTAATTTTTTTTAGCACAAGGTCCTGAAAGTATAAACACAATCACAATGTTTTACGAGAAATTTTGCTATTTTCCAGCGATTTCAAATCTTGCCAATTTTTTTTTATAAAGTACAATGAAGAAAGGTGAATTTCTTAAAATACTTTTTACTTCTCTCAAATGACGAAAGTAAGCATTTCATTTTCAGTGACTATCTTTTCCTTCATTTCGCTATCTGTTATTAGGTACGCACGAAAAATATTTACAGGGTGTTCCATTTTTAGATGACTTCTTAATTTCGCTCGTGCGACTAATTTATGATATTTGCTATTAAGCTTGTCTCTTCGACTGAAGCGTTCGGTTCTACTAGAGGGTTTTATAGCAGTCGGCATATTATCTCGGAGCGAAATGAATTTCATTAGAATAGTCAAATTTACGAGTACATTACTAGTGGCGCCACTAAGATGAGCTATTCTGAAAATGTACACGTAACAGTTTCTATATTTATCGACTCGTCCGTTCTTGTAAACATCACATGGCGTTTAGAATCAAATCTACCTACTGGTATTGCTATGTTGAAAAGAGCACGTACACATCGTCACCTTTTACTACTTATACCTGATCGATAGGAGACTTCACCAAAGCAAAGAAAAGCGACAACTAAAAATCAGAAACCTCACTCTCATTAGTTTGGAGACTTTCTATTTCTGTTCTATGAATTTTCTAAATAATAGCAGTCCTAGTTATTATAGTTCAGTTGATACTTCTTAATTGAAATTAATTCTCCCAATATTGCTAGAAATTAATACCAACTCTGATACTGTTTATTAATTTAATAAATACTGTATATTTAATCTTCATTTATTTTGGTAACAATATGCAATTCTTTTGTTTAAGGTTCTCGCCTTATTTGAAGAACATGATGGAGCATTTTCCGCCTTCGTAGAACCTTTTGTAATTCTCCTTATTCTAATTGCAAACGCAGTAGTAGGTGTATGGCAGGTAAGTTCTTCAAAAAATCTTTGTGTATGTGCTGTAGCTTCAGCGATCTTTGAAATGAAATAGTATTTCAAGTAGAAGTTTTCATCTCGTATTTAAAAAGCCGAATTAAACGAAACATCTCCTAGTTTGCGCTAAATGGAAACCGGATGACGGTGAATTAATTGGAGTAGATTAAGTAAGATTAAACTTCCGGCTGCAGAAATTGACTTATTTCCGTGTCCTGAAATTGCATTTATTCTTTGCGCAGAGACTGGAAAAATACTAAAATTAATGTGACCTATTTTATGCCGTGTTCAAATTTTATGTATTATATCACATAGTTTGGACATCTGGATGACCCAATTATGTGTGTATGTTATATATTATAGAAATGACATAAACAGAATCCATCAGGTTGCAAAATGATAGAAATATTATTTTTATTGAATGCGGGATAAAACAGAAATTGCTTTGACTTATTACTTACTGATTTATGTTATTTCGTTACGCCTAGTTGCGTTAAGTGAATTTAAATTAGGCTTTAGGCTGTCTTAATGATGTCAACAGTCAAGTTAGCTTAAATTGAAAATCATCAATATCATAAAACTTCGAAATTTCACAGGTGCCTACGTTGAGTTCCTTGATATAATTCATAAAATTAATGCTAAATTTAAATCGTCCAAAACATCAAAAAAAAATTATTTTTCGACTTGTATATTTTCACAGGAGCGTAATGCTGAATCTGCCATCGAAGCGTTAAAAGAATACGAGCCCGAAATGGGTAAGGTAATTAGGAGCGACAAATCTGGTGTTCAAAAGATTCGCGCGAAAGACATTGTACCTGGAGACATCGTCGAGATTTCGGTGGGCGACAAAATCCCCGCCGATATCCGTCTCACTAAAATTTATTCAACAACACTTCGAATCGATCAGTCCATCTTGACGGGCGAGTCCGTTTCCGTCATCAAACACACAGAGCCCATCCCTGATCCTCGCGCTGTAAACCAGGACAAGAAAAATATCCTATTTTCCGGTACCAACGTAGCAGCAGGAAAAGCTCGAGGCATCGTCATTGGAACTGGCTTAAACACTGCTATTGGTAAAATCCGAACGGAAATGTCAGAGACGGAAGAAATTAAAACGCCGTTGCAACAGAAGTTGGATGAATTTGGCGAACAATTATCTAAAGTTATCTCTGTAATTTGCGTTGCTGTATGGGCTATCAACATTGGACACTTCAACGACCCCGCTCATGGCGGCTCTTGGATCAAAGGAGCTGTTTACTATTTCAAAATTGCTGTCGCCCTGGCTGTTGCTGCTATTCCTGAAGGTTTACCAGCTGTCATTACGACTTGTCTCGCTTTGGGCACTCGACGTATGGCCAAAAAGAACGCCATTGTTAGATCGTTACCATCTGTAGAAACTCTAGGTTGTACATCCGTTATTTGTTCAGATAAAACCGGCACGTTAACGACTAATCAAATGTCGGTTTCCCGCATGTTCATTTTCGATAAGGTCGAGGGTAACGACAGCAGTTTCCACGAGTTCGAAATCACTGGTTCAACTTATGAGCCCATAGGTGAAGTATTCCTCAAAGGACAGAAAATCAAAGCCAACGAGTTTGAGGCTCTCCAAGAAATCGGCACTATTTGCATTATGTGCAATGATTCCGCCATCGACTTCAACGAGTTCAAACAAGCCTTCGAAAAGGTCGGCGAAGCTACAGAAACTGCTCTGATCGTTTTAGCCGAGAAAATGAATCCGTTCAGTGTAACAAAATCCGGTGATCGTCGCGCTGCTGCGATCGTTGTAAGACAAGACATTGAAACCAAATGGAAGAAAGAGTTCACTTTGGAGTTTTCGAGAGACCGTAAGTCCATGTCGTCTTATTGCACTCCCCTGAAACCCTCGCGGCTTGGAAACGGCCCGAAATTGTTTGTGAAAGGCGCCCCTGAAGGAGTTCTTGATAGGTGTACTCACGCTCGAGTTGGCACTCAGAAGGTTCCCCTCACCAACACCCTCAAAAATCGCATCCTCGAATTGACAAGACAATATGGTACGGGCCGTGATACCTTGCGTTGCTTGGGTCTTGCGACAGCTGATAATCCCATGAAACCGGAAGAAATGGACCTTGGAGACTCCACCAAATTCTACACGTACGAGGTGAACCTTACTTTTATCGGAGTTGTTGGTATGTTGGATCCACCACGTAAAGAAGTTCAAGATTCCATCGTGAGGTGTCGCGCTGCTGGCATTCGCGTCATCGTCATCACTGGTGATAACAAGGCGACGGCTGAAGCTATCTGTCGACGAATTGGTGTTTTTGGAGAAAATGAAGATACAACTGGAAAGTCCTACAGCGGTCGTGAATTCGACGATCTTCCACCACACGAACAAAGAACGGCCTGCGCACGTGCTAGATTGTTCTCGCGCGTTGAGCCTGCACACAAATCCAAAATCGTTGAGTATTTGCAGAGTATGAATGAAATTTCTGCTATGGTAAGTTTGTCGTCGGTTTTCGCCGAAAAAATATTTCAATCGATTGCTTTAGACAGGTGATGGTGTAAATGACGCTCCCGCTTTGAAGAAGGCCGAAATCGGTATCGCCATGGGTTCGGGAACGGCAGTGGCAAAATCTGCTTCTGAAATGGTGTTGGCGGATGATAACTTCTCATCCATCGTGGCTGCTGTTGAAGAAGGGCGAGCTATCTACAATAATATGAAACAGTTCATTCGTTATTTGATTTCTTCCAACATTGGTGAAGTGGTGTCCATCTTTTTAACCGCTGCTTTGGGACTTCCGGAAGCTCTTATTCCGGTACAGCTCTTGTGGGTCAACTTGGTAACGGACGGTCTTCCTGCCACGGCGTTGGGCTTTAACCCCCCCGATTTGGATATTATGAACAAACCACCACGTAAAGCCGACGAATCACTTATTTCAGGATGGCTCTTCTTCAGGTAACATTGAAATATGAACGTGGAATAGTCTGTTATTAAAAAAAAAAAATTTTTCCTTGTAGATATCTGGCCATTGGTGGCTATGTTGGTGCTGCCACGGTTGGTGCTGCCGCGTGGTGGTTTATGTATTCAGCCTATGGACCACAGCTGACATATTATCAACTTGTAAGTACAGTTATTTATTTTTGTGTTGGGTTTTCTGTATTAAATTGATTTCTTTTGTTCAGACACATCACTTGGCCTGTTCTACAGGAAGCGATGATTTCAAGGGTGTTGATTGCAAAGTATTCAATGATCCACACCCTATGACTATGGCTCTTTCAGTTTTGGTAACAATTGAAATGTTAAACGCCATGAATAGGTACAGTAACTTGAAACATCCGACTTGATTATTTTGTAACTTACTATTTTTGCAGTTTATCAGAAAATCAATCGTTAATAGCCATGCCACCATGGTGCAACTTCTGGTTGCTTGGTTCCATGGCACTTTCCTTCACTCTTCATTTTGTCATACTTTACGTAGAAGTACTTTCTGTAAGTTTTGGTAATTCTCGTTTTTGTCGATCGTTAAGAATATTTTTTTGGTATTTTTGTAGGCCGTATTCCAAGTATGCCCATTGACAGTGGAAGAATGGGTGACGGTAATGAAATTTTCAATTCCGGTGATATTACTTGATGAAACGCTCAAATTCACTGCTAGAAAAATCGCAGATGGTGAGAATCCGATTTATACTGTGCACTGGATTGTACTAATGTGGGCTGTGTTCTTTGGTTTACTCATTGTGTGCCCCCTATAACTGTGACTGCCTCATAGATCGAGGCAAGTGGTAGTGTATACACGGGTGCTAAGAGCTGATGATGCTCTTAACTAGCTAGTTAAATATGCAAGGACCAAAATGATCGTTTTCCCGTTAATTTTTTTTAGTTTAATTTTTTTTTTCTGTAAGTGCCTTTTACTGCTGCTTTCTTTCATATCATCATTCATTTTCGACCGACGAGCTAGTATTAAAAAAAAGATTTTATTAATTAATAACTTCAAGCTGTTTAATTTATTTTGGTTGGTGACACAAATTTCACTTGAAAATCGGATCAAGTTTTTAACATTCGGAGAATGCGATTTTGACCAAATAATACTGCATATCTAGAAATTTGTATCGCCGGGAAATAAATTACCAAAAAAATTCTGTACAAATTGTGATAATTTTCTCGTTTGTTATTAATTAGTAAAAGAAATTGTTTAATAGCATTGCTCCAAATTCGTTTTTCGGATTTTTTTACACTATATCTCTGCCTGTGTTCTGAATTCATTTGTTTTATTCCGGATTTACATATTTAGATATTCAGAACAACCCATAAATTATTTGTTTATTTATTATTAGGAACAGCTATTTATTATAACATTCCATTATAAAAGTATGAAATTTTTTAATTGCTTTATTAATCTTTTTTTTTAATTTGTTGTTTTGGATGATACCAATATAAATTTGATAAAAAGTTGTACTAATAAATTTTTTATGAAGCACATCTCCATATCATGATAATTTTTAATTTTCAATTATACGGGCCACAAAACTCTTTGTTTATAAGTTAAATTAATTAATTTTATCTATTTCTTTTTTTTGTTTGGTTGCTTGGAGTTCCCAAGAGATATATAAAAGAGATTATTTTATTTAAACATAGCTAACATAAATGTTATTATATTAACTGCCATACTGAAGTTAAACGCACTTTATATTCTGCATTCTTCAATAATTATTTCAGAAAACGCAAAAAGTTTCTGTGACATTTTCTATCTTAGTTCTATATTTATATATTATTGATCAATTTATTATATTTTCTGAGTCACACAGTTTACTTGAGAATGATATTTGTTTAACGAATTTATTTTATTTAGTTTCAAAGCGAATTCACAATAATCCGCGCTTGGGTGAATGTGCATGGTATTAATAATTCTTTAATTAAAATTCATACAAATGAATGTTGGATAATTATAATAGCAGTACTTTCTAGAATCTACTTTGCTAAACCGTTACTTTGTTGTTTAAATAGAATTTTTTCTCAACTTCAAATGCAAGAACTTAGGCAGACGATTTTTTCTAATGTAATTGTTTTTTTAATTCTTTATTTAATTTTGCATTTCGTTATCGTGAAATTAATTTAATTAGTTTCTTGTGTAAATTTCCAAGAACGAAAACTATTTCATAGGTACATACAGCAACTTTTTGTCAAATTTAATCTCCCAAAACCTTTTTTGAATGGAATCGATTTTTGTAATATATATTTTTAGGCAAATAAACAATTTTTCATTCCGTTTTTGCTTATTTTTTACAACAAAACAAAAACTTTCAGTTAAAAAAAACACTTGGTTTAGGTAAAGTCAGAGTAATAAGAAAACTGGTAGAAAACATTGTAAATATCAAAAGAATATAGAGCAGAGGTACCAAATTCTCTTTGATAGTTTACCAACGGAGAAAATATAAATCTCATGTTGTTAGTCACTTTTTTTTTTTCTAAACCTTGCATGAGTGTTACCCTTTTCAATGTTTAAACTGAACAAAACTAGATAATTATAATGTTCACACTTCTTTAGTGTACTGTATATAGTTAAGAGACACTACCTTGCTTACCCGATCTTTCTAGGAGATGGTTTAATTAAATATTCTGTTGCGAAAGTTTTTTTTTTAAATAAAATGTGGTGCCTCTTAATACTATATAACACTAGTTTCAGTAGACAGTTAATAACGTCTGGTGTTATATAATAATTAAAAAAAAATAAAATCATGGTATAATGGTGTGACGTCTTGCTGCCAAAGCCTTGGACCGTTCGAAACGAAACAGACAGGCAAGTTGTGTGCAGTGTTGTGTTAGTAATTTAATCAAATAAAGCGGTTACGCATCAAGACTGATGTTTGAAATATCAACGAAAACGGCCAAAAATGTAAATTCTTCCCAGTGGCGGCGCGTAGTAGGTAATTTACAACAGCATGTGTTCTCAGACCGGTACCAAGTTGACGTGACATAGTTAAAAAAAAAATTTTGATATTGTTATACTGACGGTGATATTTTGTAGTAGAAATACGTCCATTTTATTAAGGGGTAGACATAGAAGTAGTCTAGTGCAGCCGCTGTTTGTACTTACAGTCAACTTGGTGACGTTTGAGACGAAAACTGTTTAAAAAAATTGTAGCACTTTTTTTTGGATTTTATGTGAGTTTATAAGAAGATGAAATTTCAGAGGGCGTTCTCGGTTTTTTCTCATTTAAATTCTTACGAAACGATTGTTTCAAATATTATTAATTTCAGAACTAATAATTGAAAATCAAAATGAATTAACAACATACAGTACAAAATACATTTTTACGATGGACAATAAATTAATTTGATATGTCTCAACTGCTACTATGAATACAGAATGAATAAAATTACAGTATTATAATATGCCAAAATAATAAATAATATCAATTTATTTAAACCTTTATTTCAAATTCATTATTATTTTCTCCTGTAAATTTATCTCTATATTATGTACAGAGTCCGGCAGTTAAACCTGATGGTTTTAGTTTGAGTGTCACCCAAGGTAGGAACAAAAAATTGGGAAGAAAACGGTGTAATTCGATTCTACAAGTATGGAAGTTTTGTATTTATGGAGCAGTGGGGCCATGAGCATCACGCTTTCGTCTCAGAGACGTATTTCAAAAACGGCGATTCCGTAGCATTACGCATGACTTTAATGTTTTTCGGGGTTCTGACGGTTTGAACAGACCCACCCTTCCTCCTTGCCATAGCTGAAGACATAGTGCGAAAGTTATGCACCCACAACAATTCCGTATAGGAATCCTTCCGTGGGGAGGAACATTGAAATGCTTGCGTGATCATACCGGGATCGGCGTTTTTGAAATACGTTTCCGTGACGAGAGCGCGATGCTTAAGGCCCCCCTGCTCCATAAATACAAAACTTCCATACTTGTGGAATTGAATTACACCGTTTTCTTTCCAATTTTTTGCTTCTACCTTGGGTGGCACTCAAACTAATTTGGTTTGACTGTCGGACCCTGTATAAGCAGTGACTTCATATATTTTCATAAAATATAGAATTATTCAATTACTGGAATTAATTTCGATTATCATACTCACCTTCAAAGTGATGGCCTTCTTTCATATTCAGGTTTGTTTCACCTACTTCCCTTTGTTTCTCTTATTTCTGCTATTTTCTTTTTCTTTTAGTTTAGAAGAGGGTTGGTTTTTATGTATGTGAATTGTGAACACTTTTGGATTCTTCTATTGCAGTTAGAGTTAGCCATTTTATTTATCAAAAGTAATTGAACTGTGAATGTTCCAACAGACATTTTTAGGTAAACAATTTTACAGCACCAAAACTTATAGTAGTATATTTTTGAATTTAAAATTTTGAACAAATTAAGGCACCAGTTCCACACATTTAGGACATTAATCAATTAAAAAGTCAATTAAATAATTGATTAAAAAGTTAAATAAATAATATTTAATTACAATTAAAATACTGTGAAAATACTCTGTGTATTTATCACTAATAAGTGTTTATTATTATTATCACAGTTAACATCAAGTGCATTCTCAATTTTATTTAAATGCAATTAAGTAGTTTAGCTGCAGATCACAATTAAATTTAGTTACAATTAAATTTAGTTAATTGTTAATCGCAATTATATTTTTATGAAAATTAATAAAAAAAAGCATCTAATAATGTCATCATTGCTTCATTTTAATGTGACATGATTTTTGAATTTATATTTATTGGATCGTAATTGAAACGTGGTATTCCCAAAGGGTCTAAGTGCCAAATTTTGCTAAATTCGTATTTTTCTATAAAAGGAATCTATGTGCCTTGCTGCACACATTAGAAAACGTTCTAAGTGTCTATTTGTTGTGGAAATATTTTATATAATTATACTCTATTGCGCGCCTTCAACAACAAGTATCATTTTCCTTAATTTTCTAGGAATTACGTTTTCCCTTTGGGAATACCATGCTTCAATTGATGAAAAATATTAGAAAATATTTTATTCTTACCATTTTAACTTAGGGTAACATGTAGTATGTAATCAAAACAGAAATTACTTTTAAGAAATGATCTAATAATCAAACAAAAACTACACTTAAGAATTAATTGTTAGTTAAACACATTCAAAAAAAGTAACAGTTAATTACATAATTGTAATCGCAGAAACTCACACAATGATTAATTAATTGTAATTGTAAGAACCCAACACTGTTTGTAGGCAAGTTGATATCCATATTTAAATATTTCATATTAGGTCCGTTCAATTCGTCAGGATTTCGAGTACTGAACCGTTCAAAATCATACTGAGCATGAGCAGTGCACAAAATTGGATATACATTTTATACTGCGCGTGATCTGAACGATTCAGAACTTGAAATTCTGTCAAATGGAACAGCCCTCGAAATAGAAATACATATGTACCCATGTCTATACGTGTGAAAATGTGTGAAGGGGGGAATTTGGTGTAGTCTTTGTGTTCCAAATATTGGTATTGCTGTCAGTAATTAACAATCAAAATGATTAAAATGAAGAACGCACAAAAATTTAAACAAATATGTTTTATGAATTTCGAATAAATTAGAATAATTTTTGTTATTTATGTACTATTTAAGTCCTTAAAGCAAAAGTGTCCAATTTACTCCGCTTATAACTCGGTAATTTTTCATAGATATTATTTTATTTAATAAAAAAACTGTCCAAAAGTGTTCAACGAATAAACAGCGTCAACGTTTAAATATCAATTTCCCACTTCAATTTTTTTAAAAATTTATATTTGAGCAACATTTTTTTTACTTTTTTGTTTGTAGGTGACCACTAAAGGCGCTCAAATTGAGAAAGTCATGTCGGACTTGCATCTTTAATCTTATTTTTGTAAAAAAAATATAGAAACGACAATAATGTATTTCTCAATGGCAAAAATAAATACAATGTTCCTAAGTGTTATCCTAGCAGAGTACAAATTCAAATTGTGTGTAACTGCCAAAGTGATTGGTTGAAAACTGCGCAGTGTGTTAATTAATTTTTTTAAATGATCTTTTTAGTAAGATAAACTCTGAAATTTCATTCCTCCGCCTGCATATTAACGCCAATGTACGTGTAGGTCCCGACAAATGGTTTCCGAATTTAATTTATTATTTATTAACGTTACATAAGTAGCATAAATATTATAGCAATATTCGAGGATGATGGGTCTGTCATCGCGAGAATTTTACTTAGCGAATAGAGCATAGAGTATTCTAATAATTTATATGTTAAATGTATATTAGTTTGTTGTAATAAATGAAACTATTTGTCTATATCGTTTGTGTAATTTTCAAAGTGTAAATTAATCCATGTAACGGGCAGCGTTAACCTAATAAAGTTTTGAATGTTTGATACTCATGTTTTCACGATTTGGTTTTAGTGTTTGATTTAAATGTTTCTTTATCCTAACATACTAACCACCTTTTTTTTGCTTTTTTACCCTTAGGAACCTTTTTTGAAACTACAAGTTAATTGTTAAAAAAAATGCTCGTAATACTTGGTGTGCAATAGGCAAAGAATGTGTCCTTTTGTATGTACACCACCACCATTACCTTAACAGTTCAGGCACGAGTTGCTGTGACCAATTTTTTTTGTAGTGAACTCCCTACTAACAAAAAACTCATTTTGCAAGTGTGTTTCAAACAGAACTCAATGCCACTGTGTCGGAGATTATGAAGGGCGAGTAAGTATTGTTTTAGTTTTTTCTCATTTTAATTTTTTAGTTATAAGTATTATTTTTTTATTATTGGAACGTATACACAATATCCAATTGCCACTCGTTAAATTGCAAGCCGGTGGTGAGTTTGGTGTGTTTTTTTTTGTGTACAGTCCATCCTTTTTTCGATGTACTGTTTTCTTCTACGTCCTTTTTTGATATTGTCACTTTCAGAATTGTGAAGCAAGTGTTAATTTTTTAATGTATTGTAAAAGATTAAATATTATTTAAGTTTCAAAAATATACAATTCTGAAGTGTATACTGATTTGTAGAAGATCTAAACCGTTTTAATGTGTGTAGTATACTAATAAGAAATATTAAATGCCCAGTTATTTAATTAAAGACTGTATCTCATTAATACATAAAATAAATAAAATTTGAAAGATAGAGTAGGTATATAAGTGAAAATAAACTAATGTTATAAAATTTGCAACTGAATTTACACATAAAATATTAGAATTGAATGAAATCAAAATGGTGAAAAGGAAATGAAAAGTGAAAATTAAATAAATATAGATATAGTAAGTTGTGAAAAATTCAAGAATTTTATTGATTTAGAGTAAAATTATTTGATGTATAAGAAAGGCCATTTTTATACTGGATACGAATTTTATAGGTTCGATGATAAATGAAGTTTGAAAATTAAATAGTCGTTTTGCACTACAAAATTAAAATAAAAAATAAAGAAAATCCTGAAAGCTTTTCATTTTGAATAATTTTTCAGTCTACAAGCAATGATGTTTCACATAAAATTTTCCTTCTTCAAAGTCTTCTGATTTGCACAACTTTTGACCAACCTTAAGTAGTAATTTTGAGTTTTTTGGGAAAGAATACAGAAACACGTAACACTTTCGAAACAATTATTATTTTAAAGATACAATTTTTACAACTTCCTGAGTGTATTATTAAAAAAAAATCAATATAATCTGTCGTTGTGATGGTAATGATTTCGATGGAAAACCTATTTATAACTTCATTCGGCCGCCCCAGATGGTAAATAACCGTCAGGACACAATTGCATGACTTCTGCACAGGATGAAGTATTCACCATTAGCTTTTCGACAAACATCATAAGTATCTTTTGATAAGGATAAGGACCTAGATTCTTCCTGGCCCAAATTGTGTGCGTTTAATCGCGACCAAATCTCCAAAGTTGTAAATACTTGAAAGCTTTCTTGCGACGTCGATTCACACGACTTTCTTCTTGAATCTTTAAAATCTGTTGATTAGCATCTTCTCATGTTTCGTCTCGTCCTTCTTCATATATATTTGTCAGTGGAGATTTGTTCTTTTTCTTGACTACTACCAGTTGACTATCACATTCTGAAAAACTCAGTTCGATAATATTTTCTTCTCAAGCCACATCCGAACTTGGTTGTCAACTCTGGAGATAATCTTCTGGATCTGCTATACGTCGGTTGTTCTTCTTTGATATTAATTCTGTGGTAGGCAGTTAAAAGGGCATAAGTCACATTTTCTGCAAAACGGAGTTATGTACGTAAATGTATTCAAAAATGAAATTTGTGAATATTTCGTCCAACATAAGGGTTTAACTATAGTTATTCATTATAGTATTTCACATTCGGGCGATCAAAACGGACGAAATATTCACAAATCTCATTTTTGAATACATTTACGTACATAACTCTGTTTTACAGAAAATGTGACTTATGCCCTTTTGACTTTCTACCACAGAATTATCATGTGGACATTGATAGATTTCGCTTTTAACGGAGTGTAATTACGAACTAATTCTTGAATATTTTGTTTGTTCTCGAGTCTCTGCCAATTTCGATGCTTATATCTTCTCCATTTGCCGACTAAATACACATGAAATGCATTTCAAACTGTTTTCTTAATTGCAATACCATTTTTATTTTACGACAACTTTCCTTTCCGCCTGATCCAACAATCATGGTATCCGTAAATATCCGTTTCAAATTTCTCATCGTCAATTTTGATCGTAGAACTAAAGTAACCATAAGAAGAAACAATGTTTTCCCGAATCCGGTTTAATTTAGGTGACTCCGTCGAGTCATAAATAGATTAAGTTAATATCCACGGTCAATGAGAGCCTCCATCTTCTTGCTGTACAATTGGACTTCTTTAACTAAAAAATTGTTCGTGATCTTAGAAGCAGTCTCCATACTCATTACATGCTTACTCTATTCTCTTTTTTTTCTCGGACATTCAGCTGAAATGTGGCCTTTTGCTTTATATCTGCACTCATTAGACTTGTGGTCGTTCTCACCACTTCGATGGTGAACCCTGGGTTGAATTTTTTAACCTTAACATCGTTATTACCTTGAAAATTTATTTATTTATAATTTTCATTTCTCGAAGGACGCGTGTCTTTAGGCTCAGAAGCTGTTGAAAGTAGATTAACATTCAAAAATACATACATGTACCCAAAATGAAAGAACGATGATATACAATGGGGTACAAATGATTCCTGCCTTTTAAGGTGGATGAAACGCAGCAGCAGAGGACGACCTTTTTACTCGGTGTTTCCTTGGGGTTTCATAGATCGTCCCTGGGGCTCAAGGCAAGGAGTCTTCTTCCTTACGCCGTCACTTCACCCAAACCAATAATTTTAGAAAGTCGACTCAAGTTGCAAAGAGGGGTTGGCGATTTATTTAAATAAGAACTTTTGACGATGAACAATAAGGAAAAAATATTAATTATAATAAAATAGAAGAAAAAGGGAGGGCTGTAACCATTCGCGAAGATGATTTGGTGAATACATTAATTAATTTTGAATATTCTCTCCCTGCGGAACCGCATTGTTTACATTTTCAAAATTATTCCCTCCTAAACAATTCTCGCCGAGATGCTTTGCCCTCGTGGGATCCTCTTCCAGTTTCGTCCTGGAGTAACTTAAATTGCCTACCTTTAAGGCTAGTGCTACTCGTCGCGTGTGAGTGCAACTCGATTCCCACACGTAAGGAATTTGTTTCAATGATTTCTTTTACCTGAATGGCCCTTATCTCTCTGCCTAAAATCGGCAGAATAAACTTACGAAAAGAATTGCAGGGCGATCAAAATATCCCTTGTAATCGGAAGATATTGAAGCAATTCGGTCGCCCGATACGATTGCTGTCGATCAAATCGTCCAAATATCGCCATAACTTTTGTTCCTCGGCTGGGGAGCTCGTTTGCATTAAAATGAAGGTTGAAATTCCTTTGTGGAAGCGGTTAAATGGTTAAAGGCAATTCCGATTTTAATGTATAATTTTAGGTTTAAGATTTTCAGCAGTTTACAATAGGTCGAAATGAAGTGTTTAATTGTGTACTGAGGATGATAGCTTAACTATCGAAATACGTATCTACGTTTCTTTATCTTCCAATTCAAAACGAACCGTATGGTATACGATAAAGATGGACTGTAGTCTGCCTCTTCTGAACATAAATTAGTTTTTTCAAAATACAATAATTATAGTAGTTAGTTATTGAGAATTTATGTAACAAGTTTTTAATAATTTTACTTTCAACATCTTTTACTTATTGAGACAAATTAATCGACGTTTCGTTTTACATTGACAGTTTTTTCAAGATTAAACTATATTATCGGTTCCTTCTCAAGATTAAATAATTAGTTATAATAATCTGCGACGTCTAATTAGACTGGGAGCTCCAAAAAAGTTTTGTGCCGAAAGGTCGTCACTTTGACCCTAGTTACCACGGATTATTCATTTAGTAAACCGTGGTTATTATTAATCCAGAGAAACAACGATTGTTAACACATTCTTTAAACATGGCTAAAATATATGAATAACTTAAAATTTAATAGATTTAACTATTTCTGTGGCTGGGCATTTTATATTTCGCGGTAAGAACTCTGAAGTGTGTTTTTCGCAATTCATTTTGTTTTATTTTAATTTTTTTTTCCGGAGATTGAACATGCGTACGGTCCTGTAGTTAAGTACTTGATTATTCGATTGTATTTTAATTGAGTTTTATTTTCACAGTGCCCAAAGTGATCTTTCGAGAATAAAAACAAAATAAACTCAACAAAGTGACAGATTGAGCTGGAGTGGAACAGTCCCCTTCCCAAAATCCAAAAAAGCAAACCGAGAAAACTCACAAAAAAAAATTAAACTGGCACTCTTTCCCACTAACGTAAACTAGGCTCTAAACGCATGGCACCTCAGGATCTTTCGCGCTTACCTGCAAATTTAATTTGTCTGTTTCAGTTGGTGAAGAAGTAAAAGATGTGTGGTAAATAATGAAGACTTTTCCTAATCCGCTTCTCTTATTGTAATATATAGACTAATGATATTTTAGAATTAAACGTTCTTCTAGTCTCTTCTTCTTTTTTGTGCTTGACTTTGTTCATTTCGATAAATTATTGTTCATGATTTGTTGAAATGGAGGAAGATTGTGCTCAATAAAACACGCGCATGCTTAAATTACTTATCTATAAAGCCGTGGGGCTCTCTGGTATATACATATACATATATAAATCAATTCCCAACAGGTGCTTACTTGCTCTTAGAGGTATTATTAATAATTCTTATTTGTGTTTGTCGAGGAATCCCCTTTGTCTTCCCCAGAGACCTGTGATGGTGTCATTCTAGAATTAACACTCGAATTGTAAATATAATAAACTTATGTATAAGAAAATAATTTATTTAAAGACAGTCCTTTTGCTGCGTTTCATGAACGCAGCATTAAAGGAATGTGATGGTTGTTCGCAGGCGAGACCAGCTTTGAATGGCCTTATGAGAAGGAGAGGACGTATCCTCTTCGTTTACTCTGAATGTTGACGTGAACTCTTATCGTTAGGTTAGCTCACTCGTGCCACGCGTGTGCTTCGTGGCTTCATCTTCTCATTACCTTTTGTTTCTTCGTCTTTTTTAAAGCGTGTGGTGCTAGGGTTCGAGCTGGTCTTGAACTGCTGCGCTGGTTTGTCAGCCATGCCCATGTACAGTTGTATTTCTTCACATCAGTTTTGTAAAACACGACATTTGTGTAAATAAAGACGATGGCCGTTTGGTCGTCCTATTCCCAAATTCTTGTTTCATTTATCCTTAACACTAATATTGCATCAAGGTAAATTTTTTCCTTACTTTTAATAACAGAAATGACGATACCAATTTAGTTAGATGTTTAAAAAGACAAAGGGAAATAATTATTTCAATTACATGAAGGAATTCAAACAAATTTTAAGTAATATTAGAAATAGTTTATAATAAAATACTCCTTATTATCCTTGTTTAAAAAGAACACGTCACAAAAAGTTGTAGAATAAGCTGAGAAAATAACAGGAGAGAAGAAATACAAATAAGCCACAGAACTTACTACAGTTACTGTTGAATAGTGTAAGTAACAAAGTAAACAAACCGAACACTACAATAATACTCTTACTCCCTATCGTTCAAATTTCTTTAAGCCCGATTCTCTTAGCAGGGACAAAATAATGACGTAAGTAGTAAGTCTTTTGGCGATGGCCGGCGTGGCGCTCCGGTACCGGAAAAGTTCGGGAGTTCTACATGCAAGGATTCGGTTGCTACATAATAATAATAATCAGTTTTCAACAAAGACACTCAGTGACATTTATTATTCATAAAATAAAATATGATCGTGATAATATGATAATAAAAAATTTATTAAGTTTGTAAAGACAAAGTCTTTTCACACGATGTCAATTCTTTAAATCGACAAATCGTTTTCAGGAGCCTTTCATTTTGTGCTTCCAATTTTCGTATGTTAATTTTATTCAGTTCCACCTGTTTAGTCATATCGATTAACGGATTACCTTGAACTGGAAAAACCACAGAAAATAATATTAGTACAAAAATTTATTTATTTATTTACACGGAGTTCATGTTGTTTACTTGTTTTCTTAATGTGAAAACTCTTTACCTTCGATATCGTTCGTCGGAAGTTCGTGTGCGTGTTTACATGCTAAAATGTTATTGTTAATGTTATCATCTGTTATCAGTTTAGAGTTGACCACATCCTAGAAAAGACACAAATATTTTTAAACGAAATTTGTCGGGCGACAAAGTCGACAACCTGCGTTTTCTTTAGAAGAGTTTCGTACTGTTGCTTGGTCTTATCGATGTCTTCAGCACTGCGCTCGATTTTTTTATCTAGCTTATCAAAGTCTTCTCCGATCACGCCGATTTTAGTTTCTACAGTGCGCAGCTCTTTCGAGAGTTCTTCGTTTGCAGCTTTCATTTTCACGTTCTCCTTATGCGCATTGGTGAAGCGTATTTTCCAGAGCTCCTTCTCGGCGGAGAGTATTTCCTCGCAACTTTTTGCATCCGAGACGGCTTCTTCCACCTTGTTGATTTCGCGTTGCAAATTGCAAATTTTTTCGGTGTTTTCCTCTATGGTTTTTTTCAAGTCACTTATGAGATCGTCTTTCGCTTGGATTGAAATTTCCGTTTGGTGTTTTTCATGGTAGAGCTTGTTAACGAGGGAAGACATCGTGTTTCTTTTTTCTTTTTCTGTGAGAATGAAAAACTGCAGCTAAGGACATTTCAAGGATTTACAGGAACTACAGTATCGTTAAAAAGTGCTACAACGAAATAGTGTTTGGAAAACACGATAAAACGAAACGTAGGGCATTGTTATATGTCAAGTTTTGGTAAATAAATATGGTTTATTGTTTGTTGTCCACCGTAGTATTTGTTTGAAGACGAATTTAATAAAAAAAGAAATAATAACACACAATAATAATATTATGATGGTAGAAATAATCTTTAATTAAGATGTAAAAATTCATAAATCATAATTTTTTGGCATATGCTTATTTATTGTTCATATAAAATTGAACAAATAATAATAGGTCTTTTCGCGGAGACGTTCCGAACTAGTTCGGAACCTTAAAATCCATGCACTCATGAAAGTTATACACTTGAAAGCGTGTTAAAATCGTTCATTATTTCGATGGGCATTTGATTTTAACCGTTCCGAACTAGTTCGGAACGTCTCCGCGAAAAGACCTAATAATTGAGTACAACGATTTTGTTTTGGTTTTCGATTGACCTGCACTAGGGTGCACTCAGATCTTCACCTCGTATCATTACATAAGGTTAAAATAAGATGCAAATACTCTTGAGTGCAACCTGTACAGATGAATGCCGAGAAAATCTAATTATGTTTTAACTTTTTTGAATACCTGTGTGGACGTGTTCGCGTTTATTTTTTATTGACGCAACATACATTGTATAAAAATTGAATATGAAATATTGGAAATAATTAATTGTTTAATATGTTTTTAAATAATGTGTTTAACAATGTACTCGACGAACTGCTTTCCTCGCTAACGTCTCGTTGTCTAGGAACTTGAAAGGCGGTGTCACTAGCAGAGGCAAGTCTGATGATAGAACTTCTTCAGAACGAATATTTCCTACTCCATCTCTTCGAAGACGTTGATGACTGTGTTTGGAATTTTAGTGAACTCTTGACAATGGTTGCACAAGAGATGTTGTGGTAATGATGAATGGCTCTTGATAATGGCTGCACAAGAGGCTAGTGAATGTTCTCGACAATGGCTGCACAAGAGGCTTGTGAATGTTCTCGACAATGACTGCACAAGAGATACTGAGCTGGAACGGTTAACGTCCTCGTTTATACAGATCTTTTTCCGTAGCGGGGATGAGGTAACTTTGCTTCACCAACGATTACAGCTATATCTGATTCGTCAGGGGGGAGTCTTTTTATGTTTACTCCGTGGGTTGTCTTAGCGACCAAATTAGGATGCGATCGTATTTGCGGGCCAATCAAGAACGAGTGCGGTTTCGCTTTAATTCGACAAGGGGCGGCAGTAACTTTGTCTATTTGCGACGATCGTCAAAGTTGGTTTGTTACATAGATATCAACGTGACGCTTCGCTCGTAGAGGCGTTTGATTTTCAGATCGCAGCGCTATGCGATGATAAATCGGAACCTCTATGAGCTATGCATGCAGAATTTTTGTGATGCATGTGTTTAAGTGCGTACCAATCCAAATACACAAGTTGATTTCATTTAAATGTGACACATGACACAATCCTGATACATCATACACTTCACTATCGACGCCAAAACACGATATATCATGTAACATGCAAGGGTTTGTTTAATTGAAACCAGGTGGCGAGCGTGGCATCCAAACTACTGGAGACGCTCATTAAGCAGCGTTTAACGGAGGAATTAGAGTGAAAGAACATTTTGCATGACTCCTAATTCGGATTCAGAGCGGGCAGATCCACTGTGTACGCCTTACAGAAAGTCTCCGAGATAGTGAGCGACTCCACAAAAGTGGCTTATCAGCATAGGAAGTACTGCTTAATGCTTGCACTGGATATAGAGAACGCCTTCAATTATGCCTTCTGGCAACATATTGTGGGCGCTCTAAATGAAGCCAAAATTAGCAAATATCTAATAAAAATTATACAATCGTACCTGGAGGATCGATACATTATAACCCCGATAGGAAAAGAAGTAAAGACTACATGCGGGGCCCCGCAAGGCTCTGTCTTGGGGCCGATTCTATGGAACCTCTTGTATAACGACCTGCTATGCCAAAATTTGGGCCAGGGCGTGGTTACAATTGCATACGCAGACGATCTCGCGGTAATAATCATTGCCAAAACTCCTGAAGCATTGGAAAAAAAGCTTACTATGCCATGACAAAGATAAAAACCTGGCTGGAAAACCACCAACTGATATTATCCATGGTCAAAACAGAAATGATTATCCTGGCTGGCCCTAGGAAACTAAAACCACTTTCACTAAATTTGGACAACGAAATAATACACAACAAGACCGAACTGATATACCTATGAGTATACCTCGATAGAGACCTCAGGATGACCACGCACGTGAAGAAAACATGCGAAAAGGCTAACAAATCACTAATGGCGCTGGCAAGGTTTTTGCCAAACATAGGAGGTCCCCGGCCAAAAAAGAGAAAGGTGCTGGCAGGAGCTGTACTGTCCATGATAATGTACGCAGCTCCCATATGGACTACCGCCCTTAAGTGTAAACATTACAAACGACTTCTAGAAGCGACAAACCGGAAAATGGCCATCAGAATCACCTCTGCTTACAGAACGGTTGTCACTGACGCAATACTCGCGATTGCAGCATTGCCTCCAATAAGCTGAGGGCAGAGGAAAGAAAGAGCAAACTCCTAGAGGAAAGGGCAGCCACCCCAGTATCGCAAGAAGAAGACCTAATTGCGAAGTGGCAAACATCCTGGGACTCATATCGAGGCTGGACAAAAACATTCGTCAAGGACCTACGAAAATGGTGCGGTAGAAAGTTCGGGGACGTTGATCACTTCATCACCCAGGCGATGACTGGCCATGGAGTTTTCTCGAGCTACCTACAAAAAATTGTTAAAGAAATGAATCCTGCTGGTACTGTAAAGAACCTGACACACCGGAGCACACAATCTCTGTGTGCGACAGATGAACCGAAATCAGAAACGTAGCTGAGAGAAAATGTGGAAAAGCCATCACCGCTGATACCGTGCCAGACATCTTACTAGAAAGCGAGACCCAGTAGAACAACGTCACTAGATTAAATTGAATAAATTAAAGAAAAAAATAATAATTATAATAAAGAGACAACTATTGACAGCGCGCGAAGTTTCTGGAATACCAGAAACTAGCAGCTGAACATTAATAACGAACAGTGCTAACTTCTAATGCCTAACGGTGGATTCCAGAAATTAGCAGCTAGGAGTTTAGTTCATAGGCGCTCTTGTCAATGACCTAAGAAATAGGCGATAAAGACGGGACGAATCCAACACATCTGATACTGGATGTCGTTGAAGATGTCTTCTGAAGATTCTCCAAACCTCTATATAAAAAAAGGTGACGAGCGCGTAATTAGCTGCAAACTCCTATATGAATCGTCCAACATTGTCAATCTGTCACGTTTCTTGACATCTGTCATTTTGATGTTTGTTGCTACTTGTCATCGAGACACGATTCGTTGGTCGCTAAGCAACGTATGAGTCCTCACACAATGCATTAATATTCTAACAAGTATTCTATTGGTAAGTTCATCAGGTTGGTTTTGAATTTTAGGGTGAGTTCGCGATTACGCTCGCCGAGCGATCTGATCAAAAGTATGAGGGAGAGCGACTGCGTTTCACTTCATGTAAGAGTGAGAAAAAGAAACACTCCGATCGATCTGAGCGTAATCGCGAACTCAGCCTTAGATGGGAGAAGACAGAGCAAAAAAGGGATGACTACTTAAACCAAGTGACGTTTAACGGATGACAGTTGTCAAACAGTTGCAGTGTTTTGCTTATAATCTACCGTGGACCGTGGGATTATTAACACTTTCGTTTGCTGCCTTAGGGCGCACTCAGAGCAATGGAAGTGGTCAGAAGATTGTTGAGATGATTAATACTAAATAGAATACAGAAAAATCAACAAAATACTTTTAAGAGAAGAATGGGGAAAGATTAAAATAATAGAAGTTGAAATAAAAACAAAAATTGAGACGAAGATATGAGTAGACAGAATGAAATAGAAGGCAAACAAAAACATTAAATCATGTGGTCAATAATTGAAAGACAGACAAAAATCGAAAGGAGTAAACAACACAGAAATCCAAAGGTGTGTGACTCCAAAGAGGAAAGCAATAAAAACATAATTTCTATCACATGTGCTACACAGATTGAAGACTTTTACTTTAGCCAAGCTTTTGCGATTGGTTGCAAAGGACAGGTATAGTTGCGTAGCGTGGTTACTTCAATGTAAGTTGGGGAGGTGCTGATCAGACTACCTAATTGTATTGATGCAGTTGTATCTAAACCACAGATGAATATTATTCGCTGGATTTACTTAAAAAGATGCAATAAAAAGTTCTTAATACCGTTGAAAAAAATCTAATTCTTAAATGGTATTGCAGGGGAAATTTTGTACAGGCAACAATTAACTTATTTGTTGCTTCTTTTGAAAAAAATACAATCCATTGATTGTCATTCGCATATCTGCAGTGTTGGTTGTAACACGTAATCCTCAGTATATTGTGCCCACTGCTCACGTTAAGAATGCAACCTTTTTTGAGCCGCGTGCTCTGCAACAACTAGAACTCTTCAAACTGTATACTTAAATACAATTATGAATTAGTTGTCAATATTCAGAAATTTCATGTATACCTCAGGTAATCCAACTTTAATGTTTTCTCTTTAGTAATGCGCAGAGTAAATAAGACATTTACCTTTCGACTGTGTTTCTTCGAGTTCTCCGATTTTCTTTTCGCACAGCTCCAATTTTCTCAATGATTCTTGATTCTCGTACTTTAAATCTCTCGACGTTTCCTCCATTGTTTCCATCTTCCGTTCTGAATTCCTCCAAATTTCTTCTAAACGATGCACGTCTTCTACAATGGCGGTCGTGATGAGATTCATTCCTTCCGATTGAGACGCGTCAAAAATAATTTCCCTCATCCGAGACCTAAAAGAACACATAATAACTGACGTGTTCCTACAGTTATTTTTTTCTTCAAACTTGGCTTTTGGGATTGATTCGCTTTTCCCTAACGCCTCAATTTCATGAGCTACTGTTTTTATACATTTCATCGCCGTTTGGCAACCTTCGCATGTCTTGTGTTCTAGTTGTGAATCATAATAATTGGAGTTTAAACTTTGTAATTTTACAAGAATTTTTTCACTTGCTTCATTTTGATTTTCCTAAAAAAATAAGACATTAAAAATATCAATAAAGGTGTAGTCCTTAATAGCTCTGTATATCGATAGTATTCTCAGGAGTGTGTCCATTGATGAAGAACATGTTTGAGAGTACTATCCTACTATCAACAGCATCTTGAGAGCTACCCGCTAATATTTACTCTCAAATGGACTAGGAATTTTAGATTAGTAATTTTTTTTCCTCAAAGGAGATTGTATTGCTCGCTTAGAAATCTTACCGTTAAAAAGTCAAATTGTTGAATTTTCTGCCACAAAACATTGACTGATAGTCCCAGCGTAATTTTTTTGGGCTTCAAAATATTCTTCTGCAATTTTGTCTTGGTCATTGCGTCCAAATAATCGTTGATTACGTTTATAATAATATACAACCTAAAAGAAACGGTTTTTTGACAAAAAAAAAGAAAACAAATTTTGTTTCATTTTTGAGTGACAAAATCAGAGCTTCAAATTTCGAGTACCTGTCCACGATAATTTCTAAAAAATTAACGTAACTATCTGCGTTACTGTTTTTCACGAGCAGTACTTCGTTATCTACACACAAGTGAGATTCGGTCGGATAAAGCCAGGAAGTAACGTTCGTGGAATTCGTTTTTTGAATCATCTCTGAGCTTAGTGTGTTCAGTGCTTTCAGGTCTTGACAAAGAGATAAGTGTAAGGTTTCGTTCTTCCTCTTAGTGGCCATTTATCGAAAATTGACGGTGATGTCATAGCTGTGATTCATGCTTTCTAGATACTCATATAGTTTTTAAAAACTGGATTCACGGCACGTACAGTCGCGAGCCTTAAATTTTGGTCGTCACCAGTCGTCACTATAAATCCAAACGTCAATATTTTACTCAAAAAGTGTCGAAAATAAATTAAATTTTTGAGACATTATTCCAAATAGTCAAAATTAAGACATCAACCTCCTTATTTTTAATAAAACACACAATTCCATGTACAAATTTTTGACAACAATGACAACTAAAATTTATTGCTCGCGACTATAATTTAATCGTGTGCTAATAAATAATCTTAATAGCTTTACGATCTATTTTGTGAGTTTAAAATAACTTGAAACGTTTCATTTTGTGTAATGCTCGAATATATCTGTGACAAATTTTTAAAACGACTTCCATTTGGTGAATTTATTACATCGTGCAGATTATTATTCTCTGACATATAGCATGCTATAACCTAGATTCACACCCTGCGGGTGTGCAAGCAAGGCCTGGCTTGATAGCATCTGCAATTGACCCTAAAATACAACTAAAAATACCCGTATCAAATCAGAAAAGGTCGTTTATTCTGATCGTATCGTATCGAAAATAAAGCATTAAATAAATTCACAGAGTTTAAGAAATGTACAGTATTAAACGACGCGTCTATACGCCAGTAAGGCCGACGTAACATACCTACCACATATCTACAAGGGTTGAAAATAAAGTAGTGGCAACATAAAGTGACACAAGTCGAAAGTATCTGATTATTCAGGACAGATGAAGGAAGTATTGCTGATTGCTACTGCGAACTTAAGGAAACAAACACAATAGTTTGAATTACATATTAGGTCTATTTAAAAATAGTAAAGTGCTTAGCTTAATTCATTATTTATTCGGTTCAACTGTTTGAAGTATAATAAATTCTGAATTTTACGGAGAACAGGATTTTTTCGCTCTTCTGGAATAAATCCAGGAGCACAAAACGACACATGCACAAATAACGACTTCTATCCGAAAAATTATGAAGCATTTATAGGTAGTTTCTTAATTCGTTGTATAATATACAATGTCATGTGCTTGAGCATTAGGTTCTAAGTAGGAAAACGCAATTCCTCTGCAAGGAGCTAGAACGTACGAATGGCTGTGCTTTCAGTCTATCACATTGTCTATGTCCTCGTTTTAAAACAATTACTTGTATACCTATGCCTTCAATATTCTTGTCGATTATGTGCAGTATAATAATAATAATGAGGTCCTTATTAACAAAAATGAAATCTACGAATAATACTTACACCTTTTAACAAATATGTGATGGTCGCAGCATGTCGTGTTTGCAACTGAGAGCACCGACGAAATATCGAACTGATCTTGAAATTGCCATCTTGTTTATTTGAAAAGGATGGACGACCTGTACGAAAATTATCATTCGTTAGATCTAGTCTCATATGAAACGCATTGACCCATTTTCTTGCCGTCCAATACGGTAACGCAGGTCAAGATAATATTTTCTAGTAGTTTTTCCATCAGTAACTGCCTTCTTGAAACTCGATCGATGTTTTAATATTTGTAATTGGATCATGAACTCAATCGACATTACATACTTCCAATATTTTATTTACAACCCATGTATAAAGATTTAAAATTCGAGTAATTGTTAACGTGAGCGGTTTTTAAAATTTGATATCAGTATCATTGCCAGTTTGTGGAACCGAAACCACAACGGATGTTTTATTAAGGTTGCTTATCGGTCGGAGGATTTAGTAGTTATAAAAAAATATAAAGCGCTGCTTAATATGTGGGCTTTTTGCTTTGTGTTTACCAGAAACTTCGGCGGAGCTTCTAGAAACTGTCGAATTTAAATTTATAACAAAATGCAATCAGCGACTTTGTAATACCCAGAATTAGGTAATTAGAAATCGGATTACCTCGTTTTCAAGTTCGTTGCAAATGAATTTTAATCACAGTGAAACTGTACACCTTGAAATAAATTAGTTCCGATTTCAAAGAGGTTTGATAGGAAAGTTCAACTAGATTAGTTGTTTTATTTTTCTGCTTTTTGAATCTGTAATGATTTAAATTTAAATACGTGCTACCAAATTAAAACTGTATTTCACATCAAGCCTAATTAAAAAATCTAAATTTATTCTAATGTTCATAATTCAAAAATAATATATTTAATTTGAATTAACAAACATGTAGTGTTTTTGGTTTTTTAAATATTTTGGCGTCTTTGGTGCCAAAGAAAAAGGTTGGTTTATATCTGCTATTAATTATCTACGTAGAAAAGTTTATCTATTGTAGAAAAATAGATAAACTTGAAGGCTTCCTGATTTTTCTGATGGCTACGTTTCGTTCTTCGTTGCAGAAGAACTTCTGTGGAGCACGATGCTGCTGTTCTTCTTCTTCGTCAATGAAGCAATATCAACGATAGTAGCGAAAAAAACAGCAGAACAACTGAAAAGTGTTTCTGTTGTTGTTAGTTATGTTATCCGGGATATGTTAAAAGTTCTGGTTGTTTATTGTTTATTAAATTTCTTATATCTGCAAATGTGGTTGAAATATTTAATTATTTGCTTTCCTGTGAAATAAACTCGCTTCTCACAAGTCTGTGTTGTGATTGTGTGTTCGCGTGATTGATTGATTCATTCAATCTAGGTTTTGCTTCGTTCGTCATATTTCACATTCGTACGATACTTGCCACTTTCCAAGCTTGTTGCAAAATATACTACCAAAGCTCTCTTAAGATTTGTGTAATGCATTTTTCGCGGGCAGTTTATCTAGGCTTTGTCATAAACTTAATCTGCTTTCGTAGTTTGTGATGTGGTAATTATTCATCATTTATCTCAGATTATAATAGCCATTGTATCATCCGTAGAAACCACAACTGCGTAGTGTAGGTAAACTACGCATTTTAAAAGTCACTTCAAATTTTCTAATTCTTTTAAAAGATGTAAAAGACTAATCCTTTTTAAGAGACGTAAATGATACCGTAGAAAGTTTTCTACAGTTTCACAATTTCATTCAAATATTTTGAAGACGCAAAGGATGTTAAAGAATTTATGAAACAATAATGTTGCCTCTAATCTATCGAGAATTAAAAAAAAACAATATAATTAAAATTTTTGATAAGAATTACATATATTACAAATTTAAAAAATTATTTGAAATATCTTTAATCCAAGAAAAGTATAAACAATCCTCTACAAGATGATTCAAAAATGGCGCCTAAATTCCCCCTTACGATATCAAATGGTGATAGTCGAATGGGAATAAAGTTTATGTAGAAGTTCATTATGTAAGCTTTTTTTAAATATTCTATGATGTTCAAATAAAACTTTGACTTCTCATATTTTGTAAAATTTTGAGATAAAACTTTTTCAACATTTTTCTGATACTCTCTTGAGTACTGGAGTGTAATTGTGATAAGTGTAATTTTATATCACCTAGTATAATTATGAAATAAATAATTAATGAGTGTAGGTTATACTTATTATAAGTATACAGAGAAAAATTAAATTATAATAAAACATAAAAATGAAAATTGTATACATGAATTATTTCTAGGTTTGTTTAAAAATTTACCTTTAAAAGTCCCTTTCTATCGGTTTTACAGACACTCGGTATCTATTTTTTTTATTACTTCTTATTAGTTATTATTATAGCATGTTATTTTATTTGATTTTTACAAACTTTTTAACCATTTTTAAATTTATCTAAGTATCTACTGCCATACCATTTGTTTTGACATATTTTTACAAAAACCAGTAAATTCACCTGATTTAGAATTTAAATTTTCTTTTCTTATTCTTATTACTAATAGAAAGCCAATTTGGGTTTAGGAATTATAGAAATATATACAGTAGACCTCGGTTATAGCGAACCTCAAGGGACCATCAAAATCGGTTCGTTATATCCGAAGTTCGTAATAAGCGATAATGCCACAAATATAAAGAAAAATGACGGGACTTGTAATGTAGTTCGTTATAAGCGGTGGATCGCTATAACCGAGGCCGTTATAACCGAGGTCTACTGTATGTTGCTGTGAAAGACCGAAGGTGGATGAATGTCGATATTCTCCGGGGAATGTTAACATTAACAAAGTCATTCGGTGCATGTCCGAAATGTTTTCAAAATAACATTATTTCTGACTTACACCTGCAAATGTCAACATTCAACGTACATATGTGGTGATTGTTGAAAAATTAAAAAAAAAAAACACATCTTTGGCAAATAAGATGATTTTTATTAAAATAAAGCAAAAACTACAAAAAAAAACTAAAATAATAGAAAAAAGAAATATTTTTATAAACTTATTTGTTGCAACAACTTAAACTATTATGGCATTTCGAATTGCACAAGACTTCCTTGCTTTTACAGATGCACTTGCTTGAATTAGCTGAAGCTGCTTCTCTGAGTGATATTTTTTGCGAAGAAGATATTTCATCAGCAGGAAGCAACTTTTCTTTACAAATCACAAACTGGTTTCGTGTGAAAAGTTGGTTTAGGGTTCCATTTTTGTTTGCTAATTTATAAAACTCGGAATCTTCTATTCCCACAATAACTGCTAACACATTTCGAGGATCTGTTCGGCCACGATCAACATCTGGGACGTGTATCCGTACAGTATCACCAATTTGAGCAGGAGGAAATTTGCTTTTTGAGGATCGTATCATTTTCGTTGCTTGTAGAACAAGATTTTCTTTTGCTGCTGCTCTTTTGACAGAAATTAACTCCTGTGTTTGGGATAAAGACGTGCTAGGTTGTGGCTCCTGTCCAATGTCTTCATTTTTTTCGACAGAATTAACAATTTCTTGAAGTTCTTCTTCAGTTTCAATATTACCAATTTGCTCTCGAGGTAGAGATGATGACGCTATACCCCTTTTTGGTTTAACACCAAACATGGCTTCATATGGAGACTGGCGTATCCCTTCGTGTTATGTTGTATTTTTAGCAAACTGGACAAAGGGTAAACCATCTGACTATTTCTTTGTATCATTATCGCACATCCACGCGGTTAACATATTTTGTATATCCTGATTGGCTCTCTCCACCGAGCCTTGAGTTTGACTACACCGCGGCTTTCCGTACACTATCTTTACATCTTTCCACATAGCGCATAGTTCAGATATGACTCGATTACTAAATTCTCTACCGTTATCTGAATGCAATATTGCTGAGGCACCAAACGTTAAAAAAATGTGTAGAAGGTGATACGCCACTTCCTCAGCTGATTTGGTTTTTAAAGGCCGTAACTGAACAAATTTCGTTAAATGATCTTGGTACACCAATATAAATTTAAAATCCGCATCCTTGTGAGACTGCAAATCTATTAAATCTACTTGACATCTCGAGTTCAACTCGGAACTGATCATTGGTTTGACAACAATACCTTTTTTAGGAGCACTGTGTTTCATTTGGCATTGCTTACATTAATTCAAGTATAACATTATAACTTCATAAGTAATATTTTTATATTTAATTTGTAAGTCTTTAAGCATACGTGTTCTTCCTCCATGGCCTGTTCTAATATGAGTTTCGGTAAGAATGTTGAACATTTCGTCATTGGTGACATAGTATTGGATATTCGTCTCGCCTGGTTCTAGTGGCACAGTTAACTTATCTTCATCACTAACTTTTAAAATGTCGAAACGTTTTAAACGTCTGTAGTGTTATGGTGTACTGCACTTAGATTTAGCAGAAATCACTTTAGAGTACCTTTCCTGAGTAAAATAAAAGCAATTATCTTCTCGTTTACTGTTAATTAATTCACGTAATTTTTCAAAAAAATTATCAGGGTCCACTGTATTAGCCATTATAAAAACAAATTAGAATATCAGGTTAAGAATACAATGGCTTTTCACAGTACTATATCTTGAGTAAAACTGACAAGAATGCTCCCTTTGGCGGCTAAATGTTAAATGTGCACATTCTTGTTAAGATCTGTCGTTTCTGACACCCAGCGAAGCTCATCTGTGTATATCGACATATACCGGAGAAGGTTCGAACGGCAAATAATACTAACAAATATTCGTTCTTTCACCGACGTGTTTGGTGCATGTTGACATTCACTGATGATTGTTGACATTCACTGATTTCGGTTTTCCACAGTAACATATACAATTGATACCGTGCTGTCTGCGTTTAATTTCGCTTTAGAAGAATGCAATGGCTGTAAAGATCTCTTATGCGACTTATGGCCGATATCTTCACCGCCTTATCTTAAGGTCAAATTTATCTGTCAGTTAGAATGTGACACAAGTATGTACAGAGCTATTTATATGTCATATTCTAAGTGATAGATAAATTTAACCTTAAGATAAGGCGGTGAAAAAATCGGCCATAAATCAAGGTATTTGACTTCTTCGATTACAGAATCTTTTTATCAAAACTATAATATTATAGAAAAATTGTGTGCAAATCGGTTTTGATTACAGCAGATTCCTCGAGGAGGCTCTGTACAGCTGTTTCAGGCCTAGTTGGTCCTTTGTCAGCAGAACCGTAGCTCGAGAAATTCACTGCAAACCAAACCGATATGTCCAGGTTATTCGCCCATGCGATGTGAAAGTAATAAACAATTTAAGTAGCAACATCTTGCAATCGCTTTTTGACCTAACATGTTAGGTCAAAAAGCGATTGTAAGATGTCGCTACTTAAATTGTTTATAATATTATAGAATTTATGGAGCAGGAAATCTGGATAATTACAAACAAATAGCCATAGATGTATGGCTATTTGTAACTAGTTGAAGCACAACAAATTAAGTACTTTAAAAAGCATTGACAGTGGTGTAGCTCAAGACTCGATCATTCGTCCACTTATTTTCAACTTATTCATGAATAACTTACCACCCTGCGTCTTATTTATCTTTTTATTTGCTGACGTTACTTCAACGATTGTGAAAAGATTGCAGTATATCTGCTTTGGAAATGGTACAACAGAAATGAAGGCAATGATTTAACACATATCGTCCACACTAAATGAAGACAAAACTAACAAGTACCATGAAGCGAAATACCGACATTCCAACATTACAACGAATTAATTACAGAGAATTATTCTGGACACTAGTTCTCACATTCGAAGAAACTTACACATGCATGACATACGGTATTAGATTTGGGGTGAATCAGATCGCTCAGAGCATATTTTTAGGTTTCAGAATAATGTAATGCGTATAATAGAAAATGTTCCGTATTATAATTAACTTGATAGACACCACTGTCTAGTCTCTACTACTATTCATAAGAAAATAAGTAGGTATATCTTCTCCTTTTTTTTTCAAAAGTACTACCGATTTGATACCGCCGTTAATTGTCTCAGTGAATCTTTTGTCTGTGTTAGATTGTAGCATTTGTGAAATTAATTTGGTCAAAAAGTCAAATCTTTTTAACGTGAATAGTAGAACCAAAAAGAAATTAAAAATTTGTATTCATTACGAGTGTGCAATTAAGGTAAATCATTTTTAAGATTTGATTATTTTCAGACTCGTCTACTACATAGGATTAATATTTCAGCCCCTTCAATTAATAGATGTTTTATCTCTTCATTTATGGTCGAACACTTTGCTTATTCTTTTTGAAAATAAGCGAAGGTATATGCAGGATGTTGCAACACCATATTTATTGTAGGGGAGTTCTTAAATCAATAGTTTAATGGTTTAATGACAGATGTTCACAGAAAAGAAAGATTCTATTCCAGGGCTTGTAAGTCTCTTCGGATTTTTGTATTCGGGACTACTTTATAGTCGGATGTTTAGACTTGTTGTCTATGTATTCTCGCTGTGGGTACGATCAACATAATAGATGTTATAATTTTATTTTTACAATTGTTTTATGAATTGGAGTAACATAAAAAAACTAAAGATGTCAGTATGGTATGGATCATCATCTTTAAAAAGCGTTCCACGTAAATGACTCTTTAAGTTTCTAAATAATCAGAGAATACCAGATCAGATGAATATGGTAGATATGGCAATATCTAGAAACCCAAGTCGGCCGCAGGTGTGGATTGTCATCTACAGCAGAACTTCGTAGCTCCGGAGCATTCCTCTACGTTTCAGTTTAATATTTTCCCTCAGTTTTGTTAAAAGGGACGCGTAATAATCTCCAGTAATCGTGAGTCCTCTTTTCAAATAATCTATTTCCAAAGAGTTTCATCATCGACCAGACCGATGGCTTGTCATGAAACTTTTTTTGGGGCTGTGAATTACTGTACCGTCACTCCATGCTAGATTATTTTGCTTCAAGGTCAAGGTATGAAAACGTAACGATTTTGTCAAAAAAAAATTATCAGATCATCTTCAGAATAATTTAAAAGTTGAACTCGATCCTGCTTTTGAAATATGTCACCATGTGTGGTGGCACCCACCTGGCAGATACCTTATTCAGATGTAATTATTGATCGTGTAAAATAGATCTTATCGACCAATCGCTAATCTTTGTACTTCTTACTATCTTATTCACAGTAAGTCTTTTATTCTCCGGAACTAATTTCTCCGCTTTTGACACCATTTCTTCATTTGGTGTAGGGCGTCCACTTGTTTCAGCGTCTTCTACTTTTTCTTCCGTGTTTAAATTCTATTGATCAACGTCTAACTGTAGATTTTGTAGGTGCAGGCTCTCTATACATGAACATTTTTAACGTTCCGAAATTTCCATGAAGTGAATTCCCTCTTTTGTGAGAAATTGTATTACAGATTTTTTCCACTTTCGATTATCCTGTTATATTCTGTTTTGGCTTTTTCAACAACGTCTTGTAAACGTACGTATGTTCTTGGTAATCACCCCTCACGACGCGACGTAGTCTGGCTTTGCTGATATGAGGGATTTTATAAGAATTTCCTCCTTCAGCCAACATCGTTGCTTCTATGCAAGTCTGAAATGTCGTTTTGAACACATTTGATCAGCTCGTCAATTGTATTTGGCGGAGCTTTATCTTGCAATGACTGTATGGAATTGAAAAAAGCTAAGATCTAAAACGTTTAAATCGGGACTGTTTGGCGGTTGTGATTTAAACTGAATAGATAAAGCATCTCTAGAACCTGCCGCATCAAAATTTTCATCATTATCACAAGAATGAGGTTTTGCATTATCCTGTTGTAGGTTTTTGCTTATGGTATGTGGGAAATTTAAACTTGATTGCTGGAATTACGTTCTCGAGAATCATTTCCTTACATTCTAATGCATTAACGGGCTCCACTTTTTTTTTGTTACCAAGGTTCCTTTAATCCTATTTTTTAATTTCGTTTAGCTAAAACAAAACAAAGGGCCATATTCCAATTTTTCTATCAAAAAACTGTTTTCGATGTTGAGCGTTTGCTTTTGTAAGTTCAGTGGGGTTCTTCCTTATCCGACAAAATGTACACACATGAAGATTTTTAGGATAAATCGTTATCCGCTTAATATTGTTAAAATATGGATAGAGTGTTACCTGAAAAGTTGTAAAGCCGATAGCAACAATAAGTGGGTTAAAAATAGTGATATAATAACAAATGGGACCATAGATGATAAAAGCCTTATTTACGGGGAATATGGCAAAGTCTTATGAATATCTCAATATTTCAATTCCTCTTGCAATAAGGAGTTCAATTATTTCCGCAAAAAAGAACAAGGAATAAAAGACGGTTTTTATTTGATTCTTTATTTGTTGTTACGAATATTTCAAAAACAATAACCAAATGCTTGCATAAATCTAATATTTATTTTGTTTGTTTGTTTATTTATTTGCCATAACAGTCAAGAAAACCACAGCATTGTCACAATAGAATACATCATAAGAAAGACAAATATAAGGACAACAATAGAACGCTATAAAAGTTTAACGCCACCTGGATATTACGTCAATAATACAAACAGTGAATCAATTAACACTGCCTGAGAGAAACTCGTTAAAACTGTAAAAACAGTTTTTAAGTAGATGTTTATTTAAGGCAGTTTTGAATTTTTTATTGCACGTTACATTTCTTAGTGAGGAAGGAAGAGCATTGAATGCTTTATTAATGCTACATCCTATAGTAAGGACCTTTTTCATAAGCAGTGAGATTATGAAATGGTATACTTAAGTCATTTCCATATCGAGTGTGAGCAGCAGTACTGATGTTATTATTAGTTTTGAAATCTTTTAAATTCTTTCTTTGAGTTAAAAGGAGCCTCTGCACATAAAGACTAGGCAACGGTAACATTTTTAAGGCTTGAAAATAGTTACGACATGAGGTTTTTGGAGATAACGAGAGCATACATCTAATTATCTTTTTCTGCATAACAAATACATTCTGAAATATCGGGGAACCTCCCCAAAAGATAAGACCATATGAGAGTCTTGATTGAACATAAGCAAAATACAATTGTTTCAAAGTATTTAGACTAACCGTTTTCCGTTTTTTATAGATAGCATAGTAAACACCACAAAGCTTAGACAACAGGTCTTCAATGTGCAAATTCCATTTTAAGTTATAGTCTATGTTAATTCCCAGAAATTTTGTGTTTAATGCTTGTGGGAGGGATTTATTATTAAGAGGAATGTACATAGATTCTCTATTTTCAGTAGTCCCATAGAGAATGATGTTCGTTTTTACAGAATTCAATACTAGGTCATTATTTCTACACCAGTTAGCCATGTTAACAACAAGTTTGCGCGTTAATAGTGCCACATTTTTAACAGAGTTACTTTTAATCAGACAGGATGTATCATCTGCGAATTGAATCACAGTATCTGCAGTCAATGCATCTGTTAGATCATTTACATAAATAACAAATAACAAGGGACCCAAAATTGAACCCTGAGGAATCCCGCTATTTATTGGTTGGAGTTTTGAAAAAGAAATTGTTCATTGGAGTGACTAGTTCCACTGATGCAAACAATTTGACTTCTACCTGCTAAGTAAGATTTAAATAATTTCAAGACTATTTCACGTACACCATATTTGTCTAATTTGGTTAGTAGAAGTTCATGACTGAGCGTGTCGAAAGCTTTACTCAAATCAAAATATATACCAGCTACTTTAATTTTTTTGTCAAAGCACTCAAGTGATTCGGAAACCGATTGGTAAATAGCATCTTCACAAGATTTCCCTGGAAGAAAATCATATTGCGTATTATTTAATATCTTGTTTTTAGTAAGATGTTCAAGCAATTTGGAAAATACAGGTAATATAGATATAGGGTGATAATTCTCAATATAAAATTTGCTTCCCTTTTTGAATACCGGCACGATTTTTGCATGTTTTAAATTCTCTGGAAATTTCGTTAAGTTTTACATTTTGAGATATAGATTTAAGGAAATCTCTGTAACAGATGCAATATTAAATAAAGTACTTTCCTGTCTTCCAACAGTAGAGATTTTTTCCTTTTCTGGATAATACTAATTCCTTTAAGGATACAAACTACTACCTCAGAAGTTAAGTCTTTCTCTTTTACTGGATAATATTAACTCCTTGAAAGATAGAAATAACTGCCGCGAGGATTGAAATGCCACTTTTGAAGACAACGTTAACACATTTTAATGTTAAACGTCCTAACCCCCTTTATTTTAACACCAGAAACAGATGGACGCGAGGGAACACCGCAAAAGAGTTGAAAAGTAAGTATTAGAATTAACTCCAGATTTTTATGTGTAATAAGGTCGTTTCGCTTGAGCCAGATAAAACCATTTTTCGTCAATACGGATAGAATCATGAAGCTCTTCGAAATGTCCATCAGGTTTTACATTTGGTAAACAAAACTTTAATCTTGCTTGATTATAATTTTCTACTAATCGTACATACGTTAATTTTGAAGTTTTTGAAAAATGTATATACCATTTTTTCGGACAGAGGGAGTACCTGGTATGGATACTTGTTTGAGATGTAAATGCACATTCAAATGGACAATTTAATCACTTGCAATTTTATGCATGTGAAAACAATATCTACATACCAGTTCGGTGTGCCAGCTTTAAAAAAATTATTGTGAATTATTCACTAAGGCATGATATACTTCTTAAGCCTGGTCTATACGTAACGTTTTGTCGTCAGTCTTGCATGATCATGCCAGATTTGTCAAACATATCGTTACGTGTGGACGGCAAGTTGGACGTTTTGCATGAACTGAATGAGGTTTGACAAACTCGCAAAAGACTGATGGGCTGGAGCTTTGTGTACAAGCAAGGCGACAGACAAGTCGGTGCATGTAGACGTGCGTCAGTCTAATCGGTCAAACTTCGCTCACCTGCCATTCTGCTCTCAGATGCAATTATCGTCACTAATAACGCGTGATCAATATCTTTTCTAATCAAGTGACTTGTGGAAAAAAATTGTATGTCTTTGATTAATTCATTTTTTCAAGTGTCATTTCAATTATTTATAACTGTCAGTGTCAGTAAGTTTAATTTATTAACAGAAATCTTTGTTCATAAGACTTTATTGTTGAATTGTGAACAGTTAAATAGCAATCTAGTAATCCTAGCGAATGTTATTAATAATTTAAAATGCAGAATTCGCGGAGAACGTTGGACATTTTACGCACTTTCTATGAACCAGTTTTTCGTTGTTCATTTGACGTCTTTATCTTTATAAACGTAACATTTATTCTAATACATTTTGTTGCACTAGATTTAATTAATTCAAAACATAGCAATTTTACTGAATTATCATAACAAAACTCATGCACCGAACGTAACCTTAAAACTTGTCATTCCTACGACCTGCGCTGCGTATATGCTCTTGACGCGTGCTTTCTTTTTAAGTGGGAAATTTGAATTTGGGATTTGATATCCAAATTTATAAAGAAACATGTAATATATAAAAACAGCAGTTAGATTTTGTATAGAAATGCAATATAAATAATTCAAATGGCATTCAAAATAATGAACTAATCAAAGACACACGATTTTATTTCCATAGGTCACTTGATTAGAAAAGGTATTGATCACTCGTTAGTTCTTCATCCATATCGATTTCGGAACGACTGAGCCAAAGTTTGACGTAAAGTTTGAGCAATGTAGCCGCACGACTTGTGTCAGTCTTGTTGGTCAGTCTTTCCAAATCATGCAAGACTGACGACAAAACGTTACGTATAGACCAGGCTTTACTGTAAATTATTCCTTTGTAAAAAAGACAGTGAAAATGTTCATTAATTTTAATTAGACTTTTAGCTAAGTTTGACTCAAAATATCTAGTACTTTTGATTCTTTTAGAATCTCTGCTTCTCATAATTTTAAAATCTCTGTAATTTCTACTATAAACTTTTACATTAATTTGTATAATTTTTTTTCAAACTCGACTTTCAGATTTATTAGAAGCAGATTCACCCAAAAAACAACAGTCAAAGTCAAAGAGATATTACGCGTTGCAATGAAAATTAATTGTCTTTTTGAGTCAATCATCAGTCAGATAATAAAAAAAAAATTCCTGGAAATGTAATTAACGTAATTTATTCCTACACTGTTGTAATTAATAAGTAGAGAGTCTTGGTTTTAATCAGTTTGATTTATCACGAGCGTACGCTTGGAAAGAGTGGGATCGTAACCAGTATGCGATGCATAGATAACTGGGCGAGCTGGACGACGCTGCGAGTGCACGGAGCCGAACAATGCGTTACTGCATCGAAGCTCGCGGAAAAGATATGCCGTCTCCGCTTGGTCGACTAACGCGCATAAAAAAACTCATTTTATTTTAGACACCCTGTTAATAAGATAGGGATGCAAATGTGTAGGATGCAAGTTATCTTTAATTTCCTTAATTATGTGCATTAGATAATTTAAGCGAATTTAAATGAATGCTGTCAAATATTAATTTGAATTTTCATAATCCTTTTGCTACTTACCTACCTAGAGTTTCTATTTTTGTACTTTATATTCTCGTTTGACCACAACAAAAAGTGTGGAAGTCGTAATACAGTATGTCATTTATTTACCTCCAGAATAGATTTTCATCAAGTAACAGCCGATTTAGTATCGAATTAAACGTTTTTTTGTAACTATCTGTAAAGTTAAGTAACATATTTGTATTGTACTTTTCAGGAAACTTTTAAATCGCTCACTATTCCACGTTTTGTTGTATCGCTTGACAATCTTGAAAAAGTTGCCAACCCATATAGTGAAACGTCAATTAAAGATTTCAAATTTTACCGGAGTTCTATATTATAAATTTTCCTTTTTATTAATAAATTTTCAGTTGTTTTTGTATTATTTGTAATGAATAATAAATGTATGTGTTTAAAATTATTTCAAATAAGTTTTAATTTTGGTATTTGTATTTTTCATGATATTTTCTTCACGTTAAACCCAGAACGATATCAATAAGCTGCGGAAAACACTCCATGGGAGGGATTTTAGGTATCGCACCGGGGAGGAAGTGGAAAAACAGCGCTTTTATCATAAGCTGTTGTCCCCATTTAAATGCTAGAACTCGTGCGGTGCGCTATGAAACTAGTTACCGTCGGGCATGTGGCGCTTGTAAATTTATTTTCGAGCTGCGACTATTAAAAAAAAAGAGACGTGCTTGCGATTAAAATACAAAATAATTCGCGATGCAGCCAACAAACCTGATTTCCTTCGTCTGTATTTGCGCAGCTAGTGCGTTGAACATCGACTTCAAGTACCACTCGCACGAAGAACTGACCGAGATTTTGGAAAGCTTCAATCAGTCAGACTTATACCCGGATGTGTATAGAAAAATGTATTCGATTGGGCAGTCGTTTCAAGGTCAGTTTTGCTTGAAGCACTTAAAATAATAAAAGGATTTTCTGAATGGTCTTGGATGATCGCTGGATGATAAATATGTATGTGCGCGCGGACTGTTATGAACGACTTCAATGCTTTTTAAATTTAGTTTCAATTCAAAATGCTTTATGTTATTTATAAATTAGCTATAAATTTGAAAAAAGAAGGAACGCAAGGTGAACGTGCTATAAATGACAAAATTATTAATCTATTTAAATTTTTGACAAAGCTTAATGTTCAAATTATTTGTTTCTTTTTTCATATTTATCATTAATAATATATTTTATTATTGCATAGGTAATAAAATATATTTAATAAAGAAATTCTATATTTCAAAGGTAAGTATTCACATTGGGGTTCCTAATTGATTGATTAATGATTATGTAATTATTTTTTTATCAGTTTGTTCATTTATAAATATTAGAAAATAACTTTCAACTTTATTTTTCTTCCTGTTGTACTTTTGCAGCTTTAAGTCTACCTCTCCGATAGGCCGCTTGCTCTTTTTATTTATTGTCAATAATTATTTCTAGATTCCTTGAAGCTCAATAAACATGTCTCCGTAATATTCATAATTAGCAAAGTTGCACTTCTATTCTAATTTGTATCATTAACCTTACTCCCTCTACTTCTCTTTCTTCATTGTCATTTTTTAAATTTATTTATTAGACCATATTTTTAGCACGATCGGTGCAAATCAGGTTTAGGCGCATGGTACAATTCACTCAAAAGGAATATGTTCCATAGTGAAACAATTAAATATGCACGATGATTCATAATAAGTGAAAAAAATAAAATCTCACATACAGAATGCTGTTTTAAGTCAAAAATAAACAATAAAAAAGTAATAAATTTTAAAAAGTCAGATAACCAGAAAATATTTAATAGGTCTTAGAATGAAAACATTAAAATATGACACAAATTAAATAAAACACTATAAAAATTGTTCAAAGTGACTTCTTTGATGACGAAATAGTAAACTGTACATTCTTTTAGTTTGTGGTTGGAATAGGGTCCGCATTTTCTGTATAGTAATTGCGACCTTAATTGGAACCTCATCAGCAGAAGAGTAGCTCAACAACTTCATCGCAATGTCACAGGCTAGCTGGCCGATGATAGGAGGGATCCCCTCGCACTAGAGCAAGTTTTCAATATGTGCTAGGGTGGCCCTTATTTATTCTTATGGCAATATTTTATTATTGTTTAGGGATACGTGCTATATTTATTCCATTTCATATAAAGATAGAGTTTGTAAAATTTTAGAGAAATCGTATTACCGGAAAGGGTACATATACAGGGTGTTACTGAACTTATGTCATTTAATTAAAAGCACAAATAGTACTCGAGAAGAGAAAAAAAATTGTTATATACCATTAGGCAAAGGTCAGTAATGACCTGGATAAAAATCATTTTTCTTTTTCTTCGAAATATAATTTTGAGAATGAAAAAATAAAGACGCTCTACAGGTGCAGCGATTCAAGTGCAGATACCACAACGGTTTAGATCAAAATGAACAAAAAATGTTGGAAAATTGGTTTCTTAACGTTCACTGTTTTCTAGAAACATAATAAATATCTAAAATTCAGGCCAGTTTCTTAAAAATAAATGTTGTTCCGAACAGATTGCACTTGGACGAGATTGCACTTTAAGTTGCCACGGAAATTTAGGGTCAATATTACCCTCATAAAAGACATGTGTTTTATGTTCGATTGCGAACGCATAGTTTGTTGAGAGCTGTCCAAGTTTCCTTAAGGACTTACTTTGCGGCAGCCTACTTCTGTTAATTATTTTGTGTACAGACAATTTAATTTTAGTTGTGTACGTTTTTAGAAATTATTGTGTTTTAATTTCGTCGTAATTTTTTACATTTCATAATACTGAATCATTCATAGATGTAAAAAAAATGTCAAGCGAAGGTTACTCGTAGTTATAGAAACATAATTATCCTTTTCCAATAAATGAGATCGAATTGTCGTTATTTGATAATTATTTAAAATACAAGGTGCCTCATTCATGCATCGATGTTATTGGTTCACCAAAGTACAGTAATTAAAACACGATTGTCTATTAAAATATGTTGAATAATGTAATGAGCACATGTTGAAGAGATGTGTAAACAATACTCTTACCTCTCATATGTTGAAAAACGGTAAATATATAAGTAATTACACGCCATTTGACAGGTCAGATCAAATTCGACAATTTCGCGTGTACAGTGAGACTTTGACTCCGAGTTCTTCTAAACGTAAATAAAAGTTCCGCGCGAGCGGTTTTTGGGCATTTTTTGAATGTGAATTGTCTAACCAACTCATAATGAAGCAGAGGTTTCAAAATAAAAGGACTCCGCCATCTTGGGGTAGGCCAGTTTATCATTTTAGAAGTAGACTGTTGAAATTTGGAGAATCAATTCCTTATATGATGAAGAACTTACAGTTTTAATTAATGACATATCTTTAGTGACACCCTGTATATGCCAACGTACCAAAATTACATATACATGGTCGGATATTTCATGCACATAGAGTATTCATCAAAGAAATAAAAAAGTCTTAATTAACATAGGTATGTAAATCAAGTGTTTCAAAGATACCGTTGATTTTGCATTGTCGTCAACAAATAAATGACATTATTGCGAAGAAACGAATATTAAACGTGTTACTGTCTAAAACATACAATAAAAAATACGTAAAGAAGATGTTCTACATATCCACCTTCCATTTGTACATATGGTTCACTTCCTCGTCGAAAAGAAGCTTTTATTCTTTTGGGAAATAGTTTGGCAGATACTTTCTGTTCAGAACTTTGACTTTGTGTTTAATTGTTAACATGGATTTCCATCAAGTAAATGCTACATCTATTAACTTTCTGTTCGTTGCTGTAACTTATCTACGTTATTAATAAATAAAGAACTTTAGGAAATAGAGTCCAATGACTCGAAAGAGTCGATCAAAGAGTTATTTTTGAAAAATCTTTAAAACCTTAAGAACCAAACAAAGGCATATCACCTAAAATACGACCTCTAGTTATTAATAAAGAATTTTTGGAACTTACAATTATATTTCTTGGGGAAGTTGGAGGAGCTAACGCAACCGATGGTTCCTTTCGTGTTCCAGGGGCTTGCCACCACGCTCATTAGACATGTTTAAAACAATATACTGCCTAAAACTGTACGTCTTCCATCAGCAATTCCAAACAACTTCAAAGCTTTAAAGGACATTTGAATTTTTTTCGTAAAAGTTTGATGTAAAAAAATGGTTTCGGGCACCTCTGCTGCTGAGGCACCCAGAATAGATATAGAAGTTCTACAGTACAATAAAATTGATGATGAAATATCAGAACTATTATCGAAAAAATGTTCAAAATATTTCAGCCCAGGAGCAGTTACTTTGGCGTACTTTGATGTTTTAAGACCAGTCATTTCGAAGGTTAAATGAAAATGAAGATGGAGACACTGTTAACTATACAAAAAATCCTAAACTTATGGTTTCTGAAATATCGAATTTAATTGAGAGAGGACTCTAACATACAGGGTGAATGACAAAAAAACGCATAAGATAATCGTTGTCATAGATTACGGGATAATGTTTAAAAAATTCTTGTGAACAGTTTATAATTAATTAAAAAATCACCCCATGTCGCTAGTATTATGCGTAATACTAATTGGTAATAAATAATTATCACCACAAAAGAATGTTTACTTGATTACATTTGCAAAGTATCGCTTAAACGAATCGGTTTTCTCCGAAAATGTGAAACGATTTATTAGACCTGAATTTCATCGCCGACTAGTAAAATTTTATTACGTACAGCTGTTTTAAAAACGACGTTGGTGATAAGCGTCCAGTTTCTAATTAAATCGCGTACTGAATGAATGTAATAGATTACGGGATCATGTTTGAAAAATTCTAAGGAATAGTTTGTAATAATAATTCAAAGTGAAAAGAATGTGTGCGGTAGAATGAGGAACGATTTACAACCATTGCGCCAAAAACCAGGATGTGGAGTTGTAAACGCGTCTTGAATTTGTTAAAATTTTCATAGATTTGTGTTAATAATTCTTCACACACAAAACGAAATTATGATAATTAACAATCGAAACAGATTACGAATGAGTTTACTGATTTATTTGTTTACCAGGTGTTCAAAGTGTTGATTTTCTTCTCGTGGAATAATCTATTTCAGGTAATTTGCTGCATGCATTATTTGTCAAGCAAATATTTTCGAGTTCGTATTCACGTCGGGCGTTGACCTAAAAACGGAGTTAATCTACTTTTATAGGTCAAGTTCACGAAGCCATGCTGCAGTATCATAAAACTATAAAAAACTTTTACGACAGCATTTATTTCGCTCATCTGCTCCTCGATTTTTCAACCAGGGGCACATCGTCGTTTTGGGGCTAATTTTTGATGAATTATTTCTCGAAAACTAAAGGAGAAAGAATTTTTTTAACATTCTTCCCATACTCTCGGACATCGCTTCTTATCGTGGTTTAATTTTATCGGTATAACAGTAAATAACAGTCACCCTGTATATGAATATACATTTTCTTTAAATTGACACAGGTTCAAGGCACTTTAAACACAGACTTGAGCTAGTAAAAAGCTAAGAGTTGCTAATGATACCGTCAATTTCCAAATTGTTTATTGTAATCTTAAATTACCAAACTTACTTCTACGAAGTATCATAATTTGACATATATTTGAAACAATAAAAGCCTATAGTCACCATTCCTTCTTACTTGACCAGTTGAAAAATTTTTAATCACAATTTAAGGGTCACCTTAATGTTCATGCATAAAGATAATTAAGTAATTCAAAGTAATTCATATGTAATAATAATATTCCAGGTCGATCTAGGAAAACATTGTACATAATTGAAATCAGGCACACTTAAGTGGGTCAAAAGTTAACTTTTCAGAATTGCAAGTAAGCGAGCTTTATTCCACGATAACAGGATAGTAAACGTACTCCTTACAAACTATGAAACGATAGTCTGATTGTTATTGCCAAGACAATAAAAACTTTCATAAGTTTACATTGCTGCAAGTTTTATAAGAAAGTGTATTTCATTTTTTAAATAATTATCAAGCATTTGTTTTCTTATTGTTTATTTAAGAATTGGTGAAGTTTTACGATTGTACGATTGAATGCATTTGAGTATTCGTTGATTGTGATTTGGTAATTTCAAATGTAAAATAAAATCAATGTAATTACTAACATGTATATTTCAGGAAGAGAGTTGTGGGTGATGGAAGTTACAGCTGCAAATAGCAACAAGACTGGTCTTCCTAATGTAAAACTCATAGGAAACGTTCACGGAAATGAAGCAGTAGGGAAAGAAATTCTATTACATTTTCTTGAAGTAAGAACGACGAAGTGTCTTGTTTCTACATGACTAATTAATTTTAAATTAACTGATTTTAGTTTCTTGTGAAGTCATACGGTAAGGATCGAAAGGCGACTTGGCTTTTGAGGAACACGAGGATTCATATTATGCCAACGATGAATCCGGATGGTTTTCATAGGTCCCAAGAAGGCGTCTGCACTGGCCAATATGGAAGAGACAACGCACGCAACATCGACTTGAACAGAAATTTTCCGGATTACTTTTTTATTAACAGATATCCACAACAAAAGGAAACGCGTGCTGTCATAGATTGGATGGATAGGATTCCTTTTGTTTTATCGGCGGGTCTACATGGTGGTGCGCTTGTCGCCAACTATCCTTTTGATACAGCTAAAGAATTCAGTAAGTTCACATTTTAGGTAATATTATAATTGATTTTGTTAAATCTCCATTGAATTTGTTAAATAGGTATGTAGAAGAAATTTTTCTAAACCTAAAGGGCCACATTTGAAATTATTTACTCAGGTAACTTATAAATTAATTTTGTACGAGGGGAGTTTAGATTTGACCTGGACTTTCTTACACAGCGATAACAATAATAACACAAAGTTAATGAAACTAATTTTATTTTTCAAAATAACATTATTTTTTTAATATAAATTTATTCCAACGACCATTCGACATAACTTTCTTGCGTCTCAAGTACCTGGTAAGAGGCCTAAACTCTGAATTTATAGTATTTCGGTTAATTAAGAAATCTGTTAAAATTGGAACATAAAACACTTAAAAATATATAATGGTAATCATTTTTTAGAGTGGAAAAAATTTCTTTCCGAACTAATGAAAACAAACGATCCTTCAGAGCAGCTAAAGTTAAGAGAAAAATACTTGGGTATGAGTTACTTAATTTCTGAACGTTGTTACTTGCATGGAGCTTCTTTTTGTTTAAATTACCACTAGTTTTCCCTTTCAGTTGCCAATGTTTAGGTTATGGGTTATGCCGTTTTGTGTTTTGTGCGTAAAGAAAGCAATTCTTCCAAGTGAAATCAAAATTTTGTATTTCTAGAGTCTAATGTGCACGAACCTTCGATAAGCGCGGATGATGATGTCTTCAAGCACTTGGCAAAAATTTATGCGAACAATCATAAATTTATGCATAAAGGAGAGTCATGTCCTCAATCAAATGAACGGTTTCCTGGGGGAATCACCAATGGAGCTGCTTGGTATGCATTTACGGGTAAGTAAAATTATGTTTGAAATAAAAGAAATCTCACATCAATGTCCGTAAAATCCTTGCAGGGTTTTAGTATTCTTTCTATTGAGGATTTCTCTTTTACCTGTTCACTTGCCTTTCAGCTCGCCTAAATTCCACTCTTATTACTTTTCAACCGAAGTCCTCAGTCTTCTTTTCTTTCCCGTTGACTTATACAATTTGAAAATCGATTGTGTTACATAACCACATAAGGCATTTACGAAAATTAACCCGGTGGATACCCCGTACTCTATTTTTCTCACTCTTCCATGCACTAAGTCCCTTAATGTTCTCTCTCACACTTCTAACCCGGTTATCAATCGGGTGAATTTTCGTAAACGCCTACTATAGTTAAGACAAAGGCGAAAATACATACACGACATAACGACCACAGCTTAAGGGTGTGTTGCTTAGGTAATTTTAAGTCAGAAATGTGTGATGAAAGTATGAATAAAGTTAGTCGAAGCTACGGCAAATTTGAGTCAAAAATCAGATTGAAAAAAGAGTTATTTTTTTAAAATTTAATTAAAATACCTAGTTAACTAATTAAAGATACTGCGAAACTAGAAATCCTGCAAAATGCGAAAAAATTTAAAGGGTCAGACATGTGGATTGATCAAGATTACACTAAGGAAGTATAAGAGGAGAGAAAGGCATTAATACCCCACCTGACAGAAGCGCGAAAAAATGGACATAGGGCACAGCTAAAATACAATATGCTAATAGTCAACGATAAAATCTACAGGGTAAGCGATACAAAAAAGGAAGAAGAATGGTCAAAGGGGGATAGAATTGAAACCAGTACCCAAAAAAGGACAGCAGCGGAAAGGTCTCCTAAAGATGACAGTCTGGAAGATCAATTGAGAAAAATAACCCGAACCACGCGAAGAAACTATTAGGTAAAGATATGTTGGGGTGTAATGATGATAAAAATGGCAAAGTAATGAGCAAACGGTAATACAACAAAAAAGTAAAGAAACGAAAGGAGACAAAGAATATAACAAAAAAGAAATGGTGAAAAAGAAACTATTTAGGTATAACTGAAACCAAAAAGAAAGGGAAAGGAGTAATGGAATTGAGAGAAGGATACTGGTTATATTGGTCAGGGATATAGCAAAAAGATTGGGGAGCAAAAGGGGTAGGGTTAAACATTAAAATCGATAATGAAAAAATTTGGACGATAATAGTAGTGTACGCGCCTAACGAAAACGCGACGAAGGAGGAGAAAGAACAGTTCTTCGAAATGCTACAAATTGAAATTGATAAAGGAGAAGGAAATGTAATTGTTATGGGGGATATAAATGGCAGAGTAGGCGGGAATAATAACGAAAGCATTGAAAGATATATGGGAGCGTACAGAGAAAACACTAAAAATGATAATGGTGCGAGGCTGGTAGACCTATGTGTAGGGAACGATTTTGTTATTACCAACACGAAATGTATGCACAAAGACATACACAAATACAACAGGGAAGTCCGCTCCAGAAATGAGGAGTCAATTATCGACTATTTTATCATAAATACAGAAAATTGGAAAAGAGTCAAGGATGTAAGGGTAATAAGAAATGCAGAAATAGGAAGTGACCATTATTTACTAAGGATGGAACTCTGGATAAACATAAATGACAAACAAGAGACAAAAAGGAAGAAAATAGTCAAACGAGAAACGAAAAGTTATAGACTAAAGGAGAATGGAACTCGAAGAATTTTTCAAGAAATCTTAGAGAAGAAAATTGATCAAAGTAAAATGATAAGTAAAGGTACAGAAACTAAATGGAGACATTTTAAAGAAAACGTCCTAGAAGCGGCAAGAATTAGTTGTGGAGTAAATAAAATTGTGAAATTGTGGTCAACGGAGGTTCAACAAAAAGTGAAAGAAAAGAAGGAAAAATGGAAAAAGTTTATACTGACTAGGAAGACCATAACATATATGTATAAAAAAGCAAGAACAGAAGCAAAACAGATTATAACGGAAACGAAGAAAAAATCATGGGAAGAGTTTGAAAAAAGGATGAAAGAAAACTACTCAGAAAACCAAAAACTATTCTACAATACTCTAAATAAAACAGTTAAGCTAAAAGGAACCGATAAAACTAAGAAATAGAAAAGATAAGAACGGAATTGTGATATCCGAGGATAAAGAAATAGTGCAAAGATGGAAAGAATACTTCAAAGAATTAACGGAATCAGGAAGTAATGAAGACCAGGAGGTGGAGGAAACAAAGCCCAAAATGTACAAAAAATATCAAGAGAAGAATTCACCGAAGCGATTAACAAACTTAAACTAGGAAAAGCACCAGGGGAAGACGGAATCACAGGAGAAATATTAAGATACATGGGAAATAAAGCTACAGAGGAATTTCGTGACTTACGAAATGAAATAATAACTCTTAAAGTAATACCCTCAGATTGGAATTTAGGAATAATACTAGGTATCTATATACAAAAAAAGTGATCCAAAAGACTGTATGTACAAACTACAGAGGAATCACGTGAACAAGTATACCCGTCAAAGTACTAACCAGAATAATAGAGAAGAGACTAAGAGAGAAAATTGAGAACTCGTTAGAAGAGTCACAACATGGATTACGTAGAGGTAGAAGTACACAGGTTCTAATTTTTATAATCAGACAAATAGGAGAAAAACATAAGGAAAAAGAAGGAAATACATATCAGCTTTATAGACCTTAAAAAGGCATTTGACTGGGTACAGAGAAAGGATGTCTGGACAAGCCTGGAAAGAAGAGGAGTGGAAAAAGAATTGATAGAAGTTATTAAAGCACCATACAGAGATAACAGAAATAAAGTAAGGACACACAACGATGAATCAGATCAATTTGAAACAAAAATATTTTGTGAAAACGCGAATTTAAATCTAATACCGAGTGATTTTTAAAATTTTTTTAACAACTCTTGCCGTGAAATCTGGACGGCATAAGCTGTGGTTGTTAAATCATGAAACACCCTGTATATTGTACTTGAGAAATAGTTGGAGTTAAAAGGACTTTTGAATATAATATTACTTATCGCATTTTGCTCAATTGAATGAATCACTGCTAATGTTTTTAGTGTTTTTATTGTGTCACTGCTACAGTGAACATGTTAAAGACAAAAATTGTAACACTGCGGATGCAATGCCGTGTTTTCTAAATGCAGCAGTAAATAGGAGTATAAAGTTTTATGATTATTATTTTATTGACTACTTGACTACATACAATGCGACGTTGAGCACATCTCAATTTCATTTTATTACATATATACCTGCTGCCTCATCTACCACCATCGCTTCTTTTCGTGTTTTTAGTTTTTTTTTCACAGTCACCCTATAATTCACCTACAATTCACAGTCACCCTATATATTGAAAATTTCAACTTATACTATACTATTACTTAATTGTGTTTCATTTTAAATGTGCAGGTGGCATGCAAGACTACAATTACGCATTACGTGGCTGCATGGAACTGACTTTGGAAATTTCATGTTGTAAATATCCGAACGCTACAGAACTGCACGACTTATGGTTGCAAAATAAAAGAGTAAGTATTAGTTGGTAAAATTATTTTTTCCAAATGCCTCTATTAAAATATAATTAAATGAAAGTAATAAGAAATTATAAAAAGTAACTATTTTCTGGTTCGTTACTTTGAGTTAAAGTAGTAAAATTTAGTTCACTGTTGCAAAATACTTAAATTTACTAACATAAAAAATTTTGAGTTATCTTTAATGTGAAATAATTTTATGACGACTCTACACAAACAATCAAATTCCTTCATAGACGTACTATTTAAACTCTAGTATTTAAAATTATAATTTATTTATTTTGACTTCTTGGGGGCTAATATAGAGACTTCTATCTTTGGATCTATAACTTTGAATAAAGTTATACATATGGTTTATAAAAAGTGTTATGTGTGTTAACATAATTTTTTTTTTACAGTCTCTCATAGAATATTGCATCCAAGCCAACAGAGGTATTCATGGAGTTATTATAGATGCGGATACGACTTTACCAATTAAAAACGCAACTCTGAAAGTCAAGGGAAGAGAAATGATATTTAACGCCACAAAAGAGGGAGAATTTTGGCGACTTTTACTACCGGGAATTTACGAGTTAGAAGTGAGCCGCCTTCATAATGTGTTATTTACAGCTCTTTTTACAATTAAAAATTGTAGATTCAAGCAGAAGGGTATCACACTAAAGTCGTGCCATTCGAAGTCAATGATTACGAAAATCGTTTTCCGAAGACGACTGAATTGAAGATTGATTTGTTAAATGCAAGCAAGCCTTTACCGACTGATCCTACGTCTGTACAGGATTTATTTTCGACAACGACGCCGATGGAGTTAACTACAATGGAGGATAAACAAGACGACATCGTCGGTGCACTTCCTGTATACCATTCCGAGGATCTTCCTCGAACAAGTACATACTTGTCTTCATCTTCAATAGTAGTTAGTTTAAGATTTTTTGAAATAGTTACGGCACTTTTAGTTATTTACGAAGGTATGTAAGTCAATAATTGTGATATTAGATTAAGTTTCGATGTAAAAATTAAAGAGACTGTAGGTTATTAATGATTGTTTTATTGTAGTGTTTGATTGACAAATTTAATAGAATTAATCAGGTAAGAATTTGCGAACATTTTTTAAATACTTTAGTTACTGATAAACTGTATATTTAACAATTTGTTGCAAGTCGGTTTTAATTTCAATGGATTCCTCCAGCATCCTCTAGAATTTAATGTAATGAAAACCGACTTGCAACATGTTGATGAATATTTACATTTTCAAATTTGCTGTGAGAACTTTATTTGTCCAATTTGTCTGGAACGGTTTATTAAACAGCAAAGTGGTTGCTGTTTTTCGTTTCTCACACAATTTTAGGTCAAAAATGACCTGCTGATGATACCATTTTTAATTAAACAGCTAATAATGTAAAAATTGTTTCCATTGCCTATTAACTGGTGTTGTAACAACATTAATAAATGAAGAAGTTCTTTAGACTATTCGAAAACTGGTCTTCAATCCGGAATTCTACTATATGTAAAAATCCCTGATGAAATCATTTTACATATTATAAAAGTGGATAGGTAGGTATGTTTCTAAATAAATGAACAAAAATGACACATCTCTTGTAACCCAATCTAATAGTTTCCAACCATAATTCGAAGTTTGTTTTAATTCTCTTGATAATGCGATAGGATGAATGTTCATAATCCGGACTTTTAATTGTAACTGATCTAAAATTAAAGTAAATAAACTTCATATCTGCTGTACATACATATTTAATCAAGTCGTTTATTTAATAATTGCAGCTTAAGATATACAAACGTTATTATTGTCGAGATTGTAATTGTCAACCGAGATTCCTTTTCCCCAACATTTTTTTTTAAATCGTGTGTTAATATGTTAATTCTCTTTATGCGCCTTGTGTGCGTATAATACAGAATCCGTTTTTATATCGTCGACAATGTGAAACTAAAACAACAGAGGGCGCGCAAATGATCAAATCGATGTTATATACGTCGGATTTGGTGTTCACATGTGAAAATAGGGCTAACGAGGGTGGAAGGAAAGGGAGGTGGGCCTGGGATTCACAAAGGCCTGGACATCATCCCATAATTATTAAGGGCTAAGTAGTATTTTCTCCGGGGAACCGGGGATCCGACGTTCCTGGGTGAAAAATTTTAATTTACATTGCATTCAAGCAAGTTACAAAATTTAACAGAAGTAAAGCCAGATTACTTTGATGTTTTCCAGTCATTTATATTTTAACATTCACTGATCAAGGCCGTGCTGATAGTTTGATATAAATTTGGTTACTGAATCTTTTTAAAATATTTTGAAACTGAACTGTCGGAAAATGAAACTGTCTGCACAGATAGATTCATCTTGAAGAGTACTTTAAAAAATCTAAATGGAATTTTGCTGTAAAATAATTAGAGAAGCCAGTATTTGAACACCTCTAAATTAACATGGGATTTCCTATGTTGCGTTGCGTTGCGTTGCAGCACCCTGTACCTATATCATCTTTTCAGTCCCTATAGATTTAATCTATTCGGTGGTCTTCTAATCTAAGTATAACGGCGTAATTGAGGAGGTTCTACTTCCGCTTTCGAAAACTACGGTTCTTTGCTTCTTATATTTGGCAATTCAGTTTCTGCTGTCGTTTCTTCTGGTTCTGTTGTCGTTTTTTCTTGTTCACCTTGTTTCTTCTTGTAAAGTTTCTTTTTCCGTTAGTTCTTTGTCACCGTTCCCTGAACAGTTTCATCAATCATCAAGCTCAACAGCTGGATGGTTGGATTAGGTCCTATATAGCCTATGGTCTATGGTTTATGGTTAGATTCATCAACATCAATGTGGTAATGTAGATTTCCATATTTCTTTGTAACTGTTCCCCTGTTTTTCATTTGTTTTCTTTATTGTCATAGAATCTAACAAGTACTTGGTGTCAAACATTCACTTGTGGCACTTTTCTTGTAGTCGAAATTCGCCAATTTTTTTCCATCTTGAATATTTCTTTTAACAAAATCCAATCTGGGTTCCTTAAATATCATTTCCGCTGGATCGCCCGTCGACGAATTTGTTACTTTTCAATACTGCATCAAAAATCAACATAATTTTATACTTAATAGCTTTTTCGACTGATTAGTCCAGAGCACTCTGAGAGTATCTCCTATTATATGAGGTTAACACAAGATGGAGGATACTACGAGAGTGTTCTAAAGCATTCAGTCGAAAACGCAATAAGTCTCATTGATCCGAGATCATAGACCGTAAACTTCGTTTAAATATCTGAACGTATTATTCTGCTTGGCCATTGCTTGCTGGGTAGCATGGCGCTGTGAATTTATGAATAATTCCATTTGATCTCGTCAACTCTTCAAATTCCTTTCATCTAGAAGTAGGTCAATTTTCGCTAATTATCGAAACTGGCAGTACAAATCTCGCGAATGTTTCACGAAGTTTTGCAATCGTAATTTTGCTGCACATGTTTTTCGTTGGTATACGAGTACTTCTAAATATTTAGTAAATGCATAGACAATTATTTGGAAACAATGTTCTTGAAATGGCCCGACGCAAGGATTCTGATGAACTGGTATTATAACTTTCGGATTGCTTCGGTTGTATTGACAATGTTTACAAGAATATGTAATATTCTCTATGTTGCAGTCTATCCCTTTCCACCACACACAGCTTCTTGCCAAGTTTTTCACAATTCTTGTGTGAGCTGTGTAGAGTGCATTCAGTCTTAGAAGTATATGGTGATTCATCGATATCTGACCGGCAGGCTACGAACATCTCATGATCAGTGGTGTAGGGGTTTTCTTGTAAAGATGGATAATAGTAGTAGGTAATACAGTAATACTTTACGTGACTTCATTGCCAAAATACACAAGAATATGTTTCAAATAATTTGTAGGTCACTTAAAAAAGTTATTTATATTTTAATTTTGAACGCACTTATTGCCGGCCATATTATCGAACAATGTTGGTGCCGTTCAGGTAACACAGCAGATGCTAGTTAGCGCTCAGCATGATGAAAGTTAGCGGCTCATGCATTTCTGAACGGACTGCTACTTCTCAGCAATTTTTTGTCCCTTTTCATAAGTGTGAAATTTATTTAACCTGACTTTTGGACGTGAAATTTATGAATTTAAATGTAATGGCTGAAAATATTTTTTTGTATGAATTATTATTTGACGATGGGTAATATTTGGAAGGTCCGCAGCCCGCAGCCAATCCAGTATTTAATAATGCACCTGAAGAACGACGAGAACGCACACGAAATCAAGATTATTATAAAATAACGATTCCTAATTATAACATAGAACAGTTCCGAGATCACTTTATACTTACCCCCACCAATGAACCTCAGCGTAAATAGATTCCGCTGTGTAGAAATGACAGCTGCTGGAACTTAGCGGCTAAATAGCGTGTCGGTTCAGCAAACTTGCTGAGCCAGCAACTCAGCTGCTGTGGTCACCTGAACGGGCCCAATCTCTTGCGGGAGGCTGAATTTGCTGCCACATAATTTATGTAACAAGTTATATACAAATTCTAACTGGTAGCGTGGCCGAGGTGTTTTATGAGTGTCTTGCAATTCGTTGGTCACTGGTTCAATTCTTATGCCATGTTTAGCTTTTTTTTACATTTATAATTATTGTATATAAACTATTTCTACGAAATAATTTTAGTCCATCGCTACTTCGGTGTTTACATTTAAAAAAAAGTAACATTTTTATCATAAATGTAAATTATATACAATAAGTATTGTGTTTTCGTTCAGGGAGCAAACTGAAAACCTTTTTTTCAGTGTTAAGCTCTCTGTAAAATTTATTTGCTTCATCAGAGCATTGAATTGATTATTATGGTAAAATGAACACGTAATATTAAATAGTTAAATACATAACAGCCACATAACATTATAGGTCGAAAGTTTTATTAGAACATATTAAAATTAACGTAAGCGTTAACTATCACTATTATTAATGTTATGTTCACCCCTTACATGTTTTTTTTCTATTTTCAGTATTCCAATTTTTCTTTGTGGAGAATAAATGAGGCTTAAAAATATAAAAATTACTGAAACAATTGTGGCGTCATCAGTTTGACATTAGATTAACTGTCAGCTCAGGATCAAACCAGACTTCGCCATACCTTGTTATCGGACGCGACGTTTGTAATAATTGGCGACTGCTTTCAGAAACCCGATTCGGTTTAATGTTTAATGGGCTCGGTTTAATGATCAGTTAGTTTAATGAGCCGATTAAAATGTTTTCCAGAAACCCCCCCTTAGTGAAGTATGAGTCGTTTGCTGGACTTCGCGTAGCTGCTAGACACTGCATTCCCAACCTCCCCTAAATTTTGAATATGGATTCGTCGGACGAAAACTCGTTTCTGCGCATTGTGTACTTTATAGAGTGAAAAATCTCTACATAATTCTTCTAAAATTCTCCTTCGTAAGGTTCTTAGAATTACCACTCGAATGTCATTAAATAAGCATCCATCTTGAAAAGTAAATTTCATTAGATCCTGATCTGTAATTTCATATTCACTTTGTAAGCCTTTTATAATTCCTGCAAGTTCAACAGAGTATTTGTAACAAATCATCCTAGAAGTAAATGCATTTGATATTAAAAAAAATGCTCAGATGTTTTCACAGATTTTGAGAAAAGTCAGAACCAAACTTTGGCGTGTCTTAGGACATTTCAGAGGCGGACTTGTTTTATCTCATGCGCACATTTAAGTTCTTAGAACATAAGATTATGAGTTCTACGATAATATTTCAGGTGGTTTTTATTACATCCACAAAAAAAATTGTTTACGAATATAAAGCGCCCGCCGACCTGTTAATAACTCGTAAATCGATCAAGATGACATCATGACAGAGACCTATGTATAAGAACTGTAACTGTTAATTGTTTATAGACATCTATTTATCAGATTACTATACAAAAATGTATGGATATGTTGTAAATAGCTTTTTATCTAAATTAAAGAAGTGTAAGTAAATGAATTTAATTAAAAAAATTATTTATCGTTAACATTAATGTATGACACGTGTTAATAGATTTAGAAAATTATACTTTATTTTCTTATTATATCATATGCATAACTTCAATTTAATTAAATACACACAAAAAAAAATCAATAATGCACTCGTCTCGAATTCTGCATTATGGAATGCGTCCTCTTCCCAGACATCAACGTAACGTCTTTGTCCGCCGCCGCCGTATCATAAATATCATAAACTATGGGGCTCACGGCAACGATGGCATCACTAGCGGGCGGGATCTTAATGTAATATTAAATTATTAACACACGCCACGAAGTATAACAATTTAAATCGGGAAATATTTTAAAATACATCGCATTTTTATTGTCTTTTATAAACGTGTGCGCATGAGATAAAATATGTCCGGCTCTAAAATGTCCTAAAAAACGCCGAAGTTTGGTCATAACTAAAAGTAATATGTTACGGTTGAAAATTTAATTTAAGTTATTCATAAAAGTATTTGGCAATCGTCCTGAATTTAAGCCGGTCGTCATATTTCTCAATGTTGCACAATATTACATCAGAAAAATCATACGTTGTTATTTAGTCCTACAGTATATCTCCATTTCAATCTGTCGCGCGGCTAAATCTGAGTTCATTCGTAACGACTCCCATCGTAGCGATGGTGGGAAAGAACGCCACCCTCGGCTTCGCGCTCAGTGCTTCAATAGCGCTCTTGACGTGCGTATCGTTTGTTTGTGTCGTCAGTCTTTGTGTTTCTTTCATGGAATTTGTGATTGAAATCTGAAACGGAATTCTCTCCGAGATTTGTTAAAGTATGCCGAGTGAATTACAAGCTCGTTAAACAACTTTCCGAAAGCCTACTTCTGTGATAAGCAAGTAGTCTACATTTAAATCAGTTTTTTATGCGCGTTAGTCAACCAAGCGGAGATGGCATATTTTTTCTGCCAGCTTTGATGCAGTAACGTATTGTTCGGCTCCGTGCACTTGCAGCGGTGTCGAGCTCGCCCACTGTTATCTATGTATCGTATACTCTGTTAGGACCCCACTTTTTCGAAGCGTACGCACATGATAAATCAAACTGATTCAAACGTAGATACTTTGGTGATAAGGAACAGGTATGTCTTGTTGGCCATTGTGTGCGATTGCTCTGTGAGTAACGCGTATCTCTCTCTTCTATTAGGCTTCTAGTGGTAGTTTTACCCGGAATCGGAGTTTGAAACTAGTTGAACTCCCGACAACACGGCTCACCCTCCGTCCGTGAAAGTGGACCCGACCCGTCGAAGTACGTGAATGACTGTACTTACCTCCGTTGGAAGGCGCTCCCTCACTGTTGACAGCTGACTGTCATTACGTCGGATTTTGGTTACAAGGTCGGAATTACACTAATTATTTTTAATTACTCTATTGTGTTGATTGACCTTTCCGCGGCGTTGTTATTTTTATTCCCATTTAGTTGTTAATCAAGTGAATTTCTTTAATCATTTTAAGCGTTAAACGAAGAACAGATCTGTTGATCGGAGAAAATCTACCTTGCTAGTTTATTTATTTACATTTCGTGTTCTTTCATTGGGACCCCTTCTGTGTGCTCAGCTGGTGGTCACTTTGTCCACTTTTTGCTTTGGGGTTTCGACGAACCCTCCCTTCTCCAAGAGCTTAGCAGAGCAGTGTTGGAGAAACGTCAGTCACTCGCACAATTTGCTGAGCTTCAGGTAGGTAGCAAATAGTTATGAACGATAATTAAAAATTGCACGTTTCATTGCAAACAACATGTTCAAGACATATCAGATGGTTCAATTTTGTCTCAATTTAAGTTTTGAATTTCTTACAATAAGTAAGATCTTCGGTATTGTCCCTGGAATTCGAAGATTCAGTTAACTGGGTTACGTAACGAGCGTGGACGAAAAACTTAACACTTAAGAGAATACTTGAATAGAAACTAACAGGCAAAAATGTAAGAAGAAATTAGGAAAGAGTGACACCGAAGAATTTTTTAAAGAAATGTGTATAAGAAAATTAAGAAATTATAAATTATATATTGGAGGTTCAATTTCGTTCAGATTTCAGATGTATATGTGTTAGTGTAATTTGTTGGAATTAAGTTTCCCGTGCAATGTCTAACCCAATCGATTTCAAGTGGCACATTTTAATAGAAAAGTCAAGTTATAACAGCTTCATTAAATTGTCAATGATCTTTTCTCTTCATTCATTTCGAGCGGGCAATTAAAATTCACGGAAACATTCCGCACGAAGAATTGCCTCAATTAAGCGCATTTATTATTCGACAACCGTACTCATAGGTATGCACGTAGGTACATTGTAAAAGTGATAATTTGTTATTGTCATAAATTTGCCGTATTTACACGAGCAATGTAAATAATTGCTTGAAATAGCGTCCATAAAACCTAGTTAGCAGCTAAGTTATTTTAATTTCCAGAAATGCTTATTTTAAAAACGTGAAGGAGTGAAAATGTAATGTTTAATCATAAAGTTACTTGATGATGTTTAATGATCTGTAACTGGATCAAGGTAACGTTAAATTTCAATATTAACAACTATCGGTTCGTGTCGAACGTAGTCCAGTAGCTTGGTTTTAATTAAATTCGCAGAGATTTTGAGAATTTGGATATAAATGAAACTTAAAAAACCAAAAAAGAGGACGATATTGGTATTTGACTTTTCAGTTAGCAAAAAATTTAGCTTTCGCATCAATAACAATACAAAATTGTAATTTTATAAATAAAGCATTACCTTCTCGGTCACGTTTATAAAGTTTTATACATTTTAAATAATTGTTTTAATGAAAGTATTCTGATCATTACAGCGCAAAATTATGTCGACCACCCTATGTATGGTCAAAGGAAACATAAAGTATGGTAACCTTGGTATGTACGCCGAGCTAGCCAGTTGTCAATCGACTTCCGATCATAAATGACCGGACTTCGTGACAAGCTAGACCTTTATTCTGCGAAGGAATTCGCTTTTTTGTTTTTCTTTAATGAATGAAACCTGGCATGAATGAAATTTAGTTTTACGGGTTCGCTGAAACGTTTTTTGTTTGAAGTCGACACGTAATTGCATTTTACGCGCTGTGAATTTCGCGAAGCCAACGTTCATTGTTATTAGAAACTGTTACGATTTTATACACATAGACAATTTATTGGCGTTAAACAAATGATACCTTTCAGCCAGTTGGATTTTTCTAACACTCCGATTATGATATTGAAACATTTATTCTCTTTTGTATAACAGGTGTTTGCAATCTTAAAGACGTTTTGGTCTTTGAACTTTAAACAAAATATCCGGTTGGTTCATTTTTGAATTAGGTATATCTTTTGAAAACTGCCTAGCAACAATTGTGAGTGAAGATCTTAAAAAACAATTACATACCCACGTCTTAAGACTTGTCTTAAAACTGGAACAATGTTTTAATTTTATAATAAAGTCGGTCTTATAAAAATAAGTGCTCTTTATTAAAATATAGAGATCTCACAACTTGGAAGAATCTGTCACGTGACCTGTGCTACATAAGCAAATATGTAGATAAGCTCCGCCCACAGGTTCTACTCACGTTGCAAGACCTGTACTGGCGAATAAACATTTGACAACTTTGCACATCATACAATATTTTGTACGCCTAATTATCAAATAGCCTAACTATCAATTAGACTAATTTATTTCTTTCAACTCTGCAATGCGAAGATATAACATTTTATTCGCTCTTCCCGGAAAACACGAAAACATTTGATCTTTAAGCGACCTTAATATAATGAAGTGATACGAAATCGTAAATGTAAGTAAAGAGGAAATCCTTTGACTATATACATCTGGACTGCTAGCAGTTTTGAAAATGTGTCTCCAGCATGGGCGACATGAAGTTGCCAAGTGGCGACTTTGGAAGAAACTACATCAGAGATACAAAACTACTGTAAATTCGGTTCCTTGGACCGGTTCTCTTGTGCTTTAAGTACAACTGGAACTGAGGAACGGTTTCCGTTACGTTTTACATCCCTGAACCACATACAATGCAACTTGAAAGTCTGAAATTTTGACACTGGTTGTCAGAATAGGTTGGTGTAGTAGCGACATCTATATGTAACCATATACCACGCGATCATTTAAATTTATAATTAGAGCAGGCTATGAATTTTGAATTAGATTGGCAACACTAACTGTTAACAGCTTAATTTGAGTTTGAATTGTCAAAGTGACGCTTCAAAATGTTTAATTAACTACCGGGGGCGAACACTTTGAACATTTGCTATGGTTTTCACTAAAACTGTTTCACTTCCTTTAAATTAAAACGATTGAACCCGATGAGAATCCTATAAACATCATAATATTTACATAACCTCTAATCTACACGACGAATCGATTGGCAAGATGTACAACCATATAAAAAAAATCCAGCCTACTTTAATTATAAATTGAAATGATCGCGTGGTATTATGTGCGCATGTGCGTAAGATACATATTCATAAGATGGTGGTCAAGACACGATGTTGGTATTGTAACGTGTTAACATGTAGTGATATAACTTAATAAACATTATTTGTTATTATAAAGTGGTTATTAAATAAACCACGACAGTTGGTAGCATCATCCGTCATAGTTGATTAATTATAATCTCAGTAAACTTTTCGTCAGATTTGTTACTTTTTCAAGTTGGAGTGTTTGTGCTATTTAACGGAATGGGTCGCAGACGCTACTTTGCTGCGAATTGTGATGCAATTGCTTATAGTAAAATAAGAGCGATGAAAAAGAATCGTTTCGGGTAAGTATATACTAGTTTCGATATTGCTCGTCAGGCAATACAATGGCGTGGTTGATGTTGACGACATCATGCTACATTGTAAATCATATGCTGCTTAGGGATGCCGATTTTTTGTCAAAAGCATCGATTTTTGAATCGATTCAGATCGTGTTTGTCAAATATCGATTCAAGTAAAAATCGTGCAAAAAAGAATCGATTTATCCAAGATCGATTTATATTTCTCAAAAATTAAACACAAAGTCAAAGTTCACAAACTTTTATTAAAACAAAAATAACAAAAATAAACTTCACCCCTAAACTCATTTTACAATTTAGTCGGCGTCTAACAAAATGAAAGAATCACCAAAAAATACTGCCATGAATGAACCTAACCAAAACCTAACAAACACGGAATGTATATCAACACCACCAAAGTCAACACGAACACCACACACACTGCCCATGAACACAGGCACAGATTTATCAAGTAGCAGATTTTATGTAGAGAAAGAGAAATTGATATTAACAACCAGTATTAACTTAAGAGTGAGATGGTACATACACCCGTTTAAAAAGCACTGTTCATTCTAAGTCACGTGATCTAGGCTTTGAGTGGCATCCTTGTCGCATACATGAGCTAAAATTACTGACAGATATTCGCTATTTCACTCACATGCTGATATCAATTGAGAATGCAGGAAACATAAGACACTGTGCATCTACCCCTTACCAGATCATTGAACACAGGACCACACAGGTGGCCAAATCTTCTCAAAGTGAATTTCCTACCACATTTACGAAAATTTTTGGTTTTCCCAACTCGAGTCAAAAAATAACTTGAATATTATCATTGAATATTTCGTTTTCGATTCGATTTCGTGAAAAATAAAATCGATTCAATAAGATCGAGCTGAAAAAATTTTAAGTGTACAATGAAGACCTTGACCCCGAGTTCTTCTGAACGCAAATAGAAGTTCCACGCGTGTCATTTATGACATATTACAGGACGTCAATTGCCCAAACAACTCATAAAGAAGCAGAGGTTTCAAAACAAAAGGAGTCCGTCAGCTTTTGATTTTTGAGCTAGGCCATAGAAAGCTGGAGAATAAATCGCTTAGATGATGAGGAACTTACAGTTTTAATGAATGACATGTTTTTAATAACACCCTGTATATTGATAAATTGATAAATGAAAGAACATTCAAAAGAAGACTGGGTAGTACAGATTTAACAATAACCTGATGAATTTAGTATAATCTGAATGTCGTAAAAAGTTCAAAGCAATATACCCATAACCACTCGTCTTCATTCTAACTCGATAAACGTCGTCGTTTTTAAGAGGGAGCAGCCGTTTAAAGTTGAAAGCACAAAAAAGGACCATCGAGGAGTATAATTAAGGCATTCAGTCGAACGCATTATCTTGACATTTCATAATTTAGAATTCTCGAAAGTATTTATGATATAATTAAGAGGTAATTACTTAGTTAAAGTTACTTAATTATTACATGTAAATTTATACAATCTGCATATCTAGGCTATAATTTGTTCCCCGTGTTTTATAATATACATCGACACAAAGTTTTTTTTTTTATTAACAACTTCGATATTTACATTATGTATTAAACCAATTAATTATTATTATTTCGCTAATGCTGCTGCCATTACGAGACATCGTCAGACGTTCGGACGATTAGATGCAATTAATCTTGATATTATACTTTTGATTTCATTTCGACATAAATATTTTTTTAAGGAGGTTGCAGCAGTATGACTTAGCAATAATAAACATAATAGGTCTGAATAACTACATATTAATGTATTTAATACGCTTTTCATTTTTTTTATCGTATCGTACACACATCTAATAGCACTTTCAATATTTGCATTATTGCTTAATTAATTACATATTTAAGCATGTAAATTTAGTCGAGAGTAATTTAAGTGAGTTTTCATGTAAGTATTAACGAAATTTTTTATCAACTTTCGTCACGAAATTTGGCGTATCTATATGGATGTGCTTTATGCACTTTTTCATTTGATCATCCCTTACATTATCCCAAAGTTGGTGTTTTCCTTTAATGTTCATACCTTGATCATAAAATTTAAAAATAAGTACACGTGTTACAAAGCTTTGATAAGCAAATGGAATTTTTTAAATTCCATTTGTCATGTAGCTTCCTTGCCAGTATTTTTAAATTTATTTACGAGCGAATAATTTACGATGATTTTTAGTGACTTAAATTTAAAAAGCCTTCATGACGAATGTTATTTGCGGTACGAATATAAAATTTTGCACGAATTTTTTTTAATACCACCGGCGTCTATTTATAGCACAAAAGCTAAGAATAAAAAAATAATAATAATAATTTAACCGCCCACAAGTGTGCGTGTTGTTATTCCGGGCAGGATCCACGTTCATTGAAGACCACAGGCTGATTAAATTTAGAGTCCGCATTTGCAAAAATTTAATGAGCCGATTTCCATTCGAGTCGGCTTCCACCAGATGACATTAAGATTAATATCCGTTCCACTAGTTAGTTAATAAAATCAGAATCACGAATATATGTTAATAAAAATCATTGATATGTGAGCGCAAATGTTTGAGTTTAAAACACAGTACGTATCATAAATATGTAGTTAGGACAATGACATCCACGCGTACTATTGAAAAGTTCTTACTTTCAATACCACGCCTTGAATTATATGACAGTTATTATAACATGCACCTGCGAAAGACCTCACTTGTACTTAACAGACGCTCGAGCTGCACGTTAAATATACAGGCCGATTCGAAAAACTCTACACCATAAATCTTATCGTGACATGCACTGTATAATAACAGCGCTTCGCAAGATGCATTGTGTTTTAAAAATTGTTATCCTTTGGACGTAAAACGAGTTAATAACGCTGAAAAATTCCGGCCATGGTTTCGACCATTACTGGCTGACCAAAGGCTATAATTGCGGTTTTGTTACGATGATTACGGACAAGTCGCAAACAACGTTTCTATGTAATACGTTATTTTATGTATACAAAATTACGTTACTGTTTGTGCTTACTCAAGGACGTAACAGCAATTAGGAATTTACGAAGCCATACTAAATTATTCACTGCGAATAGTTCTGTAATAATCGAGCTAATTGCGTTTACGATGGACGATAAAGCAAGTAAAAAGAAGGGTAAATACATTAGTTTTTGTTTATTTGTAACGTAGCGATTATTTATTTAATTAAATGTTTCTTCATTTTTTCAAAATTCAGTTGACAACCAATTATAAATTTATTCAAATTAGATTTTTGCTTTATCCCAAGAGGTTTTCATCAAATAATAAAATTTCCTTACTTTTCAGATTTTATTTACTAACTCCACACATTTAATGCCTTAACGTTCTTTTATGGCGATTCATTTCCGAATTAAACAACAAATTTAAAAACAGTAAGAAATTTATTAAGGAATTAGAAACATGGAGAAATCAGCAGTGAAAGTACCTACAAATAAATAAAAACAATTTTCAATTTTTACTTCAATGTGGGATCATCATTATCATTATTTTCAAAGTACAGTCGAGTCGAGTTGAAAGGACAAAGTAAGTTAAAAATACATAGTTTAAAAATTTGTCTTTCATATTACCTCAGATGAAACACTTTTGGACATCGGATAAATGTACTGCAAAAATAAATAGGAGTACTTTTTTTTTAGTCAAGTTAGAATACATTGATGCAGGCAGCAATGTTGATAGAATGTGTTCGTCAAAATCGATCGGTTATTTTGTCGCAGCGGGTATTTCCGAAACTAGTTCTTCACATTCGTCTTTTTTCCTTATGTGCAATTGTATTACTCTTCAAAAGCACCCAAGTGAATTTCATTCACCATGATATTTCCAACTCGATAAGCAGATAATGTGAGCGTCTCTTTTCTCTCCGAATACTAACAGCATACATTTGAGGATCAATAGCGACATTCTAAATATAGCCAAACAACATGAAATAGTCAGGACTGTGCTCATTAATTTTTCCTCGTGACGGGACTGAATTGGCAGTTTTGCGATTCGTCTCGCGATTATTTATTAACTATGATTCATTTCGTAAAAATCGACCGCGAGGTGCGTTTATATAAAAATTGGTTTAGTCACTAAGCAACCAATGCGTACTGTTTAAAATACAGTAACACTGTATAATAAAAATATATTCGAGTCGCTACACATATACACAATATCGACGTTAATAACTTGGAAAAATTTTAGACGCACAGTTGTACGTCATATTTTTCGTATTTCCTGCTAGGAAAACAAACATCGGTTTCATCATCGATGTTATTTATCTTGCTTACAGCGGCGACGACACATTCTAAACCATGCTGTCTGTCTGATTAAAATATTTCAGATTTAGTTCATGTTTGATAATATTATAAAAATGCTAGACATGTTTTCGTTTGAAAGTAAATCCTGACATAAATAACAGAAAAATAAGTCTCATTAAATTCAATGACTTTGTTTGATATACTCTGTGTTTTTATTACATACTTCAACTGACTACATTCTGATAGGGTAACGGTGTTCATTTGGTCGACATTAACTGTAAACAAGTGGTAGCGTCCAAAACGAATAAGTTTTAGATTATGCTACTCAAAAAAAATAAATAAATAAAAAATTACAGACAATGCTGACAATAATGTATTATTATAGAAGTCGAACAAGTATACTTATTGTAGTACAAGTGAGCCTCTTATTAAATGAGTATAATATACTACTACTAGTAATATACTCAGCGTCATTTGTTTAATTCAAATGCAATAAATTTGTTTTAAAAATGAGCTTTGATTTTAACATGTGACCGCACTGGCACTTGCAAACTACTTGTATCGATATTTAGCATTTACTGCCTTATTAATAGAAGATAATAGTGACTATTAAGATTCGACGTTAAAAGAATCATAGCCATTATTATTTTCTATGAATAAGGGGGGCAGTTAATGTTTAGAAGCCGAAATTTCACCAAAAATAGTTAACTTCAATAACTATGAAACTGTTTTTGATAACACAAAGTAGAAAAAATATTTAAAATTTTTGATATTGCGCTAATAGTTATTAATGATTATACAGGCTGTTTTTTAACTTCATGCAAAAAATGAAACCAGTGAAAGTTGACATTAAAAGTGATAGAATGAGCAGATTTTGCACAACAATTGATTAATAAATATTAGAGATAATAAATGTTTTCGGCAAACGATGAAACAGTTTGATAGTCCCTGGTTTATTTTTATATCGTAAATACGTAATCGGAGAAGTATGCTAGTGTGTCAGCATCGGCTGTTAAAGTGGGTCAGTCAGTTTTCGTCTCACGTCTCGCGTTTCGCGTCTGCATGTCGTTGCAGATAACGGTGTTGAAAACATGGCCGAATTTTCCAATAGTTTTATTGTGGACATGATTTTAATTTACGGCGAATGTAGTCAAAATACGTTAGCTGCAAGACGTTTGTATGTACAGCCAGTGTAACCGAGATCACCCTTTGGCAAGTAGCAGATCCTTTGTGTCAGTTGTGCAGTTTGTTGTTTGGCAAATTATTCGTGAGGAACAATTACCCGTTCCATTTTCAAAGAGCGCAAGCTCTGATGCCTCCAATGCATGCGATTTTGTCGGTGGTTACTCCGGGAACAGACGGACAATCCGAACTTTGTTAATAACATTCTCTTCACCGACGAATCAATGTTTACAAGGGATGGCATGTTTAATTTTCACAACATGCATGTGTGGGCAGGTATGTTAAACGGCACTTTAAACGGTATGTTTACGTCTCGCGCAGGGGAGGAACTTCGAACACTTATTGTGGCTGAAGGTCACCCACCGTCCATTGCGTCTTACGGTTCTAAACATTTCACAAGAAATTGCCGGATGTCGGTATGAATTTTTTGATTTTTTTTTCGTTTTAATTTTGGTGCATTCGTGAGAATATCTGTTACCAAATACACCATTAATTTTTTTGCACGAACTTAAAGAACACCCTGTATTCATACTGAGAAACATATTTGAAGTTGAACAAGTGCTTAGATTAAAAATATGTTAGGTTAGGAAATTTATAATACATATTTCTCAACAGGAAGTGAAAAAAAAGATAGAGGGCTTTTTACTCCAATATTTAAACATGACGTTAGAGAAAGTTAGGCCCAGTTTCATAAAACGTAGTTAACCACTCGATCAAGTTAATCGTGTGATTAAGCAATATCATTGGTGGAAATTTAAACTTTCCTTCAATGATATTGCTTAATCACGTTTTATGAAACTGGGCCTTAATGTTTTTAATTACTATCAGCCCATTACATCATTTTCAATTGAAAATGAAGTAAGATTGTTGAACTGTCCTCATCTGCAGCATTAGTAAAATTTCTAAAGAAATTTCTATATACAATAATAAAGAGGATTAGGCAACGCCATATTCTAAAAATGAACAGTTGTCATTAATTTTTTAATGATCGTTCTCTGTGGTCAGAAACATCGAACCATAAAAATAATTTATAAAATAGTGAAAGAGTCCGCTGATTCCAGTATCTTATCAATAAATTCACAGCTAAAATTAAACAATAATAGAATTCGGAAATTGCAAAAATTCATAAATTATTATTAATCACAACAGAGGGAAGAAAATAGAAGACTAAAAGAGAAATTTAGAAAAGATTTCGGTTTTCAAGATCTCCAGCATTACATTAAGAATGTGAGGCCAACGCACAATATTCCAGGTTCCTCAAAGTTAAAACCTTTTATGAAAGCAGACAATTTTACAGAAGAAAGGAAGTAGATTTATATAAAGGAAATTCACAAAGCACATCAAAGTATTGGATCAGCTTTGAGAAATACAAAAAAAAATATATGTTGGCAACGCCTGACAATAAATCATGAATACCCAACAAATTACTTCACAAATTTAAAATATTTTCGAGTAAATACCGAGCCAGCAACTGTATAAAATTCTTAAGTTCGTTTAACAAAAATAGCTACTAACAGTAAATAATGGTGACTGTTTAGTTATGGAAGACTATTATTTTAAATTCATTGAACTAAGGGCCAATTTCGTAATGGGACTTAAAGGAGACTTTAAAGTTAAACTCCCATTTTGATGTGTAAACTAATGTATGTAATTTTATATTTGTTTTGATATTTGAAAGTGACTTTGATTTAAAGTCTTCTTTGAATTTCATTATGAAACTGGCCCTAAGTTTTATAAAGAAAACAGATCCAACCACAATACCTTTCTAAAATTTCGAATTTCATATAAACAACAGAAAACCTACCGAAAAAGCCACTGGCAGATTCATATTGTAATGATTCATTGTCACTAGCCGGCGCCAAGTTGTCTCTTGCGTCACTGCCGCCTAGTCGACGCGCCTTAGGCGACAGCCCAGGGAATTCTGACGGCGGAATAAACTAGAATAGACAGTGGGCCGCCTCCAGAATGTTCGAGATAAACAACCCCGGCTATTAAAACACGCGGCCGGTAAACGGGGATGGATTCAGCGTTAGAGTTCGATTAGAATGCAACGTGAGACAGTTCGAAATTAAAAGTGGCCTGTTAAACTTTCGCTCGGCTGTTGAAATAAATTACGTATATGTCTGTAAATAAATTATTGTTAAATGTTAGTGTTAAATTAGTTTGCTTGTAAATAAATTAGTTATTAACTATTTCGTGTTTTGTTTTAAAATAAAAATTAATGAACCTTTAAAATCGTTACAATATTTAAAAGTTTTAAATCTCCCAGCTTTGTGCAATATCCTATGCTTCTCATAAATTTTCCTGTAACAAACTGACTGATGCTCTAATAATGTTTATTAACAAAATCACTCAATGGGCATATTATCCTCTTCAATATAGTCTGCTCCTCGATCCCTACACTGCACCGCTCCATACGAATCTTCTATTATTGGAAGCAATGTTGCAGGTCCTTTTCCGAGAGGTCGTCCATGATTAAGCTTCGCTGCGTTTCTTTCCACAGCATCAACCCTCAACGGACTTAAATTTGGTTCCTTTTAGCGCAGTTTTAAACATAAGGAATAGAAGAAAGTCACACGCAGCTGGATCAGGTGAGTAAGGTGGATGTTCCAATATGGTAATTAAGTGTTTCGCCAAAAATCTCTGACGGTTGTCCTGATGAAGATTCCACGAGCCGTTCTTCCACATTTAAGGACATTTTTTCTTATGCGTTCATGAAGTATGCATTGTCAAATCCTCTTTGTAGTACGTCTGGTTAATAGTCTTCTCTTCACACTCAGAGCTTAGGTACATGGTCCAATTCGGACAAAGGTTACTGTCGCACTGAATGTCGCACAACGTTGAAATTTGGACAGTAAGGGGAGAAGCGAACATGGATTATTATCCGATCCTGCTAGTTGTTATTGAGACCCCAAGTAAGTGGCAAAAAATCAGTCCAGTTAGAAGCTAAATTTGAAACAAAAAAGATTGAAGAAAATCAAACAGAAGTAAAGACATATGACCAAAAAACTAACATGTAGAAGATTCAAGCCATAAATGCAACTCATTTCGAGGTTCCAAGTAATCGGACACCAGTCGAAGTCTCAAAAATAAGGGAATAGCTACTCATATTGGATAAAAGCAGAAAACGAAGGAAAAATGAAGGAAAGCTGAAGAAGCTTAAGTTACCCATAGCCCTATATTTCGGACGAATTCAAAGCTACTAATGACCAATGAAGAATCAAAGTGCACAATAATAAACCAACCGCGTTGATCCAACAACTCCCTCAACAATGAGCAGCCGCTGTTAGGATGTCGAACACCCTTGTGCAAATATTTTGGCACCCTTGAATAATGCGTTTTAAAATTCTGAACAAATTATTCCTTTGCCATTTTACTCAAAATGTACAATATTTGCAGACATTTTATTGTACATATATGCTATTTCCCTGTCTAAAAAACGAATCAACACTGTGTATGTACTCGGTGCCAATTGTCCCGCCAAAAAAAAAGAAACGTATAATAGAATGAATATCACAGATTACGGGCAAAATGTTTAAAAAATTTTATACAATAATTATGATTATTTAAAAATGTACACCAGTATATGTGGAGTATTTGTAATACAATTAAAATTAAAATTAAAGAAAAATACTAGGAATTTTTAACACGGAGATTTGAGTTGTTTTCGTGTTGTAGTGCTTTATTTGTTTACCTGTCAAAGTAGGTATTCAAAATGGGGCCGCTATTATCCTTATTTTAAAAATTTGTACAGAATCATTTACTTCAGGTGATTCGCATGCATTTGTCAATAATTTCGTAAATTTTTTGTATTTCACCGAATCACATCAATTCCGTTTAAAGGTCAAGTTAACGTCCAACGCCGTAATTATCATAAAACTATAAAACACTTTTATGACCGTATTTACTTTGTTTATCTGCTGTACTTTCTTAACAAAGGACGTATCATCGTTTTGGGTATAATTTTGGATTAATTTTTTTTCGAAAATTAAAGTACACAGACTTTTTAGATATTTTTCCCATACTTTGGGATATCGCTTCCCTCCGTGGTTTCTTTTTTGGCGAAACAATTGTCAGTCACCCTGTGCATACTGATTTATCTATAATACTTTGATGAAAAATAATTCTATTGAAATACAGTGCTTTTGAATAATTATTTTTACTATGTTTTTAACCTCAAAGCAATTCATTATAAGTTATATCTATTTAAATTATTACAGACATTTTAGGCGCCCTTGTGCGTTGCACAATCTGCACAACGGACAGCGGTGGTCCTGAGTCCTAACCGTCCTAACCTAGAAAATTTAGGGAAGATATTCGCTTATGGAAGAGTCCATAAAATATGTTGTTTAAAAAATAACGCAACATTTTGTTACAAACTTCATGTTGTTGCTGAAGTATACTTCTCGGCATTAAAATCTCAAGGACTGGTCCTCATTGAATAAATGCTTAGCCAACTGAATTTGAAAAATTAAATTATGAATAAGTATTTCAGAATAAGAATTTAAATACGCTCGAAATGGGTCGTGATGTTTGCACATAAACTGTGAATCGCTTCAAACTATTTTGAATGACTTCTGTCAGCGTTTTTACTACAGTTCAATTACAAACTATTGATAAGAATAATAGTCGGTCTCGACTACTAAATGTGGTCCAATGATTTTACTTTAATTATGTATTTGAGATACAAATTTAATCAGAGAGACAGAGAGAGAGAGAGAAAGAAAGAAAGACGTCTATAATTATTCTGAAACTATGAGAAAATGTAAGATCAAAGAAAATATCAAAGGTTTGTATGTTTGTATTTAAATAATAGACAAGACGTTGAAAATAACTGTAAGTAGTATTTTATGTTAAATTTAGTCAAAATTTATAGAATTAATTTCCACCTCTATTAAGTCTTTCAGTGTTAGCTTAATTTTAAAAAATGTCACTGAAAATTTATATAAAGAAAGTGAGAAAGCAAATCTACCTGTAGGTAATGGGATATGAATGGAAAATCCTAAATCGAATTGCACTGGTGTTCGAACCAAGAGCTGGATAAAATTGCTACTGTTTAATTTAATACAAAATATTTTCCTTCCTTAAGCCGTAGAATAGGAAGTTACTTTATTATTTAAGTATATGAAACGTTTGTAAAACTGTAATCACCATTTAATTCGAAATTATTTCCCTACCTAGGTATCATCTAAGTCAAAGTGGTTTTCCATATGGTGTCGTCAACGGTTTAATTAAGAATGTTGTGCAATATGATTAAAATCACCATAAAATGATTCAGAGTTCTTTCAATTTGAAAAATCTGATGAGACCAAATTTGGCTATAGCCAGTCATGTGGAAGTAATTACCAACGATAATCTGCTAGAGGAGCCTTAAGAAGTAATAATTAGAGAGCAAATTATAGATGTGCAGCGTAAATACTTTCTGGTAACGAGTAGATACTGATACTACTTTTGTTATTGGCATCCGATACTTTAGGTCCGATACCGATACTTTCAAATTAAAACAAATTTCCAACTAGGTATAGTCGTGCGCAGCTTAAGTGCTACAATTTGACAGTTCTGTGACCCTTGTATCACAAGGTTTTAAGAGTGAGGTTTGCGTGCGGGAGATGCATTTACGATGCGCGGGACTGTACTGAAGGTTTCAGTTGACTCGTACTTGTTAGAGATCATTTTATCACTTCAGGAAGTATTTGATATTGACACCAGCAGCGGGTATTGATCCGACGAAAGAATAATTGAATATTTTATCTTTACTTTAGCTTATATGTTACTTCTTCAATAGGTTTTGTTATACCTTGATGGTCAGCAGATATCGGCCGGACAAAGGTACATTTATTTCATATTTACTTATCTATACTCATTCAATACCTTGTAAATGCCTTATTCAAGGCAAACTGCCTACTTCTGATATCAAAAACCTAAAACTGGCCGCTTTCTAAGGATAATGAATGCGCTAGTGCAACGTTTGCTACCTACCTGTGTAGATAAGCAGAAGTTTAACATCGGAGCGAAATTGATCCAGTGTCGCCGGCAGCCTCAGTGGGACGGGAATGGGTTCTTAAACCATAACGCGAAGGCCAATCCAAAATAGGCGCCACTTAATTTTTTTTTTAAAGGAATTCACGTAAAAAAATTAAGAAAAACACGAAACGTCCAAAGCGTGAACACAAGTTTATTAAAAGATTGATCACAAGTAATCGATTAAATCAGATGGTGAACAACACAACTAACGTTAAACGGTAAATCCTAACAATTCGAATACGAAATTAATACAAAGTTAAATAAAAAACATTCACTTATTCTAACTCCGAAATACTCGTTCGATGAATTACGTTTAGTACGCGTAACGCAAGAGAAAAGGTGAATTCCTCCGAAATGGAGTTTACTTCGCGAGTATACGCAAAATTTACGTGTGTGAAAGCGACAACATCAAAACCACCGTAACACAAGAATAAATAAACATATATATCCGACCTGATTACGTAGCATTCATACGTCTGTCGAGTCAGGGGCGTTCCACCGTTGCAAAGCGGTAAGCGGCGTCGCTGCTCATCGGAGTGTCGGTCTCCTTGCGGGGTTTAACGGTCCGCGCACTGGGGGGTCGGTACGGTACTACGGGAGGTATGATGATCCCAGTAAATGTCGCACGCACGGGATAGTCGTCCGAACGTAGAAAGGACAGCCAAAACGAAAAGCCTAAGGGGAGCAAAATGACCGTGAACTGCAAGATAATGCAAGACGATGGAGCAAACCTTACCTAAGTCAGAATAGGACGTAGGCTGAACACGAGTTGGCACACAGTCAACTCTCTCGTACAGGTGAATTAATCAGAGTCGGCCAACAGCCGTAAGATCTATTCTCTTCCTCCAAGAGAAATTAGAGCGGGAACCCACAAAACTAACTACACGTAAATCACCTGACGGTCGACAACACCCTGGCAATTCCGGCGTTTTGCAAAATCGAGAGGGGTGGAAAATGGAATAAAATGAGATGAACGATGGTCTGTTTGAATCGTACCAATAACATAAGAATGTGACATCAGCGGAAACCGATCAAAATAAAGGTCAAGGGTTACGGACATACGCACCGGTTTCAGGTGCGGATGTTTTTAAAACAAAAGAATTCGACCATTCGTCGTCGTCCGCGTCACAAAGTAGTACTCTTTAAATTGGACAAATAAACACCGCGTAAACACAATTCCAACCCTAAGCAAGGATGGGTCTAATTTTATATAATGAACTTATTCGTCTAATCTGAAGCTTTTAGCGAAAAGCATCTTAAAAAGAAAATTTTGGGTAAATTACACGAACGAGGAATTGTAAATTCCTACGCGTAATGTGGGAAACAAAACGAAGTGTGCTAAAAATATATGGTAACGTTGAAATGTGTATTGTACAGGGTGTGTTCGTACACAGGCGGAAAATAAACTGTAACACGTTATGGTAAAACAATATACGATGCGAAATTTAATTAGGACCCTATATCTCTTAGGCTGGGTTCGGCTTAACGCTCGGAGCAAGCTCTGAACAGAAGTGTGAGAGAGAACGAATGCGTTTCAGTGCACGTAATTTCACCTTTTGTCAAAACCTCACAACGAATTTTAAATCTTTCATATTTGTAAAAACAGGTATTAATACTTTTTAAACGAACCTCACCATCACTTTTATCACACAAGCATATTTCAATTAAATATTTCTTTACCTCTGTTAGTAAGTAAAGACTTATTTCATACATCGTCATTGATTTAACTTTACTATTGTATATTGAGAATCAATTAGTAGAATGCATATGTATACATAATCGCTCAAATTTATGTTAAGCAGCAGTTTATCCGGTAAGGCTCTGGTGCATTTACAGCATTATATCGGACGTCTCGCAATTCGATCTCAGTGTATTCTTAATTAAACGTTTGCTTTTAATGAGAGGAATCCGGTTTTGCTAATTCCTCCTTTCGAAAACATTTTTCTCACCAGCTCCGGAGGTATTGTTAGATTACCATTTTTGTAACAAGCGAAACATTCGATTGCCTTTGGTAATGATAGCAGCAGAAGTTATTTGTATTTGCTTTAATTTACAAAGGCATTAATGTATGCAGGCATGTACTTTTTAAGTTGAAAACTTTTCAGGCCCTAAACCAATAATATATCTTTTTAGTTCCCCAAGTCTAACAGACTTGTTTACTTCTTCCGCTGACATTTCGGGTCGGTTTCTAATTTATTATTTGTCATTGCATCCCATTCAGTACGTGGAAAGTATTTCTCTGTTGTTAAAATTAAACATTCTTTACTCTTTTCTCACTATAAGCAAGTTAATTTAAAAAGATTTGAGCGTTAGTCGTACAAGAAAAAGTTTTATTAAAATTAATGGTAGCATTAAGTTTGGTTGAGGGGAAAATAATTGTAAAAAGACGACCCTCACAGAGTAAACATTTCATCAAAGTAATACTTTAGCAACTCAACTTCCTTACATTGATAAATTTTCGAACGTTCAATTTCTCAAGCGATATTTTCTCGTTATTGTACTTCATTAAACTTTTCCGGATTCAAATTTGTTTCGCTCATACAGAAAGAGCGTAATTCAAGAGCAACTTTGTCTATGTGAATAATTTCCTCCCATAACGGGAAAGCATTAAGCATAGATCATAGATTTGAGGAGTGTACATTACATACGTCCGTGTGTGAGTTATAGCAGAAAATAAAATCCAGTTGCATTTCCTCATTTCTAGCGCGGCCCTCCTACGTCCAGGTGATTAAACGACCGGCCACAGTTACACGGGGTAATCAGATAAATCAATGGCCGTTCATTTAGATAACGCGTTCACATTTATACACTACGCCTAGCTAAATTCACAATGAACTGTTAATTACAAGAAGCATTACATAAATTACATAACTGTTTTCAAATGAGTTATGTTGTTTGCTGCTAATTTTCTGTGTTTACTTACGTTACATTATTGTCTTCTCTGTGCATATTCTCTTTATGACAGAAAATCAAATCAACAACTTTTAATTACCCAAATAACAGAAAGAAAAGTACACGTGTGATGTGAGGAGGTGATCTTCGAAAAAAAAGTTAGCGTTGATGGTACGTTCGCAAAATGAAACTGAATCTAATGAACTATGTTTGAAATCTCAAATCACATTTTTCAGAGGCCAAAGAGATACGTTTGTTTTGGTCTGAATTTTAATGTTTTTCAAACGGCAGTTTTTGTGTTGCGAATTTTTGATTTCTTGTAGAAGGTGGTTTTTCTAATGAGATTATTATTGACAGAGAAACTAAATGCTAAGCAAGCTCTTTAAAAAAATGGATTCTTACTTCACGCTGAACAGGTTTCTCGTCATTATCTCGATAAAATCGTTTTGAACAATTCAGCGTTTTGTAAATCACCTTCTTAAGTGACACAACAATATGAGTGTGTTTTGAGTCATTTAGGGCCAGTTGCATCAAACTCTTAACCTCTGCTTAACTTTAGGCGTCACTTAGAACATGACTTTTACAATGTTGTATAACCTCAAATGTCACATTATAAACGCTGGTTAGATTTAAGTTCAGCTTAAGTGTTTGAGTTCCGTTTAGAAAACAGTCCGCCCGAGCTCGTTAAACTTTGACGGTTCGTCTATCAACTAAACGCAGCCTAAATACGGTTGGGTAAAATTAGAAATAAAATTTATTTTGTAAAGAATTCTTTCCTTAACCTGAAGCTCCTCCCTGATTCGATCATTATTGGCTATTAGTTCCCTATCAGTTGTCTCATTTTCGCTTTATTTGTAATGATAAGTTTAATCGAATATTATAATAAGAAGTGATCAAATGAAAGATGGCGATGCAACTAAACATGTATGTGTGCATTTAGTTCAACGAACGTTCCTTCAGTCACTTTGACGTTTCTACAAAGCAAGAAAACAGTTTTATTTAAAAAAAATTAAAGCAGGTGCGTAAAATAACCACTTCCTGCTGCATCAAGACACGTTTGAACTCTATGAATAACTGCGTGAGTAACGCTAAAGAACATTTCCGGCGTGTTATTTGTATTACAATTGATTGACAATTAACATGAATATGACGTTATCCAAGACATGCATTTAAATTCCAACGCTTTCCTAATTCATTTTTATATTGATCGCTTGTTACATTTATTATATGTGTTATATGTATGAAACTCGCAGACAATAGAAGAATAATTATGATGGTAAAAGGATGAGAGGGGAGAGGATAAGCCCAATTTGATAGTACATCTAGAAAGTATGAGGAATTTGTCTCCTTTTATTTTTGCGGAGTATGGTTCGCCTTATGATTTTTTAAAATCAAATAGTATCGCAGATGTGGGGAAGTGATTTGGCCATTTTGATGATGCAACTGTGACGGGAAAATCCGCGCTTCAATTTTAGAAAATTCGCAAAAAGATTCACAAGACAACGGTGAAAAGCTGTTGCTTGCAAAACTGTTCGCCAAGCGTTTATACAAAGTGGCTAGAAAGCATCGAAGAAGGTACCAATCAATCTACTCTATCCTCAATGTTGGCAACAAGGCAACCCCTGATCCCATACCATGCGTGTAGAAAAACGTGGTTAGAAGAAAGTAGTATCGCAACCATTTTATGTTTAGTAGCTTTTCATGGCTTAACTCCTATGAAAAATATATGGGAGGTAATGAAAATCGAGAAAGACAGTAGAGAATGACAAAGCTTTGGCACTAAAATAAAATACCTGAGTATACACTATATTTGTTTCACTCGGAAAATTCGTGGACCTGCAAGTAGAAAAAGCAGTGCTTTACAATAACACAATACAGAAAAGATAACAATTAATTATGGGTAACAAAAAGAATACTGGATAATTACTTTGTAATGTGTATTGTTAGGAGTCACATTACAGAAAAGCTGTCGAACGAGTTTATAAAATTATACTTGAATCAAGTATTTGATTGGTTTTCACAGTGTACATAAATGCAATTGAATAAATAATATGTAACAGTGCGAACAAGATTTATTATTATTTATTTACATTTAATGAAAAATAAGCGAATAATCTTGTTCCCCATCTATCTTCTATTAACGACGAGGAAGCATTTGCATCTAAATCCCACTCCAAGAGAAACTAAATATTCCACTAACGTACTTCGAGCGTTAATCAGCTTTTGCAAGTTTTTTCCGAACGAAAGCTGCCGCCGTAACTCATTCGCTCCTGCACGCACACACACGCGTCGTAACTTGTGTGCAATTTTCATTTCAAGTCAGCCGGCCATTCATCTTAATGCAACAATGAAAATACGGCATAAAAGCGATGACTGAAAGTTGCGAAACATTTCCGAAAACACCATTATTCACGGTGTCAGACCGGCGAGTGCTTTCGCGTATAATACGAAGTGCAAATAGCTGGGCTGTGAAAAATTCCCTGAAAATATGTAACGTACCGTGAATTTATCGGGCTTTTACGGCTATTGTATCTGAAAATTGTTGAGCTTGAGTTTCATAGAGAAACCAAGCTTTTAAAGTCGCTCTTTTCCTTTTTGATCTTTAGCAGACGAAATTACTCGCTTCGGTACAAGAACAATCGGTTCATCCCAAATTTATGGCCGTCTGTTTAAAATTGTAGCTTAATTTTCCGGTGAAACTGGCACCAAACTGTAACTTTGTGCATGAGGCTACAATGAGAAGTGGGAAGTTAAATTATGGTTTCGCGTGCTTGCGTCCTTACTTATGAGGCAGTATAAATGAAGTGTGGATCTAACTCGAAGAATTTGCGAGAATACTCGACAAAGATTATGGCCTGCCTCGTAAAATTGTTTACGAAGAGCGAATATTGCGTGGGAGTACGCTGTTTAGATAAATCGTTGCTACTGGAATTATTAATCTTATTCGATTTTAAGACCTCTCCACACGCGAAGATATGCTCGTAAACATGTACGAATGACCATAAAACATTGACCATCAGACAGCTTTTTAAATTTAAAGTAAGACACAACTTTTTCGTGTTTTAACCAAAATACTACAAGTTTGGAATAATCGGGTAATGCCGGAAAAGCAATAATTTCCGTCAATTCATGTCTATAAAAGTATGATGGATTGAATGTTATCTTGGGCACACTCTACAGGGTGAATGACAATTATTCTGACAACGCATAAGAGGATCGATGTCACAGAAAAATATTTCAAAATCAAGCTGCGGTACTGCGTACGAAATACAACGCCACGTTCTATAAATGCGGCAGTATAATAGGACTGTAAGGTTAACCTTGATACATATCTCAATTCATTTTATTAGGTACACGTTTAACAGCTGGGAATGGAAGTCTGAGTTGTTTCTTTTAAGCGACGTAATTATTAGTAATTTCTAAAATAACTCGAATTGCGTATGAGTACATAGTTGTATCTAAGGCCTGATTGGTCAAAATATGTCACTTAACGATGTTGTTATAAGGTATAGAATATCTACAATATGCTTGTATATTCCAAGGCACAAATGTTATTACTAGCAATTTGAAAAAACAACTGGTAGGCTCTTTTTAAATCAAACTCCAGGGATTTCGAAACTGAAATAAAATATAAAGGAGTTTTTTGCCTTCATCTCAAGCCAGTATATTTGAAATGACGAGCGTAACATAAATAACGTTTCGAACAGAAGCACAAAACAAGACGAGAAGACGTAGGCGGCAAACGCCGAAATCAATAAAACGAACAAACTTTGAACTTTCAGCGCAAGTATGAATGAATGAATACGAATTGGCGATCGTCCCAGGCCCGGCCGAAGATGCCGTAAAAACTGAAACGCGCAAAGTTCGGCATTAAAAGCAAGAATCCGATTGTGTTTATGTATGTATTTCGCAAAGGCGCTCGATGTTCTAACATTATTACAGACGCTTGGAATCTCCATGAACCGCCATTAAGAAGAGATCAAAGATCAAACGACGGACACATTGTTATTTTATCTAGAATCGATAAATAACGCGAAGTTTATGTTTCATGGCTTCATTTATTCAGTTTTCTTTTATGTAAAATGTAACTGACTGTTTTTCTTTCTTTTCAATGAAGTAATAACTTTGTTGAATATTATTCAAGGTCTACATAACAGAGTTGATGGATTTATGTATGTTGCTTCTGCCATTTACTTTTTTTTTATATTTTCGAAATATGAAAAATGAAGGCGAAGAAAATTTTGCTAAATTGTGACTAAATTACAGGATTTTGTTAAATAAAAAATATGAAATGGAATACTGCGTTGAAAGTTGAAAACTTTGGGGCTATAATTGACTTAACAATCGATTTTTACGATTAACTGATTCCACAGTTTTCGTTACTCCATTCATTTCGATTAATGTATCATTCTAGATTAATTGAATGTTTTTGACACATTTTTCGAAAATTTATCGATTGTTTAAGTTCATAGTTTAAGATAAACAATTCAATCAATTTTACACACTATTTTTAAAATATAAAATATTACGTTAAGTTATTTTGAATTACGACTGTTTAAATACAGTTTCATTCTGCTAAGTGCTTGAAAAAGAGTGTTCATTTTAAACGTGACATCTGAAGACTTTGGCAATAAATAATTCATCAATTAAATCACTGATTTCCTTGACGTTTTTCATGCTAATTTATTAAATAATGTACTGAATGTACACAGGTAGAATGGGTTGCTTATTTTCTAATTTTAAGGCGCCGCGATTCAAAACGTATGTATACTGTAGCCACAATCCTCAAAATTTGAAAGTGCATACAAAATATTGTACAAATTATTTGGAGCAGTTACTTTCAGAACCTCCTACGCAATGACAATTTTATTCTTTTTAATAAATTTAATTTACTAGTATTTCAATACAATTTTATGACTAACGTACCATGAGTTCTTTGTTATAATAACCTTAACAGATCATACCATTTTTGGACTATAATTTTGGTTACTAATTTCAATGGGGAACTCACCGAAATTCTTATGTTCATTTTTGAAAAGAAAGACGTGCATAAAGTTAAGCCATAACCCAGCGAAAACATGTACGTTTATTCAACGTTAATTTCACGTTGTAATGGTGGAAATAACGTTATTCGTTGAAAAATGCAACGTTGTTTTTTGGTTGAATTAGCAACCATAATTATATCACGTTTGTATGACGTGTTTTTTAACGATCAGTTTAATATGGACGTAATTATAACGTGAAGTAAATACGTAACAATTTTGTCTTTTTACGACGTGATTTATACTATGAGTAAATGCGATGTATCTACCATACGTTGATTACCACATCATTTCAACGTTAATTCAACATCTACTATTCTACGTAATAAATGAGAAAAAATTAACGAAACTAATACGTTAGATAAATCATAATTTACAACTAAATTTTTAACCCACGTTTTATAACGTTATTTTAACGTATACCGAATAAATATGCCTTACAAAACGTGATGTTGACGTTAGAAAACACTTAATTTTACAGTGATTGTCTATCGTGTTTCACACCTTTGAATTCTAATTTTACTAAAAATCTATGAAATATGAGGTTCTTCTCCATGCTTGGCAGCTTTGAAATGAAACGAAACAGGTATGAAAAGTACTGCTAATTTGGACATACGAATCAACCACAACCCCTTTTTAAGTTGACGTAATCTGTCAAATTTTTTTAAGTTAGTTTGAATTTGATGCCCAAAATCTGTGATTAAAAATACTAAAGAACGCAATAGTCAATCAATTATACATACATATTGTCACGAATAATCATTGGGGACAGCTGTATACAGAGTGGAAAGTTTAACTGGAATAAATTCTGTAACTTAGAAGATTACGATTTGTAAAAAAATTCTTGGAACAGGTCAATTTTTATTTTTAATGGCGCATATTACAAAGGGAGTTATTTAACTTGTCAATTATTTGGAGGGTGAAACGACCCCTAACTATGTTTTTAATGGAATGATATGTTGAAAAAATTAGGAATACAGCTACGTTTTATTTTTTATTTTTCTTTAGCAGTAAAAGCTAAAAAACAAAAAAAAGAATTTTTTACTAAAACCGTTTTTAATGCCAAAAATTCAGGAACTCCATTTTTTATTATTTGATGAGAAGAAATAAGCATTCCATATGGTATCGTATTGTTGCGTGCAGCCAATAGATGGCGCTGCCAATGCGCTAAATTTTTAATTGTACGTAATTACCTCACTGAAGTTTTTCCCAATAGGTGGATAGGAAGAAGATGACCGATGACCGATTGAGTGGTCAACAAGATCTCCAGATCTCACCCCTTTAGACTTTTTTATGGGAGTATTTAAAAAGTAAAGTTTATGTGACTAAACCAAACGACATAGCAGAACTTCAGAACTTCAAATTCTGCATGAAATTAGGAGAGTAACGCCGGAAATGTTACAAACTGTTAGGGATGGAATTTATAATCGATTAGGGTATTGTCAAGTGAGAGGTGGCGAGCATTTTGAACATCTGATGCGTTAAAATCGTTCTAGTCAAAATTTATTTTTTATTTTTTCGCCTTTTACTGTTTAAGAAAAATTAAAAAATAAAAACGTAGCTGTATTCCCAATTGAACAAGCTTTAAGAAAAAAAATTACTCAACATACCCTTCCATTAAAAAAAAAATAGTTAGGGGTTGTTTCATCCTTCCAAATAATTGAAAAGTTAAAGAAATCCATTTATAATATACGCCATAAAAATAAAAATTGACCTGTTCCAAGAATTTTGCTACAAATGGCAATTTTCTAAGTTACAGAATTTATTCCAGTTAAACTTTCCACTCCACTGCGGTGTTCATGAGCAGCATGTAATTTTTAAATTTTCATAAAGAAATAATTTTGTAAATAATAAAGTAAATTGAGAGTACTGTATTAAATGTGTTTTGTCGAATATTTTATGTTAGTGTAAATATTTTTAGAAATAGGCGATTTAGAATTACATGTGTATTATAAATAAATAATTTAGAATTTTTGAAATGTATATACAAAGAAAATAAGCTTAGGATTGTAATAATTAGAAAAATTGATTTAATGATGTTATGATAATATGGATGTTAGAAGGAAACTGTAGGTAGTAAAGAGTTCGGAAATTGAACGAGTGAGGGCGGCGCGTAGCTATTGTAAGTTAAAGTCCCCGGTTCGGCTTTATTACGGAAGCGATACGGAACTGGGATGTCCAAATGGCTTAGTGGTCTAGTTTAGCCGACTTGGAAAGTCGTGTCACTCGGCGGCGTGGGTTCGAAGTCCACCATTAACCATGTATGTTTGTTTAGTCTAATGATTTAGACCCAGCTTTAATTAATACACGTCGTAATTGTCTGATTCAACATTACACGTAGACATTGCCGCGACATTTTTTCGTTGCTTCGACGTAACCATAACACACGAATTCAACGTTTGTTACATGTTATTCCACAACGTTTTTTATACGTATGTATGCACTGGGATTTAACGTAGAAATACCGTGGACAAAGACGTTTAAAAGAAGTTGATTCGAGCGTTGTTAAAACGTATTAATAACACACGAATTCAACGTTGATTAATTGTTATTCTACAACGTTTCTTACACGTGGACAGAGACGTTTAAAAGAAATTGATTGCCGCGACATTTTTTCGTTGTTTCAACGTAACAATACCACACGAATTCAACGTTTGGTTACATGTTATTTTACAACGTTTTTTACACGTACGTGTTTTCGCTGGGAAGTAATCAGCAAAGCAAAAAATCATAGATCGTTTAAAAAATCTTCTCTTCCTGTAGACTATGATTACTCCAAATCAGTTTGGATGACAGAATCAATTTTTACGAATTTTTTTGTTCTTCAGGTACGTTGTTAATGTAAACTTAATTTATCAAACTGATAATCAACCTACTCAAAATTATGTTATGTTGACAGGTTACATTTTCTGAAATCAAAATATCACCCAATAAAAGCCTTACTCCTTCTGGATCATGCTCCTTCACATCCCCCAGAGGACGAATTACAGAGTGAAGATTGATAAATAATAACAGTGGATCTTACGCCAAATCTAACGGCCCTTATTCAACCGATTGACCTGACTCACTAAATTATACTGCAAAAGTAGTCTTCTGCAAATGACTTCGATATAGGAACATTAATGCATGTCACAGTTAAAGATGCTGTTATTAACTGGATGTCTGCACGAAACCTATTAGATCCTTTAATAATTGCCAAATGCTGGAAAAAAATTTTTGATTTCAATGATCCATTGTTTTACAGCCAAAATGGGAAAAAAAAGCCAAACAGGAGTAACTGGAGCACTGTACCTTTGTTTCTAGCTCGAATGTACTGATACAGATTTACTTAAATGGAAAATACTGATAAAGACAAAAATGAAGAAGATATTAAAACTGAGGAAAGTGAAGAAAATCGAAACAAGAAAGTCACTCACTCCAGAGAATGCATTAAACACTTCAATTCAATGAGCAGAAGAAAGTGAAAAGATTGTAATGCAAAACATTTCAGAGTATTTTTAGAATGCATATTTACTTCCTACAAGGATAGATAATAGAGCTTGGCAGATGGCTCATCAAAAATTTTAAATTTGACGTCCCAATTTGAAGCTAAACTCCGTGTTACTTTGGAACTAGCTCACCAAATACGTGGTGGCGCTACTTTTATAGTAGCGGAGTGGAAAACGAAACCTGTAAATATAAGTAAGGCGTAGACAAATTCTATAACTAAAGCCGTTTTTTGGCGTACAGAACTGTTTTAAAACCGAATGGTAGTGTTTCAAAACTGTTTTAATTCTGACGTCATTAATGATGATCCTACTAAAATAACTTTCCTATACCACAACACACAATCGGTTTGCAGGTTATGAGTAGCACTTAACTTGTTACTTTTAACCCCCACTCCACTTTGAAATAATTTCAAAAAGTAATTTAACAGCGTTTTGAAATGTATGCAGCCGTTTCAAAACATGACGTCATTGTTTCAACGCTAAAAAATGCACATTTCGAAACATACGAAATCATTTCAAAATAGTGCACCGCCAAAAAACGGCTTAAGTGGCGTGATGCAAAGTTTAAAAGGAGAATTCACAGCATATTATAACCGGACGTCACATTATCGCATCCTACACGTATTTCTCTGTTATTTAAAAGTGACATCTGGCGGTAAATAAGACAATTGAGCTTCGGAATAAGCAAATGGTTTGTGACAATTGTTCAGTTTTCGAATGTGTTAAATACTCAATAGATGTCACAAACCACAGATTATTTTTTTACTATATGCCGATCGTATAAAATATAAGTTAAGAAAATATACTACGAAATGACATGATTTGACAAAAGCCACAAAGTTGTTTTACGAAAGATAGATGGAGATAGCTACAGTGGCGTACCCTCTAGAGCCAGCTATGTGGTACTAGAATTTATTAATACAATTCCAGTTTTGCAAAAAGCGGAGCACATCAACTTAATTTTGTTTTATAATGTTGGTTCGGCATATTTTTTTTTAAAAGAACTAATCAAAGGAAAAATTGTTAATGCTTATATGCCAGGAATCAATGAAGAAGATGCATTTCAAAAGATAACCAAGACATTGAAAATTGCAGCGGAGCATGGATTAGAAATTAACTGGAAAACATGTTGCTTTCTACAGAGGAAAATAGAATTCTTAGGTCACGTCATTGAAAATGGATATGTATCTCCATCTCCAGGGAAGATAAAAGCTGTAAGAGCTTTTCCTGTCCCGCAAACAAAAAAAGAAGCATGTACAGAGTCTTCTTGGCCTGACAATATTTTTTAGAAAATTTGTTCAGAATTATGCTTTGTTAGCTCGTCCATTATACGATGTAGCAAAAGGAAGTACAACTTTTTATTTTGGTGATGAAGAACATCATGCTTTTAATGAACTGAAGAGAACTTTAATAAATGAACCTGTTCAGAGAATTTATAATCCAGATGCAATCACTGAGTTGCACACTGACGCTAGTAAGGAAGCGTATGGTGCCGTCTTACTCTAGAAGTTTACAGGTCAAAAGAATTTTCATCCGATTCATTTCACGAGTCATAAAACATCAGAGGCAGAAAAGAAGAATTAGAAGTTCTAGTAGTCGTCAAGGCGTTACAGAAATTTCGGATGTATCTGTTGGGTATAAAATTCAAATTAGTAACGGACTGCGCTGCTCTTGAGCAAACTCTAAATAAGAAACACCTACCGCCAAAAGTTGCTCGTTGGGCACTTGCAATGGAAGAATATGAGAATATGAGAAGGAGCATCGTTCCGGCAACAGAATGAGACAAGTTGATGCATTCAGTCGCTTTCCAGTGATAGTTGACGCTGGAAGATAAGCTCATTGTGATGATAAGAAAGAAACAAGACGAAGAAGAAAAGTCAAAAATCATCAAGCAGTTACTTCAAACGGGAGCGTATGAAGATTATATTTTAGAAAGTAATATTCTGCAGAAACGGATACTTCGGCGTGCAAAAGATGGCTGAGCGTATTAAAGAAGAGTTCTACATCCCAAATCTAAAAGAAAAATTGGAAGGATTTTGTTAGTTGTTGTGTAACTTGTACTTTAGCAGAAAAGAAGCGAGGCAAAAAGGAAGGATTTTTGAGACCATACCAAAAGGTGACAGACTTACCATGTTGACTATTTAGAGCCTCTGGCGACTACGAGCAAGCTCTACAAATATTTGTTCGTGGTAATAGATGGATTTACGAAATTTGTATGGATTTACCCAACAAAAACTATAAATGCCATGGAGGTGATTGATCGTTTGAAGAAAACTTTTGGTAATCCTAGTCGCATAATATCGGATAGAGGAAGCGCATCCACAAATTCGAAGAGTATTGTAACCAAGAAAAGATAGAACACATCAAGAATACCACTGGACTGCCACGGGCCAGTGGACAAGTCGAAAAAATTAATGGATTTATCATACCAGTATTGACCAAGCTAACAATGACAAATCCTAATAAATGGTATAAGTATGTTGACCGAGTACAACGTAGTCTGAATAGTACGTATCAGCGAAGCATTGATACTACACCATTTGAAGCATTAGTTGGGGTAAAAATGCGACAACCAAAAGATATTGAGATGGCATCTATATTAGAAAAGGAAGCTATGAATGTTTTCGAACAGAGTCCATATGATTTAAGAGCCAAAGCTAAGCAATGTATATTAAAGGTGCAAAAAGAAAATAGAAAACAATACAACAAAAGATGTAAAGATGCGACTCAGTATGCAGAAGGTGATATTGTTGCAATTAAAAGAACTCAATTTGGACCAGGACAGTCACATTAACTTAATTCTGTTTTGTAATGTTGGTTCGGTATAAATTCATATTATGTATCTTTATTATTTAATATACCCCTGTATGTTCTTACAATTATTATTTTTAAACCCCCTCCAAGACAAATTTCTGCATTCGCCACTGGTTAGCTACATAAAAATTCTTTGACTTATCTATCGATCGATCGGCATATAGAGAAAAAATGAAATGCATGTTTAGAGCGTCCATTCGTTCCTTTCTGGAAAGATCTATTATCGGTGCTACAAGGAAGTACGAGGACTGACAATTAAGTTCGTAGAAAAAAATTATTACAACTACGGAATACATTTATTCGTTATCTGGTACACGATCGCCTTCGAAGTAGTCTCTGCCTAAAGCGATGCATTTGGTCCAAAGTTTCTTCCATTGCCGGAAGCCCCACTCAAAATCATTTTTCGTGAGGCTGTTTAGAGCTCGTGTCGTGATTCGTTCCACCTCCTTTCGTGACCCCCACTGATGATCCTTCATGTCTTTCTTGATTTTAGGAAATAAAAAAAAGTCAGAAGAGGGCCAGATCGGGCGAATAGGGCGGCTGTTCCAACACAGTGATTCGATTTTTTGGCGAAGAAGTCCTTCACAACAATGGCTGTGTGTGCTGGAGATTGTCATGATGCAAGGTCCAGCGGACCTTCACTTATTATTTGTCGTACTATTTCTCTGTTGATTCCTAATTCTTCTGCAATGAATTTAGTCGAAACACGACGGCCTGTTGATAGAAGTTCATCCACTCTTCTCACATTTTCTTCTGCCTCCCGTCGGAATGAGTCGGATCGTCGTCAACCGATTCTCTCCCTTTTTTGAACTTCTTTGCATACTGTAGCAGGTTTCATGGCAGACTCACTTAATAATACCTCATTCAAAAACTCAACGATTTCCGAGCTGTCTTTCTTTCTCAGGTTCTCTTTTCTATTAAATCTGTATCGCAAATTTTTACAGCGGACACGAAACTGCTTTGCAAAATCCGACGTTAAACTAATGAAATGAAGTTCAATTGTTTTGAAATATGAACTGCCGCTGTTGCAGAGGTGCCCTATAGAGCATATGAAAAATATTCTACGAACTTAATTGTCGGTCCTCGTATATCCCTACCATGGCAAAAAGTTGTACATCCATTTTTTATGATTTTCAGCATGGAGATAGTTTCATGTCCACCAAGTCTAGGGCTGGCCACAAGGGGGGTGCACCGGGTGCAAAGCACTTCTCAGGGACCCCCGTACTCTATACATTGTATAGTCGTCCCAGTTTGGTAGCGGTTTTATTGCCCTGGCCGGTTTCTTTGAAGTTGTTTTTTATAGCAAGATCAGAAAACTTGGACGACTATAACGACCGGACTGAATGGAATATAAATTACTAATGAAAGCAGATTAAAGAACCTTAAACTTTCAAGATAATTCATTTCATAAAGACTTCTTGAGACACTTCTCCTCTAGATACCAAGACGAGCTTGAGAAAGAGTTCAAATATCAAAGTACAATAATGAAAATACACACAATACAGTCAAAAAGTAATTCGAGGAGAGAAGAAACGGTATTCTGTACATTCGAAGTTTTTGTTAGTTTCTGATGTTTCTCTAGGCTTCGGCTTATGGATCGTTGTGTCTGAATTCATTCAATAATACAAAATTTGTGACAATTTTAAATTTCGAGGAGGTTTCGTTTACGACTTACCAAACAAAAAATAAACACTTCCAGAAAAAATTTATCTTTCCTACCGAATATAAATAAAACTAAGCAGAAAATTAATTTATTTATCAAGAAACTGAAAGGTAGAAAAATCGCGACGAGATTTAAACACATTATATTATTTATATTGTCACGCTAAGATCCTTCACCACGTCGCGCTAAGCCTCCACTATGTCGCGACGGTGTGTTCTTAGCCTTTGGGTTGATTGGGGTGCGTAGGTTTATCAGACAATGATTTACAAAATTAATACCTCTTTATTTACGTAAATGATTAATTTGGTTGAGGGTGGTTTGTCCGTGAAACTTGGGGTGCGGTCCTGGGTCGTTCGCGGCGACTGGGGTTGTTGATTCGGGGTGATCGGGTTGGAACAGCGGCGGCCAGTGCAGAACTACGGTGATGTCTTCTCTCGGCAGCTGGCGGGGGAGATGGTCCTCGTACTTCTTTAGGACGAACGGCAATATTGTCGGCGGCAGTGACAGATGATAGGGGCTGCAGCAATGCTGATGCTGGGGTGGCGACGACGATGAAGCGGGCGGCGGCGTCGGCGTTGTTGAGCGTTGACGGCGGCAATGTTCGCGTCCCCTCGTTAGTTGGCACTAGTGCCCCCTGAGTCGGTCCGGTGGAAAACGACTGCCTTCCTAATTTTGGCCCGCACTTTAAATACATGTTTTTTGCCTAGTCGCGCGTTGCATTTTTCATCACCTGCTTTGTGTCCGTTTGCGTCATTCGTATACGCGCCTATAAGCACGTGGCCTCGTTTGTAATAAATTCCGCTGATGTGTTATTATGAAATATGAACATTTACGTATCAGTTACCTCCTTATTGTGTTTACATTTCAATACGGTCGTAAGCTGCCCTCAATTACACAAGTCCGCGTTCAAATACTTTTTATGATTTTTATCCGCGGAACATAGGAAAAACCCCCTTGTGGTTTTTAGAAAATTCCCCCTCGTGACAATATAATCTATCTGGCGTCTCTAAGAGGGGTAAAATGATATCACCCGTAACAGTCAAATTCAAAATATTTCCATCTCACGCATAGCTTCCGAATAAAGATGTATTTACTATTTACCGGTAGAGAGCGTGCCATTTCTCTATTCCGATTGTTTCTTTTTCTTAGTACGCCCACACCTGTGTCCATTTGCGGATATCGTTATGTTTCTTAAGGTTTGCAGCTCGGTGTAAACAAGCCGTTTCTCTCGCGAATTTTAACTTTGTTATTCTAATTTTTCAGCAAAGTAGATCTCAATCCCCAAATTTCTTAATTTCAAAATATTTTTTTTTTTAAATCTTATTTCAGTAATCTCACCGCTGCCACCAAATGTGAGGGACGGGTGGTTAAAAATGATAAAAGGAATGAGGTGAATTATCCTTTACTTTCAAATTTATCAATTTTACAAGGCCTCGTCGAGATAATATGCTCCTCTAGGTATCACGACGAGAATGAGAAAGAAATTCTATTCATTTACGCCCAAACTCTCTATCTTAATTCAAACTTTACAAAATTAATTACACAGAAATAATCAACTATTTGCACTTCTTCTCCTTACTCTGTTACCAAAATTTTAATCAAGCCATAAAGGATCGTTTGTCTACTCTAACCACAGGGACTGATTGTTACAGTTTCAACTCATTGTGCAAAATTATAAGTTTTGTTTTAACTTGATCGCTTTGTTCTAATTCAGACTCATACGTTTCTTACACCATCGCACTATCCTTAAAAAAGGAGCCCATAATTCCTACTGCACCCGGGCCCTGGCTTCTAGAAGGCCGGTCCTGCCATCAAGATGAGATAATAGAAGTTTTCCGAACATATTTAGCACACTGTAATCTGTACTTTCCTATTTTCAAGATTTTATCTCAAAAACCTGACTTTTGATCTTAATTAGAAGGTTTAAAATGCGTTTTTCTCAAAAGTACCAAAAGTGGATGTAGAACCTTCTGCAGTGGTAGGGACAATTTAATATATTTTCTTATATTAAATGTAAATGTTAATGCATTTTGGGCAAATGTTTTTAATAAAAAAGTATTTAGATGCGTAAAAGATTATTTTTAAGATAGCATTATATTATTTTAAGCTTCATATTGGCCTCTCGTTAACGTAAACAACCCATTAATGTAAATACTCTCTGTTTTATTTCGTTTACGGTTTCCCGCGTCTAGTATTGAAAAATAAAAATATTTAAATTATTTCCTCTCTTGTTTTTCGTGGCCAGGTAGATAATTTTTGAATTTCCCCTCGTGCCTAAGCTCAGTTAAAGTTTGGAGACCGCTGTCAGTGTAACAGACAAAAAGTATATTAATAATAATAATCTTTATTGTCATATTTCGACAGTGTCAATAAGATAAATTATTGTACAATATAGTATAAAATAAGGTGTTGTACAATATAATATAAAAAATTAACACATAAGTATATAATAACAAGAACACTAAGAATATAGTCACATACGAGTACAACTGTATATAAAACAAGTGCACTACATTTAACACTCCATCATTAATTAAGTGACTCGCAGACGACATTCATCCACCTCTCTGTTTTCCAGATATAAATTCTTCAAAGCTATAAAAGCTGTTTGAAATTAAATAATCTTTTAACTTACATTTATACAGCCTGTCACTATCTATTTCTTTTAAGTCATTGGTTGCGCATTATATGCCAATATTGCGCGGTAATAAGGGCCTTTTTCATAAAATGTTGAGTTATGTTGGGGAATAGTTAAATCACTGGAGTATCTATTTGATGTATCCGAATTTTTAGCAAACTGATGTTTATTATATCTTTGAAATAATAGAAGACGATAAATGTAGAGACATGGAACTGTTAGAATTTAAAGGTTTCGGAAATGTTTTTTACACGGCGTACAAGCAGGTAAATCCAACATACACCTTAAAATTCTTTTTTGACTAATAAACACTCTAGATACCGAAGAACTCATCGACCAAAATAGAATGCTGTACGATAAATGAGACTGAACATAAGCAAAATATATTGTTAATGGTACTTCTACGCTAACACTACTTCTTATGTTTATTTGTAAATACAATCATTTTAGTTTTATTACTGTTTAAAATCAGTGCGTTTATTTTACACCAAGTTGCCATTTCTTTCACTGTGTCAGTTATTGTTAATGATAATTCAGCCAATTTGTTTTCGGTTACGATACATGATGTGTCATCGGCAAATTGAAATAATGATTGTACCTTCAGGTGAAGTTTTAAATCATTTACATATATTAAAAAGAGTACGGGACCTAATGTCGACCCTTGCGGTATTCCCTGTATGATTTCTTGAGCTGATGAATATGCATTGACGTAACTTCCACCTTCAACTTTGTTAATGCATACTCGTTGCCTTCTAAAAGATGGATACTATTTTATCAGTAATAACGTATTACCTGTTATCTCATATTTATATAATTTATCAAATAATATTTCATGATTAACCATTTCAAATGCTTTTGTTAAGTCAAAGTACATTCCCGCAGTTTTATATCCTCTATCAAGACTTTCTAAGACGTTTGTCAAAGACTGAAAAATCACTTGTTCGCAGGATCTACCAGGAAGCTGGCAGAAGTGAAACGGGTCTATAATTTTTAATATTGTTTCTTGAACCAGTTTTGGAAATTGGAATAACCTTTGCTTCTTTTAAACTAGTCGGAAATTTCGCCTCTTCAAACATTAAGTTAATTATATTAGTAAGTCGCTTAAGTAATGTATTGGACACATTTTGTTATAATGAAATTGGGTACTTCGTTCAAACCACTGGACTTTTTCGGGTAAATTTGTTTTATTATCTTATAAATTTCATTTTCATCAACAGGAAAAAGATAAATATTGCTGAACACTATTGATCGCTTCAGACGCTTGCGGATTATGCGATGCTATTAGGTCTTGGTTTAAAATTTTTAATTTACGTTTAAGCAAAATTAACCCCCGAAAGACAACTGATGTTCTAATATACAGGGTATCCCAAGTTGAGTGGCCTATTAAAAATTTTCGGGGAAAGGAGTATACAAAAATTCTGAAAATTAGTACTCTGCCCTAAGGGAAATCGATCTTTCAATTTTCGTAAATAGACCACTCTGTATATTTTTACATCATGAGATACAGAATCAAATTCTACATCGATTGATATTAACCTATTTCTTTTAGTTTTCTTGTTATCATTGATTGTTTATTTTATTCTGTTAACTATTAATGGAATGAATGCAGTTAAGGTGGGTGAGGTCCGTAGCTTGTCGGAAAGCCTGATGTGAAATCACTGATTTACTTTAAACTTGGGTTACCCATTTAATCGTCCGAAAAATAGGCCCCCAGAGAAACTTCCACAACATTTTGCATTAGTTTAGAAAATCTGCAGTATTTTGTTGAATTACTTACTGTGTTTAAACGGATGTCCAAGGCTTTTTTATTTTCTTTTCTTTTCAGTGAACACTTTTTCCTTAAAAACTTTAGTTGTAGTTATAAATTTCAAATCTTAATTTCTCATCTTAAAAAATCATGCGTCATTTTTGACCTAGAAAATCTGTGATGCACAATCGATACGCGCATGAAGCTGTACTGCACGGATACGAAAATATCTTTCCTGAAAATCTTCGGTTAAATATCCATAAAAACGCGAATTTATGAAAATAATGAGCATAAAAACCGGGAATTTATTTTAAATATTAAAACCGCTTGTTCGTTTGACAGCCTTTCTGCGTTGCGTAAATCTCGCACTAATGAAGTAATTCGGAGCGCATAAGAAGAGCGCTTTTAATTTATCGTGGAATAATTTAGCGCTGCGAAATATTTATACGGCTCATCGATGTTAAAACAGGAGCTGTTAACAGGAAAAATTGTCCGGCGTAGAGTCTGTTTTTATAAAATTTAATTTACAGCCAATTACGTGTATCCACGCGGATTTAACCGAGATTGCATTGTTTTCATAAACAAAATTTCTAGGCTGATTAGAATATTGTTACGTTTTCTTTCCTTCTTTGAACCAGTTTGAATTGTTTGCATAAAATAAATAAATTACTGATTGTGAGTGTAGCTACTGTTTTATTTTGATGTTGTGGTGGAAAATTAGAAAACCTAAAGGGTAAAAGCAATTGCTCCAAAGTGTAATTATATTTTTTTATGATACATAGTATACTCACTTAAGAAGGAACAATAAATAAGATGATTTACTTTAGAAAAACAAAAGGGCAATCTTGTTTGCCGTAAAGTCTTTGATCCAAACGATTATACATACAACAAAGCAGAACAGATCGAGATTAGCGGGAAGATGAGCTCGGCAAAGCGGAATTGTGTAATTAAAATGGTGAATCATAATAACGAGCGTGCGACATATCAAGAGAGCCGATGCTTACAATCTTAATGCATATGTAAATAAGCGGTGCCTTTTTCATGCAATTTGTGTAATCCGTGAGTTACGTCGGGAAATATCAACGCGACATGACAATAAGAAGTCTAGATCGACGCACAGATTAACTTTTATATACACATATGGCCGTGAGATTTCTTCATTGATGTTGAGTTATTGCAATAATGGTGGATGCTCTGCGCGATAGAATAAGAAGAACTATTTCGGAAGTTCGATTTTGCTTCATTAACTATTTTTAACTTAAACAGGAAGTTTTCTTTGAATCATTCAGCTGTAGAAACAATTCCATTAATTTGTGTTCTCTGCTATGTAAGATTTCATTTCCAAAACATATTGGAAAGTCTCTTGGAAATGATGAGTTCTATTTGAGAGCAAAAATCTCGGTGTCCTCCTTCGGAGTTAACAATAAAGGAAATGAGAATTTAAAAACGTAATTAATCAAGGACATTCAGAGAAGTTTTGTTAGTTACATGTGTCAAATTGAATTTAATGGCCTGTCATAATTTTAAATATCTATTTTTTTAAATTTATTTAATTTTTGAATCTGACATCAATTAAGTACGTACAGGGATTTTGTTTATATTTTGAACGGTACCTACACATTTTATTATTAGACATACAAAAGAATGTTAAATACAAAAGTTTTAGGAATATACCTGAACCGCCAGAATTTATTAAAAAAAGAAACAAATGACGATTGGACACTTAGCAAATGAGCATCAACTTTGTTATTTTAAATGGAACACTATGTATATTTTCTCGAATTAAGAAAGATATTTATTTCCTAATTCCAAAAATATATAGTTTGCCTATATTTGGTTTCATACTTTTTGCGATAATTAAATTTAAAATTAAAAAAAAATGCATTTATTTGGATTAATAAGAATTCTATTATGTGTGACAAGTGTTAAACTAATTAAAAGACGTTTTAGAAGTCAAAACGTTAATATCTAAGACAAATTAACATATTATATGAAATAAATTAATAAAAATATATCAAAACAATAAGAATTTCAAACTTAAATATCGTAAAAAGTATGAAACCAAAGTTAGGCAAACTACATATTTTTGGAATTAGGAAATAAATATCTTTCTTAATTCTAGAAAATATACTGCGTGTTTCATTTAAAATAACAAAGTTGATACTCATTTGTTAGGTTTCCGATTGTCATTTATTTCTTTTTAAAGTAAATTCTGGCGGTTCAGATAAGTCCCTAAAACTTTTGTATTTAACATTTTTTGATATGTCTAATAATAAAATGCGTAGGTACCGTTCAAAATATAAACAAAAACCCTGTACATAATAAATAATGTATTTGTACTAATAATAATAATGGTTGATATTATATCGAAGAAATGTGAGATGGTAAAAGTTAAATACCAGAAATTTCTTAATGCCTGAAGAATAGAGTTACTGCTTCATTAGGATCCACGGCTTGATGATAGTCAATCGATTTAAACAAGGAAGAACACGAAAAAAGCGCACTGCAACTCGTTCAGCACAAATCAGAAGCGGTAGCAAAGTTAAAAAAACTGGCGATAGCGATAGAATTACTATACAGAGTGGTCCCGAAATAACGTGCTAAAAAGAAATCTGTTGTAGGAGATGATGAGTAAAACTCAAATACAAAAAATTTTTCTAATAAAAGTCTTTTCGTTTTTGAGATAAAAATAATTGAAAATTTGCTGTATGTTAATGAGTTCAGATGTTACAGGTACCGTTGCTAAAAAATGCAAATATTACCTTTTCAATCCGATTAACATTAGCGTATAGCAAATTTTGAATTATTTTTATCTCAAAAACGATAAGACATTTATTAGAAAATTTTTTTGTATATGAGTTTTATTTATCATCTCCTATACTGATTTCTTTTTAGCACGTTATTTCGGGACCACCCTGTATAGATAAAATAACTAAAATACATATAGTAGTTGAATAAGTAGCCCGTAGTAGTAGTAGTAGTAGTAGATACAGATCTAGAAGAAAAATGTTTTGTTTGAAAAATATTATATATTGGATTTTGGTAAGAATTATATTGTACACATTTGGTTATACCAACAGTTTAGTAGCTAAAATGTAAAGACAGAAGTTGTACAGTTTGTTAATTATAAACAAAAAATTGAGGGACTTAATTGGATCTTTTTTATTATTATTTTAATAAAAATAATGTTGAAAAGTAAGTAAATATTTTTTACTCAACAGTTTATCAAAAAAAAACATAGTTAGAGAACACGCAGAACATCTCAATCTTCTTTCTTCTGGCGAAAATGTGACTGAAACCTTTCAGCAAAATCCTGAAGGCGAAGGAAGTCAAGGATTTCGAAACTATCCACTATTATTTCTTGTTTTTCAGGCTGAAGTCACGTTTGATCTTCTTTCTACTTCCAGAAGTTCGGAGTTCGAGGTATTCAGATCCTATTTCCTCCAGTAGAAGCTTGACTGGAGTCCTTTAACCAAATGTCAAAGACGAAAAAAATCAAATACTTTGAAAATAATCAATGCTACTGCTCGATTTTCAGGCTAAACTCATATTGATGTTCTTTCTTCTACCAAGAGAATTTGCTTTGAGTCTAAAAGATATATTGATTATCTTCCCTCTAAAAAAACTGCACTGAAACCTTTCAGTCAAATATCGAAGTCGAGGAAGATCAAATATTTTGAAAACATCCACAATACATGAAAATTCGACAAAAACTTGACTAAATAGAGTCTTTCAGTCAAAGTCTGGAATCATGGGCTGGAATCACGTCGATCTTTTTTTTCTCCGCCAGAATATTCAAGGTTCCAGTTCGGAAACCATCTGGATCTTTTTAGCTTCTGACAGAACAAAGTAGATCGATGCGATTCCAGCCCAGAAGACATTTTGATTATCTCGGGTACAAAGTTTTGAATAGGATGTTTCAACCAAGTGTCAAAAACGTGTACTACTCAGAGAGTTAACAAAAAAATGCTTATTCGCTCATATACCTCATATTTAAGATTTATAATCTTCGATCTTATTATAAAACCATAAATCACATAGAGGCACAGAATTTATTGCTAGCGTCATTACATGCTCAAATTTGTTTCTTTCTTCTACCAAGAGAACTCAATTAGAGTCTTGATCTTTCTCCCTCTGAAAAAGAAAACTGGACTGAAATATTTCAGCTAAATATTGAAGTCGAGGAAGAATATTTTGAAAACATCCAACAATATACTTAACTTGAAGGCTTCCGCGGCCGTAGTCCATGTTTGAATTGGCTTCCGGTTGGAACCGCGTCACGTTGACTTCTTCTACTGTCGACGTTTCGTTCTCCATTGCAGAAGAACTTCCTCAGGGCTGCTGCTGCTGCTGGTGGTGTTGCTGCTGCTTCTCGTTAGTCGGTGAAACAAAACGGTCTGTTAGCACTCGTGTTTCTGAACATGAACGCTACAAACAGCTGGCTCGGCCCTAGCTGAACGCAAACTAGAAACCGGTCACCAAATCCTATTCTCCGACACAAAACTTCTAACCCGCTCATCTCATTTTTTCAATCGTAGAATCCGTAGAAATCCTCAAACATCCCAATAACCTGAACCGTGATACTGACTTTTACCTCCACAATGCCTAGAAACATCTCATTAACGATCCGTCACGCCCCAACAGACCAATCCCCGGTCACCGTTCCGACCCACTACTCCCACCGATCACTATAAATACTACGACAATAGACATACCCACTCAGTCTCAACGACTAACGAGAAGCAGCAGCAACACCACCAGCAGCAGCAGCCCTGAGGAAGTTCTTCTGCAATAAAGAACGAAACGTCGGCAATAGAAGAAGTCAACGTGACGCGGTTCCAACCGGAAGCCAATTCAAACATCCAACAATACTTCTTGGTTTCTGATATGGAAACTTGATTTGGAAGTTTGTGTCTAGCAGGGGTCTTGATCTTATTTTCTTCAGCAAAAACTTCTCTAGAGTCTATCAGCCATGTCAAAGATCAAAGAAACCAAAGCTGGAATCGCGTTAATAGTCTTTCTGCTACAACAAGGTTTGAGATTCCATCTCGGAAACCTTCTTGATATTTTAGTTTCTGACCGAACAAAGAAGATCAATGGATTTTAATCTAGAAGACATTTAGGATCTAAATGGATTTTAACCTAGAAAACATTTAGGATCTAAATGTCTTCTGGGTTAAAATCCATTGATCTTCTTTGTTCTGTCAGAAACTAAAATATCAAGCGGGTTTCCGAGATGGAATCTCAAACCTTGTGGTAGCAGAAAGATTATTAACGCGATTCCATCTCGGGCAGCATTTTTTCAATTGGTAAAGCAGCTGACATGTAACCAGAAGATTCGAGTTCCAATCTCGACAACGGCGGAAATATTTTCTGCCAATATTTGTTAGTGTTGCTTACCTTAATTAATTTCATCTACATATATTTTTCGATCTCATTATAAAACCATTATCACACGAAGGCACATACATAGTTTATTGCTAGTGTCCTTACATGCTCAAATTTGTTCTTTTTAAGTTATCTCTGGCCTGAAAAAAAAGGCAACTACCAATTTGCGTGTAACTTCCTTATTTTTAAAGTTAGGAACTCCATTCTTGCTCACATCGAGAGATAATTTTATATTGCCTAAAAACATCGCTCAAAAAATGAACTTCGATTGCTTTGAATCGTTCTCGAATGGATGTTGTACTGTACGTTTCATTTTAAGTTGAAAAGGTAAGCGCATACTCGTATTTTGTGCACGCTTGTCTTAAATCCTTGTTTTATACAGGCTTTATACCTGGAAGGTATAGCGAAACAGGTGTGGCGTAACGAGCGTTTTAAGGACCCGAAAAATGCGTTAACAAAAAAGTTTCGAAATTATTTTTTTAAGTTATAGCTACCTGTTATTCCTGAAAGAAACCAGAGAACAGGAAACACGTATCGCTTTATGAGACTAGAACGCGCTTTCAATCCAGAGGCGATATTAGGTTGCGATGATAAAATTTCTTATTCCCACTGATTCAGCATTCGGAGATGAATACGCCGTTTGGCTAGCATCTCGGTCCTTGAACGCGCGACACGTGGATAAAACAACGGTGAAAGCAAGACGGTACGCCATCTTGTGAAAAGCGACTCGCCGCTAGAAGCTCGAATCATCGCTTTTGCGGGAATATTGCTGACTTTGAAAAAAAATCCCTCTCTGGTTTTTCAGGGTGGTGGCGAAAGCTTAAATAGCCCCCGCGAGAGAAAAACGGGTACTTCCCGGTTCCCTAAGTTTTGTCCGCGTTAATTTCTCGTCGTAATTTTGATTTAATTAATTTTTGTTCCAAGTTCGGTTTTGTTTTAATTTAATATTAAAAAATTTCCAAAGTTTGTCGTCGGTTTCGGGGTAGAAAACGCAGAAGCTTTTTCCGTGAAGTTTTTGTGTCAGTTTTTTTTTTTTAATAAATTCGCTTGCTAACGAAATAATACTCAATATTAAAAGCATTTTTCTAAGTGTATTACACCAATCTCCCTTCTTGTCGAAGTTTTTGTTTTGTTTTGCTATATTAGTTAATTAGTTATTAAGTTATTTTGCATTGTCTTTGTTTTATCTGTTTTATTGTCAATTTTGTTATAAAGTTTCTTTATAGTAAAGTCGGATTTTGTTTTGTTCAGAAGTCACAAAATTAAGACATCATTAACTCTGTAATTTTACTTGATATTTCGTTTTGTTATTAATTTCATTTGGTTTGTCGCAAAAATTGCTTTGGTTTGTGATACTAAAATTTGTTAAATTTTGCTCATGTAAATTCTATGTTCTCGTTAATTTTCTTTAATACAAGTTTAATTGATAAACCTTCCAAATTTTATTTAATACTCAAAGTAGAATTTAGAGAACCTTCCAATAATCAGTAAATCGAACAAGGAGAGGAGAAAGTTTCAACAATCCCAAAATAATAAGTCTGAGGGTAAGAAGGGCCAACATTCGTACCAAGTCAGAAGAGAGCGGACGGAACGGCTCCTGGCTATTTTTTTAGCTAATTCCAGAAACGCTACTGACGAAGGAGTCACCTCTTGCGTCTCGATTCGGTTTGAAAAGTTTTGGGTAACAAAGGGTGGTAAAAGTTTAAGAGGGATGCTCGTTTTCAGAGTCTAGTGGAAGTCAAAGTTGAGACATTCTAACTCTCGAACTTCCCATGTAAAATACATTTATCATAAAATTTGGCTTTAGGCGAAAAACCATTTTATCAAAATTTAAACCACCCTATCCCGTACTCGCGGTCTTACAGCGTTATACATTCTTTATTTATGACTGAGACTTATGAGTCTTCACTTTTTTTAAAGATTCAATGAAACAGTCGCGATATACCGACTTGACCAAAGCATTTGATCCGGTATATCATTGTATTAATTAAAAAATATTGGACTCTTTAATGTTAGTTAAATTGCTGCTGTCGATTAAGAAGCAATTCATAGAATATGTCTGAAGTATTTAATACTCAAATTACCGTTACTCAAGGATCTAACTTGGGGCCCTTATGATTTAATATTTGCTATAATGATGTCGTTAAAAATATCAAATGTGGAACGTTTAATTATGCTGATGATCTTAACATAGCAAATATTATTATCTAATATTATTAGAACTTACGATAGGGCTACCTAAATTTATGGTGTAAATAAGTAGGATATCAACATTAGAAAATGTACAAAAATGTAGTTTTATGGTAAGGATGATCCAATAATTTTTTATTACAACATAGATAGGTATTTACTGAAAAATTGCGTTTTTTTAAGTAAAATCCGTATTCTAATGAACTGAATCAAAATCTTATAGGCAGTTTTGGAAAATAAAAGTTTTATAGTAATTTAATTTTCAAATTAATTGAAATTGTTAGGTTAACTTTTATTTCTTTATTTTATTTCGAAGAAATAATTGAAGTGATTTATACAGTAGGTGCAAGTGATAAACATTGTACATATAAGCATTTATGTATAAAGAAAGACATCCGGATCATCTTGATTTTAGATTGCAACTAAACGTAAAGAAACCTAACAAATCTCTCGACTGCTCTCGTATGCGGAAAAAAGAATTTATTTTTACTTGAGTCCTAAATTTCAGTAAAGAGTAAATGTAAGACATGTATTTACGTCATCGTTAAGTTTGTTGAAACACCTAATTCAATATGCAAAAGACAAGACCAATAAATGGTTGTTGACAATTTGACATTGTATTAATGATGCCTTAAATTTATTTAAAAGGCAAAAAGGAGAGGTGCAGAAATGTTTGCGGCCGCGTTAATTAATTAAATTTTGTGATAAATGTTGATATAACAAAAACTGACACAAATGATTCAGCTGGCGACGTTTGACATTACAAAGACATTAGCTAAATGGTGATACAGATTTATTTATACTTTTGGGGGGCGTAGAGTACAAGTAAAAAAACAATTAGTTTTTTTTTGTTTTTGCAAATGTCGACCGAGCTAATGCAATTTTTATTCGACATCTGCGCGAACAATGCCGAGCGAATTCAATATGTTAATTTGGGTCTTGTAGCGTTTCCAAATAAAAACCGAAACTTAGGCGGGCGCATTGTGCAGCTATATTGGTGCAATTTGGCACAACGTTCGGCGCCGATTTGCAGTCGCAAAAAACCATGTAAAAATCTGCAAGTAAAAGAGATAGATCAACTGCACCAACAGTTCAAATGCGCCCGCCAACTCCGATGAACTTGCTGAATTTAAATTATGCTGTAATGTATTTAAGCTAGAGCGTTACGTATCTCGGAATAGAATTGCATAAAAACTTTAAAGTCTTCAAAGAAAGAATATAAATTGCAAAAGTCACTAAACTAATCTAATAGTATGCATATTACCATAGCAGTATAATTTATTTTACTTTGTAAGATTATGACAAAAAGTTGTATTTTAAACTAACACATCTAAATTGAAAATGTGATTTTTTTTTTCATAGAAAGCAGAATAGAACATTATTACAATAAGACCTCTCGGTATTATTTTACAAAGTATTTTGTTTAAAACAATTGTTTCGATAACACAGTGCCTTCGTCAGAGAATTCAAATTAAAAAAATTAGTACATATTCATATAAATCGTTTCATATATTATGTATGTACACAGTTCTTTATACAGACTGTCCTGTAAATAAGGACCCATAATGCAAGGGCTAACAAAATGATATACCGGCTGTTTCAAATTGAGTGTGCACTGAAGGGATCTTCTAAACCGTAAGAGATACAAATTTGGTTAAATGGAAGAAAAGTTGCACAAATCAATGCCTAATTCGTATTCATTCACAGAATAAATTTTTTCTTATTTTTTCTTGAGATATTGATCGAAATGTAAAAATGTCGATTTTCTTTTTTCCTCTGTATCTCTCGTATTATAAATAATTTTGAAATTCTGATTTAACTTTCTACAGGCACTTTCTTATTCTGCTTCGAATAGAGGTGGCAGAATTGAAGTCAAACGTTTCATCTCTCCACGACCATCTTCAGTTTCGATTTTTTAAATACAACGTATATCTTTTAATTATTCTATTCGATAGCATTTTTTCTGCTGTTTGCAGTGATGTATAACAATTAATACTTTTTTCAAGTAAAGTTAAAATATGATAAAAAAAGCTTGATACAGTTTCGTCATGATTTATTTAATAAGTAAATTTATTCCTTAGTACTTTTTTTACTTACTAAATATTAATAACTAACATTCAAATGTCGGAAGAGGAAAAATCAATAAAATCAATCAATCAATCAATAAGAAATCAAAGGGCTAATATTTGGTGATCTTAGAGGCCATGCGACAGGTCCATTTGTACCTATCAGGAAAAGTTTGATTCAAATAATTTGTTGTTATTTCAGCATTATGTGCTGGTGCTCCATCATTTTGAAATTACAATTCCATAATATGATTTAGAGGAATGTAATCTAAAATGTTTTCCAATGCTGTCCTTAAAAAATCGATGTAACGTTCAGCTGTTACATCATTTTCGTAAATGATCGGACCATTAATTCTATTATGCCAAATACCACACCAAACATTTAAGCTGAATTGTATCTGTGGTCACACTTGTTGAAATCTTTTTTGATTCTCCCTGGACCAATATCTATGTACATTTCTATTAAATATTCCCTTGTTTGTAAAATTAGCCTCGTCAACAACTATCTCATATAACAAATTCTTTTAACGGATACTACAAATGTGCACTATCAGTGTCCGTTAAAAGAATTTATTATACAATAACTAAAGAGACAGATATTAAATAATTCATTGAAATTTACACTATACCTAAGAAAATGAACTAAATATTTGAAATTATGTATTAAATAAAATTTTCATATAAAAATCTGTATTATTTAAGCTTCAAATTAATATCAACAATTAAGTGTGATATACCATTACAATCAGGAGCAAAATGGCAACAAATACGATAATAAAAAGGTATACGTTATATTAAAAAAATGTAAACTGAGGATGGTCGCGGAGAGACGAAACGTGTGACCACAATTCTACTGCCCCTATTTAAAGAAGAATCCAAAAGTACCTGTAGAAAGTTAAGACAGAATTTCTAAATTATTTTTAATAAGGGAGTTACAGAGGAAAAAAGAAAATCGATATTTTTACATTTTCACCAATACTTCAAGAACAATTAAGAGAAAATTGATTCTGTTAATTGATACGAATTAAGCAATGACTGGTGCAACTTTTCTTCCATTTAACCGAATCTGTAACTCTCATGATTTAGGAGATCCCTTCAGTGCACACCCAATTTGAAACAGCCGGTATATACCGCGTTGGCCTGACCACCACTGGCTATGCGTTTATCATGAGTAAATGAAGAATAGAATAGTAGAAAGCGCATAAGTAAACGAAATAGCTACATCAATCGACGTTGCCGATTGATAACGCGGGCCACGCTCCGGCCGCAGCATTCCTACCTTCGCACGCAACATTGTAATATCTCTATTTCATTTCCACACAAGTTTCAATGAGCCTCTCCTTCATTTTCTCACAATTAACCGTATGCCTAGTCTTGGTCAGACCAACTGTGTAGAGTCCGCGATTGTAAATGAAAATGGTCTCTTTTGGTAAATTGTTTTGTAAAAATTTTCGAAGAAATACGAACGAAATGCGAATACAGTTCTGTTTGCTTATTTATAAATTCTATGCGACAATGGCACGCTGATGTGACGTAAAACGATAACAAACCTGACCTGCTCAACATAATGACACATTGCTGGGGTCTTTGGACTCCGATCATTACTTACTGCGATGTTTGCAGCAAGTGTTGTTACGGTTGAAAAATTCATTTAAGTTATTCTATAATAACTGGCAACCACCCTGTATGTGTAACTTCCGTATGCGTACGTGACTTTGCCCCATGTTTCACAATGTTTCATAACCAAATCATACGTTGTTATTTAATCTTACAGTATATCTCAATTTCACTCTGTCGCCCGGCTAAATCTGATTTCATTCGTAACCATCCCTGTCGGAATTTATGGTAGGAGAGAACGCGGCGGTCGCTTGCTTTTAGTCTGTCTTCAGAGCTCTTGGCGTACGGCTCATTTATTTGTGACTTTTATCTTTGTGCTCCCTTTCACATGATTCTGTGAAGGAAGACGGAACCAGAATTACTCCGAGATTTGTGCAATCGTACGTTGAGAGAATTACAAGTTCGTTAAAAAGCTTTTCAAAAGCCTGTCGTTAAAACAAGGAACAGGTATGTCTTGTGGCCATTTTGATTTTGTCCCGTGAGTAACGCTTGTCTCTCTTTTCCATTAGGCTTCAAGTTCTAGTTTTTAGTGGTAGTTTTTACCTTGGGTGAGAAAATCGTCATTCCTTGGGTGGAGAGAAAAGGCCGGAATTGGAGTTTGAAACGTATAAAACCCCCGGCATCCCAGCCCACCCTTCGTTCGTGAAAGTGTATTCAACCGACCTGCAGAAGCGACGCCGTTTGATGACGTAACACCTACGTCGAAATACGTCATTGACTGACTGCACTTACTGTCGTTGGAGGGCGCGCCCTCACTGTTGACAGCTGATTGTCATTACGCCGTATTCTGATTACAAGGTCGGAATTACCCTATTGGGTTGATTCACTTTTCCGCGGCGTTATCATTTTTATTCTCATTTAGTTGTTGATCAAGTGAATTCCTTTAATCATTTTAAACGTTAATTGTAAACGAAGAACAGATCTGTTAGTCGGAAAAATTCTAACTTGTCAGATTATTTATTTACTTGCGTGTTCGTTTCACTGGACCCCATCTGGGTCATATTTAACTTTGTAAATTGAACACCTGTTTATTTTTACCAAATCTTTGAGCATTTTAAATAAAAACAAGTGTGCTCGGCTGGTGCTTTTTATTTTATTCACTTTGCCCACCTTTTGCTTTGGGGTTACGTCGAACCTCTCTTCTCCAAGAGCTTAGCCGAGCGGTGCTGGAGAAACGTCAGTCACTCGCACAATTTACTGGCCTTCAGGTAGGTAGCAGTGTTCGAAATGCCCTCCGTCGGAGATGAAAATTTGCTTACGTACTATAAAAAGACCGGATCTCACGCACTCGCAAAAACGTTCACGCAATTGCTATTCAGTATTTATCTGTAGGTATCGAATAAACATCCTGTTTTAAACACCCCCATGGAAAGAAATCCAGAGGATTATAATCTGGACTAGGAGCGTCTTCCAATCCATCGGTCCATAAGTGGTCGTTAAGAAACGTTCTCACGGGGACCGTCTCGCTGTACTGCTAAGGGGCAATCATCCAAGAGTTCTGAGAATGTCGTCTCCAAAAAATTCCAATAATTTTGACCATTTAGCGGGTTACCTGCCCTTATGTTCTGCGACCTTCAAAAGTCGGTAAAACGTTTCCGTTATTACGTAATCGTTGCATACACTGCAAAATTGTGTTCGTGATGGCTGACATCGATTCAGATATCGTATAATCGCTGGACATTATAATAATTGCATTCACCGAACAATAGAAACATATCCGCATATTTTACAGCAGTAAACATGCTGCGATAAGTGTTTCTACGTCAACAAATGTCTGATTAATCACTGTAATTCACTGAAAGCTTTCGCCTTGCGGCACACTAGGGGTCGGGTTGCGCCGATAACGGTAAGGGAAGCTAGGTTCGTATTCCCAAACGATGCCGTTCTCGTAATTTTGTTAGAGGAAAAAAAGTTTTTATGTATGGTCATCTATCCACTGCTGCCGTATGACCCCTTATTTATGGGACAGCTTGTATAGGCTTTTAAAATATCCCATCTTTCTTCAGTCATATCTAATTATTACAACCAAACAATTTAACGGTTAAGATTCCAACTCATAAAATGTTTTATTTTCATCCAGCGCACATTAAAAAGTAATAAAATCCTAATGACTTTTCAGATTCTGCCTATAGAAAATATTTAGGAAATTCTGGATTTTAATGAAGTGTTAAAGGATTTTTTATTAATAAATTTATAAAAATAATCCCCGTTAATAAAAATAAATTAAGAATTGGTTTACCTAACAAGTACGGCATTACTTCCCTACGATTGAATAAATTTATATACACAAAGTTTCTTTCTCATTTATTTCTTATCTTAGTTTGTCCATTTTTTTTATTACCTATCCGTTTCTTGTTATTAGTATATTCAAAACACAATAATTGCTTTTAATAATAAAACTGTAAACGATGACATATTAAATTGAATTAATCAACTTTTTATTAAAAAAAAAACAAAGATGTTGCTTTTTGCATTTCAAAGCGTTCTTTTCTGAACACATAAATTTAAAATTTTATCCGTTCTTGAAGTTTTGCTACCTACCTGTAGGTTTGCAAATTTTGTGTGAAGTGTCTTAAGTCTCCACACCGCTCGGCATAGCTCGTGGAGAAGGGAGGGTTCGACGAAACCCCAATGCAAAAGGTGGGCAAAAATGATTTAAAATAAAACGCACCAGCTGAGCACACTTGTTTATATTTAACTTGCTCAAAGAACTTCAAATAACGAACATTTAACAACGGAACATAAATAAAAAAGTAACATATTAAAATAAATCCGTACCACAGATCTGTGCTTCGGTCACACGTACGGTACAAGTCTTAACACAACGACTCCGCCACTATAATTTATTCAACAACGACTCCGTAAAGATAATAATAAACTAAAGTTATCCCGACCTTCGTATCCACTCAGAAGATCCAGCGTCCGTTGTAGGTCACTGTCAAACGTCAACAAACCCGGAGCGTCCTCCCGCGGTGAATCGCAGAGTTAGTCAAGGGGTGGCCAAACCGTTATGGTCGCGTCGTATTCCCGGACGAGTCCACTCCTCCAAGGTAAGGCGGGTAGGCCGGCTCACAAAGTCCCTGCTTGATACGGGAATCTGGGCCTCAGACAAAAAGTCCGGAACCGAGCTACCACCGGGATTAACTAGCAGTCCAATTAAAGTCGAAGTAGAATATGCAGTGGTACTTGAAGTACAACGTGAATTGGAGTCAAAATTAAAACTTGGAAGTTAAATCTGAACTTGACTTTAAAGCTTAACTTGGATTTAAAGCCTGGGGGAAAAGAAAAACGTGTTACAGGGAGGGGTCGCTAAAAGAACAATCAAAACCATACCTGTTCCCTTGCTCGGGGTAGGCTTTTGAGAAACCGCTTTGAAACAGCTTGTGGGTCACTCGGCGTGCTTTAACAAATCACGGAAATCCGTTTCTAATTTCAGCCACACCCACAGTGGGAAACTAACCAGCACTAACTTTAGGCTTGCACGAAAACAATCGACCGCACAGCTCGAAGACCGTCAAGATACTGACCAGCAAGCGACCGCACCCTGCTCCATCACATGCTCTGACAGACGGAAGTCGTTACTGAAGAAACACAGTTTAAACGGGGAAACGAGTGAGACGGAGATATGTAGAATGCCTGAAGTAACAGCGGATAGTTAACATCACGCAATGTTGTGAAATATGGTGCAATGCGATGACCGGCACGTACGCCGTATTTTCCACGCTGATACAGGGTGTACGGAAAATTATTATGAATAACTTGAATGGATTTTTCAACCGTAACAGTTTTTATTAAAAGTTATAAAAATCTAAGGTGACGCTGATAAAAAAAAGGTTACTGTTGTTTGTTTCATTAATAACTAAATTTATTCGACTTCGTATCTCTCAAGATAACTAAAATCCATATAGGAAACACCCTGTACAAGAAAAATGTTCCTTTTGAGCTTTTTTTTCTAGTCTGAGTCATTTGCTGCCAAATATCAGCAATATGAAATTTTTTACTACTATAATACAGGGTATTCTTGAAGTTCGTGTACAAAAATTGATGGCGTATTTGGTAACAGATATTCTCACGAATGCACCAAAATTAAAACGAAAAAAGAATCAAAAAATTCATTCCGACGGCATCCGGCAATTCCTTGTGAAATGTTTAGAACCGCTAGACGCAACGGACGGCGACCTTCATCCACAATAAGTGTTCGAAGTTCCTCCCCTGCGCGAGACGTAAACATACCGATTAAAGTGCTGTTTAACATACCTGCCCACACATGCATGTTGTGAAAATTAAACATACCATCCCTTGTAAACATTGATTCGTCGGTGAAGAGAATGTTATTAACAAAGTTCGGATTGTCCGTCTGTTTCCGAAGTAACCACCGACAAATTCGCATGCGTTGGAAGTAATCTGCGGGCATCAGAGATTGCACTCATTGAAAATGGAACGGGAAATTGTTCCTCACGAATAATTTGCCAAACAACAAACTGCACAACTGACACAAAGGATCTGCTATATGACAAAGGGCGATCTCGGTTACGCTGTGCATACAAACGTCTTGCAGGCAACGTATTTTGACCACATTCGCCGTAAATTACAATCATGTCCACAATAACACTATTGGAAAATTCGGCCATGTTTTCAGCACTGTTATCTGCGACGACGTGAACTTGAGAACTGACCGACTTTAACAGCCGATGCTGACACACCAGCATACTTCTCCATTACATTACTTCTCCGATTACGTAATTACGTAATAAAAATAAGCCAGGGACTATCAAACTGTTTCATCGTTCGCCGAAAACATTTATTATCTCTAATATTTGTTAATCAATTGTTATACAAAACTGCTTCATTCTATCGCTTTTAATGTCAACTTTCACTGGTTTCATTTTTTGCATGAAGTTAAAAAACAGTCTGTATAGCTAGCTCATTTAATTACATTACATTAATGGAACAATTTTGAAAATTACGTTTCAAAACAGCGAAACGTCTCTAAGCGAGCAATTTTAAAGTTTTCCCGGGGAAATGATTCACTGATTTGTTACAAGAATTCAATTAAATTAATAAACTTTACTAGTTTGACGATTAAAAAGTAATATTATCTTGCTAAATTATTATCAAATGATTTTAGAAGCTTATGATCGAATTCCGGGATGTAACGAGCAGCAACTCAAGACAAAATATTCCGATTCGATTTGTTTAGACAGCTTAATCGAAGTATACTTTTCACATCCTGATTCAACCTATTACACAATCTTTATGAAATATTTGTATAAAGTTTATAAGCGATTTACGTCAAGTGCAAGCATATTTTAACGAAAAGAAAAGAGGCATTGTAAAATTTACTTAATATATTGCAAACAAAAAAATTAAAGGAAGAATGAAGTATTAGAGCCGTATTACACTTGTTAAATTTGATAACAATTTTATTACAAAGTGAGAGAGATAAGTACCACGGTGAATGCCTATTGGTTGAATTGGCCCTTCTCACTCACTTTGTAACAAATTTTATACAAAAAATATCATAGTACAATACGGCTCTTACGTCTGAAAATTCTATTAAAAATGGCATTCGATTTAATTTGTCCTTTTTTTGGACTGTACAAAGTCGACTGCAATGAGTACAATAAGTAAAGGTGTCCACTGACGGGTGATATTCGGTCAATCTGGTTGTTGCAATCTGATTGATTGTCAGGCGATCAAATTGCTTCAATCTCGCCACAGAATGTGCAGCGGCGATGAGATTGCCGGCGATATTTTGATTGCCCGGCAATTTCTGCTTCTAAATGCCTATCTACGTAGTGATTTATAACCAATTTAATCTGTAATTTTTGCCGGATCTCACAAGAGATCTGAAATCTCCGTACGCATCTAAATCCATGCTTTAACTACAGCTTACCGTCAACAGGGGTGTCTCGGGACGATTTTTTGATGTATTTATTTATATCCCCCGAATTATTAAAGATACAGGTATCAAACTTTGCATATTGCAACTTTATAATATTGGCTATCAAATGAAGTAAGCGCAGCATATAAAAAAATGCGTTGCAATTTATTTAAAAAAAAATGCCTGTCCCGACCCACCCCGGGTTTCGGGGTGACTAGGGTCACGGATTAAAACAGCATATTTGGAGCTAATCACCTCACCAGAGGGGTGATTTGGGACAGAAATATAATTTAAAAAAAATATGTATTTAAGAATATACAAACAAATAATAAGAAATATAAACTAACAGTACAAATACGATAATATGGATGAAATTACATTTTATAAGACAGAAGTTTTCCATCTTTAAACTGACATCTACCTCTCCTTAACTGAATTGGTTTCTGTAATTTCTGTGTTATTTGTGCTATTTCTATATCACTGATATCAGTGAATCTGGGAATATAAATGTGTTGTAAATCTTTGGATAAGGACGCAAAAAATGGACAGTAATGGCAGTCCCATCTTCAGTCTTGGTGAAAGACTTGATTACGCCCACAAAATACTTTTCGGTTTTCTTGGTAGTAAATTTTACTTCTGTAAAGTCGTCGATTTTGAGATCATCCAGTGAAATATCACATTTTGTATCTTGAAGGCTGTCTGCAGCTAAAACTTCGTCAAGATCTTCATCTACAAGAAAATCGAAATCTTCATTTTCCTCACTAACTCTGTGGCTAGGTCTAGCACTATTATCATTTATATCACTTTCATCACTGTTAAAATCGTGTTACCTGTGTTACACTCTGTCCATCCATTAATTTTCTTCTTCCTAAATTTTTGTGGAGTCTGTGATTCTCTAATGTCCTGAAAAAGATCAGTAATCGATTCGGTTAAGGCATCGTTTACGTTATTTTCATTCAACGGTCGGTTCAGTAATTTTTTTTAAAATTTGGTCACTGTTTATTGGTACAACGCCCGTTGAACGAAATCCAGATTTAATATTCTCAGAAGTGTTTGTTTCAATCTCGCGCAAACAACGATTAAGCAAAGATGGAAAATTTTGCTTGGGTATAGGACCTTTGTTTTTCTTTTTCCAAGATGTTAAAACTCTTCTCCAACTTTTCTTCATAGGTCCAAAGACCGACACGTCGAGAGGTTGTGTGAGATGTGTAGAATTTGGTGGCAGCAGAACGAATTTAATGTCATTTTTTTCACATTCTTGTATCACCGTAAGGGATAAGTGGCTGGCTAAATTGTCCCCTATTAATATCTTTTTACCTTCTTTGCGTCGAAAATAATGGAACACAATGTGCAAAAACCATTCTTCAAATAAACTTTGATCAAACCATCCACTTTTTGATCTTGCAAACCGACAGTCTTTAGGACCATTAAGGGTCCAGTTATCGTAAATATATTCACTTTTATATACTACAAATGGAGGAAGCATATGACCATCGGCTGTTACTGAAAACATTACGGATGTTGCACTCTTTGAAGAGTCGATTATTCGTTCAGCACGTTTTGCAGACCTCCGCACGACCACTTTTCTTCTTCCGGGATCGCCTACAAAATTTGTTTCGTCATAATTAAGGATGTTTTCTGGAGGCACACCATCAAGACTAGTTTCCAAGTTGTCAAAAAATTCATTAATAACTTCAGGAGAAATAGCAGCTCTTGCCCTTTAAATATTTTCTGATAAACGAATAGTGAGGTCTTTGGCACTTCGCTTCAAAAACAACTGAAGCCAATCTTCTCCTGGAAAATTGTTTTTGAATATACTTTCACGTCTTCCAAGTCTGTCAAGCATGCCCTTGACGAGGCGACGAATGTCTACACCCTCTAAGGGATATCCCCACTCAGCTGCGATTTTTATAACCTTCACTATTAACTCTTCTTCTTTAAGAGAAAGAACAGTTTGCCCGCCTAAGGGTTTTAACCCCCCCTTGAGATGCCGATGTAACGTTGTTCTTGGTATACCATAAACATTTTGAGCTTCTCTTAATGTCATTCTTCTGTTCTTGACATGACGTAAAGCTTCGGCGAAAGTGTTTGGATCGTAATTACAATTTTTTCGACTACCTAATGGTGTCTTATAATTGCGAGGCATGGTGTCCCGTTGCACCCCGAAATAGACTAGAAAAAATAAAAAAAAATCATAATTTACAAAATCTGTGATTCCCTCGTAAAATTCGTACGTAACCTCAAAGTCAACAGACTGAAGTATCCGAAAAAAAATATTATAATGTTTATAAAAGTTTGCATAGACTTAATATACATCACATTAAAATGGCCATCAAAATCTACGATTTTCAAGTTAATGATTTTGATTATAATAAACTTACCTTTAATTGAATCGAACAGTTTTATAAGTTTTGGAAATCGACAACGGTACCATCTGTGAATAACTGTGCACTACACTCATTGATAAGAAACCTCTTTTACCGACATAAACGAACGAAATTTAAAATAAATCGTGTTTGTCCCCAATCACCCCCGTGTTCCGAGACACCCCAGTTGACGGTACCGAATGCCTAGCTAAAGTAACATTTCGATTATCTCTCTTTTTGTACATTTTAAAATGATGAATAATAACGTAGCTAGTTTCTGCAACGGGAACATCTTTTCATGACGTTTCCGTGTCCGCAACTGTATTTTTTGCAAAATTTTATTGTGGCGTTTAGATAGTTCGAAAAATTTTCACATGAATGGACCTTCAATTCTGGCGATCAGATCGTTTGAAAATTGACGCGATAGTGAGTTTATTCTAGCCAGAATAAAAAATAAAAAAAAGTTGGCAATCTCAATGCCGCTGCAAATTTTGTGACGATATTGAAGCAATCCGGTCCCCAGCAATCAGATTACCCGATTATAACCCATCAATGAACTCCTCAAAGTAACTTGGGGGTGAGGAGGAGGCGAAGGATTAAGTTTTGATGTTTCACAGATGATTAAATTGTTTGCAGGATTCAAGCTAATGACGAGTACTTTTTATTTTTGTTTTAAAAAAATATTCAAATCTCCTAAAGCTAAGTGAAATACCACAGAGTCCTTGAACTAAAAGAAAATAAATTGAGATGGCAAATTTGTCGCCTGTTTGAAAACGTTTAATACAGTGAGCTGAAAGGAAACGATTAATTATAATTACGCTGACAAGATTTTCATAAATTATAGTTTTTTGCCCGTCGTTGTCTAGAAGTAGGTTTTCTAAATTAATTATTCATCAATATCGTTATTAACATTAATGATATATTAAAACTACATTTTTGCCTATTAGTCACAACGTCTCTCAATGGCATTGTGTGTGTCTTTCTTTATGTGTGGGCAAACAATGACGTCCACCGGGTTTATAAAACAAATGATAAAATTATAAATTATCATATCCCCATACATCACGTTCAACAGAATCAAATTAGATTCAAAGCATTTCTGTTGCAAATTCATTAAGGACGACACTTTCTTCTCTCATTCAAAAGCCATTTATTATGCGACTGCTTTTCGCAATATGTGATACTATTTTGACTTAGAGGCGACAAAAACACAGATAACTTTTTCAAGGGTGATTTATTAAGAAAAACATTTGCCTTCTCTCGTCTTTATCACTGCAGAATGCGATGCTCATTTCAGATATACAGTTTACGATGATTTATACAAAAGCGGCGATACATGACACATACAAATTTAAATAACGTCGTTTCGTTTTGTATTTTTTAACATACACCGTAAGTGAGTCATGCCAAAGAACTGCATGTATTGAGAATTAAAACATGTCTTAAAATAACTTGTAAGTGAGGCAAAAATTTATTGGAAATTTCGCAATGCACACATTTTAATTGATAAGTAATTTAATTCACTAATTAGAATGTGAGGAAGTATTTCGAAAGACTTCTATGATATCAATTACATATTTACACAGCTCTTATGTAAAGTTATCTTTATCTTTGAATTAATTTAAATTTTGTTGAAACCAAATCAATTGATACATAAAATATAAATTACAATTCTCATTCCCCCTATTTTTTAAATGTTATTTGTTGTCATGTTCGTTGTAATTTTTTTTATTAGAATACACTGAATCTGGTATTACACTATGCCATCCCTACTTCGCTGTATACATAGTGTAATCGATTAAGTTTCACTTATTAATACTGTAAGATCATATAAAAATTAAAGGATTTAAGGCAAGAGCGTGCCAGATATGCGAGAATGAACCATATTTCTTTAAGAATGATTAAATAGATGTAAAGATGTGTTATTTATTGCAAGAGTCTGCAAGGCAAAATAGAGAGCTTTTACGTAGTCTGTAATTCAAATACTTAACATCATAACGTGTGGAAATTTATGCAAATCTAAAAATCAAATTGTCAGAGACGTGCACAAGCGCTGGAAACGGGACGTATTGATTAACTGCTCGACGAGCTTGACGTGCGACTTGAAAATTTGCCAACTCCAGCCTGCAAGGCGAAAAAACTGCACCTGCGAGCCGGTTCGTGATAAATTACAGATTTTGGTAATAATCCAATCAAATTTGCATCCGTCAAGTACAACAGACGGGCACGAAACAGGAATTAACACGGACTGGAAGATTAACGCCGCCAGTCAGTCTTCAGCATAAAATGAAACTTCATGAACTCGAGATTACAGAGCTTTTTTGCAGTCACAAAAAAAAATATCCTGCAACAAACACCTGCGCGTGTTTGCAAATTATACGCGAAAACAATAAAGGTTATCTATTCCATTACGTGTTATCAGACGACCTTTTCGCAAATTGATTTTAATTTCAATTATCTTTTAATTATGGCTATTACTTTCAAAGCAATGAGTAATGTTGTGCAATGATCACCAATGACTGTGCGCTGGTAGCGATTAAATGTTGTAATATCTGTTTTTTTTTTGTTGGTTTAAGATTATTTTTCTAGTTTCAAAATTGCCGTAATTACAGAATAATTTCTTGAGAAAATTATAAACTTTTAATACTACAGGTAGTTGTACAATTAATAAATAAAAAAACAGCTTGTGTAAGTTTCTGTTTCTAAATACGTATAATTTAAACTATTTTATAATTTTTCGGAATTATGTGTATTATACTATTCGTTTTTTCCTCTTCTCCTTAGTCGTATTATCAGTTTTTCTTTACGAAATATAAGACAGTGTACATGTAGTACTGTATGTGTAGATACAATGTGTAAATCGATTTGTGTGACAGCAGTTGGGCAAGATAAAGGAGGAAACATTGTACTAATAACGAAGACTGCAATAGATTGGGGAAAAGCTCACGCATATAATACATCCTCACATCTGATTGTTGTAGCCTTCGTCTTTATCAAATTTACTATTTATAATGCAAAATGCTATGTCACCATATTTTACGCTTGTTCATTTTATTTTTCAAGCTGATCTAAAATTGATATTTTATACATATTGTAACACGCCGACGTGTCACCTTGTTTGTTGACTTTTACGGACAACTAAATAACCAATAAAAACTGTCCAAAACAATTTAAACTGATTGCCAAATTAAATAACTGGACCGAAACGAACCGAAGTTTACTGCTAAGAATTTCCAAAGGGTCATCCAACAAAGGTTTTATTACTGCAATTAGGCATGCGCTCCCTATCCGTCTAGACTACAGCTATCTGGTTAATTTATTGCCGGTGCTAAAGGCTACTGGGCTTCTTATTCTGTTTACGGTTGAACGATCCTTGCGGAACCAGCAACGACCTTTACAATGTTATAATATAGCGCGTAATCGTCACTGCAACCCTTGGCCTTACGTTGTTGTAACCCAATTCTTTTGGTGCGTCGGTGAATAAACTTGAGAGATTAAAGAAACTAAATACGTTTAAATAAAATGCGGAAGTTAGATTTAATTAATTATTTATTGAAAAAAAAAGGTAAAGAAACTCCTTATACCAGCCACTGCGGATCTGATATAATGAGCGTAAAAGCCCTTGTTTAAACCAATACAAAGAAACCAAAACTACGGTTATCAGGAAGTGCAGTAGTATTCGTTTAACAGATTTCACTTTCAAATATTGTAGCGACCAAACTGACTTCAATCACACAGCTGGTGGTTTGGTGCACACGCAAATAGTTGTTGGAGAACTCTGCTCTCCAATTAAATTACCAACTAATTTAAGTTCAACTTAGATTGGTCTTGGTACTAGTGGTTGCCACTTCAGATCGTACTCTAAGACTCGTTCTGCTCAATCAACCAACGCACAGTGTGACACAGTGGGTCTACAGCAAGCGTGTCAAACTCGCGGCCCGTCACGATTATTTGTGCGGCCCTAGCTCTGCCGGTAAGTAGAGGCCTTGCGGTAAGTAAATGTCGCGTAAGCGCACCATTCTGCATCCCTCACTAGGAATTGGTTTTGAAGTTTTTTTGCGGCCTAAATAAACTTATTCCTTGTTTATTTGGCCCATGTCAGCCTTTGAGTTTGACACACTTGGTCTACAGTGTACTTAATTAATGGATTTAATTAATTAATTATTCAGACGTTCTGGAAAAGTATGTGATACAAAATTCCGCCCTCGGCAATTTGCAAGATAATCAATAACAATCGCCACTAGTTTTTCAGGGACTCCTTTCGAAGGTGATGGAAAACCCTATCGCTAGCTAAACTAATTAATTGGGGTCGATTGGGTAGGATCTTTTCTCACCACCTCCAATCGCCTTTAGGGGGTGGTACAGTGTACCCCCTGCGTCGTATTTTCGGCGGCTAAACCTATCTAACTAATTTATTGGCGCAATGGACCCAAATGTTTTCTGCACTCCGCTTTGTGCGGTTATGGTCTTTCAGTCTCTCGGCTAATCGTTTCTAATTAACCTGCAAATCTCTTGGCAACGACCACACTTCGGCAACGCACTGGGTGTGAGAGAAACTTTGTTAAGAAGATTGCTATGAATAGGGAGTTCAAATTGTTCGGCCTCGTAATGTCACGTAACGAATAATAAATTTTCCTTGATTTCTGGGTTTAGATTGTGCTGGCACACTTGGTTTTGGCGGCAGATATAACTTGCCTTAGCCTAGTGATTCAAACCGGCGACTTCCCTGTACAAATCGGAATACCGCCGCTAGCGTGTTTCCAACTTGGAAATATCTCCAAAAGGGTAGAACTATTTGAATTTCCAAATAGATTTGCGGGAACAGTTAATTGGCTCTGGTTGATTAAATCACAGAACTGCCCTAATAATTTATGCAACAAATGACCAACAAATTTTACTAATGTGAATGCTACTCGTTGAGGGTTAATCCCGACTCAAATGTAAATCAAATAGTTTGACTAAAATTTATCCAAATGCAATATGAATACTGAACTTTACAGATTTTTAGCCACTGATTAATGCAAATTAACATAATTCTTAACCCAATTTATGCCACCAAGTATGTGAGGAAGAATACAAATAAATGCAAATTACCTATCGCGTTCCCGAGATGAACACCCGCACATACACACACACTTGTTTAGACACGGCGTGGTTTTGTTTGTTTAATTGCCCTTTCTCTTAGCACACTGTATTTTAACCGTGCCGAAATAAATAATTTAGCTAGAAAAATGAGACAATGACTGCTAGCACTAAAAGAAACCTCGCTAAGTCAAAATTAAACATTCAATTGCTCGCTAGAGAGATTCGAATGTTTCTGTTTTTTCTCGGGCCTGTTCCTTTCCAAGTAAAAATTAATCATCTCCCTCAGACTTCGCAAGATAAATTTTGAAACAACCTCAGCCAATAAAAATCGCTGCTCTAGTCCCAAAATCACGCCCCCGGCACATTTTCTGTACACATTCATAAGTTAAGCAACCCCAATTAGCTTGTCAGTGGTGGTCTGTCGCAATTGAAACTTTCCTAACTTAACTTTTCAAGTGGCTAGGTTGACATTAATGCATCCGGACTTTGCTTGAAAATTAAGCAGTCAAAGCGAGCCACTTCAGCGTAATGGATCTCTTTTCTATAACTGACAGGTTCCAAAATTTAGTGTGACTAATTCATACAAAATCTGAACTAACACCAAGCTAGATGTCAAGCAGACTTGTTTCATGATAGCGGAAATCCCGGAGTGTCGTCTGAGTAGGGCTAACGTTACAAGTTTTTAAGGATTCGCTCTGGGTGGTTTCCATTCTTTTGAAAAGGACAACGGTGCCCTCCGGTCGCATCCGGTGGCAATTCTACCGAGAATCTGAACAAGTGTTTGTTATTTACAATTAAACAAGCAAAACCGATTTTGTTTTGAAAACCAAATCCGCGACCGTTTCAATGCTTATGCCCGGTTGCACCAACTTTGTAAGCAGAGCTTAAATTTAAGTTATGTTTAGAATGTGACATTTACGTATGGTCGGTATAATGTCAAATACATTCTGATTGACATTTAAACTTCAACCTAAGTATCAATTAGAATGTGACTAAGTTTTGTTAAATCTATAATTAATGTCATAGTCTAAACACCACTTAAATTTAAGTTCTGCTTAAAAAATTGGTGCAACCGGGCATTAGTATATTAGCATTCATTAACCTTGTTGTCGGCTTTTTGGTGAACATATGACCTGTTGTATTCTTCTTCTAATACTTAGCTGCGGTAGTTTGTTGACCTTTTCCAAGAATATTCTTTCTTGGAAAAGGTTCTTTTCACATACGATGGTCGTAGATAGGCAGAAGCTAAGGACCTTTAGGCCCAGTTGTACAATGCTAGTAGAAATTTAAGCTAAAGCTTAAACCCATAACAACGATCATTTCAATAATATAGTTTACTACCTACCTGAAGGACAGCAAATTGTGCGAGTGACCTTGAAGTTTTTCCAGCACCGCCGACTAAGTTCTTGAAGAAGGGAGGGTTCATCGAAATCCCAATAGCAAAGGGTGGACAGGTTGAATAAAATAAAAGTCACCAGCTGAGCACACTTGTTTTTATTTGTCAAGCTCAAAACTGGTAAAAATAAGAAAAAATGGTTAAATTACAAAAGTTTAGTACGACCCAGACGGGGTCCAATGAATCGAAGACGAAATGTAATTAAATAAACTTTTATTTAGCTGTCGAACGACTGCGAAACGTTAAGTGTATAGTGCGCAATTTAGTGTCCGCTTAAAAGATTTTGTGATACAAATTTCATCGGACAAGAACCAACTGTAAATATAAATAAACTTTGTTATCAAGCAAACAATCAAGTTAGTCTTTACCCGATCAGCAGATCTGCTCTTCGTTCGCAACAAAGCCTTAAAGTAAATAACGAAAAGCACTTGATTAACAGGAAAAATAAAATAAATAACAACGCCGCGTTAAGGTGAGTCCACAAATAAATCAATAAAATTAATTAAAATATGTATCTCCGACTTTGTAACCAAAACTCCAGCGTAAAGGCAAACAGCTGTCAGTAGTAAGAGAGCACCCTCCAACGGAGGTAAGTGCGGTCAATGACGTACTTCGCCGCAGTTGTTACGTCGCCAAGTGGTGTCGCGTTTGCAGGTCGGTCGGGTCCACTTTCACGGACGAAGGGTGGACCGGGATGCCGGGGGTTTTATACGTTTCAAACTCCGAGTTCTCGAGTTGACGAGTTCTCAACCAAAGTAAAACTACCACTAAAAGCCTAGTAGAGGAGAGAGATACGCGTTACCAACAGAACATACTGCAGTGATAATTACCTGAGTACAATAAAATAAAAAGAAATAATCATCGCAACAAATAAAAATCAGAAAAGAGCACCAAGTTCCATGTCGAGTGTACAAGACGATCCAGGACGAGCGGAGGACCACCAGAGCGGAGAAAGCACCTCTACGTTTACACAAAAAGGTTCCTTGGAAGAGTATTCAGCATACCAGAGTGAAGGAGACCATCGTCCACAGCTATATGTGTACATCGTAAGCAGAAACCGTCACATCGTGCAAAGTCTCTTCATTCTACAAACAAAATTACATTTAACACACCTACACTTAACAAATAACACTCCATTACCACAACGAATTAAAATCCACTTCATTTTTGGGTAATCAGCGAGAGAGTGGTTTTGCTATCCATTGAAGACACCGAAGTAGAGGAGGTCCGACAGTTCAAGTTAGTAGCGAGTTGGTTGGAGTTCACAAGTGCCAAAAGAGGTTCTCCAGATTGAGACACCCACTTTCCGCCCGTTTTTGGCCGATAAAACCGGGAAAGCGGGGCAGAAGAAGGAGGCTTCTTTACCTAAACAACGAGGATCGTATTCGAGTTTCTATAGACAAAATGCCCGAGGATATAATCAACTACCAACAAATTTGCGATGAGCATTTGCGGTGAGCGGTGCTAGACTTTCCTGTTTTGTATTGTATTTCGTTTAATTTGTTCAATAATTTGAAGTTTCCTAGAAATTAGATCTTGTTATTTGAGGTTAGATTTCAGTTTATGTGTTTATTTTGTAATTATCGTTATTTAGTCAAATGAAATGTTACTTACCAGAAGAGGAATAATCCAAACAATGTTGTAAGTGTTAATTTAAACCATTTTATTGTAAATTATGTAAAAATTTGTATATTTTCGAATTTTGTAAACAAACCAACTGTCAAAAGCAAAATGCGCACTGGGGTCGAGATTATTTTACGAGGCTTCCGAGCAGGTTTGTTGACGGTTACCATGGTTACCGTGACTGTCCACAAACCAACGGCTATAAAAGGGCGTGCGCGTCGCTTCAGGAGCATTCTTCGTTTAGATTTCAACCGAGCAACATCTAAATTAAATCCGCGAATTGGAAATTTGAAATTAATCCCGCGAAAATTCGAACCGACTGAAATTTTTTTTCTTCGCAACAATTTGCCTTTGACACTGGAAATAAATAAAAATGGATTTTTAAGAAATTTTACAATTTATTTTAATAAAAAAATAAAAAGAAAAGCCTACCAGAAGAGAATTTCCCGACAATTCCTTGTATCCTTTTTTAAACCAATCACACAAAAATAGAAAAGGAAAAGAAAAGGACAAAATGAAAGACGTCACAAAGTAAGTCAGGTTCCACATCATCACTCATACACACACACTCTTTTACACTAAACACAAAATCAACGTATCGGAGGAGGATTATTGTTCAGCATTGAACGTAATTCCTGCTGAATACGATCTGACCTTTGATACGAAGGTTTGACCATCCACGCACACTAACAAATATTTCGGGTATCATAGAGGGATTATTGTTCAGCATTGAATGTTATTTCTGGTGAATACGATCCCATCTGTGATACAGAAGGGTTTGACACACACACACAGAACACGACACACAATTTCACAGATTCCTTTCCATTTTCACAATCTGACTGAAAGTGAAGTCCACAAAAATTCATTTCGAAGAATCCACCCTGAAAAGAAGAGCCACACGAGATACAAAATAGTACGTTCAACCCACAGAGAAAATTTTAAAAAGGAAAAGTAAAAGCAAAAAGCAAAGGCAAGTACCCCATACACATATCATTACATTATTGGCTTATCAACGTAGGAACTCGAACACATTATACGAAATTGACACCCAACGTGCAGCTCGACTACACAGTCATTACAATACGCACAAAATTGCCAACAAAACCTATCTGTCCTTTATCCCAGAAACAGGCCTTAGAAAAGCTTAATATTGAGCTTGAATTCGCTCGACGTGCTTTTAACAAATCTCGGAGTAGATTCCGTTTCAGGCTTCAATCACAAAATTCACATGAAAGAAATAACTACAAAGATTGTAATCACCAACAAGCAAAAGGTCAGCACGTCAAGAGCGCTGTTGAAACAATGAGCGCGAAGCCGAGGGCTGCATTCTCTCCAACTATGCGCTGCGACGGGGGTCGTTACGGGATGAAATCAGTTTTAGCCGGGCGAAAGAGTGAAATAGACAGATACTGTAGGACTAAATAACAGCGTATGGTTTAATGGCGAAATCTTGTGAAATGTGAGGAAAGTCACGTAGGCCAAGCCTGGCCGTTTGATTCCCACACAAATACTGGGCGATCGGCAAATTTGATGAATAATTTAAATGAATTTTTCAACCGTAACAAGTTGTTAAGGATTTAAGCTTTGGCTTAAAGTTAAGCTGGAATTGTACTACCGGGCCTGTACAGATCAGTAATCCTACCATGGGCTATTACATAATTCTAGAAAATCGTTTATGTAACGTTTCGATTAACTCCAAGCCAGAGTTGCAGGGAATGAAAGTTTTTCTCAGAGTTTTAGAATTATGAACAATGTACTTAGATAGATATATGTACTATGCCGACGGGGGACATGTTTATTAATATCTCTTCACATACCGGATGTTTCAACCCACTCGTTCCAGCCCTTTTTCTTGAAAATATGAAGTAGTGGGAAGTTGCGAAAAATATTTTAATAATAAGATGGTATAATATAAAAACATAGAAACATAGAAATACAGATACATTTATCTAGTTGGGTGTCTGTCTTTAAATAGAATTTTTAACAAGAAATTAATTTTACTTGATCAAACACGACAATCTGTAATTTTATTCATACAGTGTTTCAGTTGATTTAAAACGTTACAACATTCGACAAGGATTAGAGATTGACAGGTTTGACTTTCTTAAATGACGGAAATTTTTCAGTCCTCATAAACGTTAATACGGTATTCAACTTCTCACTCTTTTAGGCCCAGTTTTACAATATCATTTTAAATTTGAACAGGAGCTTAAACCCATAGCAACGATTATTTCAAAAAATGTTGCTAAGAGTTTAAGCTTTGGCTTCAATTTAAACTACCTTTGCATTGTAAAACTGAGCCTTAGGCCCGATTGTACAATCTTCTTTTAACTTTAAACTTCGCTCTATTCCATAGATATAAAACGAAGTTTAAAATTAAACCATGATTGTACAATCGGGCCTCGAGGCTTTGCTACGGAGGAATAAGTGACAGATGTTTCAAATTCGTCTAAATTGGGATTGTTAAATTGTTTTTGTTCAATGCCTAATTGAGAAAGAGATTGTATGATGTAGATAATAGATTGTCATGTTCTTAAAACAATTTAATCTTTTTCTCGAAAGCCATTTGAGATATAAAAAAATTGTTGAAACGAACTTTGTTCCTTTTTAAAATACTATGCAATGTTTTTTTCGCAGCTTCTCACTACTTCATATTTTTGAAGAAAAAAGGCTGCTGCGGGTGGTCCGAAACACCCGGTATATTACTATAAAAGTATTACAATTTAATATATTTTTTTTATAAATGCTACACAAAAGTTGTGTAGATGTTTCCGTGAAATGTTCTTAAATGAGTTTAATAAATGAGCGGACATGAAAATAAGACGTTTGGACAATATAACACGAACAGTTTCACGCGATCTACTAAATGTCGTTTTAAAGTCACTTTAACGTATGCAATTTTTATAAAAACAGCATCTAAACAAGCCGTCAAAACAAACGGAACTGTTTACAGAAAGTATTTACCAAACACGATCTGCGGAACAGAAGCGTTTCGTCTGTCGAACAACATTTAAAAAAGTCGGAAATATCGTTTTAATTTATATTATTGTTAGTATAACTTAATGGAATATTTACTTTCTAAATTGCCTTAAAACAAATTATTTGTATTGTAAACTGTGTTTAGATAACCAAAATAAATTTAATGCCACGAATTTAGTATCAGAGCGTATTAACATTGACCCCTGGTATGGTAATCTTTATCGGAGGCAATTAACGGCCATTAATGAAAATGTCGTCATCTTCAACGAACGGGACACAACATCGAAATCAATTCGAAAAATTATTTTTACGAAATATGGGTTCGTTTATTAAACATTCTTTAAATCTTACTTAACATATTAGGAAATTTGGATTCGGAGTTCATTATTTAATTAATCCCCTTGAAGGTGCCAGTTCTTGAAGCACCCATTTAATTTCTCTCTACAAATAAGAAATTATATTATTTTGTCCTTAATTTCTTCTGAGAACTCCATCTTAATTTTAGGATAATTTAGAAATAACAGGTTTTTGGGTTGATGGACAACGTTTGGTCTTATGGCGTAACGATTCTCGTTTACAAATTGATTAAGACGCTGAATCGGCAGGGGAATAAACAGGCGTGATTCGATTCCAGGAATAGTCCATTCCATACGCTTTTGACTCATTTGTTTCCGTAATTCTGGTAGCGATTAGATCGAATTTAGATTCGACCGAGCGGACTTTTTATTTTCGTCATTGTGAGAATTTGTAAGATTTAAATCGGGACGCACACCTATGACACGAAATATTTCCGCAACTTTACGAGCAGGTTATTTGGACCGGCCAAGAGAGCCGCTTACGAAAACGGCCGTTCTTGTGCCGTACTCACGTGAGGCTTATTTAGGTCATGCGGCGCGGATTAAAAATGTGCGCGGGTGATTTTTTTAAAGCCCATAAATTTAAGCGCCGATAAATTATATTAATAATCGCAGCTGTAGTCGGAACGTAAACGCGAACACATTGGTCAGGACCAATTTTTATTCGATTTCGTAATACTAATAAGATACGACTGAAAGATACTGCTGAAAGCTGAAAAATGAGAAACATTTTAATTAAAATTATTTTCGAAGAATTGCCGTAGAAAATCAGCAAAATTTTTATTTACAACTCGTTCAGATTTGTTTACTATTTTCCTTCGATTTTAGTTTTTATATTACTCTTTACTATATTTTGAAACAATAATGTAATACAGAATTTATCGAAAATTTGAAATATTGGACTTAAAAAAAAATGTCAAATTTCTTCAATTTGTTGTAGGGGAGACGGGGGAATGAGAGCCACTTAAGGAAAAATCAATATATTTTGAAAAAGTTGAAAGATCTAGCAGGATAGCAGTCAAAAGGGGGCAATTAAAAGTTTACTCTTGTTTGATTGCCAAGCTTTCGGAAAGTATTTATTTCCTTCATCAGGGCGGCTATAATGTTAATATGAAAGTGTTACACAATTGAAAATGATGATTTTAAAATTCTACTTACATCTAAGTGAGGTTATGAGAGCTAAAGTTGCACATGTGAACAAGCCAGGAATAATTTCTTAAGTAGTAACTATTATTAACAATTCAGCAATGATCTGAATTTGGTATTATTTATGTTAACGTTGGTAGTATCGTTTTGTCTGGATTCAATACCAGGCATATGTGTGAAATTGAAAGTGTTATTGTTGTTAGATTGATTCATTATTTTGTTGACCAAAGTCACAGGATAACCATTTTCAAGAAAAATCGATTTAAGTTTGGCAAGGTTGGTAGCAAGGAAAGATGAATCAGAAATCCCTTCGACTCTTAACCGTAAGCCTTTAAGAACGTTGATCTTCATTTTTAGAGTGTGGTAGGAGTTATAGTTTATGTTCCTATTAGAAGAAATAGGTTTGGAATACCAATCAATTAAGATCGTGGTATCTAGTCTGATGACTTTCGTGTCCAGGAAGGGAACACTACAGTTTTCTTCACACTCAATAGTAAATTTGATGTTGTGGTCATACTGATTAAAGATGTCAAGGATCTCGTCTTGTTTGCTGTCAGGTATTGCACAAATGATATCGTCAACAAATTTCTTTAGAAACGGAATATTAAATGAAAGTTTGGGAATGCAGTCATCCAATAACTGGTCAACAACATACTGAGCCAAGATTGGGGAAAGTTTACTGCCCATGGGTGAGCCTTTTTTCAGTCTGTAATATTTCTCTTCAAAAACACAGTAGGAAGTGTCAAAAATGAATTTAATCATTTCTAAAAATTTACTTAAGGGTAGTTGGCAGTTAGGTTTGATGTAGGTCCATTTATTTGTTATACTGTTAGCTACTTGTTGGTAAGTGAGATTACTGAAGAGTGACACAACGTCTAAACTAATTAGAACATAACCTTGGGGCAGTGTGGAGTCTCTCATAGATTCTACAAATTGAAAAGTGTCTTTGATGTAATATTGATTATCAAATTGATATGATTTTTTCAAAATGTCAGCTACGAATTTGGATAATTTGTTCGTAGGACTATTGATAGAAGAAACAATTGGTCTGAGACTAAGTGTAGGCTTATGGATCTTTGGAAGACCGTAGTACTTTGGAACAATGGAATTGTATGTCATAAGATCTTTTGCTTCACTGTTATTAATTATTTTTTCTTTTTTTAGTTCTGAAATCAAAGTGTTGCATTTTCTTTGGTAGATGCTAGTGGGGTTGCGGTCAAGAAGTTGGTAACTGTCGGAGTCATTGAGAAGATTGTCAGAGAGATCAATGTAATCTTTTTTGTCCATAGTGACAGTGACATTACCTTTATCAGATTGAACTAAAATGATGTCAGGATGTTCTTTAAGAAAACGTTTGCATACTAAGGTTCTTTTGTAGTAATAATTATTGTGCTTTTTGTTGTGATAAGTGTAATTAGTTATGGCATTGGTTAAACGTGCTCTACATTGGTTTTTATCATTTTGATTGAGATGAGAAATTGCAAACTCACAGTCAGCAATGATTCTAGGAATGGAAATGTGTTGCATACTGGGTTCGAGGCTAAATTTTGGACCTAAGGCCAAAATCTGTCTGACCTCAGTAGGTATTTCAACACTGCTAATGTTTTTGAACCATTTTTCTTGAGTGTACAATTTTGAAAAATATAAAGTGTATTCGTTGTCGAAGCTCATCAATGTCATTAGCAGGTGGTTTAAATATTGAATTTCTTAAATAAGGCCATAAAAGGAAGTCATAAGGCATTAGATTACACGATCTTGCAGGAAAAGGAATATCGGCATTGCGACTAATAAAATTCAATCATCAAGATATTCCTGAAGTAGTTAGTGTCAAGGTTCCTTGCGTGACAATGAGGAGTTGAATCATCTTGTCGAACTTTCACTTATAGCTGCCCAAACACCAACGTTTTCCAGAGTGCAAAGGCACCTGCACAAAGTAATGGGGGTTTTCAGCACTCCATATTCTAAAATTCTGTGAATTTACGCATCTGGTTCAGTGAAACCAACCTTCATCAGTAAAGAAACTTTTTGATAATGTTTCATCATTCTGGGCAATCATATTTTGAAACTACATATTCACAAAACTACAACCTCTGTGGTGGATCATCAGGTGATAATTCTTGAACATGGTGATTCGGTAAGGATACAGGTTAAAATCTTCATGCGGTATTTTGTGACAACTTCAAGCCGACAAATTAACTTGCTGAGACAACCGTGGAATTATTGAAAGGTGCGGGTCATTATTAATTACTCCCGAACTTCTGGGATTGCTTCTGCAGTACGTTTACGAGGCCTTCTATTACCAGATTTTCTGGTCTAACTTTTCGTTATTCGAAAAAGCGCCACACATCGATTTAGACTATCTTTCCATTACGAAAATAGAATTCAATTGCTCTAAAGTGAAAATCATTTTGACAGAAATTAAATTTTAATAAAATAAATAAATAAATAAAAATTAAAATAAATTTTATAATTTTAAATCCATTTGTGATAGTTATAAGAACTTCTACCTTGGTTACGTGAGAGAAGAAAGGAGGCAAAACAATTTGTGTAAGATCCAATTGTCAAACTGTAAGCAAAAAACGTTGTGGAACATTATAACAAAGGAAACTTCGCCTTCCGTTGCAGAGTTCGGTAGCAACTTATCCGCGGAGATGTTCAATGGTTTCTTTTGTGGAATTGCAGAGGACATCTTGAAAGATATGGTACCAAGCAGCGAGGGTCCGGAATCGCTTTTACAGAAAGTTGCTGGATGCAGTTGCTCATGTTTCTTGAATCCAGTTACTGGATCTGAAATCAAATTAATTATTTTTAGTTTGAAGCCAAAGTTCTCCGCTGATCTATACGAAATGAATACAATAGTTGTTAAGAATGCAGCAGAATATCTAGCGAAGCCTTTAGCCAACATAATTAATACTATTTTTCAAGAAGGTACCGTTCCTGAGAAGATGAAAGTCGCAAAAGTTGTACCAGTATTTAAGAAAGAAGACCGCGGTTCTGTGAACAATTATCGACCCATATCCGTACTACCAGTAATGTCTAAAATATTTGAAGCCGCACTTCATATCCGCCTTAGACCTTTCTTAGTATGAATAAAACATTAAATGAATACCAATTTGGCTTTACGGAAGGGAAAAACATTGAGATGGCGGTACTCTCTCTCGTCAATTACATCTGGGAAGCTTTTGAAGGGCACTGCGACTGTGAAGCTATCTTATACGACCTAACAAAAGCATTCGATTGCATACGTCACAAGATACTGTTGATGAAGTTAGAGCATTATGGAATCAGAGGCATCCCACTTAAATTAATAGCGTCCCATTTTACAAACAGGAAACAGGCTGTTTACTTCAATGATCAACTGAGCACCCTGCAGGAGGTATCTAATGGAATAGCACAGGGATCTCTCATTGGACCACTTCTGTTTACTATCTTTGCTAATGATCTTCCGGAACAATTATACCGTTATGTGCGCAGATGATACTACGATATGCTGCAAAGACACTAACGCTGAACAATTGCTAATGCGTATGGACGAAGCAAAAAAATTGGCTGATGAATGGTTTCCAGCAAACTAACTGCAACTAAATGAAGACAAGATTTTACCTCCAAAAGAAATGCAACCTCTATCCGTGCTGATTCCGCCAAATTGTTAGGGATTACTCTGGACACACGTTTGATATGGAAGACCCACATAAACGAATTATTAAATAAATTCGCTTCTGCAACTTACGTCATCCGCCGCACCAAGCAAATATCAAGCAAGGAAGCAGCTATAACTGCTTACTTTGCTCTTTCCACTCCAGGATGAGTTTTGGGATTCAAATTTGGGGTGAATCGGCACGTGCTGAAAGTATACTTGTCAGCCAGAAGAATGCGATCCGGGTAATTGAAGGAGTTCCTAGGCAAACCCATTGTAAGCCACTATTTCACAAACTAAATATAATGACAATGGTTTCGATATGTTTGTACCGTCAACTCACAAGAGCTCGAGCAAAAGCTGATTACCTCCTGAAAAGAGGAGATATGGTTACCACCCTCCTAAGGCGCGCTCACTCAATCCATATCCCACGTCGAAGGATCAACATGACAGATGCTCAGGATAGGCACATTTATCTATTCAATAGTCTCCCCAAATCGTGGATTGAAATGCCATTGAAACAGTTTAGAACCACCATAAGACATTTTCTTGTGAATAATTCATATTATACGGTCAATGAATTTCTCAGTTAGTCTTATCGTTAGTGTTATGCTGTATTTTTGACATGAACTGTGTATATTTTGAGTTCGAATAAATGATATGATATATGATGAATATCGAGAATATGTCAGTTGACGAGGTGTATTATAAGTCATATCTTTTTCTGTCTTTGTCATTTCATGGCACACTGCGAGAAGTTTTTTGTTATTGAAAACCCATTATTAATACCAGGCGATCATTTAAATTCATAATTAAAGAAGGCCGGATTTGTTCATACGATTGAGCACCTTGCCAATCGACTCGCTGTGTAAATTAGAGGTTATGTAAATATTTTGACGTTTAAGATTCTCATATTCAACCGGAAAATAAGTATTAGAAAATAGTGCAATTTTATTGACAATCATAGCAAATGTTCAAAGTGTTCGCCCTCGGCTTCGATGCAACTGTTAACTCGCCTTTTCATATTTTCAAATGCATTTTCCAACATCTGAACGTTTCCAGCATCTGAACAGTTACAGTATTGCATGCATTAGCAATGCCTCTTGCAGTTCTTCAAGATTTTGGGAATTATTTTTGAAAACGATGTTTTTGAGGCATGGAGAAATAAAATAATTTAGAATGGTCAGGTCTGGATTTGTAGGTGGAAATTGCACGACTCGATCATCGTAAAATTCGTGAATTCGTTCCATGGTTTGCCTTGTCTTGTGAGTTGTAGCATTGTCCTGCTGAAAGTGTCCAGGCAAAAGTTCATCATCATGAAGATTTTGGAAAGAAGGTTCGACTAAATTATTTCGACATCGGCATTGACAGTTCCATCAAAAGACAAATCCAAATATGCGTCTTCTGGAGACTGCTAGTCAAACATCAATTTTCTCCGGATGAAGAAGCGATTGAATAAATTCATGGATTCTCTGCAGATCAAATACCCCCAGTAGTGGTAAATTTGTTGAACCAATTTTGGGTATTCAACAGGAAAATCAGGGAACGCATTTTGAAAATCACCATTCACCATTTCGTTTCCGTTCAGCATTCTTAAAATAACTCTTCGTAAAAAAATTGTTCTGAATTAAACATTTTGAACAATTCAAATTCACTTTGACAATTAAAACTCAAATTAAGCTATTAACAGTTATGCCCAGTTGCACCAACTTTTTAAGCAGAGCTTAAATTTAAGTTTTGTTTAGAATGTGACATTTACGTATGCTCAGTATAATGTCAAATACATTCTGATTGACATTTCTTTCTTTTGCTTTGCGCAGCAATGCTGCAATTGTTTTTCGACCATAAGCCATTCCAGACAATCACGAAGATTATATAGCTGGGTCTAGTCATTAGACATCACAAACATCCATGGCCAATGGTGAGATTCGGTGAGATTCCTTAACTTTTCTTACATTTTGCACCTTGCACTTGTGCAAGAGAAAGATTTTTTTTACCGAGCTTATGAGCTTGTCTTTGCCCAAGTTTTGAAGTGTACTCAGTACATAACTGTTGAGTCTTTTGACAATTAGTTAATTAGAAGTATATCCTCACCATCCCAAAATATCGTAGCCATTAGTTTTCCTGTAGAACTTTGTGTCCATGTCTTCTTCGAGCGTGGAGAACCTTTATGTATCCATTGCATTGATTCTTGTTTTGTAACTGGTTCCCAAAATTTACCTAAGTTTTATCGCCAGTGATAATTTGTAAAAATAGGTTTGGATTCGTCTCTAAAGGGTTAAATTTTCTCTGAAATTTAAAATGGTACCAATAGGTATAGAAAGTCTTCTTTCTTGACCTGTTTCTACTTCGTTCGTGTCGGCGTGTTCTACTGACACTTTCATCTTCCAATGGAGTTTTGAGGTTTGCTATTTCGTCTGCAGTGTGTTGTCTGTTGGTTGTTGGTTGGTCCTTAGTTTCGGGAATTTGCGAGGGTACGGTGCTGGGCTATAGCGTCTGCGAATTCACCGACGTCTTCTAACGTTGCTTTGGCTTGCGTTGCCAAGATTGCCTGGATGCTGGATGGCAGTCTACTTGTTCAGATTGATCTCAGGAGTGCTTCTGGTATTGCGGCTCCTGCTAGCTACTGTGGAAGTCTAAGGAATAGTGAGGGGTTTCATTCATTGAGAAGGTTTTAGCAGTATGGAATTGTTAAATATATTAAAATTCTTTCAAGTACAAGTCAAATGTTTCATTTGGATAGGATGCAAAATACTCGAATTTGCCTTATACAAGTGTTTATAGTTTTTGAGTGTTTTTTGAGGTTTTTCATTATTGTAAGAACCGGAGGTTTATCTAAAATCCATAAAAACGCTTTCTGGATGATTTTTGGTGGTGATCGTGAAGTGATTGATCTTCACGCTGCGGGATGGGAGGCGAACATGTGAGGGAGGTTGCACTTTGCAGGCCTCTTTGATTGACGTTTTCGGTTGCGGTGCTTGAGGGGAGCATGCACAGATCCGTAATCGAAAAAATGTTCGCAATCCAATGCAATGCCCATCAAAAGACTTTTGTGTAAGACATTATTGAGCGAATCGTAATATTTTCTGTTATCAGTTTAAATATTTGCGCAACTTTTAAATTCACCTTGTATTCATATTCCATTCTTCGGCAAAACGCCTAAAAAGCAAAATATCTTTTGCTGTTCCAGAAGTTTTCTTACGGGGTATAATTTAATTTACTTTTATCAATTGAGCGTTATGTTTCCTTCCATTGTATGTATGTACTTATATGGATCTCTGTAAAATATTATCAATCCATTTCTTGTTTTCACCATGACATCTCGTGTTCAAAAATCAAGGTCTTAAAATAGCTAGTTACGCCGGTTCACAAAAAAAAAGGTAGCCTAACAAATTTTAGACAACAAACTGAGGAAATGCGAGAGGTAATATTGAAGAAAACGTGCTCCCCTCATTATTAATTAAGGGGAAAAGAAATTAGACAAAAAAGTGATCCCGTCAATACGGAAAAGCGTTCTAATATTCGAGCGTACCGAAGTTGGCACAACTAACTACCGACGATCGGATTTGCGTTAAGTTTAATTAAATACCTTAAGCAGAATTTGTTCCGTTCGAAAATTTATTTCAAACGAAAGATTATTATTAGCACGCAAAACTGACGGCCTGATGTCCATTTTGAAACGAAATAATTCTAATGAATAAGGTGAACGAGACAAAATAAGGGGCAGTTGCTGAAACATCGTTCAACTTATGAACTTAGTTCTATCATTAGGGCTGAGTTTTAAAATACCAGTTTAAATTTAAGCTGGAGCTTAAATCCATAACAACTCTTATTTCAACAATTGTTGTTAAGGGTTTAAGCTTTGGCTCAAACTTAAGCTGGTATTGTTGACCTAAGTCAACATGTGCCTTTACCAATGTTGTCATGGTAATAGAATTAAGTTCAAAGCTGAACCATGGTTCAAATGTTTCAACAAGTGGCCCTAAAGCAGTAAAATATTTGAATACCGTATGCTTATTAGACTCACACCTTTTCTGGAATAGCATGATATCATACCGAAAGAACAGCATGGATTTATGAATAGATAATAATCAACCCAGACCGTGATTATGGACTTCTATTATAATGTGTTATGAGACGTAGATAACAAGAAATACCCTTTGGGAATTTTCTGTGGCCTTTCTGAGTTGTGGCTTTGATTCCACCTCTCACGCAATTTTGCTGGAAAAATGATGGAGGTGTGGAATCCGAGAATCCGCTTATATCTCATACTTAAGCTCAAGAAGCAATTTGTTCGAATGAAAAACTTTGTCTCTTCAAATATGTTATCGATGGAAAGTGGCATCCCTCAAGGAAGCGCGCTTGCCCCTATCTCTTTCTTTATACTTACAATTGATAATATTGATTAATATTGATAATGTCTCTCGTATTATACTTATTGTCATTAATTTTTATTTCAGCTTTGGATTTGATTTTAGTAAATACACGAGATTGAATCTTTTAATTCAACTTAAGCTATCTAATCATAGGACTTTTAGATATTTTTGATGTATGTCGTTGATTTAATGAAAAGTAACCTGAGGGAAAAATTGACAAAATACAAAATCAGAAACACAATTAAAAAAGTGAATTTGAATTGTGAATGAAAGTACGTGAATAATGAATTGTCACTCTCACTAGTTATTTTATAAATATGCAATAAATACATTTGAAAAAAGTGTAGGCAGGAGCAATCAACATAATTAATAAACATGAGAGAGAAGAGATTTTTTTGGCGATGATATTTTAGTTTACCCAAGTGCAAAAATAATTATTCACTCTCATTATTTATCAACAAAAACTTATTTTTAACTCAATTATGCATCATTATTTCACCAGATGAAATAACTTGACGCAATATTGGAACGCAGGCAATTTATATTAAAGTAAACAAATTCCATATGAATAAAAAATCAAAGCAGGTGGCGCTTATGAATGAATCACTTTCATCAAATTCCAAATCGAAGGCACGTGACAGATGTAATTCATGCGTTCATTCATGATTTTACCGACCGACTATGGAATTTTTGGCACAAGTTCCTGTGCAACTGACCGCAGAGCCTTGTGATTCTGAATTAGACTTTCATAAACAATCGTAAAGTTTAATTTTGAGAATTAAACAGTGTTTGTTTCAGTAAGAAAAAGAAAAACGCGAAGGTGACGTCAAGGAAAACGGACGCGCATTGGTTTTTTACATTAAAAAAAAACTATGACGTGACTTGTCAGGAAACAGGAACGACGTTTCAGTTTTCAGTGAATCAATCTGCAAAGTTTTGCGTCTTCTTCTTCTTCTTAGCTTGAATAAATTACCATCTGTGTTTGTTTGAAAAACGAACGGCAATAACTCCCTTATCGCCTCGTAGAACAAAATACAAAGAGTTCATTAGGGTTAATGTGAAATCTTATTTAATTGAATAATGAAGCCATCTGTTCTAAAACAATAAAACACAAGGAGATGGAGGCGGTATTCTAAAAAAAAAAACGTTTTATCTCGCCGTGTTCCTAGAAACGTCGTGAATTTTGCGGAATGGAAAAAAGTGATTAATAAAATTTCCGATTAGCCAAAGGCAAATACACATGAAAACGGTTCAATCTCTGTTTACTTGACCCCAATCACACATGACACGATAACGAGTTTCAGTACGCATATCGTTTAAATGTTAATGTCTGTAATGAGCAATTTCGTTCATTCATTTGAAATTATGAATCAAAATTATTTCGAGTCAGAGATTGAGGGAACAAATAAACTGTTATTAAAATATATTTCGAATGCAGAGTATAAAAATAATAATTTTAATTTATTGCACCTTATCGGTAGTTACATAATATATTTTGAAGTTATTTTGTATTTACTATTAGATTATGATATTCATTTAAGAATATGTATTCAGGAAAAGCTAGAATTTCAGGATTACGCAGGCTATCAAATTGCAAAAGAACGTTCCGAAATCATGAAGTGGTAGAGATAATTTGCAGAGGTCTTTAATTATTGCAAGAAGAAAAAAATCCGATTGGTTTCCAAACTGTTAATGGACGAAGAATAAAGAGTTTGTGTCGTCCCACTTTTAGGTTACTTATAAATGCATATCTTAACTTTCAATCATAAGGAACAACTGCAAGCCTATCGTAAGAATTGAATCTTATTGAAGTTGCCAGAATTCTCAAATTTGAATCCTCCTACCTGTAGAGTGAAAAGTCCTTATTTATCGCTATATAAGGAGAAGATACTTCAAGGTATCCTTTGTAAAAATTTACGTTTAAGTTTCCTTCAATCTTTTAGTCTTCTCAATGGCTCGATTTTAGAACCGCTAATCAACACTTAAATTTGAATTTGAATTTGAAATTACAAATATTGTTTACAGTTGATTTCTGTACAGAGGCAAATCTTTCCATATTTTACATCCATACATATTCACATTCGACATTTCTTTATTTATTACCTTATGCTAATCATCATTTTTATTAATTTCTATGCTTTATTGATTTCTTAACTTCTTAACATTAACATTTATAAAAAATTTGTTGCAATGTCAGGTCAATAAGCGATCGCAGGATGTCGCTACTTAACTTTTCATTAACATTTATATTCGACCGAAAGCTTCGATTAAGTGCCCTTGGATATACATGTTTATCGGGAGCAGTATACGTATGTTTTTTATATTGAGTATATTGTTGTATATTTTAATGCTAATTTTGCACTGCACTTGTGACACGACTTTCATAAATTGTCTCCTTGCCTTTCATTACTGAAGGGATTTAAAAAATTGGAATATAAGCGTCTCGGTATTGATTCAACAGTTTGATTAATAAATTAATTAACCATTCGATAACCATCTATTAATAGGCGACATTTACATTGTTAAGAATTATAAAAATTGAACACTTCTGTCATTACGATAGTAATGTGTCAACATTTGCTTGATAAATTCTTACATAAATTGTAATATCTTAATTACTCAATCACAATGTACGCATTGTTTATGTAGTGGCTTTTATTATTATTTTTTTATTATAACAAAACTACATATTAAGTGGAAGTCTAAGCATTTTTTGAAGTTATTAAGCTAACAGTATGTACTAATAATTTATTATTAATAATTAATATAAAGAAATATGCTGACTCTTATTATTAAGAGTCAGCATATTTCATTATTAAAAGAAATAAATTTAAAAAATATATAAATCCCAATAATATACAGGGTGTTTCGCAAATTCATACAAAAATGCAACTAATGAATATTGGGTGAAAATGAATATGTAACGCGTCCAGTTAAAACCCTGTTTGTTTGTTTTTTCGTACAAGTAAATAAACAATAAAAACGTACAAACAACCACAACTTAAAATTTATGGCCAATTTAAATAACTGGGCCGTACGGACTGGCCAGCTGCCTAGATTCTCCAAAAAGGTCACTCGATGTTATGATTACAATGGAACATGCCGCCCTCAGTCTACACTACGTCTGCTATGTAAGATTTATTGCCGGCCGGTTTCAAAAGGGATGCGGTTAGTTTTACTGGCCTAAATTCTGTTTACCGTTAAACGACCCTTCGGAGAATCCGCTATAAATAATAATAATTTAATTATGGCTCGTGATCGTCAAACAATCCTGTAATTACGTTGTGATAACCTGATTCTTTGGTGCGAGAAATAAATAACTCGTCAGAACAAAGGAATTGGATACGTTAAAATAAAAATGCAACAATTAAATTTAATTAATTATTATTTATTGAAAAAAAAAAATCGGAAACACTCCTGGTATCAACCTCTGTGGGGTCTGATATCGTGAGTGTAAAAACCCTTGCGTTTGAAATCAATACAACGAAACAAAGAAAAATTTACAGTGATCAGAAGTACAGTGTAATTCGCTCAACCGATTTTACTTTCCGAATACGGCGGTCCAACCTGCCTTCTGTCACAGCTGGTGGTTTAAAACACGCAGATAACCGTAGGAAAACTCTACTCCTCAATTAATTTAACAAGTAATTAGAATTCAACTTAGATTGGTCTTGGCACTAGTGTTTGTCACTTTAATCGTACTCTAAGACTCGTTCTGTTCGGTCAACCAACGTACATGTGACACAATGGGTCTACAGTGTACTTAATTAGTGGGATAAATTAATTAGACGTTCGGTTGGCGTACCTATGTGATACAAAATGCCGCCTTCAGCGATTAATTTGCAAGTAAATCAGTAGCAATCATCTGTTTTTCAGGGACTCCCGTGGGAGGTGGTGGTATAACCCTATCTCTAGCTAACCTGATTAATAAGGTGGAGTGTAGGGAACGCCGCTACTCAGAGTGTTTAATTGAGGTCGAAATAGTAGGAGCTTTCCTCGACTACTTTCGCCTTGCGTCGAGGGTGGTACTCTGTACCCGCTTGCCTGGGTTTCAGGTCCCTCTATTTGTCGCTCTTTCGCCGTTTAACCTATCTAATTAATTTATAGCGCAAGAACCCAGTTTGACTGTTTTTTGGCACTACACTATGGGTGTTTTTGGCACTTTCAGTCTCTCGGCCATCGCTTCTAATTAACAGGCAAATTTCTCGGCAAAGACCACAGTTTGGCCCACACACATACAGGGTGTGAAAGAAACTTTGTTAAGAAGGTGGCTATGAATATGTAGTTCAAATTATTGGATCTCGTGGTTTCTCGAAATTCGTAATGACAATTAATTGACTTTGATTTCTTTGTTTATTTTGTGCTGGCAAACTTGATTCGTCGGTAGATATAATGCTATCTGTCTGTTTATCGTGTTCCTATCCCGCAAGTAAAAATTAACAACACCCCCTCGGACTTGCCAGATAGATTTTTAAAAACCCACCGACCAATGGTAACCGTTGATTTGAATTCTAACCCACGCCCTGAATGCATTTTCTCATAAACACCTATAAATTACGTGCTTCAAAACTGTCATAAGGAACGCGTCTGTACTCCACCATCTGCAGTTTGTTTTTCTCTACTGCATTCCAAGCGCCCTTGAGTTGACCCAGAATTATGACGCCAACTTTGAAAAGAAACAGACAAAAACAAAACACTTTAACTTGAGCGTAATTCGATATGCTTTTTCTGCTAATGTACATGTATCTGTGATTTCAGCGCTACAAAATATATACAAAAATCCAAGCAACCCAATCTAAAACGTCAAGTAGGTTTGTTTTATGACGTCTGTGCAACTATAATGTATCTGCATGGCGCCAGCGATTATAGAATTTCTAAAGAGTTCTTTGGGGTGGCAAGCCAGCCTCTTGGGAAAATACAGGCCCCTAGCTTAATTGCTCCGGGTCGCATTCTTACAGCGTGCAGTTTTCGAACACGTGTTCGTTATTTGAAATAAAACATGCAACAATCGATTTTGTTTTGAAAACAAATTCCGCATACATTTCAAATATAATCAACTCTTTTTTTGTATAATATTTTATTAATAAATTTTAGAGATATTATATGTCTTTTGCGTGAGGGTAAATATGTAGTTTGATGGTCCCTGTCTTATTTTTACAACGTCTGTGGAAAAATGCTTCGTCAGCGATTAATCAGCTGTTATGTAATCGAGCTTTCACCCGTTCAGTTTTTTATATTTAACCTCTTCTTTTCCCTACATACCGTGTTATAAGAAGAATGGACAATGGCCAATAGTTTATAAGGATATCTGAAACAACATAGAAGACCAAATGAATGGAGCTTTCCTAAATTATATCCTGAACTGGATTAGTTCCCTTGCATAACTTCGTGTGGGTCTTGTTTTTGATGAAATTGATGGAATGACAAACAAAATCTAAATTCATAAACATTTAGGCGTTTATGTGTTATAATAATTTGAATAAATATAAACGTTCAAATCACTGAGGCTTCTGACTGGATTCAGCCGGAATCTAAACGCACGCAATATAATTCTCAGTTTATAATCGAAATAAAATTTTAGTGAAGTGTACCTGTCGATTTTTATTAATTTTCTTAGTAACACTACATGAAAATTCTTTTGAAACTAAATAATTTGCCTTCTACGTATTATTTGATTAAACCAGTTGTAATAATTGAGTTACAAATATCGTACCTGTTGAAAACTAAATATTCAAGAAACTGGAACAAAATCTGAGGTTTTGAATATTCTTGAAGTTTAAAACCCCAAGTTGATATTCGCATTGTTGAAGGAAGCCATTTTGTTAAAGGTTTTCCTTCTTAAAGTTTAATAAGAACCTATACCAAACCAACCATTCACTAATTGACGAAGAGAAGTAACAAATGAGTAAATGCCAAAATTTTCAACTTGGGAAATTGACTAAAAACTCCATCATTCCCAAAAATAACAAGCATATAATTGCAGCAGACAGAAAAAGAATTACAAATTGTAGCGTTAGCAAATCATTTACATACAGGGTGATTCTTGATTATTTCAAGAGAGTTACGGGTCAGGGAAAATTTTTGAAGTAATTACTAATATTTACTAGGAAATCAACAAGAAATAATATTGTATCAAAACCTAATCATTGTTTATGATGGAAATAGAAATCATTTACATGCAAAGATGCGCTAAAGTATAAAATAGGCATGAATGAGCAATGACTTGTAGTAGACGACGTTTATAATGATTATGAATGAATTATTATTCTAACAAGAAGATCATAGCGTTTATCAGAGTAATTGTACTTGTACTTACGGTTATAAGTACAAGTACAATTACTTTTTTAGAACTGCAACAGGTTACAATACTTGTACTTTACTTTCTCGCAGTGATTTAATTGAAATTTGCATAATTATAACGATAGTGTTTGTTTCTTCAAGATTTTTGTAAGGTATATGTCTTTTGGACTAACAACAGACTGTAAGTGCTTGTGCTATCCATGGACCTTTACTTGCATTTATCAGAATTACATGTAGGAGACTTTGTTGGAAATGCAATCAGCAATCCCATCGATTGTATCCCTGGTGACGAAGCAATCGCACAGTTCAAAGATCAATATGTTTTTGTTAATTTGTTCATAGTGTGCAAAAATTTAATACTTTGATAAATAACACAGAAAAGTTATATTGTATTATAATTGAGCAATATATTCTTACTACCTATTCGAACACTACCTATCTTATCGTCGTACAAAGCACTGCTTACTCTAAAAGGTTATGGGCCCAGATAAAGGAATACCCAGGGATTGAATATCCAGAAATATCCCAGGAATAGTTCAGGAATAACCAAGAGAATATCTCAGAAATATAGTCAAGAGATATAACGGAAGAAAAGTGTAAATAGTGAACGTGTTCGAGGAACTGTAGTAACAAATGGCTCAACCGATCTCTTTCAACTCAGCGCGGCTCGAATTCTTAACAAAAAGCAATTATGACACGTGGAGAATTCAAGTTCAGGCACTTCTAATTAAAAATGGCACGTGGTCATACGTTTCTGGAAATAAACCCAAGCCAATCGCAACTGGTGCAGAGCTCGACGACTGGACAACCGCAGATTTAATGGCGAAATCCGACTTAATTTTGACGATAAGTCCCTCGCAACTCAAACACATAAGGAGATATCTGGTGAAATCTCATGGAGGTGCCGGATATCTCCTTACCTTCACGGACGACTACAGTCGCTGGACGGAAGGGTACTTTCTTCGGGAAAAATCTGAGGTCAAAGCAAAGTTCTTGGAATATAAACAATTTTCAGAAACACACTGGTATGAAAATTAAATTCCTTCAGTCAGATAACGGTAGAGAATTTTGCAACTTAGAGATGGACAAAATTCTGAAAAATTCAGGTATTCGACGTAGGTTGACGGTCCCGTACACACCTCAACAAAACGGTGTGGCGGAACGGAAGAATCGATCACTTATTGTATCCGCCTGCTGCACGCTAATTGAATCAGGTCTCGCAAAATCATTTTGGGCCGAGGCCGTATCTGCAGCCAACCACATCAAAAAAAGATCCATTACGAAACCCCTCGGCGTCAAGATACCATACGAAATCTGGACTGGAAAACGCCCTAATGTTGGATACTTTAGGAAGTTTGGTACCAAGGTATACATTTTGGACAAGACCCCAAATAAGGGCAAGTTTCAGTCGAGGGGAATCGAAGGGATATTCGTCGGGTACTCGGTGCCATCGAAAGCCTATCGAGTCTGGGTACCATCTCTGGGAAAAGTCAATTTAACGCGAGACTCAGATGCTTCGATAAACCAGAGACAAGTGAAACAAAAGACAACCAGAAAAACCCACAAATGGCTGTAGATCTAGAAATCGGTCATCATCGCACCTCAAATCACCAGGATACAAGTAAAAAGAGCATTCGCATTGATGACAATGAAGGATTCAGACGTGTCGACGACGACGTTGCCGAGAATACTCCAATGAACACTCCTAGTCAACCCGTCTGAACGTTAACCCATTCAAACATTGACAACGGAATGAAGCGTGCATGTGGGAGACCTCGAAAAATCCGAACTGGAGGACCAGGTCGTCCACGTAAAGAATATCAGACAATTCTTGTCGGGAATGTTCTCGAGAAGCATGAATCCGAAAATTCAAGTGATGAAGAATTCCTAGGTTGGGAGAATCCGGATACGGATACGGTACATTTCATCGAGCAATCTCCGGACCTGATAAGAGCGCATGGGAGGGTGCCATCTACTCCGAAATCAAAAGCCTACTATAGAATAACACCTTCGACATTGTTGAGACCCAAGAATGAAAAGGTGATCAAATGCCGCACAATCCTACGAAATAAATACGGAGCTGACGGATGTTTGGAGCGAAGAAAAGCACGTGTAGTAGCCAAAGGTTTCGCCCAACGTCCCGGCATTGATTTCTTTGAAACTTTTGCTCCAGTGGCTCATCTCAGCTCCTTAAGATTACTAATGGCCTTAGCCGTTAGATTCGACATGAAGATAACTCAGCTTGATATTGAGACTGCATATCTCAACGGGAAAATCGACACTGAGATCTTCATGGAAATGCCGGAACTGCTACAGGACATGCTGAAAAAGATTCTCGAGAAAGAAGATGATCCTAACCTTCTTGATCGAGCGCAACACATGTTGAAAAGGATCGAGGGATCACCTAAGGTGTGCAGGCTGAACAAAGCTTTGTACGGCTTGCGTCAGGCTGGTCGTCAATGGCACGCCGAGCTCAACAGGACTCTTCAGGACATCGGATTGATACCTACGAATTCCGACCCTTGCGTTTTCATCGACAAACATGAACGAACATTCGCCTTAGTATATGTCGACGACGTCCTAATTGTATCCAATGACCCAAAAAGGGAGAGCGAGATTAAGCAAAAGCTATCGAAATCATTTAAAGTAAAAGATTTGGGTAATGCAAAATTCTGTTTGGGTATCGAAATCAACAGAACCAGGGAGAGCTTGAGTCTTTTTCAAAGCAAATAAATCGCAGATATCTTGGCAAGATTTGACATGAGTAACTGCAAACCCGTTAGTTCCCCCGATTGCTCGAGGCACGAAATTAACCAAAGAACTTCATAATAATAAAGATGACTATAGTAATTACCCTTTCCGAGAATTAGTTGGAGCACTCATGTACGTAGCCGTGGCAACACGACCAGACATCGGGACATTGCACATGCTGTCAGTGCCGTCAGTCAGTTTAACAAGTGTCATACAAAGAAACATTGTATGGCTGCGAAAAGAATTCTCCGCTACCTTAAGGCCGGGTTCGTAAAGTCTCCATGGGTAACGCTAGGAGTGAATAAAATGAAAAGGAAAATACACAAAATCATTTATATGAGAGAGAAAGAATATTACTCAGGAGAACCCAGGAGAGTTTACGAACACACTCTTAAAGGTACATCAAACTACAGGCTAACATTTACGAAGGACAATAAACCTTTGACAGGGTATGTTGACGCCGACTGGGCAAATTGTGTTATAGATCGACGGTCATATAAGGGCTCGGTATTCGTCCTCAGTGGAGCCTCAGTGTCATGGGAATCCAGAAAACAAAGGACCGTAGCCCTAATGTCAACGGAAGGAGATTCTGATGCTGCAAAGGAAGCCATGTACCTAATAGCTTTCTTGAAGGAGCTGAAATGTGCTGACCTATGCCAAGTAAAATCATTCAACGACAATCAAGGTGCCTGCAGACTGGCAGGAAATGTATTCTACCATCCATGGTCGAAGCATATCGACCTCAATCATCATTTCGTGCGCGAGGCATTGAAGAATCATCCAATAGAGTACATTACCTACCCACTGAACAAATGACCGCTGATGTATTGAAAAAGGTCTTTCATCAATTAAACATTCCGAGTGTACTTCAGGACTTGGACTGTCACCGAGAACTTTTTTATCTGGTGCGAATTGAGGGAGAGTGTTGGAAATGCAATCAGCAATCCCATCGATTGTATCCCTCGTAACGAAGCAATCGTACAGTTCAAAGATCAATATGCTTTAGTTAATTTGTTTATAGTGTGCAAAAATTTAATACTTTGATAGATAACACAGAAAAGTTATATTGTATTATAATTGAGCAATATATTCTTATTACCTATTCGAACACTACCTATCTTATCGCCGTACAAAACACTGCTTACTCTAAAAGACTTGCACTTAAGTACATTTCTTCTTGTAGTATTTGTATTTGTACGCGTTGTATTTATAAGTACAAAATTATTTAGATAAGGGAAAGGCTATGAAAAATAAAATCTTAGCTTAATTGATACAGTTAATCTATTGACTATCTGAGAAAACTGAAACGCCAAAATACATTTGACGACAGTAAAAAAATGTTCTAATTGAATACATAAGGGTTTGTTAAAACTCTTTAATATGATAACGACCCATTGCTTGCTGACCAATGATTACAGTTTTCGAAAGCGTTTAAACAACTCACAGATGTGACAAGAGTCAGACAGCAAATGTCAGACTAAAAGTTTTGAATCAAGCTAAGTCTCTGACTTTATTTTTCATAGCCTACCCTTTCTAAATAATTTTGGATCGCACAGTAGTACTGGGCGCAGATATGGCGTGTATTTACTGAATTACACGAGACTTGGAATTTTTTTTCATCGATTGTCTTACTGATCTTATTTTGACTTTAATGTACTTATTTCAATTTATTGAATTTGATACATATTTGTTTTATTGTTCCAGATCTCATTATCAGATTCTGCAATTCGTCAATTTTACAAGTTCTTAAGTGGATTCATTTCGATTCAGTGTATTGACAATTTTCATAATTACACATGAAATGTTGTAGAAGCCCAATTAAAAATGGAAAGCTTGTCGTCTTGGTGATAAATCGTGCGACTATATTGTTTCCTTTAATAAGACGTTTCCAACGTACAATTCCAGCTGACATTTATGCCACAATTATAGGCAAGCGTCTCCAGAATGCACAATAGACATTAGTAGCTCTCTTGACTAGACAATTAAATCGCGTAATCTTTGCTCATTAGAATTACCGGTCGGTTCAAAGGCAGCTTGGCGCCATGCACGAGACTGATCGGCTCGATATGCTGGCTTCCCTACAAAAGGCTGGTCATACACATCCAAACATGCTTTTCGTCTTACTTGTGGATTTTTAATGACAAAATAAAAAAGTTCATCCAAAGTTCTTTAACAACGATATACTGAAAGGGACGTGTAAAATTAATAGGTTTGAGGAGATGTTAGATAAGTAAGATATCTGAAAAAAGAGAGGAAAGGAAAACTAAAACATTTCAGAAACTAATGAGTTTTGTACAAGGCTTCATGTGCCGCTAACCACCGATACTGTACACAGTCATCGGTTTTAAATAATCAAACATCTTTTCAGAAGTTTATTTAGTGTAACATCATCAATTTATGGAATAAGTTGTAAACTCAAATTGAAACATTTGATACTGGTATTGTGTTTTAGCAATAATGGTTTATTCCTTGGAGCAAAACACTTTCATTGTGGTGTCTGTTCAAAATTATTTATTGCTGACCTAAAAAGAAGGTATTGTAAGTTTCATAACATTAAATAATTTAAGTAAATTTTTAGTTGTTTGAATAATAGTTTGAATAATTTTCTACTTTTTATTTTTGTCTTTTTATTAAATTAACAACAGCAATATAAAAGTAGATCATTTCTCTTTTCGGATATAACTTGTAAACGGACAATTATGACTCTACAAACAAAACGACGCGTTTGTAGCCGGCCTTTTACGCATACAAGAACACGAAAAGGAAGAAGCAAAGATCTTGTGGAAGCCGATAACACCGATTTGCATATTGGCGATCACGGAACATCGGGAATCCGCTTTTATAATTCGCAATTTGCAACAAATTGTATGGCATTAGTTTCTGCCGCTCTAGAGATGCGAGTGTTTATGATAGCGGTTTTTAATATCGGGTTGGGCTTTCGGATTAAAATTATTTCGAGCCACGACTAGACTTCGCTTTATATGTTAATTGAATGCAATTTCCTTCTAAGATATAATAACGTGCCAAAAAATGCAAAAAATCGACTCACGCTGTAATTATAAGAGGTGTTTTGAACATGCCTTCAGGTTTTACCTGGTATTTATTATAATACTTTTTTCTTTTATATTTTTTATTGTTACATAAAGAGAAAGAACGGTCAATCGGCTTGCACAAATTACAAATCTGTGTCACGAATACGATGTATCCTTAATAGCTTTTAGGTTTGAAAATATTAAAAATTTTCCTTGGGGGAGATAAATATTAATATTACTTTTTTACGAATAGGAATAGTACAAAAATAAATAATCAACAGAACTGCTAAAAATAGTAATCAAGGTTCAGATGTAGCAACAGTTAAATATTTAAAAAAAATAATATGGTGTATTAAAACGTATGTATACGGAAATATGTAAGTAGGTGCAATAGAAAAATAAACAAATAAATTCGTAAATAGAGTTCGTAAATAGTAAACAATAAAAATTAGCAGTCGAAACATACATGCGTCAATAAATTAATCATGCAAATTCATAACGTGAAAAACTGCGCTCACGGTGTATCAATGAACACAACAATAATTATACTTGCATTTGTAATTATTTCCGATAACAATGCGCACTTTTACACGCTGCCTTTAATTTTTATTGCGGCTGCGAAGTTTTTATTTTACATTTACAACTTCTACGTAATGGCAAACAATGAAGCTAAAGTAACGTTCATTTACTTACAAATAAGTGCTAATTACTGCATGTTTGTATATTCTACGTCTTTGTTTGATCTTCAACGTCACGCTTGTAAAATAGTTATTAAGATATTTATTATGTGTAAAAATATTGCGAACAGATTCATTAACAATGCCGGACTTTATTGCGGCCTTTATTTTTATAGTTTTCTGTTAAAGGCATACACGTTCGCGCGAATGTTTTTCCCGCGATTATTTTACGTTTACATTGGCGGTTTTATTGCTTATTTTGTAATGTAATAAAAGGAAAAAGTTAAACAAACGGTGTACCCTGGGGCATTTGTAATAAAGTTCAACAAAGAATGACAGAAGCAACTGAAACTATATTGTAAAAACATTTTTTGTTCTATAAAATTGACTTTTTTCTTTTATTTTATCAAAACTGTAAAAAGATATATAAATTTGTAATTGAAAATTTTGAATAATAAAAGTATTTCTTCTTTTAGTAATTGTTAAATATTTTTATATTAATTATTTACCTTAATATGTATATCAATATAATGAATTGAATTCAATATACAACGTGACTTTAATAGTTATGACAAGCTTGAAATCAGCTGTTTATAAGCTGAACGAAAGACTTTTTCAATAAAATAATTTGTAAATAGAAAAAAGAGAGAAATGTATAAGTTATGTTTTACGGGATTTATTTGTTTACAATTATTAAATTCAAGTGTTTATCAAATATATTAAGTTTGTGTAAATATTTGTAGAAATAAGCGATTTTAAATTACATGTATATAATAAGTAAATTATTTAGAATTTTTGAAATATAAATACGTAGCATTTAAAGCCAGAATTGTAATAATTAGAATAATCGATTTATCAATGCAATTGACGGCCGGACGTTTGTTGGAAACTGTAAGCGGGAGCGCGGAGTTCGGAAATTGAATCAGTGAGGGCGCCGCGTGAGCTATTGTAAATTATAACAACCGGCACAGATACCATATCCGCCCGCCGACGACACATTCACATTCAAGTTAGAAGCGTTTATCGGATTAGTAAGTAACAATAAAACAAACAAATAAAAATTCGACACACTGAATTCTTTTACGATCAGTATTTGTTTGCACAATTTCATGAAAATTGATTTTAATACACTATTATTTTCTGTCGCATTCAATATAAAATCTCTTCTTTTTTATTCACCTGTTTCACACACACACACATACACGAACACGTACACTGACGCGGTAATTTTGAATGCAAGGGCTCGTGAGTGCCATTTACATTCAAAACTTATCATATAATAAATACACTCCACGAAGAAAAATCCAGCCTACAAGATACACTACAAAACACATCAGGAGAGGAGCAGGAGCTGTCACCGAAATCAACAAATTAAGAAAAGCAATAACAAATAACATTTAAACTATAAACAAAATAAAAATAAAGCTAGAAAAATCAACAAAAATTACCCTTAGAAAAACAACGAATGCAAAAATCTGAAAGAGTTTCAAAACACAACATAAAAATTGGCTTCACCCAACTAGGGGCCATAACACTGCATAAATTGACTCCCAAAACATGGGGCATATCAGAAACTTTGAAAAATATCCCATACCACTGCAATATGTATACATATTGTTTGAATTGGCTTCCGGTTGGAACCGCGTCACGTTGACTTCTTCTACTGCCGATGTTTCGTTCTCCATAGCAGAAGAACTTCCTCAGGGCTGCTACTGCTGGTGGTGTTGCTGCTGCTTCTCGACTAACGAGAATATGTATACATTTAATTTGAAGGTTTCCGCGGCCGTCGTTCATGTTTGAATTGGCTTCCGGTTGGAACCGCGTCACGTTGACTTCTTCTACTGCCGACGTTTCGTTTTCCATTGCAGAAGAACTTTCTCAGGGCCGCTGCTGCTACTGGTGGTGTTGCTGCTGGTTCTCGTTAGTCGTTGAGACTGTCTCAACGACTTTTCAGGGCTGCTGCTGCTGCTGGTGGTGTTGCTGCTGCTTCTCGTTAGTCAAGAAGCAGCAGCAACACCAGCAGCAGCAGCCCTGAGGAAGTTCTTCTGCAATGGAGTACGAAATGTTGGCAGTAGAAGAAGTCAACGTAACCGGTTCCAACCGGAAGCAAATTCAAACATGGGCGACGGCCGCAGAAGCCTTCAAATTAAATGTATACATATTACTATAAATGATAACTAAAGTCTCCAACAAATAGGTCCGAATATATGTATAGGATCTTCGATGCGGGTATGGCACCGATTGAACTACGGAGCTGCAAGCATTATTTCTTCGATATAGCGAGAATATTTTGATCAACTTTGATCACATTCTATTCTGTCATTTGCTGTATTTTTGATGATACCATATAATTAAAAAAATATGTATAATATAACTACGTTATATTTGTGATCATAAAGCCGTAAACGGTACTGGATACTTGGCCAGTCGAGCGATTGAGATTTACAGCTCATCAGCGGGTAAACGGACCTTTTATTTTGAGACTTTAATGATAATTGATATGTCTTTAAACAAAAGTTAATAGTTTTAGAGAAAATTGTAGTTGAAAATTCTACCCAAAATCAAGTTACGCCACTGGCAGTTACGTTGAATGCAAACTCATGCATTCCAGAGTTGTATCTAATAAAGTTTTATTATTTTATGTCGCAGAATGAGATCTCCACATCGGTGAGGAACTTTTTGTGATACCTACGTCACGTAATCAGCAGTTTTTGTAAAGTTGCGTGAATGCCGAATTAGGTTTGCCCAATCGTCTAGGCCTTTAATTAAGGTAAAAATATTCTCAGCGATGGACTGTTTTACATTTTTGGGAGAAACCGATATATTTAAGCGACCGTCACGTCCTGTGGTGATTTTCAAATTTCCCCAGCAGTTTAAACTCAACGCCTCTACTATAATTAGTAGTTTGTCTTGATTTTTATTTCCAAATAATTCAACAATTATTTAGTTTGTTTTTTTGGACAGAGTCTACATCTACTTTCGATGAAACAAAATGCAACAGAAAAGGCGCAACGTAGAAAACGTCGCGTCGTGCTGATTCCGCAAGCCAGCTTTTGGCAATAGAACGGCATCGTAGCTTACATAAGAAGAAAGCTCGTCTAGTATAAATACCGTTACTGCAGAACACAACAAAAATTGAAGTTCACTAATAAAATAATGAACACAAAATAATTAATCGCACTTAAGGCGATCCCACTGTTTTAGTTAATTTATACGCATCTTCACGTACGGTTATCGCAAAAAAAAGAAACTGGTATACCAATTTTTTCCCTTTGTAAATACAACTAAAATTGTACAGCTGTATCATAGCAACTGGAAACCTTAATAGCTGAGGAATTTAATATCAGTAAGGATACAGTATTAAGTCCAAACTACACAGCCTAAAATTTTTTAATTCATGTCACTAGATTTTCGACGCTGTACCAGATTTTTTCGGCGACAACCGTACATCTGCAGGTTTTAAAATTCTTATTTTATCATTTAATAGTACTACTAAATAATAAACTTGCATAAAAATAACGGTGTTATTTTCCGGACCAACAGATACGTACGTCACGTAATCAGAACTGACCGTAGGTCAGGGTTACGTACGTCACGTGATCAGAACTGGAAGTTAGTCAGGGTGTGATATGGATTCTTTTAGGCTGGGTTTCTCAGTCCTAGTTTAACTTTAAACTCCTGTTTATTCCCATAGGAACAATTGTTTTTATAATTGCTACCATGGGAATAAACAGGAGTTTAAAATTAAACTAGTATTGAGAAACCTAGCCTTAGTGGTTTAATTTTGGCGCATATTATTAAAGTCACAGTAAGAATTTTTTTTCACAGACGCCCAAGACTCTATGACAAGTAGACTATATTTGGGCAATATTTTATTTAACGCAAATTTTCCCCGGTTTTGGCGTTAGTTACCCAAAAAGAATCAACATAAATAACGAAAGAAAAATCACAAATTACAAATGAGCAGGATTTGCTCTAAACCCCACGAAGTTGGCACTGAAAATTGAAAATGGCGTTCCGGATATAATCCGTTTAACCTTTGCTGGATCAACGTACGGAAGAAATGTGAGTAAACCTTTTGGGAAGGTTTTGTGAAAAACCCGACCTAATATTAATAAATTTTCCTTTAAAAACCCGAACTTCTTGCGGAAATTTAGATTGTGAAAATTAATTATTTACAATAAACATAATTTCAGAAGATTTGTAAAATTTGTTGAAAAATAACAACAGTTCGCAACCTGAAATTTTTGTTTACTTTGCCAGTCAATCCAAGAAGGACGAAATGAAGAAATTGTAGTTTATAATATTTCCATAAAAATTACTCTAAAATTCTCTCAAATTTAAGGAATTTTAAAAATTATTTATTTGTCTGGGTATTAAACTAAAGAAAAATGGACGACAGGAATATTAGCAAAAATCAACACTCCCAATTTACTACTTATATAATACATATATGTATGTGTGATGTTTTTGTCTTTTGCGATTAGCAGAGCACTAAATAACACGTATATTTGTATATCAGATTATAAACCTTTGTTAGAATAAATGTTTACTCAAACAATGCCATTCGAACAAATATTATGCAAGTACAATGCATTAGGAATATAAACATACAAATTTCCTTGAATAAAAGTTACAGAATAGTAATTTTCTATAAATTAAATAAAACAATAAAATGTTGCTTATGCGTGTAGATTTTATTTTCTATTAATTTCTGTTGAACTGCGTTAACGAAGAAAATATGTAGGTACGTTTTCATGTAATTTATAAGAAAGGATATTCCTCCATTTTTCGTCTGATCAATTTCTGATCCGAAGAGTCAATAGGTCTTTTCGCGGAGACGTTCCGAACTAGTTCGGAACGGTTAAAATCAAATGCCCATCGAAGTAATGAACGATTTTAACACGCTTTCAAGTGTATAACTTTCATGAGTGCATGGATTTTACGGTTCCGAACTAGTTCGGAACGTCTCCGCGAAAAGACCTAATACATTTTTATGTACAGTTCATTTCTTTAGTATATGCTGATCGATCGATCGATAAATCAAAGAACTTTTGTAACTAACTTCTAACTTTCATGAAACGGCCTTGCGGCTTTTGTCATGTCATATCATTTCATTTCGTTATATGTATATGTATTTTCTTAACTCAGATCTATACGATCAGCATATAAATAAAAAATGAACTTTAGTGCAGGTTTGCTTAATTAATAAAGTGGCTTATCTAAGACGTCAGTGCAAACAAATTTCGTATGTAAACTGTATTCGCCGTATTCAATTACTTAGGTTAATGTAAATAGTAAAAAAGTACACTGTGTAAAATTATTTACAGTGGATTCACTTTTGTAATGAGTAACTAGTTACACGATTTAGTAACTTTTACCGTTAAAACCTGACTTCTTTTAGTTGTCGTACCTTCTAAATGTGCTCTTATTTTGGATCTTTGACTACCTTCCCCCATGCTTTTACAACATTTTATTGAATGCATTATACCTAAATGTGGTTCTTTGTTTGTTTCGTAATGGTTTTCCGGGTCTTTTTTAAAAATTGCATTTTGCAATTGACAAGTAATTGTAACAAACGATATGTAATTTGATTAACAAAACTTTAAATGCAATACCAATCGTCTTTGTAAGATAACATGAGAACAAAAAAAATTACAATTAGTTTCTTATTACAAAAGTGAAGGGAGAGTAGAATACGCACAAGTCACACTATTGGCAGCAGTAAGGGCATTACACGCCATCAAAATTGAATTAATTAGAGCATTTTAGTAGGCATGAATGTAACGCCCCATTTATACTTTAATTTTTACAAAAAGTTTAAATCGCGACATCTTGCGATCGCTTTTTGACCTAACATTGTATTTTTATAGAAGAACTCTGAGATATTGTGCATAACTTTGCAAGTTCATTTTTAATATTGCAAGACTGCACAATTTATTGATGTCATCATCGTTCGTTAATTATTGATCAAATATCGACAAATCGAATAAATCAAGAAGAAAATCAATGACCAGTCGAAATCATCATTAAAATCGTTATCGCAATTATTATTCTATATTTTATATACCGTGAATTTATTTTAACATAAAACATTGCTGTTACGTACGAATCTGAGAATCCATGGCAACATTTACAATTTGTGAATAAAGGCGTTTTCGGAAAATAACTCTGATTGGAAAGATTAATCCTAGCGGGTTAGTAGTCAGGTTGGTGAATTTTCGAACACGAATATGGTTGTCAGGTTAGTATCACAATAACCACATCTGGACAAATTTATCAAACCCGTCATTTTATGCAAAATAATTCACAAATAATTAAACACTTTAATTAGAACAGATCAAATTATTCGTTAATACATGTCACACATTTCAAATTACCCAAATTTCAAAAAAAGGAAACAGATAAACATAACCTCATAACAGAACCTAGTAACCCTACTCAATGACTAGAGTTACTTGGGTCGCGTACCTGTACTAATTTTCGAATGCAGAACAAGTAACCAGGTTTAATATACGAACGCTTTTCCAAGAACTTGACTGCTCCGACTGAATATCTGAAAACGCCTAAACTGTCCTTTTTAAAATAGAACATAAGATGACAGCTGTCATGAATCTGTTCTGTTATTAGAGATACTAGACATACTTGTATTACAAAATAGTAGCGACTCTTTCAATTACATTAGATAAGTTTATTCTTGTTTAAAATAAGTAAACTTAAAACATAAGGAAAACAGAAATTCTTTAATTCATAACAAACACAACATCAAGTTTTCAAAAATTTCTTCATTTACCTCCATGGAATATCCTAAACGATTGTAAAAGATGTTAATTGTATTAGTTACTTGTCCAGGGGTAATTCTTCCCGATACATTTTCACTTTCACTTCACAACTTTCTTCGCCTGACAGATGTTCCAAATTAAAATGGACAAATATTGATATGACATTAGAAACCCTAACGACGACGGTCATGCAACGACATTTTTAAAAATTGGAATTAGTTTCCATAGTAATACGAACAGCAACGTTTCATATTAAAATAAAATCACGGTATATAGGGTCAATGTTAATTGTTCCGCCAAACAAAAAAAAAACGTGTAAGAGAATTAACTTATAGATGTGAATATTTTGCGGGCTGTCAATTTCGTAGGCAAAACTGTGTTGATATTTTCTCTTTTTTGTAAATGATGATTATCCCAGAGTAATGATCACAGCACCTAGGCGATTCGGGAAATCTGTAAATTTAGATATGTTGTCTTTATTCTTAGTGCTGGAAGTTGACGTCAATGGAAAGGGAAAGCAGACCAAGAGAATTTCAAACTTTTTACTGAAATAAATATCATGGAGAAAGGAAATATAGTTTAGGAAATATCCCATAATTAATGTTAGCTTCTACACCTCTGATCCCGTAGTGAAGAGGAAGCACTGAGAGTTTGTAGACGGGCTGTACATAACACCTATATAGAACAGGAATACCTCTGCAGTGATAAGTTGCCTTTGAACGATGGTGAAAAATTGAAATGCAAGAAGTGATGCACAGATCCGCGTGATGTAATTGTTGGCTTGAAGACTTTGTGTAGATATGTGCGCAAATTCTATGGGAGGAGAGTCTTTATCCTAATCGACGAATTTGATCCCATTATTTCCAGTTCGAGATTAAGGATGCGAAAGAAAATTCTTGATCTCACTATTGCTATAATAGGATCATGCTGAAAGATAATGAGTATAACTTGAGTGGTAGAGTTGTTATTGGTGTCTTAAATATGAAGGGCTTGCTCATGGGTAGTCCGGTATGGAATCAGTAATTTATCTGTGAATTTTAACGGCTTCTTTAGGTCGCTGTCGTGTTCGAAAAGTGGAATGTGAGGAACGCAGCATTTTTTCAGTATAATAAACACTATATGATTTGAATCCCATGCGATTGTCAGATTTTTGAAAGCAAAGTGAACTTGATCCAAACGATCTAGAAAAAAAAAGACTATTCGGAAAAATCCGGATACATCGTGGGTATAAAGAAAATGTTTCAGGATCCTGCAGTTGTAGAAATAATTAACAGGCTTTTCCAAAAAGAGAATGTACACTGTGTAGTATCTCGTACCAGTATCACACGAAAGCAAAGATATGTAACTTGGAAGACTGGATGCATTTGGCTGAAAGAACAAACTATTATCATTTTTTTGCTACGTTAGGGCTACTTGACATTGTCACCTGATGGTGTCTCCATAACTAACGCGACTCCCCTCGCTCTGTGAAGATGCCAACTTTGACGATTTCAAAAAGGAATTACTGATATTTCAAAGTAATTTGAATACATTGGTCTGAACGTCGAAGTTGGATGTGATTACATTATCTGATAAATTTGGAGCTGTAATAGAAGTGTCGACTTGGAATTGGAAGCCCTGATGCACTTGGCTCAAGGATCTTCTATTGATGTTAACGAAACAACTGATGTTATTTTTTAGAGTATCAGGGTTACTTGACATGGTCACTGATCGTAAGGGAATTCCTAAGTCCCGCGGAAGACCTGTCTGCATTATTAACTAATTACTGAATTTTCAAGATAATTTGGGTAAACTGCTTCAAAATGCAAAACTAAATAAGCCCACATTATACCTACTTAATCTTATTTGTTGTCTCATTGCAAGCTAGATAACTTTTTGGTCAACAACAGCAACCAATGCAAGATCGAAGGTTTCGAAGCAGAAACATTTGACAGTTTCTTTCATTCGAAGACAAGAATTGATAGAGGTGTAATTGAACTAAAAGTTGGTGAAAATTGTGAAACGGTAGAAGAATCTATTAACCTGGCTTTGAAGAAGTTGCATGAGAACGATGTTGGTACATACAAGCAAGTGGTTTGAGAAGTAAATGAATGATATCACAATAAAGCGTTAAAGTGGCTTTGAGCTCTAACTCTTTAATCCTAGAGGACACGTTTTGTGAGACGAAAAGAAATTTAGTTACTACTAAACTAACCTTTGTCGTTTCTTCTTAATATCTGCAGTTAATCTTTTAAAATATCTTTATACTCTTGGAAAGATCAATTTATGATATTTATAATCATTTTATATTTTTATACCTCTTAGCGCACCATTTGGGTTTTGCTATGGTGTAGCCTAAGAATGACATTTCATTTGTTCATTTTTATTTGATCGCGCAATACATTCTACACTATTATTGCGGCGTCGCCACACAATTATTATTTTTATTAGAGCCAGTTTCTCAATTAATAATTTTTCTGTAAATATTATTCTTGACACATTTTCCGGCTCGTCATTCGCGTTCGTTTGAGGTTACTACATTACTTAGCTTTAATTAAAAAAGCAGTGTTAATTGTCGGATGAGAAACGTTTCACGTGCAACGCATCGTTACGTTAACGATTAGCAGTGTCTTCGTAAGAGACGATTGCACGAAATAATTATAAATAATTTCGGTTGATTTCATAAATATTTATGCTCCGAGTTTGTTTAACATTTCTCCGGAAGTTCCTTTTTTTGTGTAAGCGTCAGTGATAAACTTCGACAAATATCTCTTCTTACAAATTGCTGATAAGCTATAAAAAATTGATTTGGTGCGTGAATATTAAACGGTGATGTCAGGACTTTTTGCGACAATTAGTCCTAGAAAGATTAAAAGTGTTATCATTATCAATGTGACTACATTTATTGAATGTAATTTTCGTTCAAAATTAAAAAAAAATACTAAATCTTATGTCGTAAAAATATTCTACGAAGACAACCTTTTAATGAAGCTTTGCCGTTGTAGGTGTCATTTGGAAGCACTTAGACTCCCTAATTCATGGGGTGCAATTTTTAAAGTGGCGCCGTTTAACAGGTAAATCACAGCAGGTCCTATTGTGTGTTTATTTTAGTTTCAGTCTGAATTTAACACTTTATTGTTGTACGCAGTAGTTTAATAACATATTTCTTTTCTTACTTTAAAGTATTAAAATTCAATATTATTTAATAATAATACCACAATATTTTTTTCTGAAATATAAAATTGTTCTATATATTGTTTTTGTTGGAGCTAAGAGAGTTTCTGAGTCTCGCTCGTCGACTATGTTTTGTTATACCTAGTTTGTTTTAGTCGTCAAAATAAGTTCAATATATTATATTACAAACATATATTCCTCGTGTTCGTTTTCTCATAATACCAACAGGTTATGGACCCAGGAACGTTGGATTGCGCGAAGTGATTTTATGACAGTTGCGTGAACATGAATTTTTTGAACCTATCGCGAATAGAATAAATAATACTCCTAATAAATAAATGCAACTATGATACATGGAAGCTTCACATGGAAGCGCTTCTATCATATAAGAAATGATGAATGGGATCTGTTCAGTAGTGAAACTCTGAACCCGGAACTCATAACAGATGATCCTAATTTAGTTACAACTGAGAACCGTTGCATGGAAAGAGATGAAAAGGTTCGTTCTGATATTATTCTGTGTATCGGTGCTTCCGAGCTAAAAGTCGTCGACACGACGCTGCCGACAACAATGATTCAGCACGTCAAATACATATGATTCAGGAATTGCATCAAGACGCGGACGATCTATAATTACAAGGACTGGTAGAATAGGACGACTTCGTAAGGAATATCACGCCGCAACAGTTACTAGTAGTATCCAAGAAGACGAGTACGCAATACGCATACGCTTCTGTCATACCAGGGACATGGCTTTGTCTGGCTGTGAAGTGAAGGAGTGGGATGATGCTGTCGTAAAAGAAGTTGAATCTGTCGATAACGACACATGAACTGTTGTAGATCGTCCAAACAAGATAAAGGAAAGTCGGCAGTCGACTCCTCTTGAGAAATAAGTATCGATCTGACGGTACCCTAGAGAGGAGGTAGCTCGAGGATTTTCTCAACAACGAAGAGACTTTTGCTCCCGTTGCCAGATTGAGCACTGTCCGTCTCATATCAGCCGTTAGCTACACTTAATAACAAGCAACAGCCTATCTTATGTCTTTCTGATGACGATAATGCAATAACAATCCAAGTACGGAAAAGGCAATAAAGCAAAGAAAATGCTGAAGAAGATTTGATCAGATGCTAAGGTGTGTTTGCTAAAACAATTCTTGTACGGGTTAAAGGAGTCTGGAAGAGGTTAGTACTTGAAGCTTGATAAAATACTAAGGATTTCGGTACCAAGCAGAATGAAGCTGATGTACCTATGCTTATAGTATTAACTCGACGTTGGTGATGATTCTGTTTTGATCATTGTCTACGTGGATGTCAAGAAAATTGATTGAGTTTTTCGGTACCTTTCTTAATCACTTTAAAATCAAGGATTTAGGCGAACCTGCATGTTGTTTGGGGATGGAATTTTCGAGAACCCACAATGAGTCGAAAGAGATACATCGAAGACTTGCTCAAGGAGTTTAATATGAGTAACTGCACACCAATGAAGTGTAATGCCAAACTACCTAAGACGGATCGACTCCCCTCTGAATATGAGAATCGACTTCCATATCGAAATCTAGTTGGTGTCTTGACTTACTTATCAGCAAGCATCGAATCAGATATTAGCCTTATTGCAAGTCAACTAGGACAATTCAATAGTTGTTAAGGTGAAATTCATTGGAAAGCTGCGAAACGCGTTCTCCGATACCTCAAGGGAACTCGAAACTTGAATTGCAGTATAAGGCGGATGACGCACCTTTGAAAGGGTACGTAGATACGAATTCATTTGAAATGGGAGTTCCTTTTCCTGGAAATCTAGAAAGCAAAGGACGATGGTGCTATCTTCCACTGAAGCAGAATTCATGGGGATGATTGACTGACTGAAAATTCTCAAATTGCTTCCTGTTCAAAGAAGAAGCAGCAGATAATATTTCTCTTCGGAAATTCCTCTTGTATATACATATTGTAAGTCCACTAAAAAACTGGGGCATAGGTCACGAACGAAAATAATTTCTTAGAACTTCACGACTCAGTACTGTGTCATTTTAGCAATCGCAGTTATCACTACTCCAGTAAAGTAGCAGTAGTTTTATCCAACTCTAGTAGTCTTATTAGCACTGATGAGTTTTTCATTTATTCATAAACCTATATTCACAGCTAGAACAATATTTTGTATGTAAAATACGTAGGTTCATTTGACTAAATCTGCTTAAATTGGACGTAAGTTTGAACAAAGACATTTTACAAGTGCTCTTCTTTGAATCACCTCTGAACTGGAGCAATTAAATTATTTTTAGTCAGTTTCGAAGGCAAGTATTCCGAGATACATTCAAAGTGGAAGCTCTCCAGCGGTCGCTCGGTTGAAATGGTGATTAAGACACGATTATGAATTCCATTAAATTTATTTATACAAACGCAGCAGCAACAATTAGCCTTTGAGTCACGTATTCAATTGTCAATCGACTGACAATAGAATTTTGCTAGCAAGTTGCGGCCGGGGTATGCGTTGACATAACATCAGGCACGTGCTCGTGGCATGTATGCTCATACATATTAGCACAAAATTACTGAACGTTCTTAGAATACTGCACACGCTGTTTTTTGTTGCACACGTTTCCTGCGCCCGCTAAATAATTAATCACTGAACTTGGGTGAACCCTGCGCGGAAAAATCTCCCCGTTTTTTTTCTCACACTTTCGATTTTCTCCGCGAAACACCGGCGATCGCACCCAAGTGCGACATGTAAACGTTTATTTACGCGGCGTACATAATTATTAGCACCGATACAATAATTGCACGGTTTGTAATGTTACAGGCACAATTCGTAGACATATCATCTGACAGGACGGCGCCTGCAACCAGGAAAAACTCTTTAACTAATTGAAAATTATGTAAAACAATTCGCATTCTTGAAAAATTGCAGCTCTTGTTATTGTGTTATTTATTTTATTGTTCTCGGAACAGAAACTTTTCAATTAACATTTAGATGTAATAACGGAAATTATATCCCGAGAAACTATGTTGAACAAGATTGACCTTATTTATTACCTATACTAACGAGTGTTTCGAGCTTTTCGCGCGGAGCTTTTGCTTAATCAGAGCCGGCGTTAAGAATTACTCGTGTAACCTACAACTTTCAAACTTACAATGCTTACAAAAAATGCATTGAGGGTAGAATGAGTTGCACAGTTGCAAATATTGAGAGACAAAGACTGTTGATGTAGATGTTAATAAGTAACTACCATGAAGAATTATCAAAATCATTTGATATAAATTTATCCATAAATTTAAATGTTATTACATATTATTGAAAAGTTTAACTAGAGCCGAAACAGCTGTACAGAGGATGCTCGAGGAATCCACTGCAATCAAAACCGATTTGCAACGAAATTGTTGTTATTATTATTCACAAAAAAATAAAATAAACAACTGCCGGTAATTTTTCCGTATCTCACCTTTTCTAGTGTCATTATTGAACATGTTGATAAAGCCGACCCTGTGTATAAATAAATTAAAGTGTGGACGAATTTTGCGCAATACTTGTGAAATTTTGTTCGCCGGCGTGCGTCAATCAGAATCAATATTGAGAATTTTGTTTTATACACGTGGGTAGCAGAGACTGTAAGGTAGATAAAATTGAACTGGGAACAAAACATTTACGCAAGTACGAGTACGTCAAAGGTGCTTATTAAAACGCAGAATTTATTGCTGTGTCACATCGGCTTATTGCATTCGCAATGAGATAAATTATTTGTTTAACAAAAGTTTACGCATAGTTTTACATATCAAGATACATAGTTCTGATAAAGTATTAAAAAATGGCAAAAGAAAGGCAGTGACTAATTGTGAGGTGACACTTAAGTGGTTTGCTTTAATTCTCTTTATTGTTTCTCCTGTATGACGTATAAGATCTGTCATGTACTTTATAGAATATTATTTATACTTACAGTGCAGTGTATGTTGAAGTGCAGTACAAATTAAAAATATAAAAGATACTGCCTGTGAACAGAATTTAATAGAACACATTTTTATTTTCTCCTTAGTCCACCGTCTTCTTGCGAAGGTTGGCGACTCAAAAGTTCAGTTGAATAAAAAAATCGCATAGTATTTTCTACTCTTATAATATGCCCAAAATAACGAGCTTTCTTCGTTTTATTGTTATGAGGAATTCTTTCTGCTTGTTCATTCGAGTTCATCAAAATCTGTTACTACTAGAACATGCCATCTTGTTTGTAGCTTTCGGTGATAAGTACCACGTCATTCGTTGTCGTTTCTCTTTTCGTTCCAGAGAGAATTTTTTCAGGGCCATTGCCGTTGCTAATCTTATTGTTGCTGATTCGTAGAGCAAAGTGTCGTGGTATCATCGAAAACTATGGAGAAGATAACCTGTCACGGAAGTCTTCAAATTTATCTGGAATATACCGGTATGTATAAGTACATTTTAAAAATGAAGAGTTCCAATTTTTCAATTACACTGGACAGAGATGTCTCACTACTTAAAATTGAAAGTGCAATTATGCCTAAAGTAGGCAACGAGGGAATTACTGTCAGTTAAGCGTATTCGAAACAAGTCGATTGTTGGTTTATCGTTTAAAGAAATTGGCCCAGAGATTCTCAGAAATGATTCTATAACGCGTTTGCGACCCCCACTTAAGGTGATTCACTGCCGTGTAAGGTCCCGATGCATAGCGATCTTGACAAATTTTGAATTTCTTCTATAATTCGTTTAAAGACGTTAAATACGTAACTTTTTACATTACAGAGCAAAAATTTGCATGAGCTCGAATCCTGCTGCCTTGTCAATAGCTCCCAATATGCAGCCGATTAGAAAACTAATTCCAAAATAAATAAAATATATCCATTGCTGTTGTAACTTATTACAGTTTTTTTCTATTGCTTTTCCTCTTTTGTCAATCTATGTTTCCGAATTTGTCAAATGACTTTCCAATCCGTTCAAAATATAGTAGGCCTGCGGATTGGAAAGTTATTTGACAAATTCGGAAACATAATTGACAAAAGGGGAAAAGCAATAGAAATAGACTGTAATAACTTTCCAGAAATCGACCCAAGATAGCGCCAGAGATATTTCGGAGCCCAAGGAATAATGAAGAATAAACCACTCGACAGGCTCTTGCTCGGAGCTAATCGCGGTAGCTCTAGTCGTATCATGCCAGTGGAAACTGAATTCAATTTGCGAGTCCCTAGGAATTGCAAATCGTCTTAACCAAGGACAAAAATGACACAAAAGAGGAATCGGAAGCCAAAGACGAACCGCTATCTTCTGATAATAACATTAAAGAACTGATTCTCCTGTGCAAGATCAATCAATAATGAACGGCTTGGGAATGAAGGTCGTCTTGTAACATTACGCACTGCTTGCCATCACATTCGAACTTTTGGCTTGACGTCGTGTCGGCCACATCTGGTTTTATCTTTAATTCTTCAACATTGGCAGCAGCATTTTAAATGGTTCAGGCTGACTCCCCTATTCTGTAACTCATAACGACATCGTTAGATACCGATATTCGTTAGGTGGTACATTTTGACCAATCACTGCTTAGATACAACGCATTTCTATGTACTGATTGGTCAAAATATGTCACTTAACGATTATCGGTATCTAACGATGTCGTTATGAATTACAGAATAGGGGGGTGAGACTGAATTGGCACTATAAAAGTCACAAAGTGGTATTCGATGGTGATGAATCTCGTTTCTGTTTGGTTGGCCGTTTGTGAATCCAAAGAAGATGTAATGAAAGGGACAATCCTCGATTCTTCATTGAAAGAACTGCCTGTGGTAGAGCTAAATATTGGATCTATTTCAAATTAGTGGATATGGGGTCACGGGATACGGGCTTCTATGATTCATAGGAGTACGTAGGTACATGAGAAGTTGGTAGCACTTCATGCGTTCCCCTGTTTACAGAGGCTTGGAAACCCGTTTTTCCAGCAGAATAAATACACTTCACCTTGCCGCAAGGGCTTCTTTAATTTTTTTCCAAAAATTTCCTGGCTTGTCGTCAATGCAACAAATGGGGAACATGTTTGGGGTGTGGACTGATGAGCCTAGCAAATCATCCGCAGATGCTTGGGACATAAAACCGAAACACAATTCAATAATTTTGAACTTAAAATGCGTTAACCTCCTTAGAACCTAAAATATGTATACGAGGTCTGTTCAAGAAATAACCGAACTTTTTAAATTGCGCGACAACGAAGTATCGAAGCGTCATGCGGTTGGCAACACTGTGTTCGTCATAATCTCCCGAGTAATCTGCTCTTTACGGATTGTTGATATCTCTCTTCATTCCCGCGTTATTGTTTATTTATTTATTTGTTAGTGCAAGGTGTTTCAGCGTTCGTGGCGATTTTTACAATGTGCGATTTTCGGGAACAACGATGCAACGTGAGGTTTTGCTCGAAACTGGGGAAGACCTTTACCGAAACATTTCAACTTTTGAAACAAGCTTATGGAGGCGATGCTCTAGGCCGTATTCAAAAGTGGTCGTCAATCAGTTGAAGATGACTCTCGACCAGGAAAACCTTCGACTTCAACTGATGACACTCACATTCAGAAAATCTGTGGTCTGGCGCGTGCAAATCGTCGGCTGACTGTCAGAGAACTTGCAGAAGAGGTTGGGATCTCAATAGGGTCGTGCCGTAACATTCTGACCGAGAAATTGAACATGCATCGAGTTGCAGCAAAGTTTGTTCCTCGTTTGATGACTGAACTGCAGAAGGAAAGGCGAGTGGAAGTTTGCCGGGAACTCCTTCAACAAGCCAACAATGACGACACATTCATGAAGAGGGTCATGTGGGTCATCGGTGCTGAAAGGACGCCGTTTCGACACCATTGATGACATTAAAACAAATTCGTCACAGGCATTGAAGAACATTCCGAAAGAAGCTTACCAGGACTGTTTTGCAAAGTGGAAACACCGCTGGGAAAAGTGTGTGAATTGGGGAGGGGAGTACTTTGAAGGGGACAAGGACCAATAATGTGTAAGTTGAAAAATAAAAATTTTTAAAATGAAGTTCGGTTATTTCTTGAACAGATCTTGTATTTGTGATTTGTTTACACACATTAAACCTTTCAGCATGGCACAATTTTTGTCTGCTGTGCCCACACAGACGACAATTTTTTGCGATCTGGATGGACGGGTGTCGTAGGTATATATTGGTCATATAAATACAGCGTATCTAGTATAACTCCTGAAGAAAACAGTGAAGTATTGTAAACAATAAGTAACAGACTCTAAATGGCTGAACCAAGTAAGATGAACATAGAACATCGGTGGTATATTTCCGTCATTATCAAATATAACGGCCACTAGCCTGTGTGGCACAACAACAAGTCATGATATATCTGCCAGTCCTTCACATGGCAAATCAATTTTTAATGTTTGGTCTAGTTATCTGACAATGGTCCATGGGGCATGTTTAACATCGTGTCATATATGTACATCGGTCTGTGTGAAAGAGTTAAAAAAAGAACTATTGATTGAGAGAAAAATAAAAAGCTTGAAGAAAGCTCGAAAGAATTTTAATCTTTATCATTTAATTTTCTCCCTTCACATATACCGGGTGTTAAATTCTGAAGAACGTTATTCCGTCGATAATAATTTTGACTTCCACATGACGTGGCATGTCATTCCATCATGGCGCCTTTACAAGAAATGATTGACTGTTAAGGAAGCCTGCTTGAAAATGTCTGTGTAAGAGGAAACCGGTCATAGCTTTTGTACGAATAAATTTATTATAGTCTGACCAGGCCTTGTTTTCTCTTTATTAACACTCGAGTACAAATAGCTGCGGAGCTCTTTAATGTGTATAAAATATTTTTGGACAAGATTTGATTTTGAAGTAAGTATATCACTTTTATGTAATAATCATATGAAGTACTAACGCATTCGAACGTAGGAAATCGTAGCGTTATTAATTGTAATTAAATGTTACAAAGGCTATCTTGTTAAATAAATATTTTTCTAAATGGCGTTAATTTTTAGTTTGTTTACCAAAATAATGGTTTACGGAAGATGGCATTCGAATAGGATTTACTTTACTTATATTTCATGAACACAACAGATGTCGAAATACAGGATTTACCAACAATTCTCACGCACACACGTTAACGTGAGAATTGATTTGCGTAAGGACATATCGCGGATGTATTACACAAAGGAAAGGCTTAACGTATTAAACGCGTTTCTTGTAACATGACATTGATCCTTAATATGATTTTATGTGTGTGTCGGGTAATTATTCAGGATTTTTTTGTTTCTTTTTTATTTCTGGGCACGCGAAAGGGGATTTTGCGAAGGACCATGAGAAAGGAAAGGTTTCTTTTTAATATTACAGCTTAAAATATATCAATTTTCTATCCATAATTAATACAAAAATCAGTGTTGTAGTTATCATAAAAAAAATTAATTATTTCGTGTCTTATATTTTGATTATTGTGATTTAATGTGTGTATAATGATCTAATGGTTCAGTTATACTATAATACTAACTGCAAGAAAAACTAAGTGCCTTTTAAGAAAGTATTCACATAAAAATACTACAGCGATAAAAAAATACATTTTTTTATCCATAATTAACGCAAAAATGAGTGCGGCTTATCATAAAACAATGTTAATTATTTCGTTTGAAAAACATAATACTGTTTAGTTGGTAATTGCTTCAAATAAATCGAATTGTTGCATGAGTCGGTAAGTTTTCCTTTCTTTTGCAAAATCTTTTGTGTATTCAAAAATGTACCTACATCCAAAGCAAAAATGACATTTTTTCTTTAGTTAAATGTCCTAAAAATAATTATCACATTTTGGTATTTTAAGATGAAACACAAATTTGCTTTGAATATAGTAAATGCAATTTTTCTTTAATGATGAGTAAACTTGAGCAGAACAGGCTGTTAAAACCTGGTCTTCAACAATGTGAATATACCATTAATGTGTACATTAGCGGCAATTATCCAAAAGTTAATAAACGCTGAACAAGCACCAGGCCCCAGGGCGTTCTTGTTACAACTCGTCGCGAATTACGTGACGCGCAATGCAGGAAGAGGCGATCGCATTTCTAACCAGTATTCTACGAATTCAAATTTGTAAACGTATGTATCCAGGAATCCACTCACATTTCACTCGACGGTACGGGGAAAATGAACATCAAGAGTGAACGTCATTCATTTTGCAATTTTCCAGGAGATTCTTCTTTCAGGAGCACATCAAAACGCTGATGGATTATTGCGTAAATCTTCTTTAATCTTTGGCGGCGCAAATTGTAATTTATAAATGTAATACAAAGTGTTTCCGGGAAGTAGGTATGTAGATAATTTGTTTCTGAATTGGAAGAATTAATTCGTGGCATATTCGCAAGAAATATCCGACTCCTGAAAAAATAATATCATCAGTTAAAATTCTGGGCAAAACTGCACAGTGGTAGATATATATACAATTTTGGAGTTCCTCTGAAAATTTTAGATACATATCTTTCCACGTAATTATTCATACATGTTACAAGTGCTGTGCTATAATAAAGTATAACCTTATTTAAAAATTGATATTCAGAAATACGTGAGAAGAAAAATTATATTCAATAATTCTTTGAGAAAAATATGATTCCTGAAATATTATTCCTGAAAGACTCAAAAAGTTGAAATGTATAAGGATTTTAAAAAATGGCCAAAAACTGAAATATTTCAAATTTTTTTAATTACTTTTAAGAATCAAAAACGTAAATTCAATCATAACAAGCAATTGAAATGTTCAACAATGACGATTTTAACACATTACATAATATGTGATCATTTGCTTTATATAACATCGAAAACATGTTTTCGAAATCGTAAAATTTTAGCTATGTATTCGTAAATGATTAATTGCTTCCTGTCATTTATTTTAATTAATGTAGTCTTCTTGTTAACGGTCATTATATAAGTTTATTACCTATATAGGGTGTAAATTAAATATGCCACAAAAGTACACCACACTGATTGCTAGTCCATAAAAATGGATGTAGGGAAAAACCGAATCATTGTAAGATTGTCGGGGTCTTAAATAAACAAATAAACGAAATAAGTTTACTAACTTAAGTTTCAATTAAAATTAAATCATTAAAACCTGTATGAGTTTGCGTAATAAATTTTGCGTTTAAAATGCATTTGCAGTAATCCGATTTGCTACGTAAATGTTTAACTAATTATCGAGTCCTGCGAGCGGAAGGCCACTAAGCGAACTGGATAGTGAAGATTTTGCCCGGCATATCATAAAATTTATAATCGCCTGACGTCATGTAAACATCTACAAGGACGTTTGTGAATCCAGTCGTTTTTACATTGCGGTTATATAATTTTCTAAGTAGGTTCTTGTCCGATGAAAATTGTATCACAAATTCTTTGAAACGGACACTGAATATGCGCACTAACACTTAACGTTTCGCCAGCAGCTTCGTCAGAAGTGAAAAAATATAAACAAGTTGTTTATATTTTATAATACAAGTACTTAACATGAAAAGGGGAAAATAATATTTTACCAAAACGAGCCATTTCACCCAATAAATGATTTAAATAAATTTTCAATAAACCATATGGATAGTGCTACTCTTTACTGTCTATTAGTAAGGCCAGTATTACACTATAAAAGATCTTTGACAAAGAACCTTTTATAAAATACTTGTATTTTTATAAAATATTTTATAAAAGACTGCCATATTTTTTATAAAATATCTTTTATAGTGTAATATTGGCCTATGAAGGAATATCACTGACTTATGACATTTCAAGACAAAAACTTTAGGAAGGATATAAAATGTACAAGTCATTCCAAATTGGATACAATTGTTGAAGCTTCTAAAATCACTCTTCCCCGCTCCAATTGCACAATTTATTAAATAACTTGAAATTTATTGTAATATTCCTCCTATGTTTTCTTAATTAATGTGGCAAGAATTGTTTTATATTCCTCATATTTAATTTTCAATCTTGTCATTCGGATTGCTTTGCAATTACCCACATATTATTTGCTCTCTAAATAATGATGTTAGTACAATCGTAATCTGACGTTTTATTTTCTTTGTACTGTTTTTAATTTTAATGTAATTTGTAAACTCATTTGTATTACTTTTATAGTGACAATAAAATTATTGGCATCGTTAAGGTGCGTTGACATAGGGCGTGAATCATGAACGTGAGCTACGCTTTTGTTAGCCACGCGCCATTTAAACTACCGATTCTTAGAATACGACGAATAAGTTTTCTTTTACGGATTGATATCTAACACGTTTGATTTTTGCATCATGTTATCATTCTTGTCAAGTGGTAATCAGATTATAGGAATTAACAACGTCTTTAATAAATAAATTTAAATTATACAATAAGCTTATTTATAATTATTTATTCAAAATTTATGAATTTTAAATACAAATGGAAGTATGAATATTAAATACAAAATTCTTATTAATTTAATGTCCGACTAACTCGTGTCTGAATAAAAACCTGGTCAAGTAGGCTACATTTAGTAATTCTGCTATGTAAATGCAATGGATAAATTCTCGATCACAACCCACTTGACCAGGTTTTTATTTAGACGCTCATTATTATAAGACAATAATGGCTCAACTTTAAGACGCGTTAGCATTGAAATAATGCCCTGGGCGTTATCAATTTTCAAGGCACTCTATTATGGAAAATAATAATATAAATTGTAAGTAATCTTTATTAACGCAACCATTCTTGAAAGCAGAAATACTCTTTCTCGTTTTTTTGTTTTGTTTTGGAGTACAAGGGCTTCCGTTGCCTTTACAGTGTTCAGCAGTATTTTTTCTGAGAGAGTAAACTCTTCCTTTTCCGTTTTAATTATCTAACAGCACTTAAATGAAAAGTCACAAAATTGACAAACAAAATATATAGGTTGCTTAGGCGTTTCAAAAAAAATCTATGATTTCTAGTGATTTGATGATTTTAAAAGAGATTAATATAAATCTAACGAAATACAAAACTAGTCGGACATTAAACGTTGAAGGCACCACAGGCAGACATTTTCACAACCTATTTGAATTAACAAATTAAGTCTTTTTTTGTCTGTGAGTATAAAAAGGTATAAAATATTAACGTGTTACTTAGTCCAAAGATATGGACGCTTCCTATCACTTGAAAATGTCCATGTCAGACGAGACCGGTTGTGATAAAATTTTGAAGTCAACGAAACTAACAAAAAAGATTGTAGCCTGACTTAGCGTTTTAATCCTTCTAAAAATCGACGACTACAATCAGCATATTATTTTTAATAAAAATTTGAAATATTAGAAAGAATCTTCTACAACTGAATATTGGAAAACAATATCTAATTTTGTTCTTACGGTGATTGTTTTTTTTTTCATGTTGCTATTACTTTTTATAATATTGAAATTAAACATTCTAGTAAATACTGATAATGGTACTCTGTTTTTAAATTGTCTTGCAAGCGTTAATACATAAAATAAACCTAATTAATATAATATAATATATAATTAAGTTGGTTGCATAGTCGAGTTGGTTGGGTTCGGGCAACTATAGGTGTGGGTTCGAATCACTCCTGGTGCATATGAGTTCTATCTGAGAGATAGAGTCCTTATATGTCGGATTGTGTATCGGATTCATACCGACTTCTTCGAACTGGGTTTTCCCCAGTTTGTAAGGCGAATGCCAAGGGAGAAAACCACCTTGTAAGTCGGTCGCAGCCGCAGCAGGCAATATAAAATAACCAGCATAACGCCTCCGCGATAAGCTCATAGAGCTTGAGGCTTGAATGGTGAGAAAAAAAGGTTGGTTAATAACTTTTTTTAATAATCTTTTCATAAAATCAATTTGCAGTTCTCGTTGATTTTTTCTTGAGTGTTTTTCAAATAACTACGAAAATTAATTTTGCCTTTATCAGAGCCGTCAACGTTATGAATATGCTCGTATGTTATTGTCAGGTTGTATTTTGTATTACTAATGTTAAAAATTAACATTAATTCATAATACAAAATATTAAAATAATTAATGTTAAACCAATATAGGAGTGATAAGTAATTATTATACAGAATCGCGTAGGATCCTAAGCAAAATTTTTATTTCACTGCCCAGTATTACAATCGTGGAATAACTGTTCGCCGAATATCTTTTAATGTTCCTTAATCGAGGATTGTAAAATCGGGCCTAAGTCGAGATAAACTTGTTAGTACCAAAAACGAATAATGGTGAAAAATACATACAATAACTCAAGAAAAAACTGAAATCCTAATCCGGTATAAATTTAGTTGCGTAAATAATTTTTTCTTTCAAAATTTTATGCCGAACGTATTACAAAACAAGATAGTTACAGGATTTCATATCTTTTCTCTCCATTACAAAATAAATCATTGACAAATAAATATTCCTTGAAAATATTTACCTATTCACTTGAACAATTTAAATTTTGTAAGCTGTCGTTTGTAATGACAATATAATTATAAAAAATGTAAAATAAGAGCAAATCAGCCAACAAATTTTCAGCCTAAAAAATACAATCCTTTAAGGACGAGTGTAGACGTTTATAAAAATGTTCTTTTCTGTACGTATTTTTTTTTCCAGAAAGGATAAAGTTATTTACTAGTATATAAATCCAAGATTACAAAACCTCTTAGTAATTAAATCAATATCAATTTATTTGTACTTATTTAAGAATAAAACAGAAGTATATTTTAAAAGATAGAAGTATATTTTAAAATAATGTAAAGGACAAATCAAAAGTATTATATATGTACATATAATAACTGTACTCTTACTTACTAACACATTTTAAATCATAACTAAATTAGTATAAACGAAGGTGTTTAAATAGACAAAAGAAGTTTGTCAATATTCCCCCTAATCAGTGTTAGTCCTAACTCCTAAGTAGAGAAAATAATTCAACTCAATTAGTGTTGGACATTTTTTTACGCCAAATGTACTATTTACTTTTTCCGCGACTCTCATGCATCTAATTATTTTTGAGTGGGAGGGGAAGGGGTGCAATATAGTCCTGAAATCTCTAATCAACAGCAATTTGAACAAAATAGGTTGACAATTGATCTGAACAGCATTGCTACTTAAACATTTTGAATGTCTGTGTTCTATAATTACAAAACTGCAAAATAGAAGTTTACCTTTGCAAAATTCTTTAAGTTTGATTGATGAAGTACAGCAAAGTTTGTCCGGATTAGATCATTCCCAGTCATGGAAAAAATCCAGGTTTAGACACTTTGAAAGCAATATCCCGACACGAAATTTGTAGCTCTACAACGGTTCCATCCGACGAAATGGACAGGTTCCACTATGTCCCAATGGTTTCCTACGTCGCTACGTTGAGAGACGTTTCTCTGAATTTACATCCCTTAAGTCTTATAAAATAAGGCTTCTGTTCGAAAATATGGAAATATAATTGGTGAAATTCTTTTCCCCGGTCACAAGCTTAATGACCCTTTTTATATTTTGAAAATTTGATAAAATTAGAAAAGCTTGTGTTGCAAAATATGTGGAATTGGCAGAAAAATCAGAAACGATAGACTAAATAGAAGTTTTTGTCAGCTTACAACAGTGCCATTAGGCTGACAGGGAACACAAGGGTGAAAATATGAGGAAATAATAAGGAGGATGCCAAATGTAGGAAAAATTCGTTTGCTACAGTTCTTTACACGTGATATTGTAATATGGAAAAGAAAATAAATTTATATCGAGTAAAAGTACATTTAGGCCCAATTTTACAATCGTGGAATAAGGACGGAATAACTGTTCGCTGAACATCATTTAACGTTCCTCCATATCTACGTCACACCTACGTCACGTTATTCTAAGAATAATGCTCATCCGACGATTGTAAAATGGGGCCTTAAAGTACTTGGGAAAATATCGAGATAGACTGTCAGAGAATAGAATAGAAGTTAGAAGGAAGATCTAAAGCACAACGAGTAGACTAGAGTACATAATGATAATAACGAATGAAAAGGTGGCAAAAACTGTAAGGCAAAACTAAAAGATCGGTAAAGGAAACGGAGGATAAAGGAGTTTTGGAACATGGTAAGTGTGTTCTAAAAGGATTCTTGGAAAATTCTTTGAACTGGTGAATTTTAATGTCAAGCTTGTTCATCGAGAAATAGTGTAGTGTTTTGTATTGTTATTTAGAGTTTACACTGTCGACTCAATAAACTTTTAAGTTTTCAACTTTATTTTTGTGGTCGTAGTGCTTTGAAGATGTAAGAAATATTGTTTGTATTTTGATCGTTTTTGTCATGGGAAATAAGCAAGCAGCAAAGTCGATCCGTCAAATTTTATAACTGTAGTCCTGAAATCTGTAGATACAGTTTTGTCCTGCAGTGAAATCCCTCCTCCATTCCAACAAACGATCCATGGCCGTAGCGATCTCGCGTCCAGTGCTCAGCTCTCTTCGTAACAGTTAGGTCCAGTCGTGTCGCGTTTCTCTGACAGAAACTCGTGGTGCGCGCGAGTTTTGTTTATTTTCCGACAAGTTTGCAAGAAAATCAGTGGATTTTAAATAGAGGCCGGTGATTGTTTCCGCTACGTGAGTGCGTCCACTTGGCAGAGGTCAGTTCAATTTTTTTTTAACATTTTTTTTTCTTTCACGTCAATTTCTCTCTGCAACAGTTCAAAATACCAAGACGAGTTTTGCTAACTCGTGCGGCCTGAGAAAAATGTCGTATTTATTACCGCGAAATAACAGGTGATTAACTAAGAGATTATAGCGTATTTCTCAAGATGTGTTAAGCGACTGAAGTGCTAAGTTAAATATTGTGGTCACTTTGGTTCACACAATCGCTATGGGAATTGTTTACCTACCTGGCTACTGTTTATCGCATGAAAATCTGTAACGCAATTCTGAATAAATATTGCACGAAATATGCGGAAATTTCTTGTTTATTACTTCGACTTTGATGTGTGTGGTTCAACCAAGGATATGGCATTATCCTTTCATGAGTTGTTTCAATTTGTATCTCATGCCCTTGTAACGTAACGCCTGAAAAGAAATGAAATAAATTTAATGTTACTCAATCTAGATATATTAATTATTAATTATTAAAATTAATAATAATTAATTAAACGTCAGATGAAAATTAAAAATAATATGACGTAAATAAATTTTACACCATTGGTAACAGACAACTATTTAACTCAATGCACGTCAGTCTGTTTAAGCTAATTATTCAAAATTTAGCTCAAGAAGCTATATAAGTTTACGACGTCATGTCAAGCCAAAGTTAACTCTTTTCGATCGCTGATTTGTTTTAGATCGTTCAAATAACGAATGATAATAATAACTAAAAATATAACTTAAGGTGGTTGACTCTTTGATATAATTTGTGGTCGTCGGATTAGATAAGCCAACAATGGGGTCTCATTTTTTTGTTTGTTTTAACTAGTAATCGGGATTACTACCTGTTTTGGGGCAAGACGAGGAAGGGATGGATCTTGGCATTTTATAATTATCAATTTATAAATAAATTTGTAAACGGTTGGAGTGATTTAGCCCGCGGGAGGATTAGCGGAAATTAATGAATTTTAAATGGAAAGCGACGAACCGTGGAAGTCGAGAACGTCGTAATTTATTACGGAAAACTACTGCGTCGACAGTGCATAAATTACAAAAGAAATTTTTGAAGTAAACAGTTTATAAAAATTTTATTATTAGGTGTACGACGCTTCCGAAACTCCGTTAACAAACTCTTTCCTTTTAGTAGAAAATATGCTCGTAGATTTTCAGCAAATTTCGCAAAAGTTTACTATTTATTCGTAAACATTAAAAACTTGAGTGTTAATTACATGAACTTCTAACGAAAACAACGTTAAGTTTGATAGGAAAGTTTTATTTCGTTAGATAAATTTCTGCAAGTCTTTGTCGGCTTGTAAGCTAATGGTTAAGTTTACGAGACTTGCTTTATCGCGAATGTGACCTTTTCCAAATAGTGCAAAAATGTTGAATGGTTTTCAGTGAAAATCTCGCGCACGACCTCTGGCTGTTGAACCGGAGCAATTAAAACGGAAAAATCGAATTGCGTCAATTTTAGTCCGACTTGAATTTTGAATCCTTTTCGAAACAGCTGCGAAAAGGAAACCAAACAACTGGACTTGTGCGTTTTAATGAGTTTAGTTTTGGGTTCTCTCTGATCATCCTTTTTAATGACTGGAATAACTACTTTTACTTTAAATAATTTTATTTATTGTTCAAACTATTCTATGTATACTATTTACATAAATCAAAAATCTTCTTTGAGATAGTTTTTGACGAGTGGCTGTAATTAAAAACAAAATGAATAATTTTCGGGTTTTAAAAACTATCGAATTTCGTTAGATGAGTCTAACTAAATTAATTCAGAAAAATGTGAAATATTTACTTAAAATTGTTTTTTCTATTTTCCTACTTTTATCTTTAAGCCGAGAGTTAACATTAAACCTGGCTTTACGCGTATGCAATGAAAATTGCACACAGTAATTACATTTACTGGTGATCTTGTATTTAGCAATTTCTGAGTGTTTGTGCTGAAAGATATCAATTTCTGAATGTAAATACAGGGTGATTCCACAATGGCGAATAAGCTCTCCAGTACTTATCCTAGACAGTTAAGAGAGTACCAGAAAATGTTGAAAAAGTTTTTATTTCAAAATTTTACAAAACGTAAGAAGTCAAAGTTTTGCTTTAACTTCTTAGAATTCACAATAAATCTTGAATAATGAACTTCTACGTAAAGTTTATTGCATTTATTATTTGTTCCGTGCAAAATGCATTAAATTATTAACTAAAAACTAGCTTATAACTACAAGAAAATTGACTTGGCAAAGTTGTATTTAGAATTTTTTCGACATTTCTCTAGTACTTTCTGAAGTGTCCAGGGTCCTTATTCTCGAAACGAGGGAGAGGGTTCATTTTGCGGGAGTGACGTCAAAATGACGTAGACTCTCGTATAAAACTATACAAACCTTTCGAAAAATGCGTCATTTTGATGTCATTTTCGGGAGCGATCACTTCTCTCCAGTTCGAGAATAACCCCCTAGATGTCTAGAATATCGTACTGGAGAATTTATTCGCCATATTGGAATCACCCAGTATTTACGGTGTCTTTTATTTGAGTGTTCTTATTCAGGTTAATTAACAATTATTGTTCACACACATTGATGAGCATGCGCACAATAAAAATTGCGTCAAGACAAATTGCGTCATGTAAAATGGCCTTTAAACTTGCTCGCAGTTTTACATTTAAAAAATTTCTGTACAGTTGCAACAAAAGCTATCAATTTCTGAATGTAAATACATATTTACTCATCTTATATTTGAGTGGTCTTAATTAACAATTATTATTGTTCATTGACATTTACCGATGAGCAAGCGCACAATAAAAATTGCGTCTTGCTGCAACTTGTAAAGCGGCTTTAAGGGTGTAAACGACACGAACAATTTTAGAAAATCATGGAGTGACTCATCGGAATATTCTAATATTAATACTTAATGAAGTGTTAATAGTAGCTTTAAGGCATACTTTACTGTCATACGAAATAATAACAATTTAATTGTTCGGAAAAATATTCTAAAACTACATTATATGGGCTATATTCGAATATTGCTTTATTTCATCCAGTCACAAGGTAAAGCCAAAATCGGTTCGATTTTTTCTTGAAATACAACATAGGCTGACTAATGATATGATCAAAAGCCCTTGCTTTGAATAAGGGCCTGCAAATTTTGTCAATATTTTTGTCTTGAATCTTATTTTTTCGGTTTTTGAAATTTTTGTAATTATTTATTTTTATTTTCTTTGTTTATTCATTAACTAAATTATAAACTTTCACAATATAAAAGTATTCTAACTTTATATTTCAATAATCTATGTATGGCGTTTAAAAAATAAAATAAAAGTACTCTTCGAGTTTACAGAAAGACTTAAGATAAGTTTTGTGTTCAATTATTATAACATTGTCCCCAAGTTGACCAATAAATGTAAAAATGACATCTATTTTATGATGAACGTAGTGTTGGCTAGTGAATCATGGGTTTGCTAATTCGATTCAGGTGAGCCGAGACAATGAATCGATTCAGCGATTCTGAATCGACCATTGTTGCTGAATCGAATCAGTGAATTGATTCATTGTCTCGACTCGTTTCATTTTCTCGATTCACTGATTCGTTGACGACGAGGGGTCAACCGCTGAGGAATTTTGGTGTACACATTCAAGGAATTACTGGGTATTACTAGGGTAATAGTGGCTAGGTATTACTTTGATGAAATACTAAAAAAATCGTAAGTACCTAATATAGGAAGGAAATATGAAGAATCACGTTGGTACTACGGGAAATTCTGTAGGTAGTGCAAGAAAATAAAGATCTTTCATCAAAAAAGTTCCAAATTCTTTCAGGAATTATTAATTATTATGCAAAAAGGAAGAAGTAGTGTACAAGATTTAAGCCAACGGTGTACCCCTCGGTTGACGATTTCTTTGCTTCGATTTGCTGATTCGATTCAGCGCCAATGAATCGATTCAGTGTCTCGGCTCGCCTGAATCGAATCAGCAATACGCATCCTGACAATTTGAACATTTAGTTTAATTTGCTTAGTTATTTATTAGTTTTTTTTGTTGCTTTTGTTGTAAAAAAAGACAAGAATACTATTGTAAAGAGAAAAAAATACTCTACCGAACGGTAGAGTAAAATTAACAAGTTTCCATTTAAAAAAAATTACGCAGATAGGCATAACTCAAAAACGATTGAAGAAAAAAAAATTCAAGTATTCTCACATTAATTTCACAAATTAAATTGGATCAAAACTAAGGCTGGGATTTTTATAAATTTTTGTATTCGACCATTCGTTTCAGTTTTTATTCCATTCGAATATTCGAATATTTGAATAATTTATGTTGCAATTATTCGATTTCCAAACATTCGAATATTTGTCTATTCGAATATTATTCCCAGCCTTACTAATCAAAACAATCAAAAAATTTACTTAAATGTAACTGAATCGGTCATTTTGATAACGGGTTAACTGCAATTTTTCATTTTTACAGGAAAAGCAAAAATCTCGTTCCCAGTCGATATTGTTTAATGCAAATTACAGCATTTTTCTTTACGTTAACAGGGGGTGAAACCTGATACAGAAATGCTTAAACAATGATTTTTGCACACACAGGGGACCTCAATTTTTTTTTTTCGATTCGGGAGATGACCCGTCTTCAAAATGAACATGGGTTTGAACAATTGTTTCATTTCAAAAGCTCTTTTATTATTAGCAGAGTCGAGTCTCATGTTAAAAATGTAAAAAAAGTCAAATTTAAAAATTAAACAAATAGTATTTAATTATAATAGCTAAAATTCTTCAGCTGGTTCATCCCTGTAGCTGTGGTCACTCATTGATTACAACGTTGTAAAAATCTTTATGTATATCTAGAACAATATATATTGGTACAATTTTGTAATGTCCCAAATTTTTTATGGTAATGGGGAGTTTTCCATGGTACGCAGGGTTGTTTTCTCAAGATAGGATATCGTTCATGTAATTCTAACACCTCGTAACCCCGAAACTATTAAACTATTTAATTATTGAGTTAACAAATCAAATCAGGCAGTTTTTAGTCTCTCCTGTAAAGTTTGCTTTTCGGGGTTACGAGTTGTTAGAATTACATGAACGATTTGACTCTTTTCACATGCAATGATGGAATGAATGAGGCTTGGTCTTGGGAATCAAATTCCACGAAAAAGTTGATTTATGAAAAATTTGGAGTTAACTCCTTTTCAAAATGTCCGATTTATACTGTCTCGAGTTATGAAGAAATAAATAAGAACATAAACGGTACAGTTTTGTCAGACTTTATTTCCTTGCTTATTCGAAATTTTAAAGTAACGGAAAACTTTATTTTTGCGAAACTGATGTAAAAATGTAATAATAACATTGCAAATAGTTTTTCCCAATGAGGACATTACTTTGGATGCAGAAATGTGCTTTCTTCTAGTCGGATTTTGACGAGAGTTTTTGAAATTTAACATTTTTTTTCGAAAACGATTATATTTAGGACACCATAATTACATAACGTTTTTTTTTTTTTGATCGTTTTGATCCAAGCCACCATTTTGCGAAATTAATGCACTCTCAATTCCCTCCCACTCTGTAAATAGAAAGTACTTCATTTAAAATATTAGCTATACAGGGTGGTTTCGAAATAAGGTGCCAAAAAGGAAATCTTATAAATTATAGAAGATGATGAGTAAAACTCGTATACAAAAATTTTTTCTAATAAAAGTCTTTACGTTTTTGAGATAAAAATAATTGAAAATTTGTTGAAAATTAGCTGTACGCTAATGTTAATCGGGATTGAAAAGGTAATACTGGTTGTATGGCAACAACATTTGCATTTTTTTAGCAACGCTACCTGTAGCATCTAAACTCATTAGCATACAGCAAATTTTCAACAAATTTTCAATTATTTTTATCCCAAAAACGAAAATACTTTTATTGGAAAATATTTTTGTATATGAGTTTTTCTCATCATCTCCTATAACTGATTTCTTTTTGGCAAGTTATTTCGGGACCACCCTGTACAGCTCTCGTTTGTTCGTTTGTTCTTTTTTTTATAAATTACTAAATTTTAGAGATGAGAATTCGTCTTGTTGCAAGTAATCGAAATGTCCAAGAAATTAATTTGTTTTTTGCAATTACTCTATGGCTAGTGTACTATATTTTTTCTTATAAAAATGTGACTGATGATTGCTGGAAAAGAAACGAAATTGTTTTATCTTCTACACCTTTCATTTATGTCTGCATTAGGTATATTTTTTTTATTAGAGACTTTCAATTTCATGTACCTTAAAATGTGCAGCAAGCAAGAGATAAGTTGTTAACCCTACCACAGTATAAAGAATACAGTAGCGCAACTCGCTTGTCGGCACTTTGATCTCTTTACTGAATTTTCATTGACCTCGAGTAGATTAAAGGGGATGTGTCGAACTGTTTGTTCTACTTTAAGTGTGAGCGATTTTGTTGTAAATTGTAAACTCACACGTGCTCACACACCAGGGCCGGATTGTAGTGTTTAGTGGACGTGGTAAAAAAATAACAAGGCATAAATAATGTATATTAACATAATTATAAAGATCCATTCGGCACCAGAGCCGTGAATGAATGAGTTCTGCATCCCGAGATTGTGACTCAGACCTTGCGCGGGATGTTATGCGTGAATTTAATATTTTCATGAGAGTCGCGCTACTGTGTAATCTTTATACTGTGACCCTACTACGCGATTTATGAAGATTTTTTATTTATACTAAGGTGAATTTTTGTCGTCTTATCACTATCCTAAAGTTATTGTTATAATAACCCACTCTAGACCTCCATGAAGTATTGACCTTTCCTCCCGGGACACCTGTATAGTTGTACAGGGTGTATCGTAATTTGCAGACGATATTAATTCGTAAAGGTAATTCCACGGGGGAGAGAATAAGAAGTCCTCGGGTATTTTAGTGTGGAAGATTTTTGCTTCTAGTACGACATGTGTTTAAAGAAATGTAAACATTGCATATATCGCAAGTAAAACGGACACCACAGATCAGCAAAGAATGAAAGAACTATTCGAATTTCGTTTCAGCGTCGTCATTCTGCGAATTGAAAGCTAATACAATGATGTGGGAACAGACATAAACGAAAGTCAGTAACGGGAGCTTTCCAAAGCTGAACTGTAAGCTGCGATGCAGTAGGCCAATAATTGAAATGTAAGCTATGCGTAGTTATACTACAATCCTTACAAAATACATCTGGTAACTATAGTTCCAACAGGAAAATTGACTCCCAGAAGTTTTGGGTTAAAGAAATAACTTCTATATTTGCGTGTTCATTATAAAGTTACTTTACTTTAATTAACGTCAAACTAATTTATATATGAAATAATTTCTCACCTTCTTTCGCTTATGCGGAGAAAAACGACGAAAAGATAGCGCACAATAATTCATAGTTGCAGAGAATCGATGTTGACACAGTTGCTTTTTATGAATTGCGCCAAGTCTGCATGTGTCGTCCTAACACGTGCGCCATAAATTGTTTGGTCTAGTTTGCTCTTTGTTTTAATTGGTATTTAATAAAGCCAAGCTGTTATTTACGAGCGCTAAATTAAGTTACCATTTGATTCATTTTCAGTGATTTGGGTGAAGCTAAAACTGTAATAGTGGCTATTTATTTGCTCCAACGTAGTTTGCTGTCCTGTGGCTACTGAAACGTAAATCAAAATATATTTAATTGTTTTTTATATGTTGTACTTTATTACTAACTCGTGTCTAAATAAAAACCTGGTCAAGTAGGCTACATTTAGTAATTCTGCTATGTAAATGCAATGGATAAATTCTCGATCACAACCCACTTGACCAGGTTTTTATTTAGACGCTTGTTATGTTCAAAATTATTAACGTAATGGATTGTTGACTTTGAAGCTCTTCTGATACGAAAGACTTAAGACTTGGTCAGTTAAATGATTGCCTATGAATTTAGATATCTCATTTCCCCAATGTCTCTTGTGTTTAACCGGAAAAATTGTTGAAACAGTAAACCTGTAAATTTCATCAAACCTTGCAATGCACCAGTTTATTGGGCATGTACTTCTTAGACATCTAAACTTTCAAAACTCAAATTGTAAACTTTAGTTGAATGAGAGAAAAATTTACATAATAGTAAATATTACTTAATTAATTATGAGTTTCATTAAAAAAGTTTAATTAATGGGAATTTCCTCATTACAGATTGAAAGGTCATAACCTCTTGTTCATCATTTTAAATATTATTATTATTATTTTTTAATTTTTGATATGCATTAGTGATTCAAATTTTATGAATAAATTTTTCCAAGAAGACTTTTTAATCAGAAAATTGGATTGCGTAGAGCCCAGGTCTTTCCAGTTTCCTAGGATACGTCATCATTCTGCGAGCGCGAGCGGAGAAAGGAAAGTTTTCTTATTTATGCATGCAGCGTTTTGATAATATTCTCAATATCGTAGACACACATCCGTATTTTGATATGTAACATTGGGTTTATAATTAGCATGTTTACGAGCAATCGTTTACTTTGCTTTTACGTACCCGCTTTTTTCGTCAAAATCGTTATGTCTGTTTACGCGTGCTGTCTTCGATTCGCTTAGTTTTTCATTATTCAACCGAAAAGAAATAATCTATTGCCAGTCGCCTTCGCGGCTTCAAGGTCACATATGACTTGTGCCTGGCGAAAAAAAAAAGTTACGAACGTGAATTGACGCATTCCGGTATTTCGCTTGATTTATGTCACAATTTCAATATGTAAAATACCTGTTGGTATGGAAGAACGAATTAAAGTCACCCACGGCACTTTTTTTTAATGAACAAAACCTCATACATAAATATTTTATTCGTGCAGATTACATGTTATGTAATAATCATATATGTGTGTATGTATTATTTAAAAGAGATGAAATGTTGATGTTTTCCGGCCAGAAATTTCCCCCAAATTCCAAGGAGGTTTTCAACATTTATTTGTTTTAACACAAACTCTTTTAAACGGACACTAAATGGCGCACAAACACTTAACGTTTCGCAGTCGTTCGACAGCTTCGTCGTTTAAAAGAGTTTGTGATACAATTTTCATCGGACAAGAACCAGCTTTAATTATTTATTTTAAGTTACTCGTGTTTGATTTGTGTTGATTTTCGTGTTTTTTTAAATAATTTTCATGTTCTCCCCCATAAAATATAAGTGCGTGGTCTTGACCATTCTGATTACCATAACAACCAGGTGGCCAAGCAAACATTGAAAACAATTCGATGCGTGCCTGATCGCTTGCTTGACAACCTACTACTTACAGCGCAGCGGTCAAAATTGATTAGGCCACAATTTAACTTTTTGTTGAGGAGACATTACTTTTAATTCTGACTGTACAGTGGCAAGCACCGAAAATGTGCCATGTTTTAAAGCTAAAATGCGCAAAATCTAGCTGTGTGGTCGTACTTTTCAATTACAGAAAACTGTAGTCACTGTTGAAACGTCATAGTGTGCAAGTGTGTTTGCGTTATATTTATTTTTTAAACTTTTGTTGAAGTTGTTAGATCTATTAAAATGCAGCTGTGTGTATGTTATGAAGTTTTTAAAAACCTTTGTTGAAGTTGTCAGATGTTTGATTACTATGACATTATAATTTAAACTCCGAACTGCCAATTACGACTGGATACTGTCTGGGAAAAAGTAGTGTCCCGTTTTCTATGCTCGCCACTGTGCATGTATGACGAGAGAGCATCGCGAAAAGTACAGACCAGAAAAGTCATTGAAATATGAGAGAAATGCCAAGAAATTTCAGCTTTAGAAAAATATCTGACTTTATTTAGTGAAGGAGAAAGTAAAAAGACAAAGTGATTAAAGGAGACGAGCTTTAAATAAAGATAGTCTCAGCTTATAAATCTGTTGACAAGGGTTGACCGAAAGCAATATAGGACAGCCTGCTACAGTGTATGGGAGGCAGATCTGAATTATTGAGAGGACGAAAAGAGAAGCAAGAACGGAGCCACTTAAAAAAAATTTAAAGGGTAAAAGTGTTAAGACATCTGGAGAGGATGACGGACCAAAGATCTCCAAAAGTTATCAAGTTATAGAAAACATGGAAGAAAACAAACATATAAAAGAAAGGGAAGCATTGATGGATTTGTGGAAGAGAGAAGTATAAATAATATGGTAGATCGCAAAAGATGGAGAGACTTATGGAACGATGAATCTCAAAACCCTACGATAGCGATGTTATTGTGATGTAATTAGATTGCACCAAAATAATTTTGGACTGACCAAAAGATGGAAACTTAAAGCTTTTTGGCATACTAATTTTATGACACCTCTAGTTCTCGTTCATAGAAATGGTAGAAATCCTGCTTTGGAATTTAATAATAATTTTAAAGTAAAATAAATCTAAGATCTCGTAGTGAATCGGTAACTTAGATCTGGAACGCATTATAAATAAGAAGCCCTATTCAGAAACCCATTTCAGAAACTTATGACTTAACTGATGTAGAACTGTAAAAAATATGTCGAAATGTTGGTAACACTGAGAGGGAATACGGCAAAAAAGCGCGGGAAGACCCGTTTGGCTGTCAGTTCTCAGAAGTGGGATTAATTATTTACCGATACAACCCGGAATAGGTCACCATAAGAAAATAAGCCAAAATTGGCCGTTGGAAATAAGCTATTAGACAACCTAACCTCAATTTAAGAAACGCAGGAAATGAGAAGGATGTTGGAGATGAGAAACGAAGATGAGTACATAGCCCAGTGGCAATAAAAATTTAGGATATTGTAACTTCGGTGGCACAGGCCATGAAAACGAACACACCAAAATTTACCCCACTAATTCCAAAAATTTAATACTGGACCTGGTGAATCAGTTAAATTCTGGTTTTTATGAATAAAAACTATACAAATACATACACACATACATAAATGCATGCAAATCACAACTTACTGTGACCGCATGGTCACGCAGGTGTTGATAAAATCCAAGAACTTAGTTTTAGAACTAACACAATGAAAAATAAATGCATGCAAGAGAATGTAACATCACAACTTACTGTGATCACATGGTCACACAGGTGTTGATAAAATCCAAGAACTTAGTTTTAGAATTAACTGGTTTCCCAATTTAAGAAGCAAGATCAAATCATATATTCAAAACTGTCTGAAATGTGTCATATCCGATAAGTGGAAACCCCGAAGGGTATCGACATCCAATCCCCAACTGAGACGTTTTAGACCATACATTTAGACCACTATGGACTACTATGGAGAAGACTTCACATGATGGAAAGTATTTATTTGTTGTAGTGGATGAGTTCACCAAATTTGTTAACCTGTACCCTTGTAGTCAGCAGCGAAAGTAAGAAAGTAATGAAACATCTGGACATGTATTTTCATGGTTATTCAATATGAAGAATTACTTCGAAGAAAAGAACACCCAACATGTGTTAGTGGTAATATGTACAGGTCAATCGTTCTACTACCCCTATTTTGGCAAAATTAGCACCAGAAATAGATAGATGGGATAAAGTAATCTTTGATGTGGAATACATATGTACTTAACAACACAGTCAACAGTATCACCCAGCAAATTATTATTTGGAATTTAACAGCGAGGAAACGTTACTGACAATGCAAGATTTTACTTAGAAAACCTAGAGACTTGGATACTCTGAGAAAGAGAACGTTGGAAAATATAATTAAAAACCAAAGCTTAATGACAATAAGCATAAGGAGTCAAGAATCTACCAGTTTTTCAATGACAAGTTAAACTGTAACTTTCAGTTTATTTCCATAGTAACAATTCGTATTCTTATGTGAATCAACTGAAGGTTAAACTTAACTTGCGATTGAAAAACCGGGCCTATGTGATATAGATAAAGAATGTAGACACCACAAGCGGAACGAACAAAAATGTATTACTGAAATATCGAAGCCCAAACATCGAGGGATTTGTGGCCCCAATACTATTTCAAGGAGTTTTTGATCCTTCTAGTCTAGACTGAAACCGTGGATATTGTAATCCTGAACGAAATTTTGAAATGTTGATAACACAGAGGGAATAACTTGGGCAAAAAGCGAGAGAACTCTCGGCTATTATAATCAAAATTTAATTGTAAGTTAAATTTAGATTGCGCTGAATTTACTTAATCATGACTTCTTGATAGGACTTCAGTCAAGGGTTAACGTAACATACTAGTAATTGACTGAAACTGAGGTCATAGAAATTCAACGAGAACAACAGGGCTCAGATAACTGAAGATTGCAATTTATGATGTGCAAATGGGATAGAATTAGGATTTAAGTAGGGAAACGTCACACCTCTTTAAGGAAGGAGATCGCACAAAGGCTTCCTCCAACTCTTTTGCGTGCCTTTCTGCTTCCTGCCATGTCGTATTGCCTAGGATCTTACTTCAAAATAATGACCCTGGAATGCACTGGATCGTTCCAACTTTACCTGTACTGTTTCGCACCGTACGTATAAAAATGAATGTGTAAATGCAGAACGAATTAGTCTCACCCTGTTCGACTACGTTTTAGGTGGTACGGCCTAAATTAGAACGAACCATGAGCGTGTTAAGAAGGCTTCTTCAATCATTAATTTTTGACAGAGCTGAAGGTGAGAATTATTGTAGAAAATTTTACATTTTCATAAGACCTTCCAGTTATGTGAGGGAAAATTATTTTCCTCGTTATGGTATCTTTTTTTTTAATAGAATTGGCATAAGAAATGCTAACAATTATAAATATGTTTCTTCTGGCATTCTTAAATAATCTTGAGGAAACATTCTTAATTCGTTAAGCAAAATAAAAATAAAATAAATACATATTGTAGCTATGACTTCACCAATGTTATTCTGAAAGATTATGTTTCTTTTCTGTTCAAAAGAATTAAGAAGTTAAGGATACTTGCAGTGGAAATGAAGGGAGAAAGAAGCACTTTACTTTCTCATTAAGAAGTAGATGAAAGCAAAGGAAATTGGAGAATTTACATTTGTAAGAGAAGGAAATTATTGAAACGAATCCTAGATTACTATCTGAAAGGATGAAGTGATCATCCACACATAAAAGATGTTTGTTGATGGTTTTGTAAAACGTAACAAAAGATCTTTTAGAGTGAATTTTTCAAAGCATTAATGCATTTCGGAGAAAAATGAATTTATTCGAAGTCAGACGTCAAAATTAACTTGTGAACTGGAACGAACATGTTAGGTGAGCAATGTTTTTGACGTGTTTTCATATCATTTCACTAAAAAAATACAATAATTTGATTGTAAAATTATGTGAAAGCACACTGAACTATCCAAAGTTTTGTAAGACACAGATGGACACAGAAAAGAACTAGTGAAATTTATTTTATTCACGACCGAGAATAGACAGCAGTTTCTATGACATCAAAATTGTGACAGAAATAACATATTTATTCTCTTGGGAGAGAAATGATATTTCTCTCTCTCCCAAGGGACTTTTCATTATATTGACATTTACGATTAGCGTACACTTAAACTCGTTTTAAACGTATAAGTTTGTGTTGTCAGATAATGAATGTCAGCGATTATAATTTTCCGAAATTAATTGATTGTCAAAGTGACACTCGGATTTATTATAATTTTTTAATCCTAAAAGTTTGAATTCTTATCATTCTTCTATTCTAGATGTGATTTTGTAGCCCTCAGACTACAAACAAACACCTCAGGAAAAATGACGCGTTTCTCTCTCTCGATGTGTAATATACTATTATTTTTATTTACGCGTAAGATGTTATTTAACACTATCGTATTTAATTTTGTATTATTTTATAGATTATTGAAAATCATGAAAACGTTACCTATTGATCTGTGCAGCAGCGTACATTCTAAAAGTATTCGTTAATATCGTTTCTGCTCACGGTATATCAACAAGTGAATTAAAATATTTTAGTCATTATTATTATTAAGATTACAAGTACATTCGTCATAGATTGCTTAAAAAAAAAGTTAGCAGCGGCTTTTTTAATATTTATAATTAACCATCGAATCAAATCAGTGTCTTGTACTTTATCCTTTAGCTAGATAACGCGTCTGTCGGCGTCGTCGGTACAAAAACGAAATAAGAATGCATTTTTTTATTTAGCTTACGTCCGCACATAATGTCAAGAACAAGTGTGAACTTGTCTTATTAAATTATCAGACACGTTCACAATTACAACTAAGCATATTCAATCTGGCCAGTTAATTAAAATAGTGCAAGCATTCCGTAATCGGTTTCAAAACGCTCAGAAACCTCAAGTTATCAGAGCCGATTCAGTAGGAAATAACGATGTATTCTTTACATGTATAAGTATTTTTATAACACAGAAAAACTTGCCCCTCTGTATTTTATATTCCACTATACATGTTTTATGTAACATCGTTTCAAATAAGGAGCACGCCGATCGCATGTTAATAACACCGATTCATTCTGCGCTGATGCTCGTGTTTGCAATTTTTGCCTGCACGCCATTGTAATTTTTATTGCCTCTTTGTTACATTGGACGCGATACCGTTCGTATTATTGAATATAAATATGTTTATAAATTAATTACTCTTAAGTTCACGCCGGAGTTCAGTAAATAAGAAAGAATTTATTAACAATTAATTATTTACTGGATTAGTGTCGCCTTATCTGCATTATTTGTCCCATTTCGGAGGCTTCGGCATTCCTTCACGTCGTCCCATTATATAAAATTATTGTTTTCGCTGAAACGACCAGCACACCTGGTGGATCAAGCGATTTCGCGTGTGTTGTTTTTTATTGAGAAACGAATTCCTTCGACTTCGACAAAAACTATGCGCTCTCCTCGACTTCTGATGTGTCTGCCAAAGTCACGTTCTGCATATCTTAATTTATAAATTTTTTCCTTTCGCTAATAACATCTGCGGTTTACTAACTGGAAAATAAAATTGTTAATGTTATCATGAAAATAATTACTCCATGATATAAAGCTTTAATGAAGATGCAAAATACATTGCATACATTATTATTAATAATAATAATGTGCAATGTGTCTTGGACTTACAATTTCGAATATTCAAACCAATCGTATACCTAAAATCTATCTATTGAACGATACACTTTTTGATAAACAAAATAAGAAATGATACCATTTGAAGTCATCCTCAGAAGGCCATCCATGGAATGAAAAATCATGTCTTAGGCTAGATTCAAAAAATTCGAAATCCACCATATTTTTTGATAGGTATTACGAGTCTAGATAAAACATGATTTTTAATCCCAAAGCCTTCTGAGGATGACTTTGAATTAGATCACATGATCAAATGATCAGTTGACAACGATTGGCGATACCATCACTTTAAGCAAAGCTCGAATTATGTGCTGCGGAGAAATGGTAAACAATGAGGTGATTGATGGACTCGTGTGTACCATTACTATAGTCGTCCAAGTTTTCTATCGGTTTTATGATCTTGCTATAAAAAACAACTTCAAAGAGACCGGCCTGCGGTCGCCTTTCTGTCGCTTTTTTTTGGCAGAGCAATAAAACCGCTACCAAACTGGGACGACTATACTTACCAATTTTTTTAAGCCAATTTAAAATTAGTGTAAGCAAAGTAAAAACAAGTAACTTACCTGTACCGAGGCCAACAGATCTAATTCAAAAACTACACACAGCAGATGTGGTGGAATTTTGGTTGATGAGGTGCTTCTGGAGGTAGCAGAAAGCAGTCATCCAACCACAATGAGATATCAACCGAAGGTGTCAGAACGGGGTCCGAAGGAAGTGAAATGAGTGCTCGGTGAAGTGTTTTGTGCGGTTTAAATGTGTTGCTGCACAATTAAACGGTCAGTCTAAAAGATGATTACATTAAGAATTATATATCGTCGATTAAGTTAATTTATAATAGAATGTGCTCCATGATACACAATAACATGACAATTTGTAATACCTAACTAGGCAACAAGAGGAAAGAAAACAGGCACTACCATAATATGGCCTGTTGGGTTTAAATTTGGAAAACGAGCTGACCTAGATAAAATTGCACAAAAATTTGGAAATGAAATACGAAGTGCGTATTCTGCTTTATTCTGTTGGAAGATGTCCAATTGTTTTTCATAAATAACTAACAAAAATGGAGTTCATATACCGTCGATGCATCGATGGACATTGAAGACCGAAGGTCCCCTGCATATGGGATCCCATTAAACGCCAATCACTTTGCCATAGATAAAATCAGGAGTCGTCGCTGGAGATAATACAATCCCATTCATTGTTCCACTACTTCCTTTCTCGACACCATTGAATCCTGGTGGCCTTGTGAAACTGTTAATGGGGTAAACATTGTTTAGGTCGCTGGAGTGAAGACCAAATGATGCTAAACGTCTGTAAACTGACCATTCTACCTTTGACTTAGTTCTCTTACCCAATTCAGGCCAATTGCAGCTGAAAAGAGAAGTCCTAGATTCATGGAGGATTTTCAAATTCGTTAGTTAACTGAAGATGTCCAGTTCCAGGACTATGGTGGCGAAGGTCTTCCTCAGACCAGAATGTCTGTACTCTTAGAATGGCTTTGATCTGAACGGCGCTCAATTTCACGAAAAAGAAATCATCTTTGTTCATGCCGTGCTAACATCTGTAAACTGTCCATTCCACCTTTGACTTTAGATCTCTGACGCAATTCAGTCTAATCGTAGCTGAAAAGAGAAGTCTTAGATTCATGGGGGATTTTCAAATCCGTTAGTTACCTGAAGATGTCCACTTCCAGGACGATGGTGCCGAATGCCTTCCTCAGACTAGAATGTCCATATTCTTAGAATGGCTTTGGTCTGGATGGCGCTCAATTTGTTCGTATTAAACGTCTGTAAAATGCCCATTCCGTTTTTGACTTAGGTCTTTTACCCAATTCAGTCCAATTGCAGCTGAAAAGTCACGGAGGATTTTCAAATTCGTTAGTTATTTGAAGATGTCCACTTCCAGGACGATGGTGTCGAATGTCTTTCTCAGACCAGAATGTCCGTACTCTTAGAAAGGCTTTGGTCTGAACGACGCTCAATTTCACGAAAATATTTCACATCCTTGTGCATGCCGACAGTTTTCTCTTTATCACTTATAGGATAATGGTGCCGAATGCCTTCCTCAAACCAGGATGTCCAAAGTCGTAGAATGGCTTTGATCTAAACGGCTCGTAATTTCATGAAAGGAAACAGTTCCCTCTCTTTCAAAGTCGGACAATTGATTAAAACAAAAACAATGTTTTTTTACAAATGTCAACCTTTTTGGTTTCTTTGGTAGAAAGTATATAAATTAGTTTATTGTTTGTTCTCTTTCTTATAGTGGGGATACATTTAAAATAAAATATAAAGTAATCGGTAAAAAGTTGGACACATATAAAAAATTTTGTAATTGTGTATTTTCCAGAAAATTTCGCCGCAATATTAAACTCGAAACTTATTTGTAATCCTTCATCAAATAATGAATTAATAAAAAATTGACCTTCTAAAAGAATGCTTTTATTCTGGAAGATATTTAGAAATGTAAATTTCAAATTTCAATTTGCAATTCAGTTTAAAAAATAAGACTTAATAAATTTCTTTAAAATTCATTTCAAGGTGAAGAAAAGTAAAAATATTGGAAAGCTGCAATTAAAACAAGCAGAAACTGTGTTGAATGTAATGGTAATGATAGTGATCTATACATTTTCATTCAATTAGTAGGTAATGTGCAACATGAATGGAAAGAAACTTTTCCAGTTTCCTCACTAAAGTAAAAGTTTCGAAATTACTGCAGAAAATGAAATGAAATATGTCAATTCATTTTCACTAATTTTGAAAAATGTGCGCGCAGTGTTTATTTGGGGACATTTTTTTTAAAGTAGAACTAAAAAGGAAATGTGACGATGTTTTAAAGAGATTCGTAGTTAGAGAGAGAGTAAGTAAGTAAATGAGGTTGAAGACATTCAAGTCGACAGAATTAGATTCAATTTTTTGAGTTTATCTTACGCGAAGCTATAAATAATCTTATTACATCGGAATAACTGTTTAATTTAATTAGGTAAGAAGAAAGAAAACGTCTGCTGGCGCGCACCTTTCCTCTCATTTTACTTCATAATAAGCACTTATTGTACGATGATGGGACAGATTTTATTCTAAAACCTCTATCTCCCGGCACTTTGAGATAATTAACACCTTGCGTGAAAGTGTAAAGTTGCATGTTTGCAAATGTAAATATCGTTTAGGTGGATTAACATCAAATCGCCAGAGAAAACCTATTTTTAAATAATTATTGTGAATTCATTAATAGAGTTAATGGTATTGCAAATTTTAAATAATTTTTGCTATTATATGTATCACAAAATCTTTTAAGCGGACACTAAATCGCGCACTATACACTTAACGTTTCGCAGTCGTTCGACAGCTTCGTCAGAAGTGAAAAATATGTTGTCAAAATAATATGTAGTTTATTGGTAGTTCTGAGGTGGATGAAATCCTTATTAGTTTGCTTTCTTTAAAATTAATTGTAAATGAAGCATTTAAAGTTACTGGTTCAGAACGCCGAAAGAATAGTTTTTGGTTTAAAGATTATGCCAAATTTGACCAATCAATGGCAAACGTCAAAGTACTTACAGTTCCAAAACCAACACTGGTACATATTCAGCGGACCTAACCAACTCAGCTATGCAACCACTTAAGTTTTAAAATAAAAATAAAAATTCGTTTATATGGCAGTTCCTTTTTTTGTAACCAATAAATATCGCTTTGAGATTTTCATATGTTTATAATATTTTATTCACGACTGAGAGTAAACAGCAGTTCCTACGATACAAAAATTGTGACGGGAATAACATATTTTACTCTCAAGGGAGTAAAAGTGATGCAAATTGCACCTCAAGAAAAATGTTGCATTTCTCTTCCTCGATGTATAATATACTAGTCATGAATTACTGAATGAAAACGAACTTCAAGTCGTTTTTAATAATGCCTTTGACAAGTTAGTTTACCCCCAGCGAAAACACGTACGTGTAAAAAACGTTGTAAAATAACATGTAACCAAACGTTGAATTCGTGTGGTATTGTTACGTTGAAACAACGAAAAAATGTCGCGGCAATCAATTTCTTTTAAACGTCTCTGTCCACGTGTAAGAAACGTTGTAGAATAACAATTAATCAACGTTGAATTCGTGTGTTATTAATACGTTTTAATAACGCTCGAATCAACTTCTTTTAAACGTCTTTGTCCACGGTATTTCTACGTTAAATCCCAGTGCATACATACGTATAAAAAACGTTGTGGAATAACATGTAACAAACGTTGAATTCGTGTGTTATGGTTACGTTAAAACAACGAAAAAATGTCGCGGCAATGTCCACGTGTAGCGTTGAATCAGACAATTACGACGTGTATTAAAGCTGGGTCTAAATCATTAGACTGAACAAACATACATCGCTAATGGTGGAATTCGAACCCACGCCGCCGAGTGACACCACTTTCCAAGTCGGCTGAACTAGACCGCTAAGCCATTTGGAGATCCCAGTTCCGTATCGCTTCCGTAATAAAGCCGAACCGGGCACTTTAACTTACAATAGCTACGCGCCGCCCTCACTCGTTCAATTTCCGAACTCTTTACTACCTACAGTTTCCTTCTAACATCCATATTATCATAACATCATTAAATCAATTTTTCTAATTATTACAATCCTAAGGTTATTTTCTTTGTATATACATTTCAAAAATTCTAAATTATTTATTTATAATACACATGTAATTCTAAATCGCCTATTTCTAAAAATATTTACACTAACATAAAATATTCGACAAAACACATTTAATACAGTACTCTCAATTTACTTTATTATTTACAAAATTATTTCTTTATGAAAATTTAAAAAAAATTACATGCTGCTCATAAACACCGCAGTGGAATGGAAAGTTTTACTGGAATAAATTCTGTAACTTAGAAAATTGCCATTTGTAGCAAAATTCTTGGAACAGGTCAATTTTTATTTTTATGGCGCATATTATAAATGGATTTCTTTAACTTTTCAATTATTTGGAAGGATGAAACAACCCCTAACTATTTTTTTTTTTAATGGAAGGGTATGTTGAGTAATTTTTTTCTTAAAGCTTGTTCAATTGGGAATACAGCTACGTTTTTATTTTTTAATTTTTCTTAAACAGTAAAAGGCGAAAAAATAAAAAATAAATTTTTGACTAGAACGATTTTAACGCATCAGATGTTCAAAATGCTCGCCACCTCTCACTTGACAATACCCTAATGGATTATAAATTCCATCCCTAACAGTTTGTAACATTTCCGGCGTTACTCTCCTAATTTCATGCAGAATTTGAAGTTCTGAAGTTCTGCTATGTCGTTTGGTTTAGTCACATAAACTTTACTTTTTAAATACCCCCATAAAAAGTCTAAAGGGGTGAGATCTGGAGATCTTGTTGGCCACTCAATCGGTCATCGGTCATCTTCTTCCTATCCACCTATTGGGAAAAACTTCAGTGAGGTAATTACGTACAATTAAAAATTTAGCGCATTGGCAGCGCCATCTATTGGCTGCACGCAACAATACGATACCATATGGAATGCTTATTTCTTCTCATCAAATAATAAAAATGGAGTTCCTGAATTTTTGGCATTAAAAACGGTTTTAGTAAAAAAATTCTTTTTTTTGTTTTTTACCTTTTACTGCTAAAGAAAAATAAAAAAAGAAAACGTAGCTGTATTCCTAATTTTTTCAACATATCCTTCCATTAAAAACATAGTTAGGGGTCGTTTCACCCCTCCAAATAATTGAAAAGTTAAAAAAGTCCCTTTGTAGTATGCGCCATTAAAAATAAAAATTGACCTGTTCCAAGAATTTTTTTACAAATCGTAATCTTCTAAGTTACAGAATTTATTCCAGTTAAACTTTCCACTCTGTATACAGCTGTCCCCAATGAGTATTCGTGACAATATGTATGTATAATTGATTGACTATTGCGTTCTTTAGTATTTTTAATCACAGATTTTGGGCATCAAATTCAAACTAACTTAAAAAAATTTGACAGATTACGTCAACTTAAAAAGGGGTTATGGTTGACTCGTATGTCCAAATTAGCAGTACTTTTCATACCTGTTTCGTTTCATTTCAAAGCTGCCAAGCATGGAGAAGAACCTCACATTTCATAGATTTTTAGTAAAATTAGAATTCAAAGGTGTGAAACACGATAGACAATCACTGTAAAATTAAGTGTTTTCTAACGTCAACATCACGTTTTGTAAGGCATATTTATTCGGTATACGTTAAAATAACGTTATAAAACGTGGGTTAAAAATTTAGTTGTAAATTATGATTTATCTAACGTATTAGTTTCGTTAATTTTTTTCTCATTTATTACGTAGAATAGTAGATGTTGAATTAACGTTGAAATGATGTAGTAATCAACGTATGGTAGATACATCGCATTTACTCATAGTATAAATCACGTCGTAAAAAGACAAAATTGTTACGCATTTATTTCACGTTATAATTACGTCCATATTAAACTGATCGTTAAAAAACACGTCATACAAACGTGATATAATTATGGTTGCTAATTCAACCAAAAAACAACGTTGCATTTTTCAACGAATAACGTTATTTCCACCATTACAACGTGAAATTAACGTTGAATAAACGTACATGTTTTCGCTGGGCCTTATTTTCAGTACGTTCGATCCACCTTACCATTTCCCATTTTGATACTTTTTGACGCCCAAAATGTCCCAAATTCTTGACGTAGAGATGACTAGATATTATTTCCATACTGATTTTATGAAATTTAGATAAAGATTTAGGGTGGGTTTACAGGAAGCAAATCAAATATTTAATTTCGAATTAAACTAATCACGATTAAGTTGCCATAAGAATTACATTGCGAACTGTCAAATTAACAACGTCATCAAAATTTGATTGCAATTAAATTTTCTGTAAACTGGCCCCTAGTATTGTACTTTTAACATCAAACACTTAGGCCTGGTTGTACAATTTCAGCTTAACTTTAAGCTGAAGCTTAAACCCTTAACAACAATTATTTCAACAATTGTTATTAAGGGTTTAAGCTTTGGCTTAAAGTTAAACTGGAATTGTACAACTGGGCCTTAATAAGTCTTTCAAATTTGTACAAATATTTTCATAACATACTTTTTACCTTCAGAGATATTTGTTTTTTTTTTTAACGTAGAATTAATGATGCAGGAAAAAAGATAAAATATTTTAGCTACGTAGAAGCCAGTACGTACACAGAGAACCGGCGTTTCAAGACTAGGGATGCACAAAACATCGAAGTTTTGTGCATACCTGTTAAAGATAAGCACGTTTAGATTCGAAAGAATAAATAGCTAGGAGAACCAACTAGATGGGACACAAGCAAAGCAAAGAGGGAAGAAATGAGCCGAAATATTACACAAACTCAGGAAATATTATACAAACAAAAACAAGATTAGTTCAATGAATTTATAAAGTACTAATAAAATCGATGGTGGTGTATGCTACGGAGACTTGTGAGATCGACCCCAATAGGATACATCAAAAGGGGGAGCAAAGTCGAGATGGTTGGGCGAAGAATTAGAAGATCTGATATGATAGGAATGAGGAGTTAGAAGGAAGAACCAGGATGGAAGACAGTAAAAAAAGGAAACGAAGAGTTAATAAAGTAAAAACATCCCCACAGTTGCATTGGTCTTTACAAAAGTATGAAGATGAGATGAAGGCGAAAACAGGATAGTGTAAAAGTTTAACGAGAATGATCCATGCTATACATGATACATTATATGTATGTATGTTTCATTATTCTTACTGATCTTACGCTAGACCCGGCAGGGGGGTTACCCTGCTTACTAAAGCGTGGATCCAACGGCTTCGGCCGTAGGTGACCATTGTGGACGTATGATAGAGTTCCTATGGGTGTGACGAGCCCACCGTCCCGAGTTGGCGTACCAGTGCCTGGGTTGCACGTTACCTAATCTGTAGGACTCGGCCGACTTGTTCGGTCGTGGCCGAACTTCCCACCAGTGAAGCAAACTGGTACCGTGGAGACCGGTTAGCCCGGAGGATACCCTCCCCTCCTCTGGAGTGGAGCGAGCAGAGGGGACCTCCACCGGTCGACTGGGTTGGACTCACGGGGGCAGTGGTTGATGGCCCGCATGCTAGGGTTAGGGATGATGCCCACCCCATCCCGACGTGTGAACTGCGGATCTCAGTTCCGGCACTAGCCTGGATAGCTAGTAGAGATTAGATAGGTCTCCCTTCACCAGAAGGGGCGAGGGGCGTGCAACCCCGAACCAGTCTGGTAGCAGGACGACACTTTATAGTGTCAGCCACCGAAAGGTGGGCTGCCCTGCGCGCTGATTGGGCGTATCTCAATCCGATGGCTCTGGTCGGGGCCCGAGCTGGAGAAGGGCTAACTCGCTCAGGTGCCGCTCGTTGCGTTTTAGGGTAGATTAGGGAGTGCTGTCTGTCTGATCTTACGCTAGAGCCTTCGCCAATTATGGAATGTAACTAAAGTACCTAATGCAGAACAAAATCCTTTCCTTCAATCTTTTGATATAACATAATTCTTATATCAATTTTTCATTATACGAGTACTTAATAATTAGTAACGGAATAAGTTGGAAATTCTTTGAATATATTTGTTCGTATTTAAGTTAAGTCTCCCTTAATTTAGAGTTAATTAATATTCTAAGGGCCACATTCATAATAGAATTTAAAAGAAACTTTAAATTTAAAATCACTTTCAGGTGTCAAAACAAGTATGAAAACATATTTGTTTACACATCTGAATGTGACTTTAAGCTCAAAGTTTCATTTAATTCCATTATGAAACTAGCCTTATGAATAATTTGTTGCAACAAAAATGTGATTAGTTATTAGTATTCATTAGTTATTAGCTTCTCCAAATATTTCACTTAGTACTTAGGATATCGCAGGAAGAACAAATGCCAAAAAGTTGGGAAAATGCTACGATAATCCCTATTTTTAAAAAGGGAGAAGACACGGTGTGCCACAAGTACAGATACAGAGGTATAATCCTACTGGACGTGACCTATAAAGTAGTAGCAAAACTGATCAAAAGAAGAATAGAGGAAACCTTGGAGGTTCAGTTAGGGAAGTGCCAGGCAGGCTTTCGAAAACGAAGAGAGACAACAGACCAAATATTTAGCATGGAAGAAGCCCTGACGATTTGCTACGAGTATAATATCCCGGTGGCAGTACTCTTCGTAAATTTTAAGAAGGCGTATGATTCGGTCAGTAGAGTTAAAGTGTTAAATGTTTAGGAGAACTTTGGCGTGCCACCGCAACTAGTAAACCTAATAATTAGAATGGCACTAAAAAGAACAACAAGTATTGTAAGAGTGGGAAGTCAAACATCCAAAGACTTCGCGATCAGATTTGGGCTTACACAAGGAGAGCCCCTCTCAACCCTACTATTCAATGTGGCGATGTGGCGATCATAGCGAGGAGCAGGAAATAATTAGAAGTGGCAACAAAAAAAAAATTGGGGGAAAATGCATTTAGGATGGTACTGCAAATACACCAAGAGAAAAGTAAAATAATGAGCATAGGAGAAGGTTAGAGAAAACTTTGGAGGCTCAGTTAGGGGAGTGCCAGGCAGGCTTTCGAAAACGAAGAGGGACAACAGACTAAATATTTACCATGAAAGAAGCCCTGACGACTTGCTCCGTGTATAATATCCCGGTGGCAGTATTTTTCGTAGACTTTAAGAAGGCGTATGATTCGGTCAATAGAGTCAAAGTGTTAAATGTTTTGGAGGACTTTGACGTGCCACCGAGACTAGTAAACCTAATTAGAATGACACTAGAAAGGACAACAAATAATGTAAGAGTGGGAAGTCAAATATCCAAAGACTTTGCGATCAGAATTGGGCTTAGGCAGGGAGATCTCCTTTCAACCTTACTATTCAATGTTGCGATCATAGTCAGGAGCAGGAAAGAATTAAAGGTGGCAACAAAAAGATTGGGGGGAAATACATTTAGGATGGAATTGCTAATAAGCCAAGAGGAAAGTAAGATAATGAGCATAGGAGTACCTTTGGACGGGGAAGAGTTATAAGTGATGGTGGAGGAGCTCGTTTATCTGGGAGCCAGGTTATCAAACAAGTGTGATGAGGAGAAAGAAATTGAGGCTTCTTTTCTGTCTGCAATTATTGTCTTTCGGCCGTAAGCCATTCCAGACAGTCACGAAGATTATATAGCTGGGTCTGAGTCATTAGACATCATGAACATCCATGGCCATTGGTGAGATTCGAACTCACGCCGACCGAGCGGCACGACTTCCAAGTCGGCTAGGCTAAACCGCTGAGCCACTCGGCGACCCTGAAATTGAGGCTACACTAATTAAAGCAAACAAATGCGCTGGACCTCTGAACCTTTTTCTGAGAGCAAAGCAACTACCAAGAGGTGCCAAGTTTCGACCTTACAAAACAGTTATTAGGCCATCAGCAATATACGCCTGCGAAACTTGAATTCAAAATGAAGCGATGCAAGAAAGATTTCAAAGATGGGAGCGGAAGATAATCAAAAGAATAGTGGGAGGAAAGGAAACAGAAAACGGTTATAAACGGAGAACGAATCAAAAGATCTATAAAATCTACAAGAAACCGACTGTAGACATGGTTTAAGTCTTAAGACAAGAAGATACAATGGCTGGGATATATTGAGTGGATGTAGAAAGGAAGAGTACCGAAAATCCAAGCCAAACGACAGAAGAAGGAAAGGGTGACCCAGGAAACGTTGGTACGAAGCAGTTCTGGCAGACCTAAAAGAGAAAAATATAAGGAAATGGAAAGTCAAAGCCATGCAAAGGAAAGGGTGAAAGAAAATCACACAGCTGTGGGCTTAAGTGACCACGTATAAGGCTGCTAATATATGTATCTCTATATATAAAATAGCTCTTCTGTAGAATAAGCAGTGTTCTAGGGGCCCTAAATATATTATCCAGAAAAACTCAGTTCAAGCAAAAACTGTATCTTGAATAAGTGCTCTCACAACATGTTGTATGATCCAAAATATAGTAGCTTCTTGCTGCAAAATAGCTTCTGTTTTAGAGACCCCAGTTGATTGCAGTTTGATGATCTTTAAATCCATTTCTAATTGTTTGATACAGAAGTCTCCAACTTGAAAACCGAATGATTGCTTCGAATCCGACTCACCAGAGCACTTCGTAAAGCTTAAGCCTTTGATTCTTCCTGCAAAGTAATTGATTAAGTATGCTGCAATAAGTTTAAGTAATTTGTAGGAATTCTATTTTATTGATAATTTTTGAGTTGGATGAAGTCGACATTAATTTTCTCAGCAAATAAGAAGTGAGAAGAACACAGAGTTCGTTGATGAAATATTAAATCATATAAAAATGTTGGGCACAAGGGATTTGTGTTGACCTGACCCGAATGAAATAAGAGCGAGCGAGATCGTTGATTAAATTGGTCAAATGGCAAGACCTTTCTGCAGTTTTATTGTTGTGTATCTAGCTCGTAAATTAAGTGTGGCACTGATTCGATTTCTATAAATTTATAGCGGACATTACGCCGCACAATATCAGCACTAATTAACAACATCTTGTAGCGAGCGCACCCAGACGATGCAGATTCGCCGATAACTTATGTATTTATTGGAAAATCCAGCCGGGTTGTTAATGCCCAGATCTTTCTCTCACACTTACAAAAGTTTTAAATATTTTTACGATGTGTCTGGCCGGAGTTTCGTGCAGAAATAGCAAATCACTTACCCAAAACGTGTGTATTTCATCGACAATCACCGTCTGTGTTTATGTAGTTTGCCTCCTTGGTGTTATGACTGGCACGTTATGTAACATTTGCGGCTTCGCATTTTTTTCTAACATTTGCTGAAAAGAGCCAGAACTGATGGTTATAAATAAAATTTAAACCCACCTTCAATCAAAAATCAAGAACTAGATTTAATCAAAAACACATCATCGACTTCTTAATTAACAAAAAAGCCAACAGTACACACTAAAGAAAATGTAAAGTCTCTCTATGAGAAGTCGGTTATTTTGAGTAGAATATGTTACAAATGAATTATTACCATTTCCCCTCATATTTAAATAACCTTATCCAGAAGTTACTTTTAAAAGATTATGGTTACAAACTAGTTTATATAAAAATCATTTAGTTTGAATCACGCACACCCTTGGTATTAATTGAAATAAAAAAATATTAAATTCTAAAAATGAAATAAAAAAATAATATAAAATAAAAACTATTGGATAATAAAATTAACTTTTTCAATATACACGTCTGTCGTCTTAAGAAATTTAGTAAATATTTGAAAGCCACGTTAAAAACTTTGAATGTCACGAAATTTGAAAGAAAAAAAACCTCGTTTAGAAGAAGATATCTATAAAATGAAATTTAAAACCTAAAATTGGATACATTTCTTTCAGTTTTATAGTAGGCTGTAAATGTAATATAAAATAAATTTCAAATATTATTTACATTTTATGTGGGCGCCGCTCTTTTTTTTATTATTCACATATCATAAAAATAATTTGTTTGTTTATATTCACCTGTCATTACGGCTCACGATTAACTTTTGAAACAGAAGTGCGTATAACCAAAAACGAACATTCAATAAATAAAACTCGATTTTTTTATGAGCGTTCATAGGAACACTAAATGTAAATTTGATTGAGATGACGAGGAATAATATTGGCCTTTGAATATGCTCGTTGAAATGAAAGATAGCTTATATTACCTTTGAAGATATGTATGCATTAGAAATTGGTAGATTTATTGAACGTTTATCGGTATGTTAATTGATTTCTAGTCGAACGTTTTCCTAAAATCATGATTTTTCATTGGGTTAATTTTTAATCCTAATTCTTAATCCTCTTTCTTATCGAATTAAACATTTTTCATCACATGATGAATATTTTTATCTCATTTATTTGTTTCACAATTTTTTCTTAAACGTGATGTAGATTGTGATGAACAAGGACTTCGAAAATGGTGTTTTTCAAGGGGAGTATGTGGCATGACCTTGATGTAAATAAACTCGTTCATTCAATTTCGTCACCATCAAGTTGATCAGTAAAACAGTTAGCGTTTCATTAAAGAAAATTGCTTCGATTTACTTCTTTCACTAACAGCATAGATAATACCAGACCACTAATTTTTCGACAAAAAATTCTAGATTTTCAGATCTCCGCATGCAAATTAATGTGACCACTGAGACTCGTCGAAGAAGAAAACATTTTCTTCTCTGACGAATCTAAATTTGAAAGAAGAAAACAATATTGCTATTTCATATCGTAAGTGACCAAGAGATCAAAAGGTAAAAAGACTCTGACACGTTGTTTCTGATCAAATCAGGTAAACGTCAATCAGAAACCCTAATGAGACCTACGGTCACATTTTGCATACTCTACCTGAGGTCCCTTTTTCACGAATGCTTTTCCTTAGTTACTTTTGATGATTTTTTTGCCACATTTCTAATGGTTTTCGCAAAATAGTTTTGCATTTAGCGACGCAATTTCCTACACACCTTCGTAATTTTTTGGACAGACTATGCACAGAACGTTTAAAAACATCAGTTAGAGAACTAATTTCTGTAATACTATCTCCAGTGTATCATTGAAATTGTTTTTTAGGAATATTTTATCTAAAAGACACACACCAGATGCTGAAGTTTTGAAAAATCATGTTTTGTTTGCTAGTTGCAAGAAATACTCCCAAAAAAGAGCATTTTAAGGCCCGATTTTACAATCGTCGGATAAGCATTAGTCTTAGAATAACGTGACGTAGTTGTGACGTAGATATGGAGGAACGTTAAAGGATATTCAGCGAACAGTCCACGATTGTAAAACTGGGCCTTAATCTTTAATCCCATAATCGATTGTAGTGCCTTTTTCAAAATTTCTCCTCGTAATTGGCCATGAATTGTTAATTGTGAACCAGCTTCAATCGACTTGACGTTTGAAAATGAAATAACATGACTCCAATTTTAAATTAAGAAAGCGTTCTGATATGGTTCTCTTGCCAGAGCATTAAACTTTTATGATCGTATCTTATTTTCGAAATGACCATCAAATTGAAGGCAAGTGGCACTATTCTATTCAGGACTGCTTCCACGAGCTTTTTTAGAACTATCCGAATTTTTCGCTTCCTTATGACAAATTTCGTACGTCTTTGAATTATGGTGGTTAAGCTTTTCCGACAGACACGTTCTATTTTACGTTAATAGAGCAGTGGACGTCCCACAAAAAGGAAGTAAGGAAAACGTAAGGGAACATGTGCGTGAATCGCCGAGTCAAATAATGGGAATTAACAATAATCCTCGTATGCTCTTGAACGTCAGCAAATTAATTTTACATAGAATCCAAGCCCGTTGCGATGAAATTGGTAGATATTTTGATTACCTATTATGATTTTACTTTGAATTTTGAATAAAATTTGTTAGTAAAGATTTTTTTTTAATTATGACATTTCCTTCAATAAACGTGAGGTTATGATATACGCCAGTTTCAAGCAAGGTTGGTTCACAACTGAGAATTCACAGCCAACCACGAGGACAAATTTAAAAAAAGGCACGTTATTTAAATGCTATCTCCTATCCTCCTTATAATCTCACCCTATCCTCTTGCCGATGAGATCTACAAACTTGGTTTCACTAATACAGCATTTATATGAAACTCTGGATAATCGTGGCAGAGTGGATATAATATACACAGACTTCTCTTATGCATTTGATGCTGTCCATCATAGCTTGCTATAGGAGTTTGCAGCTAAGCGTTCGCCACCTGGTGTCAACTAAACAAACCCTTGCATACTACACAACATTTCGTGTTTTGGCGTCGATCCTGAGTGTATGATGTATCAAGATTGTGTTATATGGGACATTCACATTAAATCAACTTGTGTATTTGTATTGGTACGCATTTAAACACGTGCATTACAAATATTCCGCATAGCTTACGCAGGTTCAGATTTATCCACGGTGGTGCTGAGATCTTAAAATCAAACGCCTATTGCACAAGTGAGATTGCTTCGGAGTTGCACCATCTTTGCTAAATCTTTCAAAATCTTATCTGGTACAAAGGAGTCAATATGTATATTATAAAGGTTACCTTTCTTTTGAATTTGTACCTACATCTGGAGTGCTTCAAGGCTCAAATCTCGGGCCAATTCTCTTTGTTATGCTCATTAAAGATTTGCTATCCTCTTTGTCTTGTTCAGCCTTAGCCTATGCCAGCGACCGTAAAATTTATAAAACTATTACGTCTCTAGATGATATTTATAAGTTAAAGTGAGGTTAAATAGTTATGTTGCGGTATGATGTGAGGATAACGAAATGAATCGACAAATGAAGTGTTATTTCTTTGACAAGGCAGCGCTTATATGAACAACCCACTTACGTGATGAACGTGAAGACCCTCAAAATTAACGGTACTGTTAACTCGGGATTTCATCATAAGAGAATCTAGACATTTTTTAAACATTGAAGCCATCAAAGCACTATATTTTGCTTATGCCCCACTCTGTCCATTTTTCTGGTTTGGTCTCCCTACTGCGTCAGTCACTATACACCGTGCTCAGAAATTAGAGGACACGGAGGTCATAGCGTTGTTCCTTGCATGACTCTAAGAAGAAAATCGAAAACGAATTTTATTTAACTTTTATTTTATTTATTTTATTAGTATTAGTTGAAGTGTTATTAAACCAACTTAAAATGAGGGAAAACTGCAAGGATAACAAAAACTTCTACATAATTATAATTTCAACAAATTTTGGTCGGTTAAATGTACTTAGAACGCATTTTTCATTCCTCATACCTTCAACTTTGATGACCTCGCAACAGGAGGGCTCGTGTAAAGTTTTTGTATTAAGATTTTCTTCTTAGGCCCGATCTTTCCACCTCCTAATAAAGTTCCCAATAACGTTATTTGGCAAATAACTTCATTTTTATGAATGGTTTCCAAGGTGATTCGTAAAATAATAATAATTTATTCGTCGAATAAATTTATCAAGAGGTGGAAAGATCGAGCCTTAGAATCATGCAAGGAACAGCGCTACGATCACCGAGTCCCCTAATTTCTGAACACGGTGTATACATTAGATCGTTCGTTTCATGAGGATCGTGAGGAATCTATCCGGCAAGAGGAGTCAATGAATGCCAGCTTCTTTAGCGTCACTATATGGACTTCTTTACTATCGTCGTAAATTGATACTCCATACTTACTTTCTAGGGTCCCGTTTGATGATCCAAGGGCTGCATCTAAGCATGCTGCAATGTGTCGCGCACACTCTTACGAAATAAACCGAAAACCAAAAGAACGTAATACAAAACACGAAGCAAAAATAGGACTAAACGCAAACTAGTCCCACGGTCGAGTGTGTACGTCAGATTACGTGATAGCGAATAAAAAAAGAAACGTCGAAACGGATACAAACGTACCTACCTGTCTGGGGCTCATACTGCGACCAAAATCCCGAGTCAGTAGAGAAGGCCGTGGGCAGACAGTTTCGCACGGGTAACTGTAGATCTAAAAGGGCGCCACCTATTGACGATTGCAATAACTTGCAACCAAAGGAATCTCCCCAACAGGAGAGAAATTCCAATGTACCAGTCGGTTCAGCGCCGAAGTAATACGTTCCGAGGGGAGGAGGGGTAATCCCCAATTAAATACGGTACGCAAAGAGAGAAATTAAAAAAAAATAAAAAAAAATACATCCGCCAATTTAAATAAACTTTAATTGAAGCAAAAACAGTGGACATTAAAAACGTCCCGCCAAGTCACAAAAGTGAATAATTGAAAGATCACGGCGACAAAAATATCACAAAAGGCGTAAGACCGCGATACACTTTTCTTTCTTAAAGTTAAACAAAAAAAAAATTAATATCCACGCTTAACGCGCAAATTGAATTTCCGTCTGCTAGGGATCCCACACGTTCGTTTACAAAATGACTGAAAAGCAGTCTCGTACAATAAAAATATAACTACCATAACAAAATCAAAAGTTAAACGCCGGGAAAACACGGAATTATTGTAACAAAACCGATCGCCAACGTAAGCGCAGCGACCGCACAAGTAAAACAATTATTTCAACGCGTATATAATCGTAACAAAAAGCTGTGAGACCAAACAAAAAAATCTCCGACGAAAAACTGAGTAGTACTGCTAAACATGTGACCAAGAGCGTAAAGATTTAACAGCCCGAAGTTGATGAAATTTCAGTGAGGTACAATACCGTGAACCTTCCGAGCTCGTCGACTCCGCTCCGACCTCAGCGTCCTGGGGGGAAGACAGTAGGCTCGCCTAACACTCTCGCGAAGCTGTAGGTGTTCTCCACCGGTGAAACGGCAAGATACGTCCAAAGTAGAGCGATGAAAGTCGCTTTCGGAGCTTCAAAAGATTCCCTTACGATAGCGTAACCGCTCAACACGGGGGGTAACTACCCGCTCGGCTTAAGCCGAGCATCTCGGGGTGGTAATCAAACGTGCAGCGGCCGTTAAACCAAACAGATCCATCAAAGAAAAGGCGTCGGAAAATAAGGTCGTAGAACCTTCCAAATTCCATGGCGTCTTGAGTAAATTCAACAAAATCCCAAACTGAGCGCTGTACAGCCAAACTTTCCAAACCAAGACCGCAGAATTACTCAAGGGATCAACGGAAAGTCACCCACGTGAAACAAAAATGTCGCTCAAATCACTTTCACGCCACGAATGGTGCAAAAATTTTTAATGCGCCGGCCCACGATCAGAATCCACACGCTTTCGGCTAGAGTCCCAACACGGAAACAACCGCACGGCGCGAAATTCAAATCCACCAAACAGGTCAACCGATAGCACAATACTACTGATACTATTATTGCTTACTGCGTGCTCCGATCACGGTTATGTACCCTAATGTTAATTGACTCTTGGATTTGGCGTATTATTTAGCTCTTTTTTACTTTATTTTGTCTTGTAAACGACAAAATTCCTTCCTTCCTGGAAACATGCTTTATATTTCTGTTTCATTCTATTTCTATATATTTCCATAGTTGCACTTGCACTTTATACAGGGTGTTGATTCGTTTATCAGACATAGGGAAATAGCATCTAAAATTAAGTATTTGCAAATGTTGCTCTCCTGTACATTTTAGAGCAAACCGGTAAAGAAAAAGATTGTTCAGAATTCTAAAACGAACTTAAAGCCTTACTTATTTTTTGAAATTTTGTACTCATATTCTCAAAAATAGTATTTGCTCTGAAATTTACGAGAAAGACAATAATTGCATATATGTATTTAGTTTTACATGCTAAAATTATCCTGTAATTGGGGTTACCTGTTAGGCAATAAAGATGTTATTATTATTGTTATTTATACTAATCGTTTGGCTTTGTTATGGGCTCTTTCGATTAGGTAACAGTGTATACACTGAATGCGAACTACTCGTAAAATAATTTTTTGCGTGGAAATTAATTGAAAAAATTGTGGCGTCAGATTATTATTTACATAATACTACAAAAGTGGCAAAAGTGTGGTGTTAACAGAAGTGCATGTTGTAGCTTTTTTGTCATAGGTGTGCACTGGTATTAAGCACTTTATTAATTATTGTTTACATACATGCTGTTTTAATTACGTTTGCCGACAACAAAATGGTATTACGAGAGGTGGCGTTATTATCTAATAATACTCTCTGTGCAGTATCTTTAATATGTTATCGTGTTATGAAAAAGATCTGATTAGCATTTTCCGTTTCCACTATTTATTGTAATGTACTACATGTAGAAGTCTGATATCAGTCAGTAGCTAGTGGTATAGCATTTATTTCATGCAAAACTTGAGAATCAGTATTAGTAGTAGAATTCGATCTAATATTATTGAATAAAATAATCGAAATTTTATAGGAGTTAATAGTATATCTATAATTTATTGTTCGGCATCCACATATCTATCTTATCATAAATTCGTGTGGCTTTTTCAGCGTTAGAAAAGTTATCACCTGTCACAATTATATCGGTATCATCTGCGTAACACACTAATGTAGACTTGCTGTCCCGTAAAGAAAAGTCCCAGGACATTAATGAATATTATAAATAATGTTAGCTTCAGAATAGATCCCTGCCGTATGCCACAACAAATATCAGCAAGTTTCGATTTCCTGTTATTTATCACTACTTTTTGTGTACAAATTGATATTTACAGTTGGTTCTTGTCCGATGAAATTTGTATCACAAAATCTTTTAAGCGGACACTAAATCGCGCACTATACACTTAACGCTTCGTCAATGCTAATGCCATAGCGATGTATTTTTCTAAAGCTCTATCTTTTATAGAACTTAGCTGAAAAGAAACAAATACTTTATTTGTTTTAAAGAAACCAGTTAGTCTGTTGTTCATAATACAGGGTGTTCTTCAAGTTCGTGCAAAAAAATTAATGGCGTATTTGGTAACAAATATTCTCACGAATGCACCAAAATTAAAACGAAAAAGAAAATAAAAAAATTGATACCGACGTCCGGCAGTTCCTTGTGAATGTTTACAACCGCTAGACGCAACGGACGGTGACCTTCACCCATAATAAGTGTTCGAAGTTCCCTCCCTGCGCGAGATGTAAACATCCCAATTAAAGTGCCGTTTAACATATCTGCCCACACATGCATGTTGTGAAAATTAAACATACCATGCCTTGTAAACATTGATTCGTCGGTGAAGAGAACGGTGAACGGTGAAAATGAAACGGGTAATTGTTCCTCACGAATAATTTGTCAAACAACAAACTGCACAACTGACACAAAGGATCTGCTATTTGGCAAAGGGCAATCTGGGTAACGCTGTGCATACAAACGTCTTGCAGCCAACGTATTTATACCACATTCGCCGTAAGTTAAAATCATGTCCGCAATAACACTATTGAAAATTCGGCCATGTTTTCAACACTGTTATTTGCGACGACGTTCACTTGAGAACTAAGCAACTGACCCACTTTAACAGCCGATGCTGACACACCAGCATACTTCTCCGATTAAGTAATTACGTAATAAAAATAAACCAGAGACTATCAAACTGTTTCATCGTTCGCCGAAAACATTTATTATCTCTAATTTTATTAATCAATTGTTATACAAAAAACTGCTTCATTCTATCACTTTTAATGTGAACTTTCACTGGTTTCATTTTTTGCATGAAGTTAAAAAACAGCCTGTATATTAAAACAATTTTGAAAAAGAAGGTAAGATACTAAAAGGTCTATAATTAACTAATAGACCTGTGTCACCTTTCTTAATACGTATAAAACCTTGTTGTAAGCTTCTAGCTTCTAAAATAAAACCTCTTGATAGGGTACAAAACATGTATGTATAATAAAAAAACTGTATATGCAGCAAATATAATTTCTATTTCTTAATATAACTTGAAATAGTAGTACATACTCAATGGAAACGACTAGTATAACAAAAGGAGAAAAAGAGGCTGGCAATCTTCGAGAGGAAAATTGTGAGGAAAATATTAAAACCCAAGAAAATAGGGGAAAACAAATACCAAATATTATTTCTTATTTGAAATAAGAAATAAATCTGAATACATAAATAAAACAATGCAATATTAACTTGGTTTAAATGAAAATACGGTTTGTTCGCGTTTATCTTTATTTTTCGCTTCTATGTGAGTTATATTCTTAAACTAATTTATTATACCGCTAAATAAATAAATGAAATAAATAAAAATCAATATTGATCAATATGTTAATTTAATTTTTGCAAATTTTTGTTCATTTTTTTTATTTGTTTTCTCAGTAACCATAAACCTTAAATTTCCAAGGAGCAGCAATTCTTTTTAAATTTCTTTGAGCAACATTTTTTTTACGACGAAGCAATTTATCTTAATCCAAACATCAAAACCCGCTGCTTGATTTAATAAGCCCACCGTACATACATAAAACAAGACACCGCCAAAGAGTTTTCCCAGTACGTAAAAGGACGAGGCTCAGGTGGGCGCTCAGCGAAATTCAAATATTAGCGGCGATCACAGAAAAACATGAAAGAGCACATCCATTGGCGAAGGTAAACAGTTTACGAGTGGATAAAGAGAAGATACGGCGTAATTAATCCGCGCCAATATTTATTCGTCGATTGTTAGCTTTCACGTTTTCTTTTTAATTTATCACGTCGGTGTTTGTTTATTGCGTTCGAGTATTTGTTATTTTAGATCCGCTTCTCAGGTCTGATTACGTCTGGCTGCGTATAATAAACCTAATTAGCTCAATGTGTGTTTAAACTATGTGCATGTCTAAATAAAATATCATTTACGCTTTCCACCGTCTCCTGGCGGAGATAATAAACCAGGAAAAGCAAAAAGTGGAACAATTACGTAATAAACGCGGAGCAACTTTAATTGTTCTTTAACAAAAGAAACTTTAAACAAAGACATCTCGAAGAAGTGCTAGAGATCTTCCAAGTTCTAGCCAGTACCTACCGTAAAATAAAATTATGTAAATTTGCCTTTACAATGCAGAAGAGAATAAAAGCAACAACTTCAACAACAAACTCCTAAATAGGAATTCAAGTTTTACAAATCTCATATTATTTCTATGAGTAAAACAAGTCAAATGCACGAGGACTCGTATGTGGGGCACTCTCTGAAAAGCCATGAATGTATGAGATTTCGTAACAAGAATATGGCAAGTAATATTTTCTCGTTAACATAGAAAATGAGAAAGAAATTTCAATTCGTAAAATACACTTGACCCAGTATAAATAAACGATTTTAATAGCTTTCGCGGATTGGTTGTGTAACGGAGAGAGAAACACGTTTGCAATTTTCTCCGAAAAAGTAGAAATCAATAAGGTTCTATAAGAATGATAAATTTAAAATAATTTACTTTTTACGTTTACTAGGCTTATAAAAAGGAACCAATAGCTTTTAAAAATACCGAAAAGTTTTTTGAGTTCAAAAATATATATTTTTAAACATCTTTCTGATTGTCTTGATATCAACGAGTAATAAAAATCGGATTATCTACACTTTTAAATACCTTAAATTCTCTTCTAAGTGCATCATTTACAGGAGAACTAACAGTCAAGTAGAGAAGTAACAGTCAAAATCTTTCTTCCTTCCTTTCTGATATACAGGGTATTTGAAGTAAAATTTTATCTTGACTGGGTACTGGACTCTTTAAAACAAAACGTTTTCGAATCTGGCCAAGTTCTTCCTCAGTGTTTGACTTTGAGTCCACTCTCGCTGAACGTCGGGAAAAGGCTCAAAACGAAAACGTCTTGTTTGAAATTAAAAAAAAAAACACTGGACCGAGATTCAAAGTATTAAAAAATATGATTCGAATCTTTGACTCACTTAGAAACCTTTTCAAAATAACCAAAGAACTTTCTGGTTAACATTAATTTGCAAATCCACGATTTCAGAGACTTTTTAACAGTACAGATATTTGTTTATGTTAATCAATGGGATTGTTATTTAAGCATTTTGTTGTTATAGTAATTCAGTTTTAGGTAAAATAATTTTCATTTTAGAATAATACAGGTCTGTAACTTTAAAGGAAAATTATTAATAAGTCAGTGCAAGTGATCGCCTACGCCGACGATCTAGCCATAATAGTCAGGATAGGGACAGCCTAAAAGACTTACGAATGAGGCAAAAATAAGAGGGCTAGACATAAACCAAGAGAAGACAAAATATATAGAAATTGAAACAACAGATAAAAAGAAGGGAGTAAGATACATAAGGATATGAAATCTTGAACTAGAGGAAGTGGAGAACTTCAAATATTTAGTGACAATAATCAATAACAAGAACATTTAAACAGAAAATACAAGCCGGCCTTAGAGCGTACTATTAATGAAGAACAAAATAATTAGCAGGAGTACAAAGATGAGAACATATAAATTGCAATTAAACCTGTAGTAACATACTCAATGGAAACGACTCGTATAACAAAAGGTGAAAAAGAGAGACTGAGAACCTTCAAGAGGAAGATTATGAGAAAAATATTTGGACCCAAGAAAATAGAGGAAAACAAGTACCAAATATTAACAAATTTTTAAGTAAGAAACATATTGAAAGAAGAAGATGTCGTAAGGTCTTATCGTTAGTATGGAGATATGAAAAGAAGAAAAGATAATAACGAAGTGAAAAAGATAACGCAATGGAAACCAAGAGGAGGACCAAAGAGCCGATGCATCGATGGGAAGATGAAGTGGAGAAAGATATAACGAATATGGGAATCTTTCAGTGGAAGCTGCAAACACAGGATAGGAAGAAGTGGAAGAAAATTACTGAAGAGGCAAAAACAAATACTTTGCTTTAAAGAACTGGAAAGGAAGAACGTAGAGTGACTCACCACAAGGAAATTAGTCAGTAATGTTCTAATTAGAGCGGTTATTAATCCTCCGAGAATGTACATCCCCCTGTATACCTTATGCATATATAATTTTCTTTTAATAATCCTCTTTTCTTTGTTGGGGAAAACTTCTGAAGCGTAATTCCTGGGAATTTTTCCCAATACACATATTTAAAAAAATATGTTCCAAGAAATTACCCCACTTGTTCATGGGATGGCAAAAGTGCTCTGAATTATGAATGAAGTATGAATTTTATTTTCGCTAATTCTCACGACTGAAAAATTCGAGCTTTTCATGTAAGGTTATGATCTGTCATAAATCAAAAAACCTCGAAATGTCTTTGAAAATAGTTTTCTTTAGAGAATTCAGTCAAACGAACAGGGACGAGAAAAACTCATTTTAGAGGAAATGCGCTTCTTTTGCTTCCTGAACGAAATCATGCGCTTAAGCAACTACCAAATTCTTCTAGCGCAAATTTTCCTCATTTCTCAAAAATTATGACATTTACACCTATCTAATATATCGAAAACAGAATTTACCCGAAGATATGTGCAGTTTGATCAGAATGAATAAAACAAAATCCTTGCTTGAGTACATTTTTTTACCAAGAAGAAACTACAAATTCATTACAAAAATACATATACATATTTATTTATATTCAAATAATATTTGATAAACGTAAGGAATGTAGTTTTCATCATTTCTTGCGATTCTTGACTTTCATGCAAGCACTAAATTCGATAATCTTAACAAAACGATTTTCATGTTCCTTCTTAAACGCGTCGAAACGTTCTTAGTCTAGAGCGAGTAAGTTTTTGATTTCTTTTAAATAATTTGCAGGATTTTTCATTCTCTTCAGCTCAAGCGTTTGTCCTCTGGGATGACGTCGTCAGGTTTGGTCAACTGATGGTTTAATTTGGAGCTTGGAGATATTTTTTCGCACAACACGAAGATTTAAAGTTGAAAGTTCCTTGGGACTTTGAATTGAACATTTTTTTCTCGACTAAACTGGAGTCTACTAAGCTTTCCTTTACAGTCTTCATGTTTTTGGTTCATTGCCTTCGTTCGCTACCTCTGAAAGATTTCCTTATGGAATTTTTGGATAGTTTAAATAAAGCTTTCCTGCAGCCACGGTTGCAGTTTGGCGGACATAAGGAGGAATTCTGTTGCCTTGGTTCGATCTGGAATTTCTCGTTCAGTTTGTTCTTATTAATTATATTAAGGTCTTCGTCTTTGTCCATTTTCTGAGGAAGAAACAACACTTACTTGAATTCTTCTTTCGGTTTTATACGTTTCTTAACCAAGTCAAGACCTATGATAGGATCCTTGGGGGGAAGAATAACAATCGGAGAACGTGTCGTTGTTACAGATGTACATGATGATTTTTTTAATGTACTTAATCCTGATTCTTCGGTTGTTTTTTGTTGTTGTGAAATACTCCGAGTCCTAAAACTGGGATCCCCGGTGGTATACTGGTGCTTAAAAGTAAATCGGACCACCAGCGTGACCGCCTGGAAGTGTGGAAGTTTACCACAAGGGACAAATTCGAACGATTTTATTGCTTTTCATTCGGATACTTTTAAGCACCAGTATACAACTGCTGGGGGTGAAAGCAAACCTGCGCGAGAGGAATAGGTTGCTTGCAAATCTGTCACAATTTCTTCTTCACTTTGGAATGTAAAGTGTCGCATTCATTAATAGCTTGGAATGCATAGCAATGCTTAAAAATGTCACACTTTGAATGTGGTACAAGTGTCTGCCCGGAGAAAAAAATCTTTTAAAAAGGAAACAATTAAAAACAACGAAGTTTGCTGTAAATGAGAATCAATTGCTCCCATTAAGCCCCATTAAAGTTATATCGAATAATTATTGGTCAGTGTATTAAGAGATGGAAAGGCCCTAAGTATCGAAACTCTGATAATAGAGATGAGGCTGAAGATGTATTCAAAGTAAGGCTGCGTTGTATAAAAGGTTTAAGCCAGGATTAACTTTAATCCTAAGTTAGAATGTGACACTTGTTATGACGTACAGCATTAGTGTGTCACAGTAAAATCAGATTTAGGAATAGGTAAAGAGAATGTTAAGGCACCATCAAATTTAGGTGCCGAATTATGAAGCGTCCTGTAGAGTGAAAGTTGTATACAGAATAGTTTTAGGATTACTTTGAGATTGAGTACCTCTCATTATTATTCATCATTTCATTCAATTTAAGTAAGCACATACTAAGCCATTCTAGGGTTATATAGGGTATGGAAGTTTAGTGGTCTTCCCGAGAGCCCCTCAGTTTTCATTAAACTGCTCTTTCTGAGGATAAAGGAATTTCAAATTGATAATTTTCTTGCCGCAGATTAAGGCCAAAATATTAAGGCTGCGTTGTATAAAAGATTTAAGCCAGGATTAACTTTATTCCCAAGTTAGAATGTGACTCTTGTTATGACGTACAGCATTTTGTTTATCACGTTCTAACTTAGGATTAACTTTAATCCTGGTTTAAACTTTTTATATAACGCAGCCTAAACGTTAGAAGATGTTTTACATATTATCTAGAGAAACAATTTGACGCAAAAAATCCTTATAAAATAGGTTATTGTAAAATGAGAAAGATAGAAATGTCACTTTAAAATAAAGAAATTAATAAAATGAAGAAAACGTAATAACAAGAATGAGAAATGTTACTTGAAACAGTTAAAAAAGATCATAAAGAATACTTTCTGGCAAGAAAAAGCTCTCAAGTACAGCAGAAGGCTGGGGAAAGATGGAAGTTGTAGATCATAATGAAAAATAGAAAACCAAAACGCACAGAGAAATTTTAAAAGTCAAATAATTAAAAGATAAGAAAGGTGAACAGGACATCTAGGCAAAAAGAATTGGTCTGACTAAGACTAGGTATACGGTTAATTATGAGTAAATGAAGGAGAGGCTCTTGTGTGGAAATGAAATAGAGATATTACAATGTTGCGTGCGAAGGTAGGAATGCTGCGGCCGGAGCCTAGCCCGCGTTATCAATTGGCAACGTCGAATGATGTAGCTATTTCGTTTACTCATGGGCTTTCTACTATTCTATCCTTCATTTACTCATGTAAACACTTAATAAAACTGTCCAAACAAACGGAACTTAAATTTATTGCCAATTTAAATAACTGGGCCGCACGGATCCGGTCGTTTATCTAGATTCTCAAGAAAGGTCACTCGGAATGTTATGACTATTACGTTAAATAGAAACACGAAATTAGATTTAATTAATTATTTATTGCAAAAAAAAGGTAAAAACTCCTTGTACCAGCCACTGTAGGCCTGGTATAATGAGCGTAAAAACCTTGCGTTGAAATCAAATACAAAGAAACAAAAATTATGGTTCTCAGAAAATACAGTATAACCCGCTTAACAGATTTCACTTTCGAGTATCGACGCGGTCTACTTTCTTTAAATCACACCGTTGCGTTGGTGGTTTAATGTCTACAGAGATATTTGCTGGGGAGCTCTGCTCCTTAATTAAATTAACAATTAATTGAATTTCAACTTAGACGGTGTTCGTCACTTCAAATCGTACTCTAAGACTTGTTCTGTTTAATAAACCAACGCACAGTGTGACACAGTGGGCCTACAGTGTACTTCATTAATGGAGTTAATTAATGAATTAATCAAATGTTCTAGAGAAGTGTGTGATACAAAATGCCGCTCTCGGCGATCAATTTGCAGGACAATCAATAACAATCACCAGAATTTCAGGGACTCTAATTGCTGCTGGTTGGTTAAATTACAGAACTGGCCTAATAATTACAGAAACATCACCAACAAATTTTTGATGAATTAGTGAATACCACTAGTGAGTTTTAATACTCGCTTCAATGTAAATAAAAATAGTTTGATTAAAGTTATCTAAATGCAATGGTAATATGAACTTTACTGACTCCTTAGCCACTAATTAATGCAACTTACCTAAATTATTCCTACTCAATTGATGCCACCAAAGGTGTATCGCGTGTAAAACTCGCGCACTTCACACTCTGATTTAAACACTCGCGTCGCGACGCGCACGTGTTTGGTTTTTCTAATTGCCCTTTCTTAACACACTGTATTTTAACCGTACCGAAATAAATGATTTATCTAGAAAAATGAGTAAATGGCTGCAAGCGCTACAGAAAAAAAACCGCTAAGTCAGAATTTAAAATATCCAACCGCCCCTTAGAGAGCTTCGAACGTGTCTCCCGTTTTTCGCGCCCCGTCCTTTCCAAGTAAAAATTATTAAGCACACCCCACGGACTTATTAAGATCAATTTGAAATCACTTCGACCAATCTTCGAATCTCAAACTACGCTTGTTCCAGATGCCCAGCATGTATCAAGCACCCCCCCCCCCCATTAGCTTATCAGGGATACTCGCTGGTGAATTTTAACTTTACAAGTGCCCAGGCTGACATTTCCAAAGTATCTGGTGCTCGTTGAAAGAGACCAGACTAGCGAAATGCTTCAACTCGCAATGTAATTTGTTATCTTTACCCAAATTGAACATGTATCTGCAATTTTAACGCGCCCAAATTCCATACACAAACCTAAACGAAACAATCCAAAATGTCAAGTAGATTTGTTTTATGATGTCTGTGCAGTTATAGTGCATCTGAATGGCGCCTGCAATTATCGGATTTCTGAAGAACCCTCCGGGTGATAAACAGCCCCTTGAGAAGGGACAGGGCGTCGCACTTAGTTACCCCGGGCCGCATTTTTACAGCGTGCAGTTTCGAACACGTGTTTGTTATTTGAAATTAAACATGCAACAATTGATTTCGCATACGTTTCAAGATATATAAAAGATTTGTCATACTTTACTTTATATGTAAATGTCATTTTTTTAATATATGCAGCGCCAATTCGATCAATCTGAGTTAAGGATACAACGTGACCTTCGACTGCGAGATGCAAAGCTATTTCACGAAAGCTGAAAGGAGAAAGCTATATAAAAGTTTTAAAATTATCAATCGATCCATCAACATATACTAAAAAAATTACGTATGTGTATGGATAGAGAGGAATAAGAATTAAATAAGTAGATTTCTGTTACTTTCAAAATTAAAGAATTTCACATTTGGACATTTATTTAATTTTACATTTTCTGTTCTGTTTTTATCATCTTGTTTCATCTGAAATTACACAATACATCGCTTATGTTAAATTTGTATTTCTTTCTTTGCTGTTTTTCTCTTTTTGTACTTTTTATTTTGTCTTTTTTTGTTCGTAGACGAAATAACAGTCGCTTTCGTGTCCGCATAAAAAAAAATAAATTGCAACATTTTAAACTATTAAAAATAACTCTTATGCAATTTGTTTACAACAAATTCGAAGTCCACCAGTTTTTTCTCCATCTCTGTCTCTTTTTCGGGCGAGAATAAAACTGTCCCGTTTATTCAACCGGAAAGGTGTAGGTACGGTAATAAATCTACCGGAAAAAAATTATAATAAAATAATGAAACATAACCACACAATTCCGAGCAACAAGAAATAATGTCGAGATAGCCGCGCACATAAATCATTCACTATTTGGTCGTGTTACGTAAGGTCGATCTAATTTAAATTACTTGTCGCCATTTTTCATTTCTTTCCGTCCGGCCGTTGATTTATGGATGGACTTCGGGCTTCTTCTTAACTTTGTGATACAATTAATCCCGGCTGCGATTCATATATTGCTTCGCACTCCCGTGACAAGCAACTTTATCTGTGTGCCTACCTACAAACGCCGATACTAATTGAAAGGAAAATAAGAGTTTAATTACGCTGACAATTTGTTCAGATTGTTAACCTACATGCTTGGAGAACATAAAATGATTATTGGGAGTAGGAATTAAACATTTACTTAGCTGGTTATTAAATTCTTTTCTTCCGAACATTAATTATGAGGAGCACGCTCCAGACTTTGAACTGGACTGAACATTGTTTAAAATTTTATGTCATAGTTTTTCCTTTGAATTAGTGCAAACTATTTTTGACAAATTTTTTGTTCTGATTTAATAAAATGTTTTGTAACTAGTGTCGAAAGTTCCAACTATCATGCTAGTGTGACTAAAAATGTCCAGGACTAAAAAATATAAATTTATTACTTGAAAGTATTTACATGTATCGAATTATTCCACTTAAATGAAATGAATGTAGTTCCTGAATTTTTTAATTTGGAAATTCTACCCATAATCAAACAAGGATCTGAGTAAGTAATAAATCCATAAAAATATTTCCAAACCCGTCGTGTTTGTTACTACACGGCTTAGGTGTTTCGTTTTATTGCTTTTGTTCGATAAATTCTACAAAAGCGTAATATTCTTAGCCTCAGGGCGTCCGTTAATTGTTCCTAATTATACAGTAGTTTCTAAAAGTAGCGACACAACTTAACAATGGAAGCCAGTAAAATGACCGTTGAAAATCTACCGTGCAGTTCGCTTTATTTAAATGAACGAGTTCATTCCGCGATTAAATAATTTATTAATTAATTACATATCTCATATGATAACGTTACTTTAAATAGATCGAGTTACACGTGACGGGCCGATCATTATTATTATTATTACGCTTTTTCTGGCTTTTAAGCGAGTGTTTTTATTTTTGACTGCATATTGAAAACGAATTACATTAACTATTTATTATTTATTAATGTATTCACCTCAGGAATTTTGCTTATAGAACCTGTTTTGTGACTACAAATGGTAGCAAATATCATGTCAGAAGGTAAAAATATCGTTGTTTTTAATTTTTGAAGAGGGGTGGCAATATTTCAACATAAAACTGGTGAAACAATTAAAGTAAAGAAAAATATTGGCATTAGTTTAACCTGGATTAATCTGGAGAAAGTGTCAATCCAAGTCGCAGAATGTACTAAGAAGAATATGCATAAAGAACTGACCTGTTAATTAGAAACAGGTAGTCTTTGACTTAGATGAGGTTACTCCGTCAAAATTAAGACATAAGTTAACAAATTAGAAAATATAGTTTTCAAAAAAAATTACGTAAATAGTGGATATGTAATAAACAATTAGATCCTCTTGTTGACAAGCTTTCAAAAATCTTACTATTATAAAATAAGCCTACTTCAATTGGTACATAATACCTACTTAATAAATTATTATTATAAATACGATAAAATATACAAAGTACTCCAGTAACTACTAATAATTTACATATCGTCAATTAAAACAAAAAAAAATTCTTGAACATTTCCATAATTAACTGAGGTATTGATTGCCTACTGTTCTGTAAACACCCCACATACATGTCGTAAAATTTTATCGGTTTCCGTATGTGATTCAAAATATTTTTGTGTTGCTTAAAAACAACAACAACAACAACAACAACAACAACAACAGGAGTGAATGGAATACCTATGAAAAACTGTAGATGTCAAGCGTAACGAAATGTGTTGAAACATAGTGTCGTAAATAGCACAATTAATGTCACAAAGTCGTTAATTACAATCGGAAAATTTCGTTAATGTATTTTAATGGTGTATTTATTTATACGGTTAGCACGTTCTTGTTGCCGTGAACCTCTCTCTGTAAATGTCTCCCGGTTTGTTTAACATTTCTTGTTCTACCTGATTGGCTACCTGGCAGCTCAAGTTTAGGCAAATTTCGGTTTGAATTGGCTTTAATTTACTTGTTAATAGTAACTGCAAATAATTACAATAATAAATAAGTCAAACCATGGAAAACTAAATATTATTAAAATATTACTGGTACAGATCAAAAACTTGACGTAATTGGTGCTTCAAATATTTCATTTATTTTTTAATTTCTACTGCTTTGGCGTTGTTTAATTAAACTAATTTTCGTTTTGTTTTTTCTAGGGAATGGAATTAAAAAGTAGTGGATGGTTTCGCATCACATTGATAGCAATACTCATTTTCGGCAAAGAAGCGGACGCTGGACGAAAGTTCGGACAACCACTTCGTAAGTCATTCTTTTTCGAGTTTGTGTTGCAGCAATTATGTAAGTTGCTGAATAATCGTCTTTTCAGTTTGAAACAGTAAGGATATGAATTCAAAATTGTGCGCTCATTAAAACAAAAATTCCCGCTTTTTATAATTACAATTTTTTTTACACTACTCAACTAATTTTGTTGTGACGGCTGTATAAGTAAACATTCGGATTTTTTTAAAATGGCGATACTTTGAAATTTGGGCCGATTAAAAACTTCTTTTCGAAAGAGTTATGGGCAAATGATTATTCATAGCGTGAGCTGAAAAGTGGTTTGGCAGGGCCTTTCCTGAATCTTCTACTGTTGATAAGTGGGTTTTTTTTAATTTAAGAGTAGACCTACTACACGTGTTCAATCGGTTTAAAAGGCAGGAGGATGTCTAAAATCCACTGGATTATTAAAATCATTGTAAAATTGTTTTAATTGGTGTTAAAGGATCCCTGATCGAAGACACACCGGAAAGCTGAACCTGTAGAATTTCCAGAGAGAATGGGGTCTATTCTGTAAACATTTCATATCAATTTTTATAGTTGTTATGATTGATGTATACATATTATGAATATCATGAGAGTTGAGCCCTACGTCATCAATCACCGTAGTTATAACCGACAAATATTTCAGTATTATTTCCTTGTCAACGGTGCATAAGAAAAGGATGTACTTAGTTATGCTATGTCTGATGATTCAACGCCAGACGCAGGGCTCTTCTCTTATGATTTCGATAATAACAAGCATAACAATTAATTTCCTAAAAACTATATTCTCTTCAGTTGATTATTATGACATTGGCGAATTTCTGTGGTTGATATAGTTACATATCAATTAATTTCTCTTCAATTGTTGTTAAATATCAATTGAAATGACTTGGTACTTACAGAATGAGTGACGTATACAAGGTCATTCACGTAACATGTGACAGTTAATATATCTCAGTGCAAGTTGTTCGGTTGATATGTACGTATATATTTTTTATTTGGAATCATAAGCTCTATTAAGTCACAACATTTGTTTTTCAAATTCCATTTGAATGTTACGTGCGTGAGTGACCCTATATGATAACCACTGCATTGGGATATAAAAAAGTATTGACAAGGCATTTGGATGCTGGGAATATTTGCAAATTTATTCGTGAGTATTTTCGAAAGAAGTGGACTTTATGCGTATATTTTCCAGAAACATGAACCCAACATTACACCCAAAAAAAAAAGAATAATCCAAACAGTTAAACAGATTACCTATCCACAAGGACACAAAGGTTGTTCCATAAGCAGAAAAATTGGCAAGACATTCCGTTCATTGTACTCGTATACCTTCCATACCATTACACGTTACATTTGTTACATTTCTATCTTCATGACATTTTATTCATTGTATACTTGCCAAATTCCGGAGCATTACAGACGAATAATTATTTGTACAGGGTTCTTGGGTTAAGTGAGGTAACGAAGCAAAGAAAAGCGACTTGCTTAAAAAAAGAAACGGAAGACAATGTACGTCTACACATAATTGGTGTTGTCATGGTAGATATTAATGAATCAAAGCTATATTAACATGTTTAGGGTAGGTACACTCGGAGCGAGTACACTGTTGCTGTCCACTATACTCGACCCAAGTGTATTCTGATCATGTCAACCTATCTATAATTCGCTTTAGTCACCTGATTTGACATTGTTAAATTTCCACCTGTTTCTCTGAATGGCCCTAATGTTACTAAAAAAGCAACTTTCAATTACTCTGGGCCTGATAAAGAGTCACTTCTTGGTAATATAAATCCGTAGAATATCCATGAATTAAATTCGTGTATTTTACTTCACAATAAAAGCTATTTTATATTTGAACTTAAACTAAATTTTTCTGCTTTTCATGGCCACATAGTTTGGGTTTATGTAGAGCTGGCAACCAAAACCGGTTTTTTGGATAATCGGTTAACCGGTTTTGGATATTCGCGGTTTTGAAGAAAACCGAAAACCGGTTATTTGAATATCCAGTTATTCGTATACCCGGTTTTTGGATATTCGAATAATCGGTTTTTACCATTATTTGGATAACCGGTTATATCCGAAACCGGTTTTTAAAGAAATCGATTAACCGGTTTCAATTTTTTCCGGTTTTTGCCAGCACTAGTTCTAGCTGTGCACAGAAGTAATTATTCTTTCTAATTTCTCTCAAAACTCTTTTCTATCCATTTCACTTTAGGTAATTATCGGTTTTTCAGTTGCGTAAGAAAAGCGTAAACATGCGTTCTTCTCAGATGGGAAGTAATGACCTCGGTGTTACATTCGGCTAATATGACCATAGTGGTTGGAGCCTTAAGGTGCAGATAGACATACGAGAAAACTTGCGCGAGTTACTGTCTGACACTGATATCGCGAGTTACTTGCGACAAATTTTGCATAAGTTACTCGACTCGCAACTTTATTTATATCAGCGACATCAGTGTCGGACAGTAACTCGCGCAAGTTTTCTCGCATGTCTATCTGCACCTTAAAAGTATGTGCAAGGATACCTTGCTCATCCAAATAAAAAATACCATTTTGAGAGAGGTTTCTTGCTTTTTAATATTGATTAATGGTACGAGTTAGCTAGTACTAGCAATTCGTATTTTACATATATTACTTTGCCACGGGGAAAAAGATTGAATTTTATGATTTTCACAATGTAATTGTTTTGTGTAAATTTGCTTAATTGTATTTGTTGTTGTAATTGTATATGATTCTGTTGCATTGATATGTAATTTATTAGAAATAATCAATATTTGATAATTCAATGCGAGATGAATCTGGTATCGTCTGCACATTTTTCAAATATTTTTTTGTTTTTATCAGTTTTGCTATTATATTAAATGTTTTACTAAGAGACAATTCATACGACAATTTCTCTGTAATTTTTAACCAAATTTGGGAATAAGTTTTGAGAAAACCTCGTTTTTTCTATCCTGTGTGTCAGGTAATTTTTTTAATTTTTGCTTTAAGTGTTACTCTTTGCGCAAATTTGTTATCTACAATCGTTAAATTCACCTCAAATGCAAAGATTATGTATTAATATTTCTTTTCTCATTGTCAAACTTTGTTTACTTTTTCCCAATTTTCGCATTGCCGTCATCTCTTAAGTTCTGCATTTCATCGGTTGATATGTGTACGTTGAACTATTTCTTTATTATGGACTCCTAATTGTATAACACATTTTTTAATAGATTTAGAACACTATAATTTATTCTTTGAGATTCATAAGTAATAAATAAAGAGCGTTAATTTTATTAGATTGATTTGCTCAGTTGATTGTTATAATGTTGTCGTGTCATCATTTTGAAATGGCACTTACAAAAGTCTAATTATCTAGCATTTACTTTTATAAAAATACATGTAATTATTTTCAAGCTCCTGTTTAAGGGGAATCAAAATATAGAGGGTAATTCTTGACCGACTAAAAAATATTGATGAAAGAAGAGACTGATTTACGTATTTGAAATTCTGGTTGTCATCATCATTTCTTTGTTATTAGCAAAGTCTATTATTATTCAAACATCAGCGATAAACCGAATAAACGACATAAAGAAAACCGATTGATTAAAATGCAAGAGAAAGATAACGCGTAATATTGCTGATATGTTTATGACGGACATGTTGCTAATGGGAATGAAGTTTATTTACAATACAAATTAAAATTAAAGACAAATACTAGGAATTCTTAACACGCAGATTTCAATTGTTTTCGTGTTGTAGTGATTTATTTGTTTACCTGTCAAAGCATGTGTTTAAAGTGGGGTCGTTGTTATCCTTATTTTATACAATTTCTACGGAATACTTTACTTCAGATGATTTGTATGCATTTGAAACTTTTACTCCTTTTACATTCATGAACCATGATCGATAGCTTTTGTTTCCCTGAGCTTCTAATTAATCTAGAAAGAGCTAAGGCCAATGCGATCGATAACTTTTGTTTTTTTTTGCGCTATAGAAGATTTAAGAAGGAAAAAAAAATGTCATAAGTTCCAGAAAATTGTCATTTTTTTTTTTTCAAAAATTCAAATAATTCCTCAAATCTTGTTTCTGTGAAAATGACAAACTTTGATGTCTCTTTTTTATTTATGAATGCGATCGATAGAGTTTGTAATGTATGGAAAACGAGCTAAAACTAATGCCATTGGAAGCTTTTGTTATTTTAGAACTTTTAACTTAAATCCAATTTTCAACTTGTGATGATTATGCTTCGTTCTTTTCAATGATAAACATCTTTGTTGGAAAATTTAGCGAACGCGAACATAAACTTATTTGTCCTGTTAATGTTTATAAGTAAAAAATAAATGCGTTGATAAATGTATGTAACTGGTCCATTTTTCGTAAGTATTTATATTATTTCTTTTTTTTTGCTGTAATAAAATCAATCAGCAGCGGTTCTATTACGTACGTTTTCTGGCGTACTGCCTGAAAATGTTTCGTTACCGCTGATTTAAAACGCCTCGCGTTTAGCGTTTTATTGAAATACTTAAGTTCAGTCGATAAATCGTTTCACAGTCCACTAATTATTATGATGGCCTGCAAAAGAAAGATGCAATTACATCAAGTAGTAGATAAAATTAATTTTGATCGAAGTGAAGTTGAAAAAAAGCTCTCTTTCAGTACATCATAAAATTATTACATCTTTACATTAACGAGTACCATTTAATCATTATTCACGTAATTATTTATTAACTATATTTGTAAGCCTTGACATACATATAAGTAAATCTTAAAGTATTTGTACACTCGTATAATTCGATTGGGATTTACCTTCACTTGGTCTTCAAGTTATGTATTGATTAATTAACACCGAAAAAGAATCATGATTGAAACGGAGAGGTCGTAACACTATTTTCCAGTCAAAGTAAACAATACGGTAGTAACGTAAGTTTATAAACTTAAATTAATATTGTGGGCCATTATGTATGGCAAACACCTGCGAATTTGAACTCTGCAGCACACATGTGTGCGCCATTCTAATTTTGGAGCAAAGTTTGTAGAAGCGGAGAACTCGGGCTTTGTAAACGCGATATTATTGCAACGTAATGCTCCGTTTATCTGGGTTGCATTGTTAGGGACGATTAATTATTGTTCTCCGCGTTTCGCTTACACACGCGCTTCATTAAATTACAAACGCAACATGCGTACAATTCATAAATCCTCACGCCGTAATTATAATAATAAAGACCAACACCTCATAATAACTTCATTATGTAATAATTACCTGCACGGCGCAGCTCTATGTGTGGCATTCATTATGCGCCAATAAATACTAATTAATCGTTCACATTTTTGTTTAATAGATTTTTTATGTCAGGCGACCGTGTGCATTCCCGCCGATAGAACTGAAATATTCTCCAATAAAGATGGCGTTTATTAGCACCGCTTACATGTGTTTATGTGATTCCTTCTTGTACAGGAATGAATAATTTAATTAAAGGTTTACGTAAATAAATTTTTCCTTGACCGCAAGTGAAGTGCTTGGTTGTTTTGACGCCTCTTCAATTCATATGTGTGGCCATCTTTATCAGCATCTCCAAGAAATGTGTGGACTTTAGAGCGTCGTTGTACTTCAGACTTATTTATTTCTAATTTTTTTCGAATTGTGAAACTTCGAGGAGTAAACAAGACATTTCCGTATTTTATGGAAATGTACAGAGTACTATTACAATTAAGGAAAAAAAAGGTAAACTCTTCAGACTCTTTGAGTTTCAATTCTTAAATTTTAATGTTATTAAGACTAAATTCTATATTTACAGTAATTTGATCTATTTTCCATATCTAGATGCATCTCTTAGACCCTGTTTTATGAACGTACAATAAAGACAGAATAACTATTCGCCGAACATCCTTTACTGTTATTTCAAAAGTACTGGGCCTTACTTGTCCAACGGACCTTAAACGTCAACAGGTTTCATTAAAATAAGCTTAAGCCAATTTTCAAATCCCATTTTGTGGACTTAGCACGCCAAGTCTTCAAAGCAATTTTTTTATATTCTATTAACAATAATAATGATAAATCTTCTTTAATTGGCGAAGCTTAGCTTAAAAGCTATTCTTACGTTTGAATTGGCTTCTTCTTCTTCTGCCGACATTTCGTTCTCCTCTGCAGAAAAACTTCCTCTGGGCTGCACCACCACTGCCACCGTTGAGACGCAACGACTAACGAGAAGCAGCAGCAACACCACCAGTACAGCAGCCCTGCGGAACTTCTTCTGCAATGGAGAACGAAACGTCGGCAGTAGAAGAAGTCAACGTGACGCGGTTCCAACCGGAAACCAATTCAAACATGGACGATGGCCGCGGAAGCCTTCAAGTTAAGCTATTCTTATGCTTAACCAAATGATAAGCAAAAAGAAATTTAAAACACACAAGAAATCCAAAGTAAAATTGAAATGAAATAATTAGGTTTACAATTGCTCATCAAAAAGCAGAGATCCAGGGGCGAATTCTCCAACGCTGATTAAATTTAACTAATGATTAACTCCGTCGATACTTTTGTTAAAACTATAGCAACAATTACTAAGGGCTGATTAAATTTAAATAACGTTTGTGAATTCAACACCTAAAGTTAATTCTTTTTTATTATATGCCGATCTTATAGATCTGAGTTAAAACAAATTACGACGAAATGACATGACGAAAGCCGCATGGCTATTTTACGAAAGTTAGAAGGAGGTAGCTATACAGGCTGTTTCAAAAGTCGCGACGAAAAATGAAAGGGTTGTAGAAAATCAAATTTCAAACAATTTTTCCCATATAAAAACGTGTTCAATTTTTACGCATTTACCAGACACAAGGGTGTACTTTAGGGGTTGTTTAAAGTAAATGTTCAAAACATAGCATAAACTATTTCCTTTAAGGCTCCCCATAAATGGAAATGCAAGGAATTTAATTCGGGAGACCTTGGTGCGTTCGGTTTTTCGCAATTTTTTAAAAGCTTTACAGAAAACCTTATCGGAAAGTTACTGTCTATTAGAAGGTCTGCGTTGGTATCGCAAAACTAATACACAAAAACGACATCTCGATATTCAGAAGAACTAAACTTGTTTATTATTTATTGTTGGCTTTTGCAAATTAACAAACAACTGTAAAACTGACATTAACGTAATGCAATAAAGTAATCGCCTCCTAAGAACTTCAAGCGTTATTAACTAGTAAAGAAGAAATAATCAGTCCTATGTTTGTATGAAAAGAATCGTTTAAAATTCCATTTCCAACAACCCCTTTCGTTCTTCGTCGCCACTTATGAAACACCCTGTATAAAAATTCTTTGACTTATCCGTCGATCGATCGGCATATAATAAAAGAATTAACAGTACAGTTTATTTTTTTATTCTGTGCCGATAGACCGATCGAAAAGTCAAAGCTATAGTTTTAAAAGTCCATAGCTGTCTCTTTCTAACTTTCGTAAAACAGCCTTGTGATTTTTCTCATGTAATGTTATTTCGTAGTATGTTGCCTTAATTCTGTTGCCTCTGATTTGAAAGGGTCTACTGACAAATCCCACCATTTGAGAGGCAAATTATTTAATCGCTTGACAGCATTAAAAATATATGAATTACTGAAGAGAGTTGTGGAATATCAGGGGATATGTAAAAGATGATTGAACATTTACGTCGTGTGTAGTATTTCTGAAAATAAAATTTCTGTGCAGATACAAAGGACTTCTAGTTTTAAATATTTTGCAGACAAGAGTAACAAAGTGCAATGAATTCCTCCTTTCCATGTTTATCCACTTCAAATCTCTTTTAGTCTGCGGCTAATATGTTCTTTTCTATTGACGTTCATGACAAATCTACAACAGCAGTTCTGATTTTTGTGTATCTACGACTTTTGTCAATTTTAAGAAGACATTGGGTGGTATGCATAAAGCGAAGTACATGCTAATACTTGAAGCATCTACTTCGAAAGTAAAGTACCTACTATAGTAACGTAGTATTTACTATGCGATCTAGTAGATACTAGAGCACAAGAGCACATAGAAGTTTTTACTTCCCTGTAGAAGCACCTACTGTAGTATCTATTTCAAAGCTTCAGATTCATTTTAATAGTAAATACTACTGAAGCATAGTATTTACTACGTGCTGTAGTATAAAATTTGCTTTCGTAGAATATGCTTCAGAACTGCAGTAGGTACTTTATGTAATAGAAGATACTTCGAAGAATATACTAATTTGATAACTATTAGCATCTACTTCGTTTTATGCATACCACCCATTGTCATAAACTACAACACAATAGTTTAAAACCGACAGTACAAGTGACTCACATAAGAGTCTACAGTAATCTGTAACATGTGTCTCTGGAAGTATAAAGTACTTTTAATTTGCATACATTTACGACATACAAGTGAGTAGTGTAATATTTTATAATTTTGGGGAAGTCAGATGTGTAAAGGATGTAAAAGGACGAAGAATTGATCTTTGAGGTACACCGTAATGAAGATGATGAAACGCCATTTAGAATTACCTTTTGTCTACGGTTCAATAAATAAATAATTTGTAAAAAATTGAGGTGAATTCATATCCAAAAAAGCTTAATTTTTGACGCAGTAGTTGATGTTTAATTCCAGCGAATGCTTTTGAGTAATCAAGTAGAGGTAACACCGTAGCTTTACCCCTGTAATTTTACGCTCGTGGATAAAAAAATTCGGACACCCTAATTTGTGCGACCGTAAAAGTAAAAATTGTTTTTGTTTGTTTTTACAAATTGTGAAATATTACCTATTATCTGTTATCAAAGTAAGTATGGGGATTAAACAAGCATTTATTTTGATAAGAAAAACTTAAAAACAGAAAAGTGTACAAAATAACCAAAATTGATTTGGCTTATTGGCTAGGTTTCAGTCCTATGATAACATTTTGGTTGACTTATAATGTGTACTGTCTCCACGAGCTGTAATGACTTCTGCCATACGGAGTGGTAAACTTAGAAAGCAGTTAGAGACCTTTTCTTGTGTAATGTTTTCCCATTCTTCAAGAAGAGCTACTTTGAGATCTTGAATGGTTACCGGTGTGGGCTGTCGGTGCCGAACACGTTGCCCCAATGAATTCCAGAGGTTTCCTATGTGGTTCAAATCTGGGCTACTAGCTGGCCATTGTAATGGACGAATATTGACCTCATGCAGTAATCTGAAAACCGTTCATCTGGCCTTCTCCACACACATTCTCGTCCATCTGACGAACGCAGACGAAAACGAGACTCATCCGTGAACAATACGGAGCTCCATCGTCCTATGACTATGTTCACGTGCAAAACGCATCTCGATGAGCAAAAGTAGAAAAGCTTCTTGATGTCAATCCATATTCCTGCAATTTTCGGCGAACGTTTCGAGTTGAAACCATGTACATCTTCCATTCAGTGAGATAAAACCGTTGCTGGCAAATAACCATCTCGTAATGCAGATAATACCAAAAAGCGGTCTTGTCGTCGGTTTGTGATGCGATCCTGGTCTTCTCGCAGTTTGGCGATATCGCTGGATTACGTCTTGGATGGTACTTCGAGGAACATTAGCGATATATCTTATGCTGCGTCCATCTTCATTTAAAGTTACTGTTCGAGCTACATACGGGTAACCGGATGTCACTTTTGGCAGAAGTGACGGCGGCTCAGTCGCTTGAGGTGTCGGGCCGATAGCACGGGGCACTAGTATCCGAGATGAGTTGTAGGTAGCCATCGTTTGAGGTGTCGGACCCCGTTGTGTTGAAGCCTAGGATCCGAGACGAGAACCGATGCAGACCACACGCCTGTTACCCTTAAAACTAACCTGCCTAGCTGCCCTATCCCATACACGCGGGTATACGTGTATGGATAATGGATGCTGGGGTTAGTATTAGATGTGTGGTAGAGATTCGCGTAAGCGTTCTCGACGGTTACTCTTCAAACGTAGCTAGGGAAACCTTGCTGACATGAGTGCTAGGGGGAGGGGGAGCCCACCGGTCCCGGCCGGTCCCCCTCATAGGCGTTGGCCTCCTAGTGGCAGTGTCATAGCTGGTGGACAGCGGATGTACCGTGCCGGACGGGGGTCCGCTGGCCATTTCTCAATGGGTTATGGGCTGGCGCCTGGGTGCCCTTGGTGTCGCAAAGACACCAGAGAGAAATTAGTTGTTCGAGCTACATTTTCAGATCGCATTTTTTCAAACAATAATGTCACTCCAGACAGTTAGAATGCACATTTAACAAAAGTTGTTCAACTTATGAAAACTGAATAAACAGATTTTTTGAGTAAAGATAATTTTGCAATTTTGGTGTGTCTTCAGTTTTATATTTTTATTTCCCAATCTTACTTTGTAGATGTTTCACATGTAAACAGAAATAGCAGAAATTAAATTGGGTGTCCGGAATTTCTTGTCCACGAGTTTATTTTGTACTACATTTAGGCCTGATTTTACAATCGTCGGATAAGCTGTGGTATAACATGACGTACATAGGTGTGACGTAGATATGGAGGAACATTAAAGGGTATTTGGCGCACAGTTATTCCGTTCTTATTCCACGATTGTAAAATTGGGCCTTAATAAGGTAGCGGCTTTACTACGACCTTTTCTAAATCCGGATTGCTCATCTGGAAGGATATTATTTTGTTTCAAATATTTGAATATGGACTGCTTTTTCCAAAATCTTAGACAACATAGGTAATATGCTAATGGGGCGGAGGTCAAAATATGTTTTTGGAACTTTAATATTCGGCAATGGATACACTATTGCTTCACTCCAGGAATCAGGAAAATAAACAGATACTTGTTTACTGTCTGAATTTACAATATTCGTTAAATGTGTTGATAAATAGGGTATGCAATATTTTTTAATTGAAAAACCATCGCATCCAATAGCATTCGATTTAATTCCAATTAGATTGAAATTTATGAATTCGCCAGAATATTTTTAATTTTCATGTAGAACTTCAGAACCCTTCGAGTTGGTGTTTGAACTTTTTATTTCGACATTAAGTGATAGAAAAAACTGCATCACCTACGCTGAGAAAAAAGAATCTTTGTAGTTAAGAAATTTGTATCTTAGACATTTTGTATTTCAGTGAAATATTTGTGTTAGAAACGCTACTTATTCACATGAAAATAATATTTTATCCCCAAAGAAAATATTTTAACTCGAAAGAAGTATATCTTTGCTACTATTGGAAGAAACATTTTTTTTAAATTAAAACATATTCATTAATTTTTTACTATTTCAAAGAAACATAACTTTAAAAATTTTTATATCTTTAATGAATGACCTTCTAATTGATACTTTATATCATCAGCAGAGACTCAGTCATACACTGCAACAATATTTGGGTTGCTCAGAACAGAAATGAATCAAGTCCATTTTTTTATAAAATTGAGATAAACCACTAAAATTTGCAGCAAACATCAGCATCTTTTCAGTGCAGAAATCATTCAAGTCCATTGTGCCTGATACGCGCGATATCAACAAGATTTTTCTACACGTGCGTAACTATATTACTATACAAATTTTTCTTTAACTCATTGTTTCTCCATAATTAACTTTTTGAACTTGAACCACTTCTGTTCTGAGCAACCTATTTAACTGAGCGATTGTACGAGGGGAGGCTATTTAATTATCTACCTCAGTGACGGGCACGAGCTCGCCGAAAGCTCGACCCCCACCCTCAATTATGTGCGACGATCCCGATGTGTCGGACAAACAAGCGCCGGCACATAACTGACTCACAATCAGTCGTATCAACGGAATCAAAAACAGAGAGCGCCGAGCAAGTTAGTTCATGTTGGTTTATTAGCGTTTAACAGTGTCGTACAAGTTCGAGACCGTTTAAAATTGAAAAACAAACCTTTTCTAAACAATATTTATAATAATTTTCGGCTTAATTCGATATGAACAGCAGCCAAACGACTAGGCCGTCTACAATTTCATATTTTGTGGAACGAAGCAAACTCCGCCTAAAGTGCGCCGACTACCCCGTCGATACTTGCTTAGCGCAGTGGGGGATCATTCCCCCTCTAGCGCGCATCGCTGATCTACCTAACTGTGAAAATTAATTCGTATTACAATTAGCAAATACTGCAAATAATTGTTGAGTAATAACCCCTCTCATAAAGTTCACTGAAGTTCACCAAAAATGAAATCAAATAGACAAGATAATTTATATAACACTTACTATATACTGGGTGTCATTAACCTTGGCCAAACTTTTTATATAGAACGACTGTATAGGTAAATTACAATCGATTTATAAAAAGAAAATATAATAAAAGTTTGGGAGTTGGGTGTCATCTAACTAGGTTATTATTTTCATTTAGAGTGATAGTATACTGGTTTGTGACCTCATGTGCATATATACCAATTGAGGAAGAGATGATTACTTATATATTTTCAGTGCCAATCAGTGTTGCCCAAAAGTTTTCCTCTACATTCATATCTTCCTTTTTAAAAAACTTTTATTATATTTTCTTTTTTGCAAATCGAGTGCAATTCACCTCTATCGTCTCCTGTTGAAAAAGTTTCGTCAAGGTTGATAGCATGGATAATTTCTATTGTAAGGCCATAAGAATTGCTGTAATATACTATTGCTTATTCGGAAAATTATCCAGTTACTGTGTTTATAGGGAAATTAATCTTCGATTGATTGGTGTTCAAGATAGAGACCTTCAAAGTCACAGGTCAGAACTTTTTACTCCGACAGTAGGTAATAAATTTCCGAATGTTTCTTTATTTGTGCAAAATGTGTTTAATAAGGCAGCCCCTGAAAATTAAAAAAAGGCTGCACTGGGATAATCAGTATTTTTAAATTTATACGTAAATGGCTTTTAATAGAGAATGTTTAGAAAGCATATATTAAGAGCAATGTTAAATATATATTTTAATATTAAAAGTAAATAAAAGCATTTAAAAGCCTCTTGTAGTAAAAAATACTAACGAAGGATTGAAATTAAATGAAAATAAAGTATTGAATGCCGAAAAGAATTAATCGTATTACAATAAACAAGTAGAAGCATTTTATCATAGAATTAAGCAAAAAAATTAGCGAATGAAATTAAATAAACGACATAGGTATGTTGCAACATGTATTTGAAAATTATAATTGAAACTCAAAACAGTACCAAAGTAATAAATACAAAATTGACGAGGTAATATAAAAATAAAAGGAGGGATAAGCAGTTTACGAATTTACTTAAACGTAAAGCAAAATTAACTTATTATGTATTTAATTATTGTAAAACTTACAATTAGTTTCTTTCTATTTCTGTAATTTGTAGTTTTAACGTTCATTATTAACAGATGAAGTCATTCTCTATTTTCATTAATTAATTAATTCGTGATTAATTTTAGATCATTAACGTATACTAGTAAACTTGGTCTTTATTTTCAATGCTATAAACACATTTTAGAAAAATTGCAACAAATAATTTTGCACGATTTAACCTACATTAGGGAATTGTTAATAATTTTATTCAAATAAGTAATCATGAGATGAAAACTGTGCTTGGTTATTAATAAAATTAATTGGTTTAATTTAATTTCGACAAAATAGTAAATAATTAAGTTAAGGTGTATCGATACGATGATGTATTTTATTAAAATGTCCTCGCAAACGCCTATCATCCGTTTCGGCTAGATTACATCGCTGCCTTTAACATTTACTTTTCATCATAGATACCCATCGGATTACGCTGGCGAAGCAACAGCATTGAGACCGGTTTTGAAAACTTTCGACTAGAACAGTTGAAAATTAGTTTCATAAATTAGTACTCAAATATATTTTAAAGCTTGAATAAATTACAACGTCTCGGCCTTAAAATGTTACAAACAAGCATCGGCGGCTTCTACGCTCCTTCGTGCACGTATGTGCCAAAGACGAGAATTTTAGAAAGGATGATTTAAGGAAAAATTCGCAGGACACTCCGAACACACAATGTACGGACGTGATTTTAATTTTAAAGCGTAGCCGGGGGCTAAATTCTTTAATACACTTTACAATCATTTACATAGTTGGGTTGTGGTATAATTTATTATTAATAATGCCGTGGCTCTTTTTTCTTCAAGGTTGGCAAAGTTATGAGTTTATATAATCACAATTTGTGGTGTGGATTTATTTATATACTGTTAATTGTTTAATAACATACTCGGTTTCTTCTCTTACATGTAGGACGTTAATGTTAGACGTCTAAATTAAAGGAGGAAAAATTAAATGTCTGTGTTATTATTATTTTGTATTAAGCTCCTCGTTATTGTCGCTTGAACCCTTTTATTTTATATTTCTGAGTTCATTTAACTTAAAAATTATCCAAAGAGTTAATGGATAAATAACTAACTGCGTGCGTGCACTAACTTGTGGTTATAAAACACTTTAAAGTATATTTTACAACTGATGCAGTTTACTTTAGTAATTTCTTCGTTTTGTAAATAGCAAAGATTCGTTTATGATTCTAAACTACTCAAATAATATTGGGAGTAAATTAATTTTTTTGAATACTTTTATAATTCTTTTTGTACATTGCAGTCACACAAAACATGTTATCTCTATTTGATTTTGAATATATTTGACTGGATTAAGCAAATTCTATTCATTCTTTACTGGTTCCTGTTGTAAATGTATGAAAATCTTGAATCGCCTTTGCCGTCTAGCCTAATTTTATTTTTGTACTTTGAAGAAGTACCTGTTCCTAATAATGTTTTAATATACTAATCTTTCGATTAAAAACCGGTAGTACTTCTTTTGCTCAGGTACAAACAACGACAAACATTACTTTCCTAATAATCAGAATTTCTTCGATCCACGTATTTCATATATCCTTTTATAAGCGTAGTTAAAAAATGGTATTTGTTGTATTACTTGTGCAATTGAAGACTAGGTTTCTAGGTTTGTTTAAAAAAGAAGAAGAATTTAAGTAAATTACACTCGCAACACATTCTAAAGTGCAATTAATTTTTCTGTTTGCAGCAGAAGTATTAATTACAGCAAATGCCACTTCATGTTATTTCCCGTAGAAAGATTATTTTATTTAACACGCAGAAGTAATTCAGTTGGATTTAATTATTACGTTAAGTTGGCGAGAAGGACGTACATGCACCAGAGATTACGGTTATTTGTTTGTTGGTAAAAATCTCCGGCCGCCATTGCGCCAGTCTACTTAACGATTTCATTTAATAGTCAATAGTTAAATCGCTTCTTCTTTAATGTAATGTTGTAATTTGCGTTAATTAGCACTCGGTTTATTGTTTTGCCAATTCATTTTAATTACACATTGCTTAACATACTTTCTACGAGTGATTGCTAAGGCTCCTCTCCCTCTGCTGGAGAAATTTTATCTTCGGCTGGGATTACTCTTATCGTTTCATTCCGAAATGTAGCAGCAACTCTTAATTGTATCCAGAGTTATCTGTTGAATTATGATGATTTTTTTAATTAAATTATAATTAAAGTGTTAATAATTTATTGGTGGTCTGATTGCTAGATAAATGATTACAAAATGTTCACTTCTACACTAGAGCCCATTAAATTTATCTCTTGCGTCATTCAGGCCAGAATTTCAGCAAAATTTTTTATAGGCTATTTTTTTTTAAAAGACATGAACAGCATGGTTATAGGTACATATTTTATTGGTCGTAAAATTATTGCTTCAGTAAATGTTACTTACCTATGCTCTACAGTGTTAATGTTTGTGATAAAGTAAAAATCTAAAAGGGGTACGTAAATTACAGCGCATATACATATAGGAAGAAGTCATTTTCATGTAGGCAAATTCGTTATAGAAAGATTTTTGAATTCTTCCTTCCTTCAACGTTGTTAAAAGTCTACCACGAAATATGCAACTGATTGAAATAAGAAACAATCAAAGGGCACGACATTTTAGGCGAGGTTCAATTCCTTCCAATTCCGAAATTCAACATGCTGGAGCAATGTTTTGCTGCCATCCATTAACCATCACCATGAGCTTATCGAGCCTACTCTCGGAACCAGATCCTTATAATTCCGTCAAAAATACAAAACTTTTATAACATCTTCTTTTGGTCACGGGTTGTAGAAGTTGTTAACTGACCAAACGTTAACCTTGTCCGTTAAGGCTTCTAGCAGAACCATGTCACTAAATGAGTTTTTATGAGGCAGTACTCGTATGAAGAACAGCAAAAGACGTTCTTCTGAAGCGAAGAATGAAACATCCGCAAAGTATTAGAACGTATTACTACCAGAAGTCGAGGTGAAGCTTTATCATTTATTGAATTTGCGAAAACTGGTAAGCTTCAAACGTTCTCGAGGTCCAAATAGAAGTCAATTCGTAGGGTATCACCCAAATTACCTTTTTTTTTTTTTTGGTTAATTTCCTTTATACCGTGGACTTCAAGGTCAAGGACGAATTGTATGGGGATTGGTTTTCAAGGCTTGAAGCTGGATCTCTCAGAATGCATTTACTTTTCCAGGTTAGCCTCTTATTTGATTAGTCTTCGCCATTTTCATCTGTACTTGCTGTATGGAATGGCCTTTTTTCAATAAATTAATATACTCCAGTAAACGCCAGTCCATTAGTAGAAAATTCAAATGAGTGCGATTTGTAACTAAAGCATTCTATTGCTCAGTGAAAATAATTGCGGAATTGATTTTAAATTTAATTACAGAATTGTTGAATGAAGTCCATAATTAGGTGAATTAAATGTATGAAGAAAAAGGTACTTCCTAATTTCTTAATGGTATTTATTCTAGCAACCCTTTTCGGTGACAATCACCTTCATCAGGCCTGCAAACTTTGGAGAAAAATGTTTTTTGTGAAATAATTGTGTGTAAATACAATAAATTGAAATAAGTATGAACGGATGAATGAATGGAGAACGTGTTCGTAAAGTTAGGTTAGAATTTTGCAAAAATACATAATTAGGTGGTTAACTAATGTTAGTAAAAGTTTTTTGGTAATATTCTTGATTGATTAAAATACTCACTACTAACGTCGAAATAAAAAAATAATAATGAACTACAAATATTGGAGAAGAAAATATCGTATGTGTCATTGCAGTGGTTGGGAGAGACTGGTTATAAAATTATGTAGTGAAGTTAGTTATTAAGTGACATGAATATAGGTTCAAATTGTAATTTTAATTGGTCGTTTAAACAAGTTATATTGTTATTTTGTTTTAATTTATGAATTTCGTATGCTTCAAGTAGTGTTAATTTGTAGCTTTTTTAAGGCATTCGTGTAATAATTCGGTACTGTTGAGGTTAAGTTTGTGACTTGTTTCATGTAAATGTCTGCCAACATTTGATTTTATTTTATCCCTTGTGTATTCTTTTATACGTTTATTTATGTTTTTGCCTGTTTCACCTATATTATTGAAGATTCAGAAAAATAACAGCCTAGAAAAAGCTATTTTACAAACATTATCACATATTTCCTTTTCAAAATATTTTCAGAACCTTAGTTTAATCTCTTACGTGCCTTAAAGATGATATTGTTTCGGAAATATTCTGCTAAAATATTACCAGATCTGTAGGTAAGTAATTAAATAAATCTCTTTGCCCCAATGGTACAATTTCAGTTCAACTTTAAGCCAAAGCTTAAACCCTTAACAACGATTATTTCAATAATTGTTGTTATGGGTTTGAGCTTCGGCTTAAATTTAAGCTGACATTGCACAATTGGGCCTAAGGGCTCTCTTGTACAATGCCAGTTTAAATTTAAACTGAAGCTTAAACCCTTAACAACGACTATTTCAACTAAAGTTGTTAAGGGTTTAAGCTTCGGCTTAAAGTTAAGCTGGAATTGTACAACTGGGCCTAAGTCGTCTTAGGGCCGGTACTTTAGTCACTGATTAACTTTAACTTTCTGTTTATTTCCGTGACTATCATTGTAGAGACAATTGTTTCTATGGGAATAAACCACAGATTCAAGTTAACCAGTTACTAAAAGTACCGGCCCTTAGACATGCATAGAATGTTAGAAGATCTGCTCCTGCTTGACAAGTATTGCTGCTGACGTTACAACAAAACACTGTACAGGAAATATTTTAATTATATACGAGTTTCTTTTGAAATTATAATAAGTAACTTGAAATAACTGAAAAAATGGGGAAGAATACTTCAAGAACTCTTAATATTCATACCTACTCCGTGTATAAATATACTGACAATATGAGGAAACCACATGTCTAATTTAAACTCAATAGATAAAGATTTAGGGCCAAATTCTGACACATCACTCATACTCAAGTCACACTCAAACTTGACAGTTTGATGTTATTTGAAATTCTGAAATGCTATTAAATTCGCTTATATATCAAGTTTATGATCAGTATAAGAATTTTGATCATCAATGATTGAAATAGTAAGTCAAAAATCATAAAAATGAGAATCAAATTAAGTCAAACTGTCAAGTTTGAGTGTCAGTTGAGTGTGAGTAATATTTCAGAATTTGGGCCTGAAAGTTGATATGAGAGGGTTTGTTACAGTCGTTTCCGCTCCATCACCGCTACTGAGTCGGTGTGTCGCATTTGTTTTAAGTCAGAAAACGCGAGGGGTTCTGGGTAGAGGCGCATTTGAAACATTTTACACAAGTCAGCAAGGAAGTGGCCGAGCCGGCATTTTTCTGGTTTTGCGTGTTGATCCCTTGGGTGTCTCAGCGGTTTTGGTGTACGAATTTTTGGTATCACCGCGCCTTGTTGGGGTTCTGTGAGAATTACCCAAGAAGTTACGGATTGGTAGAGGTTTCTGAGCGCATCTCTTTTCCGACATTTTTGGATTTATCTGGATCACCGCACGTGCCACGTGGCGTATCTTTCGTCAAACGTTCGGCTTTCCCAGGCCGAGGTAAGCCGCTTACATGTCCTTTTATTTTTTCCGTTGAATTTAATTCGTTTGTGTCGTTTCTGTTTTTGTAGCGAGCAGTTACGGGTGGTAATAAGGTTTAGAGGGTTCCGTTTGGGAGTTTTTGCGAGCGTGTCGTAACATTTGACTTTCGGAAGCGATCTTTCTTCGGACTCTCGCCACTTGATTCCGAAGACAAGTTAGCCATCTCCTCGTTGGTTGGGGCGAAATCTGCAGCGGAGTATTGAAAACGCGGGGTGGACCTACGGACTCCCCCCCCCTCCCAAGGCGCTGCGAGTCGGAGTACTTCGGAGGTCTTCTGAGTATCGTATTTTTTTTTTTGAAATTTCATTTTTGCATTACACCGTTGGACACGCTCAACGCCGTAAAGCCTCAAGTACACGGGGCGAGTTTACAAGCTACAGGCCGGCTTTTTCACAAGCAGCTCGTAAACTAGTCCAGTGTACTCGATGCACTCGCTCCGTTAGCCGCTTGTAAAAACGCTCTGGAAAAAGTTGAACTGCCGGCGACTTTACACGCCACTCGCCGGCTTTTGAGCGAGCTAGCTTGCAAACTAGCCACGTGTACTCACAGTAGCTTGTGCACAAGTGGCTAGTAGTATTGGTTTCCACACGCCAGCTAGTTGGCTACTGAGCAAGTGGGAGATTTTGTGTGTACTCGATTACTAGCGCACTCGCCGACTCGCCGGCTTTTTACGAGCCGGCTTGTAGCTTGTAAACTCGCCCCGTGTACTTGAGGCTTAATTGTGCGGTCGCTGTATCTACTGTGGCGAACGTTTTTGTTGTCAATCAATTTCGGATTTATTTCGACGCCTAGATTTAAGTGTTTGTCTTGTTGTTTACAATTTTTTAACGTCTTTTTTTAACAATACGTACTTCGACTGCTTTTCAGTCCTGTCCTGTAAACGGACGTGTGGGATCCCTAACGTACGGTTTAATTTATCGCGCGCTTTGCGTGATCAATGCCAACTATTTGGCTTTTGCATGATATTTTATGTTTTTTTTTTTTTTTAGTAAGGAGAGAATTTAATGCGGAACTATTTTTTTTTGTCTGTGCGACATTACGTATGACGCTGTTGCTCTCAGTAAAGCCTGTTTAACGTGGCGTTTGTTTGTTTTTCTTTTGACGTCGATATTTTGCGAATATTACCCCCCTTTTTTTGCTGTTTCCTTCCGGGACGGATCATATCGGAGCTGAACCGACTGGTGAGTGGGGATTTCTCTCTTGTTGGGAGAATCCCGCGATTGCAAGTTGTTGCGATCTTCAACAGGTGACGCCTGTTTTCGATCTACAGTTACCTCTGCGATACTGATTGCCCACGGCCTTCTCCACTGACAAGGGATTTTGGTCGCAGCAACAGCCTAACCAACGGGCGACCTAGGTAGGTTCGTTTGTATCCGTTTCGGGATTGTCTTCTGTTATTATTCGCCATCACACTCGACTGTGGGATTCATTGCGAATCGCCGTTTCGCTTTTTTTGTTTCTTTATATTTTGGAGAGAGTGTGTGCGACAGGTTATGATAAATTTATGTAAAAGTCTACATAAGCTGCGGTACACAATCACCACAAACACTTTTTCTCTTGAAAAACTGCAATGAGAACACGGATCCTAGGAGGAGGCCACCTTCAAATATCAAAATGCCATCAATCTTGCCTTCCAGTAAAGTCTGCTTTGACGACGACATCTTTTCACAGGTGTGGTGGAAGCGTTACGTCTTGCTACGCTCAGTAATATCTGAAAGACGGAAAGTCCCACAAAAAGCAGGACGTCTGGCAGCACCAGGTTTATACAATTTATTGTATGACATAGCACAATTTAAAATTTTCAAGAAATGGAATCAAATCTTTTGCAAAAAAAATAGAATAGTCTAAAAGGACCTTAATTAATTATATATCAAGAAAATCTGACATATTCGCAAGCTCAAATATAGGGTACTTAATGTAATGTAATATTCTATTACAGAATAGATGTATTTGATTGATGTTTTGAATAGCTTTAAGTTTTTTTTTAACAAAACTAAATTACTGTTACCAATTAGGCGAAACAAACATGTATGTTTGTATAGGAAATTTCATGTTACGTCTCAGCTTGCCGAAACTTAATGTGTTAAAATTATATAAAATTTGCAGCACGCGATCCAAATTCTTCGAATTACGTAATTCAAGTCCTTACAAATTTCCTTTGCCCAATCAGTAACATTGTAGCACACCAATAATAATTCGGCACCTTTATGTGTAAATTTGCGCACAAACTATGGCATTGACTTTTTGCCGGGAGTTTTGCATTTAAATTGATGCATGCGATTCATCGGGAACTCGACGCCAAGGTTGAAAAAACAAGTGGTCCCAGCGCACATAAAAACGCTGAATACATTGGAGAAAAATGCGCACAAAAAAATCATTTGTTTTTACATATGGCCCGTATTATGTCGAATCGGTTTTGAAACTAGGCAGGAACGCATAATTTGACTTTCTATGCCGTTCGATCGATGCAAATTAGTCCGCACGAAATATTTATTGCAGGCCGAGATCGAAGCCAGGTAAATCGAATTGCGAAATTAACTGGGACATCTAGATTTGCTCCGTGAAACCTACCTCAATATTTTTTCTCTTGCCGCCAAGTTGTGTTTGTGATCTAGATTCTTATTAGAATGGAATTTATTGCATGAGCGGGGCATTTAAAATAATGTTATGTTAATGATCTAAACTGGAAAATTTAAGATTATAGCGACAAGTTTCGCTCTACAACACACTTTGTTCAATTTAAAAAATAAATATTTTTTTAAAGCTATTAAATTTTGCTCATGTAAATGTAGTTATTTTTATAGTTTCCTGAGTTTGTACATATACTACAGTTGAAAAATTCAATTAAAACTTGAGAAGTATGTACAAAAAATAAAAATATGATAATGTGTTCAATTAAAAGCTGTAAATTCGTCTTCATTAACGTGTAAAGATCATTTTCTACCTCATTTTGATAAAAGCTTTTTAAACAATGACTTAAAATCGAAATCAGTTTAATACTTTTGGACGGTAGTGTATATTTACATCTAGTGGTAGTTATTAAATTCTAAACTGTGCTTGACTGGTTTATTACGATGATATCATCCAGCTTTAACGTGGTCTTAGGTATTAATATTTTTTTCTGATTATGAATACAGCCAAAAGCAAAATCGAATCGTTTCGAATTAGACTGTGAGACTTGAGGCGTTTATTCTGTAGCAACAAATTCGTAATTTATTACGGAGAATTTGAATTTCCACTTTTGCCCGAAGTTGTCATAAATTACATTGTTTCGCGTTTGAGTTTCTATGCCGGTAAACTTTTCGTGTTACGTATCTTTAGCGCGTATCTATCTCGTGGCGAGGCGCATGTTTAGTTAATATCCTTGCATTTTAGAGCAGGTTGCCATATTTGTGCTGCTTGCATCTATTCACGGTGGTTTACGCTAAATAAATTATGCTGAATTCATATTTCACACTTGCGGATTTCCTTTCACTGTCATAAATGGAATTACGACATAAATGGTTGTTTATTATGAGTGAATTTTTATTTAAAATTCTTACAATAAAGTACGTTGCTGTTAATAGGCGTTGGTCTTATCTGCCTTTCATATACGTACAAATAGATCAATTAATTCTGTCAAATCAAATAAATCATTTAAGACGATTCTCAAATAGATATTTACGCAAGGGACTTGGTTTATGTTAAATATGTAATCCAATTTTATTTCCGAATATGTACATATTAAGAATGAGTGCCCCGAACAGTAATCGATTCGCAACGTAAATTTTTACCTATTTACTGAAGCCTGCAAGAGCAAGGCAACTAGGCAATCTGAATGGTGGAGATTTTCCTCGGTTTATCATAAAATTTGTAAATACCTTAGGTCATGTAAACATCGAAAAGGACTGAACATTTTAAATAGCGACATCTTTTGATCGCTTTTTGACCTGACATTGCAGTAGGATTGACAAATTGAAGCCAGTTCGCCACATAATAAGTCATCCCATGCAAGGCGGCCATGCTTGCTGTCAAAGCATATGAGAATTTTAAAATTTTTTGTGCAAATCGGTCTTGATTGCAGCGGATTCCTCGAGCAGGCTCTGTACAGCTGTTTCAGGCCTAGTTGGGCCTTCGTCAGCAGAACCGTAGCTCGAGAACTCCACTGCAAACCAAACCGATCTGTCCAGGTTATTCGCCAAAGCGATGTGAAAGTAATGAACATTTTAAATAGCGACATCTTTTGATCGCTTTTTGACCTGACATTGCAGTAGGATTGACAAATTGAAGCCAGTTCGCCACATAACCTGGACAGATCGGTTTGGTTTGCAGTGGAGTTCTCGAGCTACGGTTCTGCTGACGAAGGCCCAACTAGGCTGAAACAGCTGTACAGAGCCTGCTCGAGGAATCCGCTGCAGTCAAGATCGATTTGCACAAATTTTTTTTTATCGAAAAGGACGTTTGTCAATTCTCTCGTTTTTTTACATTGCGATTATAATATACTTTTATAACAGTCCTTATTTCCTTCATCGCCTAATATTTATATTAAGTATCGTCGTTTGGGGTACAGTATTTCATTAATTATTTCTACAAAACTAAAGTACATAAAATTTCTCCCATGTTCTGTGATGTCTGTTCTTTCTTTGTTGGTCTATTCAAGAATCACATTGTATGTGTATATACTAGACAATTAGTTATTGATTAGTGGAGTTTCGAGTTGCTATTTTATGAAATTATTTTTGCAAAATTATATTTTGCCAACGTAATTCAAAATCGTTAGTTTTGATTTTGAAAACTGTAAAAGAAGTACATATTACAATTATTAAAAGTTGCAAACATGATCCAGGTAACTTTTACAAAGCTTTTAGATTGACGTATTACAGTATCTGTTGATAGTTTTTTTCAAGCTACAGCGAAACGTTTATTCGAAACCGTCTTAAACATTGTGTGTACTAAAATACATTTTTATGAGAAATAAAACTACACGTTAATATCTAGAACTGATTGAGAATTTCACATATTTTTAAAACAACCCTTAACAATTCTAAAACATAATCTTAAAGAAGTCCGAAGTTTACTGTCTAAGAAAATTGCAAAGTTTCTGCAAAAATTAATATTTTTAAACATTATTCTGCTACCTTTTAGAATTATCCATCTACATTCCTTTCGCTCTTATATTTTTTCCCTTATTTTGTAAGTTTTTCTCCATTTAAAATATAATTATAAAGTCATACATTAGAGACATGCTTTTTTGCTATTTAAAACTTTTATATTTTATTACTAACATTCACTAAATATTGTTAATTTTCAAAGTCCATTCAACTGAAGCAAAGCAATTTTCATAAACCTGAAACAATGTGATAAATAATAGAATCGGGATTAGATAAGTATGCAAATGAAGTCAGGATAACGTCAGGATCATACAACTACTGCAAGGGTTGCTTGCTCAGATTTCTGTCAATAATGTAAAGCTAGGGTAACACTCTAAATTAAGATTAAAATCAAGATAATATTCATGCTTACAGGATAAGCTATTATTCCCAGAATCCATTACATTTATGTTTGCCGTTTCTTCACAATACATTCTAATAGAACCATTTATATTCCTCATTGTATCAAAATTCGACTTTTTATTTTATACAGTACACAACAATTTCAATAGTTCGATTACTTATTTTTAAAATATTTACAATTTTTAATTTTATAATAATAAAAACGGCACAAATGAAAATTGTAAAGAGTTGAATTTGTTTGGGCGATGTGTAACAGTTTGACTGTAATTACTTTTTCGTCTATTCAAATATGTAAATTCAATTCTTAAACTAAACGTTAGCAAGAAAAAGTTGTGTAACTGAGTAATTTTACTCTTGTCTTCTAAAAATAAATTTGTGTTGTGTTGTGTGAAGATCTTAAGCCTGAGCTTTCAAGTGAGATAAAATTAAAGTTCTCCAAGTAAAAACTGCTGCCGTCACAAGATAAAAGAAAAAATGCCGGTTATTAACATTTTTGTTCAAAAGAAAACGTTTATTATACTTTTCAGGCACAAAAAAAAATAAATTCGACCTGCAATAAATAAACTATCCAGCGAGTTCATTCAAATTATACACACCACCGCCTCCTCCACTTAAAAAATCCTCGTCAGTTAGTATTTACAAATTTTTAAAGTTACTATTTAAAAAGTAATTGAACATTTATTAAAGGGTACGATTATAATCAAACCTTGAGCTAAGTGAATGAAATGATGCATAAAATAACGAAGCTCGGCGAGGAAACCGTGCCTGTAAATATTCAACAGATTTATGCAAATTCCTTCATTAAAATCGATTATATATTATTTATTAATATATTTAAACGGTTATTATTATCTTTAGTAACAATAAAATACTTTATTGCCGTTGGAATTATACCGCAAGGACTGCGGATGGGCTTCCAGCGCACAGGTGTTTCAGTAAAACATTATTTACGTCTTCCTTTAATTGTGCACACACATCGCGATTAAATCGCTAAAAATAAAAGAAGTTTTATGATATTTATGTTAACCTTTCCGTTTTACCTTTGCTTGCACACGTGGTTTAAACAAATTTTTTAATACTATTATTTTTTTTAGATCCGTATTACATAATTTTTGTACTTAAAATAATTTTTTCTACTTTGCGTTCACAATGAGCTCATTGTGACACCAAAAACAGTTTTACAAAGTAGCTCATTGTGGAACTGTTTTTGGTGATCCATTTTAAATTGAAGCCTAATAGAATTTAAAAAATAATTCATTATTTACTTGTTATTTAACAGAATACTTACGATGAAGCTGGAGAAGAAAAATTAATAACTTGTCAATTTGATTTTTGTTTAAAACAAAAGTTTGTCAGTGTTGCCACACATTACAACTAAAATTCGCTATACATATACTAAGGAGATACAATTTTAAAAAATATTTTTTATATTTTTGTTCAATAAGTGACGCAATGTAGAAAAAGTAGTATATTTTACACGTTTGACAAGAGGCATTGTAACACTCGTTCTGTTGGGGCACTCAGAGTTCGCTTCGCTACGCTCGTCATTCCCTCCAATGCTACAATAAGCCTTCTTGTGAATTCATCAGTGCTATGATTTTCTTCAGCTGGAGCATAGTCAAAAAACTTTTTGTTCAAAATATTGAACAGAGGTCTCAGCTTAGAGTACTTATCAGATTTATTCAATTTCACAATGAATATTGCTCGTCATAAATTGGAATCTATCACGAGATATTTCCTCACACACCAGTTTATTATTGGTATCATCTCTATTTTGCCAAAACATTTTTTACGTGGCAGAGACACATAACCACTCCGATAAAACAGAGTAGCTCATCTGAGGTGATGTCTCCAGGGCGATTCTTTTGCTGAGCGTACACTGAGAAAAATAAACTGTTCAGTCAACCAAAAACACGTTCAGTTAACAGTATTTTTCGTTTACCTATTAGCAATCACGCGTGGTCATTGAACCAACAATCAAAAAATGTTAAATATTTTAGATTGAATCAACTCAATATTTTGTTTGAGGCAAGCATACAATGAAGACATCTTTCTAGTTGCTTTAATGCCCAAGAAGATTGATACAAGAACTTTAGATTGTTAAAATTGCTAAATATTTTATTTGTCTGAACGCTGTTAGGGAATTAAAATTATATTTTTAGAGTCAATTCAATCTAGACTATCGTTTAGGGAAACATCAATTAAATGTTCACCTCTTTGCGATACTGCCAAAGTAACATAACCCTTCAACCTTTGTTGAGGTGACAAGAGGAGCTGAATAAACCTTAACGAACTTTATAATGTCGGACGCATTCGAAATATGAATGACTTATCCGTTTAAGAAACGATGTCGAACAACAAGGTTATGCTGGGACAGGCAGTAAATATACGTGAAGTTTTAGCAGGCGCCATCTGGAACTCGATAGCTTATTAATATGGGAATTAACCCTCGCTTTTACTTGACTTAACATTTATTACGTTAAATAAAAAATCAAAACAGACACATAAAAGCAACAGCACTTTACGATCACTTTGAAATTTCAACTTTTTGATTTAACATATTAAGCACTTTCGTTTTAAGGAAAACATTTACATCGTTCAGTCAAACGTAATAGTTTAACATTTTTTTAGTGTTACTTCAACAATTTCCAAGATGTTCAGTTAAGAATATTACCGTTGAAACAAGTACATTTTATTTAAGTCAACGCACAAAAAGTTGACATTCAAAAAGTTGTTGACTTAACTATTTCATTTTTCTCAGTGTACTTATTCGAAAAACTTAGAATTTCATTCAACACTTCCTGATCCAAGAATAACTGAAAAGTAGCAACAGGTGAAAGATTATTCTGTACAGATAACACGAGCTTCCAATCACGAAAGTTTTCTAAATCACTTTTCTTGTAATCAAAATTTTTGAGATGTTTTGATTTTCGTTCCACAAATCATCACTATCTCAGTCCTCCTCTGGTATTTGGACTTCCACTTGAACTCTGAGTTGCGCTCCAGGCAAATTATTTGGCACAACAAAATTTTCATCTCCAGAATCTTCATCGGTATTACAATTGTAACAATTTTAAAGGTTCATTAATTTTTTTATTTTAAAACAAAACACGAAATAGTTAATAACTAATTTATTTACAAGCAAACTAATTTAACACTAACATTTAACAATAATTTATTTACAGACTTATACGTAATTTATTTCAACAGCCGAGCGAAAGTTTAACAGGCCACTTTTAATTTCGAACTGTCTCACGTTGCATTCTAATCGAACTAACTCCACCCTCCGTGTACATTTTATAAACTGGCTCTTTCTTCGGGAATCGCCTGGAACGCGCCGGAAAGTCTATTCTAGTTTATTCCGCCGTCAGAATTCTCTGGCCCAAGGCGCATCGACTAGACGGCGTTGACGCGAGAGACAGACGGACGCTGGCTGCTGTCGGCAAATCATTACACAATCTTCATTTACATTTTCTGGTGAAAAAATAGCTATTTCCTTTGGTAACTTATTAATGTTGTCGGTTTCTATCTCTTCCAAGAACTCGGCAAAAGACGGTCACAGATAGACAACTATACAAAAACCATAACCTACGCCATACGAAAATTTTACTCATTCCTCTACGTAATTCGAATGTCATCTCTTAACTCTTGCCTGTGCTCTTGCTGTGTTTGTGTTTGTTCGTCAACACCGAAGCTTCTACGAACGAGTCAGTATTTCTGCTCTTCGCCTCGTATACACATTCTAGTTTGCTGTGCTGTCCAGTCATTGTGTAAATTCTTCAGACTGATTTGTCTGATTGAATGGTGAACGGAAAATCTTAAACCGTGATCTGAGAATGTCGTTCATTTGTTTATGCTTTCCGAAGCCTGACCCCGACAAATAAGTCAGGTATTTACACAAACGAATGCTGTGGGTGATTCAGATTGTAACGTTGTTTCTTTTCTCGTTCTTTTAACTGCGGCTTTTATTTGGGATTACCTAGCTGCTTTATCTTTGAGCCATGGTAGAAATTCTAGTAGTATCGTTATGATTCATCTCCGGTCATCGGAACTAGAGTCCGATAATCCCGTTGCTTGGCGTCGTCGCCGGAAAAGGGAGTCCACTCTCGGGGACGCGGGTTGACATATTTGGCGCTATCCTCCCGGACGTTTCATACTGGGACGACTTCTTCGACTTTAGCTGACGCGCACACATTTTGGAAGACCTAATGCTGGTGTTGTATCGAAACAAGCAACTTTTAACCCGCAGAGTTAGATTAACCTAGATTTGACATTTATTTTCTTTCTTTGTGAGCGAAAAGCGGATCCGTGTTTCATGCTTCAATTTTATTTAGGTCGTTCATTTAATTTTAAACTTGCGATAGCTAGCGTTATTTCGAGTTTGACCTGATGCACAAATAAAGGCAAGTGTGCCAGAACCTGTGACTTTTATTTATTCTTAATTTCTGTCTCTTTGATTCGGGGTTACGTATGACCTCGACCCATCCCATTGAGTTTAGCTGGCAATTTGAGATGAACTTAATTTGCCCGCTCAAGATTTGCAACTTTCAGGTAGGTAGCCCGATTTCTTCGTATATGAATATATAGTATATGATTGGGTGCTAACAGCAATTCATTTTTATTGCACCCACCCTCTTTATAATATACGAAGAGAGTATAGATTTGACCTGGAATTTCTTAGACAGCGATAACAATAATAACAAAAAGTTAATGAAACAAATTTTATTTTTCTTTGATATAGACTTATCCCAACGATCAGACAACTTACAAATACCGACACAGAAAAATTCTTTTGATTGTCTGCAAAGCCAATTTTGCACCGCTTCTATTACCTACTCATTCGACATAGATTTCTTGCGCCCCAAGTAGCTGCTAAGAGGCCTAAACTCTGAATTTATAGTTTTTCGGTCAATTAAGAAGTCTGTTAAAATTGGACCGTGAATATCCCAAAATAACCATCACGTTGCTTGCTGACGTGTACTGCTTTGAGTTTCTTTGGCGGCGATGAATTTGAGTAGCGTCATTTCGTACCACCCTGTTTGCTTTCTGCGATTTAATTGTACATGTACACCCAAGACTTATCAACTGTAATAATACGTTCCAGGCTCCTCAACCTCAGCACATAAAAATTTAATAATAATTCGCGGTGCAACAGAACTAGGTACATCACCAACAAACATGTTTGATACATTTATCAATATTTATGGAAACAAAACAAAAAGATATCAATCAGATATTTAAAAAGTCCAGATCAAATGTATACTGCCCTCGTATTAAAAAAAAAGGAGTTGGATTAATCAATTGCAGAATATATGTATCTTACACATTTCTGAATGATGTTGTTCATATCGTCTTGGAAGATTGGAAATTTCAATAACATTCAAAGTAATATTAAGTAACTTAAATGTGAGATATCAAACCTGACGATTTTGTCCTTGTTCTGAAAGAGTCAGTTTACTACCCATTGAAGGTAGTTATTTACAGAGACGTGCATTCACAAAAACAAAACCCATTTAAAGGAATAAATTTTTATGTTCACTTTTCAACGTGCACAACATGCAAAACAATACGCATTAATTAATGTGAACGTTCGGGCCTATTCAATTAACCAAGCCAATCGTTCATTAGGCGACGCGCTTATTCGATACTTAATTGTAATTATAGTAATTTCTCGGAATACCGACGGAATTAATGCAGAATCACGTAGAGCGTGTTCACTGAAGGTTACTTTTTATATGTTGGTAGACGCTCGCCGGATTGCAAATATTTGACATGGCCATTATTTATGTAACTTCAATCGCCGATGCGATAAGTTCAGAGCACATGGAGTCAAATTACTTCGTTGGGGTTATCGAATACTGACGGCTCTATAGCTTTGATTTTGTAACGTGGACAGAGAAACCACCGTCGTTTATTCATTCCTCCGAGCTGGACATGGTGCGTACGTCGTGTCAGGTTCTCAAAACCTGTCTCTTTCGTTCGAACGCGGCTTGTCAAGGATTACATAATTTTTTGATTTTATGCAATAATAATTATGACGTTGAAATGTGATAGAAGCAACTCGCAGCCTATTACTTTTACTTCATTAGTAACCACTCATAAACTTGTCGGTAAAAGTATGAAGTAACCCAGGCTTCAGTTGATGTTGATTAATCACCGGATCCCATTTTTATAGTTTGTGGAAACATTCTGTCTTTAATTATTCATTTCAGTGCATCTCGAAAATACAGTTAAATTCGGTTTTATAACATACTTGCAAGTGCTTTGAATGTCGTAAGTATGGATAGAACACTTTCCTTTTAGAGTCCAATTTAATAAAAGTAAAAAGAAAACCATGAAGGATAAAGGGATGCAAGGATCACCTTACGCTTAGAAGAAGAAACTGTTTCAAAAGTTCTCGCCTATGGTTCGATAATAGCAATTTTTGATTCGAAATTGCTGCTTTTTGATATATTGCGAGTGTTTGCAATTGTTTAAAGAAAATGTTGTAAAATCTACCAATTAACTACAGTTGAGTGTTTTCATTTAAACTTGTGAATGTGCAGTAATTTTTAGAATCTGTAATGTAAAGAAACTGAAAAATTCCAATTCTGAAACTATATAGGGGAGAGTCGGGTATATTGGACCAGCTCCTATATTGGACCGCTTTTGAATAAACGAAAATAAACTAGAAACTTCAATAACAGTAAACATTACGAATACCTTAGATGGTACTCTACTAGGCAACGTTTCTGCAAGTAGTTTTTTCCAATACCGATAGATAGTTCTAGTTGGTTTTAATTTAAATAGAATTGAAGTGGTCCAATTTTGGAGCCGGTCCAATATGCCCGACTTTCCCCTACATTTCAAATTGTATGAAATGAGTAAAATAATTGATCTACTGAACTTATTTTAAACGGATCCGAATATCATTATAATCACTTATTTTTGTATTCGAAAAGCTTTACGAAATTATCCATGGATAATTAACCGAGCCAATACAACTAGTAATTTCTTAAAGCTTTTAAAATAGGATACGATTGTTTTATTTATTTATTTTTTTGGGAGGGGGGGGGCCGTCAGCGTCTACTACTTTGGTCATTAGCCCTCAATGAAACTAATGCATTTTCAGAGAGATGAGATTCAATTACGAACATGATGTGAACAATTTTCAGATGTATGCTTGTGATGGGATGAACTTTGCATAGTAATTGTGTGAGAAGACGTTGAAAACAAAATTATTACAGCTATGCTTTTGGGTAAATTATCACAGACTTGAGTTTAAATAAAATGTCACAGTTAAAAGTTGTAGATGAAGATGTCACAGATATTTACGTATGTGAGTGTCAAATACGTTCGTAGAGTCCAATCGCCCTGATAAAAGGAAGGACCGAACGAAATCTGTCCGTTCTGTTACCAATTTTTTTTTATGATGGTGACGCTCACATATTTTGTCACTACTCGAATACATGTTGAGAATCGTTAAGGGATGTTGTCATGTTGAGCAAAGCGGTTGAAGGTTGTCCATTAGTACTCGTAAGTGAAAAGGACATGCCCGATTCTCAGCCTCATGATAACGACGGAATCTGCTCGGGTAAGGAAAGATGGGAGCGTCCAGGGGTGGACCAACGATTTAATTTCATTTAGTTGGTTGGAAAGGGATGCTGCTGCGTCAGCTAATTCGGGTACTCGAGGGACCAACGACCCAGATGAAGGAGCGATGATTCTTTTGAAGAAAACTGATGTCGTTGATGATTGGTAATACCAGTAGGTCATCCGAAAAAAGGTTATAAAGACTTTGTAGAGTACTGAGTGAATCGGTGTTACTCATTAAATTCATGACTAGCTACAGCATCTGAGATGGCATATCTGACCCATTTATTTTTGAAAGAAATTGTAAAAAAAAACATATTTCTTGTTGTTCAAGTGAATAGGCGTTTATTTGGCTCTATGGAGATTTGTTCTCATCACTTTTTAAATATGATATCGTGCAAGTGGTTGCCCTTGGCTCGTATGGCGTAATGTACCCGTTTTCCGGCATTTTCCATCACTTTTCTGAGTATTTCGTTCGATATAGCGACTATTTTACGTCAGATGTTGGCTGTCAGAGCATCGAGAGACCGTGCTTTATCGACATAGACCTTCGACTTTAAATAACCCCCCAGGAAAAAGTCTGGAGGCGTCAAATCAGGCGAATGCAAGTCAAAATCATCATTTTTCGAAATGAAACGACCGGGACACATCAGCTTCAATAATTCGATTGGGGCGTGGGTGGTGTAGGCTGTGGCACCGTCTTGTTGAAACCAGAGGTACTCATGTCATTGTCATGAACAATGAACATCAAAAAATCCGTTATCATATTACACATTATCATATGGCACATTACGCCATGCGAGCCAAAGGCGACCATTTGGGCGATGTCATATTTAAGAAGTGATGAGAACAAATCTCCATAGAACCAAATATGTGCCTATCCACTTGAACAACAAGAAATATGTTTTTTAAATTGATTGATGTTGTGAAATACCGTTCTTAAGGAACCTCGGCCTGAAGCATACAGGTACGGTATTACAAGGCACTGAAGGTACCCATTAAGCAGTTTAGCGACGCATGCAATTAATAACAGAAGTAAGCATAGAGATTGTACGATACCCCGCTTCGCTAAGTTCGGGTCATCTGGGGGTCACAACTTACGACGCTGGCTCGATTCCAAATTCATGCGGGGATTCCAAATGCTTACATCGAAGTCACGAAATCTAACACGGAATTTACATGAACTCCCGAACCTCCTCGATACTTGTCGTTACTCGGCACTTGGTGGTACTTGGTACTTGGTGATACTTGCTAATACTTGCTAATGGAAGAAACGCCTCGATAAATAAAAGAGTTCGACGAATTTAAAGCTGAATCAAAAGACAATTCAAGACAAGGGCCTGAAGCGTTAAAAATCTGCACGTGAGGACGGAATTCGTGGCACTGGTTTTAACTGTTATTTCAGCACTGGGACTAACAACCGTTCATGAGCGTAAAAAATTCTCAATATCTATTAGGTGGCCAGACTCACCAACGCTCAGGAATGTCGCGAACCAACAAGATGGCGGTCGGAATGCCTTTGATTTTTGCAAAATCAACAAAAAAAACAAACGCCGACACGTCCCTTTTGGCTCCAAATTCAAAAATAGCCAATCTACACGCAAGAGGAAAGAAACAAAATAAAAGACCTTAGACTTTGTATAAAGTAGAGCGATCAGTGAAGCCAAATCAGAACTTTAGAATTTGTAATCAAATAGAGCAATCAATGAAGCCAAAATTTAAAAACACCCTAAAATAAAAACGTTAAAGCAAAAATGAACCGTAACATCTATTTATGACCATCATAGCACGTCAAATAATAATTTATGAGTTTCAAATAATTTGAAATGTTGTATTTTGAATCTTTTATATAATACATTTATTATTTTATTATTTTAATTTCGTCATTAAATTGAAAGATTTTTTTTCTATATACGTCTATTCCATTTGACAGGATTTCAAGTTCTGAATTGTTCAAATCATGCGCAGTATGAATTTACATCCAATTTTGTGCAGTGCAGATTTTGGACGGTCCAGAGCTTGAAAACCTGACGAATGGACGGACCTTTTAAGAAAATGAACCTGACGGACCCTATATGTATAAACCTAAGTTTTTTTTTAAATATATTCATGGCAAATAAACCACTACAATTGCAAAATTGACAAAATTTTCCCTAAATTAACTAATAGCTGAAAAAAGAAGAACCGGATCAATCTGGCAACGTACACGTATTCCAGAAAACAGAGCTAGGTACAACCGACTTAGCAATAAACTAAAAACAAAACTGCAAAAAATAAAGAACGATTCACAAGCTTAACAAGAAAAGATAACACCATCTGGAAACCCATAAAAAATAAAAAGAAACGTACGGAAACAGCGCCACTCATATGCAAATACACAACATCTCCAGGACCATGGACAAAGAGTGAAAGACAGAAGGCAGAACTCTTCGCAGAATATCTAACAGAAGTTTTTATGCCTCATAACAACGAGCAAGTACAAGAAGTTAAAGAAATCCTCAATGCACCACTAGATAGACAAAGACTGTAGATATTTACATCAAAAGAGATTAAAGACGTAATTAACACTCTGAACTCCAAAAAGGCACCAGAAAATGATCTAATTACAGCACAAATGTAAAAAGAACTACCTAATAAAGGACTGGTAAATTTACTGTACATACTCAATGCAGTGATTACTGATTAGCCTAGACTACTCGATCACTAAAAATTGGCAAAATCATCCTGATACCCAAACTTGGGAAAAATCACAATGACGTGACATCTTATAGACCTATAAGTCTATTACCTATCATTTCCAAAATCCTGCTCAACATAACGACGTGCTCAACAAAATAAATAAAGATTTAAATCAACAAAACTAGATACCGAATCATCAGTTTGGATTAGGCCAAGGACATTCAGCAACGCAGCAATGCCACCGTATCATCAATGTTATAAACAAATCACTAGAAAAACTGCAATATTGCACTGCAGCATTTCTAGACGTGAGTCAGGCTTTTGACAAAGTCTGGCACCCAGGTGTTCCAGATAAATACTTCCAACTCTTAAAATCGTACTTACAAGAACGTCTATTCGAAGTGGTAGTAAATGAAGCGACCTCAGAAAACTGCCAATAACATCTGGCAGCATTTTAGGGCCGCTACTTTGCATTTTGAACACCTACGATTTACCAACTACCGAGATAACAACCATAGGGTGATACAGCTATAATAGCAGTTTACGATGATCCCATTGCTGCTTCTGCCAACCTGCAACATCATTTAAACTTACTTGGGATGTGGCCGAAGAAATGGAAAATCAAGGTAAATGAAAACAAATCGACACATATAACCTTTACGCTTAGAAAAGGAATCTGCCCATCAGTTAGTACCAATCAAACCAACTTACCGTACAGCAATAACGTGAAATACCTATAGGACTAACACTTGATAACAAACTAAACTGGAAGACATACATAAAAAAGAAAAGAATGCATCTGGACTTAAAAACTAAAAAAATAAATTGGCTCATAGGAAGGATATCCCACCTGACACTAGATTCAAGATTTTAATTTACAAAGCAGTTTTAAGACCAATATGGACCTACGGGATTGAACTGTGGGGCTGTGCTAGCACATCAAACACAGCAATCATCCAGAGAGCACAATCCAAAGTACTACGAATTATAGCAGATGCACGCTGGTCTTAAAATACCATACGTCAACGAAGTCATTAGAGAAAACAACACCACAACAAATTAGAATGCCATCCCAATCCGCTCATGCAACCATTACTAGACATTCCTAATTACCGAAGACTTAGAAGATACTGGCCAACAGATCTAAGAGAAAACTGAGGGAACTTCACTGGGAGCAACCTCTTCACGTCAATAATATTGTATATACTTAATTTAACATGTATGTACATTCAGTTCATTGGCTCATAGACTGTATATACTTTCAGATTGTCATTAATTAATAAAGAAAGAAAAAAGTTTCACTATCTTTTTTTAGACAATACACTAAATTTAATAAAAACTGAATTCATATTTTATTGAAAAATTAAATAAGGAAATCAAATCTCCGAACTACACTGATAAAAATTATTCTGTAAAATTACTAAGAAAAACGTTGGTTTTTTGTTACCTATGATTTTCCTAGGAAATTTACAATTGTTAGAAGTGAAGTGTAAAATTCCATTTAATATGTTTTATTCAGTACTTTTACACATTCTTGGTAATCTTCCGTGGTGTTCATCAGGGGAACTACATAAATTTACAGAATGCATTTTATTTTACCTATATTTTCTAGTAATTTCTAGTAATTTTACCACAACACTTATAATCATTAAGAAAATTTACACGCGTTCTCTGTAAATACACATACTTCAATAGTTTAGTATAAATAATTCAATATTTTCAAATTAAAATTACATATTATTGTAATTTTGAGTTACAGTTTACTATTGTACAACATTTTACAAGAATTAAGGAAAAATAAATGTACTTTTATGTAAAATTCAAATCGTTAGTCAATCTATATAAAATCACATCAATATTCTATGTAAAAATATGTGTAATTTTACTGTCATTTTTATCAGTGTAGAGGTAATTTTGAACTCCGAGCGAACTTTGAATTATTTTATAAATAAAAAAGTAAAATATAGGTAATATAAATTCTAAGGAAGCGTTGAATTTTTAATATCGTTTACGGATTATAATTGTGTAATAAAGAATAAACTTTTTGTGCATTCTTCGAACATTTTCTTAAAAGTTTCCAGATTTCTTATGCAATCGCAGGATAGTAAATAAGCTTAAATAAAAAATATTGATGTACACGTTCCTTTTTCGTCCCTTTTGCAAAGTGAAATTGAATCAACATTTTACTGACGCTGATTGATCCATATTATTGTTTTCTTGTAATTACGCACCTAAAATCAATTTCAAATACAAAACACAAACATATAACAAAGAGGTGAATAGCGCATTTAAATTTACTTACCCTGGTTTACACCGAACAAATAAGCTCAATTTAAATTTAAACATCGCTTAGAATATGACTTATATCATGACTGTGTAATCAGAAATGTCACATTATAAACATCACTTTAAGCTCAGCTTTAATGTTTGGTGCAAATGGCCATTAAACTTGTTAAATAAGCTTACTGTGCAATACATATACATACTTATGTCCGGTTTCATTACACGTAGCTGTTTTTCTTTCACTGTTGAACTTTGATTATAATAAAATGTCCTGGTTTTGGCTTTCACCATTTTATAAATGGTCTCTCTTTTAAATTGATCAAATCGGTTCATCAAATAACGTAGGAGCATCATTTTTGTTTGCGTGTTTTGCTAGAATTGTTTATTTAATTTCATTTTTTTTTGTGTTTCTTCTTCAGTTTTACAGAAATAATTATCGACATTTTTCAACAGCTAATCATTCTTTTTATATTTCTTAATATTTATTTTGTTTTTCCATTTTATCTTCAGGAAAGATTTTGTATTTTTTTTAAGTTTAATTTATTCGTTTCGTCACTCTGGTTATTTCACCTTCAATTTTTGTCAAATTGAATTTAATTTTACATTTGTATTTATTGACCGTAACCACGGTGTAAGATATAAAGGTGATATAACTTCCTATGCGTTCCGAAGATTTTGGTGATTAATTTTTGTCCTAGTTCTATAGCAAATCCGCCAGATGGCGAACGTGCTGCGTGGGTAAACGAAAATAAAACTTGACCTTCATTTAGTATACGAAATAACGTTGGTGTTGGTTGGGCGGATTAATGGCGTTTACGAAAAACTGATCGGAGCAGGTAAACTGTAACTCATGTTCACGAAAAATTGATCGGAGCGGATAAACTGCGTTCGTAAATGTGAGCGGAGCACAATCGATCATCAACTCGATCACTGATCTGGTGACTGGTGACTCTGCTGTTTAAATGGAATCACTCAGATCACTAATTGAATCGGCCAATGCAGAATAAGTATAGGTATGTCCATAGTGAATATTATGGACATTATGCCCTTTCTGCGTTGATCGATTCAATTATTAGTGAGCAATAAAACCTAATATACCCTTAGATAAGGAATAAATACTACTAACCGCCAACAAACTTGTTCGGAAATTGGTTGATCTGATTAGTAATCCCAATTTACTCTGTCACGTGACAGGGCAATTCTGATTACTAATCTGGATCAATTTTTCGTAAACCCCATAAGTGTGTGTTTTGATTCGAAGCCACTGTCGAAGCGTCTGTTATACAACATGGTGTATCAGTGTTGCGTGCCGACGCGACGTGTGAAACCGGGAAAATATCGGTTGTTAAATTACCGATCCAGTTGGTAATCAGTTGACAGTTGTACTCCGCTCATGTTTCCGATCGCTATTTATCCGCTATGATCAGTTTTTCGTAAACGTTAGTTACAGTTTATCTACCCCGATTTGACCCCGATCAATGTTCCGTAAACGCCATAACACTTCTAACCTTCTAAGGTAATTTATGTATTTATTTACAAATACCTACACTACACGTAGCCACCTATTGGATTCTTTTAGAATGAGGATAAAATTTAGCAAGCTCACAATCGCAACTCATATCACCTTATATCTTACACCGTGACCGTAACTATGTACTTATTCTGCGATTACAGGGTTATCCACATAATCCGTTCGTTAAAGATCTGTGTTTGAATATCTTCGAGTGGAGTGGTGCGTTTTAGACACCCTGTAGCTTAATAGATTATGCTTATGGAATTGTTAAGAACCTTAAAGCTTCAGCTACAATATCAGCTATTACAAACAAAATTGCTTCAATCATAGCTGTGTTATAATTTTTTGAATTCAGATTGCAAAATTCAAATTTTTAAGAAAATTCAAAATATCTCAAAAATGATGCATTTTAGAGATAGGGAAATATGTTGCAATTTAACATACTTTTACATGTAGAATTCAAAAATGTGATAAAAAATGTAGCATTCCATTTAAAATAAGCGAGTTGATAGCGACTTCCGGTACAACCGGAAGCGATACAAAGACTATTTTATTTTATTTAAAGAGATCTCTGCGGAAAACCCTTGCTCCTTAAATTTCAAATATCTACGTGAACTGCAACCTTGAAAACTTTTAACGAACGGTTTATGTGGATAACCCTGTATACTCGCTAGGAAAGTATTGAAATATTAACAATTCACTGTAAGTATACTTCTCCAATTCTTATTTTATTTCTTTTTTTGATTTCGTTGTCGGCGCACCTTCTTTTGTGAAAGGGATGTTGCTTAACAATCACTTGTTGTATTTGCTCTTTGTGAATTCAAACAGGAAAGCTTGTCGTTAAAAGCAGAACAGGAATAGAAATCAAAATATAAATCGCACTTAATTTTTTCTTCTCCTAAAAAAATAATGCCGGATCTTCCAATATATTCATTATAGAAAACTTGGCAATCTACTGCCAAACAGTTGGTGCGAGAACTCTTATGTTTAACTGCAATACTTTAGGGAAAAAACTACGTTGAAATAATTTGTGGCATCCAGTGGATTTGCAAATAATCGAAAACGCTAACTTATTACTTTCGGGCCAAGGCAATAAAAAATGGGCTCTGAGGAAACTTTAATGGTAAACACATTATTTATGCAGACGCAAATATGATTTTTTTTTATATTTCCTGCGAGTGATGCGTGTTCGCTAAGTATTCGGCGGCTGTGTTTAGTTTTCGACCCAAGAAATTTTACTGCACTTTAACTGCTCTGTATATACTGTCATGAATCCTCTTGCACTAATAAATTTTGTCTGAGTTTTTAATGCGATAGCTTCATTTCTTTGAATAAATTAGAATTAATTTCTAAATTCAATTTGATTGTCACTTGTTAGACAATATTATTCCAAGCCAATTCCATTATCCGTCTGTTTGGAAACTGGCAAGGCAATAACAACGAGATTCCCATTTTCACTCAAACTGACGCATCAATTTGTCTTAACCATCGACGTTCTGTCTCAGATTTCAACACGAACGAAAGGAGAACAACAAATACTTCATCCAACACATTCGCTTTTTGCATCGTAAATATCCGCAACAACAAATAGCAGCGGGTGCAATCTGACGGTTTAAAATTAGAGATAAATCACCGCATAAAATCGAGATTAACAGGAAGACATAACACCAGAGATTGGCCGAATAAATGTCGTGAGCTTGCGTTCAAGTATGCGGCGGAATATGACGGTGGAATGTATTCGAGTTATTTATCACACCTAGAGGATCCACCGATGTTGCATTCAAGGATATAGTAAATTAACGGCGATTTATCTGTTGCAGGCGAGACATGCAGGTGGGTACTGTATTTATCACAGAAATATGTGAGATTTTGTCAAAATTATGCCTACCTTCGTAATTTAAGGACGAGGCTAATTTTAAATTAATTCAAACTGTACTTTATTTTATTTATAAATAAAAATATTCTCAAAAAACAAAACAATTTAACCTAGGTGACTTACCACTAAAATAAAACTCTTCCAAATATGTAACTGTTTAAATTAAATTATAAATATGGACTTTATTATTTATTCCACTTAATTTGTACAAATCCTTGCTGAGGATTGGAATCGTGTTTTTCTGTTGATTTTGATGTTTGAAATTTAAAAAACTCTCGGTATAATTTACTAATAAATTAATATTGTTAAATTTAATTCGTTTCAAGCATGTTACTTTATTCTAATATTAATAACAATAAGCTTGTGTTTATATTAAAGACGTCTGAAACTTTTAACTTTTGGTCACTTCTCCATAATGTTTAAATAATTACGGAAAAAAACATAACGAAAAAAATACAGCGACCTTGGAAAGCGTTCTGGTATTTAAACGCTCAATTTTTCTTTAAATGTTTTTGGCCGCGCCTTTGAATTCCTGCGTATTCCTGGTTATTAATTTTCGAATAAGTCTTGACGTTTTTGACGTATTCAAATATTGCAAAAAAGCGTGTGCAAGTTATTAAATGTTTTTATAATAATAACACTTTAGAGAAACTATTAATTATGACGTCCATAAATAATATTTAGGTAATTCTGGCAAATAAATGTTTTCTTATTTGATAATTTTTATGTAAATCTAAGAAATCTTAGTACAATGTTAAAAAATAATAAAAAGGGAAAACAAGGAAAATAATTTATAATCTTCATCGACAACGTTTCGGTTGACAGTTTCCTCAACAAACAAGTTGTCGGTGGAAACTAAAAAGACAAACGTAAAGGTAATATGATCTTTTTTTAATCTTAATTGTTAATTCTTTTTTTAAGAAGTATTATTAAAATTCGTATATTTATTAACAGAATTCAAAGATTTTGAAAATATTAGATTCACGAAGTTAATTGACATTTATTAATCATAAGGTTATCATCACGGTTAGGCGGATCGGATTCCGCTCGCGCTGGCAAGAGCGTCACATCTAAGTGCACTCGATACGGGAATAACAAATAATCGCATGCATAATTTGCATTAGCAAAGAACGTTTAGTATTTAATTTAATTTGTTTAATTTTTAATTCTAAAATACGAAATTTTGTTTAAATTTAACAATTTCTTACGCGATGAAATTAAAATTTCGTCCGACGCTTATGGAAAAATGAGCCAGCGCAATGATCGTACATAAACATGCACAGTATAAGCGGAGATCCAGGCGGACTGTTGCAAGCGGAATCTCATCCTCCTAACCCTGGTTATCATGTAGTTATATATTTAGTAAATTACCAACGCGGTATTATATAGAAATGGAAGAACGAAGATAGGGAATGAAAATTAACAACTAAAAAAAATAAGAATATAAATTAAGAATGTTCTAATGAAAAGTAACATAGCGTGGAAACTAAGTAGCGGATAAAATCCATAACTCCGTTAATGATTACGACAGAACAAAAATCTAAAAGGGGTATAGCGAGTCAAATTATAGCGCATATGAGGAAGTCATCTTCAGATATTTTCATCAATTCTTTTTGTTTTGCACCTGGCTAACTAGATATTCTGTTCATTTCATTCAACTTACTATTAAAACTTTGAGACTGTTTTTCTTGAATTTTTTGTTATGTAATCGATCCAAAATTTAAACAGTTGAATAGTAGTTAAAAAATCCCAACGAAATCAAAAATAAAAAATATTGACTGTCATTAAAAAAAATCTTGATGACGACATAACTTAAAAAAAAATTGATGAAAATATCTGAAGATGACTTCCTCATATGCGCTATAATTTGAATCGCTATACCCCTTTTAGATTTTTGTTCTGTCGTAATCATTAACGCAGTTATGGATTTTATCCGCTACTTAGTTTCCACGCTGTATATAATGAGAAATAATAAAGCGATTTAAAGCCAACAAGGCCAATTACTGTTCTAATTTCTCTAATTTGTCAGTGTTAGTTAGTGCTGCGAAATTTATCTTTTAATCAAGGCCATCTCTTAATAGATTTTTTTTCGATTGCCTGGTATGTGTACAGGGTGCCTGACAAATGTTCCGCTAACAAAAAAAATATGTAACAAAATGAATGTCTTAGATTACGGAAAAAATGTTTTAAAAATTCTATGGAATAGTTTATAATTAATTGAAGAATAAACCCACAAAGTATGTTACGCTTGTGTGTAGCCTAAAACGCCGAGTTCTCAACTGTAAGGGCGTTCTAAATGTTTTATGATATTCCAGAGGCTCTAAAAAGCTGTAAAACTTGATCGTGATTGCCATTACGTTGTCAATCCAGCTGATGAAGAAGCGTTGCTCGTAGAAATAAATTTTATTTACAATACAATTAAGATTAAAGAAAAATACTTATAAGTGTTCAGTTAAAAAGTTCATCGAATTGGTTTTGATTTTTTGATGGAAGTAAACTAACTGACGTTTAAGGGATGACAGTTTTCAAGTATATGGTTATAGTGTTTTGCTTATAACCTACCGCCTACCGTGACATTATTAGTGCTTTCATTTGTTGCATTAGTGCGCATTCAAATCAAAGTCAAACGCGAACACTCTTAAGTGCACACTAGTGTAGCAAACGATCTAATTCAAGACCTGCTTCACAATGTTGTGAAAAGTTCAAAGGTTACTCGATGAACTTTTCAATTGAACGCCTGATATGAATCTTAACACGGAGATTTGAATTATTTTTGTGTTTACTTCTCAAAACAGGTTTTCAAAACCTGTTGTTATCCTAATTTTATACAATTTGTATTCAATAAATTACTTTAAGTTCACGTCCGACACCGTAACATTCATAAAACTAAAACTTTCTCGAAAACTTAAGTTCATAGGCCCGGTATTTCAGGTTCGGTTTAAACCATTGTTTTGCGCTAAACTCAGTTTAACAATAAACGGGTGTATTTCCTCTTTCATTTTAAATATGTTGCAACAATAAGCGGCGTTTAAAGTTAAACTTCACCCAGACGTTCGTTTAAGGATTTAAATTGAGCTTTACGTAGTTCAGAGACCTGCCGCTCGAATCCTCATTTAAATTATAACATTTGTCAATTATTATTGCATCAAACAAGTTAAACCGCCTTAATAAGCGTAATAAATATCGTTTACATTGTTTTATTACATTTTAAAGGTTTAATAATACCGTCAACGTTACTCACAGGAATACCAACATATCTAAACTACAGCTTCATTAAACGGAACTATCGGATTAATCTGAAATATCCGTACTAATTTAAATGCCGTTTAATTTTAAACTTTGGTTTAGTTAAACTCTATTTTAAACGGAAATTGAAATACCGGGCCATAGAATTTTCCCGTAATCTATGGATTACGAACAATTGTCAGTCACCCTATACATATAAAAAATTCTTCACATATTGTTCTAATTCGAACTTCACCAATCTATATTTCCAGAAATATCTTTAATTTATAAAGAAACCTTAGGCTGCGTTGTATAAAAGGTTTAAGCCAGGATTAAAGTTAATCCTAAGTTAGAACGTGATGAACAAAATGCTGTACGTCATTACAAGTGTCACATTCTAACTTAGGATTAAAGTTAGTCCTGGCTTAAATCTTTTATATAAGGCAGCCTTAATATTTTTGGCCTTAATCTGCGGCAAGAAAGTTATCAGTTTGAAATTCCTTTATCCTCAGAAAGAGGAGTTTAATGAAAACTGGGCCCACTGAGGGGTCTCTCGGGAAGACCACTTAACTTACATACCCTATATAACCCTAGAATGGCTTAGTATATGCTTACTTAAATTGAATGAAATGATGGATAATAATGGGAGGTGCTCAATCTCAAAGTAATTCTAAAACTATTCTGTATACAACTTTCACTCTACAGGACGGCTTTATAATTCGGCACCTAAATTTGATGACCCCTTAACTTTCTCTATACCTATTCTTAAATCTTACAGTGGTAAGATAAACTAAGCACCATGATATTCTGGGCGTAACCCTATGGTGTATTTGTACATAGAGAAAGATATTCTTTTATTCTATGATCATAAGATCGGCTGTATTCCCTCTTCCCACCATTGTCTTTTTCTGTGTATTATAATGGGAATCCCCTATACTCCATCAAAATAGCTAACACTTCCTAATGTCAAAATTAACGTGAGTGTATGTAGCAGTGTAGTACATGTTATGACCTAAACAAAAAAATTGAACATATTTATAGAAACGTCCGTGAAGATCTTATCAACGAAATCGCAATAATTAAAGATGAACTCCGGCATTGAATCAAACAGTTCTTACGTGTACACACATAAATACTGTCGAGCTGAAGAGATATTCGATAAGCGCACATAAAAAGCTTGTAAAACCGTGTATGTTCGTGTTGAAGGAAAAACATGCTCACATATTTTATCTCTGCAAGATATCTTTCTCCTGGCAGAGTATAACCGCAAACCAAATATTTAAATTTAATATACACACGCTTCGCGTAGGTCCAGGTTCACAAAGCAACTCCTCGTCTTAAAAATACGCCGACAATGATTTAAAACAAAATATTCGCTTTCCTCGTGCCTGTATCGGACCGGTTAATTATTTTGCTTGGGTTAAGAGAAGCTGCAGGCGGCAGTTTGTCTGCTGTATCATATTGAAAGTGTGTGTGGTGTTTAGCTTTACATAACGCTTTAAATATAAGTCGAGGTTTATACTGAACGGGAGATTAACTCAGCGTAGTTGTTCAAGATGCGAAATCAAATAATGCTTTTAAAATCAACCAATTTTTCAAACATACGGAAAAGTCTGAGGTTTATAAAGCTCATGTAATTTTTTTGTAAATTGAAGAAAATAGCTACATTCTTTTAGTTCATAAGATTCTAGGCTGTGTATACTTCTTTGAAATTTAATTATTTTGACGCGTACATCAAACATGTCTATTCCTAAATCATTAAAAGAAAAAGATCACTTGCTCGGAATTTGTAAATTTTCTCTGCGCTAAAGCTGTTTGCATAATATTCGAAAGCTCTTCTGTTAAAGTACTTTTAAGAAGAAAAAACGAGAGGTTGTTTTACCTTTATTTATTTGGCTTAAAATCAATTAACTTTGAAATTAATTTATATAATATGAAACTACGATCATACTAATTAATTTAGATATTCGAAATGTGTTCTTGTCAAACATAAAAACATTTTTTCTGTAATGAATAATTTTAATGTCCTTGGTTGTAACTTCAATGACCTATTGCATACCAGAATGTGAGTCGTTATTGGTGTAACTTCAACGAGCCGGTGTTGTAACAAGCTAAGCAAAAACTCAATTATTTTAATTAACTGTTTGTACAGGTATCAAAAATTTGTTAATAAATAACCGGTATCGCGAAGCCATTCAACATGTGCGCCGCGTACAAATTATTTAAACGAAGTGCCTTGATATGACTACTAGGTATACAACAGACCATTCCGTGTGTTTACAATAACAAAACGCTCGTTACACAAACGTCATCGTAGACGAGGCAATTAAAGTAATTTAATATTTACTCGGTGCAGCGTGCGTATCTTGTAGACGGAGATTTTTATTTCGGTCGCGGAATAATGTTTCAGCTGTCCGACGACGGCAAATCCGGAGCAAATGCGAGGATATTTGCCTAATTACGCACTGGTTTGGCATACTTCCATACTAGCCGAGCTCGGCATTAATAACGTATACAGGTGCTACAATGATTTATTCGACGACGTTTTAATTTTCACTACAAAATTAAAAACTGTATATTTTATCAAGCCACCAGCGCACGCTTGCTTGAAAACTGAAACAGTGAAGATATATAACATAATTTTTTTTTCTTTTCAAAGGAAACTCGCTGTTTTTGGACTCGTTGCCGCTAAACAATAACATGATTCGGAGTTGACTGATTCCAGTACCTTTGCAACTTGTGATGACGGGACTGGGACATCAGCATCAGTTCGATACATATTACAAATAAAAAATATCATAAACGTGCAATTTTTTAGATTCCCTGCTTCAAAATTCTGATTCCTTGCATTGCCAGTTTTCTTTTCATCATTGTTTCTTCAACAAATTTGCTGTAGGACAAGAATGCATCAGTAAAGTACATAGGATAAATAAAAAAGTTAAAAAAAGGCTCTACAATCGTCAATACTTTAATAATCATCAAGACTTAACCCAACAACACAATTTTCAGTTCGAATCGGCTCAAGCCATGTATCAAGAAAGGCTATCAAAAAGAATCACCCTCGAAATATGTATTATTGTCGATAATAAGAGTATTGTAGGCGTGTTCGTAGAGTTTGTTCAACAAAACATAAACTTCATTCAACGTAAATAATAATTAACAACGTAAATAGGGTCAACACATCTCCATATAAATGGTGAGATAATCGGTACAGTTGTCTGACAGAGAAATGTCTGGGATCCTGCTACCTACCTAACTATATCAAAATAGTCGACCTTGAATAGATTGCGAAAATTGGGGGAAACTCCTTTACGTTGGTGAACAACCTACCTGAAATTATGCCTAGCTCAGTGGAGATGGGAATGGCCTACACAATAGAATCGTCGGTAGCTCGTTATCTAGTTGTTAATTAAGAAAGGGGCGCCACCTAGCGTTATATTTATTCCAGGTATAAGTAATACGTGTTACCGCTAGGACTACACACGTGAATGTAGCACAATTCCGCGTTTAAAAAAATATTTTTATCAGTCACCCTGTATACCGTCTGTCTTATGAAAAACGCACGACACTATAGCTTTGTTATTAATGATCCGATTTCAATAATTCAAAAAGCACGTAAGACTAGTTTAAAAATACTACACGAAGATAGCATTTTAGATTTTTTTAAATATGACATTTTTGTCAGGCGATAGTCAACTTTTCTTTTTCAAATGACGGTAGATATATTATTTTACTCAGTTTGATAGAGATTTATTTTCTGAATTCAATTATTTAAAAGTCGATTTCGAAATATCAAATTTGGGAGGGGGGGGGGGAATAATCGAAAAATTTTCGGAAAAGTGAAACTCACAGTGCGGGTACTCAAATTAAAGGTGTCAAAGAGGAAAATCAGATAATTGAAAAATCGAAGGAGGAAAAATTAATGTTAGATTTCACCAACGCGGATTGAGAATAGCAGTCGGTTTAACTCTAGTTTACCCTATTACTTTCTTATAAATGACTCAGAATTAATTCGAGTGGTAGTGTCAAATCGCTTTGGTGAAATCGGACATAAATGAATCTTAGTCTGTACCGTTGATGAGGTATCTCGGACACGCTTAATTTGTTACCAAACACGACGTGGTAACGATGAGTTATAGTGTCGTGCGTTTTTCATAAGACAGACGGTATATCGAAATTATCAGACACCTTATATATAACGAAATCTAAAAGAAAAGTATGACAATTCACGACATTAAGTTTATTGATCGTTTTAAATGAAAATTACGTAAATGTAGTCACTCTAGTTCGAAATAAAATTAAAATTCACAGAGCAAGTGTAACACGTAAACACCGGCAAGGATATCCTATTTGGTTTACAAAGGTGATGTACAAGTTATAAGCACCTGTCAGTTTGACAGTAGGAGGCGGTTATTAATTTTCTTTATGCAAATCATCATATGTTCTTAAGGAACCGTGACTTGAAGTATACAATTACAAAATTTTCAAGCCTTTAACTACTCATTATGCAGCGTAATTGATGATTAACCGAAGTAAGGAATGAAAAGTGTACGATACCGCTCGACGTTAAGTCCGGTCGTCTGTTGCCATAAATCACGACATTTACATCGAGAAGTCTCGAGAGAGGGCTTTGGTCCTACATGCACGTCCGAACTTTCGCGGTGTTTGATGGTAGTAGAACTAGATGACTCTCGTACGGCTTTTCTGTTTACTGCCTATCACCTGCTACAACTTGCCTCGCATAACGTGAATTTGCCTCGTATAACGTGAAACTGCCTCGTACAACGTAAAACTGCCCCGTACAACGTGAAACTACCGCGTACAACGTGAAACTGCCCTGTACAACGTGCTAAAGGAAGAAACATGACGATAAGTTTGACAAATTCAAAGTTGAATCGGAAGACTTACCCCTTGTTTAAAAATAAGGGCCTATTAAAACCTGTGACACATCCGTTTGATTGTGTGATTGAAAAATTTTCAAATTGAGGTAGTTGTGTCTTGAAGGGTAAATGAGGGTGCATCATTTAGGTCTGCTTCCGAGCCACGCAAGTAGCTTTGAGAGATTGTTAATATTTTTTTTCCATTTTTAAGATTTAGGCCGATGGCAACTTTCAAAACTGTCACGAAGCGGTGCTAAATTGGCTTTGCAGACAACCAAAAGAATTTTTCCCTATCGGTATTTGCAAGTTGCCTGACCGTTGGGATAAGTTTATACAAGGTTTCTATAAATGATTCTAACATCGCATTACCTCGGATAAACAAGTGACCATGTGCCACTAACCACCACAGTCATTGGTAACGTCATCGGTTTTAATTCTTAAATAATCAAACATCTTTTTCAAAAGCTTATTTGGTACAACATCGTCAATTTAAGGAATAAGTTGTAAACTCAAATTGAAACATTTGATACTGGTGTTGTGTTTTAGCAATAATGGTTTATTTAAAAGTTTCAAGTTTGTGACAGTGTTGACACTGACATTTCTCAGATAGTAGAATCACAGATTAATATCATAGAGGATACGAAACTGTTTGTCGGCACCTTTGATGTTGTGAGTCGAAATTTTTTGACCTTCAGCCATTTTGAAAAGGGTGTGCTATTTTTTGATTGAAAATATTTTGCAGAAGCTCAAAGAGTAAAGTTTGCCGATGACTTATTTTCAATAAATCTGTTTTGGGAATGCGTATTAGCCACTTTCCCATTACCCACTTTGCACAAGCAAATGAGCACAAAAGCGCAAAAATCGCCATAATAGGACTACTACCTTTTGGAAAACTAAATAACGAAGTGGTTTCTTCTTTTCAATTTGTCCCATCGTTTATTACTGCATAACATGTAAAAATTATCACATTAAAAGTTAACGTCAAACTGGCACACCTTTCTACAAAGGTGACTTGTTAAAAATAATCAAATCGGCAAGTTTCGTATCTGCTATAATATTAATCTGTGGTAGAATATACATTCAAAAGGAGGTGGAATATCCAACGCAATATTCAATGCCTACTTTGATGTTAGAATCATTTTTAGAAACGCAGTATTAAAGCAAGGACATTATTTTGAAAAATAAAATAAAGTTTGTTTCATTAACTTTGTGTTATTATTGCTATCGATGTATAAGAAAGTCCATGTCAAATCTATATTCCTCTGGTATTAAGTTCTTTTTTACTAAGTACGTTCTTTACTGGAATGATAGTATTAAACATTAAATATTTATTATTCACTTATCGCAAAATGGGAAGCTTAAAGCCGTTCTTTTTTGCAGTCGTGCACCTATCTACCTCTTTACAGATGATTTAACGTGTAATCAACACAACATTGTTGCGAGAATAGTCTCTCGAGGGCACTTCTAGCTGCGTTTAACTGCAAAGGATCTTTATAATCTTCACTGAAAGTTTCAGTTAATGGAAATAATAATAGCATTACATTTTCAAGGTGTAACATTAATTCACTTATGTAGCTGGGAAACTGAAGTAGGTAGAAGTTTTTATGGGAGCATCCTAACTAAAACCAAAAAAGATTAAAATTTATGGATTTATAAACTATAAGCGAAAAACAAGTAACTAAGACGTGCAAGAAAATTTGAGAATTTCAATTTTACTCATCCAACAAAGTTTCAATTTGGTTTTATTTATATGTATACGTCAGTAAATTTATACTGTAAGTAAACATCGAAACGTAAGAGTTGATTTATGTCTTGAAATTATTGATTTTAACAAGACCTTAGTTAGTAAGGCACATAAAGTCTTCACAGTCAACTCGGAAGAATGCGCCGTAATAAATACATCTAGGAATACGAGTACATGTTGTAGATCTCGAATGTTGATAATGACATCCATAAATATCATTAACCGGCCGAGATAGAAGTTTATACATGTTTTAACAACTTATAACGTTGTAGCTAAAATGAAGATGCGTTCTTCGGAGTCGGCCGAATTAGGAAAGTTGTCGTTTTCGGCATCCAATATGTTTAGAGACGGTGCGTTTTTTTTCCCGCAATAAATACGGCCGAACGTCCGCGGTGACCTTCGAAAAAATTTTTCGGATATCTTCCACGGCTTATTTATGTGTTTGCCGACAAGCGGGAAAAAAACCAGACAAGCAGGTTTCGCGTACGAAATTAGTAAAAACCATTTCAATAGTGCTACCGGAATATGCGGAATTACAAAAAAGTAATTACTTGGACAGATTAAAATGGTTGTATTTTATTTTATAATTATTTATATATTTTATGACACCTTCTCCGTCATTCGATACTTCTGATATTTAAAACTGCTTTACATAAAAGATTGCCTACTATTCTACGCCGACGTTTCAGTATTAATCAGTATTTTTTTAATAACAAACTCTTCTTTTCTCTTAACGGGACAAAAAGAGACGTGCAGTTTTAAAATGTTAACTGTTGTATAACCACATTTGAAATAGAATTATTTTAAAAAGTTAGGTAGCGATAAGTAAACAATTTGGTGTGATAATCCAGGATTTCCGAAGCATTTCTTTATGCATTCATTTATTGTGTTTTGTATTCTTCAATCACAACCCAATATTAATCACAATTTTTTTTAACAAACTCGTATTGATATTTTCAAATGTTAAATGTTGTATAATCATAATCACATTTAAAATGCAATCATTCTCTGTGGAATGTTTATTAATTACATTTGCTAAATCAAGTAGCGATAAATAAATGTTTTTTTTTTCTTTTGGAGAACGCAAATGAAAATACCTTTTGCGCAAAACATTGCGTTAATCCAAACACAGTTCGAGAAGTAATTAAATTTCATGATCATTACTCGTCTTTATATCTTTTTTCGTGACATTTAAATAAATGTAAATTGATTTATTATAATTTGAATTTTTATCTCGGCCCGATATTAATCACGAACTTTTAAACAAACTCGTTGGTTGATGAGATACGGGAAAAGAGGCACGATTTCAAAATGTTAAGTGTTGTTGTATAATCAAATTTGAAATGCAATTATTTTATGAATGTTTAATACATTAGGTAGCAACAATTACACAATTTCAAATGGCCATACTGAAGATTACATTGCGAGGTTTAGATTAATAGGATTTTGGTAATCACAGAATTCCCAGACCATTAACTACTTTTATTTGTCTCTACCTATTATAGGTAATTAAATTATATTTGTGCTTTCCTGTTAAATTAATTTAATTATGTATTTTTGAGGAACATGACACAATAAATACAGGTTCCACGTAGGCTTTGCGAATTTTTTTTTATCATCAGAATCCCACTAGAAATACCACGAAAATTTCTGTAAGCATGTAGACTATTCTAGAACTGTACAAACAAGTCTCTCTTAAGCCTGGTCTATACGTAACGCTTTGTCGTCAGTCTTGCATGATCATGCCGGATTTGTCAAACATATCGTTACGTGTAGATGGCAAGTTGGACGTTTTGCATGAACTGAATGAGATTTGACAAACTCGCAAAAGACTGATGGGCTGGAGCTTTGTGTACAAGCAAGACGACAGACAAGTCGGTGCATGTAGACGTGGGTCAGTCTAATCGGTCAAACTTCGCTCACCTGCCATTCTGCTCTCAGATGCAATTATCGTCACTAATAGTTCTTCATCCATATCGTTTTCGGAACGACTGAGCGAAAGTTTGAGGGAAAGTTTGACGGAAAGTTTGAGCAGTGTAGCCGCACGATTTGTGTCAGTCTTGTTGATCAGTCTTTCCAGATCATGCAAAACTGACGACAAAACGTTACGTATAGACCAGGCTTTACGTGAGTGGCCAGGGTGCCGATTCTAATTCAACATTTCGACTCGAAATCTGTTTCGACCACGAAATCTTGCATTGAAAAGCAATGCAAAATTTCGACATCGAAACAGTTTTCGAGTCGAAATGTTGAATTAGAATCAGCCTCCTGGCCTGTACATTAGAATGTAGCAATATTTATGTCGACTCATTTTAATTTATTTTAACAAACTTTTGGTATTACGCGTTACGTAATCAGAGCTGAAATTTATTGATTCCATTTGATAAAAACGATGAAATTCGAAAACCATTTCTCCACGATGACAAATACTCAAATAAATAACGAAACATAGAATTTAGATCACTCACACTTCGAGACAAATAATTTGACATACGTCCAACTAGGTCGCAGCAAACGATGACCACACATTTCTTTGAATACGTATCACATAGTGCACATTTATTACTTGGAAATAATTTTCATTTTAAGCTTTTGGAGCTTCTGCAAATTATGTGACATATATCGTATTATATCAGTTAGTTTTATGGTTATTTTGTATTCTAGAAACTTCTGGATGATTTAATTAACAGTTATGGACCGTCGACATAAAGCATCTCTGTAGTTGAAATGAAATAAAACTAAAGGCTCGCTCACGTTTGAAAAACTTACTTTACTTTTATTTATAGCATGAAACACCTTGAATTGTTGCATAGGGAAAAAGAACCATAAGTACAAATCCAAAACTCATTAACTGGAACGCATTTTATTGCATATGGTCCATACTAATTTAAAACCAAGCTTCCTCTTACAGGAACAAAGCTGTCTATTAGAAACTAATAAAAAAACGTAAAGGAATTTCCAAAATCTTACCTTATTTTCATCTAATTATTATTAACTGCAATATTTTTGTAAAAACATTTACTAATCGACACAGCGACATTGTATTTGTTAAGAGTAACGCTATCGTCATAGGAACTTCAAGTAAACTTCAAAGTAAGTATCGAGGCCCAATGGTGATTATTGAAGTTCTACCAAAAGATACTTACTGCGTGAAGTACTTGAACGAAGAAAGAGGTACAGCTTTTGTAACCAATGTTCATGTTAGTTCTTTGAAACTATGGCGAGGAAACAGTAACGAGAGCGAGACTGAAAAATCTGAAGACAATAATAGTGAAAACAAAGGAGATGTGAAACGAAAAGAAAAGGGGAAAGAATCAAGCAGAAGGTTGGAAGTAAGAAAACAACCTAGTGTCGTGAGTGAATTAATACAAGGTGAGGACAAGAAGCAGAGAAGAAGTAACAGAGTGCATAAAAGACCAGCATACTCGTATATGAATAATTACTTTAGTGACTAGTGAACATGTATTGAGGACAATACATTCCCAGGATGGCCGACTGTTAAAGATTTTTGTTGCCTTGTTTATTTCAATCTAATATTAGCGCTACTTTAGTTTTGTACTTAGTTAAAATTGGTTATAATAGATGGCGCAACTGTAATAAGAATAGAGATGTATGTATGGCATGCTTAAGATGGAAGTCGCCGTGAGAGTTGTGTGAAAAGCGTGACAAATAATTAATGTTTAGACAGTGAGCTGCGTTTTATTTAATAGAAGAATAAATTTATAAGAAGCATAAAACATAATTAACACTTGCATAATTAAAGAGAGACAATTCAATACTATAAAAGAAATAAATTGTTGAAAAAGATTTTTTGTTACAATTCTCAAAGTACTGAAAGAAAACAAATTTGAAGACTTCAGTGGAAAAGTAACGATCGCTTTTCGCATACGCAAGATATCTTGAGTTTTATTAAATTTACTATTTGAAGTCAGGATGTGTGCGCTCGCAAACTTCTTTTTCTATTATTATTTTTACTGAAATCAAATAAGATTTGATTATCCTTTAAATGGCCCAGAAAAGCGAGTATCTCACTTTTTCGTTTTAATTTTCTTCAAGGTTCTTATTTAGAGAAAACACTATCAATACACATTCGTCACCGTCGATATCGTCATTAACAGCAGAGAAACATGTCACGAACTCAGCCAGTGACGTAAAACGACGCTAATTGACTGCAGTAAATCGATGTCGTCAGCAACAACGGGCGGTGCTCGGAAAAACATGTCACGAACTGGACCAGTGACGTAAGACAACGCTGATTGGCCACGGCGATGACGTAAGACAACGTGATTGCCACGGCAATGACCAATAAGAATCAAATGACGATGAGGCGACACCATCAGATGATTGGACATACGATCACGTCACCTAAATTAATTACCTCACAAATAAACACACACGCTCGGGCAAGCCACGTAGCGCCTCACAAATAAACACACACGCACTCGGGCAAGCCACGTAGCGCCTTATAAACACACACATTCGGGCAAGCCACGTAGCGCCCCATAAACATACTAACTCGGGCAAGCCACGAAGCGCCCCCACAAACATCATCTTACAAGCGCTCCTCCACATTGCCGTACATACGTGAAGTACCTCGTTGTATCTCACCGTTGCCACCGATTCCGGAGAAGCTAGGTCGAAACACCCTACCAGTCGAACTGCTAGTACAAGCCCTAGAAGGATCCCAGGTCACCTTAGTTACCAACTATACGTTCAGGCTGGTATCCCCATCCCACAATTAAAATTAAAGTCCATCCGAATTAAAAAAATCTGGCTTCCGCCTACGAGATAGACGGTCCCGCTCCCTTTTAGTGTCAAGCTGACCAATCCACGTCGATTTTGCCGTCCGATAGCAATATCTCTGTGAGACTACTGCTTTTCACCACTCCGCAACGTTTCACCGACCGACAAGCGTTCGATATGCAGCAATAAATCGTATTTGATGCAACATTAGATTGTAATATTAAACGTTAATAAAAGTTTAAGTATTTCTACGTTTTGTTACAACTTTGATTGGCGACGAACCACCACAGTCAGTAATAAATTTTCTTCTATTTTTCTGTCGATTACAACTTGAAAATGTGGTCTGAAAAGGAAGTAAGGAAATTCACAAAAGTCCTGAAAGAGAAGTAACTTTCAAGAAGTGCTACATTTTACATTCGAAACATGCTTTTAAAACACATGTAAGATATATTATCTCCTATAGAAGAAAATTCTTAATTCTTTACATCACCCTAAAAAGCATTTAAACATTAAAAAAATTGAAATGAAAAAGTTCGAATCATTAACTTTTGTTTTACTTTTTGATGAACAAAGCAAGCGATCTTTTTCATTTTTACCCCGACATGACCAAAACAAATTGGCTCTTCCATTCTGATAGCGTTTTTGATTCACTGCTATAAAGCACATTCTATCTCCTATTAATTCATGTGGCTAGTAAAAGATTAAAACACACTGAGGCAGGGTTTCTCAGTCCTAGTTTAACTTTAAACTAATGTTTATTCCCATGGTAGCAATTATAAAAATAATTGTTCATATGGAAATAAACAGGAGTTTAAAGTTAAACTAGGACTGAGAAACTCAGTCTGAGAGTGTTCTAGCGCAGTGAATTGAAAACACTTAGTTACGGCAAAAGTAAATAAAACAACTTTTTTTTAAACTTTTACTTAATCCTTTCACCTTATACCGCTAGCTGTCGGACGAACGAAGTTGAGTTGTCTTCGCATTGTACATCTTTCCCTGAATTTTCTTCTATCCTGCGTGTATCCTGTTGTTTGATTAATTCTTATGCCATCCTTCTTTTTCCGACCTCCTATCTAGTTCCATCGATCCAACCCTTCCTTGGCCTTTCCTTGCTGTTTTCCGTTGCACTCGCGCTTCATACACTTTCTTGTGAATCTGTTTTCCGGCGTGCGGCATACATGTCCACACCATCTTAGCTGTCCCTCCATTTTTTTTTGCTTTTGGAATCAATCCGTAAATTTTGTCTGAATGTTACGTTCTTTATTCTATCCTTTTCTGTTTTATTTGGCTGACTTCCCATTGTATACTTTTCCCTCCATTCTTCTAACCTACATTAGTTGTTTGATTACTTCCCATGCCGTCCCTCTTTTTCTGATCTCTTCTCTAATTCCATTGATGCCATGCTTTTCTTGGCCTTCCTTGGTCGTTGTTTCGCTACTATACATTATCGTTGGACGAACTACTTTTTTGACTGCTTCTATTCTTATCTTTCATTGTATTAAATAATTTTTCCAGTTTGCCCATTATTTATACCTGCCCCATTTGCGTTCCATGTAGCCATATGTGTCGTTCTCTAAACTAGCAATTATCATATTCTTGTTGTATCTATGTTAATCGTTATGTTTATTTTGTCATTTCTGGTCCAGGGCTTCTAGTTTATGTTGAAATTTCTTCTTGGAATCTGCCACTATGACCATATCATCTGCAAACATCATCTCGGTAAGTTCTTGGTTTCTTTTATATCTTCTTCTACTACAACTGAAACAGTAATGGGCGTAATTACACATCCCTGTTTAACTCCGATATTTGTTGTAAAGTCTTTTGATTCTTCAATATTTGTTCTTACGGTGTTTTTGTTATCCTTGTACGTAGCCTTTCACTAATTCTATTGTCCTTCTATCTATTGCTCGGTTTTCTAATGTTTTTTTAATTTTCTCTTGATCGAAAACTTTTTCAAGGTCCATGAAGCAGATGTGGATGTCTCTATTCTTTGTTATAAATGTTCCAATGGCTCGTCATTTTATGAATCGTAAATGTTGCGTACTCTTCCCATCTCTAAATTCACGTTGAGTGTCTTCTATTGATGTTTCGATTGTTTCCTTAACCTTTTCACCATTATTCTGGCTAGAATCTGTCCTGGTACTCTTGATAAATAACGTTATTCCCTATAATTACTACAGTCTCTTGTTGCCTTTCTTGTGTTAGGCATTATGATTCCTAAGTTCCTTTACGTTGGTGCTTTTATACTTCTCATTATCTCATTTAATAATTCTGTTCGTTTTCTCGTTCTTTTTTTGGTCATATACATATTTTATCATTTGTGGAATTACGTTGTCTTTTCCGCCAACTTTCCGACTTTTAGCTTTTTTTATGGCTTGTTCTTCTACTGCACTTATTCTTGAATTTGTCAATTCTTCAACTTGATATTATTTTATACTCCTCTATAATTATATTTTCGTCTTTGTCTTTTATATTCATCGTGTTATATTCTCTTTTCTGCCTTTAGCTGTTTTAAGGTTCCATAAAATAACTTTTGTTGGTCTCTGTAACTCTCAGTCATCTTTTCTCTAAATTTTGTCCATGATTCTTTACTTTTTTCCGTTTTTCCTCATATATTTCATAATCCTCGTCTTTTCTTGTATCCAAGTTGAAAATTTAACGCTAGTTTAATTCTCAGTTAGCGTTTGCCAGCGGCCAAATTAGGAACGTGTGTTGGACTCAGATTGTAAGTGCATTTTTTGTAAATTAAAAACTTTTGTGTAATGTCTTGTTATCTTGTGATAACATCTGAAGACGACACAAAGTTGTGTCGAAAACGTTAATGTAAAGTCGAGGGTAAAGAAATATAAAAAAATTGTCTTTAATTTTCTAATTTAATTAATACCAGCCAGGAATCCAAACGGGATCCAAAAGTAACTGCCTACTTTTTCTTTTTGTCTTTGATTTTCATCTGTAGTTCTTTGTTTCACCCTTTCGTTTTCTTCATGTTTTTGTTTCCAATTTTTGTTGTTCTGCAACTGTCTCTTGCCTCTTGCTGCTTCCAATATAATATTTTTGACTGGCTGATTCTCAATTTTCCTCTACTCCTCTCATTTCTCTTTATTCTTCAAATTTTAGTTTAATTATTTCCTGATTCTCTTTCTTCAAGTCTTTTCCTTTTCATGTTCGTCTTTACTAGGAAGTGGTCACTCACTCCCAATCTCAACGCATAAAGCTTTTTAATTTAAATTTCACCTACTAAATAAAAAAGTACCCAGCAGACAAAATTGTTCAATAATAACAACATTCCAATATCTTTTTGTAGCCAAGAAACTAATTAGAATTTGTTAATAAATATAACGTGTTTTAATTGTTATTCACAGGCGTGCATATATTTTGAAAAACAAGCAGAGTTCTTATCTTTTCCTATAATTCTGGGAGTTTTTACTTGTAAATTATTTCGTTATTCGGTGAGCTCGGTTAATAAGTAATAAACACGTCAGCCACAAGTCACATCCTATAATAAAGTAGTTAATATATATGTTAAGATCAGATTTGGGTCCCATTATAAATTCTAATGATTATTTATCTATTATTTGTATAATTTAATAAGAATGATAATATGAATTTACGGTTAATATTTTAAACGTTTCTAACGCGCCAGCGCTGTGACAGGCGATTCAAATCCTCTAATTTAAAATTTGTGTCCAGATGGATCGCACCTATTTAATTCCAGATAACAATACCATAAACCTTGCTTTTTATTATCGGCACGTCAGAGCAGATGTGAAAAGCAAATCCGCCTTCGTTGTGAAACGCATTTTTCGTCTGCTAATTACTGTATTACAGAGGAAGGTTAGGAACGTCGTTAAGCACTCCGGCATTCTCGACAGGACGACAGAAAACGCTCTCCAAATCACTTGACTTTTGTTCTAAGAACTGCAAGAGCCGTGGATAATCAGACATGATTTTCACATTTAAGCTGTGGCCACCGAATGCCTCGCATTCCTCAGGTGGTAAATACGTTGTGTAAATGTTTGTTTACGAGCGTATTTACATCGATTATTTTTCGATTTTAAAGGCATTAATTTATTCCAATGGTTTTCACTCGCCCGTGTTTTGCCTGTCCAAATATTTGTCAATGTTCGTCATCAACTTTATGCAAGATTGAATGAGTGCCTTGTTCCGAAACAGTTACATGTCACTCGAAAGAACTCGCATACCAAAAAGGACTTTCTCTTTTATGTGTAGATTCCACAGGAAGTTTTTCACTCTTTTTAATATTTCTTTTTTTTTACTATCATCTGTAGGCGTTTCAAGATTCTTAAAATCAATTTTATAAGTAACACTTAAGTATTGTCTACAGATCATTAAATTCGAATTACACTCTAATCAATCTTTTGGGTACAACCTATTTGTGTATATTTTTTGATAGTCCGGTTATTTTGACACAACAGGGTCTGATTAAGGTATGCATAAACAATCATCATAAACCACAAACATTTCTATTGACTTTCACTTTGTACTACCCTCATTAATTACTTTTTCGTTTCGTTTTCTCTAAGGATGTAGATGGGAATAAACCAATAGTTAACTTACCTAATTAACGACATTGCTTATTAATTAATAACACTGGACAATATTTTAGGATACTTTTTGGGCTATTTTGGGCATTTAAGTCTTTCCCTGAAATACAACCAACGTGATCCTCCAATAACTGTCGTCACGCATCCGTTAAAAGTTAATAATTTTTTATGAGCTAATTAATTACACACGGGTGAGTTTACGAAACGTGGACCCATCTGATTTAATAGACTGTCGGTCGCATAATTTCATTCTAAGGTCAATAAAATATTTTCGATTCCTTGGTATAAACCACGACGTAAAATATTTTAATCGTGATCGTAAACCATCCGGGCCAGCTGCATATATCGTAGGTATGTGGCCTATGGTCGCGTCTATGGTCCATTAAAAGATAATCACGTCACAATATAAAACAAACACGAGGTGTGTCCGAAGAGCAAGCAGGTATAATAAGTTGGAAATTAAAACATTACCCACCCGATAGGTCCGTAAATCATGATGCTAATGGGCGGGCAGCTCCGAGATTTGAGACCGGACCACCCGGTCCGGAACACGCCGCCAAAGTTCCTCCATAATGATTAGGACCACGAAGCTATATTATAAGTTTATTGTTTTTGTTGATGGGCGATATTTTCTTTCTCGGACGACCCGTCTTAAATTAACGGTCGCTGAAAGAGACGTCAGTTTTTGCCACAGTATACCTTTGGGCTGCTACCTTTGTTTTAGACCGGTCCAAATGTATTAGCACAACCTAAAAGAGTTACGACAAAAAATAAAACTCAATGCGTTCTCCTCGAAAAGGTTTTTCATATGATACACCCTAAACAAAATTTGTGTTATTTAAAAGAAAATTAATTTGTATTAAATCCAACAGCATGATGAAACTAATTTGTAATTTCATTAAGTCTATCCATCTTATAAGTGTAAAAATGCAATTCCCGAAATAAATTTCAATTGCAATAAAAAGAAAATGAATCGAAGCCGAAACTGAAAAGAATTTCTTTCTTGTTACTTACGTTTTGTTACTATACATATTTTTTGATGTATGCGTCTGCACTTCTGTGCCCCTCTGTCCTTTAAATCAAAGAAAAAGCGTGACGTTAACTTATTACGGGCGGGTATGCTCGACGAAGACCTTCCAATAAGAAAAATCCGCGCAAAGAACACGAAATATAATTAGCACATCATCATGTCGTTCAACTCCTCCAAGAAAGGAGCAGTCAAGAAGACATAATACCTCACCTTTCTAATCCTGCTAATTGCTAAAATTAGAGCACGTCCTTGCGTTAGAAGGAAACTAAAAATACGCCGACACTCAACGTTATTTCCTTTGAGGCTCCTTTCGATGTGAAGTAACGACACGTCGAAATCGAAGAGGAACACTTTCGTAACGCATTCGGAAATAGAAACGGGGATGCACGTGATGGCAGGTAGGAATCCCGATGAGTTTCCGTTATTTTCGTGTTTCGGCCCATTGGGAAATGTTCTGCGCGAACAGATGTTCCATGCGAGATCTATTTTTAATTTAAAATAGACGTCGTCGTCCAAACAACCACGAGCAATTTCTTTTTTGTCTTCTCGCTGTCGTGCGCGCGCTCAATAAATGCGTACGCTGGCTACTGTTTGTTGGTTTTAATTGTTTAATTATTTTACGCGAATTCTAATTTTATCCACCTAATTTAACCAATAGTGACATCGTGCTTTTTTCGAATAATAAACAATTTTCAGCGAAAGCAAAATAAATATACAAAAGACGTCGGCCTGCTGACTTAGCAGCGGCGTATTTTGAATTGCTGTTTTTGGAAATTTAAATTTTCAAAGTGGTATACCGAGAATTTTATTTACGCTTCTTCGCCAATTTAGGTTGTTTGGACGATGCTAATGTAAATTAGTTGCACCGTTTTCGAATGTCCAGTTTCGTAAATTATGGCGACGCGCAATTATCCCTAGAATTTTGCTAATTCAGACCATGCACTCATAACTAAATGAAAATTTCTAACACGTTTTCATGATTAAGCTATGAAACATTCGAAATTATTTATTTATTTTCTTTTGTGCGAAGTTACGTTTCTTTCAAATTTAGCTAAGCCAAACATATTTCAAATACCGAACAGTTTTTGTGTAAGTATAAAAATAAATACAATTCTTCATGTGTTTTTTGTTCTTAGTTCATGGAAGATGATGATATTGGAAATTTTTAAACGATGGCCTTGAAAATTGGTTCAATTAAATTAAAATGTTTCAATCTGTAATATTATTTTACGTATTACAATAGTTAATCTGTCTTCTTCAGTGCAGTAATAAGCACTTCACGGAATCTTTGGCTAGTATATCAGGTGAATATTCTCCTCGCCAAATCTCCAGTGGAAATGGATCATCATGTTTTTAGAGAATTTAGGAAGAAACTAAGATACCTTTAGTCGCCTTCTGCGACACGCAGATTTTACGGCAGAAATATTCTAAGGAGCCCCAACTATCCTAAGGAACCCCAACAACAGGCTGTAGAACCTGTTGAGAATTACGATTTGGTTTTAACTGTAACCAACCAAGACGTTACAGAAGGAAAATGACAGAAGTTCTCTTTAAGATCCTCAATATGAAAATTACCAAGGTTGTTTCCAGACAAATCTTCGTGTTGATAAACCAACTTTGACAGCACCTTTGTAACTTTACGCGGCACATATTTAGGAGCCAATTTTTTGGAAAAGGCTTTGGACACATCAAACAAAATTTTTTTTCCATACAATGGGGTCTATTCTCTAAGCATTTCATATGAATTGTTATGCTTGTTATAATTGATATGTAACAAGCATAACAATTGATTTCCTAAAAACCGTATTCTCTTCAATTGATTGTTACGGTATACAGAATCGTCATTGGTGAATTGCTGTGGTTGCTATGGTTACGTATCAATTCATTGCTCTTCAATTATTGTTGGGTATCAATTGAAATGAGTTGGTGTTTACAGAATACAGGTGAATATCTCCCAACAGAAAATTAATTAAATTAGACGAGAATTAGTTTTATATGCCTTATGAAGTCGAGATTTGACCTCTTCATAGAGTTCGGACAAATATAAAAGAGCCTTTGCCCAAAACAATTTTTTAGAGATTTCCAATGGTTCATTCGGATCTACTGGGTTATTGAAATCTCCAGAAGGAGGAACATGACGACCAAAAGCCAAAAGAGGCTGGGGGTACGTGAGTTACGTCATGAGATGCCAAACGAAATGCTTGGGTAATACCAAAGCTATGCTTATCCCATTCACGATGAGAATCTTTAATGTAAGGTGATATGGCAATAACCAGAACATGGTTTACACGCTCGGTAGGGTGCACTTGGGGATGATATGATGGATTGATTTAATGTCGTCAACACTCCAGTAAATAAATAGTATATAATTTATTTCATTTTGGTTTATTTTTAGAACTTAAAATAATTATAATCACGATATCATCCACATTCATATACAATTCAATTATATTTTATATACACAATAAGTGTCCCGTGCCTGTAGTCACATCGTTTACGCGGAGGGAGAGAAAAGCACCGTATAGACAAAACCTTAAAAGGAATTTTATATTCAAAATAAATCTTCGATGCACCCCCCCACTTTTTATTTATTATGTTGTTAATAAACTTTGTCATTAATGCGTAGTTACTTCAATAGGAAACGTGTTTTCCATAACCGATCGAAAGACCATGCCAATTGTCACCGGTGAGAAGTTTGCAACAAATTTCCAGCAACAAAACTTAAATACATATATTACTTAATAGCACTGTACAGTTCATGAAGTGCAGTTTGTCCTGGTGTATCACAATTGACACAAAACGAAACCCAAATTATTGGCAGTAATTAAATTAAAAAAATATTTTCCATCGAAGCTTTCACGTAATCGGAAAGCAATTGGTCAAATCTGTCGAAAGATGCACGACCAATAAGTTTTGGATCATCGACTTTATTGATCGATTGAAAGTAGCATTTATAACACGCCAATTACAAAAGCACGTAAGCCTTTGTGTACAAAAGTTGCACAAACGAAATTCCTACAAAATATGGAAGAGCACATATTCAAATCTATCGATTAATGGTATCTCTGAGTTGTAGCCCATCGACATTGCTTGATTAATTAACGATTGAAAGCAGGCGTTCTCTGGTATTTATTACAGCGTTTTCAATCAGTAATTAATTAATCAATAAAACTCAGAGTTAGCATAAATCGATAGATTTCGATGTACTCTTATCATAATTTGCAACAATTTCGTTTGTCCAACATTTGTACAAGAAATTGCGTGCATTAATAATTGACGCTGCATTAAATATCTGCAGCTCTGAGAACGTCTGTTTTCAATCGATCAGTAAGCAATTAAATTAAATTAAAATAAAATTCACAAGTGACTCACATCGAGATTAATGTGGTGATATAAGTAGGGCGACGGCGAAAGTTCATGAAGTTGAGGTGTTTGACTATAGTGTCGTGACACGTCCTGTATATACATCTTAAATAGTGACAAGCGGATAGCAAACAGTCAAAAACTGTAGCAAAATAATTACAAATAAAGAAAATTGTGGAAAAATGACATGTGAACCAAAAATAGAGTAGTAACATTAATAGGAAAATTAAGAACGCCGTATAATAGCCTACAATTGTGTACGTTTTTCTTTGTGAGATGAGTGAAGAACTCAGCTAATTGCAATAAGGAAATTAAACATTTCTATTGATAAATGTATAGAACGTCAAAGATGAATATACTGAGTGCTGTATTGTAATATCCAACTTAAATAGCACCAGTCAACCTAGGGAAACTAATTTCTTCTGCTTAAGTTAACCTCAAAAAGGGTAATTAAATAGATAGATTCCTTTATTGTACTTGGGCCCAGTTTCATAATCGAATTTAAAGGAGATTTTAAATTTAAAGTCACTTTCAGATGTCAAAACAAATATGAAAAGCCAATTGTTTACACATCTGAATGTGACTTTAATTTTAAAATCTCCTTTAAATTCCATTATGAAACTGGCCCTAAGCCATTTATAGGAATGGATGTACCTACACGTCAAAATTACTAAACACTAATAACCAAAAGAAAAGAAAACACAAAGAGAATGCGAGTTATCTGCAAAAAATTTGGCGACTCAGTAATATGCTTTTCCCAAAAAGAATTTTGAATTGTTCTACAAGACAGTTTAGGCTTCAAATTAAATATCAGACGTATCAGTTTCTTTTGGGCAAGAAAAATTCTTGAACAATTGATTGCATTTCCCCACAAAATTATGTACATTATAAGTTAAGTAACTCTATCATAGAGCCAGCAAAATATATAAGTTCTGTTGAGATGCATATACACATTGTCAGTTTGTTCCTGCCAGCTTACCTGTCGAAAATATTGATGAATGATTTTGATACAATAAAAGTATTATATACGTTAAACTCAACACTGCCAGGATTCTTTCTGTTGTAGAACTGAATTGCACTTGTTTTGCTCATATTAAGAATTAGTCTGTTTTTAGGACACCAATCACCGAATTGAGCAAAGACCGCCATAGAAATGTTGTCCGCAAATGTAGTGCTATGATCAGCTATAACATAAATTGACAACGTCATTAATATACAACAAAAAGATAAGAGGTCCTAGTACAGGCCCTTGAGAAACTTCATAATCTACGTTATATTCTGATGAACAAACATTGCCATATATAACACAAAGTTTGCGTGCGTTGAGGTACGACAGGAACCAATTTAGGACATTAAGTTGTGATAATTTATCGCCTATGAAAGTGATATTAAGATAATCAAAGCCACGGGTTAATCGAAAACGAAACTCGCGGAATTACCTGCTGTTTCGCTAAGGGATTATAATAAATTCAGTTTGAGCCCTTTCTATGCACAATGCACAATTTTAGCCCTTTTTTTAATTCATCTATTCTATGTTTTTTTTTTTTTTAATTTCGTCTATAACAGTACTGATGTGTCCTTTATTGCTTATAATTTGTTTGATAGTCTGAAATTCCATGTTCGAAATTTCTTTTAACAATGGAAGATTAATTGCGTTCGAATGTTAAAATGTTAAGCGATGTATTTCATAAAAAAATTTGAAAGTAACTTGACTCAAGGAAGAAGCTATTGCTAAGCCCTTTGCTTTGTTTAAAGAATTTTGTCAGGAAGTAAATTAATTTTGATTAAATACCGATTGTCTATTATAACAATTGAATCTCATTACTCATTTACATTCATTCTACATCTTGTAAATGACTTAACCGCCAACTTCTGATATCAAATACCTAAAGCTGGTCGCTCTCTGGTTACAATCGAGTTTACTTGCTTTTGGGATAATATGATTTTTCGTGATCTTGAACTAATGATTTTCTCCGTTTACTTTAAATGAATTAATAATAAATAAAAACATTTAATTTTACCTCACGATTTATTTTATGGAAGTGCCTCGTGCAAGTCTCCTTCGAAACGCATGGAGCGCGTTTTTGTGGGACTCCGATTGTCAGTAATGGAATTCCGGAACGCATAATTTCAAATTACTATACTTAAGCTCGTATTCAAGATATACTTAAGGCGTAATTTGGTGTCATTATCCGAATGCACAAGATGGGGCGTTGAGATGCTATTAGGTGAAATAACCCGGAGTTACGGGGCAAGGATCCGAGTGAAACCAATTAGCCTACTATTCACATACTAACACAAAAGCCATAAATGTAAGTGCTTTGATAATTAAGTCGGACTTGTAACGCACAAATGTCTTAATGCGTCGATTATTTAGAAGAAAAAAAGAATCTGGATATAATCATCATAATTGACGGTAAATATCTGACATGCTTTGATGTTTCATGGGATGTTTGACGAATTGTTTTATGACATATGAGGAAAGAAAAAGAACGTAATTCTAAGTTTCTCAAGGAATCAGTGTTTATAATGCGTACAATCCTTACACATTTGTATGTCTGCGATATATGTATATCTCTTCGGTTTTTTTTTTTTCTTTTAGCAAAATTGATCTGATTCTTATCAGCTTAAGCTTGAAAAATTAATTATTAGTCAGCGTTGGTAACCACAAAAATGATTCTTGGAATAGCTTCTGCCATAGCGTGACTCGAATCTTGGACGTTTATCAAATTTGTCACTTAATTTTTTCTACTGATGATTATTCACGATCATTATTCATCCCGTAATTACACGTATTGAATTTCAGGCATGTTAGTCGTAGATTATTTAAAACTAATTGCGTTCACGATACGCTTGTTTACATTTTAAGTATGTAGTGCATTGTGGTTTTGATCTTCTTATCCGGTTACATGACACATTTTATTTTATCGCCCGATAATTAAACTTTCTTGGTGACCGCAGAAAAAAAAAGATCGGTTTTACATGCGCAGTTACTCCAGGGAAGAAATCTTTTTCGATTGTATCTTACATATTTTTTTATGCCCAATCGGACTCTTTTCATCACTCTCGAAATTTATCGGGAAGTCGTACAGGCCAGGGAGATAAATTATTTTTAATGGTGATATGAATTATTAATTGTCCGGCGGAAGATAAATGATGGTCTCCTTAGAGTGAGTAGTATTTACTTCAAGGTTGACGAATTTCGGTACAGCGATGAATGCTGCATACTTTTCGAGCTTATCTGATCGTTGTTTTATTGCTGTAATATTTCATTTGCTCGTTCGCTCTTTAAAGCGCCATTAATGCGAAACTGACTAATGGAAGGAATAAATTTCATCGATAAATGAACCATAATTCGCTTGCGTTTCCAGTTTCAAGGAAAAGCACAATAACGAGCCGGCTTCGGCTTTAATTATTCATTTATTCTTGACGTTTTCCATCTCTTTAAAACGGTATTTAAAATACGTGAATAATTTTTTTAAACATTAAAGGAATTAACGTCTATAGCATATTCTGCTGCAGTTCTTTACAATCTACAATTTCAGACCAACTGCAAATCTTAACTGCAATGCATTTTGAAATTTAAATTGTCATTATGAAGCATATTTCATAAACGAATGGAAGAAGAAGAAGAGACTTAAAACCCTTCCTAAACAAAAAAGGAGAAAAGAGAAAAGGATGATCACGACGTCATACAAGAAGCGAGTTACCATAATTTGTAGCAACCTACTGCGTTATTCTTTTAACTAACTTTCGACAAAGAATCCGAACAAGTCGCAACACCAATTTAATTTATTTGTACATTTCCAAATGCTGATTCTATAACTACAACTTTCACAAGCAAGAAAATTCCCATTTATAAGCTTTTACTGACTCAATTGCAAATTTCTTCTTGAGATTGCATCTTACGAATAGTAAAAGAGTGCATAGATAAATACATTTTTAAATTTATCCCTGTACCTACTTAGGCCCGATTTTACAACTGTCGGATAAGCATTATTCTTAGAATAACGTGACGTAGATCTGGAGGAACGTTAAAGGATATTCAGATATTCCGTCGTTACTCCACGATTGCAAAACTGGGCCTTAGAGATATAGTGACGATTACAATTCACGTGACCTTTAAAAGAGATTTAGATCGTCGCGTGCTTCCCGTCTATTATTCCACAAAGAAAAGTCTACTTTACATTTTGCCACAGGTGATGAATTCCACTGATCACATTCTTCGGCTTATTTATGAAGTCTGCCATTGAGTGTCATAAATGAATATTAAAAAGCAGTATTAAGAAATCATAAAGCGACATGCCACAACGCATTAATTCCCGGCACGACATTCCTCTCCTTTGTTCCCTCGTTCTCATAACGAAATGCGATATAACATAGAAATTATTGCGAGATGTGTTCCACGGCCTCTCATTTTTTTCCATTCCGCGCCATTAAATAATAACAACGAAGACGTACCACGAAACAATCGCTTGCCTTAATGAGATTTGTGTACGTGAAAGTATCGCCGAGGAATATTTCGAGAAGATACACGGCTAAATTTCATGAATGCGTCGGTAATTTAAAAGTTAATTGCCGTCTTTTTTGTGCCCGAGCTCTTAATGGTGACTATTGTATCTGCTTGCCCTTACAAGTGCTTTTAAGAAATTTAAGTATCTGAGAGTGAATTACAATGTCTCACGTCCTGCAAGAGCTTAATGCATGGAAGATATGCACTCTGCAAGATCTTTTTATATTCCATTTATTTATTTTTGTACTTTTCTTATCTGCATACCTATATGTAATTACATATATTTATTTCAATAGCTAAGTATGATCACATATGGGCTGCAATCAAAAGAGGCAATTGAAACCCTTTTAAAGTTCAATATGTAGATACTATAAAGTACTATTCTAGAAAAGTTTATTTTTTTTAGTATATTTCAGGTTTTGACATTGATAGTTTTGTTACAAATTAATCTGAATCTCTAGGTGCAAATTTTGGCATATTAAACCGGCGCCTCCACCAATACATTAACTTTTCAGAATCGTTTAATATGATCAGGAAACTGTACAGAATTAAGCTTTATGTGTTTGAGTGTAATGTGAAGTGGGTATATTACACTAAAATTAAGCATTACACTCCCTCCCGCCATTGAGTTATTTCCTTCCCCTTCAGGTTTGGAAGTAAATTTTAATCGCGGAAGAGTTTTTAAACAAATATATATTGCCTGCATGTATATGTGTATATACACATCAAGGATGGGAAGTTTGTAGCACTTATTGCAATATGCCTATTGTTTTACCCCGTATACATACTCGTAGTGTGTTCTATAAATGACAGAGCGAGCCGATTAAAACGTGTGTAAAGAGACTTATGTATCAGTGGTTTGCACGATGGTTAGGAAGAAGCATATTCGAGTTTGTAGTAAGACAAAGACTGCTGTGGAGATATGCAACACGCGTACCGACACTACTGTATTGCAGTCTCTTGTTTTCTCTTTTGCCTTGCTCATTATCAAAATGTTACTGAAATTGGTTGATAGATTGTATGTTACAAGCTAATATGTCATCGTAATTTTTCTTCTTTCTGATACAAGGTGTAAATAAAATGCGAAGCAGTATGTATAAGGTGCAATCTTTGGGGTTTATGTATACAAGATAAATTTCTAGTTGAAATCATGATCTGCAGCGTCTCTTTTAAACACGAAGTAATTTAACCATTTTATTTTAATGATTTTAGCATGATTATTAATGCTTAGACAGTTAAACAATATCAGTTACTTATTTGAACATTTCATTTATCAGATAAATTTGATATTAGTAAATCTAATTGAAGGAATTAGAAACATAAGGATCTAAGTGATATACTGGGTGTTATTGAAAGTTGTACAGATATTTTAAATGACGATAGTACTGTTTAAATCAAAGGTTCCCAAACTTTTTTGTCTCGTAGACCACGTACCAATTTTTTCTGTTTTGAGTAGACCCCCCCGCCTTTCTATTGTTACAAATTCATCAACTTCAAATGTGTTTTTGACAGCTCACACAGTGCTACTCACTTTGATAGGTTTAAATGTAGTGTAGAGTGAAAAAGTTAAAAAGAACACATGTTAAAATAATTTACTTACTTCTCTCCGGCATGGCACTCCCAAACAAGATGACATTTATTTACTTTAACTTGTATGTACCTAAGTACCTATTTATATTTTTAAAAATATTTGTTTAATAACACTTTTCAAAATTCCGAAATCAAATAAACAGTGTGACATTCGTTTTTATAAGTGATGAATAAACAAGTCCGTACAAGTACAATTGGTACAAGTCTGCGTCGTCCTTGCAAAGGTCTGGTACAAGCCTGGACAAGCGTTGCTACTTCAGGTATGCGCGCAACATATTGTTACATTTATGGAAAACTAAAATTTCGATCACATTCCCGTGGACCCCTATTTACTTCTCATGCACCCCCAATTTTTGTTTTCGCTGATATGGACCCCTTACAGTTCGGAGTCGACCCCTAGGTGTCGATATAGACCACTTTGGGAATCATTGGTTTAAATCATTGGTTTGCTAAACACCTAAACTTCCTTTATACAAAAGTTACTGGTTTCAGAGATACACAATTTATTGTTTTTGTTTGAGAGCCACAATAAATCGTAAGCAAAAAAATTTCACGGCCCTTATTTACTGACCAAGTCGAACCAAACTTTCTCACACGCAAGTTAAGCCCCCCAGGTACCTAATCTATGGGGCCTATATCCCAGAAAATGCGTTTTTTTCGAGATCTGATTTTTTGAAAATTATGAAATTTGTAAGCATTTATTATTATATTTATTTATATAACTTTTTACGGTACCTGGGGGGGTTCGGATCGAATTGAGCTGCACGTCATCGTATGGCAGAAAATGATGAGGAACGCGATGCCGCCGTGCGTTTGAAGATCTCACCATTCGAAGCACCGCTACAACACCGGACTCCCGGAAAAGGGTGAGGCGACAATAAATTTTGTATCTCCGAAACCAGTAACTTTTGTATAAAGGAAGTGTAGGTATTTAGCATCTATTTAAAGAGTACTGTCGTCAGTTAAAATATCTGTACAACGTTCAATAACACACTGTATTATGGTTCTACTGACACTCATACCCTTTTTGAAGCTAAAACATTGATGCAAATTTTTCATATATAATATGCAATATATGCTAATCGATCGATAAATCAAAGAACTTTTATATAGCTATCTCCTTTTAACTTTCGTCGAACAGCCTTGCGCCTTTAGTCATGTCATGTCATTTCGTCGTATATTTTCTTAACTCAGATCTATACGATCGGCACATAAATAAAAATGAACTTTAGTATATTTGACAGTTTATAAATGGCACTACATGTTGACCACATTAGTGTAAAACATAGATTCTCAAACTAATTTCGTCTACCGTCCACTTTGAGAATCAGAATTTTGTAGCGCCCCCTAAAATTTTTAACTTTACCACATCTTAAAAATCACAATCGCAATCATTACTTTAATAACTTTAGTTAAATATACGAGTCTTATCTTGTTTCCCCCAATTGTCTCTGTGCCTTTACCGCCCCCCTGTAGGCCTCTAGCGCCCACAAGGGGGCGTTATCGCCCACTTTGAGAAAGACTGGTATAAAATATACTGTTAAACAGTATCTAAGTAAAACTTTTTTTGTGAATTGACATAAGTGCTAAAAGGGAAAATGAAATACTAATTATTAATTAGTATTTCATTTTCTAATTATTAATTAGTATTTCATTTTCCCTTTTGGGAAAACTTTTTCTGTGAATTGTGGCAATTCACAAAAAAAGTTTTACTTAGATCCTTTTGGTTCTAATCCCTTCGATTATAAAATAGTATGACAGTTATTCATTTAACAGAACTTGAAAAAGTAATAACATTAGTAGCATTTTAACAACACCTTCTTAAGTGGCCCAAACAGATGATAGTCACAGAGTGAGAGGTTCGGCCTACAGGAGGATGATTCCTTAGTGATCCCAAAAAACGGTTATAAGGACCTTGCTAGCCGATAATCTGGCTTTCACCTTTATTGGTGCTGATCCATCGCCTCCCCCCCCCCCCATACTGACTCGTTTCGCTTCTGGGGTGCAATGGTGTAACTACGTTTCATCGCATGTGAGATATGGCGCGTACAAGTGAGAATATGACGTTGTGCAACTGTCACTGGCACCGGTTGCTCACTCACTGTGTTCATTAGTGGCTCGAGAGATCGGAAATCAATTGCATGATATAGAACAAGTGACACAGATAGACGGCAACCCTTTGAATATACTTACTCTTGCCATTGTACGAAACATATTCCTGTTTATATTCGACTGACCCCCGTATATCACCAAAATTGAAAATGTGCAAAAGAAAGTTTCTAAATCTTTATCATTAAAAGATGTATACCCTACCCCAATATATTTTATTTCTATACAAACTCACAAAATGTTTGAAGCATCCTATACAGCATGAGTCATAATTAAGTGTAAATTTTTTTATTAAAGCTTCTTTAGGCCAAAACAAAGCAATTAACGTAATATATCTTAGTACCAAAACGCTCCCTTAAAAAGATACAGGGTATTAATGATAACATGTTTATTTATAATTTGAAAAGCAAACATTTGAATTTTGAAAATCTAGTAGCTTGATTTTGCTAATCAACTTTTATTTTTAAAGCAATATCAAGACAGCGGCTGTCACAAACAGCCACTAATTGTTTAAAAGTCACAGTTGTATTGTTTTAAAAGAACGAAATGGGTGATTTTACTCCAAGAGAAGTAGCAGACATCGTTTTCGTGTATGGCTTTTGCAACGAAAGCGCCTTAGCAGCCGTTAGAGAATACCACGTTAATTTTGTGTTTATTATACTGTATTTTCAAATTAATCGAATATTCACCTTCCAGGTGAAGGCTTCCACAGATCGGACAAATGGAAACGGAATTTTTTTCTTTAATACCCTCTATCTTTTTAAGGGAGCATTTTGGTACTAAGATGTATTAAGTTAAATTGCTTCGTTTTGGCCTAATGAAGCTTTGGTAAAAATTTTTACACCTAATTATGACTCACCCTGTATAATTGTGGCTAATTTGAAAATACGAGTTTTAGGAAATTTGTTCTGGTTGTCTTTGCGTATATCACCGCATTTAGGAAATTTTGAGCTTTACCTTTTAATTGGAGAAGCAGTACAGTATGTTGTTTGAATTGACTTCCGGTTGGAACCGCCGACTTCTTCTACTGCCGACGTTTCGTTCTCCATTGCAGAAGAACTTCCTCAGGGCTAATGAGAAGTAGCAGCAGTTAGTCGTTGAAACTAACGAGCAGCAACACCACCAGCAGCAGCAGCCCTGAGGAAGTTCTTCTGCAATGGAGAACGAAACGTTGGCAGTAGAAGAAGTCAACATGACGCGGTTCCAACCGAAAGCCAATTCAAACATGGACGACGGCCGCGGAAGTCTTCAAGTTAAATTAGTATAGTATGTTCTCTGTGTTTCAAATACCTTTTGAAATTGTAGGGTTCTAATGACCCTACAAATCTAATCCTTCAAAAAGTTTGGCAATTTTCAGATATTTTCCCTGTGACCAAAGAAAGTCATATTAATCCTCATTGATAAAATAATAAATTGTCACACTGCTTGGTAATGTGAAGAAAAGTGATAAAGGAAATTAGCAGATCGCTGAAGAAACGTGCAACTCCGCAAAGCGAAAGTCAGATTAACAAAGTATCGTACTTGCACACACGCCATAAAAGCAAGTGCTCGCCTATAACCGCCGAAGAATGGATAGTTTCTAAAGTGGCATGCGCTCTCTCTGTGTGAGTGCGTTTCGGCAAACACCTGCACGTTAACTTGCGGCCTTGGCCTCGCTACGTAAAACCGATCCTGCCCCTCCGATTCATCAGGAATCCGTCGACGGTTGGCTTCTTACGATCTTTGACCACAAATTCTCCTGGTGGAGTTACGCACTTGACAGCGTACAGAAAGAACCGTCAAGCGAATACGTAGATTGCACGCGAGATTATTTAGTTTGTTAGACAGTATGAATCGTATCTATTTCTAATTTAATGTGGTTGCAAGGAATAAGATAATTTTAACTTCGTTCGGTATACACTTGGTTTTCGCGTTGCAACAGCTTCCTTCATATTGTTCCATTCACTATGCAAGACCATGTCAAAGTTGGAATGGTCGTGGTACTATAAACAAAAATGTTGTTACCAAAATATGAACAACAATACTGGCTTACACTAACTGATTCTTAAAAATTTTCCGATTTTGTTAAGAATTAACAACCTTGAGAACCTTTGGTTTCTTTCCGTACTCACTTCTTTCAAATTTTTCGTTTGTGTTTCGTTCAGTTCTTTTAACATATCAGTCTCTTATTTCATTCATAACTTGCCTAGTTACTCTTTACCAATGAACTTTGTAGCGTCTACCCTGAAGAATTTTTTAACTGACATCCTCTTCACTTTACCATTATATCACTTTACCATTATACCACTTTATCATTACATCACTTTACCATTATATTTCATACATTTGCTTCATGATTTGTGCATATCTCTCCTAGGCCCGATTTTACAATCGTCGGATAAGCATTATTCTTAGACGAACGTGACGTAGGTGTGACGTAGATATGGAGAAACATTAATGGATATTCAGCGAACAGTTATTCCGTCCTTATTCCATGATTGTAAAACTGGGCCTTAGGCGGAAACTTACTGTCACCAGCAAACTGTCCGCCTTTTAGAGCTGTCCGTGTAGATGTATGTAAATTACTTAAATGGGATTTTAAAAAGTGTCTAAAGGCTAAGAGAGGTTTTACTTTAATGTATTTAAAATTTAAGGTCACTAATATAATAAGAAATATAAAATACTTAATCGCACTTTTAAGGCGATTCTGTCTACTTTATTAATTTTTAAGCATCTCGACGCACGTCTAAAGGTTGTAAAATTTGCTATAACTATCGTTATTCACCTATCGAGTACTAATTTGCGTCAAAAATATCGATTTACTTCTTCCGGACCAGCTGATACCTACGAAAGGTTTACTGCTTTATTTACAAAGCGTCCTGTTGTATTTGTTAAGGTAGTTTCGTAACATGATTTTAATTTATTTACTCGTATTCATTTATTACATCGATTCTCTTACTCATTTTATTTTGTCGGGCATTATCAGTCACCCTGTGTAGTGTAGACTCCCTGTTTGTATAGTATACACACATTATTTTAGAGTTATAGTGGTAATTAAGTTTGAAAGGAGATATGATGGAATTTTGGTTTTCTTATAAGGGGGTTGGTGCTGGGAGCTTCCTCCGAGTTCATAACATCACTTATGTTAATTTAATTGATACTTTACATTTAAGAGCGCCGCCGCCGTCGTTATTTTTTTTATTTTCTATGATCTTTATTCTTTTCTATTGAGATAATACCTAATAATTTAGTTTTTTTTTTCAACCTAAGGGCATTAAGATCATTAAATTTTTATTTTTTCAGTTAAAATCGTAAAGTTGTTTTTCTGTAAATTATTTTTAAGTATCTGAACTTGAAAAAATGCATGAAAGATATTGACCCTTTTCCAACACCCTTTTGTAGTTTTGTAGTTATCTTTATTCTTATTATCTATGTCGGTTATTTTTCTTAATTACTCTTCATTTACATATTTCAATTTTTAGTAATAATTTGTTTCAAATTAATGAGAAATAAATTCAAGATACACTATCTAATTTATTGCTCATTAATTTGAAGCTCTAACATAGCCTTAACATTTCATATTGTTTCATATTGTTTCAAATTGTTTATTAGTTTTGAACAAAACTAACGAAACACCATTTCAACTTCTCAAAATTTTTATTCGTTTATGAATTATAGAATAACTACATTTTCATTAACAAAAATACAAAATTATCACGATAAGTAACGAAAGAAAACTAAATTGATATTAAGTATGCATTACGTGTTTCCATTGGCATTTTATATTAACATGTATATTATTGTAGCGTAGTTTTTAACCTGACGATGTCAATGTCATTTCTGACAAGCCATGACAAATAAAAATGATGATGATGATGATGTAGTTGGGTTGTTGGCGATTGTATAATAAAATGGCAATAAAGAATAAAAATTTGAAAAAAAAAAATATTTTAATAATATGTAAAAGTGACATTGTTTCTTTTGATTTCCCGTTTAATTTTTGTTACTTAATTAAATGACTTTTTAATTAATAAATAATTGATATTACGTGTGCCCTAAAAATTGGAGCCATTGATCAGTAAATATTAATAAATAATACTTAAATGCCAGTGTACCCAAAGGTAATAATTGAATATGTGAGATTAAAAAGGGCCCAAGTCCAGATTGTATTTGTCTATTATTCTGGTAAAATTTAAGTAACGTTTTTCCCTGGTTATATGATCCAAACACACAGAAATTTAATATAGTAACAGGTCAAAAAGCGATCGCAGGATGTCGCGATTAAAACTTTTCATTAAAACATAACAACTTTGGAAACCTTTTTTCTTCAATCTCTTATAATCGGGCTTACGATTTCGGCCCACGTCGCATTTAAACAACGCTATCGCAGTAAAAATTAAATAAAGTTTAACATAAATCAAGAAAGTATGTAAGACAATATTTACTACCTGCCGTGTTGTGCGAAGCCGGGAAATTTACAATCCAATATATCTAATCTGTTCGAAGTGGGCCGAAATCGTAAGCCTGCTCATAATCATTCGAACAGGAATTGGGCCCTTTTTAATCTCACATATTCAATTTTTAAAAACGTAAAAAATTTGCGTATTACTTAATAATAACGAACAATATTTTCAACACTTTTTGTGAACAAACATTTTAAATAATTCTCTGATTTAGTCAGTGGATATATTAAGAAATTTAAGTAAGTTTAAATGTTCATAAATTCATATCAATTTTAATTAATTCTACTGAAACTTCAAAAATCATCGATTTAATTGCATCTAAAAAATGTTTTCTAAATCAAGACTTAAACTTTTGTCCGAATTGCTTAGAAAATAGTTAAAAATACAGCAAGAATAATTATTTTCAAGAAATTCAAAACTACCTGAAAGAACTTTTTTCAGTTTGCATCCATTTCTGCTCTCGCTGCTTTTATGAATGGAAAAATTTGAGAATTCATTATACTTTACTTTGTTTCTTTTTATCTCATATTTTTTTTGTTTTTATTTATTTCTCGTATAATTTATCTTACCATTTTCTGATTACACATAAGTAATGAATCTAGAAATTTGATTAATCTACTCTCTTTGATAACTTGATGATTTTAAATTAATGCATTACATCTGTATCTGTGGAGATTAATGAATTGTAATAATTAGTGCAATTAATTAATCATTTCATTACACAGTCAATTAATCACTTCTCTTTGCACAAGTAAAAATTAATTGCAAATTCTTTATCATATTATTACGATAAGAAGGTAAACTTAAAGTCAACAAAAAACAAAATAAATTTATGAAATACGTAAGTAAAAAAAAGTATACGTTAATCTTCAGTTCAGTTTTACATAACGAAAAAAAAAGTAATTAATATTCTTGGAAAATAAAATAAATAAAAGATAAATGACGTGATGAACCAATCAACTATAATTTTTCATAATCTGTGTAAAAAATAAAGCAAACAACTTCTTTCCAATTTCCTAGAACTCGAAAACGGTGCATGATTTTTTTGTTTTTACTGAATCGATTCAACCTAGTCAACTGGAGGAAGAATTTCATTTTGCTTGAAGAAATCGTCTGGAAAAAGAAATTTTAATTTTTTCGACAAAAACCAATTGGAGTATGCAGCGATGGTGAAGTATACCCAGCGCGGTCGAGAATCGCGAGGTAAACGACCCCCATCTGATTGACCCAGCCGGACTTATGACCTTGAACGTAGCGATGACCTTGCGCGGGATGCCAACTTTGCCACCCACACAATTACATAACCGTGGCGGACTGACCTAATTGTCGAGAGCCAATCGGAATCACTGAGATATCAAACCAAATCCACACAAAGAATTTATTATTTAGTTAAACGGATGTCTTAGGAAATTTTAGGTTGCCCTGAAACGTTTTCTTTATTTTTTAATGTTGAAGCAAGAGCATTTAGAATATGTTCCTTATTGTGTTCTAAAAGAAATATATTTACTACTTATGTTATTGAAACAAATTATTACAATTTCCTAACTTGTTTTAATGTATTTAAAAGTGTTTCAATTCATTATTGGTTGACCCGTTCAATAAAATAATGAATAGGTTCTGTATAACTTAAATTTCGTTAACACGTCGACGTTGTGTTAGATAATTTTTATTTTTAAATCAATTAAATGGAATGGTGTGATAATTAACTATCTTCCACTCTTAATTAGCTAATTAGCAAGGAGAGTCAGCAATTTAAAGTTTCGTAACACGATTTTGCGAAATGCTCCCGGACAACCGAGAGCACCTTTCTAAATGCTGTCCTGCGTTCGTTCAAATTGCATTTTTTGCCCTCCGGAAATCCTCTCGGTCAGAACAAATTGAAAAATCACGACTAATCAAAATCAAATCGACATTTTCGAATTGGTGCGACTCGTAATTATTTAATTGATTAGAAATTTCGTATTTGGAAGTTACATAAACGCAATAATTATTTATTGACGCGCTTGTGCAGATTCAGATCTTACCTTGGATTTTTTTTGCGCTGCATTCGGATTGAAATTAACGCCTTGTTAATTTTTTGCCTCGACTGCAGCACTCACGCTTTTTTTATCTTCGCTAACTGCGTAAATACTACGTGATTTACATAAAATTACATATACAGCCGATATAATTGAGATTGATATCTCGCGAATCGTGTGAGCCTTTGTAATATTTAATTACGATACTTTACGTTAATGGTGATTGTCTCTGTTATCGATGGTGGTCACTTCATTGCCATAAATCAACCTCAACTCACCATAAAATTCTATCAAACTACACGCTACTTAATCTAGACAACGTTATAATTAATTCGAATTATTTATTAATAAACTCTTCATTGTACTTGCAATTGTTTACATTTGCATTTGTAGCGTTCTTGAAAATTTCTAGTTTTTTGAGTAATTGAATATTTTAGTATACTTAATTATTTAATGATTGTTTGCTTTGTCTTTAGGAACCTAGATTTTCCAGTCGTTCGAAAAGTCAACCGTTTATTATTAGCGAGACACAGGCGAGCACAGCGAAGAAGTGAACCTTGTGTTCGCGACATTGTCTTCTGACCTCGGAAAATGTAACACTCCTTGCCGATTCATACAGCTGTGAAAACTTGCTGCACGTTTTTTTTATTCCAATAGATGTAATAATCGTAATAAATACTTCCTTCTTCTTCACCTACCTCAATTCATAGGTGCACCATTAATTCTTCTCCGAAGTTCAACAGCGTTGTTCTCAGATGTAAATTCGAATTGCTTACGGACCACTTATGGCCTTAAATTTCTGCAACACCCGGTAGACATACCCATTCGTTTTTTCACATGTTTAACACATCTACACATAAATTTTTCCTCTCCACAGGAAAAAAATTAGAAGCTGCTGAATCGGAGGATCTTGGGAGTCATCTGAAATCTCCTTTTTTGAATTAATCGATTGGCATGGTGTTATCTTAAAAACGCCATTGCATCGGTCTTGAAAGCCGACGATGATTCATTTTCCTTAAAAAGTTGTAAACAATCACATATACAAAGAAGTTTTATAAATGGGATCAACACATACGTACATACCTAATTCAATAAAGTACGTTTTACTTTAATGGAACGAGTTGGCCATTAAAACGCCTACTCGATCCGTTTATGTATCGCCATATACACAGCTTTTTCTGCAAAAATGGGAATTTATGAAACGCTAACTAAACGGCAGCGCGGCGTCTTATTTTCTTACGCTTACTTACGTTTGCGTTACCGTGACCAGCAGTTCTAACACCCACCGTTCTCTATTGAATTGCCGTTAGGACGACTAAGACCTACACACCGCCGCTAAAAATATCCAACCGTTTGTTTTTGAGTCAGTATCCTTAATTTGTACTCGACATGAAAATAATGGCCGGTTAGTCATGTTGATTGTTCCGAATTTGACCTGATCGTTAATCTTTTACTGCGATTGATTCAGTCTGACGTAAAAATTTGGGAGAGACCTTATTTGGACATCGCACTTGAATCATTTGGTTTATTTTGGAAACCTATGATGCATTCAATTGTTTTACACATGTGTGAACTTATTGGTAAATTTTTTCGCACAACGAAACCATATAACAAGCTTTACAAACAAGAAATTTGGTTATGGTGTCTCGGATATAGATATTGATATGTACTGTAATATTTTACTTCTGTATTTTATTATGCAAATGCTTGTCTTAATTACAGATTTGTTCTTCTTCATACATTGTTCGACCCTACTATTATTCTTCTAGTAAAGGAACTACCTTTAACGTTTTGAACTTTTTTGATTGATTATAACTTTAAAATATTCATAAATGACGAGTTACAAACCTCTTACATTCTAATGTTTAAAACATCCCTACCATCATGCATTCTGTTATTAATTTCCTGCACAGTGAAGGGGCAAAACCCCTTCATTATCCATCGCAGAATGGAGTTACAATATGGAAATTCAACAAATGTATGAATGAAGCAACAAGTTCAAAACGGGGTAATTTTCCAAGACTAACGTTACATATTCAGAACTCCTACAAAAACGTCTCAAGATTCTTTCCCATGTAGAATATTCTTGCATTTATGCCACAAACATTTAAATGCTCAAAAAAATAACCATAGGCCATCTTCTCAAATTGCGAGTAACATTATATGTGGCACACATTTTATCTACAATATCTACACCACCTTTCGTCTTCTTGTAAAAGGTGACAATTTCTGGTTTTTGTTTGCGGCCTGTTTCAACATCTATCTTGTCATCAAAATGTAGACTGGAAATTCAAAGAACATTTTTATTCCTTTTTGGGATGTAAGAAACTAGGGTTCCTTCTTTTCTGAAAGCAAATATGCTGGATCCTTCAGGCCTTCTTTTCGAATTGACCAACAATGGTGGTATTTGTGGCTTATATTTTTTTAGCGTTTCTTTTCCCTCAATTCCTGCATTAGATCTATCCTGGAAAACCAGTTATCAGTTACCAGTTAACATTTCGACCAGGGGCTCTACTAAACGTTTGACAACATCTGCCGGTTTGTTGCTCATTTGAAAAGGGCCATTCGGTTGTTTCCGGCATACGCTTCCAAAGTATATATACAGGCTGTTACAAATTCGAGGCTCACCATTGGGATCTCGGAAACGGTAAGAGATACGAAGTCGGTTAAATTGGGGCAAAGTTGCGTATTTTGGTGCTGAATAATAATCCGTTCTGAAAAATCTTCTACGTTTTGTAGTTTTTGAAATATTTCGAAAAAACAAGAAAATGTAATTTTCTTTTTTATTTTTTCCTGAAGTTATTATTGCAGGGATCATAACAAAATTAACACATTCTACAGGCACTTTTTTAAGCTCTTTACGATGGTATCATTAGATTTTACTTAAAACGTTTCGTCTCGTCCTGACCATCATCAACTACATTTTTTCTTATGGGCGCTACATTGGGTTTTAATACCAATGAATAGATCTATTTTTTCTGATGCTTTTCCATATATCACACATCCCTATTTATTAATTTGAAACAGCTGGAAATGCAAGAAATTGTTGAAAAATAACACTGCAAAGAAAAACATGGTATGCAGTGGAAACAAAAACCAAAAAAGTTTGATATACCTTCGGAGTTTTATTTCGTCTATCACAAAAGCAGATTTTTGAAAAATTTTTAGATATAAAAATGAATGATGTGAATCCAAGAAAGACGTACATTTTTAAAACGTATTGTGCTAACAACAACAATTTAGTAATAGCAAGAGAAATTTACTTCCAACAATGACGATGACGCAGTATTTAATTAGTTTCGTAATTAAATTATACATTTTTATGATTAAAGCAAGAAAGTATCACAAGAAATTATGTCTTTAAAAATCTCTCATTCTTGTAAATTTAAAAAGGTATTGTGCTAACAACAATTTAGTAATAGCAAGAGAAATTTACTTCCAATAATACCCAGAAAGATGCCATCCACACAGAACAATGTTATTAAGTTAGATAGAAACATTGCACTTTATGGATATTTTCATGAAGCTCGAAGGACGTATCGAGATCGCCTTAATGATGATGAGAATGAAGAATTTTATTAGTAGAGGTAGTTAAATAGTTACTTATAAAATATATAAAATTATGAGACTACAAGAAAGAATGTTTCCTCGAACAGTAATATCTTTTAAGAGCTTAAGCTGAGTTTTCTAAAGACATACATAATTTAATTTGATATTTTCTTGCTTTAATAATAATAATAATGTATAATTTAATTACAAATCTAACCAACTATTGTTTTGTAGTCTTTCTGGATATTGTTGGAAGGAAATTTCCCTCGTTATTACTAAATTGTTGTTAAGACCACTATAAATTTTTAAATTTATGTCATTCTTGAGTTCAAAAACATTCATTTTTAGATCTAAAAATTTTACTAAAATCAGCTCTTGTGATACACGAAATAAAACTCCGAAGGTATATCAAACTTTTTTGGTTTTTGTTTTCACTGCATACCATGTTTTTCTTTGCAGTGTTATTTTCAACAATTTCTTGCATTTCCAGCTATTTCAAATTATTAAATAGGGATGTGTGATACATGGGAAAGCATCAGAAAAAATAGATCTATTCAATGGTATTAAAACCCAATGTAGCGCCCATAAGAAAAAATGAAGTTGATGATGGTCAGAACGAGACGAAACGTTTTAAGTAAAATCTAATGATATCATCATAAAGAGCTTAAAAAAGTGCCTCTAGAATGTATTAATTTTGTTATGATCCCTGCAATAATAACTTCAGGAAAAAATAAAAAAGAAAATTACGTTTTCTGGTTTTTTTGAAATATTTCAAAAACTACAAAACGTAGAAGATTTTTCAGAATGGATTATTATTCAGCACCAAAATACGCAACTTTGCCCCAATTTAACCGACTTCGTATCTCTTACCGTTTCCGAGATCCCAATGGTGAGCCTCGAATTTGTAACAGCCTGTATAAAAAAGTTTTGCATCAACAAGTGCATATATTTTTATTCTATATTTCGCGGACTTTGATGGAATATACTGCTTAAATTTGCAGCGCCCTCTAAACGCTTCCAGATTTTCGTCGATACATACATATTCTCCCAAAATATAACAATTTTTGGAATTTTCGCTAAATTTACCAAGCAGTTCTCTTACAGGTGCTAGATTGTCGTATTCAAGTCTCTCTGCTCTGGTTTGTGTGTCGTCAAAACGAACACATCGCATAAGAAATCTAAAGCGGCATAAAGACATAGTTAGCCGGAATTTTTCAATCCCAGCTCCAGAAGTACTTCATAATTTATCTAAATTTAATGTACTTACTCTATATACTCCAGCAAGGTAGAATAAACCAATAAAGGATTTTATTTCAGTTTTATCAGTGTGTTCCGCATCCTTTGTACGACGAAATGATGGTTGAATTTTATCAATGTATAGATTGGTGTATGTAACAATAATGTCCAGCATCGCGTCATCAAATAAACATTTCGGGGGCCTATTTCATAATAAAATACAAGCTAATAATATTAGTATTGAATAAAACATTTTATGATTAAATCAAGGACGAAATAAAAACTATTCGTTCATTCAGCTGACAGTTTCGGTTCGTATACCCAAACTGTCGGTTTATAAACCGAAACAGTCAGCTATAGTTTTTACTTCGTCCTTAATCCGATCATCAAACCTTTTATTCAATCCTAATATTATTAGCTTGTATTTTATTAAGAAATAGGTATTATATATTCCAGTAATATTACGAGCAGGTCCAGTAACTCCAGGCAAATGTCTAATAATATTGTGTTGTTGTGTTCTTATTTTGTGTGAAACCTTTTCTTCTTGAACCAAATTGTTTTTCCATCTTTTCCAACAAATTGTACATCGTCATCAACATCAGAGTTTCCTGAAGACGCTTCTTGTTCCGTTACGGAATCCTATTCTCTTTCATGAACCTCATTCACCTCATCTTCCAAATCTTCGTTAGATAATCCGACTCTTCCATTAAAATTCTCATTTCCTCTATATCTTGCTCATTATCAAATCGATAAAGTCGGCGTCCTTCCATTCTAAAAAAAAAGTAATATAATTTCCTCGGTTTGGATAGTCGTTATGTATCTCTTAGATACATATGCCAGAAACCCAACCAGAAACATACTATTTTTAATATGAACACTTTATGGTGTTACTAAGAAGTATTGAGAAGGATTAAAATAATTTAAAACTTAAAAAAATATATTCAGCAATACTTACGTAAATAGTCGTAATGTATCTATTAGATACCAAACAGCTTTATTTCGCGAACTACAGCTTTCACTAATGTTAAAACACTACTAAAGATTAACTATCCTATGATATGAGATTAGACAAGTGGACAACCCTAGCACAGCCGAAATAAATTAATGGCGTTCAAACAAAATGTCGTATGTATCCCTTAGATACATTGTGACTAACGGAGGGTTAAGACATTAGGTGAGACCAAATTCCAGAGCAGTGATGAAGTGATTCAGGTGTTGCATGAACGGCTGTTTCCAAAAGGATTTGTCTACACTCTTTGGTTTAAACCAATTGTTGTCACACGTCTGCTTCTGTATTCGTCCTTTGAAGAAGGAGCTATCTTAAAATTTCGATCCCCAGTCGAGAATCAACTAACAGAAATAATAGGATGGTGCCAAAAGCTTTCGCCTTTCAATGTGAACTTACGTTAATGAAACAGAAAATAAAACAACAATTTAAAAATCAGAATAAAGTCCATTATGTTGGATGATTTATTACCATTATCTAGCAAAGCCGCTGATACCATTCGCGTGGCTTAGAGGCGAAGAACTCACGACATCCTGCTTCTACCTCTGTGGTCCAGAGAGAAAGCACGCCGAATGCAATGGTCTAACGATGACTTTCCAGTCCGAGCTGTGCGCAGGATATGGTAGCAACCTACCGAATGCTTCTAGTTTAAGGCGGGTTCTTTGAGCAGTATGTGGTCTGGCATTATCCTGCTGGAGTAATGCGGTTTCTGTTGATCAATGCACTTAAATTTGTATATTCATATCCGATCCAGTTACTCGCAGTTCGAGATTTAGCGCTGTATGTTCGGGGACCGATTCAAAATGGATAACACCCTCGTAACACTCACCAAACAGAGTGGATTGGCTTCAGTTTAACCACTAGTTTGTACCATAGGGATTACGAAGATACATCACACGTTACAACACTTTGGAAGAAACGGTGATCCTGGGGGTTAGCAAGCAGTTCATTGGAGACACGCACACGGTATAGTGTTTGCTCCTTGGTTATTCGTGGAGAAATTCTCTGCATCGCCTGTTTACCTTCCCTAATTTGCGAAGGTGACGACCGTGGAGGCTCAAACTCTTGTGCAACCGCCGCGTGCTGGTGAATGGAGTTACCTCAACGCTTTCAAGAAGGGTTTCCTGCTGTACAGTTGAGGTCCTTTTAAATGGGATTGCTTTTGAAAGTCAGTTTTTATCCAATTCACGCGATATGCATCAGCAGCACTTCATTCCAATTTCCAATAATGGCGCAATGTCGCCAAAACCTCTGTATTTGTGTTGGACATTTGATTCGTAAAGGATATGTGTGAAAGAATTTCAAACGAAGTGTAGTAGAGACTATAGCAGTCTAACTGGTCCATAGGTTTGCATGTTTGCTTTCGAAACCAAATGGCGTGTGTTCAATCCCAACTTGGCAGTCGGTTTTGGTTTTTCATTCGTGGATAAAAAGCCAAAAGCATGCCTTCTCGGATAAGAAGTAAAACCGTAGACCCTGTGTTAATAAATGTTTGTTTACAATTTTGACCAAACACTTTCTTGTATACCTTATCTTTGTCGTTTACGCATGCATCTCTATTCCACATTTACGATATTATACAATTCTTCGATCAAGGTAAATCAAACCAATGTTAAGTTGTCATAGTGTTTCTACTTTGATTACTAACAGATTTATAAAATATTATTATCACTTAATACATACAATATTATTTATGTTATTGTTACAAATACGTCTAATGTAATCTAGCATTTTTAATTTATGGAACAGGTGTGCAAAGGTGCAGTCGTCAGATGGAAGAGGCGAAGGCGAACCTACAACGACGGCCTGGGAGTGTCTCCGATTATGACTTATTTAATTATCAAATAAAGAACAATGTGAATTCACAGGAAACGCGCCGTAAATCATGATATTAATAACAAAAAGAACGTGTGTCGTACATTATATCTGCGGTTGACATTTATTGAACCATTTGCCGTTTTATTCCGCAATGAAAACCTCACATCGCACTTTTATGGCTGATTCTTGCTCTTGGCCGCCGGTACACACCTGCACTTTGCTGGAAATCACCGGCAATTAATTATTACACACTAAATTTCAAACACGTGTTGAGACGTGACTTTAGTTTCTGTCTTTGCAAAAGAGAATTAAATGTGTTAGATTAAGTCTAAGTCAATAAACTGTCCTTAGTTCAATTTACTACGTAAAACCAGGAAGTAAATGTATCACTGAAACACAATCTAAAGAAAAATGTTTAGTTTAAGGTTGACAAAAAAACTTACACTAATAATAATATAAGGATAATTTATGACGTCATGTCACGACATGTTTAATGCGCATATAAAATTGTTGCAATGTTCTAGATTAATGGTACTATCAGCAGTCCTTAAGTTATTAGTCCAAGCAAGAACAAAAATACTCAAATTCAATTAAAAATAGTAGTCGGTAAAGAATGTACTCTTAAGAAGTACTTGATTGCTATATTTTGTTATTTTTGTCTAGAACTTCGAAATTTTTTAGATTTTTTTGTGACATTTCAACTGTTTTATTGGAATGTATAATATAAATAAAAACCATGTCCAATAAATTTGTTTTCTTTATTAAGTTAATAGAATGAAAAAAGGATCATAATTTATACTTAATTTAAATTTAAATTTTTGTTCAATAACATTCTGAAATGAAGAAAGCATTTCGTCGAGCTTAAAGCATACTTGGCAAATCCTTACAAATGCTCTGTCGTTGTCCTTGTGCTGATTAGACGTTTTTGTTACAGAGGGTATTAATCAAGAATGCAACAACGAAGGCCAACCGTTCGAAGTAAACCACATAGACAGCAGAAGGTGCTATTCTTGTAAGTGTAAAGTAAGTATAAAGTAGCTTATACTTGATGTGATGCTGTTCGCATGTTCAGTTACAAATTATTTCAACAAGTACAAGCGTTTATTAACATTAATCCCCTGCGTTCGTTTCACTTTAACACAAATTTCATTATTTTATTCTCCATGCATCACAATCCTTTTGTTTTAATTGTATTTCTTTATAATTTGATTGATTTTTATTTTAAATCTGTGTTTTATTTAAATGAATTGTTTAGAATATTTCAAACTAGAACGCGCCAATTTTTTAAAATAGTCGACTTTAAATTTAAATCACCCTATATATCAAAATTCAAATCGTAAAAAATTGAATATATTTGACAGAAATCCTGGAGAACCGACGTCCTTGTAAAAATGTAATTTTAGCTCGCTCTTTAAAATAGTCCTGAAAAAACTGACGGTTTCAAATAAACGAGTTTAGATAAAAGAACACAAGAGCGAATTAATTAAAACAACAATGTAATATTTATGTTCGCGGTAGTTTGTCGGAGTATTTAAATTGTATACACACTCTCGTGGTCAAAGGATCTCATTTTTCTAATAGAAACGTAGTGTATACTTATACACGTAATAAATAAGGAGTTATTTTAATCAAGCTCGCTTCACTTAGAAGAAAAGTCACCTCGCCTAGTAGATATCATTCGTTATCATTAACGCACCCAAGAAAGTAGTAAATTTTCTTGTACCTACGCACACGGAAGATTATTACCCTGCTCAAATGGACGATGAATATTTGGCAATGCACAAAATCCGGTAATCCTGCTTGGATCTAAATTTGCATCGGCGAGTATAAAAACGCGCGTTTCTCAAGATGGAATCTGGGCAGTCATAAAACCAGTTGCAGTGTTCGTAAACAAAATTAATAATTCTTATAAAAGGAAACGGTATAGTATTACGGCGATTATGCGCAGAGAATGTGCGGAATGTGTGGAGGAATAGTCCGCAAATGACGGCCATTTGTTATACAACCAAAACTAGGAAGTCTATCGCATTTGATTACTTCAAATAACTGGAAATGCAATGTCCATTTTCGTCGTAAACAGAAGAGTTTGCGTTAAGAACATATGTAGTATTTGATGCACTTATTCTGATCACCCTGTAACATAAGAATCATACTTGACCTAACTAACACAAAAAATTAAAAATATGAGGGGAGTAACAGAATTGACCTGGACTTCCTTATACAGTGATAACAATAATAACGATCAGGCACTTGCAAATACCGACAGAGAAAAATTCTTTTGGTTGTCTGCAAAGCCAATTTTACTCCGCTTCTATTACGTACTCATTCGACATAAATTGCTTGCGTCCCAAGTACCTCCTAAGATGCCTAAACTCTGTATTTATAGTTTTTCGGTCAATTAAGAAATTGGACCGTGAATATCCCAAAATACCAATAATTCGTTCCAGGTTTCTCAACCTCAGTACATAAAAATTTAATGATAATTCGCGGTGCAACAGAATTAAATAGATAAATCACATGTTTCATACAATTGTGAATATTTATGGAAACAAAACAAAGCCTTTGGGATTTATCTACTATATAAATGTCTTGATTACTATGAAGTAAATTTGGAGACTGTTCATTGTTACTAATCAGAAAATTAAAACACAAGGAGATTTTTATATTAAATATACCTAGATATGTAAATCAAAAAATATATTTTTATTATATGCTTCAAGCTTAAAACACGTGGGAGAAGCATGTTTCTTTCGTTACTTATACTGCCCGCTGTAGCTTCAATCGATTTATTGCTGTATTCGCCTCAAAATTGGTAAAACGCAGAAAATCCAGTTCGAAGACTCCGATATAAATCCGAATATAATCCGGGTCATGAGAATTCGGAATTCAATCTCTTACATAAAACCCACGTGCACCAGGAAGGAAATCGAACACACCTTAGACTTGCTCAACCAGGTGTTAAGTAATTTACTAGCGAATTCTACCAACTCCGATGAACAATTGCAATAAAAGTAATAGCTTTTCCCATGCTCTGTGATGTCTATTCTTTCAACCTTTTTTTTGTCTTCTATTCAAGAATCACCCTGTATTTATGTAAGAGTTAATCTAAAATGACTGTACCTTGTCCTTGACTGATTTAGATATTACTATATTTTATTGATTGATAGAAGTTTTTTCTGAATAATTTAAATGTGTTTGTCTCTTTCTGATATGAAACGATTTCATTCATAATATGAGAAACTTAATTTTTTATTATCTAGTTTTGAAAGTATATTTTCAACATGAAGATTCTTTAAAGACGAGATTTAAATTAGACGTGGCAGAAAATTCAAGTCAAGCTTTAAAATACTTATTTCAGTTTGAAAAAAGTTAGTATTTGATAAAATTAATATGTTGGGATACATTTTTTAGGTAAAGTTGGAAGGATACATCATAATTTAGATTATAATGGCGAATCAAATTTTAAAATTTTGTTTTAATACTGTGCACCACCGCACTGTATCATTATTACTATTACAACATGTGTTCATTTAATAATCCGGTAGCATTACCTGTGGAAATATTTTGTAACATAAAATAACAGTTACTTCCCATTCACAAATTAAGTAATTTATTATTTAAGATCCACAGAAAGACAATCTCTATATGGAATCGCCGGGCAGTAATTCTTCATACGGTAAGAATAGAGCTGAACATCTTTGCGTAACAATTTGTGGCACGTTTCCACAAAAAGCTCAATCTGTTGTGATAACTGGCGAATAGAAATGTGAGAAGCATTCTTCTTTATGTCTTGCAGTTGCGATTACCTCGGCAGTACATTTTCGAGTTTTACCTGTTGTTTTTCTTCGGAAAAGACTTTCAGTTTCACGAAACAACTGCACACACCAATGCAGGTTGTCCTCGAGTATTTTGTGGTCAATAATAACATCGAGAAATTCAACTGTAAACTCTTCCAAGCAGTTTCGTATTCAGTATACCCATGCTCCATCGATTTTTGAACTATCACGAAAATATTTTTCATTCACAAATTTTTCTGCTCTAATGTAAACACCACTTTATAATGCAATAAATGTAAAGTAAATGAACCCCAAAGAAAATAACTTATTTTTGTATAAAACCAACAAACAAACACGAAAACACTTACTCGACAGGTGACAAGACGAATGACACTAGTGACATGACTTTACGAAAACAAAATATTTCCAGAGCTAATGCTAGCAAAATATTGACTGAACACATGATATGTATACAAGCATGTTGCTTCTGCAAATGTTTATTTATTGATAGGAGACAAAAAGTAAAGGTCCGAAACACTTTCCTGAATAATTCTATACGCCATACTTTCCTATGACTATTCACTGACTTCGCTCTATTTCTTCATGGTATCCATTAGAGAATTATGAATTTGCCAACTAAAATAAGGCCCCTCGAATTCTGTAAGATTTCAATTTGAGTAAAAGAATACTTCGGTTAGGTCTAAAAATTTTAAGCGCAATTTAAATTTTTTCCTTCTTTTCTCAGGAATTTGAGACGCGCCCACCAATTAGACTTGCTTATTGACTATTACGTACGCGTAAACAGACAATAAAAATGTACAAAACAAACCACAACAATTGAAATTTATTGTCCCCTTAAGTAACGGTAGTGAGCCCTTATCTTCAAAGAGTTCCGAGAAGGCTCATCCAGATGTTAAGCTACCACTAACATGCCTTAGTCTGGCCCCTGTCTATTCTACCTACTCGAGTCAAAGGTTTACTGCCGGCCGATTCCTATCGTTGGCCCTACGACCTAGATTATTTTGAGTTGAATGCCCCTTCGGAACTCGTGCGATAAGTTGCTAATCGTTCTAGTATTTCCTAATTTTGGCCCGATCGTCAATGTAACCCTGTAATTACGTTGTGATCACCTGGTTCTTTTGGTGGAGCAGCGAATAAGTCTTTAGAACAAGGAATTTGACACTTTAAATAAAACGCAACGATGAACTTTAATTAATTATTTATTGAAAAAAAGAAAAAAAATTGGAAAAACTCCTGATATCCGACTCTGTGCGATCGGAGATCGTGAGTGAAAAACCCTTGCGTTTGAAATCAATACAAATAAACAGAAGTTACGATTTTCAGAAAGTACAGTATAACTCGGTTAACACCATTGGTGGTTAATGTCTACACAGATGTTTGTTGGAGAGCTCTGCTCCTTAATTAGATTAATAATTAATTGAATTTCAACTGAGCTCGAGTCTTGGTACAGTGTTCGTCATTTCTGATCGTACTCAAAGACTTGTTCTGTTTAATAAACCAACGCACAAAGTGTCTCAGTGGGACCACAGTGTACTTGATTAATGGAGTTAATTAATGAATTAATCAGATGGTTTAGGGAAGTATGTGATACAAATGCCGCCTTCAGAGATCAAATTGCAAGTAAATCAGTAGCAATCACCGGTTTTTCAGGGACTTCCTTGGGAGGTGGTGGTTTAACCTTATCACTAGCTAACCTGATTAATAACGGTGCGTGTAGTGAGCCGAACTTCTTCTACTACGTCACCAGAGCGTTAATTAATTGCTTTGAGAGCGGTGTTCTACCCACTTGCCTGTTTTTTCAGGACCCTCTGTCTGTCGGTCTTTCGCCGTCTAACCTAGCTAATTAATTTATAGCGCAAGAATTAGTTTGACTGTGTTTGCACTCCACTATGGGTGGTTTTGGCTTTGCAGTCTCTAGGCGATCGCTTCTAATTAACCGACAAATCTCTCGGCAAAGACCACAGTTCGCCCCCCCCCCCTTTGTTAAGAAAATGGCTAGGAATGTAGATCCAATTGTTTGGTTTTCAATTTGCCTGAGAGAATCCCCAAGGGTAGAATGATTTCTAAAAGTACACTGTATTGAAAGCCCAGGAAGATGTGGGAAATAGTTAATTGCTGTTGGTTGATTAAATTACAGAATTCGTCTACTCATTAAAGAAACACTGACTAATCAATTTTTCTAAGATGAAGGTCACTAGTGAGTTTTAATACTCGCTGAAATGTAAGAAAAACAATTGGATCAAAGTTTTTTAAATGTAATGTCAATAAGAACTTGGCCGACTCTTTAGTCAGTAATTAATGCAAATCAAATTATCCCTATGCAATTGTTACCACCAAAGGTGCGCTGAAGGAATACAAATAAATGTCAGTTACCTAAGCCGTATAATCCGTCTCACATCCACTCTGATTAAATCACTCGCGTCGCGACGCCTACGTGTTTAGTTTAATTGCCTTTCTTAACACACTGTACTTAAACTGTACCGAAATAAATGATCTAGCAAAAATGAATAAAGACTGCAAGCGCCTAAGGAAACCCTGCTAAGTCAAATTAGAATTCAAATCGACCGTTCTCGTCAAAGCGCCAATGCTATCTGCCTCTTTTCCGCGTTCCTATCCCGCAAGTAAAATTAACAACACCCTCTCGGACTTGTCCGATAGATTTTTAAAAATCCACCGACCAATGGTAACCGTTGATTTGAATTCTAGCCCACGCCCTTGACTGCATTTTCTCACAAACAACTATAAATTATGCCCTCCAAGCTGTCATAAGGAATGCGTCTGTCCAACGACATCTGCGATTTATTTTCTCTCTAACTACACTTCAAAAGCCCCTTGAGTTGACACAGAATTATGGCGCTAAACTCGGAAAAGAAACAGACAAAACAAAACACTTCAACTTGAGCGTAATTCGATATGACTTTTCTGCTAACGTACATGTACCCGTGATTTTAGCGCGACAAACTTTTGTACAGAAATTCGAAATACAAAGATAAAGGTTACTTCACATTGGCAGATTTAAGGCTCTCTGTGTGGGCCATCATTATCCGAAAGGGACTGCACGTCGCCGAGCATTGCTGGCTTATCGCTTGAAAAAAAAATACCAAGAATACGGACATGTATTAGTTAATTGAAATAGAACAGGCAACCATCAAATTTGTTTTGAAAACAAAGTAAGGGGAAACGTTTCAAACTCAAAACTACTTCAATTAGAAGACTCCTATTAATCCGAAGTTGCATGAAAATTTTGAGAAAACTGGTAATTGAGGTTTTGGTCTATATTTGGAACTTGGTTGACTATAGCAAACAGAAAACTCCCTAGTGATGAATGAAATCTCTACAACTACATCTATATTTAATTGGTTTTTTAAATAACAGATTGTGGGATATTGTACGTTCAGGAGATTTTTTTTGTGTATTATTTATAATTATCAAATCTTGAACACACGTTGTAAAGTAAATTCTGATTCTTATTCTGATAATTCCCATGAAACACCGTCAAACGGGGTGAATGAAAAGTTTGAGTTTTTCATGATTATCATAGTGTTTCTTATGAACAAAAAATCTGCAAGAAATATAAGTTGTAGCCTCATTATTTAACAGTACTGTGCCAAAAAAATTAGCTCATTAACTTTATTAGATTTTTTTTTATTAACGCTTGATCCGCTTGATCCCGTTGGTGGGATCACCAATTATTTTGGCATAGTATTTACTCCACACGTCTAATGGAGTGAAGGGGATCAAAGAAATTTTTTTTTTCCTATTGTAGGTCCATATAAAACGCATATAAATATTGTAAATCATATATTTATATTTGTAAATAATACATTTTTTGATACTTTAATACAAATAACCAAACTTTCACAGTAAAGATAAAATAATGTTCTAGTTATTTATTCTAGGACATAATCAGAAATATTTCGAAACACATATTTTCGTCTTCTAAATAATTTTGTCACAACTTTTCGGACAATTTGCTCTTTTTTCACCACGGAAATGTCCGGAACGTGTGGCTACACGAAAAACAGTTCTTTTATGCTGGTTTTCTTCCTAATAACATTAACTGTGTATTCCAATATCCATCTCATTTTTAGAATCGATTTTGGCAATGAAAAGCATGTCTCTCTTATTGGTATAAGACTTCACAATAATAAAATCCCCAACATCGAAGTCATCTGATGCAGACTGCTTATCCTAAGCAGGACCCGCGTTTGATTCTTCTGCCGCCATTCCTTCGACAGCGTCTTCTTCAGACATTTCATCTTTTTCCAAATCATCTTCTTGGTCTATGGTAATTTGTAATTCGTCATCCATAAGTGTTGGTACGAGATCAGCCACTGAAACACTTCTTCCTGCTGGCACATTTAACTTTTTCCATGTTTTGATCCACATGTTGATCCACTTCACCCCATGTGATTCGCTTCACCCCATTTGACGGTACTTGTTGAATGTGGACCATTATTTCTAAGTTAATCAATAAGCAGGTTTTTTTTTAAATGGCAATATCTGTATATCGTAAGTAATTAATGGTTCAATTCTGCTCGTAACTGTAAGGACCGTACTGTCTGTAACTCAATTATTAAAATATGGAATTTTGAAGTTCTCTGTAAAATATGATTTCTCCCAGGACTCTAGGATTGCTCGTAAGTCTCTACGATATTATCTAGAGACTTACAATAAATCGTTTCGTACAGAGAACTTCTGAATTCCACTTGTTAATAATTGAGTTACAGGCTAAGAGATCTTACGAAATCAAATCGTGTCAAACGAGTCTCCTATTAAAAATTCTTAATTTTAGAAACTTCTAGCTTCTTCCTCCTCCTTACTCTTTCCTTTCTTGAAGAGTAAAACATCTTCAAAAATTCATCTCCTCCGAGTTAAACGACACGTTAAATATTTATTATCCAAACTTTAACACTGTATTTTTTTTCCGTGTGTTATGTATTTCTTAGTAATTTCCTTAAATGATTTGTTTACTAAAATCAGACTAACTACTATAATTTTAAACCAATTACAATTAATGTAAAACTATGTGACAATAAAATCCAGTCTTGTTGTAATTATTAAATTCCCTTTCGTAATGAAAGGAATTTCCTCGTCAATATCTACATACAATACAACTCTGTAATAATCAATATATGTATCTATCTAATGCAACAAGTAATCATAAAAAATGTACTGACCTAACGGTACATGAAGCAGGCAGGAATCGTAATAATTCTCATTAGGAAGAATGTAAATGACTGCTACAGTTAACGATTTTACTGCAATTTTTGCTCATTTTTCTTACGGAATCACTCAAGTAGCTGTTACGTTTTATGTTTCTTAAAACTAAAAAGGCAGAATCGATCCGGATGAATAAATTTTAGTGTCCGCTTCACTATCAAAATAGCATTAAAAGTAGATTGTGCGTTCTTAATAGCGCAGCATGAACATATTATGAGTATTGATAAATTTACGCCTGCAAACAGTATTTACAGATAAAGTAAATTAATAATTAATGGACTCGTTCGACGCAGAAATGCACAAGGAAGTGATGTTCAGGATTTTCCACTCGCCTATTCACCAAATGTCGAAAACCAATCCCAATCCTTGCTTGGCTAAAGCTGCACAATTTTTGAAACGAAACGACATCCTGTTGGCGACAAAGTGATGCTAAAAGACGTACAGAATGCGCTTACGTAACTGTAATGCTAAGTTCCCGGCAGGGGGGTAACCCTGCTTACTAAAGCGTGGATCCATCGGCTGCGGCCGTTGGTGACCATTGTGGACGTATGATAGAGTGCCTATGGGTGTGACGAGCCCACCGTCCTCAGTTGGCGCACCAGTGCCTGGGTTGCACGTAACCTAATCTGTAGGACTCGGCCGACTTGTTCGGTCGTGGCCGAACTTCCCACCAGTGAAGTAAACTGGTACCGTGGGGACCGGTTAGCCCGGAGAATACCCTCCCCTCCTCTGGAGTGGAGTGAGCAGAGGGGATCTCCACCGGTCGACTGGGTTGGACTCACGGGGGTAGTGGTTGATGGCCCGCATGCTGGGCTAGGGATGATGTCCACCCCATCCCGACGTGTGAACTGCGGATCTCAGTTCCGGCACTAGCCTGGATAGCTAGTAGAGATTAGATAGGTCTCCCTTCACCAGAAGGGGCGAGGAGCGTGCAACTCCGAACCAGTCTGGTAGCAGGACGACACTTTATAGTGTCAGCCACCGAGAGGTGGGCTTCCCTGCGCGTTGATTGAGCGTATCTCAATCCGATGGCTCTGGTCGGGGCCCGAGCGGAGAAGGGCTAATCGCTCAGGTGCCGCTTGTAGCGTTTAACAGGTTAGATAAGAGGCGCTGTCTGTCTGTCTGTAATGCTAAGTTGAACATGTGTCAGATGACGGTGAAGAGAATACTCTTGTGCATTCATTTGCGAGATGCTTGTAATTGTTTTTTGGAGAGAACGGAATTGTGTTGCCACTTTTTTTCTCCGGAGTATTACAAATTAACGAAGCTCGAAGATTAATTTGTTCCAGGAAATTTGCACGTGTACCGCGAGCATTAACTCATTAATTATCGACTAATTATCATATTACGTTTGATTACATCACTGCTCATCTCGGAATTGAAACAGAGCTTAGAATTCGCATAACAATTTTGTTCATGCATGGGTACATTGAACGGTTAATAAATGTCAAAAACAAAATTTTTGGAATATTAAATTAAAAAAGTAACAGACACAACAAATATTTTTTAAAGTCAAAAGAAACAAAGCTCATAAGGATGGACAGTTCAAATTCGACACTCTTCAAAGCAGAAATTAATGAAATGAAGAAAATCTTACAAATCTCCAAAAATTCTACATGTCATGCACTAACAGCAGAAGAAGAAAGTAAACTGCAACATCTGCTTAGATTTGAAAGAACCGGCAAAAGGTTAAATACATACAATGTGCTTTTGGTAACACTTTCTTCCTGATGACGACTTCAAACAACTTTGCCTCATACATCTTCATACAAAATTCCCATGAATTGTGACCAGCCAATCTACAATATGTTAGAGTTAGAAGCAACATCATAAGGCAAAGAATGTAGAGAAGATGTAATCAAACGGATAAAAAGCAAGAAAACGCTAAAAGAGAGACCATTCAGATAGGATGGATTCAGAAGGAATTGCGAAGTACCCCAAGAATCAGAAAAAATTAAGCGGAAGATCTTCTAAAAGTAGGAAGGATAATACTGTGAAGATCCAGAAAACAGAAATAACAGGATCACGATGAATTTCGGGAAAAGAGGAAAGTTTTGTGACTAAAGGCCGATTATCCACATAAGCGTTACTTGTTTTCAATATGCCTCATACATCTTCATACAAAATTCCCATGAAGTGTGACCAGCCAATCTGCAATACGTTAGAACTAGAAGCAACACCATAAGGCAAAGAATGTAGAGAAAATGTAATCAAACGGATAAAAAGCAAGAAAACGTTAAAAGAGAGACCATTCAAATAGGATGGATTCAGAAGGAATTGTGAAGTACCCCAAGAATCAGAAAAAATTAAGTAGAAGATCTTTTAAAAGTAGGAAGGATAATACTGTGAAGATCCAGAAAACAGAAATAACAGGATCACGATGAATTTCGGGAAAAAAGGAAAGTTTCGTGACTAAAGGCCGATTGTCCACATACGCGTTACTTATTTTCAATACGTTTGCGACGTGTCGTTTCATTTTAAGACGCTTGATTGTAGAGGTTTGACACGTCGAACATGTTTTCATGTTAACCAGGACGAATTCTTAATTTGTTTACAACATTTGTCACACAAATGAATGAGGTCTTAATTAGTTTACGATATGTATCTGACCGGTCTAAAGTTATTCCTCGAAATGCTTTCACACATACAATTGAAATGCAAAATATTTATCCATCGTTTATATTACAATTGCGAAATTGTTTTGCAGATTTTTTTTTACCACATTCGCTCATTTGTGTACTTTATCGAAATGATCTTAAGTTAATATTTACGATTATTTCAATACATAATATGAATGGCATTTAAACAACTTCATCTGTAAATAAATTCAAACTCAAAATGCTACCACCAATCAAATTTAACAGTTATGAACAGTTTGCGATTTGCAAATAAAATTTTTATTGCTAATCATATCATCAATTTATCTCAACCTAACAAAACTTGCCTCATACTTCAGAGATGGCGCTTGGAAACTTTACAAAATTCTTGGCTTTTCTCAATAAACTTCGAAGTATTCATTTTTCATCTGTTCAAAGTGCTCTAAAATAAAATGTTGATATTTTGTAAAATTCACTGAAAACAATGAAGAAACTTTTACCATTATCCCATGGATGGCACTCTTACTTGTTTCTACTTTTATTTATTGATGAACTAACTTAGGAAATTATTCAAAATTCGTTTGTAAGCAAACGTTTTTGTATTTGTAGAACTTTAGGGCATAATTATTTTCCGAATCATACTTAAAACACAAACTGAACATTATAACAAACAAACCTTTGGTACGGTTGGTGGAACCACGAACTTATTTATAGGTCGGTTTTGATAATTTGTCAATCGTTTGCTTTTCTTTAATCCATTGAGTTAAATTTCACGTTTGCTTGACTATAATTTCTAGTTAATTTGCAAGAGTATTAAAAATGTCTGTAAATGACCAAGAGATGTTGTAACGTAGCATTTCAAATTAAGGTACTAAATCAACACTCCGTACAGGTAACGCAATCCCATTCCTCTCGTGAGAGGATTGAGAAACAAAGATAACAAATACAATTGTCGCAAGTGCAATAAGGAAGACAACAGTTTTAGGGAATTCTGTTTACCGCAATGTCACTGGTTTCAATTTAAAAGTGTATTAGGTTATGTCTAGTTAAGTCTGTTAAGTTATTTACCAATCAAAAAGTTGTTATTTTAAGAAGTGCAGAATTTTTCTTTTACGAAAAAGGCGGAATCATTAAATGTCATGCGATAAAAGTTTGGGATGCGATATTTAAACTCAATTTTCTTAACCACTGACAGTAACTTTGACAAACGTCACTTCAAATAATATTTCCACCTGATTTTTATCCCTAGATGAGGGGAATGTACGACAAGGATAGATATAAAAAATCACTAAATGCGTTACCTCTATACGAAGTATGTTGATTTAGTACCTTATTTCAAATGCCTTTGGACATGCAAAGAAATTCGTAATATTCATTAAGTACTTTTGCTGAGCTTTCTTTCACGTTTTTTTTTTATTTTTGAGGATAAATTTTTGAAATTTCACACTAAATGTTAGTTACAAATTGCGCCATAGAGAGTAGGTACCTGTTAACTCTGTTAACAAACAAATAGAAAAACCTAGGCAATTAACTTCTTAAGTTGATTTTAATGACACTCATTTCAAAGTCAACAATTGTATTTGGATTGTGCAGTATGTTATTGTGAAATAAATCAAACATACAATAGTGAGGTATAATTTATAATTAAGTAATTTACCTAATAATAATCAGAGTTGAGAAAAATTTTGCACGCCTCAATTTTTGTTTTTAAATCTATCTTCAGGCATAGTAATGTTACTCTTTCCTTCAACCTACCTTCTTTTTCTTACCGAGGTGAGAGGATCTTCAAAACACCTCAGCTTAAGCACTTAGGCGTGTTGAATTTATCTGGAATATTTGATCCAGATTCGCCTTTATCAACTAAAAGCTGCCCTCCGATCACTCCATTATAAAGAAAAGGCATCTTAATTACCTGAAGATAACCCTTGATTAATTTTGTCAGTGATCGTGTCCTGGTTGAAGATTTAATTATTTTTGCACATTTAGTCCTATTCCTCTCTAATGTTGATTTCTTCCACAAAGGCCTTGCATTTATCCCAGTTTTCCTCGCTTTATGATCTTTATCATAGTTTCTAGGCTAAATTTTACCCCTATCTCGCTTTCCAATTTCTGTCCTCTTCCCAAGTGGGGAATTCAAAAACAGTATGCTTTGTGGAGTCCAATTGACAATATCTACAATGGGTAGTGTGGACTTTCTTTATTTTAGTGGTACGTTAGTTGACCATGTTGTCTATTAAAATTATTATACTTAGGATCAACCTTTTAGTCCATTAGGCTACCTGACAATCTTCACACCTCTCTTGCCATGTTTGAAGAGCTTCATCACTCGTACAAAATGTTTTTTGCCCTTTCATGTACCAGCCGGTCAATCAGTAACATCAGCAATGACAAAAAATATTCCCTCGTTAGTCACCCTTATCGCTATTTTCCTTTGAGAAACCCTCCGCAATTTCGTTCCATCATAACTCCAAGGTATTTGAAACCGTTCCTGCATCTTTTACTTCTTGGCCTTTGATTTTAAAACTTAAACTATTACATTTATTTTATTCGATAACATCGGTGCTCTGATTTTTTCACTGTCAGTTGATGCTTATTCTTCTCTACCAATTTTTCAATCCTCTTGATAGCCTCATTTGCCCTATATTCGAGATCTACTGTTTCTCTTGTCCTAACTACCAGTGCTAGACCGTCTGGGAATGCGAACATCTCTCTCCCTCGTGCATTTTCGTTGTTAGTAGGTCGTAATATATCAAGTTCCACAGAATCGGTCCTAATACTGAGCCCTGGGACATTCCACAGCTGACTTGAAAGATCTCTCCCTTTGCTATATTGATACGCCTTTCGTCAAGTAGCTGTCAATCGTCCTCCTGATATTAACAGTTATTTCCCTTTTCTTTAACTGCTGTCTGATAATTATTGTGTTAAAGACACTTTGAATATCTATTGTGATAATTTCTGTTGTACCGATGTATTAACTACTCTTTTTAATACTGCCACATTTCTTTAAAATATTTAATGAAAACTGGTAGCTATGACAAATATTCCCTCGTTGGTGTCGTCTGGTCAACCTTATCGCTATTTTCCTTTGAGAAACCTCCGCAATTTCGTTCCATCATAACTCCCAAGGTATTTGAAACCGTTTCTGCATATTTTACTTCTTGGCCTTTGATTTTAAGATTTAAACTATTACATTTATTTTATTCGATAACATCAGTGCTCTGATTTTGTCAACTGTCACTTGAAGCTTATTCTTCTCTACCAATTTTTCAATCCTCTTGATAGCCTCATTTGCCCTATATTCCAGATCTACTGCTTCTCTTGCTCTAACTACCAGTACTAGACCGTCTGAGAATGCGAACATCTCTCTCCCTCGTGCATTTTCGTTGTTAGTAGGTCGTAATATATCAAGTTCCACAGAATCGGTCCTAATACTGAGCCCTGGGGCACCCCACAGCTGACTTGAAAGCTCTCTCCCTTTGCTGAGGTATATTGATATGCCATTCGTCAAGTAGCTGTCAATCATCCTCCTGAGATTAACAGTTATTTCCCTTTTCTTGAACAACTGTCTGATAATTATTGAATATCTATTGTGGTCTAGAAGTACAGCTTTTGGTTTTCAAGGTCTTTTTAATACTGCCACATTTCTTTTAAAAAATTATTGGAAACTGGTAGGTACTACTAGAATCACTTTCTGAAATTCTATGAGTGGTACTTTTAAATAAAGTAAAAAAAATGTCTTTCAAAAGAATCGTCATATTATTCTTGCATTAAAAAAATTAGGTGGTGAAGCGATACAGTGACGGAGGTTGAAGAAGGGGTCTAATGTATGTAGATTTAAAAATAAAGATATAAAAATAAATATGTTAAAAAATTTACTTTCACAAGCTTAAAAATTAGCATGAATGTAAAAATAGAACGTACCATTCATAACGCAATAAAACATAATTTTAATGTAATTCCAACGATGTTCCTCATAACACGAATCCACTTTATCTATTTTACGACGACAAATTTCAATTTCGTGAACGGTCTATCCTAAAAATGTCAACAGGATTATATTGTCTTTTTTATCTCCTAACATTTGTTCCTACATTTAAATAAATTACAATAAATTTCAATGCGTAGCTTTAATGCCCGGATTAATTCAAAGAGAATTGAACAGGTGGCCGTTATTAATGGCATTATAAATATTCGAAGCAGTTCCTAACATTTACTTTTACTTCTTCTCCAACGCAATGAAATCGTCTTATGTATGTATTACGAGTTGAAGATAAATGCAATGGATCGATCCGTGGTACATACCAAATTTTAAGTGCGTTAGTTATTATGGTATAAAGCAGAGCTAATCGATCTGGTTTTGAAAATGTGCTGGTTGCATTCCTCGTCCGCTAATTTCCACGGACCGACTCGATGTTTCAGTTTCATATTAGCGGTGTTAACGTACGGGTAATGTTATACAAGAATCGTTAAGTCACTGTGGAATTACAAAAAAAAAGAACGTAATCGATCTTTTTTGATGCCGAATTTTTTACTGTGAATATTTTACATATTTTTTTTTAGGGTACCGCATTCCAGAAAGAGCAATGTATCTTCCTTATGCTTCACACAAATCTTATTTACAGAAAATTAGACGACTTTACTAAATTTGAAATTCGATTATGTTACGCGAATTCTTGAACAAAATAGCGGTTTTCACTTTAAAGTTATCGGGCCCGTCTGGTTAAGGATTGTCTAACACAAAATAATGATCCTAAATATGCTGTCAAAAGTGTCCACTAAATACCACTTAGCGCCTAATATTGATCAGCTTATCGGTTTGTCAACATGTCTCAACTATGCGCCTTGCATGGCTAATAAGGCGAGGACTTCATTTACATTAAAAATATTTTAAACCTCCGATTTCGGGCTATCGGTTGCATATTATGTTACTTCGCTGGTTTATGTGGTATTTTTGAGGAACGAGAAATTTCAACTCTTCAAACCTGATGCCTGATCACAAATCTTTAATTAAAACAAATATTCGTCGAAAAATTCTTGAATAATTGCTAACACTTTTTATTCATGTAAAGCAGGCTTTACATGGAGACATTGCTGCAATAAACGATAAAAAAAATTGCACATTGCTTGTCACTTTTTACATGATGGCAAGATATGTTGCATTGCATGTGTATTGTCAACAAAACAAAAATTAAATATTTCAATCTGATAATGAAATTTCAAAAATAACGTTAACCTAAAAACATTATGCAATGCAGGAAAAATTGTAGCAGAATGCAAGGGGTGCAATGCAAGAAATCTTGCACCAGTTGATCGCGCATGCGCATAATAAAAATTACGTAATGCTGCAATACAAATTGCATCGTGTAAAGTGGCCTTAAGAAATCTTTTACGCATGGGGAGAAATTTCATCATGTAAATGCATCTTTAGCTTTATAGAAAGTGTAAGCTGCTTTACGAAGAATATATTTAATTTCTTGAATAGGTTAAAATTTAATTAGCTTTTAATTCTACCTAAATATTTAAAATACAGGCTGTCTTACGAAAAACGCCCCAAGCCGTAACTCCGTTATTTATAGATTAATTTTAACAAACAAAAAGGCAAATAAAATGAGACTAAAAGTACTATAAGATGAGTCCAGTTTCAATTTTTTTAAAAATTACCTTCAAGGTCAAATGACTGTCAACTTTTATTTTTCAAATGGCTCTGTATATTTTTTATTATTATATCTGGTAGAGATTTTTTTTCTAAATCCAATGATGTGCAACACTTTGACATTTAAAAAATATTTTTCGTAAAAGAAAAATGAACTAGTCTATTACGCAAAACGTGCTTTTCATAAAAATGTTAAAGTTTGTCGTGAAAACAATGTCACTGAGCGTTATTTTTCACAGTTGTTTCAAGTTGTCAAGTTATTCTCTTTGTATGATTCATTGTTTCCTAAAAAAAGCCGATTATGGATAATACTCCGTTGATTGACTTACTCCAAGCATATTTTGAATGCAATAAAAACACAAGCAGTGCGTCTCTATAGACAGGGATTTTTTCCCAAAGCAACTTACACAGTTGTAGACTTAATTTTAATTATTTCATTAATGTTTTCTGTAATGCTTGATTGCTGTTTTTATTGCATTCAAAATGTACTTGCAATAAGTCAGTCAGGTGATTGTTATCCATAATCGGCTTTTTTTTAGGAAACAATAAGTCGTACAAGTAGAAGAACTTGATAGTTTAAAACATCTGTGAAAAATAACCTCAGTGACATTGTTTTCACGACAAACTTTAACATTTTTATGAAAAGCACGTTTTGCGTAATAGACTAGTTCATTTCTTTTTTTTACGAAAAATGTTTTCTAAATATCAAAGTGTTGCACGTTATTGGACTTAGAAAAAAAATCTCTACCAGATATAATAATAAAAAATATACAGAGCCATTTAAAAAATAAAAGTTGACAGTCGTTTGACCTTGAAGGTAATTTTAAAAAAAATTGAAACTGGACTCACTTTATAGTACTTTTAGTCTCATTTTATTTGCCTTTTTGTTTGTTAAGATAAGTCCATAAATAACGGAGTTATGGCTTGGGGCGTTTTTCGTAAGACAGCCTGTATATGACAATAATAGTCACTACGTACAAAAAATAACTCGTATCTAATTTTTTTATTTAATTTCCTGCTGCTAATATTTTGGCTAGAACTCACAATCAGACAACGATGTCTAGGGTAGCCTCAAGACTTCATCCGATGGAGAGTACATCAGATGCAAGAGAAAAAATAGAAGACTAAGTTAGTTCGGAATCATTTTCTATAAGTTTTCATTTTTATAACAACTAGAAGAAGTTTAACCATTGGACTCAACAAGGGTACCAGTCTGGAATGAGCTTTGCGCAAAGACTTGTGAATTGACAAGTACCAGTCAGAAGAGCTAGATTAAGCTTTGCACAAAGACTTGTGAATTGACAAAGATTGAACACGATTTCTAATTCCTGATAAAAACAGAATATTCTTGACATCATCATGCAACAGACTGACGGTGTTTACCGCCGTGCCCGGGAACAATATTTCCAGTGCAGTTTTAGAAAATCGCCGAATTTGGTGTGGGCAAGCATTTCTTTCATGGGCTATACGCAAAAACCTTATTATGAAGACGATACTTGTGGGCGAAGGCTTCTTCCAAATAGTTCAATCCCCATGTTACTGCAGAAATTTTGCAATTATAGGAAAGTTAATACACAGATTTTAGCTTGGTCTGTTTAAAATGGAGATGTGAATCCAACAGAGCATTTAGGGACTACTTTAAAAATGCCTTGGGACTCTCCCGAGCCTTTCAGTTCTTGAAAATCTGTGGGAAGAGAGGAGAAGGCAGGCGAAAAATAGTGACAAAAGCGAGAGGCAAAGTGCTTACTTAATATTGAAATACAAGCGATAATTGTATGAAGTCTTTGATTTTCTTTGAGGTGCATTTTTTACTACAGTGGTGTTGATAAAATGGAGAGCTTGCGGTTACTACAAAAAAATCAACGAATTTCTTCTTATATTGAGTCCAGATTGTGTGGCCAAAAACGTTTGAAAACGATATTTATCTATATAGGCCGAATGGTGAAGTGTGAACGAATTTACTTAATATGAGTTTTAAAATTATTATGATATTGCCTTGAACGTGGCTCCTGTACCACCTGTTGGTGGTCGATGGAATGTAGGGAAGAGAGTACCAAGTAGACCAAAGAGTGATAAGATAAGGGACTCAGTCGTGAATGGATTGGGCGACCTGGTAGACTTGGGGCTAAGAAAAGGGTTTATGGTCCGTTTTCACGCTCAAGCAAATGTGTTTGTGCACACAAATGTTTTTGCTTGCATAAACCAGAAAGTTTGGTAAACTGAATTTGTATGCGCAAATGGTTGCACAAATTCATTTGCGCAAATTGCTTGAGTGAGAAAGCGGACCATTGAGTAACATGCCTTTATGACTCAACAGTTTCTTTATCATATTTACGTAATTTGTAAGAAAAGTAAAAATACTAACGGTAAAGGCTCATTTTCACGATGATAGTTTCAGTGATAGTTGCTGTCACATAAACTATCACCGTGTAAATAACTTGACAGTCACTTTCACGCTTTCTGTGTAGATACTTAAATCGCATGTCAGAACTATCACACCCACTTTCGTGATAGTACTTTCATGAGAGTACTGGTCATCGTGAAAATGAGCCTTAAGTGAAGAACTACAAAAGAAATGTTTATGAATTCTTCCTATCTGCTATACCAAACGAATCTACTTATACATAGATCGTAGTTTTCAACAGGATCGGGAATAAAAACAATTCAGAAATTTAAATGAGCAAAAAAAAGGACAGCAATCAACAGCGACCTTGTATGAATTAAATTATTTATTCTCCGGGCGAATTAATTGGGCGGAAAGCTATTCGAAACATCTCGCGGAAAGACGGAACAATAACCTCCGCGGCGCAAATAGAATAAATAACTCGCCGGAGAAAAATAAATTTACTAACCGTAATAACGAGCTGGATGAATAACCTCCACTGCGAAAGAAAAAATCAAGTTCAGCGCTGTCGAAATCGCCTGGTATATTAATAACGTGTTTTCGCCGGAGCAATAATAAACGCGGATGTCGCGAATATACTTCCGAGCATGATAAGGTGTTTCCCTATCTTTTGGATATTTCTACTTCGTAATGTCATACGGAAAGAATGATTGTTTATCTTCTTGACAAGTTTGAATGGTAATCTATTTCCAGTAAAATATTTTAGAGAATAGAGATATGTACATTTTATTTTATTTTAAATCTCACACCTGGTTCTGCTTTTATAGAGGTTGTCTTCTCTATACTGTTTCTTTTGTGAATGTATCTTGAATGCCTGTTTACTCTCACTTTATTGCTGATTGAAATAGTCATTTATTTCGATTGAAAAAGTAATCCGCAACAAAATTCCTTTGCCGTTTAACGAACAATCTCGAAATCTACCACTTTCTTTATATTCTTACTTCACCAGCTTCATGTTTTAAAACATTTTTTTGAGTTTGAGGTCTTTAAAGAATTTTGGAAAATGTATTTGCTTTAGATCAGTACAAACACTATCGAAGTGTAAAGTCATCGTCTCAAAAGCACATGAAGGAACCTTCCTTCAAAGTTTACGTTTTAAAATATTTATGGGATTCAGAGCTTTTTCTGTAGTCTTCTCTGTTCTCTTAGATTCGTTTAAATCTTCGTCAATATTATCGATCCAACTCATTCTTCACCTTCATGTTCTAATCTTGCCTGTTGGATTTTATTTATCTTCCCCTGGGAGTTATTTCTTCATTCATCAAATTACTCCTCGTCATTTTAAAAACCTTACTGTTCTCTAGGTACCATCATTATTGTGAACTGGGTCAAAGATTTTTCTTCAGTCCCAATGCTATTTTTTATTATTTAACGATCATTCTCCAAATCTACCTCTTTTTTCATCTTCTTACTTTACGGTATTAAGTTTTAAAATATCTTTTGGGATTCAAGTCATTTTCTATAGTCTTCTCTCTCCTCTTACACTCATTTCTTTGAAGTCTTCTTCAATATTATCGATCCAACTCTGGGAGTTATTTCTCCATTCATCCTCATTACTTGACATAACCAAATTACTCCTCGCCTTTTTAAAAGTCTTACTATTGCGTAGGTACCTTCACTAATCTACATTGAGTCAAAGATTTTAAATCTGAGCACTTGGCGATGTCAGTTTAAACTCAAAACTAAAAGGATTATTTTGGTTTAACCAAACAGAAATTAATTAAGCAAAATCGTTATCACATGGTGTGATTTTTTTGCAGACGCATTTCTTAAAACCTCAGTTGAAGACTTATCGACTTTCTTCGAATGGATGCAACGTAATAGGCGGTTTTTCTAACAGCCGTGCTACAAAACCGGAAACGGCAATCATCAGGAAGCGCGCGCACCTTATCTAATTCGCGTGCTGTCACTGTGAGTCCCTGCATACGCAAATGATATCGTTTCTTAATTAACACCCGCTATCTATCTTTCTATTGAATTGCAGCTAATATAAAGGAATTTAAAAATAGCACATTTCCTTAACCAATCTTCCGAACGGCGGACATGCATATCTGCACTGAAACAGAATACTGATATGGAGTTACACAACCGCTCGACGTGACCTTACTTCGTTTTACAATCATTGCTGCAACGTTTTCATTTGTGTCTTGCTACGGGGAAGTGTTAATTTACACCTGTTAATAGAGACTCATTGGATTTTCCCAAGGAAAATTATTTTTTATTGCTCTAATTTGTACAGAAGTTAAGGCCTAATTAATTCAAGTCACTAGTTTACTTTAGTAGTTTAGGATACAAAATTTCCCCAAAAAAATGTGGTTTCGATTGCAACTTTAGGAAGACGTCTGACTGTATTTAACACTACCTAAAAAATATACTTACGCGCTTTTAAAATTACGGAATGACTTTATATTTATACGTATAAACATTTATACATCCGTCGTTTCAGGTTTTCGCTGAATAAACTTTCAGTTTTAACACCCGATAGGTATACATACAAAGTCAACGCAGACACCTGAGTTATTAGAGCTATTGCCCATCCAAACGTATCAACATTCCTCTAATTCATTATATTTTACGGGGGCCGGGTCTTAAAAATAGCAACGAGGGAAACTAATACGTTCAGAAGAATTTTAGATTCTGAATCTGACGTAATGTCTTATGGAAAAGACTCTCTCTATCTATGAATTTGCTTAGTCGAATGGGTTTGCGATGTTTTTATATAATTGTTTGGTTTGGTGTTAACGTGTTCATTTGGTTTGTATGAATTCGGTTAGCGCTGTTCTAATCATTGAATTAGAGTTTTGTCGCAATGTGAGTAGGATTTCGTTTTAACACTGATCTCTAACTTTTTAACACCTGCTTCTTTACAGTATTTATAAATATTACGTCTTACAACAAAAAATGTTATGATAATTAAGGTCGATATCAATTAAATGTAACAGTTACTAAGGAATTATATCACTATCGATTATCTACTTAAGTCGACTCTAATTTAATGTAACTGTTTGCTTATCCATTATTTTCTGTTGAATACAATATTCAATATTTTTCTTACAATTAGTTCACTCATGGAATGTGTATCTCTTATTAGGTAAGTAGCTGCAGTCGTATAATTAATCTTTCAATGTTTTGACAAAAGGAATAATGGAACCTCTGTCCACAATAACCAAGTCAATACTATTACTGAACCTCATAAACCATCTCGAAATTAATTCCTTTTGTGTAGACCTCAACTTACCCAAACCCGAATTGACTTTAACAAAAAATTCGCCCTTCTACTCTGCCAAAGTTCTTTTCAATCGACTACCCCACAATTTTCGGAATGAAATTCACATATGCCGTTTCAATAATAAGTTAAAACTTTTTTTCCTTGAACAAGCATTTTATTCTGTGCATGAGTTTCTGGAGTATAAATTTTAGTTGATGATTGTTAATCTTTATGATTAAGGATGTACATATTGCAGTGTTATGGGATATTTTTCAAAGTTTCTGATATGCCCCACGTTTTGGGAGTCAATTTTATTGCAGTGTTATGGCCCCACGTTTGGCGCCAATTTTATTGCAGTGTTATGGCCCCACTTCTAGTTGGGTGAAGCCAATTTTATGCTGTGTTTTGAGACTCTTTCAGATTTTAGCATTCGTTGCTTTTCTCAGGGTAATTTTTGTCGATTTCTCTAGCTTTATTTTTATTTTGTTTATAGTTTAAATCTTATTTGTTATTGCCTTTCTTAATTTGTTGATTTCGGTGACGGCTCCTGCTCCTCTCCTGAGGTATTTTTGCAATGTATCTTGTAGGCTGGATTTTTCTTTAGGCAGTGTATTCGTTATGTGATAAGTTTTGAATGTAAATGGCACTCACGAGCCCTTGCATTCAAAATTACCGCGTCAGTGTACGTGTTCGTGTATGTGTAAATAAAGAAGAATACTCGTAGAAAGTGATGGAAACAACGGTTTATTAAATCAATGTTCAATGAAGTTGTACAAACAAGTACTGATTGTAAATTCGTAATTCGATAAACGCTCCTAACGTGAATGTGAATGTATCTGAATCGTCCGCGAGCGGATATGGTATCTGTGCCGGTCGTTATAATTTACAATAGCTCACGCGGCGCCCTCACTGATCCAATTTCCGAAATCCGCGCTCTCGCTTACAGTTTCCAACAAACGTCCGGCCGTCAATTGCATTGATAAATCGATTATTCTAATTATTACAATTCTGGCTTTAAATCCTACGTATTTACATTTCAAAAAATTCTAAATAATTTACTTATAATATACATGTAATTTAAAATCGCTTATTTCTATAAATACTTACACAAACTTAATATCTGATAAACACTTGAATTTAATCATTGTAAACAAATAAATCCTGTAAAACATAACTTATACATTACTCTAAATTTCTCTTTACTATTTACAAATTATTTCATTGAAAAAGTCTTTCGTTCAGCTTATAAACACCGCAATATGTTTTAATATTTTTACAATTGACCGCTTAGAACATCTGTTATATACATTTATTTGTTGTCATTTTATTCAATTGATTGTAAACCATATTTGTCTCTTCTATGTAACTGGATTACTGTCAATGATAGGTAATAAACTTTATTATTATTATTATCCAATATTAAAAATATCTTTCTGCTGATAACCTCTATGTTTTGTCAATTTGGATATTCGATTTGAATCAGAATCGGAATTCGTCAATGAATAAAGCATCCCGAGAATTATAAGTTGTCGAATCAAATGTTAATCGAGTTTTTTTCTTACGCGCTCTGATCAAAGTTGATCCCTTTGGTGACCTTTAGGGTTCAGAGGTGTAACGCGCTCGTTTAAAATCCTGGTTTGTTGACTTTTCACGGACAACTAAATACTCAATAAAAAAAGTCCAAACAAAAACAACTGAAATTTATTGCCAAATTAAATAACTGGACCGACAATGTTTACTACGGCGAAATTCCAAAGAGTCACCCAAACTTTACTACGACAAATGCATGCATTCCTGTACCGTCCCTTCCGGACGGTCGACTACCTGCGAAGTACCTAGGACCTACCGCCGGCGCTAAGGGTTAATTCTACTGGCCTATATTCTGTTTCGGTTGAACGACCCTTCGGAATCAGCGAGAAACTTTACCGTAATATTATTGACAATAGGGAGTTTTTGCAATTACGTTTCACGTGCCCGTCATCCTTTAACGTCAACTTTATTAACTTCGGTGTAGGAATTTACGTAATTCACACTTTGAAAGTTTTTGCATCACATCACGTCGACATAAACGTGAATGTTAATCAAGAAAGTAAATCATAGTATTTTGTCTTGTCAGATTTGGTTGCAATCATTGTCATTTAATTTATGTACCAAATCTGAGTTTTGTGACTTTCGATAACATATTCCAACGCTTTGAAATGTGAAATTTCATAAATCGACCGGCCCGTCATTGCATACGTGATGAACTTAAGTTTTACGTAGTCCGTCATACAAGAAACGTGAACGTAAACGTTAAAGCTCAATGTAACTTAGCAACTGGTCATTTACGTATACGTTTAATACAAAAACGTAATTGCAAAAACTCCCTAATAATTATAATCTCGTGACCGCTGTGGACATACGTTGTGATAACCTGGTTCTTTTTGGTGCGTCGATGGATAAGTCGAGAGAACAAAGGAGCTAATTACGTTGAATAAAATACGAAGTTAGATTTAATTAATTATTTATTACAAAAAAAAAGGTACCAGCCACTGGGGTGTCTGATATAACGAACGTAAAAACCTTGCGTTGAAATCAATACAAAGAAACAAAATTTACGGTTATCAGAAGTACAGTAGAACTCGCTTAACAGATTTCACTTTCGAATATCGGCGCGGCCTAACTGCTTACAAATCACACCGTTGGTGGTTCAGGGTATACACAGGCATTTGTTGGAGAGCTCTGCTCCTTAATTAGATTAACAAATTTAAGTTCAATTGGTGTTCGTGTTTGCCACTTTTAGGTCGTACTCTAAGATCGTTCTGTTCAATCAACCAACGCACAGTGTGACACAATGGGTCTACAGTGTACTTAATTAATGTAATTAATTAATTAATCAGACGTTCTGGAGAAGTATGTGATACAAAATGCCCGCCCTTGGCGATCAATTTGCAGGACAATCAATAGCAATCACCACTTTTTCAGGGACTCCTTTCGGAGGTGATGGGAAACCCTAGCTAAGCTAATTAATTAAGGTCGAATGAGTAGGGTCTTTTCCTGCTACGTCCAATCGCCTTGAGAGGCTGGTACTAGGTACAGCATTTTTTCAAATCCCTCTCTTCGTCGTTTTTTCGTCGGCTAAACCTATCTAATTAATCATTGCGCAATGGACCGAAATTGACTGTTTTTCGACACTCCACACCATGGGTGGCTTGAGTCCTTTTTAACTCCACGATACCCTCGGCTATGGTCTTTATTTTGAGGCTTTAGCGCGGTCATCTCGCTTTTGCTCGTGTCGTTGGCGGATAACGTTTAATCCCAGTTACGTACACAGTAAAATCAAGTGTTCATTTTTTAATGCCTAGTTGTACAATTTCAGCTTAACTTTAAGCCAAAGCTTAAATCCTTAACAACAATTGTTGAAATAATCGTTGTTATGGGTTTAAGCTTCAGCTTAAATTTAAACTGACATTGTATAACTGGGCCTAAGTAAAGTTAGTTGCCAAGGTTTGTTTAATACTTTGATCCTTATATCAACCTAAAGTTGAAGTTATGATTATAATCGCCGTTATAATTGTTTAGTTGTTGTTTTCTCTTCGCGGTAGAAACTTGAGCAGCAACTTTTCGTCTTGTTAGGTTGGTTCTTCCTGGAATTTTTGATAACGTGATTTCGTTTCCGGCTTCTTCGTTTGGAAAGCGAGCGAGAAACCATTGTTAGCATGACTTCGACTCTGACGACTATCCTATCAAGTTCTTTGAAGCCCCTTGAGATGTTAGCCGATCTTTATATGTTTTTCGAGTGTTATTTGATGCTGTAACGAGGCTCCTGTGTTTTCACATATTTTTAATTGCGGATATATTTCAATTGTTTCGAAAATATTGTTTTAACAACTCATTGGAATAATGCCTGCTCTATGTTTCGGTGACCGCATTGTACTATTTTGTTTATTTCTTTCAATAGCAAATATCCCGATGTGAATGTCCCCAGCTTTACTTAAATACCGTGGGGCGACGTGAATTTCTCCAGTTTTACTTAAATACTGAGGGACGACGTGATTTTCCCCAATTTCATCTTATTGTGCCGGGGTCGAACAAGTTCTACAATGTGGATTAATAATTCTTTCACCGACCAACGCATCTCGAGAATCTGTCTACCGTTGACATCGCGCTCGGTGAGGAGGATTCCTCTTGTAGCTGCCGAACATCTTAGGACACTCCCCGGGAGCTACACCCTCTTTCGTGGACGAACACCCTGGTGGATTGGTGGAGAACGTACGGTATCGTTTAACTTTATTTTATGTTTTCACTTCATTTAACGTAATTGTCGAGTTTGGTTACCTTTCTGTACTCCTAAATACGTAACTTCTTGACAAATGCTTCTGGTTCCCTCCGGATCAGAGCATCAATTTTGGAGTAGACATAAATTTGATCGCGAATTAATATTATTGTCTAAAGGACAGTATTTTGTGTACGTTTATGTCAACCAAAGAGGATATTCTGGCCGGTATTATTGCGATTTATTTCTCCATTTAATTTTGAGAGGAATTACTCGTCCACTGTTAACTTTTATTTAACTCTCGTGACTGTGTTTTGCGCAGATTTTTGTGCATAAATTTTAAAGTGTAATAAACGAGCCGTACCACAATTTGTTGTGTTTTATTTGATATTTCAATACCGTGCGTTAGGCCTAGCGGTACCACTGGCCTACTTGGATAATTATACGCTAGGTGGCAACCCCTAGGTTTAAGCTACCGACAATCAAATTGTAGCCCACCCCGTCTCCACTGAGCTGGACATATTCTGCAAGTAAATTTTCAACATCATCGTTTTCCCATAGAGTTCGCGACGTTATACAGGGTAATCGATAAAGTTCTTGTTTATACAGGTTGGCCGAAAGAGTAGGTAGCAATATTAAAAGTTATTTCATTCTGTAAATGCCAATATAAAACAGTCATAGCAGTGTCAATAGATTTATTGACTATTTTGAATGTTTACTTTCCTTTTGTTTAATTAATTGTAAAGTTGTGATATGTTATTTTTTACGTAAGTAAGAAATCTCACTTTAGGTATTTCGACGTTGAATGTTGTACGTATACTTAATTTACGTAACTTTTCAGCTAGTTACTGAATTTTGTGCATGTTCACTTCAATCACTTATGCAATATTTATTCATTCCCGGCGGGCGATTGATAATTAAGCAAACATTTCTTTTTCGCTCGAAGGTCGAGCGCATTTTTCTCACATACCTGATATAAGTAACTAATAAATAGATCAGTAACACCTGAAGAAATTATAAATAAATGAACGGTGTCGATATCGACATCAATTTGGTCTCATGCTGGGCTACGGAGAAAGGGGGGTCCGCGCGAAAGCCCCGGGGCAAGGCCTCTCTTCCGTGGACTCGAACGACGTCTAACTCTAGGATATCACACTGCGTCACGGTCAACGCCGACAAGTTCAACATTAAGCAGAACCGAAACAGCAAGACGCCGATTTTAAATAAATATTTTTACTAAGCCGGTAAAACTGATCGTAAGTAAAAATTTAATTAGTAATGATTGCAAACTGCCGAGGCGAACTTTAGAACAGAGCCGAGATATCCTTCTTGTTCTTAGACTTTACAACCGTTTTGTTAGTAAACAATTTTAATCGTGTTAACAACGAAAATGGAAATAACGGCCGGGCTATTCTTAAATTTTGTTCATAAAAAAAAACTGCTCGCAAAAATAAACAGATTTTTTTTCGTAGTTGGTTTGCTTTCATCACTGCCCAGTAGTTCAATTCAGTTTAAAAGAATACACGTGTTACATACGAAGCATATATTAAAACAAGTACATAGAATTCACTCTATCAAACGAATTTATTTATAAACGAAATATTGCAAATATTATTAATAATTATTGATTACATCGGTGGCCGAACGCGGGCGTTTATTTTTGGTTTTAAACAAATCAGGGCTAGAATAAATAAACACTAATAAATATGCTTTGTTTTGAATTTGCATACAACTGTTACAACTTACAATGTCATAAAGCTAATAATAACTTACCTTCGCTATTTTTGTACGGTAGTACGGTTGTTCCGTATAAACTAATAAATAATATCAAAGGTCTGGGCGCAGAAAGAAACGTCGCTTTAAAACTAACGCAACACGGATTCAAAAATTAATTTACGAAGGAGAAAAAATAGTGGCACGTGATTGTTGAAACGAATCAGTTTTTAAAAGTTATCGAATCTATTTTCGTATTTTTTATTCGGTTATAATAACTTCTTGTATTTTAAGAGATCGCCGTCTGCATTTTTCCCTCGTGTTTGTGAACCATAAATAACTCGGTGTTTTCTATATGTAAAATTCGTACGTATTTATAATTGTAAGCTCAGAGTTATGTATGTATTCAATTTTAAGAGACTGATGCAGAGACTTTTAAAAGTTAAAATCAGTTTATAATTTGAAATATATTCTTTATATTCGATTTGCTATAGTATACATTTCTTTTAACTTATAATCAGAAAGCGGATGACCTTAGGATTTACCTGAGGACGTCCAAACTGTAACTACTGGATCCAAATTATTTTTACGGAATCTTGTACTTTCATTTCATATGTATTTACACTCATTCAACATCTTGTAAATGACATATTAATATTTCACAGATTACAGAAAATTTCTGAAAATATTTTACGTAGGCTTTCAAGTTTCATATTCCTTAATGGAAATTGAAATTGTTAGCGGAATTAAAATGTTTAAAAATGACTTTTATTTATTTGTACTTTAGGGCCAAATAAACTCTCAATCCGACACTGTTCAAAGTATCAAAGAACGTTGTGTCATTTGTAATTGCGTAAACCAATTTGTTTTTAAGAAATTAAACCAAACAGTATAGAATAACAAACGTTACATAACTAACGTATTGCTTCATTTAACAAATTTCGTAGTTAGTACAATAAATGAAAATGTGTTCGAGAATCAATCATTGAGGGTAGGTAATTCTTGATAAGTGATAAGTTAAAGAAACATCGTTTCAGTTTTATGTATCATTTGGTTTGAAACAACTATAAACGCCAATGTAGGTTGTCTTCGAGTGTTTTGTGTTCAATAATGACATCGACAATGACAAATGCTCCATAGTTCAATAACTATTACGAAAATAACTATCAATCACAAATGTTTTCTACTCTAATGTAAACACCATTTTCTAATTCAATGAATGTAAAGTAAATGAGTCCTGAATATAACTTATTTCTGTATAAAATCAACAAACAACGCAAACAAACACGAAAACACTCACTCGACAGTTGACAGGATGAATGACACTAGTGACTGAACCAGTGAATATTAAATGAACACATTGATGTGTAAACTATCCTAATCAAAATACGTATTACAAAAAGTATTTGACGTTGAAGTGAAGACAAAACAATAATTAAATATTATGTAAACAATGCTAACTAGTAGTTGAAATAATAACCAAACCACATTATTCTTAAGGCATGATACGAATAACTAGAATCTCGGGAAATGAAAGCAGTAGCTTTTCCATTAACTCAAGATTTGCATTTATATGCCAATTCGATATTACATAGTTGTATTTCATATTAAAACACGAATTATTTCTGAAAAATCGTTTCGTTTGCATTACCTGTATTAAAAATGTGTTGCAAGTCGGTTTTAATTGTAATGGATTCCTCGAGCATCCTCTGTACAGCTGTTTCGATCGTACTTGGGGCCTCGTCTGTAGAAGCGATCTAAACTATGTATTAGAAGAGTAATAAATTTCAAATTTTTGTTCTATTAGCTTTGATTTTGAATAATTATGTAACAAATATAATTAAATTATGTAGCATTCAAATTTATTAAAATGGGTGATGACATATATGGGAACGCACCGTCAGCCACAACTAGAGTCCCTACATTAATTTGACATTTAACTTTTGTGATATAGTTTGAAAGCACAGTGTCATTTCTGTTGGTAATTTTACAGTCTTTTTCTTTTGGTTTTCCCTTTTTGTCAATTATGTTTCCGAATTTAACAGGTACTTTATCAGTGTTTTTAATGAAAAAATTGATACCGTTTTAAATTTTAATGAAAATCAAAGGTTAGAAGTTTCCGACATGTTTCATATTACTCGAGAAAATGTTGCAGATGTCATTAAGGAGCTTAAATCACATAAATCTCCGGGTATTGATAATATAACGGCTGAAGTTTTACAAATAGGAGGACACTATGTATCCAAATATTTAAATTATTTGTTTCAAATTAGCATTAATAACCATATTTTGCCCAATGATTGGAAGATATCAACAGTTCTGCCTGCTTATAAATCTGGTGTTAAATCTGATTGCAATAATTATCGTCCAATTAGTTTAACATGTATAGTATGCAAAATTTTAGAAGAACTTCTGACGAACTATCTTCAATATTTTTGTGATAAACATAATATTATTAAAAAAAATCAACATGGGTTTAGAAAACATTTTTCCTGTGTTACTCAACTGATAAATTCTCATACTGAATTGGCAGAAATAGTTGATGATAAGGGACAGGTAGACGCGATTTTACAAAAGCCTTTGATAAAGTTCCTCATGATATTATTATAAGAAAATTACAAAATTTGAGGTGTGATATGCGAGCTGTAAAGTGCATAAACGAATATCTTAAGGACAGGAAACAGAGAGTTAGAATAGATAATATCTATTCATCTGAGCTAACTGTCACTTCTGGAGTACCTCAAGGTAGTGTGATCGGACCAATATTATTCATTATATTTATAAATGATATTTCACAAAATTTAAGTTGTGAAACGAAATTATTTGCTGATGACTGCGTTATTTATAATAAAAGAAAAAATACAGAAGATTGGATTTTACTCCAGGAAGATTTAGACAAAATTCATATATGTGTTGCGGTATCGTTTGGTATTACAAAATTATTTCAGGCTCATCCATACAAATTAGGAAATGAATTACTAACATATAATCATACGTGCAAATATCTAGGAGTGACCTTTAGAAATGATTTAAATTGGAGTAGTCATATTCAGAATATCTTAAAAAAAGCTTATAAATAACTATATTACATTAGAAGAAATCTTAAAGACTCTGGAAAACCTGTACTTAAAAAAGTTTATATGACGTATATCCGTCCTAAAGTTGAGTACGCATACGAAGTTTGGGATCCGCACCAACAATATTTAATTGAAGATCTAGAAATGTTGCAGCATAAAGCAGCTCGATATATTATGAATGACCATCTGTTTCACGCATGCTACGGGAATTAAATTGGGAAACTTTATCTTCTAGAAGACAAGAAGCAAGATTAAACTTATTTTGTTATATTCATTTCAAAGTTGATTCGATGCACAATTTTCTAACTAAATTGCAAATAAATGATTCGAGCACATGTACTGCATTCTAATTATATATATAAATAAAAATAAAATAAATAAATAAACACTTTTGACAAAAGGAATAGAAAAGCAATAGAAAAAGACTGTATAATTTACAGAAATAAAATTTGAATTTTTTTTTCTTAAAAGGAATTAAATACCTATTATAAAAGACTAGGACAACTTTTAAATCCAGTAGCCATGCGTTTCCATTATTTTATTAATACTAAATCTGACTTTATTATGCTGCGTTCGTTTATTCACTCCATACAGGGCTGGAGTAAAAGTAGAGTGAGAACGAAGCTGTTTTGATACAAATTAAAATAAGACAAGTGCGAAAAAACGGAGTTGAATAAACGAACGCAGCTATTGTCGCGTCAGTCAGTATATTTTTGTTAATGCCGAAATTTTGAGCAATTTGTGTAACTGTCACAGCCTCGCCTATGCAAGCAATTATCCTTGCTTTTAAAGCAACGACTTTAACATGACTGACAGTCAATCAATTTACGGTCGGTAGCAGTTTTGCACAACTTAAAAGTCATGTCCCAGTTTTTTATTGTAACAATAGTACGCACTTGTATCTTGATAAACTTCGATTACCTCCTTTTTTTTAAATCTGTACCTAGATATTTTCCGAAAAAAACTATCGGTACCTCTGCATCTAGGTAAATGTAGATCTAGATACAACTTGTATAAAAGTAACATGGTTGCAACAATGCTACCATGTTACTTGTTAATGACATGTTAAGTATAGACTTAACATGTCATTAACGGAAGTTATGAGGCCGAAGCCATGAAGAAGAAGTACTAAAGTAAACTCATTTTGAATTTGTTAGGGAAAAACAAAATACCTATTTGGAATCACTTGAAGAAACAAATAGTACACCTGCACGTGGACATACAACATACGCAAAGTAAATACTCATACGTAACATACTTATGCACGCTAATCAATGTTTACAGATGAATTAATACATTGTGAATGACAGTTTCCGATGATTACATGCATTATGCAATTCAAATATCTCGCGAAATCACGACCTAAATTGAGATAAATCGCTTTGCGACATTTGAAAAAAAAGAAAAAAAATTCTGTTCGCTCGGTTTACAAACATTTGAGCTCAACAAGAAAAATGACTGTACTCGTAAAACACTATTACCTTCTACCAAAATAAATGTTAAATATTTTTCATTTTGTTTTCAATAAGTAAGTACCATTGCTAACATAAAAAACTAGAATAAGACTTTTTAAGCTGTGTAAAACTACTACTGACCATAAATTTAAAATTATTTGAAATGGTCACTCATTATCAATCATACCTACAGCCGTATATTGTTTTAAAAGCTAGGATAGCTGCTTGCATAGAAAAGGGTGTCACAGTTAAACAAATTGCTCAGAATTTCAGCCGTTAACAAAAATATAGTTACTGACTTGGCAACAAAGTAAGATTCAATGTAATAAAATAATGGAAACCCATGGCTACTGGATTTAAAAGTTGTCCTACTTTTTATGATGTCGATAGTGCATATACATTAAATTTATTAATTATTTCTCGAAAACTAAAGTCTCGGATATCGTTTCTTTTCGTGCTTTTTTTTGTGGAACAATTGTCAATCACCCTATACATATAAACGCTGAATTAATTTTTCTTTTGTTGTAACTCTCCTAGTTACTTATCTCAACTATGTATGTTCTTTCTGATACTTTCACAAACAACCGTTTTTTTTGTCGCAATAAAAAAAAGGTTTTAAAGCTAGCAAAAAAAGTTCATTAAAATATTTAAGAAACTAAGTGGTGTCATATATTTCATAATGAGAAATAAATTTAAAAAAAAAAGAAGAAAAACAGAGACACACCATCCTAACCAAGAAAAACCAATATAAAACTTTACGGGATAATTAACTCGTTAAATCATAAAAATAAATATGCCACCATCAAAATTTATGCAGCACATAAAGATCGAGGATAAATGTTTTGATTTCATAAAGTGTAAATGTTAAATTAATTGCCCCTGTGTTGAGGACGATTAGGGCGGCAGTAAAAAACGAGAGGAGCCTTTTTTAATGGCGAATCAACAATTAAGTTTGAGTGGCTCTTAATTCACCAGAAATAAAAACGCTAAATTTTCATTTTACCACCGAGTTTTACGAGATCCTCGTCGGTCGGGTTTACATGTCAAATTCGACCAATTAATTCTTATTGCGACATTAAGTTAAAACTCTCATCCAATTAATGTTTTCTGTTTTTCTTTATTTATTTCATCGCTAGTTAAATTTACGCTTTCTTCTGACGTATAAAACGATATTTATAAGGAGTGTAATCTTCAAATTGAGTTTGGGTTATCGCATGCAAGCCACCTGGTGTTCTCTTTCAAGTGACCATAAACGTTGATCTTTATGTAAATATTCCCTTGTTCTAGTTTCGATGATTAATGATCGTTGCGTAACAATTTAATGACGTTTAGATTTAATCCGGAGACATTTTAAATCCATTAGGTGGACATACATCCACGTTCATATCTAGGTATGTAGATATGTAGGTATGCACAAGCGTGTGTGAACGAAAAGATTCGTCCAATACTTTTTTATTTCATTGTTTATGATTGTCCATAATATACATACATACTTATGTTTGTTTCACTCAGTAGAGTTTTTCAAAAATTCTGTTACTTTTAGAGCTTTTGCTTTTATAGATTTATTACATCATGAATCTTCCAGAAATACTGTTTTGTTTCTTAAGAGAAAAAGCGAAAATTTTCTGTGACACTGCATGATAATAACATAATAATAAATAATTTTATAAAAATAAATTATTTTCGATTTCTCTGAGTTCTAATAATTAAAGATTGTGATCGTGTGCTTTTAAAGGACTCCCCTGACGGGCATTGAAGCAATCCGGTCGCCGGCAATCAGCTTGCCCGAATATCGACTGTCAGTGGACTCCTTAAAACAGGTGAATATTGAGATACTCAAACTTTCGCAGAATGTAAACAAGGCTCATTTGGCAGTTCCAAAGTGCAGAATTGCTCTTAATAAAAAACCCACTTAGCGTTGCATTATCGCCGCAGAAATCGCCTAATGTTAAATCAACATCGAAACCTTTTCGCAGCATAAAAAACCGACGGCTGTTTGTTTTACGCATTCGCGCGTCATTATCGCTTGTTTGCTCCGTATCAGAAACGTATCATCGCGAACTTATAAATAAAACTGAATGATTTTTTTCTTTCCTCGGTGTTATTGACCCTGCGCCATCTTCTCGCAGAAAAAAAAGCGAAAAAAAATCGTACGGAGCGTAATTTTTAATTAAAAATTAATTAAACAATCAATATCGAATAAAACTTTCACCATCTCATCACCATACATTTTATAATAGAAATATAATAATCTTATCATCATGTTAATTTAATACTATCACTAGTGACTGAAACTACATTCGTGTTTATTAGGAAGAGGTAAATGTTTTTTCTTTCATTTTTTTTTTCGTATTTATACAACGTCAAATTAAGAAGGAAATTAAAAACATTTGTAGCGTGTTCTGGTATATAATTTTATTCAACACAACTTGACGGCTTTGACGTCACTGATGGATGTGTGGAGTATGAGTTTTTCTCTCGATAAGAGATGTTTCCGATAATAGGCCGCACGGAAAAGTTGTATGTGCCTCCAACAATAGGTTGCACGGAAGGGTTGTGTGTATGCTTCCGAAAAAAAGCTGCACGGAATATTTGTGTCTGTGCTTGCGACAATACAATGCACGGAAGGCTTTGGATGTGCTTCCGACAATAAGCTGCACAGAAGGATTGTGTCAGTTGCTTCCGACAATTTGCTGCACGGAAGGCTTTGGTGAGTGTTCCCGACAATAGGCTTCTCAGGACGCACTGAAGCTAAAGCGGTCAGCGCTTCGCTTTTGTAGGACTTTTTCGTAGTGGGGATTAAAATGCGTAATCGAATCACCGATTATCAGAGCTGTATCTCATTCGTCAGAGGGCACTCTTTTTGTGTTTACTCCGGGGGTGCGTTCAGGTACAGTGAGAGTACTTTGTGCGTTTGCTCCCAGAGTGTTTACCCTTAACGTCAAGATTTACACTGCCTCTTCAAGTATTTATGAACGGTAAAAATTTAACTGAAGTTAGTTGTGTCATTGGTGACTGGAACAATAACCCATATGTTTCAAAACTGAAAAATGAGCCGTGACCAAAGATTTGCAGCCGTAATTGCAATTGCAAATTGTATTGTTGATAGTGTAAATAGTATAACGCTGTTGAAAAATGATGAATCAGATATAGATACAGATACAGAAGACGTAATAATAATAAGTGGTTTAAAGAAAAGTAAACAAACTTTGTACTCACATTGTTTGCATTCATTTTAAACTTGAATTCTGTCGGATGATTACCTAAACATAACCTCAATTACGGTTTTGTCCACTTGCACTAAGTTTAGACCGAGTACAGAAGAAGGCGCTCCAAGCATTTACTCTATCTGTTTCTGAACTCATAAAGATGATCATCTAGAGTGCGATTAAACTTTTTCTGAATGCTGTAAGAGTAACAAGTGTCTAAATAAAACCCTGGTCAAGTGGGTTGTGATCGAGAATTTATCCATTGCATTTACATAGCAGAATTACTAAATGTAGCCTACTTGACCAGGTTTTTATTTAGGCACGAGTTACATACAGCGCGCTGTCTTTAGTCGGAGTGTTATTCCTGAACGCACCCCGTGGGTTGTCTTAGCGATCAAATTTGAGGATGCGGGCCAATCATGACGAATGCGGTTTCGCTTTAATTCGACAAGGGGCGTGGCACCGACGGCCTAAATTTAATTTATTTGCAACGATCATTACGCAAATGTCAACGTGACGCTTCGCCCGTATTTATCTATCTGACATTGTCTGACGTTGTCATCCTGATGTTTCTCGATGTCTGTCAATTTGACAGACATGTTTCGTTGGTCGCTGGGCAACATGCGAGCTCCCACACATTTTTAATCTAATGAGTGTTTAAAATATGTCGTTAATATATAATAGAAAAAGTAATGGATCCAACACGCACACTTGAGGAACTCCACAATTTACGACGTATCTATTTTTTTACAAACAATTTCCGAGTTGCTAAATATGGTTTATCCGATTTAGGCTGGATTTCTCAATGCTAGTTTAACTTTAAACTCCTGTTTATTTCCATAGGAACAATTGTTTTTACAATTGCTACCATGGGAATAAACAGGAGTTTAAAGTTAAACTAGGACTGAGAAACCCAACCCAACCCTGCCTAGGATTGTACCTTTTAATCCTGGCATACGTAAATTGGATGGATATATCTAAATAAAAGAGGTAAAGAACAAACCAGAAAAAATCAGTAAATTCTAAAGGCGCTTAAATATAATCCAATATCACCAAGACATGAAGGAAAATACTAAAATAAAATATGATTGACTGTAGTCTTAGAAGGAAGTAGAAGAAAAAAAAAGGCCAACCAAAAAAGAAGTAACTGGTTAGAAAAGAATGTCACTGAACAGATTCAACTGAAGAGAGAAGTGGTCGAAAAAATGGAGAAAGCAATTTAGTAGAGATCCTGAGTCATGTGTTATGAAGGATTATAGTAAATGAAAGATAAAAACAAGAGGTAGAAGAATTAAGCTACAGCTAGTGAATAAAAAGGTAGCAAGGAAATAACACACTCATCACCTATGAAGCTTAAAGTTTTTTTTAAGAAAACAGAAAAAAGAAAATATGGAATTGAAATTGGCTTTGTATGAAATCGCTTGTTGTGTATTTTTAATTTCCTAGTGTTTAATGAACACTTTGTATATCTTTCGATATTCTAGACAACTAACAAAATTTGATAATATGATCATTATATCTTCTGCCTTAACCTTTCTTTAATCTTAAAAAACCTGTTCATATTGCGAAACGTTGATTACCAAGTGTAATCAAAGGTGTCCGGTACGATTTTATTAAATAAATCATACCAATTAACTCTTCACTGACCAGTTTTAGGTCTCGAATCCTTTATCTACAGGTAATTCTTGAAGAGACCGACAAAAAAGATACTGACGAAAGAGGAGACTTCCCACAACATGCAAAGGAATGGTAAAATATGCCGAAAAGTTTATGACGGACGCGTTGCTTGTGGAAATAAACTTTACTTTAAATTTAAATTAAAAAATAAATACTATGAATTCTTAACAAGGAAATTTGAATTGTTTTCCTGTTGTAGTGATTTATTTGTTTACCTGTCAAAGCATGGGTTCAAAATGAGCACTTTTATGACTATATTAATTTTGTTCATTTACTGATTTTTCTTAACCAGGGAGGTATCGTTGTTTTGGAAAACTAAAATACATAACATTTTCCCCATATTCTGTGATATCTGTTCTTTCGCTATTTTTTGTTTATCGGAGTATTCAAGAATCACCCTGTATATTGGACAATCGATAAAAACATAAACCTTTAATCTGAGAAAACCATTTTCATTACTAACAATTTCTAAAGTATTTTGCTCCTCATTTAGCAAATATAAAGCGTTGTAGAAGACGCAGAGAATTTATAACTTTATAATTATAAATAAATCTTTAACCCGCCAACGTATCATAAATAAGGCCATTACTGGTATTTAGTTTCAATCTCAAATGTCCATGAATGCCATCCTTGCATTTAATTAAAACCCAAGTAGGAGCGCCTTTATCAATGAGTCAATTGAATAAAACGAATATCATACAAACAAACAATACATAAAATAAAATGATTCGACTAAATATTTGTTTGAATATCAGTTACGCTGTCATTATTTACGTAATTATTTAAATCAAATTGCTAACAAATGTCAAAAATTGTCAATTGTCCTTGGCTTTTATAATCTAAACATCTCTATGAAGTTCTTTAAATAGAACACATTCCTTTTAGATTTAAAAGTGGTACTGAATCATTTTCCTAAAAAATAAAAATAAAACAAAAAGAAATTCAAACGTATCTACTGTTGTTATTTCAGGATTTTTTCTAATTGTACAAACGCTTTCGCGTAAGTCTTCATAAGTACTAATAAATATGAATAATTTGCTTGTTTCTTTTAAGAAAAAAAAAACTTAGATATGACGATTAAAAACATTGTAAAAATCTAATCGTGCGCAAATCATGTATTAAAAATTATAATTATCCATAATTAATTGTAATTGAAATCTAATGAATTGTTTTGAATATCTGATGCATTGTGTTAATAAATTTATGCAAAAATTCAGCCTTTGGCGGTGTATTATTATTTTCTATGAATCACAATGAATTCCAATATTTTTTTTTAATTAAATGAGAAACCGCCTTTTATTCAATTACACACATTTAACATGAATCAGATTTTTAAATTCTCGTTAATTGAATAGAATTCAGTTGAAAAAGTACTTGTTTATAATAATCGTTTTCTTTTCAGAATGGTTTCGTACAATGTGATATAGATTGTCCTAGAAAAGATGGCTGCTATTTGTTTGAAGAGAAGTCAAAAGACGGCTGTTGTGATATATGCAAAGGTATTTAGGACTTTTATTCTTCTAATAGTATAAGGATTGCTAAACAACGTCATTAATTCACTGTTCTCTTTTGGTGCCCATCACTATTTGGAAAGTCCGATTGGGTTTAAGATATTTTGCTTAAATTATTTGGCATTGATGCAACAAATTCGATGTCCTGTTCATTAATGACGACATCAACAGTCTTTATTTATTCGCTTAAGGGCCGGTCTTTCCATCTCCTAATAAACTGACTAATATTCGTCGAATAATTACTATGGGAACAATTCATAAAATCAAACAACCATTCAGAAAAATCAAGTTATTCGCCGAATAACTTTAATAGGAAGACTGGCCTAAAAGTCTCTCATATCTTTAAGAATTCTTGTATTTTTTTTATCAGGTTGTATGTATAAAGGAGTTTATCATCCAAGTTACACGGAATGGAAGGATCCAACAGAACCTTGCAAGATCTTCAGATGTGATGCTAGTATTATAACTCAAACGGAAGTACAATGTTACACCCCATGTTCAAATCCGATACCACCGGGACGAGGAGAATGTTGCCCGACATGTCCAGGTAAGACGAAGGAATTTTTCCAAGCCTCGAGAGATAAATCGCAGGTTTCTAAGCAATTTCATAAGCGAGTAGAAATTCCTCGGCGTGAATATGCAGTATTGACATGCAGAGTAATAAATAACCTCAATAATCATTAGTAACGAAATTATTTATCTCGGATAGCCGTTGCAGGTGTCCGAGAATAATTCGAGCCAATTTCGACGTCCTTCATCGATAACGTTCGAGGTATATACGAGTCGTAAATTAAGCGCGTTTAATAATCCCATTTGAAATGTAGAAAAAAAAACCTGTTCGCGTGCTCTTAGCCCGTCTTTGTACACGTAAAATATGATCAAAACTTTCACCCAACGAATGGTTTTTTTTTTTTCTTGTAGGTAGATACATGTATCCTATCACTTTAACGTAATTGAGTGATTCCAGTATTTAAATACACATGAGATCATTTCAAGTCAATTGAAGTGAAACTTTTGGTTATATTTTTTATAAGCTAAGAAGTTCATGTCCTTATTGAATACCAACAATCGAAGAAATTTTTATGTTTTCTAAATTTTATTTCTTTATTTTACAGAATGTAAAATTCACGGGCAAATACCTTCAGCCAATAGATACGTAACTACAGGCGATCCTTGCCTAACTTGTCACTGTAACGGTGGCAGGATGACTTGTTCTAAAAAAGCTTGTCCCGTGTTGAACTGCCCCAGAGATAAAATCATCCAAGTACCTGGCGAGTGCTGTCCAAAATGCAAGGAGACGAAACATCACTTCAACCCACCCAAGGGTTGCCTGACCTTTGTCCATGACCAAGTGGCAAAGAAAGAAGGTGAAAAATTCATCTTTGACAAGTGCACCACTTGCACTTGCAAAAACGGCACGTCAGTTTGCCATCGGAAATCTTGTCCAATATTGGATTGCTCGCTGAGATTTCAGAAGATGAGCAACGATAGCTGCTGCAGAGAATGCGACGAATCATACGATACGCAAGCCAGTTCGACCCAATGTAGCTACGAAGACAAGTACTACGAGGTCCGTTCTCATCTTCTACTTTGCCTTCGCAACATTAATCACTATCTCCTTAATGAATTTTAGGATGGAGAAACGTGGCAAATGAGTGAGTGTAGCACTTGCAGATGTCAGAAGGGGATACCGAGCTGCATCATGCAGAACTGTAATGTTAAATTACCTTGTCCAGCTGGATCTCATTTTGTCCATCAACGCGGCGAATGTTGTGGAAAATGCATGGAAAGTAAGTAACACTTTTCTTTATCTCTGCAATAGATTCAATTAATGAACTTTGTTCTCGTGATTTGCAGGTGAAGGTGTTTGTATGGTGTTTGGTGATCCCCATTACAAAACATTCGACGGGCACATGTACACGTTCCGAGGGGAAGGAAAATATCAACTCATCTCCGACTGTCACCGCCACACATTTTCTATTCGAGTTACCAACGCCTTTCAGAGTAAAACCAAGACATCGGCAATAACCAAGAGGGTGTCAATCAAGATCGCAGATACACGAATAATCCTAGGCCAAAGACTAAGGACGAGAGTCAACGGTGAGAAAATCGGTTTCCCCTATACCAAACCAAAGGTTGACATCAAGAAGGTAGGCGAGAATGTAGTGGTGACCCTGTTGAACGACGTGAAGATTCTCTGGAACGGAAAAAGCTTCCTGGAAGTCACCGTTCCTCCCAAATTCAAAAAGAAGTTGTGCGGACTGTGCGGAAATTTCAACTCCAACGCCCAGGATGATTTGAAGATGAGGAAAGGTCCCGTCGTTTCCGAATCGAAAATTGCCAAGTTTGCGACGTCTTGGTGCGTCAGTAAAAAGTGCGCGGATTTTCGAGTTGCGCAGTGTCCGAGGAAGAGGAAGAATTTTGAGAGGAAGGCCTGTGAATACCTGTCCAACTCAGACTTATTTAACGCCTGCAACACCAAGTTGAATTACAAAAAGTTCTATAAAGCCTGCATGATGGATATGTGTGATTGTCCGAGTGGAAAGTGCTACTGCGAAAGCCTGATGGCGTACGCTCAGGAATGCAAAAGATTAGGAGTGGACATCGATGGATGGCGAGATCAAACCCACTGCTCTGGGAATGAAGTAAGGAGGCCGAAAATTCATGTGAAAAACAGAAAATTCAGCATGGAAAATTTATGGCAACAGTACAGGAACAGGACGCGGATACCGGAAAGGGGAAACTTTACCATACCTCTTCTGGAGAACCAATACTAGTCATCAACAGTATTTACCAAGTCACGGAAGCGGTGACGGACTTTATGGTATAGTACATGTAAATATTAAAAGAAAGTATTACGTTGCAAATGTTATGTAATTGACTACTTATTTTTCCCGATTGACGCGAACAAACTGTAACCAGAGAGAAAAGGACACGTTTCAGAGTAAAATGGCGAAAATCTTTAAATGGAACTGAAATCTAAATTATATTACTTCAATTAATGATATAAGTATGTGATGATTACTTCAGTATTTTTCCGGAACAATACTAAATTATTTTCGTATTGTACAAGTACACTTACGATTCGAAGCGATTTTTAGATTTATTTATTTTTTTCAGTTTCTTGAAATAATCATGGCTTACTTATGAAAACGAAATTTAGATTTTAGTCTACATCAATTCTACTTATTTTAAACGCGCATTTATATCGAAAATGGTTGATTTACTTGTCTTTCAATTTCACGTGGGGAATCATTTTTTAATATAGTGTTATCAGTGATTCGGAAAAATGGGCGGTATCCACCGACACTACTTACACTGAGCGATAAACATACTGAGGAATTTGTTTGTGGTTACCTTGCAGCATTAAACTTTGCTTGCTTAAAAGAAAACTGAAACGTCTTCTCTAATTATTGATATGTGTGTTAAGTTTCAATTCATGGTTAAGCAACTTTCAAAGCCGATCCTGTGAATTAATTCAAGCATGTGTAACTAAACCAACTAAAATTTATGTAATTTAGAAGCACTGGTTACTAGCTTTAGAATTTCGATTAATTAAAGTGGCAAATAAAATGCGTGTTGTCGTGGCATTTAAGTAATAATTAAGGGAATAATTATGTGACAGTATGTCCCAAACGTTTTGGTTGTGATTTTGATAGTTCTTTCGATAATATATTATAGCGTTTTCGATTGACCGCTCTAGAGCACTCTCAGAATATTCTCTATCTTATTTTAACCTCATGTAATAAAAAGGGATGGAGATACTCTGAGAGTGCTCTAGAGCAGTCAATAGAAAACGCTATTGGAATTACTTCCTTTTAATAATAATTATTAATTTTAATGTCTTTCATTTCTTTTCTAAACTATGAAGATTTTTCAAATAAATATTCAAATAAGAATGTAAAAATTAAATAAATTTATTACGCAGAGAAAGAATTGAAGTTAATTAACGAATAACATTTTTTTGTATAATTTCAAGATTCAAATATGGGACGCGTTGCATGTATAATTATTCAGGCAATGTAAATATCATATTTTTGCCATTTTAATGTTGACTTTAAATACTTAGATAGCACTTTCCAACATTCTCCTATTAACACATAATAAATGTCGTGTTATTGCCTCAAAAGGTTATTTGCTTATATTTAAAGAATCTCCACCAAAGATGCTAATGTATTTTGTTGTCTCTACTAAGGATTAATTAAAATAATGTTTGAATTGTTCTCGAACAATTGTTTTGTACATACGTTTTAGTATATGATTTAAAAATATACGGAATGATTCACGTAAACCGTTTTCATTAAAAAAAAAATTTAACTTTATTTGAACGGTATTTTCTAAAGTGCTGCACTCTTGAACTTCTTCCTTGAAAGCTTTTAATGAATGGCTTACGTGAATAACCCTGTATATTACACATATATATATTATATAAAGATCTCCAGTTTTGCATTTAGTAAAATCTGTTAAAAAGGAATTTTTAATTAAAATAGTTCCTAGTTTATTATACATACATATTACGTAGAGAGAATTTTGTGAATATTACGTGTTTAATTATGTAAATGTAAAAAGCTGTTTGTTTTATTATTGTACTTCTACTTAAAACATGCGTTAGAAGAATAGGTGAGAGAATAGATTTACGATTTTTGTTTTTTTTTTTAAATTATTGTACAGTTTTGTCGATTCCGGCTTGCTCATAACGAGATGTTTTAGTAGAACCTATATGTGTACATTATTTATTGACTTTTGCAGTTTATTAATTAATTAATTTAAGAGTACGTGTACATAGTTAAATTATATACGTATACTATTAAATTATACGATGATGAATACCGTGTATAATTAATGATGATAATAAATGTGAATAAATGCACTTAAAATATAATCAGAGGAAAGCAAACGAATGTGAAACGTACCTATATTCAAATTATTAAAATACGTACGTATGTTTACCTAAATGCTGTCAGTGAAATAAAATTTCGATTTTGAAAATTCAATGGTCGTTTTCTTGTTCCTTCTTACAAACAAAACAAAGATTGCATATGCTAGAATGTTCATCAAAAAGAGTTATGATAATTCAGTCAACAGATGGTGAAACGAATATAATAATACCTGAGAAGTGAAAAATAACAGATATTTAAAAATGTTTTAATCATGTCCTTTAATGTGCTGCGCAAGAATTTAAAATAGCAAGGCCTTTATTAAAGCAAACAATAGTGCTTACACGAAAGGCATAGGAGTTAATTGTAGATCTAAGATTCGTCGCCATGATAATATTAAAGACCTACTTTGAAGATTCAAAACTATCACTCGACAAAGTATTTGCAGCACCGCCATAATGCAACATATATAATATACAAGTTATAAAAATCAAAAATTTCTCTGTCATCAGTCAACACGTCCTAATTCAAACCACTCAAATATATAGATAACTGAAAACTAACACAGGAATAAATATATGCAATTATTTTTGTTCTTATGGGCAACCAATGGCGTAACGTAACCATTAATAGAACAGCCCTCGAAGAAGCTGTTCGATCTGAATGCCCAATCGCCTTTTTCATTTTATATGCAGGTCGTTGAAATACATTGAGATCATAGAAATTTAATGAGAGCAAATAGCGCAGATAATTGAAGAAAGGTTCTAAATGGGAGAAAACGACACGCCTCCGAACGGATTAAAAATACAAAGCTGTTAGTCCACCGTAGCACAGAGCAGAGGACAATCCCTGTCAATTTATTTTTGAACTAATTAGAACGATTTTAATATGCGTAATCGCGATTACTTTCTCTTATTATTTCCAATCGGAATTTATTGAAATTTTTCAATCTTTAAGGAAGAAACGTAAATGGTAGGTAATTTTGTTCTGAAAAAAAAATTACTTAATAATGATACTTACAAAACTATTACTAGAAAAAACGGCTCTCATCTGACCATAATACTTTAGTTAATAAACCGTCTTCGTGTGCAATGTTAAACCAATCTATCCTCTCATAATCTCTACGCAATAATAGTCAATAACTCCAAAACAGTTGAATTTATATAGGTACAGTCAGGCCAGGATTAAAGGTGCATGGGGCCCTAGGCTACTGATTATTTTCGGCCCCCTTTCAGATCATATAAACTGATTAAGTTGTCAGGGCCGCCGCTAGGGTGTCGAGCGTCCTTGTGCAAAACATTTTGGCGCCCTTGAATAATGCCTTTTAAAATTATGAACAAATATTCCTTTACGATTTCACTCAAAATGTACAGGGAAGCCAATACATATTTGTAAAACATTTAATTGTACTTGTACATGCTATTTCCCTGTCTGAAAAACAAATCAACATAGTGTACATACAGGGTGATTGACAACGGTTCCGCCAAAAAAATGTATAACAGAGTGGATGTCACAGATTACGCGAAAAACGTTTAAAAAATTCCATGTAATAGTTTATAATTAACGGAATTCATCGAATGATAGCGATAAGGAATTGGATTCTAAGCGCTCACAAAATCATAAGCCTAACGATGGTTGGACGAGTCCAAGCGTCAATAAGAATCGTAAAAGATCGGTAAATAAGGTATTAATTGGTAACAAGGACTCTAATGGACTAAACGATTTAAAAACAGTCCCAAAAAAGGCGTATCTTTATGTTTCTAAATTCGCACCTGACACAAATGCTAATCAACTGCAAGAATTTCTGATTAAAGATTTTCCTGAAGTCGAGTGTGTCCGTGTGACACACAATTATCAAGCAAGTTGTGCATCGTTTAAAATAACATTGAACTACGAAAATCTGGAACAAATTATGGATGCTAAGGTTTGGCCAGCAGGAGTCCAAGTATCTCGTTTTTTTCATTCTCGCCCCAAGAAGAAAACTCAAAGTTAGGAATAAAAGTTTGTTACTGCGAAAGGACCTTATGTGATGCCCATCAAATTATTTAATAGTCTTCCCGAAGAAATGAAAAAAATTACGTCTCCAATACTATTTCGGTCTAAAGTGAAAACCATGCTTCTTTCAAAGAGTATTTATTCATTAAGTGAATACTTTCAACTTTAACAGTACTTGTATGACTAATGTCTACTTGTTATTGTTATTTTGTTCCTTATACAATTTTATGTTGTTGGTTTAGTTTAGGTTACATTATTTGCTTATTACTGTGACGATTTCCCTATACTATTGTTTTTGTAGTCATGTTGGAAATAATAAAATTATTATTATTATTATTATTAGAATTTTAACGTGATCATTGACTCCGGATACTTTGTTATAAATTAGTTAGCACTATTTGGTAATAATGGCAATAATTTTACCCAGTTTTCTTAAAAAAAATGGAAAGGTATATTTCTTTTACAGTGGTTATGAAGCTTACGAAAAGGAGAACATATTGATAGAAACCCAAGATTGATATCTGCTTTCGTTCTCGAGCTTTCTAGGTATCATAGTCCTCTATATATCGCCGGTGGGGCCTCCTTTATTGAGACATCCGGTATAATCTTACTTAATATTCATTTAAACGACAACATGAAATTTAAATAAAGTCCAAAAAAAAAATAGTCATTCTTCATTACATTTATTTTATATTCACAAATACATACGTAGATTAGAAATTATGATAATAAAACTTTATTCACATACGCATTTAAATTTAACAATAAATTTATTGCCTCTCATTTTCGTAAAATAACGACGGACGAACGCATTTTCGATTAAATGCGTCCGTCATATTGTTAATATTTGCTTAATCTTCTTTTTTCTTAAAAAAAAATTCTTTTAATTTATTTTTTTTGTTCATTTTGTTTTTGTGATTTTTAGGTGCGAATATTAACAGTGACTTTACAATCAAAGATGTAAACGAAACCATAACAGTTATTTACCTACTTTAAGCGATTTGACTAAGATCACAAACATTTTTGTATAAATATACGCTTACACAGATGTGAAATAAATTACAACAGAATGTAGATAATAACTAATAGGAAAGAAAAAGCAAATATACACAAAAATATTTAGTGTATATATTTACTTGCCAACTTTCACAACTAAGGTTTAACACCAAACAGATAAACAAGAAGTTATCCCTAAGTTTTGTACACATGAAATCAGCATTGTCCCTACTACAATTAAACATCTTATTTCTACAAACATTTTTCATCTATAAATGTAATAATAAATATAAACTTCTTAACGTACAAATACTGTCTTGTTTCATACGTCGAATACATCGACCAAGTTCGAACAAAAATATATACTTATTTATATTCACCCGCTTATAATTAGTAGCTTATAAAATCTGTATTCGAAGAGACAAACATTTAGAAAATCATAATAATAACCGTCTATTTGAAAGTTCACTACACGAGACAACATTTAAAAAGAGAACAGTTTAGCAATATGACTACGTTAGATTTTATTACGGTAACACACAGTTTAAATACCGCGTGATCATAAAATATTGGAACATTTCAAGAAAAATATCAAAAACTCGGAAATTAAAATGAAAATATATTGAGGTAAGATATGCAATAAAAAATGCGAATTTGCGATCTATTTTCTAAACACACGGTACTTGCAAATGTATGTTTTGGTTAACATGTAATCGAAGATTAAAATATCATTTTTTGCATAAGAAAAAAATATATATGTCCAAAGCAAAAAAGAATTAAAAGAAACACCTATTTATTTTGATTAATATAAGAAAAGTATTTTAAAATGAAAGAAATACAAATTACTCATGACATTCATTTCATAATTGTATTGAAAACATAGATAATTTAATTCTTCGATAAATGGAGTTAAACGAGTTGGATCTTTTTGAAAGCCTTCACTAAAAATTTGTTCTTTGCATTTTCACAACCATCTAGAAATGATTAAGCATATAGAAGATAGAAAGGCGATCGCACGTCCATTTACACACACACTTATATACTAAAACTAAACAAAGAGACCTGGTATATAGGTATAATCAGTATACGAGGGGCGTTCCACAATATTTCGCTTTTGTTTTTAATGTATACCGAATTAAAATATTGAATTTTTGCGTCTTAAGAATAATTACAGATTAGTCACCAAAGATTTAACACCCCTAGTATACACATACTTATAAAACGTTTAAACATTACTTACAAAAATCACATTTTGATATGTTAAAGATATTTTTGCTTAATTTGATATGTTCTTTGCAGCCTTTTGCTTTCACTTTTTTGTTACTTCTTAATTTTAACTACAATTGCCTGGCGCAATTCTAATGTAAAGGTGTTTTCCTTCCGTCTTACATTGTATCCTACTCTTTGGGGACCTGGGCAGAAATACTTCGGGTTATGATATCGTATCGGAACAGAGATTACAGGAAATATGCGGTTTACCTACTTGGTTCATTAATAAATTTAATTAACAATATCATAAAAAACTATTGCTTTAAGTTATTAATATAGATATAATATCTTTCGGATTCCTTTCCTTTTATCGTAAGTAAATTCTTTTACCGGAAAGATTTTGTAGGTTTCGCCCAAAAAAATACAAAATTTTTCTCGGTGAAATTAAATGATTTTTGCTTCGTGTTTCTGTGGTGCATTTATATTTACAATTTAAACAATTTAAAAACATATTGTACCCTGTTGTTCATTTTGGAACATTTTCAGTATTTTTTTTTATTTTAATTAACTACTATTAACTTATTTTTATTTTGGCAACGTGCAATTTATTAACGAAACAGAAATAATTGATAATATGTTAATAAATAAACAATTTTATTAGATAAATAGTTAAATAGTTACATAATCAGATTTACTGAAACTGTCTACATATGGTACCTAAATATGTACTTGTACAAACATTGAAACACCATGAATCTTTCACACTCTAGTAGAGGCGGACTTAAAAAAGCTCAAAGACAAGGAGGGCTAACAAAAAAAAACGATAATTATAATTATCGTATCATGTAACCAATTTTAAGTTGCCACCTTCCTGGTCTCATTTTACTAGATCAATTAATATGTTTGAGGATAAATTCCTATTTTTTTATCAGTAAGACGTAATACAAATCTAGTTATATCCTCCACCCCCACTTACCACTATAATATAGGCACGTATGAAACAAACAAAAATAAACTCTGTAGAAAAAAATTATGGAAAATGTATAAGAAATCATAAACAAGATGTATTTGTTCCACAAGAAAAAAAAGCAGAGATATTATTTTTCACGAGCAAAATGTGAAACCAATAGACCTAGAAAATGGAGAGAAACTTCCGGTAACACGAGGTGTCCCGCAGGGTCCCATGTTATGGTACATGATGTATGACAGCTTACTAAAGACAAAAATGCCTTGAGATGTAGAAATTGTCACATTCGCGAATGATAATGATAGTATTGACGATGACGACGAAAACTATAGAAGAGATGAAATATCTAGAGAGTAGAAACAATTTAAAATTTGCACTTGAGAAATCAGAAGCGGTACTTTTGTTAGGTAGAAAGAAGCACGGAAGCGTCCAAATAAAAGTAGGCAAACATGAGATCGAAGTGATTAAAGCAATAAGATACTTAGGAGTAGTTACCTTAGTTTTGGAGATCACGTTGCCCAGAAAGCATACAAAAGCGCCAGTGTACTAGCGAGAACATGCCAAAGGAAAAAGAAGCATCGGAAAATAAAAGGGGATGATGACAACAGTAGTCGAATCAATCATCTGGCAGCGCCAGCATGAGAGAAAGCATGCAAGGTAAAGAAATACGTGAGCATACTAACGAAATTCCAGACTTATGGAATTAAGGGCAGCCAGGTGCTACAGGACAGTTCCTATTAGCCAAAATGATACCGACGGACTTACTAGTACAGGGACAGAGGAAAATGGGAAGAAATAAAGCGAGAATCATGTCAAGGGAAAAAGAAACATCGGAAAATAAAAGGAGGATTATCATTCTTCTATCGGCAACAATAGTCGAATCACTCATCTTATATGCAGCGCCGGTATGGGAGAAAGCATCAAAAGTAAAGAAATAAGTGAGCACGCTAACGAATTGGTACAGAGCTATGGCATTAAAGGTTAATGCAAGTTAATTCCGAAGATTAAGCCAAGATATGAAAGGAAACAAGGGGGAATGCAAGCCTTCATGGGAATATATGTAGAAGAGATTAAAAAAATAGAAACGTGGTGAGTGGGTTTCCTGCACGAAAGGGATGGGTATAGATAACCTGGAGTACACCCTTTTTTAGGTGTGACAAATATACCGAGAGAAGGAAGAACTTAGAGAGATAACTAGATGCGCAAATATGTGCAGAGCAAATCAGATCGGACTGTATAGTGAAGCTGAAGGAAAAAGAAGAGAAGTCAGCAAGAGAACACAAAGCCATCGAACTGTGAAGAAATGCCGTGAGGCGATGCCACAACGGAGGCAGAATCAAGATGGTTTAGTTGGGTTTAGACATTCTGACTAACTTCCCGGATGAATCCAACACACGAACAGACCCAGTCGAAGACTTTTCAAGATTCCCAGACCTCAAAAAAAAAAATAATGAAGATGTATTTGTTCCTCAAGGAAGAAAAACAGAAATGTTGTTTTTCAAGAGAAAAATAAAGCAAAATGTAAAATTTCGCAGCAAAGTTATATAAAAACATAAAATCGAAATGTTTGGTATATAATCAGAATGAAAAATGAAAAAAAATGACGCACACATCTTCTATATCAGAAGAAAACCAGTAGTTACTTCCAAAAAAAAATGTGTTTCGAGGATAGACTTAAACGTAATGGATTCATTCCAATTCATGGCGCACATCTGGGAATCACATTAATTTATTTTCTAACAATGTAGCAGCAATATTGCTATTCTGTGTTTCTAGATAATTTTTAAGATTAAGGGAAACGTCTTCCATAAGGAACACTTGGTATTATTTCACCTTATATTATTCAGCTTCCGAATATGTTTTAATTCTGTTGATAACTTCCCGTACTTATTATTTTATTTTCATTCTGTTTTGAACAGTGCAAGAGAGTGTTCTTTACATTCTTAGGCCCGGTTTTTCAATTGCAAGTTAACTTTAACCTTCAGTTTATTCCCATAAGAATACAATTGTTGCTGTGGAAATAAACTGAAAGTTATAGGTTAACTTGTCATTGAAAAACTGGGCCTTAAACTTATTGTGGTGAGTATTTTAGTGGTTCCGAAATCATCTTTTTTGGGAAGTAATCTATTGATAATAATTTTTGTTACTTCATTATGCCTTCCCAGGTATACAGTAATAGCTAGTTTTTAGTTCATAGTAACTAACTGTCAGTGTTGTAACATATCTAGTTATAAGTATCTAGATACTTTCAGTGTATCTGATTATGTAACTAGTTACAATATAACTAGTTACATACAGTACTTGGTATCTGTAACTATATTTAGTTACATTTATGTATGTATCTGATCACTTAGATACACAGATACACTTTTTAAATAAAAATAAAAATTTTGTTGTGGTTAGTAGTGGTTAACATTTCATTTCCCACCACCACCATGGTGGTTGGTGAAATGTTAACCACCAACATTTCACCAACCACCATGGTGGTGGTGGGAAATGAAATGTTAACCACCACTAACCACCACCAAATTGTTATATAAAATAAGGCAGATTTTTTTCCCACCAACCACCATGGTGGGAAAAAATTCTGCCTTATTTTATGTTTGTGTCAACTGACATTAAACAATATATATTCAGTCAACGTAAATTCATAAGTAACTAAATGCAGTTATTTACCAAATTAATAGCTTGGTGGCCAGATCATTTTGATGATAATTTTTATGAAAAACATGTACTATTTATTGATTTTAGATAAAAATTATTGTAGAACATCATTTTAAAATATGGCTTCCACCATAAAAATTGTTGAAATATTCAGAATTGATAAAAATTTCAAATTCCAGTCTTGTAACCTCCATATCTTTAAAGAATCATGATATTTTTCCCATGCTCAGAGGGTGTGCAGAATGGGCGCTATTTCGCCATTTTTTAAGCACCCATTTAAAAAAATGTAAATTAGGATTGCCACACTCCTACGGGACACTTTGTACATGTCTAAATAATTTTAGATTGTGCATCTAACCGATATGTATGTTAATGCATACATATATTTTAAAAATATTTATCAGTAACGCCACAATCTTTCGATCATGCACTGTTAGCCCATCCTGTATATATAAATAATACACAGAGTGTTTGGTAGAGATGTTCCGTAAATTTGGATACACAATCAGTGCAAAAAACTAAACATGAAAGTTTATATAAATATGTGGGCTTCAACCCTTCGTTTCAAAGATATTCCACATTTGAAAATAATGTATTATTCTTATTAATCCAGATAATTTATGTCTAGATGGCTATTGCTTTGTTAAGTAACCTGACATAAAGTCAGTTTGACATTAGTTTTGACCAGTTAAAACGTATTCGTAACTCCTTACTAAAAAATACAAAATTAACTGGTCAAAAGTAATGTCAAACTGACTTTATGTTAGGTTACTTAGCAAAGCAATAGCCATCTAGACATAAATTATCTGGATTAATAAGAATAATAAATTCTTTTCCAATGTCGAATTTCTTAGAAACAAAGCGTTAAATCCCACATGTTGGCATAAACTTTTATGCTTAGTTTTTATCACTGAATCTGTATCCAAGTTTACGGACCACCTTTATCAAACATCGTGTATATGTATGTATCTAAAAGGTATCTACATACATTTATGTATCTGTATCTGGATCTAGTTACTTTTCAAAAAGAAGTATGTATATGTAACTGTATCTAGTTACAAACTAGGGTAAGTATCTGTATCTGAATCTAGATACTTTGTAAAATCTATCTGTTACGACACTGCTAACTGTGTAATTCTTATACCTTTTAATACCGCACTTTAATTTTTGTTTTTAAGAAAGAGACTTTTCCAATGAGATTCTGAAGATATTATCCCTCCTTCCTCAAATTAGTATTTTTTGTAAGACAATCACAAATAAACATTTTCTATCAATCATTTTTACTGTCTCTATGACTGACACTGTGCATTCTTAGGGCCAGTTGTTCAATTACAAGTTAACTTTAACCTTCGGTTTATTGCCACAGGAATAATTGCTTTCATAATTGTTACTATGGGAATAAACTAATAGTTAAAGTTATCTTGTGATTGACATATCGGCCCTTAGGGTACAAATAATACAGGGTGGTCTATGACGTCGGGGAAAAACTTCACCTGTTGATTCCTATGAGTAATTCAAACAAAAAACTTGTAATGAACATGTGTCCGATAATGCTTTTTAATGTAAGTGTAACCCTTCAAAGTTTATAACGTATAACGTCAATCAATCAAAGCAATAGCAGTAGGCTTATTTCGTATTTCATTTGTTACCTATGAAAACAAAAATTAACATCGTCTTGAAGTTGTAAACATTCAACATGTAGTAAACTTTGAAGGGCTACATTTCCGTTAAAAAGCATTATTGGACACATGTTTATTAGAAGCTTTTTGTTTGAAATACTCATAGGAATCAACCGGTGAAGTTTTTCCCCGACGTCATAGATCACCCAGTATAAACAATTATATGCTGGAAAAACAAATTATGTTTAGCTATTAAAATGACGACTTGCGATGTATTAATAATGAACAACAGTGTATCTAAATGACTTGATTCCTACTTTTCAGTGTAAATTGTCCTATCGCAACTTCGAAATTTAGTTATTTTTTTATCATTCCCGCAAGGTAAAAACATATCTTATAAAGAGTTTCTTTAGGAAAACCCGATATTGACTATTTAAAGTAATAAATAGGGAAAGGCGGTGTTTTGAGAATCCTACGTGTACTGCGATTGTAATACGAGTACAGCAATAAAACGGGGGAAAAAAATTACGACTTTTTTGAAAGTCCATATAAATTTCACGGCAAATTCAAAATACAAAATACCTGAGGTTTACCTACATGAATGCGCTATGTGTCGTCTTTTCCTAAATTTCATAAAAATATACTTTTCATGCAAACTCCATTCTAAATTTTTCTTATGTAATTAGAAACAGAATATTATTTAACGTGTACATAAGGATAAACTCAATCCTCGTGAATTATAACTATTATGTGCCAGTTAGGGATGTTCAGAATCGAATCGATTTATAGTTGAATCGATTCTTTGCAAGAGATGTATCGAAAGAATCGAATCGATTCAATTTGGTGTGAATCGATTCAAGAATCGAATCGGAAAGGTATGGACATACAACCAATTTTTTTATCACCGCGCCATCTATATGTTACTGGCAGCCAATAACTCAAAACGATAAAATTGTGAGTAGGGAAAGTTCGCGGTATAAAACACAATATTTCAAATTACAGAAATTTCTTTGACCATTAACGAGCAAAAATTTGTGTTGCACACTTGAACAGTAGGTATATAAGTATTTTGTATTCGAGCGTGAGTGTAGAACAATGCCTCCTAAAACAAGTGAAATGTGGAAGCATTTTAAAGTAAATCTGTTCGTTGTAAACTCTGCAATGGAAGCATAAAATATAATGCTGCGACATAAGTTTTAATTTCAAGAATAGAAATTGGTAATGTATGTATTGAATCGAATCGATTCCACGTGTTTAAATTGAATCGATTCATCTGAACCGATTACACACAATCGATTCATTTAACTGTTTTGAGCATCCCTAGTGCCAGTCAATGTAACATTTCTTACTTACAAATGCTTATTCATTAAACTTAGTATTAATTTAGAAATGTTGTCCAAAAACAATGAAAACGCTGCTACGAATTATGAAGAAGATTATGTTACCATAAATAAATAAAAAACGAACATATTATACTTTGCCACAAACTCAATGTTTTCCATAACTCGCTGAAAGCAAATAAGTTCAAATTACAAGCAAACGCTTCTCTTTTTGAACACAAAGAAATAAGACATCAAGAAAGAAAACGCTTTAAACGCCACTCAACGTCAAGAAAAGAACAGGCGGAGCGTTTCACGCAAAATTTGGATTTGATTTGCGTGAATGTAGTTTGGCGCTACGCTCGAAAAAGAAGATTAAAAATCAACCTTCTGATTCACCCCAAGCGAATCGAATGCATGCATATGTGCTCGCATTCATGACGACAAATTGGATTTTGATTACCCGACAACAAGATGGGAAAGGACGTTTTTCCCTTAAATCGTATAGAAATCTAATTTTGATATGGAAATTAAATAAATGCACCACAGGACACCGTAGATATTTAACAACCTCCAATATGGATTACCGACTTTATAAGAAATAAAATAAGGCACGATCAATATGATCTAACAGAATACCGGGTCTACAATTTGCTTAAAATTTACGACCAGCACGTTAAAGATCCGTGCTGTTTCAAGTATTTCTCTTAATTTTTTTTTTGTAATTTCCTTAATCGTTTTGTACAATTATTTTATTAGTAGGGTTGCATGTATGTACATTTTGATATGTATCGTTTCAATGTGATATGTATGTATAGATATGCGTTATCACCTAGAATACAATAAATTAGCGTTTACAAATTAAAATTTAAACTACGATATTTGAGCAACGATGTGCACTTGTGTGCAGATTACATCTCACTATCAAGTTGACTATGTTTTAACGCAACACAGTGGTTTTTAACTGCATCGGATAAATTCGAAGCCAAAAAGTCTCAAGCTTAACATCGTTAATTTTTAAAATAAGTAAGTATACGTAACTTTTAAATCATATAACGTAAACAATGGTTTTCAAACAAAAAAAGGTTTGTCCCATTCTTAAACTGCAGTCTAGTAATACCCTGTATTATAGTACTATACTATAATATTACGGATAGTTCTAAGAAATGTGTTCGTATATTTTAACTTTTGTATTAACATTTTTTTTATCTTTGTAATTTCCCAACAGTTTAACGTAACTGCTTCGCGCATTTCAGATTCACTTTTGCCATATTAATTATTACATATTAACCTTGAACTCTATCACTTAGTTAGTGCAATTTCATCACTAATCACATTTGTTGCCATTGTTGATGACACTCATCAACGCTAAGTGATGACGAGTAAAAGCTGTTATGTCAACTGAACGCAGCCAATACATTCACGATTTGATTACCATTAAAATATATTTAAACTCCCAATTCCCTTACATTTTCTATTTAATAATACACACTTCTACTTAATCATTAATGCAAATTTATAAAAAAGAATTCAATATTCTTTCGGTATTTATGCACAAGAGAAAACCTTATAGTCAAACCAGCTTACAATTTTATATGCGCAAATTAACCATGTGAATTCAATGATTATATATATTTTTTAATTATATACGTAATTACTAATTATAATTAAAAAAAAGTGGGCAAATAACAAATTAGTGTCATTCGTACTATCACAGCAAATTTAATCTGTTCGCTATACGAAATGTTATGAATTTTTGTATTTGCGAAAACAATTATAATCTATTTAAATTATTGTTTATACTCGTATTCTTGATGTAAAATATTAAATCTTCCTATTTTTCAACTATGTTGCAATGCTTTTTAATAAAACCACAAATGCCAAGTAACTATGTGTGACAAGACAATTTCTTTCTATTTTTTATACACATGTCTTCTATAATTTAACAATTCTTTTTACCTATTCAAATATGCATTCATATTTTTTAAAACATTCTAATTTTTGAAATCTTAAATTTATTTGCTAATTATTATTGATATGTACTTATTTATTAATTAATATACATGCAAGAATATAAGAGGCAGAACATGCTTTTAATTTATTTAGAACTTGTGTAAGATTAGAATTTTTAACAATAGCATTTTATAAAATGAGAAGAAAACAACAAAAAATAAACGCACAAAACTATTTTCCTAATGCGTTCCGACGGAAAATCCACCAATCCAGGTTTCGCCTATAATGATCAGTGATCCTTTTCTCACACTGTGACCCTTAACTCTCCCTCACCCTCTCCCTAAAATCAGCCTACGACGTCTACGAACTAAATTCATAATATATGTTAAAGTATTCACTTCACTTGCCCTTATCCTCTGCTGCCGTTAGGTGTCAAGGGTTTTTTTTATAGTGTTTTCCTCTGGCTGACTAATGCATACTCAGTGTATCTTCATCTCTTATTATTACTTGAAGTTAAAATGAGATGAAAATATAACTAGTGCGCACTAGTGGAAAACACTATTAGTTTTGCAAAACCTCTTCCATACTTTCCGATCTCTTGCTAGTTCTCTGGCCCTAGACTAGAGATGGGGAACTTGCGGCCTTCCGCAATCTTCTATGCGGACTTACCATAAAAAATTATAATAAACTTACAGTTATATAACAATGCAAAGAAATCTCCTTTCACTTGTAAATTTATTGCCTTTTTTTACTGATAAAAAGCGGCCTTCCACGATAAAAAGGTTCCCCACCCCTGCCCTAGTCCATGAAACATTTCGTTGACCCAACATTTCGTTTATTTGTTGATTCCAAGTTTTTCTCAGTCTCCCTTCTGTACTTATTTTGTGCCCCTCCATACTGCTTTGCGTATTTGCCTCTCTAGATTATTATTTCCTCTCACTCACTAAGACTAATGCACACTCAGTGTATCTTCATTTCTTATTATTACTTGAAGTTAAAATGAGATGAAAGTATAACTACTAGTGTGCACTAGTGGAAAACGTTATTAGTTTTGCAAAACCTCTTCCATACTTTCCGATCTCTTGCTAGTTCTCTGGCCCTAGACTAGAGATGGGGAACTTGCGGCCTTTCGCAATCTTCTTTGCGAACTTACCATAAAAAATTAGAATAATCTTAGAGGTATACAACAATTTAAAGAAATCTCCTTTCACTTGTAAATTTATTGCCTTTCTTTTTACTGGTAAAAAGCGGCCTGCTGAAATTAAAAGTGGCCTTCCACGATAAAAAGGTTCCCCACCGCTGCCCTAGTCTATGAAACATTTCGTTGACCCAACATTTCGTTTATTTGTTAATTGCAAGTTTTTCTCAGTCTCCCGTCTGTATTTATTTTGTGCCCCTCCGTACTGCTTTGCATATTTGCCTCTCTGGATTATTATTTCCTCTGACTGACTAATGCCCACTCAGTGTATCTTCATTTCTTATTATTACTTGAAGTTAAAATGAGATGAGTGCACTAGTGTGCACTAGCGGAAAACGCTATTACTTTTGCAAAACCTCTTCCATACTTTCCGATCTCTTGCTAGTTCTCTGACCCTAGACCAGAGGTCTTTCGCAATCTTCTTTGCGAACTTACCATAAAAAATTAGAATAAACTTAGAGGCATATAACAATGTAAAGAAATCTCCTTTCGCTTGTAAATATATTGCCTTTTTTACCGGTAAAAAGCGGCCTGTTTACCACCTTCCAAATTAAAAGTGGCCCTCCACGATGAAAAGGTTCCTCACCCCTGTCCTAGTCCACGAAACATTTCGTTGATCCAACATGTGGCTTATTTGTTGATTCCAAGTTTTTCTCAGTCTCCTTCCTCTACTTATTTTGTGCTCCTCCATACTGCTTTGCATATTTGCCTTTCTGGATTATCATTGTTTATACGTATTAAGTATCCGAAGCCATTTCGATTTTATGGTACCTCCAATCTTTCCAATCCCCAATTCTGTAACGTACGGTACACCTTAATATTTTCGTTTCATTCGCTATTACTTTAGGCTTCAATTTTTCAGTGAGTACCCAGGATTCACTTCCATAGATTAGAGTGGGAATTATGATAGTATTATAAATGTTTACTTTTATTTGCTTACTAACTTCTTTTTTGTTGAAGAAAATTGGTCGAAGACCATGAAATAATTTTGTGGTCGCTTGTATTCTATTATTATCGATGTCAGTGTCTATGTTTCCACAGCTGTCCATTTACGTTTTTTTTTTTTTTTTTTCATAATAAACGCTTCAGTAATAATTATTTGAAAGTTCTCCTTTTCTTTCTCGTTCATTATTCGCTACTGGCAAGATTAGGTCGTCTGCGTATGGAAATTCTTTAACTACAATATTTTTAAGTTATCTAAGACCGACTTCTATCCCTTTTATTAGTCTGTTTGCTCTCCTTACAATTTCGTCCATACAATAATTATGAATAGCCAGAGGGCTACATTCAATGTAAAATAAATAACCTATTAGAAATAATCTACTTTGCAATTCGTTTAACTATTTTCTTCACGCTATGACATAAATTGTCGGGTCATTGTCGGGCTTTCAAATTTGTGGCTCTTCGGCATTTGATGAACTATCATACATATTACCCTTTTTAAAAGAGTAATAAAAATGTTTGAAATGAATATACTGCGTCAATTTAATTTCAGTAATTTTTATATCAGGTTTTTGTGTTCCATAAAACTATTTGATACTCGTGAAACACACAAAATTTTAATACCACTGTAATTGACTGCAGTTGAATTTGTTTATTCAACCAAAAACAATTTTTTTTAAATAGTACTCGTTTAATATTTATTTTTAGAATTTTTCCTTTACTCTTTAACTTGATTACTTCATTAACAATTACAACTTTACCTAGACTCTTACTTTTTCAATGACTTCTTCCTTCAAGAATTAAAAAGCTGGCAAAATGGGCAGAGAAATGTTGAATCAAATGCATAAACCGAGAAGATCTTTAGTGTACTATTTCTAACATTTTTTTTAACTTTTTCCTCTTTGCAGTTTTGAATAAATCGATTTTTATTTTATTGTATTTTAAATCAACTACCTTTCCTATCTGTGTTATTTAAGTTATTTGCAGAATATCTGCTTGAAAATATAAGACTAAAATCATAAAAGCAAATATTAAGATTAAAACAGTAAAGAAAATTAGCTTGCGTCTGAAGAAATTTAAACAGAAAAAGCGTGATCTGACTCACAAAGTTTTCTTTTGTGCGAATGTCATCTCTAATTCCGCGTTCGCATTTTACACCCACCCACCCTTACTCTTACCTTCTAAATATAAAAGCACAGCCGTAATAGTATTCGTACGAAGTAACGCGAATTTCTCTCGCAGCACTCACACAGTTTGTGCGTTAATTTAAGTATAATTTCGGAAATATTATTAAGCTTAAGACTTTTGAGGCTCCACTTGCATTTTGCAAATTGAACGTTTCGCCTTCAGCATTGAGAATCGCCACCTGAAATTTATGTCGCTGTCAAAATCCGGGGGAATGATAAATTTCTAAAGCGAAGCATCGAAAAAATCGCCATAAATTTCAAACACGACAACTTTATTCGAAAGCAGAAAATAACTACATCATACTTTGGTACCGCTTTAAAACTTTAGCGTGACATTATACTTTAAAATCAAAACGATCGATCCGCCGAGTTTCATTCAGCAGGTATTTTCAATGCTGAAGTTTTATGTTATGTAGATACGACCCGGTTTATAATAAAATTTGCGCTAATGTTATTATTGATTTGAAAACTAAAAAGTTTTTATTCTTCCGGCCATCCGAGATCTTCCCCGATCAATTCGTAAAACTTCTGATTATGCTCACCGTAGTATCGCCTTAATTTAGCTACGATCATGGGATCCACGCGAGGGTGTCGCCTACCTTTAGTTTCCCTTAGACATCTATCGGATGTCTCGTTCCTCAAACAATAGAATCCTTTCGTTTCATTAAAATAAAAGTTATGATTCCCTATTCTCGGATCTAAACCTAAGAATTTCTCTATCTTCTGCAGTTGCGGAACGGGATCTTCTATTAATAAATCGCCGTTGACTACGAGAATCTGTTCCCTGGAGAATACTTCCAACCATCTGTGTACGTAGCTGTGATAGACTGAGATGGCCAGCGGTCTGTATGCCTCGTTTATGGAGCCGTTGGGGAATAGAGAGAGCTGTTCGAAGGATCTGGGTGGTTGGCTTGGTCCTGACGCCGGGGACGCCGTCGCGGCATGGGCTCGCAACTGGGTGTAATCGGAAATTGCTCTGGTGACGGGCTCTCGGACGATTAACAATAACTTTATGCTTGCATTCATTGCTCGAATTCGCTCTGGAACCTTAAAACATAAATATTAATGCAGTTTCAGTTCAATAAACTCTCCTAGAAAACAGTTACGATTATCAAAGTCAGCAAATATTATAAGAATTATATTTTTTCTATAGGTACTTTAGAGATATAATTATAACAGTCATCGATCAGATGCACAACCTAAATAATCTTTATTGACTATTGAATTTCTGAAACTAAAAGAAGCAATACGAAACACCAAAAAACTGCCCTCAAGAAACTGATAAATCAAACACTATTTCTAAGCCGAAGTAAATAAAACTTCTACCAACAAATCTCTTAAGAACTACTTGGTGTTTGTAAAATAAAATAATGCTCTCACATACCGCATGTTGAGCACTGTTATTCTTATGAATTTATCGAATAAAAGAATTGCTTTATCTGCTACTGTGCAAATAAATAAACCTGCACGCAATAGAAACAAACACAGAAATGTATAAATCAAACTGGTAGAACTATTCCAATTGTTTTATTATTATTGTACTCGAAACATGTTTCTCCTCAACCTTTAAATCAACTGGGATTTATTTCAACAACAATATACTCGTTTGTCCTTACACATTGCATTCAGCGTAAATAATATTCTAGAAAAAAAATAGAGGAGAACAAACAATTTAATACGAAATTTAGTATTTCGAATGGTGTAATCAAAATAAAACATGAGAGCAATGAGTGAATAATGTCGACGCCTGCGGGTATTATATTGCAGAAAATAAAGCTCGATTTCGGCCTAATTTTATGCCCGTTGCCAGTAGATACTGTTTCTATAAACAACGAAATCGAGAACTCAATTATCCTTTGGAACCGCTGAGGTCACAAAATCCACCATCTCATTTTCGTTTGATTTCGAACGCGCACACAAATAACAAACGTTTGGAAATATCATGTAGACACGATTGGGAAATTTTAATGTATGTAGGTGTTCCGTTCGAGCATAAAATTATATCGAAATTTATAGAAAATAAAATAAATAAAATATTTGGTTATTCATAGATTTTTTTAAACAGTAATATTCATTTTTTCTATTTGTTGGATTACTGGAAATACAATTTATAACGCAGTTTATTTGAAAGTTCCTGACAAAAAAATGGGGGAATGCCTATAAATTATTTTAGAATTATTTTATTTGTGTATGGGGAAAATGCACCATCTGATTTTTAAGTTAAATTTTAGTCTAACCCATTCGCTGCCAATTTCTTTTTTAACTTTATTGATACTTTCAGTTTTAGCTTAGTTACTTAAAGTGTGGAAAAATGTTTTAAAAAATCTGAGAACCCTTTCAAGGGCACTGTCCTAAAAAACTTTACCAAGTGTGTAGTGGATCAATATAAGACAGAAATCTTAAACATAGCGTTTATTTTAAGACACATATAAGTAACACCTTATGGTTGTAACACGCCGACGCGACGTGCCACTGTTTTTGTTTACTACTTTCGGACAACTAGACAACTAATAAAATGTCCAAACAATTAAACAAATTGAATTAATTTGACAATATAATTAACTGGACCGAAAAATTTATTATCTGAAGGATTTTAACTCGTAATTACTGTACAGTTTGCTCGGCCAGTATTCCTGAGACGAATCGCTATTAGTTTTATTTCCTTCCTACAACATGCAAGTTAATCTACCCCGACGAAGGGACCAAGTACCTGCTAACTACAGATGCGTCAATGACCTAAATGGAATAATACTACGCCTTGCGGCGAGACTCCCAGAAATACTTTGATATCTAGTAATATTTGATTTAGCGCGTGATCACTCTAATTAGCTTGCCTTATCCTACCTGTCCTACGTTGTTATCTAACTCAGTCCTTTTTGGTGAGACGGTAAAAAATAACTTGAGAGAGTTTTAGGGATTAACTACTGATAATTAAAATACGGAATTTAAATTTAATTAATTATTTATTGTAAGCAAGGCAAAAACTCCGATTTCTAGCCGCACCGCAGTCTAGAAAAATGAGCGGAAAAACCTTGTCGTTTAAACAATTACAGACACAAATAAACAATACGAGAAGTACAGTGGGGTCCGCTTAAAAGTATTCACTTCCGAATTTCGTAGCGGCGTATTGACTTCAAAATCACACAGTTGGTGGCTTTGTTTATGCACCAGTAATTAGTGTTTGGAAACTCTGTTCCTCAATTAATTAACAATGAATTGTATTCAATTTAGATCGGTCTTGGTACTAGTGTTTGTCACTTCAGATCGTACCCTAAGACACGCTCTGCTCAATCAACCAACGTACAGCGTGACCGTGTGTCTACAGTGTACTTAATTAATGATCGTAATTAATTAATCAGATATTTGGGAAGTACGTGATACAAAATGTCGCCCAGGCGATCAATTTGCGAGAGGATTAATAGTAATCGCTAGTTTTTCAGGGGAAGGTGACCCTACTGAGTAGGCGTCGGACCCGATTTGTTTCTAACCTAATAACGCAGCGAAGAGGGAGATTCTCAACCGTTCCTATCGCTAAGAGGTGGAGGTACAGTGACTCTCACTTCATTTGTTAACCTCTGATTGCGTTGTTTTCGACGATAATAAACCTATGCGCGATGGCAGAATTGACCGTTTTATTTGATACTCTACTACGCGTAGTTATGATCTTTCGGTCTCTCAGCGAATTACTTCTAATTAACCCGCAAATCTCCTGACAAGGACTACACTTCGGTCCACACACAGGTGTGAGAGAAGCTCAGTTAAGAAGATGGCTATGAATGTGATTCAGAGTTGTTCGGCCTCGTAATTTTACGAGATTCGTAAAGACAATAAATTGACCTTGATTTCTGTAATTGGACGGTGCTATGCACTCGTGATTTATCGGCAGATATTAATGCCTCTGACTCGTGGTGTAAAACGGAGATTTCCTGAGCAAGCCGGAATACACCGGTTAACGTGTTCCCAACTTGACAAAGAATATCTCGACAGGTAGAATTATATTTCACAAAAATACACTGTGATCAGAATTTCCAAATAGATATAAAATAGTTAAATTGAGTTGGTTGGTTAATGTGCAGAAACGTGCAATCACGCGAACTGAATGACACACCCTGTACATATACTTATTCAATACGTAAACCGATCTAAGAAATTATATAACAACTAAATTACAAGTTTTACAAATGTGATTACGGCTTCGACTTGTTTGCCAATGATACTTTAATTATAATTTGTCTAAGCTCGGCAAATACTGAACTTTCAGTATCCGTTAATACAAAATTAAGGAATCAATTAAAATAATTCTGAAAACAATTTAAACCACCAAATATGTGAAGAAGAAATATAAACAAAATGTTTACCTAAGCCCGCGCCCGCGAAGTTAAGATCCGATACACTCACTACACTGAAGTTTTTAAATACACTCGCGGTTAATTTACCGTACGCGACCGGCTAGTTTTAAATTTGATTAGATCGCCTCTCAAACACTAGAATTTTAGACGTCCCGATATAAAATGATTTAACTCTATTGTGAAATCTAAATCAGAGAACCAAGTGCAAAGCAATTCGTCAGGCCCAAATAAATACGACTGATCGTTTTAAAAGCTCGGAGCTATCTGTTTTTCATTTTAATTTTCATCTTTCGGCTGAACAAAATTAATTTCCCTTCCTCCTATTAGAAACTAAATTCAAACACCCCCTGACCAATAGAGCTGTGTTTTGCGTTCAGAAGGATAACGCCCTCCGATTCCAAGAATGTATTTTTTTTCCTACGCTTTTAACGACCCCCCGTGAGCAGACCACATGTGCTGTCTTTCCAAAATTCACAACAATCTTCTTAACTACAAGTACTCTATGACATCTTTATGTTTTCCGCTGATAGGAGAAATTCGGCGCCCTGACTGCTTTTGTTTAGACGCACTTGAAAATCCGCATGTTATTTCCCGTTACGCCCCGGCGATAGTTTCGTTTCCAATAGAAGTATCCTTTTACTTAGAAACTCGTATGACAGATTTATGATTTCAACTCAAGAAAAATTTTAAAGTCCCACAGTGTTACAAGAATTTATGACATCCCCTCGTTGTATTGCACTTGACCGACCGTCGTAAGGACCACCCTGCCTTGACGAAATTGCCTCCGCTTGTTTGTTCTCTTACAATCAAAATTACATCAAACATGCTTTTTGTTTTATAAACAAATTCGCGACCGTTTCATGGTCAAGCAATTTCATGAAAATATTTAAAGCAGTCGACCGGATGTACGTTAACTTTACATACACCACAGCCAAAAGTTGTATTTTTTTACATACTTTACTTCTGTTTTGTTTGAATGAATCTGGGTAATGCAGAACCGACGTATTCCTCGAAACAGATTCCAGAATCTTTCGAAGCTGTGTACTTGTACTTGGTCTTCCGGGTTTCAGTTGTCGAGGATTCAAAAGTAAATAAGTTGCCACAATGTTCCTCATAAACCCTAATAAATCCAAAGGACGCAAGTTCTCTACAAACTCATCATTATTGACTTGCCTTTTGTTTTCATCTCTTCTAATTCTATATAATAACCAGGCATTAGACACAAGTGACAAAAGCAGATAAAAGATGCCACCACCATTTATTATTACGCAGTTTAGGGCGGTAATTTGCAATATTTCTGTCCATTAAATCTGTACAGCTCATATGAGTATTGTAACTTGTTACTTGTTGATTGTGTAAGGCATGTCTACCATCACATATTTCTTTTCTGCGGCAGAATAACGACGTGCTGACTTCGTAGGTGCACACCGTAACAGTTTGAAGCCACGTGAACTACGGAATTGTCTTTCCACTGCGTGATAATTACATCCTTTGTAGAATTTATATACGAGTTCATGGAACCTCTGACTGATTTCTTCATTGTATTTTTATTCAACGGGCATTTTTCTAGTCTATTTTGTCTGATAGTACCAGTACACCCATATCCCAATGCGCTCATTTTTATTATCAATGGCAGTCCGGTGAAGAAATTATCGATAAAGAAATTAATTCTTTGATCAGGATAATTTTGTTTCAACCTCTCGGCAAAAGTTGTCACAACAAATGCTCCCAAACCAAGATTACTAGCTCCCAATAATGTTCCTTTTCCTTGATAGGGTTCAGTATTCAGAAGGTAACCTTTTGATATATTTTCAAACCAAAATTTAAAACCGTATCTAATGGGCTTCCCTTGAATTCTTTGCTTGCAGCCATGGTGACTGTAATATGGCACCATAGATTTATCCACAGATACTTGTAAGGTGTCACTACTAGGCATGTATTTTAGAAATACTGTATTTAGGTGTTCTATAAGTGGACTTACTTTGGCGAACTTGTCGTTTGGTGATAAGTCAGCATTATTGTTAAAATTTAAATTATTCAGAATCTCTCTAAACCTATTTCTAGACATAGCATTGGCAATTGCTTCATTCCGAGGATCTAAATCCATATTCCAATACATGTCTTTTCTGGGTCTTTGAGAATAACCAGAAATCAAGAGAATTGCGAAAAATACTTTCAGTTCTTTTATCGAAACTTCAAATGATGTATTTGCATTTTCCTGGGTAGCATATACATAGTATTGTTTGTTCTTTTGTATTTTGAAAAAAGCAATCACTCCAAAACAATTCGAAAAGTTCAATTAGGTTTTCATTATGTTGGTTTGAGTTTATAACATTATCTTCATTATTTATACATTGCGGGTAGTCTCCTCTCTCCCAAGTATCTCTTGCATTTCCGTTTTGTGCATTTGGCAATTTTCGTTTTTTGTTATTATTTACATAGTTTGCTAACGGTTCATCTTCGTCGCTATCCGACACCAATTCTTGATGTTCTTCTGCACCACGATGTGAAACAAGAGTTGCTTCAGCTGGAGCACTCAGAATTTTTGACGAAAGTTTGTCGGAAAAATCAAGTTCTCGTTATCTGACCGTTCAGAGTCTCCATCAGAATCTTCTGCAGGAGGATTTATGTATATATTTGCTGAATCAAAATGTTTCTCATTTAGAGACTACTGGCCGAATAAGTGTATTTTTTTCCATAAAATGTTTCACGTCCATATCCTACAGCAGAAAAAAGATATCCATAAGTAAGATATGTAGCCATGTTCCAATATTGGAACACACCGAAACTATAGGTAAACAAGTAAATATTGTTAGAAGCAAAGTATGTAAATGATACTTATGTGTCATCTAAGGGGGTTATTCTAATTGGGGTTGCAAGTTACAACTTGGTATGATCCTGCTTCCGAGCATTATCGAGACTGCACAACGATGTATCCTGTTACCACCGAACATTGCCGAGATTGTAACTTCTTAGCAGTTGCTAGGGAGGTACCACCGCTGTTAGGTTGCAAATTCGATTAGAATGACCCCCTAAGTCTGAAATCTTATTTGTAACGCAATCGTTCCAAATATTTTACTATTAAAAGTATTACAAACGGTTACCGAAACTCTGCTCCTACTGCTTCCAGAAAAATTCGAACAATATAAAACAACAATTGCGACTAGTTTACCAAGAAAGTTTAAATTCACCATTGACATATTCTCTTGATATTAGAAAATGGAAGTATTAAATAAAAAGTCTAAAGTCCCTAGATAGTATAAAGTACGGCAATAGGGAAGCCATTTTCTGGCCCATTATGCGCGGGAATTTTAAAATGAAAATTTTGGTTGATTTTCATGTCAACGGGAAATGAACGTAAATGTCAATTTTTTAGAGCCTTACTGCGCAAATCTGAGCATGTAAACTGTACTGTTTGTCGACTAGTAAAATTGTCCCATAATAAACTGTAATAACGTCCTTACAACCCTTTATCATGATTAACCATTGTAAATTTGTAAATCGATAAAAATAAACAAAATCCAATAACCGTCACAAACCACAAATGAACAAACCAGGAGCACCACGGGGCACGGACGAGCACCTTCGAGTTTCGAGCAAGCACAAATATTTTACACATAACTCAAAACTGCAATATTTCCGTTACCTGCAAAAACTACCCCATGTTTTTTTCTATCAAAATTGAAAATTTTAAGCAAAAGGGTTTTAATAATCATATCTTCAACGTCTTTAGATTAATACGGCTTATTTATTATGGTGTTTTTAATATGATTTATTTCGTATTTCTAATTCCTTTTGGGAGCTGACATTTATCAACTGCCAAAAAATCTAAAACTTCTTCGTTTCCATGACAAATATTTGTTTATTCAACTCAAATACACAAGTCTGTTTGTGTCACGTGACACAGACGCCATGTTCTGGCTAGTTTTTAAAATTTGGTCCTAAACTGTGTATTGCCGTACTTTAGTAATCTAGGGACTTTAAAAAAGTCATACTAGTAACTCGATCTAGTAGCTAACAACAAAACTAACAAGTGTTCCCAAATTTGAACATGGCTGCGAATGGGCTAAACTCTTTCGATGGGGTAGAGACGATGACCCAAAGTCCGGACGATCCGTGGAAACTCGAACTGAAGAGATGGTGCGAAAGGTCGAAAATTCGGTGTATTACCAATAAAGTCTGTATATCAGAAACAAGTATCCTGAAAATTTTGCATGACGATTTGGGTATGAAAAAGGTGTAGTCCCAGATTGCTACACCTGAGCAAAAACTAGTCAGAAAAGAAATTCCTTAAGATATATATATAAGACTTGGGAATATCACTAGGGCCATCAGTGCCAAGAAAAGCCAAAACACAATTTTTTTGAAAAAAGAACTGATGACGTATTTTTGAATGTACATTCTATTCAAATTCTTTCAAGGGCATTTAATATTTGGTGGGATTTTATATTTTTTACAATTCGCACTCTTGAAGACAATTGAATATAATGTTCATGCTCTAAATCAATAAATTCGCTTAGAAGAAACGGAGGGGGAAGTTCTTAACAATACTAACGCAATGATTTATATACGCAAATAACTTTCTAAAATAATAGCGTATTTCATTACCTCTAAATGTCTGCACCCCACTGCGGATAGCAGGCAATAAAATCTATGAATATAACGCGCAGGAAACGATACAAAATCCCGAATTCGCGTTGGCGTAGGGGCGATCAAAAATCCATTGCAAAAACAACTATCGTCTTCCTGTCGAACGACATTCAAATCCCGGTCAATAATTTGTATTAATGGCACCTCCTCCATTATTTCAACCAAAAGCGTCAAGTTCATAACAGAGAAAGAATCAGTTCAAATTTAAGTGAAGTAAAAAAAAAACTAGAATTAATTTCACTAAGAACAGTAACAAAATAAAAGACCTATTAGAAAAATTATCCACAAAATAATTTCACAATAGAAATGATTCCTTAAATTTCAGATCTTTGACGGAAGTGAAACAAGAACTTGTGTCAAACGGGATTTATTGAGGGAAACAGAAAATAAAACGTTTATGCGAAAGGACAATTCAAATAGGTACTTATTAAATTTTAAGGTGTCATTAGTTAATACCTTATTATATGAATCAATAAATGATGCAAAATTAAAATGAATTTTAAATAGAAAATGTCAACCTGTAAGACATGAAATCTGAAATTTTATGAATCGTATGTAAAAACCATATCTGTTAAAACTGATTATATGTGTATTATGTATGAGGGCTATCCGGAAATTAACTTCCGTTTTCATGTTGCGCGAAGCAGAAGGAACAGTGTGAGTTTGCACAGCAGTACAACAGCACGTTTTCAGCAATGCACTAAAATCAAATTACTATCTGTATCAGTAAATTAATCTCCTCTTGCAGAAAAAATAAATAAATAAATGACCTAGTATCAACATTATCTAACAAGAAGTCAGGAAAGGTATACCGGTGCTTAAAAGTATCCGAACGAAAAGAAATAAAATCGTTCGAATATGACCCTTGTAGTAAACTTCCACAGTGCCAGGTGGTCACGCCGGTTGTCCGAATACTTTTAAGCACCAGTATACCTTTCTCTTGTATTAGAATTCGAAAAAAATTAAACAATTGGATTCAAGCCTCACGACATTAACGTTATTAAGTGCTAAGAGGCACAGAAAGTTAACAAAGACATCGTTTTATTGTTTGTTTTTCTTTCTTTGTGAAGAATTTTGAAAATGAATAAACATTTCCTAGAAGCAAAATTGTTTTGCCTCTTCAATCATTTATGTAAAGCGGCAGTCGCCGATGGCATGTTCATTTCATTAAGCTTAAATCTTGGCTTTGCCAAATGGAAAACTGACGTGCTTATTATCTTTTTTTTTTGTTTTCTATGGACAGTTACATTAGCCAAACACGATTGATGTGATGCTGCACGTTAAATATGATAATGCAGGTGCATTAGGGCGCATTAATAATGAAGCAAGGTTTGGACAATGTACTACGTTGTGCTGCTGTAATAATTTACTAATTGTGTAGTTAATTGTTTACTGTAATAACGGAAGTACATTGTTTAATGAAGGTTGTTTCAACTTCATTAATGCAGGTGAATTTTTTTCGTTAAATGTTTATTTTAAATAAAATTTAATTTCCAAATAATATTAAGAAATACATTGAATTTGATTATGGAAAACCAAGCGTTTTTTTAGGTATTTTGGATGCAGGATATTCACAGCGATTCTTCCAAGTCACAAAATACAATAAGCCAAGACAATATACATAAAATAGAAGAAAAAAATTATAAAGAGAAGAAACGGCATTCTGTACAATAATTATTTGACAATTTAATTGTTTTTTGCTCATCAAATGTTGATTCAGGATAGGCATGTAGAGGGAGGAATGGGCACTTGGAACTCTGACACGACCACACTATGACATTATTCGATTGTTAACTCTGGCGATGTGTTAACAGTAATTAATAGTCGTGCTGTCTATATGATATAGGTAATTGTCGGCTGCCGATATTTTTATTCAGTTTTGTAACCGAAGAACTCCAATTAATTACAGTCAAATCAAAATCTGCAAGTCGAATCAAGCTGTAACTATCGCACACGTGTTCCTAAACGGATGCAGGTATTTTCGGAAGGTCAAGCGAATTAGTTCGCTTTGCGATAACCTTTTCTTTTCTACTTAAAGAAATTTCAGTATAGAATGCCGGTTTCTTACGAGAAGACAATTTCATAAAAAAGTCTGTAGACTGAAAGACATTCAAACAAAATTTCGTTAACTTTAAGACTTGAAGCATTAAATAAAATTAATAAACATTAAATCCTACATTAAATAGATGTAGCTGATTAACCGGAATTGTCGAGATTTATTTTAGAAAAGAAAAATAAGCAGCAAGCAGTGTCACTGAAGAATTATTCTTTCAAAAAAAAAAAATTTAAAAAGTTTCCTGAATAACATTAACGACGAAATAAAGTAGTTGCGCGCTAAGTTCTAATAAGAGGCAAAAGTCTTCACGTAGCAAATTAGACTTTATTTTCCAAGTTTAAAAAATTACAGGCAGCCTCGCAACACTCCCAAAGACGTAAAACAGCCGGCGGTTGAGTAATTGCGAGATTTTCCAGCGTATGAAATATTAAAGCGTCCGCCTGCATACCTGCATTAAATTATTCAACAAGTTCAAAATAAAATCCATTTCAGAAGCAATAAATCCCGCCGACGACGGCGAATAACTTTTAATAAGAAACGCTGAAATTATGTCGCGGCGTTCTTTTTTGTCGCTGTCTCGCTGACGTGGTTCCCGTACACGAAAACGTTCATGTTCGGCAAGTCGTTGAATAATATTAAAGTAAATGGCGAATAACGGCTGCATAAATATTTGGAAATATTTTTGCGTTTGTATGGGGAATTAATTTCGAATTTTCGTGCGATCGATATGTAAACGTCAACGTGGTCAACGAACCAGAGCGGAAAAAATTATAGTCCAATTTTACAGTCAATATTTGTGTAGTGGAAAAACGATTTAATCATTTAAAACAGTTTGTTGCCGATTCACAAAGTTTTAGAGTCAAACGGACTACATTGTAAACGTTATCGTATGAATAGGATTGCAATTACATTACAGACACATTAATTTTTTTATGGTTCTAACTGTGTTATTTTTCTCAAATTGTACCATTTTTATTGAAAATTTACAACTTTTTTTATATTTTTAGAGAATGTACCATCACTTAATAATAATAATAACTTCATTATGATGCTGACACAAATCAATAGTGAGTTACTTTAAATGTCGTGTTTTATTGCTGTTCAAAAAGTGCAGAGTACAAAATGCAAATTCTTTTACCATTTTGCTTGTATTCTTCTTTAAAATTATTTACAGTCCTATGTTAATACAGTTTGTTACGGTTGAAAAATTCATTTGAATTATCTATAATATTTTTCCGAACACCCTGTATTTTTACGGGAAGCCAAACTTCAGTATGCATACGTGACTCTGCCTCATATTTCTCAATGTTGCACAATTAGACCATACGCTGTTATTTAGTCTTACAGTACATCTCCATTTCACTCTATCGCCCGGCTAAATCTGAGTTCATTCGTAACGACTCCTGTCGTAGCGATAGTGGAAGAAAACGCCGCGCACGTCTTGGCGGTCAGATTTGCGTCAACGGTCGCGCCATATGCGTTCCTTTGTTTGTGTCGGTGATTAAAATCTTTGTGTTTGTTTCACGGAATTTGTGATTGAAACATGAAACGGGATTATCTCCGAGATTTGTTAAAGCACGCCGAGCGAATTACAAGCTTATTAATCAGCTTTTCGAAAGCCTGTCGTTGAAGTAAGGAACAGGTATGTTTTGTTGGCCACTTTGTGCGATGCTCTGTTTCTCTCTCTTCTATCAAGCTTTTAGTGGTAGTTTTACCTGGGTTGAGAATATCGCCATCCCTTGGGTGCAAGAAACGGCCGGAATTGGCTTTTGAAACTATTTAAGCCCTGCGACACGGCCTTCACCCGCCTGTGAAAATGGAGTCGTCCTGCAAGACGACGTTACTTAGCGACATTACCGCCTCACTGACTTACGGCGTTAAGACAGTGAGAGGGCGCTCCGACACTGTTGACAGCTGACTATCATTACGCTGGATATCGATTACAAGGTCGGAATTACTCTAATTATTTTTAATTACTCTGTTGAGTTACCGCAGCGTTGTTATTTTTCTTTTTCGTTTATTTGATGGACAAGTGAATTTCTTTAATCGACTTAAGCGATAATTGTAAACGAGGAATAGATCTGTTGATCGGATATCTAACTTGTTGTTTGTTTACTTAATTATATTTCTTTATAGCTTTTGCTTTGGGGTTTCGTCGAACCCTCCCATCTCCCAGAACTCTGCCGAGCGGTACTGGAAAAACGTCAGTCACTCGCACAATTTGCTGGCCTTCAGGTAGGTAGCAAGTTATTATAAAAATTTTGTTGCAATCCTAATGCGATGTTAGGTCAAAAAGTGATCGCAGGATGTCGCGATTGAAACATTTCACAGTTATTACACTAATAAATAAAGAAATTTCAGAAGTTGCATTTGCATGAAACACAAAATTAAAACATTCAAGAATTCTTATCTAATTTTGCTATAATTATTATTACTACAAGTTGACCGAACTAGCAGGTATGCATCTCATGTACTCGTATAACATAAATGGTAAGTAAAACATAATGGACTTGCTGCAGCAAGAAGATTAGGGAAAAATTTCTAAATGGAGACAATCGGACAGGAAGATTTTTAAATCAGTGGATCGGACACTGGGGAGATGTAGGAAACCGGAATTCTGTACAAATAAATTGTAAAATGTTGCAATCATAAAATTGAAACGTGTGAGTCTGAATCAAAGTAAATAAAGAGACCGATTTATTATTCAAGTTAAAATAAAACATGTCACAATACTTTGAAACCGAAAAATTTTAAAACAACGGGAGCCTTGTATACTGACGTAAATATTCTAGGGAAATGTTACTCTTCACTACATCATTCGAAGAATACATATACTTACAGCTGCAAACACAAACACAAGTGTGTGAACACCTGCATTAGTAGCGCGTGCGCTCTAACAAAAATAATGTGAATAGATAACCGCCATCTGATGGTAGCCTCTGCCTATTCGGAAGCTAGGCACGGGTTGGAAATATTTTGTATTTGAATGTTACGGAAGATGTCATTTTTTCCCCTCTAGAGACGCCGCGCCGGACAGATCATTTAAATACTATGATCTCGAAAGAAAAAGTCAGTTCCTGTAAGGAATGTTTCAATTCTCTTTTCACGAGTGTTTTTAGTTTTATTTTAATAAATTTGAAAAGTCTTCGAAATTAAAATTGAAGCGTCTCAAAAATTTGGATTGCGGGAAGAATAAACAGACTCGACGTCAATTTATCTGCTTAGAATTTAGAAATTAACAAAAACTTTAAATATGGTACAGAATACCGATTCTTCTCTCATCGAATTAATTTTGATTATATTGTTTTCATTGATGAAATCTGTATTACTTTCTGTTTTTAACGTTTTTAATACAAGGAATGGATTTCGTAAGAGGAAATCAGGAGGATGAAATAAACGAAAGGATCAAAGTCGCAGTAAAAGTGTACGGAGGTCTCAGTAAAAGCTTTATTAGTAAAAGGGAGGTGTCACAGAAAGCGATTTTGAAGGTATATAAATCCGGTGTTGACGTTTGGCGCCGAGACGTTGGTATTACAGTCTTTTTCTATTGCTTTTCCCCTTTTGTCAAATGTGTTTCCTAATTTGTCAAATGACTTTCCAATCCGTTCAAAGTATAATAGGCCTACGGATTGGAAAGTCATTTGACAAATTCAGAAACATAATTGACAAAAGGGGAAAACCAAAAGAAAAAGACTGTAACAAAGACACAGAAAAGTAGGTTCGAGGCAATGGAATTGAAATATCTGAGGAGAGTAAAGGGAGTGTCAAGACGAGATAAAATCTGAAACGAAGTCATCATTCATCATGTAGTCAATGCTTGAGATTGTAGAACGAGGTCAGTTGAAGTGGCTGGGGCATCTGATCAGGATGGAGCAATGTGGGCAAGTCAGAAAAGTGTAGGAAGCAAGAACTGTACCAAAGAGAAAAAGGGGTAGGCCAAAAAGAACGTGAAATGAAGAAAGGGGTACACCATGCAGACAACCAGGAAGTTAGCTGAGAACAAGTTAGAGTGGCGCGGACTAGTATACAACATATGGATTGGGAAGTACATGGGATGGATTAGCCTTACATCAGTAGGTAGAAAGGCTTTAGATAATATAGAAGCTGTTAAAAAAAAGTGTCACAAAACATCGGCAATAACCAAGAGGATGTCAATCAAGATCGCGGATCCCACGAATAATCTTAGGCCAAAGGCTAAGGGCGAGGGTCAACGGTGAAAAAATTGGTTTCCCCTATACCAAACCCAAGGTTGACATCAAGAAGGTAGGCGAGAATGTACTGATGACTCTGTTGAACGACGTGAAGATTCTCTGGAACGGAAAAAGCTTCCTGGAAGTCACCGCTCCCCCCAAATTCAAAAAGAAGTTGTGCGGACTGTGCGGGAATTTCAACTCCAACGCCCAGGATGATTTGAAGATGAGGAAAGGACCCGTCGTTTCCGAATCGAAAATTGCCAAGTTTGCGACGTCTTGGTGCGTCAGTAAAAAGTGTGCGGATTTTCGAGTTGCGCAGTGTCCGAGGAAGAGAAAGAATTTTGAGAGGAAGGCCTGTGAATACCTTTCCAACTCAGACTTATTTGACGTCTGCAACTCCAGGTTGAATTACAAAAAGTTCTACAAAGCTTGCATGACGGATATGTGTGATCGTTCGAGAGGGAAGTGCTACTGCGAAAGCCTGATGGCGTACGCTCAGGAATGCAAAAAATTAGGAGTGGACTTCGAAGGATAGCGAGATCAAACCCACTGCTCTGGGAATGAAGGAAGGAGGCCGAAAATTCATGTGAAAAACAGAAAATTCAGCATGGAAAATTTATGGCAATAGTACAGGAACAGGACGCGGATACCGGAAAGAGGAAACTTTACCAAACATCTTCTGGAGAACCAATACTAGTCATCAACAGTATTTACCAAGTCATGGAAGCGGTGACGAACCTTATGATATAGTACATGTAAATATTAAAAGAAAGTATTACGTTGCAAATGTTATGTAATTGATTACTTATTTTTCCCGTTTGACGCGAACAAACTGTAACCAGAGAGAAAACCACATGTTTCAGAGTAAAATGGCGAAAATCTTTAAATGGAACTGAAATCTAAATTATATTACTTCAATTAATCATGTAAGTGTGTGAATTACTTCAGTATTTTTCCGGAACAATACTAAATTATTTTCGTGTTGTACAAGTACACTTACGATTCGAAGTGATTTTTAGATTTATTTATTTTTTTCAGTTTCTTGAAATAATCATGGCTTACTTATGAAAACGAAATTTAGATTTTAGTCTACATCAATTCTGCTTATTTTAAACGTGCATTTAAATATATCGAAAATGGTTCATTTACTTGTCTTTCAATTTCACATGGGGAATCATTTTTAATATGGTGTTATCAATCAGTGATTCTGAAAAATCGGCAGTATCCACCGAAACTACTTACACTGAGCGATAAATTTACTGAGGAATTTGTTTGTGATTACATTGCAGCATTAAACTTTGGTTGCTTAAAAGAAAACTGAAACGTCGCCGTCGTCTCTAATTATTGAATTATGTGTGTTAAGTTTCAATTCATGGTTAAGCAAGTTTCAAAGCCGATCCTGTGAACTTTGAGGGTGTAGTATGGCCCAAAATATGCAGAAAAGTCTTAATGAACATGGGTCCGCAAATTGACGGTTTCGGAGATACGGAGGATTATTCCTTTTTGTACCAATTGTGCATTGCTTCACAAATTGCATTTCTTATCGTAGTTGTAGTTGACATATTTGAAAACTTTAGTGTACGCCACTCCTATAAATGACCTCTAAGAGCTGCAATAACGAGTAGGTCAAAGATCAAGGGTTTTTGAAAGAGTTCGAAGCTCTCGATGTCGTGGCTGCTGTGGAATGGAGAGAAGGCACTTTGAACATATTCGACTTTTTGCAATTGTTGTTTGTTCATAAATACTGTTAGTTTGTTTGTACATAAATTTCAAAAAAAATTGTGTAAACGTAAAATGTTTCGTATCTCCGAAACCCTTTTGCTAACCCATGTTCATTAAGATTTCTCTGCATATCTTGGGCCATACTTACCCCGCCTCAAAATTTGTGGCACTTTTTTTTTAACAGCCTGTATAAATATATAATATTTGGATTTTCCTTTTTGATATTATTTTATCTTTATAAATGTATTTAATTGATGTAAATATAGGTTTCGTTAATCTACATACATACACTCACTTGCATATGAAATGCACCACCTAGAAAAAATAATGCTATGAATCCAAAACTTTGCCAAAATAATTATTTATTAATGGATATAAAATGATTAAAATATCCAGAAAAAAAAACCTACAATTTCTCCTAAAAATATTAATAATACGTCGCATCGCCATGCACAGCAATGCAAGCATTTAACCTTCTGGGCATACTATGGATCAGGTGGTCTATCTCCTCCTGAGGTATCTCGTCCCAAGCAACTTCCAGTTGGTGTCTCAGGTCGTCTAAGTTATCAGGGGCCTGGACTAAGGTTCGTAGACTGCGAACCATCAAGTCCCACAGGTGTCCGATGGGGGATAAGTCTGGTGATCGTGCAGGCCAGGGCAACATTTCCAACTGTGGTCGCTGCAAGTACTCCCTTGTGATGTTTGCAGTGTGAGGTCTTGCATTATCTTGTTGAAAAATGCCATTTGGTAAGGTCTGCATGAATGACACTGCAACTGGTTCCAAGACATTATCAATGTAGCGACGAGCGTTCAATGTGCCTGAGATGAACACCAGAGGTGATCTTCGTCCCATACATATCGCACCCCAAACCATTACACCAGGTATTAAGATGTGACGTCCTTCACTAAAGTTTCGTCGTTCCCCTCGACATCGGCGTACCCGTCTGCAGCCATAATTCTTCCACAAACAGAATCTAGAGTCATCACTAAAGGTCACACTGTTCCACTGATGATCCCAACCCTGCCGCTGTTGACACCATTTAAGTCTAGCAGACTTTTGAGGAGCAGTTAATGGAAGGCGTCGGTTTGGCCGATAAGAATGTAGCCCAAAGGTCGAAATTCTTCTGTAAACGGTAGCCATTGACACTCGACGGTTGAGAGCTCTCATACATTCCACAGCAACAGACCTCGTCGTTTGAAAACGGTCGTGTGTAGTCATTCGTCTAAGAAGTCGATCTTCACGTTCGTTGCTGCTTCGAGAAGGTCTCCCAGGCGGACATTGTTGCCTCCTGCCTTCTTCAGACCATGAAGACCATATTCGGGCGACAGTAATGTGTTCCCGATTTAATCTTCTTGCGATTTCACGAAAGGAAAGACCTACTTATTTCATACCGATAATTCGGTTCCTGTCAAAGTCCGAAATATGGGAAACATTTCGCCTTTATCTCACTCGAGGCATTGTAAACTGTTCGTGTAACAAGTTGAAAAGAGAAACATTAACAAGTTCTGAGTAAATAGTCTTTAATCTCTACTCAAAAATATCTCAACGTTTGTAATAATCATGGTAAAAAACACATACGTATTAACTTCTTGGACTAAAATTTTAATCATTTCATATCTGATGCCCTACCATCATTTTACCAAAATTTTACGTTCCTAGCTTTTTTTTGTCTAGGTGGTGCATTTCATTTGAAAGTGAGTGTACCTTTTTTGATTATTTTTTCTTTTCAACAACGTTCGGCCGTTACAGAAATTTGGAACTGTACGAGAGAAGAAGAAATTATTAACAATGCAGAATATATTTCAAACGCATTGCACCCTTTTCACTAAGAACGGTATCACCACCTGGAACCATATGATGGACCTAATCGAGTTGCGTTCTGTTGGTGGATGTTGCTGGTGTTGTTTTTTTTATCAATATTGTTTACTGATGAAACTTCCTTTACTGAAAATGGAATATTCAATTTTCATAATAGTCAAATCTGAAATGTTGAAAAACTACTCTGATAATGATGAAAAATCACATGCTACTAGTGTTTCCCATTTCCAGCACCTGATTTCAATAAATGCCACATAGATTGAATGGTGAAAGATATTTGCAGTTTTTGCAAGATGATCTTCCCCTATGTAGTTTCATCGGAACTCTTTTGATGTACCTACTAGATCTTCCCCCTAACACGATTGGCCACACGTATTGTGAACATCCTGTATAATTGTAACTAAATTATCTCTGGTTACGACGAAATTTCCCAATTCTTTATTCTTTTCATTTCAAACTAAATTTGTTTAACATCAACTTTTAAAGCCCTCTGCTTTATTCTTTAAAGTTTTAAAACTTTTCAGCGCGTCTTTGTCATTTTTCATTTGAATTTATAACTTTTTTATAGTCTTCAATTTCTCGGTTCGGCTAATTCGTAATCTAATTTCGTTTCACAAACTTTCCACTCCCTTTCACTTAATAATTTTTTAATTTTGCGCAGATACAGCTGTAAGTATTAGACGTTTGCGAGCTCATTATACTTTGATGAAGATATTTCTAGCCACAATGAGGAAACTATTTAGAGAGCAGCGGACAACTTGTAGCACACATAAAAGAAGCAAAGAAATCGCGTTCCCGCTGCACTTCCGTATTGTGTAAAGTAATGAAGTCTTATAGCAGAACTCCCGCTGTATATGTATGTAGGTACTGCAGTGCAGAGAAGGAGAGGAAATATGCGGCATAAAATATCGGTACTCATCTATAATAATTTGCCCGTTGAGTGCAACATTTTATGCAGCTCTTAAACTCGGGTTAATTTAAAATTGGAACATCCCCACGCTTTAATATTGGACTTTGGAGTAGTTAAAGTTTGATGGTGTTTTACTGCAACACAATTTAAATTTAATTTAACTTGACACATAAGCCGATGAATTCTCTGAAGAAGTAAATATATGCATGCTGCGTATTTTACGAATACCCCCTAAGACCAATACACCAGCAACATTTAAAACTTAAAATATTTTATATTTCTAAAAGTTATCAAAAAAAAGAAGAAAATCAAGGTAACCAATAGAAGAGTATAAATGGAGAATACTAGTACTTGAGACAAAATAGTAGAAAATGGAACTCTTGACCAAGAATTCATGTAATTCTAACATTTCTCTTCTGAATTTTAAGCTTTTTGTCATGTTTTTTTATTGAAACAAATCGGCATGAATAAATTGTAATTCTTGGAAGTGTTTTCACATTCCCTTTTCATTAAAAAGCAATTATGTAGAGACTGATGAAAATATTAAATAGTTTTGTCTTTAACATTTTCATATTTAAGCATTGTTACAACTGGTCAAGTAACTTTTCTGATAATTTTTCCCCAACTTCTTTTTCATCTTTTTTTTTATACTACCAGCTTGATTTTATTATTATTGGGTAAGGAAAGTGTAACTCTCCAAAATCCTCAAATACGTTTTAACAACCCCTATTCATTGTAAGCAATGGAAGTAACTAAAAAAAAAGGGTCGAGCTTATTTTAATGCGTCATCAGCGAAAATTTTACGATCCGCCTTCACAAGAAATTATTTTAATACCCTTCGGAATCCAATCGTAAAACGCGTCGCGCCCCATAAAAGTAAGATGTCCCTTCATTATGCGACGCCGTTTATTTTCCAAATTAAAATACTCTCATTTTGAATTTGTGAAAACGGTCCCGTAAGCCGCATCAACAGCTCGGGTTAATTGCGGCGAATAATTTTTGGGAAGGCGATACTTCAACTCACCTCCGGTGTTACGAAATAACTGGGGCTCTTTTCTATGGTAATCTGGCCGTCGTAGGAGTGCGGCATTTTCATTCTATACCACTCGAGCCCCTTGTTGTAGTTCTCGTCCCTGTCAAAGAAGTGAACTTCCCCGGCGGCCTTTTGAATCATGGGATGTAGATAAAGCATTTCTAGGAGGGCTCTTGTCCCGCATTTCCTCACGCCGATGATGATCGCCTGCGGTAATCGTCTAGCAGCCGTTGGATAAAGTCGTCGAGATAGGAGAAGAATAGGTGGTCTTGAGTGCTCAACGCTAGCGGACTGAAGACTGTGCACTGCGCTATCGTAGATCATGTGGAAAGTTAGGAATAGGGAAAGGAGCATCACGGCTAGGATCGCCACAGCCATTTTAGGTCTTGATACACCGACGACTAAAATGCAGTCAGATGGATCTCCTTCAACCGACCGCATTGCAGCTCGTGGTAACCACCTAAAACAAGTACAAATAATTATTGAAAATCACACACATACAAGAAGCAACAAATAATAAAGGAAATACTATGTATTAAATATTTTCACACTTTTCTTCCATTATGTCCCAGTGCATTAATTTTCTTTAACCGTTACTTCAGGAGTGGTGAATTTTGTAACGATGTTGCAAATGCACGCCGCCATTAATTACATGATGTGCCATTAAGAGATGCTAATTAATTAATTAGAGCCCTCTAAATCGCAACATCGGTGTAGCACTGTTAATAATTTAAGGCCCATAATTATTTATGAAGTCAAAATGGCACCGTTTCGATTATCCATTCATTTAATTACTACCTGATGAAGCGCGTGCGTTTCCCAGATCGGTTTATCCTAAAGGCCGTTTTAGACTGTTACAAGATTTGGTTCAATTACTACAAAAAAAAATGTAGAACAAGAAATCTCTTGGGCTGTCGATACGGCTTGAAGATAGAACACGTTCTATTTCTCCAGATAGTTTCTAATTCAATTTGAATTTTGGTACAATTTACTTCATAAATTAAATTGTTTAAGAAATTGAACGAAGTGTAAAACAGCCCTATTATAAGTTCGAAAACTAAGCTTTCATCCTAAATAAAAACAATGAATAAATTGTTAAAGATCAAGCTAGTTTCTGATTCTGATTTTCAAATTGTCTTTAACCTTTGAGATTTCCAATTTACTTCTTGCAAAAGCGAACCATCTTGTGAATATTTATTCTAAAATTGTAGTAAGTTTCTGACATAATAATTAGACTGTAAAAGCGTGCACACTGTCGATCGTGTATTTATTTAGCGTAAATTCATAGACGAACGTAACTGCTCTACTAATTGGCGTCGGCGACTTTTTAGCCCTGTTGGATGCGCCGTCTTAACTTGCAGGAGATAATTAAAGGGTTGGATGTCAGTAATTAGTGCATTTATCTTGTCCTGGGTATCCGTTCCCGGCAAACTTCATGCATTTAGTTGCAAAACTGTCTCCATTGTGCAGTTCGCAAGCGAAGGGAACCTCACTTAAAATATCGTCGGAAGTTTAGATGCAAACAAAATGAGAAGGGAGTTTGTTTTATATGAATGAGCTCTCTCTTTTGTTAGGTCCTAATAGTTTACGTTTCCGGCGGTTATTTTATGTACTCCAACTTCACGACAGATGGAATTTACTGAGATTGACTTAAAATATTTAGTTCCCCAATACATCTTGACCACAAGGAACATTGAAAGTGATGATTTCTTTCATCAAAAGAGTCTACCAAGCATTTACACTTCGTATCCCAAAACACAAATGCCCCTCACTTTCCTGACTTTGCTTTTTCCAAATTTAGTATTTCCATCTGATACTTACCAAAGGTTGTTAAAGTTTCTAGTGAAGAAAGTATAATCTAAAACCGCTTTTACGAAGTGGACCTCATAAATGATTTTCAACTTTTAGACGAAATATATAATAAATATACAGGGTCATTCTTGAATAGGCCGACAAAGAATGGTGAACTGTGTCTAAAGTGTTTATGATAATAGTGAATTTAATTTTAAGTAGTTTCAATATTTTGTTGAAAACAGATCCATATCTACAGATATATTTTTTTTAAGTTGGCGAAAATATATAAAACTTTTCGTGGTAAGTTTCATAAAAGAAATGTGTCTGTAAAAGACTTCATGTAGGTAACATACTTATTTACACGTAAATGATTTCTTATTAATTTCAGGTGACATTATTTTTAGGTGACGTAGACGCTTAACGGTAGGTGGTAGATGTTAGTTTTAAGGTAAAAAGATTTAAATTAATATCTTCTCTATGTAGTTGTATTTGAGAATATTATCTTCATCTTTTTTTAAATACTAAATTTCCAAAAAATGGAGGTGCCAACTATCAACTATGTATAAACAAAAAATACGTTACTTAGGCCCGGTTTTTCAATGACAAGTTAAGCTGTAACTTTCAGTTTATTTCCATAGTAACAATTATATTCTTATGAGAATAAACTGAAGATTAAAGTTAACTTGCAATGGAGAAACCGAGCCTTATAGTAGTTGGCACCCTCTTGCCAACAACTGAAATTTTATTATTTTAATTTGTATTAGATGTTGGCAATACCTTTCTGAGATGCAGTTATTCCTATTTTAAAACATAATTAGAATTAAAAAAAAAAACAATAATGGAAGGTAACAATACAGAAATAGTAGTTTATGTATCAAGTATGCAAAATAAGGTTTTAGGGGACGAATCGTAATTAATGAGATGAATCCCCTAAAACTATTTTGCGTATGTGGTACATACAATATTTTTTGGTACACGCTCGCCAAATCACCAACATTAATGTTAAATTGCTCGAATTTCGAATTAGCAAGTCTAAATTGTCCCTCTCATCAGACATGACATCGCAATGATCGGTAATCATAGCAACGAGTTGAATTTTATACCTACTTAGTTACTTGATTTATTTCATTGAAACTTGCTCAAAAAAATCCATGGCAGCTTTAAGTACTAAGGCCCAGTATTATAAAAGCAAGTTAACTTTAACTCCTAGTTTATTGCCATAACAACAATTGTGTCCACAATTGTTACCATGGGAATAAACCGATAGTTAAGGGTAACTTGCTTTTATAATACGGGGCCCAAGTCGCTAAACATTTTTAGCGGATTCTAACAGCCGTTTGCACCGTATAGCCAAAAAGCTTTCCTTTATTAAGTTACACTTAGGACCGGTTTTTTCACCTCCAGTTAACTTTATCTGACGGTTTATTCCCATATGGGAATTAATCGCCAAATAAAGTTAACAGGAGGTGAAAAAATCGGGCCTTAAACTTTAAGTTCGACTTAAAAGAAATCGCTTTGCACCGCCCGCCGCTCGCTTTTGATGTTCTTATTAAAGTCAAACTTAAATAAAGATAAATGTGTCAACAGCACAAAATGCAGTTTTTTTCTGAATTTTTTGACATGTTAAATTTTGAGCATTGACTATGGCACTGACCTTCAGACCTATGATGTATCATGGGTGTTAAGATGACATTTAACAGTTACCTTAACTGCACTTGGATACACATTATTTTGCATCGACAATTTTTAGTTACAATGCTTGTCTTAGGTATGAGAAATCTTTAAAAAAACATTTCAATAACAGTAAAAGACAATTAAGAACGAATGCTGCTCAAGAAAGAATATATGTGATGAAAACAGGTGGAGGGCCCCCCTCGCCGCTCTGATTTATTATTATTATTTACTATGAAACAACTTACAGATCATTATGAAATTCTAGTTCTACTTATAATGTTTGCAATAAATATAGAATACTTTCTTTTTGTAAACGAAATCTCCGCAAAAATCCTAGAGCCTCTAGTTCGCCGAAATAATTCCTTCCTTCATATGCACAACGAGGAAACCCAAAATCAATTAATTCTAAAATGCTTAAATCATCTTCAAAAATATTGTAATCTTCTGCATTCATCCTGTCCAATTTTTATATTCAAGAATCAGCACAGTCCGTATTACAAAATTTGCAGTTTTTCAGAATAAGGTTTGATGATAATGTGACGATACCGGCTCCAGCCCGTCTCATGCGTCATCGCCGACGCGCCTTAGACCAGAAATTTCGGGCATTTCAAGATTACGCCAGCGGTGGAAACAACCGTAGACATTCTGTCGCGTACTGGAATGTTCGCGAAAAACAACCCCGGCTTATAAAAGCACGCGACCGGGAGTGAAAAGGAATTCGGCGTTGAACAGATCGGCATTAGAGTTCGCGGTAAACTTTCGCTCGGCTGTTAAAATAAATTAGGTATAAGCTTGTAAATAATTTAGTGTTTAATGTAGTGTTAATTAGTTTGCTTTTAAATAAATTAGTTTATTAACTATTTCGTGTTTTGTTTTAAAATAAAAATTAATAGAACCCGTAAAATCGTTACAATAATAATTTTGACGGATGACATACTTCATAGCGTTAAGTCTCTCTTAAGTCTCCGATTTTGGTGACTTTATAGAGCATTGATTTAAAGCCGACTTTATGTACGGTGCAAACCAAATTTTCACATTAAGCATTGCTTAGTAATAAGTTTGGTTAAAGTAATCCTTAATAAATGCGGTGCAAACGGCAGTTAGTGTTGCTATGACGATTGAGGTTGCTAAAGATACGTTTTTCGTTCTGAAAATAGTCCCCTAAGCGACCATTTTGCGGAGCGTGTACCAAAAAGGCAATTAAGGCTGGAATTGAAGCAGTAAAAAAATGGAATGGCCAAACTCAAAGCTTCTACAAAGTTTAACATTCCTGGATCAAGGATGCAGTTTCGAATGACAGAAAAATTTAAAAAGCCAGGATATGTTCCTTCAACTTATGTACCTTTCAAAAGACCAAGGAATGATACTTGTAAAGCAAGTAAATTACAGTTTCGTAATCTTTTGTTTTGATACTTAAATCTGCAGTTAGACAATTAAGGTAAATCTCAACAAAGGGGATTTACCTAATAGTGTTCAAAATTTTGTTTAAAAGCCAAAGACACCATTTCGCAATGGTTTACCGGGAAAAGGTTAGGATTGAGCGTTTAAGCGATTGTATAAGAGAAAATGATATTCAAAATTGGTTCAAAATAAATTGGAAAACGATAATTTTAAGCCCATTTTATTGGATAAAAACAGAATTTTTAATGGTAACGAAACGAACTTTCTTTTATGCCCCAGAAAGCATAAAGGTGACAGCTTATCGTGGATCGACTAATATATATGAGGTGGACCAAGGACCTGCTAAAACATCAATAACGGTAGTGTTCACATTTGTAGCTAACGGAAGCTTAACGCTACCTATGATCATATATCCATACAAGCGGAAGCTGCCCCAAGATATAATAGAAGCTGTACCTGACCCTAAATAGGGATTTGGCTAATATAGCAAAAATTTCGAACAACTATCGGACTCAAACAGTTGTGTGAAAAGTAAACGAGGTTTAATACCACAGGTACTGAATCTCCCAAATACATATTGTACTGGCATGTATCTCCAAAAAGAAGAAACAAAAGGATCATAGAACAAACACGGCACCGTACGTAATTACCTCTGAAGAATGGGGGACATTTGCTGAACTAGAAGCTGACAAAAATATCTTGACTGAAAGGCGGAAGCAAGAAAAAAATAAAGCGAAAGTTAAAAAAAGAACCAAAATGCAAACTAAAGAATAGAGCAAGAATATAGCAATGAAGGTTTCGACCAGCTATGCAACTTCTCAAACAGTTGCATGAAAAGTAAACGAAGATAAAGACACTTTTGATACCACAGATACCGTGTACGGGTGTGAATCTCTAAAAAGAAAAAACAAAAGGAACATAGAACGAACACCGTACGTAATCACCTCCGAAGAATGGGGGAAACTTGCTGAACCAAAGGCTGAGAAAAAGACGGAAACAGGAAAAAGAGAAGCAAGAGATAAAAAAGACAATAGGACCAAAATGCAAACTAAAGAAAAATGTAGTTTCACCTAAAAATGAAAATCAGGAAAGTTTGAGTGAAAGAACGGATTATTCAAAAAAATGCAAAGAAGACAAGGAAAATGAAAAAAATAGAATTTCACAAGCTATTTGAAAAGGATTGTATATTTTAGAAATCAGTGTCAGTATGTAGAGTATTTAATTTAAAAAATCAAAAACTGTAATCTTGTCTTCACTTGGCCATGCGCTTTTGTTTTTTGTGATAACAAGATAACAATACTAAGATAATACGTAGAAAACCCTGCAACTTTTGTATTTAAAGTATTTCTCTAGTTCCCAAAATAAAGCTTTTAGAAAGGGTCAAAATATTTAAAAAAAAAATCTTTCACTTAAATTATAATAAATGAATTACAAAAAAAAATCTTATATGTGTCATGAAATAATATTGTACGCTATAAAATCAAACATCAAAAATTAATTGATCACTTATGTTGTAAATAATTCAACCAAGAAAAGACAATTTAGAAAAATCAATCAAATGTAAATATCATCGACCGTTGCAATTTATAAATCATCACAATGGCCCCAGATTTTCTTCATGAATAACCTAAATATCAAATTTAAATTTAGTATGTCCCCCCAACAGTTTAATAAATCATCCAAACGTTGCCAATTAATCATCTTCTAAATTTATCCGAATACTTATTGTTTGAATTATGAAATTACATTTAATAAATATTCAAATATCCGAAAAATCTTTGCAGTTTATCCAGTAATATCGTTTCCATTAATTTCGTTTTAATACGTTTAATAATTAATCAATTTCTGTTTATATTCGTGCTTACCGATAAAAAGTGCGTATACGTACTTATTAGAAACAAAACATCACAAATACTGTCGCATTTTTTCTTTCGAATCGCGCTCGACTTCCTCTTTAAGATAAGCCATTTATCTAAGGGTGGCCATTGCCAGTTGTTAATTTCGGTTACAGTTAAAACCAGATAACGAAATCATACTTACAGGATGTCGAAGTGCGGTGGTCGCACGCAACTTTTCCGTGCATCGGACTTCGTCGGGCTCATTTTAAACGCTTTTGGTTTGTGTCCATTTGTTCTGTAACAAAACAAAGAATTATAAAATATCCATTTTTTGACGTGAACACCGAAACGTCGTTGAACTTAAACTAAATGAAGCTTACGTGAATGCGCAGAACACAAAAGAGCTAAAAGAAAGGAAAACTATTTCATTAGCTTTATGCATGCCGAAATGTTTCCTCAAAGATATTATAAATCTAGCTCGCGGTGTTCTTTTCTGGATTCCCACCGACTCACATCCAGCAACAGATTGCTGATATCCCTCTAGATTCTAGATTATGTTCGCTAAAATTCCAGTAATGTATTCTGGAGTGATGCCAGATCGCATTTCCATTGTTTGTTTCCAAATAATTCCGCTTTGGTTAACGGAGAGCCGAGCCGCAAATTGTTGCTGCAAGCAATTTTCGCGTTAATAAAGTGCAAACGGTAATTAATTAAAAAATAGGTAGCTCCTCGTCGGCAAAAAAAAATAATTGAAATTTATTCCGCAAGAGATTAAGTCGATGTTATTCTGTGCAAATTGGATTCTTAAACTGCCTCAACTTGTGTATTTAGTTGGATAAGGGGTTCATCTTTTTCAGTTCAAGTTATTTGAAAGTAATCCGTAGAAGTTTAGAAGCAAATTAATTCATCGTCGTCTATAGACATATTGACCCAGAAAACACAAAGTAGAAATTTAATTAGAAAAAAAATAAAACAATGATGGGCAGTTATTAAGGGTTTTGATCCCTCCATTAATAAAAAAAACAATTTATTTTATTTCAATTTAAAATAAATTGAAATACATTTCGTCGTGATACTTAATTGTCGTATGATTAAAATTATCTTGTTTTAAATGTTCTTGTTTTTTAAGCAATCTTTCATCGAACTTAACCATTTTTTTATTCTATTCAAGAATTAAAATAATACCTTCGACGGTCATCTAGTATATTGTGGTTCTTTTTATCATGACCGTTTAAATTTTCCACAAATAAATATTTTTATATGTATCAAGTTGAAACTCATGTAGCTTTCAGAAGACTAAAAGAAAATAATCGGGGATGGAGCCAGGATGAGAGTGGGGGGAGTATATTTAAAGAAATAATGTATGTATAACAAAGCGGAAAACTTATGTGAAACATGATATGTAAATGGCAATGGGTAATCAAAAGATAAAGAGTTGGCGGACCGCGAAAATACAGAAAGAGACAAAATAGAATATCACAGAGCAAGGGATGAAATTGAAAAATGGGAGGAATTTGGGAAAGAATTAAACGAAAATTTTGGAATGAAATAGAATATCTTGGAGGCAATAAGAAAAAAGAAATTAGAACTATGAAAGATAAAATAATGAATTAAAGGTACAGATTGATGAAACGTTGGAAACATGGAGACATTATTATGTCGAAAAGTTTGGAAAAGAAGAAGACCATCATCTACTACCGGAAGAAAATCAGAGAAGACCCGACATTGGGGGCCAAATTCGTTGGGAAGATGGTTTGAGGAAAATTAGAGTAGAAAAGGAGTGTGGAAATGATAAGGAAACGACGATAAAGAATAGTTGCTGGAAATAACTAGAGAAACAATTCCAAAGGACTAGGAAGAAAACTTATTATTACCAATACACAAAAAGAAGATGAATCACAATGTAGAAACAGAGTCATAAGCCCGTTCTCGGAAGTTTTTAAATTATAATGATGGAAGAATAGAATAAAATTAGAAATTACAAACAAAGCAAAGAAAGCCACTATGCACAGTAGGATTCCAAAGTGGGCGATACCACCCACCAGTGAATGCTGAAGCCTTCTTGAGGAGGGGGGGCTCAGAGGCAATTGGGGGGCATTAAGCGGTCTTTGGGTCGACGGCGAAATTAATAATAAATACTTTCAAATTAATAATTTTCGTGATTTTTCAATCCCAGAACTATTGTCTTGCAAAGTGGGCGGCGGCGGTCCCGAAAAGTTTGGGAACCTAAGCACTACGCGTTGCATAATACGTTTTTGGTAAGAAAGAAATTGAAAGGAAAACCAAGTTACGAGCATTTCAGCACCAACATGGGTGTTAGACAAAAAATTAGAAAGCTAAATAAATGTGGCTAAGGTGATACAGTAGAGGAGAAATAAAGGTATACAGAATCAAGCGGAGAGAGCTTTTTATTAGAAATCCGAACGAGAAAAAAAAAGAAGCTGGGATATTAAAGATTAGAGTTGGATCTGTGGTCAGGAATAGAAATTAGATTGGTATTCGTTCGCGCAAGGGACAGAGGTTGGTATTCGTTTGCGCAAGGGACAGGAGAAGTTACCAAAATACGCCAACCAAGATGATGTCGAAAAGCCAAAATCCAACTGCAAGAAACTTTACAAGAGAGCTCTTCCTTCTGGAGTTGATTTCTTTTTTTGTAAACGACTTTGAAACTTATGTGACATTGGGTTCCAGCGAAATGGCTTCTAACGGCCATGTTTCCATCGTTCCAGATTATTTACCACCTATAGAACTTAAAACCATTCTAAAATCAAATTTCCTGCCAAATTGATGGTCTAGCAGGGCATTGCACAAGATGGTCAGACCTCCCCTGTTTTTGTGATGAAGTGCGTAAAAACAGTTTGAATGGCAAAATTTTTCGGAATCAGTGTTTGGTTTGAATCAATTCTGGTACCTTGGAAAAGATCGCTTAACAAGACGTAATAAAAGATTCTATTTTGACCCTATAAAGCCTCTGTCCACTATGACGGCGAAACAATTACCGCCCTTCTTGAAGAAAATGAAATTGTGTGCCACAGAAGAGACCCATCGAACGTTTCTGGCCGTTGTGCAAGCGTCGAATGATTCAAAGGGAACTTAAGACTGCTGATAACACTCAATTTAAGAAATACTGAACGAGAATTTCTAAAGACATTTCAAATGGGTCTGGGAAAAACCTATATAAACACTTTAAGTCCAACTTTGGCCTGGTTAGTAATGTTGTCTGTTTGAAACATTTGTAACACGTTTAAAAAAATATATTCAATTTTAAAACTCATCTTTTTATATAGTAGTATTTCATTTTTTATAATATTTTTTAATAATAAACCTGGAACGCAGGTTAGATTGATGTTAGAAGAATGGACCGAACAAGGTTTCTAAGAAGAGTGATGGAAGTGATACAGCAGAAGAAGAAGGGAAGGTCATGGAGGACCCGAATAGAACAAATAGAGGAAACTGGACAGGGAAAAGACAAGATAGTGGTGGAGATGAATGAGCTAGCGTCGGACCGGAAATCTCGGAAAAAATGGGTGGAAAGGCAAGAAGCCGACGCATGGAGTTAGAGAAGAACATATTTTGAACGCATAATGGTACGTATTGTCACAGTTACTTCGACACCTGGATCAAAGTGTTATGGTTAATTAATTAGATCTAAATTAACTAATTAATGATCATATTTTTAGCGATTGTTGAGTGATTACGCTTTCTTATGGTCTTGCATTTATTATCTTTTCTCATCGGAAATATTTCTAGCTACAGTGAGTTTATTCAAGACACTAGCGGCAATAATTGTTTTATTTCTAATTTGCCTCCTGATGGCGACAACTAACTCAATGGACTTATTTTTGGCGCAAAGGTACCTATTTTGAGTTAACTGTTAAATAACCTTTTTTTTATCAATTCCAATTACATCAAAACATTATTTCTTAATTTGAAATTTTGCCTCTAAATGGGGAATAGGTTTTGTTTTTGGCTCATTATCGTCACTGCCTTGAATAAAGTCACAGTACTTCTAGCTAAAGTCCCTAGATAGATAGGTAAAGTACCGCAATTACCGCCATTGGGTTAATGAATTGCGGTACTTTATGTATTTAGTGACTTTACTCGTAATGAAGGTCCCTAGATAGATTTATCTAGATAAGTCACTAAATACATAAAGTACTGCAATAATTCATAATCAATGTAAATTGAATTGGCGGTAATTGCAGTACTTCATCTATCTAGGGACTTTACTTCTATCCAAAGTCAGAAGATTAATAAAGTACCGACATCTAGGGCTAGGACACCACAATGATCAAAGCACTCGCAAGAGGCGCTGTCGGCGATGATTTAATTACGCAATATTTCCATAGATAAATATCATTACCATTTTGGTTTTCAAAGATTTTCTAACGAAAATATAAAAATTAGCATCACTTATCTCAACTGTAGTTCACTAAATTTTTAAAACAAATACATATGCGCCCTCTGCTGGATAAAAATCGTTAGTGGTGCCTTCGGAGCTTCATATCGGTACTTTATCATTTATACTGACTTTGCTTCTATCTAAGGTACTAAATCAACACTCCGTACAGGTAACGCAATCCCATTTCTCTCGTGAGAGGATTGAGAAACAAAGATAACAAATATAATTGTGGCAAGTCCAATAAGGAAGACAACAGTTTTAGGGAATTCTGTTTACTGCAATGTGACTGGTTTCAATTTAAAAGTGTGTTAGGTTATGTCTAGTTAGTTATTTACCAATCAAAAAGTTGTTATTTTGAGAAATGCAGAATGTTTCTTTTACGAAAAGGGCGGAATCATTAAATGTCATGCGATAAAAGTTTGGGATGCGATATTTAAGCTCAATTTTCTTAACCACTGACAGTAACTTTGACAAACGTCACTTCAAATAATATTTCCAACTGTTTTTTATCCCTAGATGAGAGGAATATGTGAGAAGGATAGATATAAAAAATCACTAAATGCGTTACTTCTATACGAAGTATGTTAATTTAGTACCTTATTTCAGTCATCTCATCAGCGACATCTATCTATGTTGTTCGAAATTAATTTTATGGATTTAGCTCAAAAAGTTTGCTTAATTCGAAATCTTATTCTTCCAATTTTCTTTTCTCAGAAAGCCCTTTTTGTATTTTTTAATTTATTCTCTATTTTTATCAGCAATTTTTTGGATGGATTGCTATCTATCTAGATTTTGGGAATTAGTTGTATTTCGAAATCTCACCTAATTAGATTTCTGTAATTTTAGTTTGTTCACACGCACTTCTATTTGTAATCTTTTAACATTCCCGAATCAATTTAGTGAATTTAGTTCAAAATCTATGTTTTATTTCATTTTCTAGCGTTTTATTGTTGAATTTTATTATTTTCGGTCATTCGAATTAAGGTTACTGTATTTAGAAGGTACCGCCATTCATTTCCGCGGCTTCGTCCCCCAAATTAAAAAGGATGCGATGGAACGCTAAATAAGAAAAAGGATAGATGCATAACAAGTTACTGTTGCTAAGGAGTTTATGAATGAATTTGGTTAACTCCAAATTAAAAGAAATAGAAAGTTGGCGCTACCTTCTAGATACAATAACCTTAATTCGAATTAAGGTACTAGACGAAGTATGTTGATTTAGTACCTTAATTCAAATAGATTTCTAGTGCCATCTATCAACGGTCTCATGAATTAATTTTCAGAATTCACGTAAAATTTTTACCTGACATGAATTCTGTGATTTTCGGTTCGTTTCATCCTATTCTCGTGCTTCTATTTTGACGTGTCGTAATAAACCCGATCACTTTTGCCTCAATATTAGTACAATGGTCATCCTTTTCACCCCGAGCGATACACTTGCGTGACTGATTAATCCGAATTTTTCTTTCGCGTTTGCACGCCGATCCACCTTAATCATCGTCGAAAAATAAGATATTCACGGAAGTAATTTGCATGTTAAGGCGGAACGTAATTGGTCTTTCTGTTTTTCTTGTGTGCATGATGAATGTAGTGACGTTTCTCATTTTTATTTGTGAAAAAAATTGCAGAATACAAATTGGAAGCTCCATTTGCATCGAAGTTCTCAAACTTTTGTTTAATCGATAAATTAATTTCTAATGAAACACAAAAAGAAATTGCCTATTAGAAAGGACAAAGTATGAGTAAATTTTAGATAAACAGATTAAATTATTTGCAATCTACGTAGCTTATACACCCTGTAAACATGTAAATTGAAATGCAGATGCAGTTATATACATATTCATCTGATGTAAATATGACTTTGACTAAATTAGTATTCGGTACCTAAACCAGTCGTTTGTCTACCTAAGATTCAGATAACACTTTTAATCATTTGCGGACCTTCCAAATCCAATTCAGTTAACTCCTAAAACAAATACATCCAACGTGCCATCGCCATTTATTTTAATTTACAAGACAAATAAGATAAACCGGTATTTGTTGTCCACCGTGTTCAGATTTGATGGTGTACGCTTCGATCTGCTATCCGATAATATTAATTCAGAATTTACATGACAATTCGGATTTGAGAACGGAGGCGGCCTCGTTAAATATCATCCCGCGCATATTCATCCGGTTCCGATAATTTACATTTCAAATGTCGCATAAGCTCTGGTTAATTATTGGGCATGTTTGCGTGACCGTGACTTTCGGGTGAGCTTTCGTTTGCGAGAGACGAATTAGCTCTAAAACGCTCATTGTTTACTCCCGGCGACGATAAATCGCTCGTATTTGTTGGTTAAATATTTGCCCGCGAATATACATTTTTTTCAGGTTTGCATAAAACGACACATTTAAAATAAAGATGAGTTTAGTTTGGGTTGACATTTTACGTATGTCGTAATATTAGAAATTTGAGAAAATGTACTCATTTTAAACATACATATCTCTCTATAGGCTGTCTCAAAAGTAACGCCCTTGCTTTTAGGGTTCTTTCAGAAAACCGAAACAAATCGAAATGAAAGAATGATTAATGTTTTAATATGTCCTAAATTGATTTAATATTTATAATAAAATTAATTATAGCTTTATATATTTTTACAAGAAATGTTCGTAAGGGTTTCCTTCTACTTCAACGCAAACAATAGCAGTATGACAGCAGGACAGTATGAAAGTAGAACGCTCTCTAGCAGATTTTGATGATTAATGATGGTTTCATTATGGCTTACATGTAAGATATTTTTGAAAAAAAAATTTCTTGGAAAGTGGATCGAAGAAGTGGTCTCATGCCATGGCCTCCTACATCATCCGTACACATAAATCCTTTAGACTCCTTTTTATTTGAAGGGGGTTATCAAGGTTGACTTCAAACCTGAAATAGATAGATGTCGTGGTTCCTAACCATGTTCTATGGGATTATTGATGATGACAGAAAGAAAGTAAGTCTCATAAAATTTTATAACCAACCCTGCACCAGAAAAGTACAGTTTTGCCCACCAGTAGTGAAGTTAAATGGTAAGGGTCTTGAAAAGATGTTAATAAAATGCACTACGTCAACCTTGATTTGGCGACGTGCAAGATACTAGTGTACATCATTATGCACTAGTATTCTGGAAACGATGGAAGGAGATATGCCACGTTGAAAGAGAGGAAAACGAGAAAAACTATTTTTTTCATTCAAGTTGGTTTAAGTATTTGTGCAATTCTTCCATCAGTTATTAGATAAGTTCAAATCATCCTGTGCTTAAGGATTAATTAAGTTTAGTGCTCGTCATCAACAAAGAAAAATATTAGATTACATTCTAATTCGTATTTGGTGTTCTTTGTTGTTTTGATATGAACAATTTGCACTGCATTGTCAAGGCAAGGAAAAAGTTGATAATTCTACTGACTTGCCAAAAACGTAAAGGATCAGAGGAGCATTTAATAAAGACTTGATAGTTGATAGTTTATTAAACGTAAAAACGAAAACACTCTTTTCACAAAATTTGTTTATTAAAAACTAGATGTACATTTCGTACGCGATGCGTACATCATCAGTTGTAAACAAAATATTTACAAAACTTCGCACTTATATCTAAGGCCCGATTTATTCACCTCCCATTAAATTTATCTGGTAATTTATTCCCGAGAATTGATCACAATAGTTACTATGGGAATTAATCACCAAATAAATTTAATGGGAGGTGAATAAATCGGGCCTAAGGGTAAGAGAGAGTTGGCCGGACTTTTCTAGGAACGGGTGAAAGGACAGGGGTGAAAGTGTTTTTTAGGCTAGTTTATGAAAACTAACAGTTTATTGTATAGCGGAGATAAATCATTGTTTAATAATGAGTCTTTATGTTTTTTTCGTATATGTATATTGCTCCTAACATATTTAAATTTTTATTTGTCGATGTTTTTAATAATTTTACGTTGTTTATGGAGAAGTTATGTCCTGTCTCGATATGATGACGAAATGTACATCTAGTTTTTAATAAACAAATTTTGTGAAAAGAGTGTTTTCGTTTTTACGTTTAATTATATATTTCACAAGTGCTCAATACATCAAACTATTGATAGTTTATTGTTCACTGCTTGAGCATAGAACATATATGTATACATAATTACAATTAATTACAATCATATAAGGTACGTTTCTGTTGCTTAAAGATTTTTGGGGGAGATTAGATTGACCCCAGAAGATAATGCCATACATTATTATGGATTCAAAATAACAATAATAGACAATTTTAACATATCTGATATACATTTGCATGACTTTTCTAATAGCATAAGTTGACTTGGAAAGTTTAGGTATAAGGGACTCTACGGGGCAGTTGTGCAAAGTAGGTTTAAACTCAAGTTTAACTGAATCAGGTTTAAAGTAAACAAATTCGCATAGGATCTTAATGACATATGGCAATTAATGCATTCATAAATAAAATTTGATGCGATTTTGTTCAGTTTAAACCTCCTTTGTACAGCTGGCCCTATGTGACTGTTCCATGACAGACGAGAATCAATTATAACCCCCAGAATCTTGCATTCACTAGTGGGTGCAGAGTAGGTTGCATTACGTGGAAACGCAGTATTGAATGGGGTATTTGTTTAAAAAATATTACTACATTTGCTTTTCCTAGTGTTTAATAGGAATCTATTAGCTAGGAACAATTCTTTACTTAATTGTAGTGTTTGATTTAATTGGTTGTTTAAATTCGCTATATCTTTCGAGTGCAAACAGACGCAGGTATCATCAGCATACATAGTTATTTGTCCTGGAACATTATAAGGAAAATCATTAATAACAATGTTAAAAAGTAATGGCCCCAAAATTGATCCCTGAGGAACATCATGTTTAACAACTGAAGAATAAGCTTACTCCAAATCTATCAAAATATTTAATTTTAACATTTTATCGTATATATTCTTAAACGTAGCATGAAATGCTGTAGTGGTAGTTGAATGGTTTGACCTGAAGCCGTGTTGAAATTCAGATAAATAATGATGACTTTCGAAAAAATGTGACAGTCTAAAATGAATTGCTTTTTCAAAAAATTTTGAAATAGAATTTAATATAGAGATTGATCTGTAATTAGTAGTATTATCTGTTGATGCGAGGACGATATTAGCTGCACTAGAACTTTTACATTCAGATGTTACCTTCGGTATACGATACACATTAAAGTGACCTAATATTCATTACACTCTTAAGCCAGAATTCTTGAATTAAGTTGCTGATGGTTTCTTGTCGAAGTCTATATTGGCAGACTCATTGGCATGAGAGTATAGAGTTTCTGGAAAATGTGACTTTGGCTCGCAAGTTAAAAGATATGAGAGGGTGATGGGCACATGAGAAAATAAATATTTGAGTTAAGTGCTGTTTCCATTTCTTTAATTGTAAGAGTTGAACACGATTAAGATAAACTTTCCCAGTTGCTTCCAAATACCATCAAATTGAGATGGATGTGGAGGAGTAAACTGCTATTTAATGAAAGCATCTAACATAAAGAATTATTATTCATACTAGAAGTAATAGGGTACTAAAAATGATTCTAAGGACATCCGCTAAAAAAAGAAAATAAGCGTAAGTAAAACGTAAGAGTTCGTTAGCTCGCTCTGCCAATCCTATTTCAAAGACAAAACGCGGAATAATTGTGTATATGTTTTCAATTAAAAATGAAACATACAGTATAGATATGTACATAGTTACAAGTATTATTCATAACTTTAAAATACTTTTGCTTTTTCAGTGTTTGCATTCGTATAATACAATTTTTACTTTGTCTTTACATTTATCTAAATTCTATAATTCAGTTACAATATTTATTTTACAAAAATCAAATCTTCTTCATAATATGACGAGTAAATTGTGAAAGAGGCAAGATTTTCTGCTCAAGCTTTCCTCTGTCGTAAAAAAATGCTCGGAGATTCCTCAGATAATTCCCTGTCAGTGCGTAAAAGTAAAAAATAATTTCCTGCCCCTAGGCTGTGTCTGGAGCAGTCATTAAAAATTCTGTCACGATTTCGATAATGTTGCGGGCGTTCAATGAAAACAGAGACGAGTTGAAGCGGCGTTAAGAAAACTGATTTGAAACGATACTAAAAAATAATAAAAAAAGAGGCGATTTGTAAAAGATGAGGACATGGATTTATCGCTGCCTCAATAGTCAATCTAAATTGAAATTTGACACAAGTTTATTTATTTATTTTATCTTTTGCAGAAAGATTCTTAATTCATTTCTAGAATGAGAAAAAATATTGTTAAGTTTGTAATAATTATTCTTCGGTCAACTATTAAAACTAATAAAAAAATTATTGTTATTTAACTTGAAATAGTTAAAATTTATTTGATTAATTTCAAGAGACCAAAAATTACGTCTTCATAAGAAGTTAGATAACAAGAATGTGTTTAAAGCAACTTTTTCTTTTTACTCGAATTTAGGATCTTTGCAGCATCATGGCACCTATGATGAGCAGGAATGTTTTAGAAATTCAAAATCGTTCAGCTTTTGCTTTTTCTCAATATGGCCAAATTGGACTTGCTTCTGGTCTAAGAAGTTTGGCTTCGGAGGGGCCTTCAAACAACTGCAAAACCTCCACGATGGTGTATATCGGAACTGCTTTGAGACTAGTGTGTGTCAGTCTGGTGATGATGATTACACCTTTCAATCGTTCCCCTCAAATTTGTGTTTCAATAATAGCAACATTTTTGTTGAAATAGCTTGAGATCATAATTTTTTCTTGAATACCTATGCAAAATTTAATATGACAAATCACGAACTAAATTTGTATTACAGTCTTTTTCTTTTGCTTTTCCCCTTTTGTCAATTATGTTTCCGAATATGTCAAATGACTTTCCAATCTGCAGGCCTACTGTATTTTGAACGGACTGGAAAGTCATTTGACAAATTAGAAAACACATTTAACAAAAGAGGAAAAGCAATAGAAAAAGACTGTAATACAAGCACAAAAATATTTTTACAATTTTCAAACTTAAAAACTAAAATAACGTAGCAATATGTATAACGGTCTCTGTATTGATGAACAATTACCAGAAATTGCAAGAAATAACCTCCGACATTGCATTATTTAATATTTGACCTTCAAACATGCACCACACAAAATTTCCTGTTAACCTCTACAGAACAAACTCGTGGCTTTTATCGTGAACACACGCAAACAGAATTTTTTTTTATTATTTCAGGTCATACCCAACCGAACGCCGGACGCGGACGGTCGCTGATGTAAAGACCAAACGCAAATAATTTCAGCTTGCTGTCAGAGCTTCGTGTAATCCTTTAACACGCTATAATCTGTATTATTACTTTGACGTGCGCCATCTGAGCTCAAATTAAATATCGCGTTGATTCCAGTTAAAAACACAACGTAACTTATGAATTCATGGGGCGTTTCGTTCAAATACTGTATGTGTTCGTCGATAATGATAAACATCTCTGGACAAATAACTTATTTCGTAAATCCTTTTGAATGTGCACAGGATGGTTTAGAAAGATGTTAGTTAGATCCTTTTTTATACAGAATTTCTTATGGAAAAGTTGAGAGATCTAGCAGGATAGCAGTCAAAAGGGGGCAATTAAAAGTTTACTCTTGTTTGATTGCCAAGCTTTCGGAAAGTATTTATTTCCTTCATCAGGGCGGCTATAATATTAATATGAAAGTGTTACACAATTGAAAAAGATGAGTTTTAAAATTCTACTTACATCTAAGTGAGGTTGAGAAAGCTAAAGTTGCACATTTTGAACAAGCCAGGATTAATTTCTTACGTAGTAACCATGATTAACAATTCATAACGTTGTATTGTAAAACAGATTAAAATTTACAAGTCACAATTTAAAATGATGGACAAAACATTTGAAACGATAACGTGAAAAATGGCGCCTATCTTGTAACGGTTGTAGGTTAGTTTGAACTCATTTGGAGGTAAATGAGAATTTCTTATTATCTTAGAAGGGTAAACTAGACAGTTGTTGGCCATCCTCTAGTTATTGGCCACAATAAATTTTAAATTATTAAGACTTCGTTATATCTTAAACGTTTGTAACATGAATTACTTTGTACAGCCATCTTTTGGGTATATATTTTAGTGACTTCAGCTTTTTCCGTTGGTAGTAACAAATGTTTATTTAACCCGTTTGTATCGCAAGTGGTGCTTCTAATGGTGGACAGGTAAGTTTTAACAAATTTCTTAAGCTTATGGTTTGCAATACGAGTAGTATAGGTTAATTTACTAAATTTTCACACTAATTATTAAATTTAACGTCAACTACGGTTAGTAGGTTTTATAGAGTGAAAATACATAAGATTTTGTTATGTTTTTCCTGATAAAGTACATTTTAATTAGTGGCCAATCACTGATATCCTAGAATTTCCTGTTTCATATTTATTGGCTACTCTGGCCAATTATTGTATAAATTACTTGAATTATTATTCCATCTTTCTAGCCTCCTAAACTGTTCACTATGCTATTTACTGCAATATTTTATCCAGTGGACCTCTTTGAAATCATATTTCATAGTAGTTGGCCGGGTACCAATAACTGTTTTTGGAAGTGGCCAATAAATGTTTAATATGTTGTATTGCATTGTCTAATATATTAATTAATTGACTGTTTTAAAGGATGCCAAAGACTGGGAAAGGCAAAAAATATATTAAAAAATACACTGAAGAGGATATCCAAAGGGCACTGCATGCTATTGAGATGGGCATAGGACAAAGAAAAGCAGTAGATCAATACGGGGTACCTCAGGCAACATTGCAGTTTCGCTTAAGCAATAAATTCACTAATAAAACTTCACATGGTCCTCCACCAATTTTGAATACAGAAGAGGAACAGCTTCTACAAAAATAGATATTGATTTCTTATGATAAAGGCTTTCCTCAACGAAAAGAAGTGGTTCAAATCTCTGTCCAAGAATTTTTGACATCTGTTCCGAGGAAAAATCCCTTTAAAAATAATAAGCCAGGTGATGGCTGGTATAAAGCGTTCCTGCAACGCCATCCTCAGATTACTGAGCGAACTCCAGAAGGTATTACCGCAGCCAGTGCTATTGTCTCGGAAAATGATACTCGTGGATGGTTTAAAAAAATAGAAACTTATTTAAAAGATCATGGGTATCTCAGTATACTTGAAGATCCGACGAGGATCTTCAATGAGGACGAAACTTGTTTCTTACTGTGTCCAAAAAATAAAAAAAGTGTTGGCTCCTAAGGGAACTAAAAATGTTTATCAGATTGAACACCATCCGAAGGCAAATTTAACAGTAATGTTTACGTTTTCGGCTGCTGGTCATATCACACCTCCTCTGGTTATATAACCATATAAACGTTTACCCAAGGATGTGGCAGATTCAGTTCCTGAAGGATGGGGAATCGGATGCAGCGATATAACGACTGGACGAAAGCTGATATATTCACTGACTATATTAAAAACATTCTATATCCTCACATCAAAAATTCTGGCAGCACATTTCCCATAATCTTGTTAGTTGATGGACATAAAACTCACCTCACCATGAAGATCAGTGAACTTTGTTCAAATCTGGACATAATACTAATTGCACTGTATCCGAATAGTACCAGAATTTTGCAACCAGCTGATGTTGCAGCTTTTCGACCCCTAAAATTAAGTTGGAATTCAGCTGTTGCTAAGTTTAAACGAGATAATCCTGGCCAAGTAATCACAAAAGAGAAATTTGCTCCAATTCTAAATACCGCCTTGGATGGCCTCACACAAGAGACAATTCAAAATGGTTTCAAGGCATCTGGATTATTTCCCTTTCAAGCAGACAACATTGATTATAAAAAGTGTTTAGGTAAAAATATTAATAAAAAAAGTGCCATAGAAGTTCGTGAGCCTGAAGCAATGATAAAAGGTTCGTTTGATATTGTTACGGTAATAATTTAAGTAACATGAAATAAGGGACGTAGCTTAATATAACAAAACATTTATTAACAACTAATTACAAGTACAATTACTTACATTATATTTTGGGGCACTTACTGATAATTAGACTAGATGAAACTCTGACTAGATTTATTCTAATTATGCGCTAACATTCGATTTGTCGCCTTTTTATAGGGGTTTTGGTTCCGGGGTATGACGTAAATTGTTGCCTTGACATTTTGCGCACGTAGATGAGTCATAAGATTTTGCGCACGGCACACGAATGAATCATCGCTGTGATATGTGCGGGAGCATTTCCTGCAACGCGGGTGAGTCATACGTTACATAATTGCAAATGAGTCATTCTTATGTTTATGTTATCATCTTATATTTATGTTACGCTCGATTGATTTTCAGCTGTACATCTTTGCTGGTTCTCTTATTCTAGTTACATTATAAATGACTTTAGAGATATTGTTGGAGATCAAAATGTGAAAAAGATTGAAGAAAGTGATATATCAAGTACTGAATCACACGAATATTTCAATATTTTATGTAAAATCTAGAAGAAAATTTTGAATTATGAAGAAATAAAGAATGTTGGCTTTGAAAATAAAGATTTGGAACAGAATAATGCACTGATTCATGAAAGTTTGGAAAGAACAAATATGTTAGAGCTTGATACATCAGAAAGTAATTTAGAAAATAATAGAATGCTAAATAAAGATCAGTCACGAGAAAACTTGTTTGTCATCGAAAATATACCCATGATACTGTATGAAAATAGTATTAAAATGATGCTTAATACAGACGTTAACAATATGACAGCGACAGAGCAGAACTTGGACTATTTTAATATTGCATTGACACATAATTTAGAAGAGAGTAGTAGCATGGTTGCAACTAACCATTCTAAATTAACACTTAATACAGAAGATAGGTTGGAATCAATAAATCGGACGTTAGTTGATTTCATTAATTTTCCAAAGACTCCTGAACGAAAAATAACAAAAATTATTAAAGAAAAAATGCCTTTTGTAGTGACTTCTTCGACATGGAAAAATATTAATCGTGAAAAAGAGGAAGCAAGAGTTAAAGCAGATATCGAGAAACAGTTGAGAAAAGAAGCTCGTGTTAGAAAGAAAGAAGAAAAAGAGGAGCAGAAGAAAAAGAAAGCTGAAGAGAGAAAAGAAGCCATTAAAAAGAAGAATGAGAAGCAAATCGATGTAGGCAGCAAGAAATTATCCAACAGAGATGTCAAAAACATGGTTGACAAGACAAAAAAGCGGTTATTTACTGGAGAGGCTCTTTTAGAGAATAAAATAATCCCTGAAAAGAAAAGAAAAATTTTATCCGACTATAAGATTAAAGGATGTATTAAAAGTTCCTGCGCTACTTCAACTCAAGATTCAATAGAATACACGTTTAATAATACCAAAATTTTCGAAAATCTCTGTTTTATTTGTGTAAAAAATATAACAGAAGCAAATATTGGAATAAAGTGTCAGAGTCGCAGCCGTACATATCATATTCGTTGTGTTCTAGAAAAAAGTACTCATACGTCACAAATTGTAGAGAAACTTTATTATTGTAAAACATGTTACAATAAATATAATAAAGAAATAAATCAGTTATAACAATTTGTATCTGCATGTATCGAGCTGCAAATATTGTTACAAAAAATTAACTTATGTACATTCGTATAGGTAAGTATTGGTTGCTATAATTATAAAATCGAAAAAAAAATTAATGGTATTGAATTTTACTAAATTTTATTCTCAATAAAAACAGAAAACACAAAAGTAAAAAGAATAATTTAAAACATTTCAAGTAGTCAATGATTAAATATTTCGGGACAATAACTGCAAGCAAGTGGTCAATTATTGAGTTACTGATTTTTTTTAGTTATATGAAGTTTTGCGTAAAAACTGATTTTCAGTCAATGAGAAAGAATAATGAGGCAGAAAGGCTGATACTCAATGGTTATTAGAAACTTTGTTTAAAGCAGAAATATAAAATTGAAACATTTTTCCAGAATAAATTACTTAACAATAAGTCTTAAGTGGCTCTAGTTTACCCTATCTCTTGTTTAGATTATTACAAATGAAAAATAAATTGGAAAGTCTGTAAGTTGTAAAAATTAATATCGGATTACAGTTAAAAAAAAAACAATAATTCACGGCGCCTCCACCAAAATTTTGTGTCCTTTCGGGGGGAATCAAATTAGAGATCATATTTCTTGCCAAAATTTGAGATACTTTGTATATCGAAAATAATAAAAGTGTGCTTCTTCCTAACACCCTTTATTAAATCCAGATTGACGTAGAGGTCTACCCGTAGTCTACCCATTATCAATGGGTACATGGACAATGAGGTCGTTACAATAGTAGAATTACTGGGTCTCTAGAGGCGGAAGGTTTTAATTATACAAATCTTGAAGATTTTCGACAAATACCATAAAGGAAGAGATTGTTGAAGCAAATTTGGTGTCAATGACGTCCCAAGATAGACTTAAATTAATTTAAAGCTGTACAAGATTTGGTTCCATTTGTATTAGGATATATATTTAGAACAAGAAATGTTTGGGCCACAAATACGGATATGGAAATAGAACACGTTCTACTGTTTCGGTTAGTTTTTAATTCAATTTAAATTTGGATACAATTTACTGCACAATTTAAATAGTTCCTTAGAATAGAGAACCAAGGCCTTTTTAAGTAATAAAAGTATTGCATATACGGTAGGTCTAAAATATTCTAAACATTCAAAAACTGAGTCATAAAACCGAGCAACGAATAAAAATACCTAACTAATTTATGGTACGTTAACGTGAAATAATTAGGTAGAAATACTATATTTTTGGAAAAGTAAAAGTGAAGTGTCGAATTGAACAGTCGAGCAATTCCTGAATGAAACCCACGCACATAACGGAAACTGAACAATCCCACTTAGCCCGCCCACGACCTTCCACTAACGATTTACCCCCACGTAGCCCCGAACCAATATTCATTTTAAAAAGGTACATTCATTCATGACGCCTTCCTAATAATAATAATAATAATGGCGGGACGCAAATTTGCATATTATGCCGTCGCATAAATTCATTTGCAAAACATGAATGAGAGGCCGAAATTAATTTTGCACGTATTACTCAGTTCCCAGGATGGAATTTACTATGCATCACGCTAAAGCGTAATGAAAAGGCGTGGATGGTATGCTACGAATTAATGTTAGTTTTATGGTTCCCGGAAAAGACATACGAAATGATTACGACCACTAGGTATGAGGCGGTATTCACCTTGATCTAAATTCCTGACATTGCACTGTGACTGAGCTCTCAGATTTTATATTCCCTCTTAAATAACTTAACCCGTTTTTCTACTCTTTTTAATTCCGTTTCTACTATGAGGTGATTATTATTTAATCAATATGTATAATTAAAAAACTAGACTGAAAAGGTATCATGAACTTGTTATACGTTAAAGCTACAAGGGCAATAAATCCTTCATCAACAATTAAATTTGAAATATTAAATTCTTGAAATTGTTATCTACCTAGCCAGGAAAAATAGAGATCGACGATGTTAAATTAATTACTATTAAAAACTAGCTGTGGCATTTCAGGAGTACATGTGCTAAATTGTATCTAATTTATGCAGTTTAATAAAATGAATGAAATTAAGGTGGAACATCGTCAATGTCATAAAGTTCTTGGCAAAAGAAGGCATTGGTGCTTAATGATTCTTATTTTGCTTTAATCGCAGTTATTTTTGTACGTCAAAAAGACCTCCCAATTTTTAGAGGCTAAAAAGTGGAATGGTGCAACGCAATAAGAATTTTTTGCCGCACTCTGTGCATTGTGTTTCACTTTTATTAACGCGTGGTGTATATTTAAATAATATTGATTGTTTAGGTAATTTCTTCGCTAGTGAATAAAATATATAATCATTAATGTATAAATCCCTTTACCCCACAAACCATAATTTCATCTAAAATTCTCTTTGTCGTAAGTAATGGATGAAATTACAGATCTCTGCACCCGCAATTACTCTCAAAGCTGTATACATACGTACCTATATATGTCCCTTTGACGTTATTTTACTTGTTTTCAAATATTTTCTCGGTAACCAAAATGATCCTTGCTTTTAAGCGTCACTTATTACTCTTAAAAACGTTCTTTATTTTACTCAAAGAAAGAATACCAAGAACATTTCTTGAGTTTGTCATTTATTTTTAACTCGCAAATGAATATAATCGTAGCTTTTCTTTCTGTTTAATCGGCTAACGTGCAGTAAAAAATAATAAAATTTACATATGTAGGATAATTCTCGAAACTCGAACAAGTACAAGAAGATTTTAAATATGAAAAGAAAAAAACTAGATTACAACACGAAGAGGAACTGTAGTATACAAACGATGAAATATTAAAAAAAAATAAAATTTAAAAATGTCGACGTAAAAGTCAAAGGATTAATAGAAAGCAAAAGAAAACTGAGGCATCAAAGGAATAAGAAAATTAAACTATTAAGAAACTGAAACAACGAAGAACGAAATATGTACAAAATTAAATGAACTAGAGACAACAAAATATGTAACATCATCGGTTCCCACAAAGCGAAAATGATTGAATATAAATATGAAAAATTAACTGATCACAAGAGAACGTTAAACAAATCCAAGGATTTAACAAAAAAGTATCAAAGTAATAAGACAATTAATTCAATAAAACACGACAACAAAATTCAAGGTTAAATGAATAAAACTAGATCAAGCAATATTGAAATATGAAGAAGAAATTAAGGATTCTGTGGTAAGATGTAAAAAAAATAAAAACCTAAAGAGGACTCCGCTGCGCTGTTTAGCTTACAATTAATTACCTCTATTTCTTCCTTTTTTCCAAAATATCTTTTCTCTTTGTCTGCTTACAGTTTTCACATGCATCGCGGGAAAATCGTCGCTCTTTTAGCTTTCTTTTGGATCTAGTTCGTCATATTTATTTTCTGAGGCATATCTGTTTTCTTTTTTTGTTTTGTTTATTGAATTAATAATTTTACGTGTTACATTAACATTTGTTAGAGATTCTTTTTCTTATCTTGTGATTTTAAAATACTCTGTCAGTGAGTGTCATTAGTCATCTTTTGTTTTTTCACATTGTTTACTTATCTAACTCACAATCAGTTTTCATTGTAACGAGTGATCAATATCTTTCCTAATCAAGTGACCTTTGGAAATGAAATCGTTCATTATTTTAAATGCCATTTGAATTATTTATATTGCATTCCTGTACAAAATCTAACTGTTGTTTTTTGTGTTATATGTTTTTTTTTTTATAAATTTGGATATCAAATTCCAAGTTAACGTTTCCCACTTAAAAAAAGAAAGCACGGGCCAAGAGTAACGAAAAACTGGTTCATAGAATGTCCGCTGTTCTCTTGTATGTACAAGCGAATTCTGCGTTTTAAATTGTTAATAACACTCGCTAGGATTACTGGATTGTTATTTAAATGTTCACAATTTAACATTAAACTCTTATGAACAAATATTTCTGTTAATAAATTAAACTTACTTCGAAAATTTTGATGTAATTTTAGTTTTCCAGAAATAATTGAGGAAAATACTCATCCCTGGTTAAGGAAGAGGAGCAAATGAACGAAATGAATACAATCATAAAAGTGTTTATAGCCCGACGTGAACTTGATCTTTAAACGGAATTGACAGTTCAATTCTCCGTGTTCCTAGTATTTGTTTTTATTTTAATTTAAAGCAACGTGTCCGTCATAAACATCTCGGCATCTTGCTATGGCCCAATGTTACACGTTATTCCTCCATTGCATTTTAATCAGTCCGTTTTCTTTATGTTGTTTATTCGGTTTATCGCTGATTTTTGAATGATAATACACTTTGCTAATAAAAAGAAGTGGTGATGATAACCAGAATTATAATAAGTAAAAACATTCGAAATCAGTTTAGTTAGTTAATTATTATAATTTCATTTTGTGTGCGACGTTCAATAAGAAAGAAATTATATTATTATAAAAGACGAAAATTATTAACACGAATTTGCACGTTCGGTATGTTATTTTTTAAAGCGGAATTACCTGTGATAAATTATTGTTGGCTTCGAAGTAAGTAGTTCACTTTTGTACACCTTTAAAAACGTAATTGGCAGTCAATACACTTATAGGACGCATTCATCATCAGCTGTGCAACTATGTATCATTTGTTCACGGTCAAATTTTACGACAGAGCGACTCTGTTTCTCTGCGTAACACCACCATAAAAGTTTATTGCACCGCGCTTTTAAAGATGTAAATTTTTGGTTTGGGCATTACTTTTGATTTTCAGTGTAAGTAGGTTGTCAGTAAAACCATTTTTAAGTGTCCACAAAATCATTTTCTGACAATAATAGCAAAATCGTTATTTGTAAGTGGTCATCTACTCTTGAAGATATTGAACTTTAATAAAATATTCCCTTTCCAAGTCAATTTTGTTGTACTTTACCTTTAACTTCAGAACTGTAAAAAGAATTTTCAAAATATTCGAAAGCATAAAAGTCAACGAACTCCTCCCGAAGCCGCAGCCATTCAATATTTACAGGCCTGAAAAATTAATGTGCCTGTAAATCTGACGTTTCCGACGATAATTCCAGATTGGCAGGATATAGGTATCGCCGACGCATAATTCAAACGATACGTCATGTCCCCGACAACAAGATGCCATTTACATCAAAACATTATGGCGGTAATATTTCAGGCAGCCCGACGTTCCTTGTTTCGTTTACGGGCGCATCTGTTGTCTGTAATTCACGAAAGCAGATCAAATCAAAGATAGGTTGATTTAATTTATTTCAGAGGGGGGGAATATGTTAAGATCCTTTTTCTTCAAGGGGACGAGTATTACTTACGTCTTACAAAGTTACACAAAATAGGGACAACATCTTTATCTAAAATTGAGAATACTGACGAAACGATATAAATTTAGCTGAAAATAGAATTATCCTTTCTCAATACCTATCAGGTTTAGCATGCTTTAGCCATATAAATTAAGGATATATATATGTACAGTTTAAGAAAAATATTTTTAGTAAATTATTCCTGCGTGAATGAAGTTTTACTCGAAAAATGATTTCATAATTTCGTGTGTGATTAACGAACGACCACTTTGTTTCCTGTTCGGTTACGTCAGGCGTGGAGCACAATTTACTTTTCGAAAATTCGTTACGTGACAATACGTGGATGATTATATCTTATAATTGATTTCCCCGTGTGAGCTGTCATGCAGGACGGCCAATTATCCAAGGCCGAATCGATAACGTGGAGTACACCTTTACTACGGACGCTTCGAAATGCCCTGACGTCACTGCTACCTGACGCTGTCCATAAATTATCCATTGCTCCGCAACGACGGCGGGCGCCTCGTACAATCTGCGCCGAGGATAAAATTCAAAAGGTTACCTAGACAAAAAGAACTTCCTGCTACAATAAACTATTTATGCGGCTAATGAGGGCATTATTTATGGCGTCGCTTCTTTTCCGCTTATCGGCCTCCCTTTGCGGCACGGCCGCGGTTTGTTTCTTTTTGGGGTAATTAATTGTGTCATGTGAAGTTAAGGAGTTTTGTCCTAAAAATATCCGGTGATCGAAAGCAAAAGCAAGTTTAGGGTGGAACATAAAAAACGAACAAGTAACATCACAACACCTGAGAGTGCTTTTGTCTATAAATTTTACATACACAACATACGCTGTCTCAGAAATAATTGACAAAGCCGTCGCGACGTCTCTAAAATGCAAGGACATAGCTTTACCACAGATTCGTGGACTAAAAATAAAACGAATTAGATTTTCCATTGTATGACCAAATATCACCTTTTCGTATAATGAAAATGATTAAAGATATACTGTAAAGTACGGCAACCATATTTTTAACCCTTGCGGTTCACTAAAAATCTAAAGTTACATAAAAATTTGACAATTACCTGATCAAACTTCGATAATGCATTCGTAATTAAACGCCATACCGTTCTTTTCGATGGATCAATTAAACGTGCTATAATTAGCGGAAACTCAGGGGCAGGCAAAAGTAACCTACTGATTGCGTTAATAACTCATCTCAATGGACTACGTTTCAAAAATGTATACATCTGCTGTAAGATTTTCTCTAAAGGAACGTATGGATTTCTTCCACATTTGCTAGCAACTGTGCCGAAGATAGGCTACCTTGAAATTTCTGATACAGATAAGATGGGGTCACCTACAAATGTAAAAGAATATTCAGTTGTTGTTTTTGATGATGTTGAATGTACTACATAAAATGTAATTAAAGAATATTTTTCCTTCGGACACATAAAAATGTTAATTGTTTCTATTTAAGTCAAATTTATAGTGCGATTCCCAAACAAATGATTCGTAATAATTGTAATTTCTTAATATTATTTCGTCAAGATTGACATATGACTTTTGATAAATTTCTTGATATCTGCCATAATTTTTTACCAAAAACTTTTACACTGAATACTGATTTAACGAGGCACTTTTAAATGTAAATAAGTGGGGTAAGCCGTCATATTTTGAGCCCAGAAGCAGGGTTGCCGACACGGGCGATTAACCGCCGTTTGGGCTATTTATTTTCTTCAATGGCGGTTAAATTTTTTTGTTCGGCGCTGGGCTATTTTTTGGCCGAAATTATTATTTTTCAGGCTATTTTTAGGCGACTAGACTTGCAGTTAAGTAAAAGGAAAATCTCCAACATAACTTTATAATAACTGACAGTTGGTAAGCCATCGCCACCTGTCATTTGTCATTTCTTCCTGCGTTCCTTAACATGCCGCCATACAAAAAGAAATTTAGAAGCGAATGGCGGTCATTGCCAGTTTTTAAAGGTATGAACGAACATTGTAAAATTGCAACTAATTGATTAGCATCATCTTTACAGGATGGCTTGAACAGAACTGAAAAGATCCAGATAATTTTGTTTGTTTTTATTTAATAAAGTTTAATAAATAAGTGTATCATTTCAAAAGTATAATTTTGAATATGTTTAAATATTCATTCAAGTACTTAGTTTAGCAGTACATTGAAAAAATCAGTACTTTCATAATTTTTTTTCTTGATACTTGTTTCATGTTTTATGAAAATACAATAGGCGATTTTGGGCGGTTATTTTTAAAAATAGCGCGGTTTTTAATTTCACAATGTTGGCAACCCTGCCCAGAAGCCAGGAGCCCACGCATTTTAGAGACAACTCTTACACATGACAGGCTAATTTTCCTTAAAAAAATACGTGAAAAGATAGCATATTCTTGAAATAAATTAATGTATAAATTGATTCCAGTTTTCGCTCAAAAAATATTTTATTTACGCAACTAATCTGATCAATCTCACGCTGAAAATGATTTCCAAATTACAGAATCAAATAATCGATCGAGAATAGAAGATATTTACTTTACTTTAATCTAATTTGAAAGCTTTTAAGAATAAACTGAAATTCTGCCGACTGAAATAAACAATCGAATGGAAACAAGAAAAAACAGTAAAACGGAAACTGAAAATTACAATCAATTTAAAAAAATTAACAAATAATAACTCAAAAAAAAATTGACTTAAAATATTAAAATAGAAATATTCAACAAAAAGTTATATAATGCCTGTTTTAGACAGTCATATTTTTGTATCAAATTTATTACGAAGTGAGAGAGATAAGCTACCACAGTGAATGTTGATTGGTTGAATTGGCACTTCTCACTCACTTCGTAATAAATTTTATACAAAAATATGACCGTCTTAAACAGGCATAAGAATAGTTGGTAATAAAATTTAAAACTCTAGTATGTAATAATATTTATGCAGTAATTATTTTTTTAGAGAAAGGAATTAGTTGTTTTCATGAAGGGTAATGAATGTAAATAAAAGACGAAGTTTCCTAAAGTTTTCATCATAGTAAATACAATAAGTTATACAAGGAACTGTCTTCTCGGTTATTTTTTTACCATTTTAATTTCAATTTAATTTTAATAATTACATAAACATTATTTATAATAAATAAATAAAGGGTTTCTATAACTAAATAATTTACAATTCGTTTTAACGGAAATTTAGTCACATAGTTAATAACTAAACTACTCCAAAATAAAGTAATTGTGACCATATCAATGAAAATCTATATTGATTGATTAAATTTAAAGAAACACAGATGAATTCGAAATTTTTTTCTCCATATTTTTTTAACAATTTCAAAGAACCGAACGTCAACCCTTTTAAGCCTCTAGTGGATTCAAGGTGTAACCACAAATAATTTTTTTCTACATTCTTAGTGTTTTTGCTGAGTAACCAAGAATTATGCGGTAACAATTTACTTGTAAACGGGCACGTGGATGGTGTTTATCAGTTATGTTGTGTTGTGTATTGTTTATTGTTAAGATAATTTGTTAGCAACGAACGTTGCTGGTAAATGTATCTAGAAAACATTTGTCAAGACCGTTTTAGACTGCCCTTTTTCTTGAACAAGATTTGGCTTAATTTCTGCAATATTTCGGACAAGAAATTTTTGGGTTACAGATATGGTTTAGAGATAGAACAAGTTCTAGTTTTTCAAATAGTTTTTGATGCAATTGACTGACTATACAGGGCGATTTTTTGAAAACGATTAGTGGAACGAGATTTTGAATGTTTCTCAGTGTCTTATTAAATAACAGTCTGAAAGTTTTATGGTCGGTAATTATTCCTCGTTCATTATTTAATAAAAATCGATGAAAAGTTATAACCTAATTCAATAGTTATCAACAGTAGCAGAAAAAGTTCAAGAATCGTACCAAAAACGAAGTGCTCCAATCACTTCCAGCGTTAAGAAAATTCAGCTTGCACTAGGAATATTGCATCCTAATAACGTGCATGACCCCCACCCATCAACTACAACATGACATCGTCGAGGCATGCTTCGAACAAGATATCTTAGCGTATCTTGTGGAAGTTTTTACCATTCTTCATTGCGAGCTTCAGTTAACTATTGTAGAATGTGAGGTGCAAAAGGACGCTTTCTAATACGTCTGTCAAGCATATTCTAGGCGTTTTCAATTGGATTGAGATCCATCTGAATCTCGTGTTCCCAAAGAAAGTTTAGTGCATGATTTGCTGTGTGGATTCTACAATTATCCTGTTGGACAATAAATCCACCTCCGAAATTGTTGGCAAACGGCAAAAGATGCTCTTGCAAGATGATGGTATAACCACGACCAAATCGGTGCGGTCATCTATACATATGCCATGCCTAATAATTACTGAGCTGAGTCAGAATCTATCGACTTCCTGTGAAGTGGATTCACTGTAACGCTCTCCAGGACGTCTGTATATTCGTACCCGATCAACGCAACAAGTAACTAAACCGCGACTCCTCAGTAAGGAGCACAGACCTCCAATGCACGTGTTCACAAGCAAAACGCAAAACCTAGACGGGCAATTTTATGATCCCTGGTTAAACGAGGACCTAGCACAGGTCTACGTGGTGTTAAGTTAACTTCTCTCAATCGATCCCTAACAATTAGATCACAAATGTCTATGCCAGTTGCATTTCGAAGTAGGTTTTGTACCTCTCGAGCAGTGGCAGTGCGTTTGCGTAGGGATAATGTTAGGATATACCTGTCATCCTCACGAGTTCTTTTTTATTTACGACCTGGTCCAGCCCTCCTGGAGTAATTATCTGTTGTATGGTACCTATGCCAAAGTGTGCAGGTAACGGATGGACTGGCTTGGAGCTCATTTGCTACGTAACGTACAGAACGTCCACCTTGAAGCAAAGCAACGGCCCTCGTTGCTTGAACTTCAGTAAGTGAAAACATGAACACAATAAGAAATTAACATTTTTGCTTTTATAAAACAGCTACTTTCTTTTTTTTAATTTGCTAAATGGTTTACAGACACTGATTTATGACTTCTTTTACATATTGACCTGTTTAAAAGAAATGGGTCGAATAATGATAAAAGTTTTGTTTTGCTATTTGAAAATGAAAATCTGTGTCATTTGTCAATTGTGACCAAAAATAATAACCATTTGAATTTTGAAATTGTGAATCACACTTTGGATGTTTACTCCCATGCCCCCATGAATACCTCCCCAAAAATTTTTAATGGAATGACCCATCGTGTGGTACCTTAAATGAAAACTTATCCTCCAAAGAATGCGCCAATGTCTTTTAGAAAAAAATTAATTATAAATTGGAAAATCAACATTTTGGTCTACTTTACGATATTGGTACTGGTACTAATCTCGTTAGGCGTTGGAAATAACAGTATTTTAGTGACATTTTGTTACAAGTCAAAACATGCCCCCCTTACACTAAAAGCAGACGTGTTTTTGGAAAATTTTCTTTTCTTTTTCATTTATTAAATATTTCAGGTGGATCGTTTTCAAAAAATCAGACTGTATAATTTAAATTGTTCAAGAAATTGAACCAAAACTTATACAAGAAATAGTAACAGCCGTTTTAGAATATCTACAAATGGATCGCACTTATATTTTTTTTAATATACATAATTTGTATTTTCGATTATACTAAACTGTGTTTTTAAGAAAATGTTATTTTATTCCATAAAATGTTAAATCAGGCCTGAAAGAGTTAAGCTAACTAATTGCAGTTTGTTTTGTAAGGCTTTGTGCCATTGCAAAGGCTTAAATTAAACAATAAATAGTGTTTTGCAATAAAAGAATTGTATACTTTGATTTGTTTTAAACATTTAATGAATAAGAAAAATTATGCGGATTATTTTTTTCATACGTCTTCCTATATGTGTATGTATCTGGTAACGTCGATAATTTTTCAATTAAAGCAACTCTCACTTCTTTTCTATTTTGGACAATAGAAATTCTTGATCTAAGTCATCTGCCTAGCATCTGCCTGTTGGGTCGTTTATAATCAACAAATTAAGATTAGACCAACTGTCACAACTCTATTTTTACTCTATTTACAAAAATCTGCCTATCTTGTTTATATTTCTTTAGCCTACCCTATTTTAATTTACATTAATAAGGTGTGGCTAATAATTTAAACAATAAGGATCCAACACCTCCCCTTTTAAGTGAGAAAATATCTTAAACAATATCATAATTTTTCTGGTGAGGTGTTAACATCATGTGTCTGGTCGGTTGTCGGTTCCTATTCGATCGTCGAAGAACAGAATGTTTTCCTTTCGCTGTAGGTACTACGTTGTCTATTTTCTCAGTCACTGAAGACTGATGAACAGTTCTTGAAGGCATCGGAAGAGCTTCAGAGATCCTTGCTAATTCATCTTTAGGAGTACTTGGCGAATTTCTACTGATAATTTGATTAGTATGGAAACGACTAATTGTTTCATTATCAATCTGTACTTCGTACATAGTGTGTCCCAGTTTCTGCAATATTCTTCCTGGCCTCCAGTTTTGTGAACGATGATGTCGAACATAAACAAGATCATTAACATTAAATACTCTTTTGCGAGCACCATGCTTGGTGTTAAACTGTTGCTCCATGTCGAAATCGCGTTCTAATAGCTTTCTCGATGGTTTCAGAAGATCGAGAGCGGTTCTGAGTTTACGCCCAAATAACATCTCAGCGGGTGATTTGTTTTCAGGAAGTGCAGAATTTGGAGTCATGCGATACGTTTCAAGAAAAGTCTCTAAAGAATTTTGTACGTTTCCCTCCCCTTTTAATTTTAAAAGTGTTCTTTTTAACGTACCAACAAAGCGTTCTGCTTGTCCATTTGATTGTGGATGATAAGGAGATGAGAAAATGTGGTCAATTCCATTTTCTTGACAAAAAGTTTTAAATTCGTAAGATTTGAATTGAGTTCCATTATCGCTGACGATGACTTCTGGTAATCCATGTTGCAAAAATAGTTTTCTGAGCCTGTCAATTGTTGCAAGTGATGTAATTTTTCTCATCACAAAAATCTCCGGATATTTGGAGTAGGCATCAACGACAACTAGAAAATTATTTCCTTGATATGGTCCTGCATAGTCAATATGAATTCGCTGCCAAGGCAAATTCGGTTTTGGCCATGAATACAGTTCTGCGGTATTTGGTTGTTTAGCTGCAATGATGCATGCAGAACACTGACGAACCATAGACTCAATATCCTGATCCATGTTCGGCCAGTAAACGTAACAACGGGCTAAAGACTTCATTCTTCGAATTCCTGGATGTCCACGATGAAGGAGCTTCAAAACCTTCGTTTGTAGTATTGCTGGAATTACAACACGATCATTGTAGAGCAGACATTCTTGTTCGATAGTGAGTCCATCACGTCGTCTGTAGAAGTGTTGTAGTTTATTCCAGTTTGGTAACTTTTGAACATCGAATGGCCAATTTGATTTTATGTAATATTTAACAGTTTGAAGCAATGTGTCTTTTTTTGAAATTTCACAGAGCATGTTAAATGTTACTGGTAATCGAGCAGTAAATGACATGAAATCGAAATCTGTTTGAACTGATGCAATAACTACCTCTTCGTCCGGAGTTGGTTGACTTGATATGAGGCGTGATAATGCATCAGCTTGTCCGAATTCAGTCGTTTTCTGATATTCGATCTTGAAATCGTAGGCAGTTAAAATCGTTGCCCAACGTTGCAAGCGATTTGCAGTATGTGTTGGTGTGCCCTTTTTATTTCCAAATATTGCAAGAAGTGGCTTATGATCGGTGAGTAGGGTAAAGTGTCGACCGTAGATCATCTTATGGAATTTCTGAACTGCAAATATTAGTCCTAGTGCCTCTTTCTCAATCTGGCTGTAGTTCTTCTCGGCTGGAGTTAATGCTCGAGAAGCGTGAGCGATGGCTTTAATTTTTTTATCAGGTAGACGATGTTGGATGACTGCACCGAGTCCGTGATTGGATGCATCTGCTGCGACGATTATTTCTAATGAAGGATCGTAGTGAGTAAGAAGTAGATCTGATTGAAGTACGCCTTTGATGCGCTGGAAAGCTTGCTGACAAGCATTTGACCATTGCCATTTCTGATCTTTCTTCAGCAGTTCATCCAGTGGTTGGCGAATGTGACGCATTTTGTTCACAAATACTTGATAGTAATTTACCAATCCAAGAAATGAACGAAGAGTTGATATGTCAGTCGGTGGTGGCATGTTGATGATTGAGTTGATTTTAGCTGGGTCTGGGCGGCGTCCATTGCTGTCTACAATGTAGCCCAAGTATTTTATCGAATCCTTGAAGAAAGTACACTTCTCTGGTCGAATTCGAAACCCATAGTTGTGGATTCGGCGAAAAACTTCATTAAGATGATGTTGATGTTCTTCGATGTTTCCACTGACGATGACAATGTCGTCCAAGTAAGCAAAAGTGAACGACAGTCCTGCGATCATTGAATCCATGATCGATTGGAATATGCCTGGAGCCGACTTTATTCCAAATGGAAGACGTTGAAATTCGTAAAAACCACGATGTGTTGTGATATTGCAAAGTTTCTTTGATGTATCATCGAGTTCCACTTGTAGATATGCATCTGAGAAATCGATTTGAGAGAAAATCCGTCCACCGTTGAGAGCCGTGAAAATGTCTTCTGGTAATGGTAATGGATGTTGATTGAGTTGGATTGCGTCGTTTAATCCAGTTGAGTAATCCACACAAAGTCGAGAAGATCCATTCGGCTTTGTAATAACCATAATAGGAGCTGCCCATTCGACGTAATCGATAGGTTTAATGACTCCCATGTCAATGAGTCGATCAAGTTCTTGTTCCACTCGAGGTCGTGAGGCATATGGAACTGATCTTGCTTTTCTCTTGACTGGTATGGAATTTTGTTTGAGGATGAGTGACGCTTTTGTGATAGTGCAGCATCCCAGTCCCTCACTGAACACATCTGGGAAACTCTTTTGTAATGAGTCGATAATTTGTTGGCCATTGTCATTAATTGACTTTTGACAAAGGTTGACGTTTTGTATTTCATTTGAAAAAAAATTAAAACGGCGCATAGCGTCTAAACCAAGTAAATTCAATGAACCTTGTTTGGCCACATAGAACGTTTCTTCACTTGTATGATCTCCGTAGCGGAAGTATGTGCGTCCTTTTCCTAAGAAAGGTGATTCTGTGATGCTGCCATCATACGTTTGTACATGTTCTTGACAGTTTTCCAGAGCGGGTCTGCCAATGTAATCGTAGGTATTTTCATCGATGATGTTAACTTCTGATCCACTGTCGAGATAAAAATCTACCAATGTTTCATTAACTTCAAATGTCTTTTTCAGTAATCGACAACTATTTACTGAATTAGGGAGAATACCTATATTGACAGTACTCACATTTTTAAGTGATTTCTTCTTTAGTTTGCAACATTTTTCTAAGTGTCCGGTTTTAGTGCATTTTTGGCATTTGTGTTTGTCATGAGGACAATCCTTAAACCAATGCATCTCTCCGCATCGACGACATGGACTAGGTGGTGCGCCTTTCTTGTTATTGACATGCTTCGTTTTATGACGAATATTGTTGACAAGACGTTCCTTTTGTTCGTAGAACTTACTTTCTGATTTCATTGCGATAAATTCTTCACAGTCGTTCATAACGTCATCGAATTTGACTTTATCTCCATCAGAATTAAGTTTTTGAAGCATACGAGCACGAAGTGATTCATCTGATGCTGATTTCAACCCAATTAGAGCAATTAAGCAGAAAAATTGTTCTTCAGTTTGATTACTGAATTGATATTTTCGTCTTGTTGCTCTAACACGGTTAACATAGTGTCTAAAATCTTCACCATCGTCTCTTGCAATACGCAAACAGTCATAGCGTTCCGCAAAAATCGAGCGTTTCTTACTATACAGCATACGTAATCGCGTGGTAGTTTCTTTATAATCAAAATCAGTCACCCCATTTGGCATGCAAAATTTTGTATATTCACTAAAAGCTGATGCAGAAAGTTTTGTCATGAGAAATTTGACTTTTTCATTTTCTGCAAGTTTTGGTGTTGTACAATCTATTGCAAATTCGAATCGGCTTAACCATTCATCAAATTTAGTAGCATCTTCTTGATCAGGTTCAAATTCAGGTATTTGTGGAAGAATTCCTGATGAAGACACAATTGATGAAGACGGTTGAGTAGAACTTACTTGAAGATTCTTAAGAAGTTGAACTAATACATCTTCTCGTTTACGAGATTCTTCTTCTCTTCTCCTCGAAGCCTCTTCTTGACTTGCTAACATAGTTGAGATGAGTGTTTTTATTGATTCCGCGTCCATTTTAGATGCTTTCTTTTCTGCCTTTTTCCTCGTCGCCACTGTTGGGTCGTTTATAATCAACAAATTAAGATTAGACCAACTGTCACAACTCTATTTTTACTCTATTTACAAAAATCTGCCTATCTTGTTTATATTTCTTTAGCCTACCCTATTTTAATTTACATTAATAAGGTGTGGCTAATAATTTAAACAATAAGGATCCAACACTGCCAAACATATTCAATCGGATTCAGGTCCGAAGAACATACTGTACAAATCATTTTCCTTATATAATAATAATAATAATATTTATTTGTTTCAAAACAACTGTACATACGATAATCGTTTACAGGTTTGAAAGTCGTCAGAAAAACACAAAGGAAGAACAGATTGGCCTCAATATAATTTAGGAGAAACAAAATGACATGTTCTTTTATATGAAAATGCAAATTAAAGCGAAACAAAACTAGACTAACTTAAAATTATGTTATGCACAGCAATTCACATATAACAAACCTTTATAAACTTAGGATAATTATACTGTAGTATTTAAGAATTATAATAGTCCAATGGATTATAAGGTTCTAGTTCTACCAACAAATTGAATACACTTTGTTTGAATTTTTTTATGTTTTCGATCTCTTTCATGTTCACTGGTAATTTATCGAAAAGTTTCATGCAGGCGTATAAGGCAGAACTCTCAAACTTACTTAGCCTATGTACTGGATAAGCGTAGGGATAATTATTTTTAGTATCGTATCGGTTCGCAGACTTATTTTCAAAATTACAAAATAATTGCTTGTTTTTAATTACATATAAGAGACATTTATATATACCATGGGCTCTAAAGACACCTCTATAAGAATCCTGGCAAGACATTTTAAAAAGAACCCGTACAGCTTTTTTTTGTAGAATGAATACATTATTCACATAAGAACTTCCTCCCCATAAAATTATTCCGTACTGGAGGTGGGAGTAAAAATTTGCATAATACACTGATTTTAGAATTTCAGCACTTCTTTGTTGACTTAGGCCCAGTTTTACAATCGTGGAATAAGAACGGAATAACTGTTCGCCACATATCCTTTAATGTTCCTCCATATCTACGTCACACCTACGTCACGTTATACCAATAATAATGCTTATCCGACGATTGTAAAATCGGGCCTTAGTGTCCGCAGACAAAAACAGACTATGCTTAATTTCTTACAAAGTTTCTTCAGGTGCACTTTCCACGTCAACGATTCGTCCAACCAAATACCCAAATATTTAACGCTGTTCTGGATGGATATTTTTTTATTATTCAATATTATTGAAGCTGGTGTTTCACTTAAATTTATGTTGGTAAACAAAATGCCACCAGTTTTAGATTCATTTAAGACTAGATTATTGTTAAAAAGCCTCTTATCAGTGTCTAGCGTACATCTGTTGCCGTATTCGGTTACCGCCATGAAATTATCTCCCTCAATTAAAATGCACGTGTCATCTGCACAGTTTAAAATTTTACAAGAACTGTTATCCGTAACTTGTGGTAAGTCATTCATAAAAAGGATGAACAGTAGCGGGCCTAATATACTTCCTTGAGGAACTCCTAAATTTACCTCCAACAAGTTAGATTCAGTAATTTCTTCATCATTAGTAAGAATAACCTTTTGAAGTCTCTGACTTCATCCAATCTAGCGCCTGTCCTCGAATACCATAGTGTTCCAATTTAATACCCACATTTTTTAGAAACATGTACAAAATCCAAGTGCCACTGATGTTGGTGTTCTGATAATAGTATATTACATAACGAGAGTTGTAAATAGCATATTACGCACGATGGAAAAGCTGCGCATGAGCCGCGCAGCGGCGAATGTAAATAATTCCACAAGTGCGTAATTCCTTTACAACTCGAGTTTTGTACTATACTTTATCTACGACCACAAAAATTACCTTATTATTCAAGTTCAAAATAATCAGCAATGACACTTGCAATTTCGACGACTGTCAATCTGATGTGATGCGGCTACGTAGATCTAACTACAAGCGTGCGTATAGTAGGTGCAAATTCCCTCGCTGTGCGTTTTTCTTACTTTACGCACGACATTTATAAACACCCGCTTACTTAATTAATGTGTTGTACGTAATTCGTCATTTACAGTAGTGGTCGTAGATAAATAAAATTAATTACTCAATTAATTGAGAAACAAATGCAATTTAGACTTGTTCGCTGCCATTCGAATAGAGTTTCGCGTTGAATTTAAACCACCGCGGTTTATACGGCCCCCAAATCGTAAAATTTAATTTCACATCAAGCTCGTTTGCGAATATCACGTAGAATCGGCGTCGTAAAGCCAAAACAGTCAGTGTGAGCTATTGCAAATGCGACGGGCTTTATCTCAATAGAAGTCTTAACTATACTGCACTCGTTCCAGGCAATAAATGCTGCACTCCGCAAAACGCAACGATTAAATAATATTCCTGGGGGACGCGATAAAAATTCGAGAGAAAAATTACAGGGACGCCGATACGTATCTCCCCGAGGAAAATCAATTAAAGATCATATCTTCGCGTAAACCCCAAAGGGAAGGATTCTTATCGCCAATCAATTAGTCCTAATGAAATATTAATCTGGGGCCTGCCGGCTTATTTTCGTTTTAGGGCCGGGTGTCGTTAGTAACGCGGGCCTTGTATCTCCGTTTCAGTGGGTCAAACGCTGAATAAAATTTTAATTAAGTTTAAATTAAAAGCGGGATCCGGATGAGATTTTTTCGTATTCTGTTTATTCGCCTTGGTTTTCGACATTCATCATCGGGCGAGGCGTGTATACGCATCGTCCTTCGTGTTACCGTGCAAAGTAGAACGAAATTTTCATTTTTCCAACATAATTTAATGTTCACGCAGGATGAGAAACACGGAAGTCTAATTCGCACAGACAAAACAAGCCATCCATGTGTACACTACAAGATTAAAGCAAAAAAAAAACTGTTATGATAAATACATATTGCTATGTTACTTTAGTTTTAAAGTTTGAAAGTTGTAAAGTTGTTACAATATTTATTATTGTATTTATGATTTTATTATAGTAGGCAATTGAGTATAGAGGTAAGTTGGGTTTGAATATTACGTGAGGGAAAGCGGAATGGATCTTCTAAACATAGGTCGTATGAAATTTCTAATAAAAAAAATTCTCTTTTAAATTGTAGATATTTGTGCAAAGTTGCTATCAAGGAAATGTTCAGCACACAGAGGGAAGAAATACCATTTGTTCTGCTCTTGCAGCCCTTTAAGGCACATAAAACTTGCAATTGGTCGTTTCGCTTTAAAAGTTGCACCAGCCAGAATTTTAGGAATTTTTATTTAAGACTTATCTGATCGACTGCAACTCCAACTCGTTAAGCTGGTATTACCAATGTCAATACTAAATTACTTAAGACAGCGATTTAATTAGTTTGACAGGTTTTCCCCTTAATACCACCCCATCAATGGAGTAGGTACATTGCAGAGGAAAATAATCAACAAAGACAAAAAATCAGAATATTACTGCACCCGTGCTGAGAAAACTTGAAATACTTCAATATATTTTTTCAATGCCAATCATAATTTGTTTTAGAAAATGTCTCAACTTTGATGAAAAAAATTTAGAATAAAACGAAATGAAACTTTAAAGTTAATTCTGAAGCTTTATTGTATCAGTTTTTTACATATTTATGTAATAATGCAACAAAATATAAGAAATTATTTAAAAGTATGTTATTAAAACAACTGCAGTTAATTTGCCTAGTACTCATTATTCCAAACATAATTCGCGCTTTAATGATTTTAAATTAACACATCATTTAATCCACCGTATTAAAATATTTATTATATAACTAATTTCGTCCGCCGCCGTTATTTACCTCTATTTAATTTTATTAGGGTTGTTAAAATCAATAGTTTATAAAATGTATTCCCTGAAAATAAATTGACGTTATTTCCGGATTGAAATATTTTTGAAAAAAAAATTCGTAGACTTTTTTAGTTCATTTCCGTTGGTATAAAGAAGAAAACTTAAGTTTGAAGAAAAACACTAGACAATGATTAGTAACCGCACAAGATATTTTTAAACCATCAAACGATGGACTAATATTGATATAAAAATTATTAATTTATTCTACGACTTTTAAATAATACATTTGTTATGTATGTGCGTAACCAAAGTAACATGACCTCTTTTATAATTCATCACACCAATGTTTTACTAGCACATCAAGTCATCATTTTATTTAACAAATAATAAAATTTGAAAGTAAGAAATGTTTTATTTAAAGAGTGGTAGTTAAAATATCCAGTCTGAGTTGCATATTATGACTGTAACTCATTTGGATGATTATGCACTCGCCTCGGACTCGTGTATAAACTTCATCCTTGTGAATTATATCCTTATGCATATAGTATTTTAAAATAGTCTCTATAAATTAAATTATTCATAAATTAATTTTGAAAAGTTTTTAACAACTTGATTGATAACAGTTTTATCCACTAGATAGTCCTTTTATAGGTTGAAACGTACATAATTCATAGTAGGCATTCGTAAATACCATTTTTAAATACCTACATACGTTTTTAATTTTTTAGTTTCAAGATTTCTCACTCAAACATTATTTTCTTCAAGTTTTGAGGTCTACAGTGACACCTTCTTTTAAAGTTAAATTTAATAACGCATCTGGATATCATAATCAAGTAGTTTTTATAATGTATTCCCTGTTATAATTAAGCATAAACAATAAATGGTTGAAAATTCAATTCGTGAAATGTCTCCTTAAGAGTATCATTAAATAAAAAATATCTCAAACACTTGATCCAACACCTCATTAGATATCTGGAAAGACATCTTAATAAACAATTCATATAATACATGAATGAACATTTGGTGAAACATCCCAATGAACAATTTATTTAACGCCTTGGGAAACTCCTCAGTAAACATAAACAATTCATCTAACATCCGAGAAACTCGCATCAGACAAAAATACATCTCTCTGCACCACAACTTACAAAAAGAAATTAACATCTTTATTAGTTAATCCCGTGTTATCAAATAAGTTCACAAATATCTAAATAACCCCGTTATTCTGTAAACTCGTAACAAAACCGTTAAATAACGACAACTGTTAAATGCAATACTTTAACCAATCAGTACATAGAAATCCATTGTATCTAAGTACTGATTGTATCGACATCACTTTAGAAAAATTTCAATATTTATTTGAATTGTTACAACAGATAGTTTAAGCTGCTGTAATGTATACAGAGTGTTACTATACTCGAATCATTTATTAATACTGTAGGTCATCATAATGTGATTCTCTTTAAAAATTACAATGCTCTACAATAGAGCAGCTATATTTGTAGAATTGTTGGTTGTAAGTCGACTTTCACGACACAATTTATAGGTTGGCAAATAGTTGTGCTGCGGCACACTATATTTGTGGTTATAATAATGATTCAAATACGATAAGACTATGTATGCTAACCAAGAGTAAAAATTAAAGACAATTAAATAATTTAATAAGAAAAGAAATGTGATTTAGAGTCCTGTATATTTCTACACACAACGTGCTCGGTCAAGAATTTTTTTTTTCCATATTTGACCCTACTAGTTTCGACTTAAAGAAATTGTTTTCTTCAGGGGCGCTGTAATAGTTGTGTAACTAGTGGAGCGATTCTGCTCGTATCTGTAGCAACTGTAAGATCTGTAAACCTGTAACTCAGTTATTAAAATATGGAATTTTGAAGTTCTGTGGAAGGTATGATTTCTTCGAGGTATGTAGGATTGCTAGTAAGTCTCTGTGGACTTACAGAAAATCATATCATACTAATGGCCGATTTCTTCACCATGTTTAACCTAAGGTTAATTTATCTATCAGTTGGAATGTGACGTACAGTTGGCCATACACACACTATGTGTCACATTCTAACTGACAGATAAATTTAACCTCAAGATAAGGCGATGAAGAAATCAGGCATAAGAACTTCAAAATTCTACCTTTTAATAAATGACTTAGGCCCAGTATTTCATTCGGAGTTTAACTTTAAGCTTCGTTTTATTCCCATAGTAATAATTGTAAGGACAATTGTTTCCGTAGAAATAAAGCGACGCTTAAAGTTAAACTCTGAATGAAATACTGGGCCTTACAGGCTTACAGATCTTACGGTTGCTACAGATATGAGCAGAATCGCTCCATTGAATTGAGAATTAAAAGTAAATAGCTAGTTACTTACTTTTAGAGTAACGTATAAAGAAACAACACAACACATTAAAATTTACAATAAAAATTTTTATCACAGACAGATATCATTACTGGTTGAACAGCGACTGAAGTGCTCGAAATAAAATCGAGAACTCGTGCCTGTTTATCGACGAAAACCTCTTATCTTCAATATTTTTGAAAATTTCCAAATATTCCAAGAAATGAAGTCTAACTCCATATGGGCATAAGTGTAATATTGAGAAACCTTTGTCAATAGAAAAATTATGATTATGTATTTGTAAGTGTTTAAAAAAAAGTTAATTACGATTTTTTAAATGCTCAGGCAATTCTTAAATTAAATTGCCTGCCACGTTGCCATCACCAGACTGACACACACAGACACTATGGAAGATTAACAGTTCTTTGAAGGCACCTCCGAAGCCAGACTTCTCAAACCAGAAGCAAGTCCAATTTAGGCGATTTAATAACATGTACGGTTTCATTTGTTTGACAACATGATATGAATCACCATCAAGATCAAGCGCGAATGTGTGAGATGAACTTTTTCTTGATCGGTTGTTAACTTGCGATACTTATTATTATTATTATTATTATTATTATTATTATCATCCAACCGTGGATCTCAAAGAGATATCGGCATCGTCGAGTATATATTTATATTGTATATGTATTGTAAATCAATTAACAAAATCATTGTAGTCATAGAAACAACTGTCTAATAAAAATGGACATATAATATATTCTTAATATGTCTGCTGAAACATGATTTTTAAGATTTTTTAAAACAAAATTGAATCGAGATAGTTTAGAGCAAACAAATTCAATGTGCTTATTAAACTTTAATGCAGCGTCGATATGCAGGCCTAAAAATTTTACATTGTCTAACACCGGAACAGATTTTCCATTATATTTGATAAGTATATTAGACTGTAACAAGCTGTTTTTAAATTCTAACGCCATAGTTTTGGTTGGATTTAGTTGAAGATGATTAGTCTCACACCAACTAGCCATCTGAGAAATTGAGGCAGAGGCAAGTTCAGAACACGAAGCCTGAGAGGTACCTGTTACTACACAAGAGGTGTCATCAGCGTACTGATATAGTGAAGCAAATGGAAATTGTTGTTTCAGATTATTGACATATATTATAAATAACAACGGGCCAAGAATTGAACCCTGGGGCACGCCTTTGCTGATACCTTTAGAGTTAGATAGAATCTCCTCAATTACACCATTATTTATGTGTTTGATACATACTTGCTGAGATCTTCCAGTAAGATAAGATCGAAACAGGTCCAGTGCAGTTCCTTTGACACCAATATTATAAAGTTTAGACAATAATAATTCATGATCCAAAGTGTCAAAGGCTTTCGATAGATCAAAATAGATACCGATGGGCGACTCACCTTTATCTAAACAAGAAGTTATATAATGCAGACACTCAAAAATAGCAGATTCTGTGTTTTTACCTTTAATGAAGCCATGTTGAGATTTAGATAAAATATTAAAACGCAAATACGAGTACAGTCTATTATATAAAAGCCTTTCAAACAATTTTGAGAAAATAGGAAGTAATGATACTGGACGGTAGTTGTTTATGTCCGACTTAGAACCTTTGTTTTTATAGACAGGTATAACTTTAGCGTGTTTGAGAGAATCAGGAAAGATTCCGGTTGCAAAGGAATTATTAACGGCGGCTGCAAGCTTAGGGGATATTATATCGGTAACGTCCGCAAGAATGGTGCCAAGAATTCCGTCATAGCCTGGGGTCTTTTTTAAGGATATATTCTTTAAAATGTCTCTGACTTCAACGCTATCAGTTGGAAACAGGAAAAAAATTGATTCTTGATTTATTTTTAAACTTACCTTCTGGTTCGAGTATGTAGATTGATCATTTGGAATGAAATATTCATTAAAGAGATTTGCAACAATATAAGGATCTGTTATGAAAATGCCATTACTTTCTAATTCAATTTTGGAAAATTTTTGTGAAGAAACAGATGAATCTTTAATAATAGTCCATATAATTTTACTTCTATTTGATGTCGTGCTGTTAAGGATTTTATTATTATTATATGTTATTTTAGCATCTTTTATAAGCTGTTGATATTCTCTCTTTTTAGCGTAATAGAAGTCTGTCAGTGTACTGCTAGCTCCTATCTTACATATAAAATATAGATCTCTAAGAAAATTGCCTTTATCAATAATTTCCTTCGTTAACCAAGGAGACCTGTTTTTACCTTTGTTGAGAACAGCTTTAAGGTAATAGAAAACGATGAATTAAAATGCCTAATGAACACAGCCATGAATTGTTCAAAATCAATGTCATAGAAAGAAGAATTCATTAAATCATCCTGGCGAAGGCAAGAAACAAAAGTCTGAACTCCAATTCTAAGCGTTCGTATCATTGGTCATCACCAACTGACTCAATACCACACATACCAAAGGCTTCCTTACACCCAAAAAATATTTTATTGTGTGTTTGGTAGACGGCAGCCGTAATTGTCCATTATGAGTTCTATTGTGAACAGTTTCAGCGAGTACAAATAGCACTCATCCAGAGACAGCCTTCTTTGATCAATAGAAAGAAAGTGCTATTCTCACAGGATAACGCTAAACGTCATACCGCAAGAGTGACCCAGGAAAAAATTTCTGAACTTGGCTGGGAAACGTTACCGCACCCTCCTTATTCTCCTGACATTTCACCAAGTGATTACCACCTTTTCTTGTCTTTTGACAACTATATGAGTCATAAGTTGTTCAAAACTCGAGTTGATGTAATAAACGCAGTCCATCAATTTCTTGATTCAAAATCCGTGGATTTCTATAATACCAGCATACAAAAAATGGTGTTATGTTGGCAAAAGGTCATTGAGTGTGATGGTAATTACTTCCATGAATAATAGTGTAACACTGGTTTGCAATAAATGTTTATATTTTACCATCAAAAACCGCACGAACTTATTTGGTTACCTGATACATGGGTTTGAACGTATCTACTGACACTATAATTTAATGAACGCGAATCAGTTAAATCATACAGGGTGAAGTGATTATGAATATTAATTCAAGTAGAAAACCGTAAGACATTTTTTAATTTGAACAGAGTTATTTTTAATTTATTTATGAGCATAAGAAATTATCTACGAGCGTGCAAAGAACCTAAAAGCGTTCACAGATTTTATTAAAATAAAACGGAAGAAAAAGATTACGTCCGGAATCTGAAAGAATTTCACGTTTATAGACGAATACGTACGTTAATGAAGAATAAACAAATTAATTTCTCAATAACGAATAACGTAGCAATATGTATAAGCTTTAATATTTCAAAATTGGCGTGGGTTTAATGATATATTACGTAAAACATCGAATACCTATGATATTAAAATAGCTCTGGTATTATGGTGCAATTATATAATTTCCATTTGAATGCCATTAATAATACGTCTCAACAAAACTAACTGCAATTCATGAAGAAAATCCAATTCGATTATTCCAAAAATAATCTTCGCGTTTTAAAGTGACATACCGCCTATAATTTTGCGCAGGGAACCCCCCGGTTTAATGTCAATCGAAACCGTTTGTGACGTTACTTTTATTGATCACGATTTAATATTAAGTACGTCACGTCCTCCATTCAACCCTGCGTTCTTATAATAAACGTTTTGCATGCAACATAATCTTTTTATTACGTTTCTGGGAACGAACGTGCCTGATAATTTGTGAAATAAAAAGGAAGGTATTGCGCCGCGCTTACGTCACACGCTAAATAAGGAAAATGCAAAATTCAGCGTGACAATCTTCTTTCTTGCCCTTCGATTAATCAGTGCTGAGTTGTGATTTAAAATAATTACGTGTTTGCACGGTTTTAAATAATCATTTTTCATTCTGAAAAGAAGAAAAAAAAACTATAGCGAACTTTTTCCTTCTGATCTTCAGAATCAGAATCATAAAGGTAATTAATTCAATACACTATAAGGTTAGTTAGTGATTTGAATCATGGATCTGCTGCATTCAGTGTCTCGGCTCACCTGAATCGAATCAGTAAGGTTGAATCGATTCATTGACGCTGAGTCGTATCAGTGAATAGAGAAAATGTATCGCATCAGTAAGGCTAAATCGATTCATTGACGTTGACTCGTATCAATAAATCGGGACAATGCTTTGATTCAGAAATGATGAATCGATTCATTGTATGCATAGGGTATATTCACTGATTCGATTCAATATCCATGAAACGATTCGGAAATTGAATCGAATCATCGAATATCCATGAATTGATTCCTGAGCATTGAATCGAATCAATAAATAGATACAACGAATCGATTCAGTAACTCTGAATCGGTTAATGTTACGTTACCACCTCGTTTATATTTAATTGAACTAAATTAAAAATTCCGATTGCTAGCAATGACTAAAAATAGAATTTAAGCTATAACTATCAACAAGCATTTAGTAATATTTTTGCTCGAGTATACGGTTCATATTTCAGTGAAAAAGAAACTTACAAGTATTTTAAAAGTCGCAATGATTAATGTGTTACACTCACTTTTGATATCAAACGTGTTAAACACTTCATAAGATTATAATTGCCGGCTTTCAAGCTCGTACTTGTGATTAAATTCCACAACAAGCAGTAATTATTTCTTGATAATAACTCTAATACAAGTTTCTATTTTTAGAGGCGCTTTTTATATACCTAATCGCACGAAAAATGTTTACCCCGCAAAGGCATAAAAGCCCTTTGATGTAGGCATAAAGGTAATTACAAACATAATTCGAAAAAGGGGTCCTTTTAAAGTGAAACTCGCGTTTTATGCGCGGCCTTTACAATATACTTAACAGCACACTCCAAAGCCATCCATAAAATTGGTTAACGATAATATAAACAGTTTGGCTTGACAACCCTTTAAAAAACACGGAAATACAAGCGTAATTGATATATTTCACCCCCTTATTTCTGCGCGCTAGGTAAAAAAGCGACGCGAACATGAATATTGTTTTTTCTTTTATATTTTTCGGGAACAAATATCTCTTCGGGGTGTAATTTTAAGGGCATGCAGACCATCACTGTGAAATTGAAGCAACACATACGTACATTATCTTCGCAAGCGAGAAGTTCCTGAAAGATTCAAAACCAAGGAGAATTCTTCGAATTAGAAACAGAATTTATCATTTGATGTTGTAATTCAAACAGATCTCAATTACATTTGAGTCCTAGGAGCCAGTTAAATTTTGAAACTTTTGTTGCTTCAACAAATACTGGTTAACTCAGCGTAGTTTACTGAGCTTTCTTACAATATAATTTTTACGGGGTAAAAATAACTGTTTTTATTAATTATTACAAGTCAGTCATCAGTTACTTAGGAGGTGCTGTAATACTAAACTAAGAACGAGCAATTACCGAAAGCACCTTTATTACCTTGAGAGCTTCCGAGGACATCGTCCAGTGTTTTTCTTAGCTTCCGGGTTAAGTCCAATTGGCCGCGCGCCAAGAAAGCAATTTACACCACCCCTCTGTTTACGGAGCCATCTTCGCGAAAATAACAACCGCGTGAGCTGAGTGTGTACTAAAAACCAGAAACACCCCCTGGTACGTTAATTGTAAGCGAAGGTCCATTCAAGCTTGCGTTCGGCTGTGAAGCATAGATTAAAACCGGGCTTATCGAAAGCAATACGTCATTTACGGATACGGATAAATACGCGATAAATTACGTTGCGAACGTGACAGCGTTTTTATTTTCATTTGGGATTTTTTAAACTTCAAGAGTAGAAATGAAAATTCAAATGGTTTTCTCTTAGTTTTTTGCCTTACATCTAGATAACACGTTTTAATTCGAAATATTTGCATGTATCGTATGTTTCATTTTGATTTGGAAATGTACACCCATAACGTGCGCGAATTTGTATAAAATCCTCCAGCTGTATGCTAACCTATAATGCTCAGCACGTACAATCGTGGCCATTAAAATCGTTACCCTTGTATGCTAACCTCGCCCTTATTGACCTGCAATGTAAACAACAGCTACTGTACTCTATCGTACGGTTATCGTCTCCTCACTCATGTTCTCGCTAAGGATTACACTAGGTAACAAATTTTTGGTTAGGGAGTTTTTTCATTATTATGGCTTTGATACTGATTGACGCGCTATCATTGTTTCGTTCAAATCTCAAAGCTGTCATGTTTATTTGTCAGTAACTGCTTTTGGACGTTTGTATTATTTTGCGTTGATTTATTGTGAAAAATGCCAACAAAAAGACAGTGTAACTTATTTCCTAATTGTTTTTGTTATGTGTGTGGACGTTACGTCAACCCTAAACAAGTTAAACATAACATTAACTATGAAACAATATTTTGGAAAGCCTACGAAGCTTATTTTGGGATGCCAAGTCGTCACCAAGATAAGTGGTGGGCTCCGCATGTTTATTGTGGCATCTGTCGTTCAGCTCTCGAAGGTTGGTAGCGTGGAAATAAAAGAAAATTGCCGTTTCAAGTTCCAAAAATATGGAGAGAACATGGAGAGAACCCATGGACCATTTAACAGATTGTTATTTTTGTTTAACGAATCTCGGAGAGTATAAAGGAATTCTCAACAAGAATAAAGTCACGTATTCCAATATACCATCTTCTAGTGCTCCCATTGTGTCCAATGCGTCGCTTCCCATTCCTACTCCTCCTTCAAACGAATCAGACTTTGAAAATGTTCATTCTGAACATGAACACGATGAAGATTTTTTACCACCAGAGTCCACAAAAGAACCTCATCTGATAAGCCAGTCAGACTTAAACGATTTAATAAGACATTTGGGGTTAACTGAATCAAAAGCTGAAATTCTAGGATCGCGCCTTAGCCAATGGAATCTACTAGCACCTTCGTGTAGAACATCTGTAAACCGAAAAAGGCATCTTAATTTTTCCACTTATTTTTCAATGTCGGAAAGACTGTGTTATTGTTCCGATATCGAAGGTCTTTGAAAAGACCTTGGAGTACTTCATCAACCAGAACAATGGAGACTGTTCATTGATAGCTTTGTAGCAAGCTTAAAAGCGGTGCTTTTACATATAGGGAATAATTTGCCGTCAATCCCTGTAGCACATTCGGTAAAAATGTTAAATTTCTTTTGGAAAAGATTAATTACAATAGGTATAAATGTAATGTTTGTGGGGATTTTAAAATGCTCGGATTTTGCCTAGATTTACAAGGAGGATACACGCAGTACTCCTGCTTTTTGTGTCTATGGAACAGTAGAGACGATACTCAAGCTTGGTTGGCAATATTTAATTATTTAAAAATGCCGTATTTTACTTATACGAATAGAAAACCAGAAAAATCTTTACACTTGCAATTGCTACGTTATATACTCTCATAATATCAAAAAAATATGCAACAACCAAAAAGTCACCCAAAATTTGTTACCTAGTGTTATGTGTCCTTCGAATCGTAACGATTTACTTGGCCACGAGTGTACAGCAACTTAGGCGTGGCTTAGCGAACAAACGAAGGTTTTGCTTATGATATAACCATTTCTATCCTGTCTTCGCTTTTTTCAAGTTTCAATGAAACAATTGATATGTATGTGGAAAAATTACAAGACAAAATTTTTAAAAAAATTCAGAAGAAATGGAGCAAATATCCAACCACCCAGCGCTGTAACTTGTAACAGTAGTTGAAACAGCTAAGCCAACTGAGGGCGTGTGCTATATCTGGCCTGGTTCCTGAAGTTAGATACATTAAGGAACCAACGAGTTCACGATTGGGTAAGTTCTGCACTTTTGAATCCTCATCCTTGCATGTATCGGTTGTTTTTCGACAATCTAACATTGGAGTGAAGACCTGCTTGCAATCTTTCATATCAAAGCGATCAAGAATTTCTTCTATGTATCCCTTTTGATGAATGAAATATCCATCTTTGTGTTTAACAAACTCCAATCCGAGACACCGGCTTACGTTGCTCAAATCCTTAACCTCGAAGCACTTCCCTAATCCATTTTTTATTCGCGTGATCTCCGACAAATTTTTAGAAGCGATTAGAATATCATATACATACACTGTTATTAGTATTAGATTTTCTCCTCGGTCCTAAATAGTACACACATGGGTCATTCTTGGACTGAACAGCTCCGAGAACCTGCAACTCTCAATCAAGTCTCTTGTGCCACTGCCGACCGGCTTGACGAAGTCCATAGAGCGCTTTCTTCAACAAACAGACTTTGTCATTCTTCTGTATTTCTTTTAACATTCTTTCAGCTTTGTTTTTAACAGATTTGTTCCATTCTTCGGTCTGAATAATATAATTTAGGATCTTCTCCGTTAACTTCGATATCTCCATGCATATTTTCTCTTCCAAAGAACCATTTAAATATGTCAGGATACCTAACTATCTGAAATATCTATGCTTCTTTCTAACACTTGCGTCATCCAATTTATTAATGTTTAACCTTTTTCTGTTTCATTTTGCTTTGGTCCTCTTTAGGTCTGCCTTTACATTTGCCGCTGCGACATAGTGATCCGATTCCGTATCAGTTCATTTTTACTTCGTTATCCATTAACTTCTTATTCAAGGCTTTGCTTATACAAATATGATTTATTTAACTTTTAACTTTCTTTTTTGGTAATATCCGTTCGTATTACTTTATGACAGTTCTTGCTAATGAACAAAGCTCTTATTTTAAGCTGAAGTAATCTGCATAAGTCTTACAACATCTCCCCGTGTTTAGTTCTTTCTCCTAGACCACTTTTACTCATTATGCTTTCAGGTCTACAGTTGTCAGAACCAACCTTAACATTGAGATCTCCTGTTAGTATGAAAATATCTTTGTTTGCAACTGTATTCATTATAACATTCAGTTTGCAAATTATTTATATAACGTCTCTTACCTTCAAGCTCAGCTACTTCTTTCACGAGTTATTATACTTATTTAATATTTCTACCTTACTTAATTTATTCCTAATATTTCTATTCTATATCTTTCCCCTTCCCTAGTGGCTTGCTAGCTGAATAAAAAAAACTTTCTTAATGGTGTTGCCAACTCAAACAGTTATTCTTGACCACTTTGTATAAACTTCGTTTACATGATTTGTCAATCTATATTTTGAATAGTCAATAATATCTTTATCTTTTATTGTTATTAAAAAGAAAAGATATAACAACTGACCAACCATCATTGCAGTGCTTCTTAAGAAAATAAATAAATAAATGCGATCGAAAGTTATCTTACTTTGGGTAATCTTAAAATAGATTTTTTTGTTTATTTTTAACAAGGAAGAGGGAAATGTAACAGTAACAGGCGATCTACTTTAATTGCTTCCATGAAGAAATTAAAATTGAACGTTTTCATACATTGCTCGATTGGTTGATGACAAAGAAAAACATTCTTAAGAAAAAACACTTGATCAAAGCATCGCCATTTTGCATCGAAAATACAAATATGTACAGTGGTGAGCATAGAAAACGGATCATGTCTTGAAGCTAAATTGCCCAAAATCTAGCTGTGTGGTCGCACTTCGAATTCAAAAAAATATAATCATCGTTGAATGCCATTGTCATGTGTTGATGATGTTATAACCTAAGCTGTAAGATGTAGATTTAAAGCTGGATACTAGGATTAAAAAAGTGTCCCGTTTTCTGTACTCGCGACTGTACCTCAGCTTAATATGTTATTTTATAAAACTGGAAACTTTAAGTGCAGGTATCTCTTTAAAAGGACGCCGAATGGTTAATAAATCACACGGAAAAATAAAATCAGGAAAGCTCTCTTGGCCTATGATTTAAATCTCGTTTACAAAGGCGGAAATAAAACAGACAAAGGTCTGACAAGATGGAATATCGATTGACGGTTTAATATGTCAATGTAAATGTGTCACCGAGACCAAGCTTCTCTTACACAATCGCTTTATATCTTCTTGACCCTTAACATCTGTGCGCGAAAGCTCTTGCATAAGTAGTATATTTGTTTCTTTTTAATTTTTCAATTAAAAAATCATTGAAACTAAATGAATTATATTTACCTAGCAATCAAAAAAATATTGTATTTTCGTTTCTTTCTTTGCTTCTTATTTAATGGTTGCCTCTAATTGACAATTATTATGAATTACTTTTATCTTTGTTCCCTCTGATATTAGCGGCGTTAACTTGAAAGCTTCTTAAGCTTTCCATCGAGTTGTATTTCGAAGAAAACAAAAAAAAAAGTTAAACAGGACTTGAATTCCGTTCTTGAAACAAAACCGCACGGCAAAGCATAAATATGAAATACGAGCTACTCTCCGGACGATAATTAAAACTTCCGGAAGGAGTTTTTTAAATAAATTAAGCGATCAGCTCGACGGTTACGGTCCAACAATTATATTTTATTGCAGTTTTACGGCAGTAGCCAAATACTTTTAATGACTATTAACGTTGCACGTGAGATGGAGAGTTTATAGAGCGGAGAATTGCTGTCTCCTGTTAAGTGCAGTTTGGAAAGCGCTGCTCGGAGTTAACAAATATTTGTGCTCGCACTTTTCAGGACGAAGTCGTGATTAATTTCGGCATCTCGTCGGAAACGAAGCATAACGATTTCCAGCTGAGATTTAAAACAAAAAGAGGAAGGAATTGGACGAAGTAAGTCTTTCGATATTTAAAAGGGCGACTTTGATTTCCTTCGTTCGCAAAAGCAACGTGGACTTTAACCATTATATTTAACGAAAAGTTTTATTTTCATTTTTGGATGTAAAATGTGAAATAATAACATTTAATAAGAAACTTTATTTTGCGTTGAATATATCATGTATGTAGTCTTGCAGATTAAATGAAACCGTGAGTGGAAGCAATTTATAATTTGATTTGCTAATGCACTCTCTTCAAGCTTCACGTAAAATCCTGGTTGTAAACAATTTGCACTTTATTCATCTTGTTGATAAGAAATCAATCATTTTAAAAGATTGATATTCATAAAATATTCAAAAGAACTGAGCTATTCAGCCGAGTAAATTTTCGTCGAGATCCTTTCTAGAATATTGCTTCCCGTGTAAACAAATGTTAAAATTGAATAAATTACGAATGCTCCTCTTTTGTGTGCTCGCATAGATCCAGGTCGGTGCATAGCATGACTTTACCCTGGCCGAGGTCGTGTCGACCCAGAGACCTTGACTCTCTCGACGCCGCTACACTACGCTACCCCTCGCGTCTCGACGCTCTGACGTCACGCCACGTCGCCCCGGTAAGCGTAAAATCCGGTCAAATCCTCGCCAGTTGTTGATATCACTCAACAGACGAAAATATCTGCCTTTGAAATATTATCCTTTTACGAGGCTTTTTGTTATCTTTTAAACGTCTCCTCTGGTTACGTAACGTTTCGTTTAATCTTCTCATTCTCACAAAATTCAAATTGCGTTCAGGCTAAAATAAACTCGCCCTCAAAAATATCATTTATTTGGATTGTGTAACTTCGCCGAAGACGAATAAAGCAATTATCACGATTGTGTAACAGTTACGGAGAGCTGAATTTCCATGGGTCAAGGTCGATCCTAATCCGGTGAAAAACACACAGGTGTGGCGTCGGGTAACACACAATGGAAGACGAAGATGGAACTTGCGGCGCAGAACCGTTAATGACAATAAATATTTGCGTTCATTATAACTGGGTGAGCACGAGCGGGCGCGTTTCCGTTCGATCTCCGCCCGGAACTCCTCTGGAAAATATCCCCCTTTCTGGAGTGTAATTTTGTACGAGGCAGATATACATGTCAAGGGAAATAAGAAAGCGGGCGACCTTGAAAATGCTGCACACGGGTAAACTATTTTCGTCTGGGCCAATTTAAGTCGGCATTTTCGTGAGGTAAATTATTTCCGCAGGAATCGATAACTTCGTTTAACTGAAACCAAGGACGACAGATTATCTCTCGTGTTTACTTGCGGTTAGTCCTACGTTTTCCTTAGTATTAATAACTATGTATATCCTACAGTAAGTGTGAACATTTTAATGATAAATAGAAAATACTACGTACAGAGATTAATGAAAAGAAAAAATATAAGGAAAATATAACAAGGATAACGAGGAATACAAGGTACTAGGGATTAGTGTTGTAACAGATACATTTTTCAAAGTATCTAGATTCAGATACAGATACTTACCCTAATTTGTAACTCGATACAGTTACATATACTTCTTTTTTAAAAATAACTAGATCCAGATACAGATATAGTATAAATGTATCTAGATATCTTTTAGATACTTTTAGATACATACATAAATGTGTTACATAATAAAAATAATAATTAAAGCAGGTTTCTTGTCCTATGAAAATTGTATCACAAAATTTTTCACTTCTGAAGAAGCTATCAAATGATAGCGAAACGTAAAGTGTTAGTGTGCATATTTAGTGACCGTTTTAAAGATGTTGTGATAGAAATAATAATTTCAATAAAAAAAAACTGACAAAGCATCAAAGTTTGAAATTGAAAAATGTCAAACAGAAAGAACAATTATCGTTTTATGACATTAACAAAATTACACTGAAGAGTAGTACAACACATGAAATCAAACATCAGACAAATTCACGAGTTCAAAGTAGATTACGTTGCATATATTCTTCTACTAAATATGGCTCCAAAGTTAATAGTAGTCAATATAATACGTATATCCGTGCGATAACTTCTACTGCTGGTTAAGCTATGTACTCAGTTAAGCAGAGAGCGTTTTGTGGCTCTCGTGCAGCATTTGTGATTGGCTATAATTTTGAATGAGCCAATCACAAATGCTGCACGTAAAACACTATCCACTTAGCTGAGTAGGTAGCTTTACTGATTTATTCGTTGAGGAAGTTTATTATAAAAAGACGTTGCATAATATAAAGGAGATTTTTTTTCATTAACGTTTAGCCTGTGTATTGGAAAACTGTACTTTTAATTTCTTGTAACATAGTGTGAGATGGCATTTTTATTTTTATTTCAAAAATGTATCTGTGTATCTAAATGCTCAGATACATACATAAATGTAACTAAATACAGTTACAAATACCAAGTACCACAATGTAACTAGTTACAGGTACAGATACACTGAAAGTATCTAGATACTGTATCTAAATACTTGTAACTATTACAACACTGCTAGGGAAGACACCAAGTACCCGAGTACCCGAATACTACCCGTATATTTGTTCCCCAAGAATCATTTCTTTATCCGGGTACCCGGGTAGAACTAGAAAACTAAGAAAGACTCGGGTGCCCGAGTATTAACCGGGTATAATTTCTTTATCCGGGTACCCGTTATTACCCGTGTAGTTTGTCTGCACAGAATCTCGAAAAAACATACAACTGTGGCCATATGTATGTATTAGCCACCCCGATTACTTTTAATTTTAAAGGATATATTGGAAATAAGCAGTTACTAGTTTCTAATAACATAACAAATTGGCAATTAAATTAATGTTTTCTCACCCAAACCATGGTACCAGATACAGAGAAACGGGCGGATTTTCGGAGTTTGTTCACACACTAAGGTCCGTGTTCATAAACGAAACTTACGCTTTGCGTTAACCAAAACATTGCGAATTTGTGTTTATGCGCTGCAAAGGTTTCTTTTACAGAATGTAATGCATAAACTGTTACGTTTTCTTCCCGTATTTCGCACTTCAGGACCTCCGCAGGACCTTCCTTTTAACAACCTGCATTTTAGCCGCTGACCTTTGTTGTCGTCGTAATCCGTGCGGCGCCTTGCATTTACGGCCGCTGCCCCTCGCTGGTGCCTTCCTCGCAGCGATAATTCTTTTGGGGCCCCCGGAATCTGTTTGGCTTGTTTGCAGTTGCTTGATGACAATGCGAGGTTAGGTAGTGTTGCCAACTTGTTGCGGCGACAAAGAATTTTCCCATCGATTTCCGATGTGATCGATTAGTCGCATAGACACTGGTTTTCTTGTGACGCGGAGTTTGGTTTTGCGCACGTTATTAAATTTTACGTCCCCTTTTTCCCGTGGAATAGTTTTTGGTTCGAATTTCCTTGATGCGTGTTTGGTCAATTCGCAGGAATTGCAGTTGGCTTGCCTGCCTTCCAGAATTATCGATGATTATTTAACTTCCGGCATCGGGCGTTGGTCGCTTTACTCGTCCACACGTATTCATTCTCCATTTTGTGCCGTGAGAATTCACACCTGTTTTAGGTCAGCCTGCTTTTGGTTTTCGAGGATTTATCGCAAGTAAACTTGCAAAAGTATCTGTGACCACACCTGTTTTGGGTCAGCCTGCTTTTGGTATTCGAGAATTTATCGCAAGTAAACTTGCAAAAGTATCTGTGACCACAGGTAAAAGTCGGAGTGTTGTTAATTTTCCCCCATCGCTACTGCGGATGTATTTCTTTTAATTTATCATTTAACGGCACGTGGATTTTTTTTGTTCTCGTAACCCCGTTACGAGGTAAGTTTTTTTTTAATTCTTTTCTTTAGCATTCGTGGTTTCTGTCCGGCGATTTTGTGTTAATAGTTTCGTTTCCTTTTATTCAACAAGCAGTACGGGATCGTACCCGGACTTACATATGGAAGTCACGGCTTTACCACCGTACAAATCGCTTTAGAGCACGCTGCCCAGACCCTTTTTCTTCAGTCTGCGAGCTGTTTTGGCCTCGTCATCACAGAACGAGCCGGAACTCCTGCAGAGGTTTGAAACGCCGTATCCCCCTTCGGCGTCGCCTCGGCGTACTTGCAAGCTTCCTGCGTTAGGCGTCCACCGAGGAGCTGCGAAACTTTTGGTATCGTTCAATTTTAAATTTTCTACGCCTTTCCGCCTCTCCGAGTTCCGTTATTCGCGTCTGGGATTTACGTAATCTGCGGCATTGGGGCTTTCGACTAATTTACTTTATTCCTTCTGCTTTCGCAGATCCTAGGTTGTTTATTTATTCTTGTACTAAATTTTTGCTTAAATATTTAATTTTCTATTAACTCAATTTTCTACATCTTTTGAAACATTTAGTATCACTCCGGCAAAGTTTTTTTTATACGTTTATTTTTGTGAACGTCGCGATTGGGCCCAAACGTGTGCGGTTTGTACTTGCCACTAACGTTATTTATATTTTTTGTCGGAACGTTTTGTTGCGTTCATAATTTATTTAATTTACCGTGTTTTAAAGAGGACGGCACTTGCATTGCCGACTTTGTTAGATGCACCTTGAACCGGTTTTCCAGGTTCTGTTTATGTTCCCCGTTATTACTCAATATACTTTTGTTATTACTCTTGAATTGGGTTTCCTTTCTTTTGATGGGATTTTGGGTTTGCTAATAATTTACCTCGCCCTTCTGGAGAGTCATTTAGTGTCGGAATTATACATGATGAATATTTTGGACCTTCCCCTAGCGTCGCGTCGGTCCGTAACTTTGGGGAACGTTGCTTATGAGCTAGATGACGCCCCTTAGGGTTCTCAGCACCTGGGAAATCCCCCCCATATTTTTTACGGATACTTGTGCGAATCTACCGCGCCCACGACCGTCTTCACTGAGCTACTGGAACAGCAGGCGTTTCCTTCAATTAAGAAATTCACAGGGGTAGGTCCGACCGACTCTGCCAAATTGTTCCCAAAACTGTGTACCCTACGCGCACAAGTGGTTGTTGCGAGTGATTACCAAGTCGCGCGTAGCAAAACTGTACTTAAACCCTCGCTATACGTGAAATGCGTACATTTCATGAATTATTAGCGAGCGCATAGTGTAAGTTTCGTTTAAGACATTCTGTGAATGCTGATTACGCCTTAGGACTCTGGTGATGCATGCGACCACACGACTACTAGCCGTATGTTAATTATCGTAAAACTCAGTTCTCTTTTATGTCGTTTTAGACCGGAAATTCCGATTTACGAAAAACTGCGTATGGGCCACTTGCCCTATGAGTCGTCGTAATCTTCCTAGCCGCCCGCTCTTATATGTGCCGCCTTTTTTGATGAGTCACTTCGGCGACTATTTGGTAATGCAATATGCAGCTCAAATTCTCCGAATGCAGTTTCATTTTGAAGCTCAGTCCTGACTCATGACGGCAAAACCTTTGAAAAAGCAAGTCGTTTGTTTACATAATTTTTAGGTGCGTGAATTTTTCCGCGATCGCGTAGGCGACTTTAGCTTACGGAATGAGCTTAATGATTTACGAAATTGCCGATTTCTTACACCAGCACACACGTACAGCCTCAATCAAAACTAATGAAACGTTCAAAACCGAAACGCTGTAGTCAGAGAGAGAAGATACCGAGTGAGAGAAGCCTTATGGCGAACGAATGTTTCCGAAGTCCTTCGGAACCCCACAACACGTTGCGCTCTCTCTAACTCGGCACCGTTGCACTCTGACTACAGCGTTTCGGTTTTGAACGTTTCATTACTTTTGATTGAAGATGTACTTGGCCACCTTTTGCTTTAAGCTATGCCATAAATATTCAGTTTTCAATAAATCTGGCGATTGTAAGGACCACTCCAGAACTCGCAAGTTATTTTTTTCAAGCAATTGCATCACTACGCGAGATTTATGACAGGGTGTGTTATCTTGTAGAAAGGAAAAATTTTTCCTATCCCACTTCCTAGAAATGCTATAGTCCTGGTTTTCCTAGTGTGACTAATACATGGCCGCAGCTGTATATCTGTCTATTATTACACGATAAAAACTTGATTATTTTTAACATTCGGACACTCGTATATCCGTTTAAGTTGAAGTATTCAAATTTACACGGTTACCCGAACTTACACGGGTATTCGGACTTTAGTTTTGTACAGTTACCCAAGCTCATATGATTACCCGAGCACGGATAGTTTATTCGGATACCCGGGTAGCTCAAACTTACGAGTAAGGCTTCGCTACAAGGTATGCAAAGGTAAAGTTATGATAACAAAAAGAAAAAGCAAATGAAGAATGTAAAAGGGAATTGTGCAAAAGAAGTAAAGGACGTAATGGTAAAAAGAAAATACTAGCAGAAATTAATGAGTAAAGTTGAAGAAGGTATAATTTTAAAAAAATGTATAAGCATACAAAAATTAGACTAATATTAAAAGTTTGGAGAGAAGAGGAAATACCGAACGAATGGAAAACGAGATTAATAATTCCTATACCATAAAAAGGAGATATGGCAAATTGTAAAAATTATAGAGAAGAGTAAGAACAAGGCATTCATTACTTTAAATCTGAAGATTTGTGACACGTCATTATCTATCTTCAATAAAATAAAATTTTGTTCTAAAAGAACTATAAATTCCATTGAAGATTAGAACAACGCAATAAAATGTGATGCACGACGCGATTTTTTTAAACAGACCTGGTATATTAATTGTAGCTCCTTGGATTTAGAGGTACATGCTAAATTAATGCAAGAAAAAATCAGTTAATACCTAGTCGACAAAGAGAACTACTGCATTAGCTCGATCTTGATTTACAAATCTCAACATGAAACGCGAAATGTGCATTATCCTTTCGAACACTGCGATTTAATCTGCAGTACGCGGACGAACAGGTCTATCTATTACCATCTCCTTCGTCTTGACAACACATAGATCTTCCAGTCTTTATCGTCGTTTTGCTTTTGTAATGGGAAGTGTTTCATAATTTTCCAGTTTGCGAGCGCTGTAACGACGTGGAGATGTGCATTTGGGCGCGGCTTTTCTTCTGAAGTGTCCTTGATAGAGGCGAGTTGTAAAATCTACTTTCAGGAGTTTTTTTATATTACATTTCGAATGTTGTTACAAAAAGATATTGTTAAATTTATTACATTTACATACTCTGTGTTTAAAATGATTATTTCACTATGAAATAATTTGATTTAAAAACGTACGACATGCACTCCGGACAGCGTTGGAATAAAACGTCCAGGAAATGAAGTCCAAATTCAGCGTTCGCGTGATTCATAACGACATGTTAATAGTTCCAGTATTTTCTGTTATTATGGCAGTTTCGGTTCATTAATGCCGCGAATATCGATCAAATTCCTACACTTGTCATCAAACAAGCTTAATAAGGCCTAATTACCATGTAATTCTCGACGTTGCACATACATACATAATAAATACCGCCGCCTCCGCCAGTTTTTCTCCACGTTAGCGGGAAGAAGAGATTCAGCACATAAATATTTACATGCAGCAAAAACTTCGTGTATAATATTTCATAATTGATGCAAAAAAATCATTTGCATATCTGCGTTCTGCACGAGGCGGCATAAATATTAATACTTTGTTCCCGTGTTGCTTTAACTTTTTACACGTCCGCCGCCCGTTACACGAAATAAACCCCGACGAATATCAATCAATTTGCATTTTTAAGGGCGCAGACATGCTGCAGAAAAATTATTTTTAACTGTCAACAAATTTAACAGAAAAAAAAACGTCGCAGTTTAAATTGAACGTGGTGCTGGAAAAAGGCCGCCCCAATTTTAAATATTTATAAATCGCAGGAGAATTTCTTTCGTTCCAAATAATTGAATTAAAAAAGTCACAAAAGTGATAGATTATAATAATAGTAATAATTTACTTTTTTGACGTCTTCATTAAACTTTCTAACATTTGGAAAGTTATAATAGTTAAGTTAACAATCGATACAATTTTAATTATTTTTATGAAAAACTTTAGAAAAATTATCTTGAAATACAAAAAATTGCATTACTTAAAAACTGCCATTTAATTTTAAAACGTTTTAATGTCCACTATCGCTAAACACAATAAAAATAACGAGCTGCGACACTTGTCTATAACTTAAACATTCTACTAATCGCTAGTTTCACACTTCTTCGCATTCGGAATAAAAACTGATTAAAACAACGCGCGCCAATCCTTACTTATCTAGTAACGATCCTTCTCGAATTTTCCAGCAAATGTTTGGAACCATCTAGCGTTCGACTCGAAACTCACTAGAACAATCGAGAAGCTAGATGGTGTGACCAGGTCAAAACTGAATTGATTTACGGAAAAAGAAAACACTTCCAGAAGATTGGAAGACAACAGTGATAATGATAATACTTACGCATAAGAAAGGCTAACCACGAACAAAAATCTATATGTTGGATCAAGTCCAAGACAGATACAGGTGTTGATGAGTCAACGCTCCTCAGATCGACCGCTTTTCGTCATGTTTTGTTTATAATTATTGCATTTTATTTAAAATAAACAAACTTCTGTACAAAGCACCGGCTTCTTAGGCCGAATGAGTCCCCTCAGCGACTGTTTGATGATGCAGTATGCATTTTTCGATGCAACTTTGTTGCGAGGTTAAACTCAGCGCAATGTGCTACGTATCTGGTTGCAAATTTGTTGAGTGAGCAAATTAAGTTGCCATTCCAATTGCCGGCTATCTCAGTGGGACGGATAGGGGTCATACGTAACCCTTAAAACAAAGATTGAATTTAAAAGAAAATTTAAAATAAAAGTAATTAGTATTACACACTTGTTTTTATTGATGTGATGATTGGTCACGTCAACAAACTTCTGAACAAAGCACCGGCTTCTTAGGCCGAATGCAGGTGTTTATGAGCCACCTCAGCGACTGTTTGATGATGCAATATGTATTCTTCATTGCAACTTTGTTGCAAGGTTAATCTCAGCACCATGTGCTATGTATCTGGTTGCAAATTTGTTGAGTGAGTAAATTAAGTTACCATTCCAACTGCCGGCTATCTCAGTGGGACGAATCGGGGTCATACGTAACCCTCAAAACAAAGGTTGAATTTAAAAATAAAATAAAAGTCAGTATTACACACTTGTCTTTATTCATGTGATCATTGGCCACGTCAAACAAATATAAATTAAACCAAACGGGTTTAATGGCCGTATGCACCGAGCCAATTAACTTAGTTTAACTTTAAGCGTGACTTGGAATGTGACTTACACAATATTGTGAAACTTCAATTGTCATATTATAAACATCACTCAAATTTAAAATCAACTTAAGTGTTCGGTGCATATGGCCCTAAAAGTTCAATTAAATAAACGATTGACTAAGGACAGGTTAAGTAAAATTGAAATACGAAGCACGGATCCCTTTTTCCCTCACAAACAAAAATAAATATCAACGCAAACGTTTAATTAAAATTGTAAAAGAAAAATTCCGACCTTCGGTCGTCCTAAGGTGCAAGTGCATCGGCTGCACTAACGAACATCCTTCGAGTATCGAACGTTCGCGTCTAGTATGTCACCCAGCGGTTCCGGAGAACCAGTTCCCTCTTCCGGTAATTTTGCCAAGCAAAGGGGTAATCCGTTGCTAAATCGGTTGACCGAAGATGGACGCAACGAAAGCCACCGAAATGTTCTAGCACATCCCAAGGACAACACAGACAGGTAATCCCACGTCAAGACTCCAATAAACTTCGGAGCGAACCTCCGTTTCAAAGCTTCTGGTAAAACGGCCGGAACAAAAAGCCGAGATAAATGATCGAAAAACACGTGTTACGACCTGAACTGCGCACTTAGTTGCTTATTGAATCCTACCTGATTGTCTGCGGAAATCAGGCTTTGAAAGGCCTAGAAGAAAGCTTTTTGTTGCTTAGCAAGCACTTAATCAAATCTCGGAGTAATATCCTTCGTTTGAACTTCACTTTAAACAAAACAGTTTGGTGAATTTATCCAAAATGGTTGAGGAGCCCAAAAACACGAAGTGTACGCTAAGCGAGAAACAACAATACTGAGCGAACTTTGCGCGGTCGTTCACGAGTGGGGTTTGACGGATAAACACTACAGGGGTGTTGCTAAGAGATGACACCAGAATTACGCAGGAGCATGACTGAGCGAACTTAGCGTCGTCGTTCACGAGTGGGGATTGACGGATAAACACTACAAGGGGGTTGCTAAAAGTTGACAGCAAAATTACGCAAGAGCATGACTGAGCGAACTTGGCGCGGTCGTTCACGAGTGGGGGTTGACGGATAAACACTACAAGGGGGTTGCTAAGAGATGGCAGCAGAATTACGCAGAAGCATGACTGAGCGAACGTGGCGCGGTCGTTCACGAGTGGGGGTTGACGGATAAACTAATAATAATTTTAATGAATTTTACGATCATGACATGATGGCGAAGTCGTCTTTGAAGATGCAAGCATTTGTTTATATTAACTGGAGACAGGTGTGATATCTGAAATCGGTATTTGTTTATCTTAACTTGCGAAATGAACATAATGATTTAAGTCAGGTACAAAGCGAAATGAAACGTTCTTAAATTAAATCGTTAGTGTAACGAAAATTTTCCTTTCTACGCCAAGTCTTAAAATTTCATTATACTTACGATAATAACATGTAAATCAAGAAAATTGCTTTCGTCGAATAACACCGGATTAAAGCAAAAATCAATAATTTTAGCTTTATTGCTTTTTGTTGGCCCGTATTAATTATTAAAACCTCTTTCGCTCCATAAATTAATCCTTAAAATATAATGAAGGCACTTACATTAGGAGCTTCGTTATATGCTCGGAAGCAAATGTATAAGTGAGGTAATGAAAGTGCTGTATTTTCACATTTCCTTCATTCCTTTTATTATTAGATACTTTAAGCACGAGTTATTCTTAGTAAATTGAAAAGATATCCGCAATTAAAAGAAATATAACACGGGAAACCTAAAACATTCAAAATCTCACCAAACAATCTTAAAGTAAATTAAGGTCGTCGCGTCGTAATCAATCAGAAATAAATAAATTCGGAGACTTTTATTTCTCTGCTAAAAATAGTCTTGGTGACAAACATTTTGTGAAAAATTCCAATTGGAGCAGGTATATTTTTAACATAAAATATGTGCCCCTTGCTTCAACCCCTGTCTTACACATTCTTACTGCGAGCGTTTTTCTTCGTCGGGGTCACCAATTTGCGTTTTTCTTTGTCAGGATCACCAATTTGCGTTTTTCTTCGTCGGAGTCATCAATTTACGTCTTAGATCCATCAATGAAAATAACCTAATACCGGCGAAGTATGTGTAGTTAGTGTACTCCAGACTTATAACAAGCTTTGGCTCGTAAATTATATAGGAACTTTGCCGGACTATTGCAACACCAGCGATGAGTACCGCAGACTATTGCAATACTAGCGAACGTTACGCGTTCTGCTTTTTATACCCTTATTTTGTTGTGGGGATTAGGTACCTCTGTGTCCTTGCTTCCCGACAGGGGGGAACCCTGCTAACCGAGACGTGGATCCAATGGCTTCGGCCGTAGGTGACCATTGTGGACGTTTGATAGAGTTTCTATGGGTGTGACGAGCCCACCGTCCCGAGTTGGCGTACCAGCGCCTGGTTTGCACGAAACCTAATCTGTACGACGCGTCTTAGGACGTGGCCGAACTTCCAACCAGTGAAGCTAACTGGTACCGTGGGGACCTGTTAGCCCGGAGGATACTCTTCCCACCCCTGGAGTGGAGTGCGTAAAGGGAGACCTCCGCCGGTCGACTGGGTTGGACTCACGGGGGCAGTGGTTGCAAGCCCGCATGCTTGGGCTAGGGATGATGTCCGTCATCCCGACGAGTAAACTACGCATCTCAGTTCCGGCACTAGCCTGGTAAGCTAGTAGAGATTAGATAGGTCTCCCTTGACTAGAAGGGGCGAAGGGCGTGCATTACCACTCTGGTAGCAGTGGTAATAGTGCCAGCCACCGAAAGGTGGGCCCGCCCTGCGCGCTGATTGGGCGTATTTCAATCCGATGGCTTTGGTCGGGGCCCAAGCGGATAAGGGCATACACGCCTAGGAACCGTTTGATAAGTGTACGGTGCGAATAGGAAAACTGGTCTGGTCTGTGTCCTTGCTTGCTCGAATCAGTGATGAGCAGAGTTGCGTCCTATTTGTCAATGGGCAGTATTTTCGAGTTTGGTTCGGTGGTAGACTTAGCGACGAAAATCAGGTTTGCGATGTAACGGTCCGTCATGTAGCGTTGCTGAACGTTGCTCTGCTCGACGTCGATCCGGCGGTTCGGGTTTGCTCGTCGGTGTTCAGGTTCAGTAGAAATAAAAGCGATGGTCACTTAGCAACAAACTTTATTTACAAACATAACGAGCGTCTAAATAAAAACCTGGTCAAGTAGGTTGTGATCGAGAATTTATCCATTGCATTTCATAACAGAATTACTAAATATAGCCTCCTTGACCAGGTTTTTATTTAGACACGAGTTAGTTTATATTTACGTTTATATTCCGGTAAACGAAATTCACTTGACGGTAAACGAAATGTTAAACTTCCAGACGGTATTTTCAGGAACGGCAGTATACGGTGTGCCTTACGGACACTAATGACAACTAATGACAACGCAGTGTGCATACGTTCCGGTACAGGCTCCGGGAATCAGATCGATTGTACGGTAATGAGTGAAACTCCCACTCTAGAGTCGGGATACACGAAACGCCCGTGTCATGTGTGAAGGAGTGAAACTCCCACTCTAGGGTCGCGATACACGAAACGCCCGTGTCAGGTGTAAAAGTCCCACTCTAGGGTCGGGATACACGAAACACCCGTGTATGGTAAGTATGAGTGAAACACCCACTCAGGATCGGGATACACTAAACACCCGGATCTGGCAAATATGAGTGAAACGCCCACTCCGGATCGGGATACACGAAACATCCGTGCCTGGTAAGTATGAGTGAAACGCCCACTCAGGATTGGGATACACGAAACACCCGTGCCTGGTAAGTAAGAGTGAAACTCCCACTCTGGATCGGGATAAAAACAGGAGGAGCAGTTGCACAGGTCGCTTAGCGCGTTTGAGTCAGAGCACCAACGGACGGATGATTCGAGCCACGACCGGCGGATCGATGGCCCGGCGGGTCACTGCCTTCGAGCCACGACCAACGGCTCGATGACACGGCGGATGACTGACTTAAAGCGTGCTCTTGGCGCGCTATAAAGGCTTGCGCGTGGTAGGAAGCCCTACTCTTTTGGAACTCCCTCCTAAATTATGCTTTAATCTGCGCAAAATAAACGGACTCTTAACTATAACATACAATGCTAACTAAATATGTACAAAAATCATCAAATAAACCGTACAAAAATTCTAAATAATAAGGAACGAGTGTCACTTCATTACATCGATCCTATTTGTTGGCCAACTAGAAACGAATGCGATCGTGCTTTAATTCGTTAAGGGTCGGCCTTAATTTTGCTTGTGTTTACGGTTGCCATCGTGGCCCTTTTCCGTAGATGTCAACGTGATCTTTCGCCCGTATCTGTCATCGTGACATTGCTTGACGTTTGTCATTGTAACGTTCCTTGTCGTCTATCATCGTGATATGATTTTGCTGATCGCTAAGCAACGGGTGAATCCCCACACTACAATAATAAACTTTTATTTTTAGAAAAATTAATCAACAAATTATAGATAGAGAAATATTAATTTGAAAATGAAGTGAAACAATAAGGTATGTTATTGAGTTTTTTTCCTTAATTTCAACTTCTCGTCCAGTTGATTTATTAATGGCAATTAATGAATTAAAAACGTGCACGCGCGATACCGGTAATTGCGGGGTAAATTTGTCGCGCAAAACTCCTCTAATTAACTTAAAAGAATAATACGCAGCCATGTGGGAAGCCCCGCAATTTATACCGTCCGACACAGTGCGCACGAATAACGGAAACTAGTTCGAAAGAATCCAGACTCCGCCATATATTTATGTAATTGTGGCAATAATTCAACGGCGTCAGGGATTAAATTATGATTTGTTAGTTTCCGATTTGCGCGGGGGTAATTCTATTAGTTTTGCCGGTTGAGCGAGGACGAACGCCATTTCTAGAAACGCAGAAACGGCTGAAACTGTTGCAAGATAAACGGATGAACGGATAGCGAAGAGATCCTTGATATGTCCTCTCGTTGGACTCATAGCGGTCGAAATCCGTTAGGTACATTTACCAATTTCATAGAAAATGTTGCAAAATTTTACACGAAGAAGGTCATAGAACTCAGAGGTGAGACAAGTATTATGATAATACATAAACGAAGAAAGAGAGACAGAGAAGCTCATTTCATTTACTCAAAAAACTCCAGTGAAAAATAATCACATCCGGAAAATCACAGTGAACGCACGAAACTGAGAGCTTAGATTAATGATAAAAGGTTCGGGACATTAAAATAAAAAATGGGGCCGAAATATGCAAAAGAAATTAGGAAATTAGGAAACTTCTAACGTTTGAACAACTCAGTTTCATGTATATTCAACTCCATCGATCAGTTTAACTAAAGTCCATTGCCCATTGTGTTTGTCTTCCTAATATGTATTTTAAATGTAAATGAACCAGTTTCGTGACTTTGTACTACGGTTACTTGCATTCGTGTTTATTGAAACGTCATTATGGAATTATCCTGTGTCAAAAAGTACAACAAAATTACCCTCAAACGAAATGAAATTACGTGGGAGTGCTGGATAATGGCCATTAGAGGCTAACGAAACCGGTAATGCTGTGTACTTGGGCGCTTTAACCTGCGCATGTGTGTGTGTGTTTATTCTTCCGATGTGGAAGTATTACGAGATTAAATTACGGCCGACTTTTCCACATAAGTTCGCTTATTGTTCTAGTATTTCAGCGCTCGGGACACTTCTGTAAATAAACGAACGCCTTGCAGGCCAAAAGCACGTATTGTCGGAAGTATCCGCGCCGTTCAAAACAAACAGTATACAGCTCGGTTTATTTCGCTTCTGAATTTTATTTTGTTGGATACGTTTGCTGGCCTAAATGTAATGGAATTTCGATTCACTTGAGAGATCTGTTTGTTTCAAACAAAACGTTTTTAAAAGAATTGAAAATCCTTTAAGGATTTTTTTCTTTTTCAAAAATTAGCACTTTGAAAATGAGGAGCCCGTACGACATTTTTAATAATTTTTGTAACTCATTTCTTTCATTGATTAATAGACAACGTTGTTTTAATTAATAAACCGGATATCAGAAATCGAATCATCAATATTATTGACGAAAATCCAAAAAGAAATTTAACTTGTAATTATTATTTTCTTCTGCTAGTTTTGTCATAACTAAAGACTCCAAACAATAGGCCCGTTTATCCGCCCGGTTGAATATTACTTTACGGCTGTATTAAGCCTAGGTACAACGTGTTTTATCTAAACAATGTTTTCTTTTTTTTTAATTACAGCGAATAATAAAATGTGACAAAATTGATCCAAATATTCTAGCTACATCGGAGAAATAACTGCCCCGTAGTTCAATCTTTTCATACGCCTAGCATTCGGTACTATCTGTTGGAGTCTTTAGTCATAACTTACTTTAGCATGAATAAATATTATGAATACTTCTATAGTTAGACAGTAATTTAAATTAAAAAAAAAAAACTATTTACCCTCAGCTTTAACGAGCTTAATTAAAATCAATTCTGTTGAAACAAATTAACAATTTCATATCTTAATTAACTAATTACATCCCTTATCGATTTATTACTAATTATAATAAACATAATTACAAGACAGCAGACACGCAATAAAAGTTGTTATCGTGGGCTGAATGATAACAGGCGAGCGGTCTGCGTACTGTTTACGTGGAAGGAATGCGCAGAAGTTACTCTCGAAATTAATTACCCCCCGAAATTTGACAGGGTGGAGAAAAAACTATTTACTTGAAGCACGTAAATTATTTGTGAGGGTTTGTGTTAATTATTTCGAAATGTTCTCGAAAAGACATTCCATGAAATTGTTTTTCTCTATTCAATTAATCCTCACGTAATAACACTAAACATTTCAAATAAGATATAATAAAGAGTAATCCAAGTTGAAAGTAACATAAAACGTTACTATACTAATACTTCAAATACGTAAAGGTGTATTTAAAAACGATTATTTACTCATTTTACGAGATAACAGAACGTAGCTTAGAATAATCTAATTCCTAGCTTCGTATAACCCTAAGTCGTAAAGTAAGAATTGCCTGTAAAAGTTCATCGCTTACGTCGAGCGCCATTGGGCTTTGAACCTTTTAACTTACGGCCGAACACAATCAGAGAAGTAAGTACTTAGAATGGAGAGTTAACATTGCGGCCTGCCGATGACGAGGGAAACACCTTTTTTGCTCTGGTTCTGCTTTTTTTTTTGGGGGCCATTCTGCACCGGCCCTTCATTTCCTTGTACCTCGTTTCGTTTCGGCTTGTTTTGTTTTCCATTTGCGGAGGAGATTCCGTTGGCTTTTGTACGGTTTATGTTTCACTGTGTAGGTGGTAGATATATATGTTTCCTTTCTAAGACAAGACTTCATCTTTTAAAACTCTATTTGGAATTTAAGTTCTTGAAGAGAGATGAAAGTGAAATAAAACTAATAGATTACAAATGTTGCAAATCATACTTGATCGGTCATTTAAATAATAAATTGAAATTATGTAAGCAATACATATTGCCGTGGTCTCAGGTTTTTTTTTATATTTTCGAAATTTAAAGCCATTAAATTGCTGTGTGTGCCACAAACTTTGAGTGCTGTGTTTTCAGGGTTTTTGGAAGTTTCTTAGTTTGAAATTTTTTTAAATTTTTCCTCTTTTTATTTATTTATTTCTTTGTTTGCGAAACCGATTTATTTATTGTTGCTCGGGGTACTTTTTTTGACAAATCTTGCAAACAACTTCTGTGTTGTGGAGTGTAGAGATGCGAGAATTTGGAATGTAAATAATAAAAAATGTCGTTGAGAACTGTTACGGTTGAAAAATCCAATTCATAATATTTTCCGAACGCCCTGTATTAGCGTGAGAATTTGACGGCCAGGCTGGCGTACGTGACGTTTGTCATATTTCTCAATATTACGCCATTAGACCGTACGCTGTTATTTAGTCCTACAGTATATCTCTATTTCACTCTGTCGTCCGGTTAAAAACTGATTTCATCCCGTAACGACCCCCGTCGCGTCGTAGCCATAGTTGGAGAGAACGCCGCCCTCGGTCTCACAGTCATTGTTGCATCAACGCTCGTGTTTGTGTTTCTGTTTGTGATTAAAAACCTTTGTGTTTTTCTCATGTGGTTTTTGTGATTGAAACTTGAAACGGGATCGTCCCCGAGATTTGTTGAAAACACGCCAAGCGAAATCAAGCTCATCTTTAAGCTTCTGGGATAAGAAACAGGTAAGTCTGTCTTGCTGACCATTTTGTGCGAATGTTCTGTGGGTAATGCGTATCTCTCTCTTCTACTAGGCTTTTAGTGGTGGTTTTACCTCCGTGTTTTAAATGACATTCCTTTGGGTGAAAGAAAAGGGACAGAATCGGGTTGTGAAACGAATCAGTTCCCCGGCATCACGGCGTCCCTCCCGCCCGTAAGAGTGGACCTGACTTTTCAACACGACGCCACTTGGTGACGCAACTCTTGCCGAATTACGTCATTGGCAAACCTGACTGCCGTTGGAGGGCGCTTCGTCACTGTTGACAGCTGCCTGACATTAGCTGGATTCTTGGGTTACCAGGTCGGAATAATTTTAATTAATTCCGTTGATTTATTTTGACTCACTCTGACGCGGCGTTGTTATTCAGATTATTTATTTATTTACTTTAAGGCGTAGTGTAAACGAGAAGCAGATCTGCTAATCGGCTAGTTTCTAATTTGCTTGTTCGCCTGATACCAAAGTTTATTTAATTATACACGTATTTCGTGTTTCGTTTTACTGGACCCCGTCTACAGGTCACACTAAAGTTGTAATTTGAAGCCTTGTTCATTTTCACCAAGTTTTTAAGCGTTTTTAAATAAAAACAAGTGTGTTCAGCTGGTGATCTTTATTTTATTCACTTTGCCCACCTTTTGGTTTGGCATTTCGTCGAACCCTCCCATTTCCAAGAGCTTAGCCGAACGGTGCTGGAGAAATGTCAAAGTCACTCGCACAATTTGCTGGCCTTCAGGTAGGTAGCAAAATAAAATGTTTACAAACTAATTTTTCGCAAAACCAGTTTGAAAACTTATTTAGATCGATTTTTCGCTTATAAAAAATGTTACTCATTTGTCACTTTACTACTCGTCCTAACTGAATCCCATGGATCAAATGGTTAAATCGAATTCCCCAACTTCTTACTATTTTAACCTACAGTTTCCTTTATTATTTAAAATTTTTCTCTAATATTACAATTCTGATCCTAATTTCTACGTACTTACACCTTAAAAAATCTAAATAATTTACAACAAATGCTTTACTTGAAATTAAAAATTTCTGAATAAATTTGTAGAAATACGTTCGGCGCAATATATCTTCACTTTCTCACTCACGTCACTATTTTTAAGTGTCGTTCCAGCAACTCTTGATAATTGACTGCTACATCCTGGGCCACGATTGCCTTCACCCTCACTTTCCTGCCATCTTCGAGGTACACGAGCCTCCTCTTCTTTGTACTCGTGACAGCAGACCAGACCCGACCAGACCAGCTCCCTATAACGCACCGTAGACTAATCAAGCGGTTCCTGAGCAAGTTCGCCCTTATCCGCTTGGGCCCCGACTAGAGCCAACGGATTGAGATACGCCCAATCAGCGCGCAGGGCGGGCTCACCTTTCGGTGGCTGGCACTATATAGTGACATCCAACTCACTGCTACCAGAGTGATTCGGGGTTGCACGCTCCTCGTCCCTTCTGGTCAAGGGAGACCTATCTAATCTCTACTAGCTAACCAAGCTAGTGCCGGAACTGAGATCCGCAGTTCACACGTCGGGATGGATGGACATCATCCCTAGCCATGCGGGCTGGCAACCACTGCCCCCGTGAGTCCAACCCAGTCGACCGGCGGAGGTCTCCCTCTACACGCTCCACTGCAGAGGAGGGGAGGGTATCCTCCGGGTTAACCGGTCCCCACGGTACCAGTTGACTTCACTGGTTGGAAGTTCGGCCACAACCGATTAATTGACCGCGTCCTGCAGATTAGGTTTCGTGCAAACCAGGCGCTGGTACGCCAACTCGGGACGGTGGACTCATCACACCCATAGAGACTCTATCAAACGTCCACAATGGTCACCTACGGCCGAAGCCGTTGGATCTACGTCTCGGTTAGCAAGGTTCCCCCCCTGCCGGGACTCGTAAGAGCAGTCGAGATGAGCCAAAATCGTGCTCTACACGGTTCTTCATGTACAAATGTACATACTTGGCCAGGTAATTCACAAATTCGTCTCAGCTGTCTTCTGGCTTCGTTATATTATTATGCAACTGTTCTTTCACCCACCGTTTTTCTTTATTTGTGATGTTTATTTCCAACGTTTCCATGGCTCGCCTTAGCATAACGATGGAAATGTTTTTGTGCGTGGTTTGCCTTTTTTTTTTGTAATCAATTATGTGTGTATTTTAGGTCTGGTCCATTACAATCGCAATATGTTTACAGAGTGATTCTTAAATAGACCGATAAAGGTTAATATTGAAAGAATACACTGTTACGGTTGGTTTCATGCATTAACCCGTTTGTTTACTTGGCTACTGTCTCGCAGTTAATTTTGCCGTCCTTAGTGCTCATTTCGTCTATCACCTAAACGGCCTCCGTTGTATTGTGCTATCGGCTGACCAGTTTGGTGGATTTGAATTTCGCGCCGTGAGGTTGTTTCCGTGTTGGGACTCCAGCCGGAAGCGTGTGGATTCCGATCGTGGGCCGGCGCATTAAAATTTTTGCACCATTCGTGGCGTGTCAGTTAGTTGAGCGACATTTTTGTTTCACGTGTGTGATTTTCCGTTGATCCCTTGAGTAATTCTGCGGTCTTGGTTTGGAAAGTTTGGCTGTACCGCTCCCGGTTTCGCATTTTCTTGAATATACTCAAGACGCTGTGGAATTTGGAAGGTTCTGCGACCTTATTTTCCGACGCCTCTTTTTTGGTGGATCTGTTTGGTTCAACGGTCGCTGCAGTTTCATTACCACCCCGAGTTGCTCGGCTTGTTTAAGCCGAGCGGGTAGTTACTCCCCGTTTTGAGCGGTTACGCTTTCGTGAGGGAATCTTTTGGAGCTCCGAACGCGATTTTTACGACTTTCATCGCTCTACTTTGGACGTACCTTGCCGTTTCGCCGGTGGAAAACCCCTACAGCTTCGCGAGAGTGTTGGGCGAGCCTACTGTCTTCTTCCCAGAACGCTGAGCTCGAAGCGGAGTCAACGAGCCCGGAAGGTTCACGGTATTGTACCTCTTTGAAATTTTATCAACTTCGGGGTGTTAATCTTTACGCTCTTGGTCACATATTTGGCGGTACTACTCGTCCGAGTTTCTTTTTTGTTAGGTCTCGTACCGTTTTGTTGCGATTATATACGCATTGTGATAATTGTTTTACTTTTGCGGTTGCCGCGCTTACGTTGGCGATCGGTTTTGTTACAATAGCTCCGGGTTTTCCCGGCATTCAACATTCCATTTTGTTATTGTAGCTTTATTTTTATTGAAAGAGACTGCTTTTCAGTCATTTTGTAAACGAACGTGTGGGATCTCTAGCGAACGGAAATTCAGTCTGCGCGTTGAGCGTGGATGTTAATTTTTTTTCTTGTTTAACTTAAGAAAGAAAAGTGTGTTGCGGCCTTACTCCTTTTGTGATATTTTTGTCGTCGTGATCTTTCAATTATTCACTTTTGTGGCTTGGCGGGACGTTTTTAATGTCTACTCTTTTTACTTCCATTGAAGTTTATTTAAATTGGCGGACGTATTTTTTTTTAATTAATTTTTTGGATTTCTCTCTTTGCGTACCGTATTTAATTGTGGATTACTCCTCCTCCCCTCGGAACGGATTACTTCGGCGTTGAACCGACTGGTAAGTGGGAATTTCTCTCATGTTGAGGAGATTTCTTTGGTTACAAGTTGTTGCGATCGTCAACAGGTGGCGCCCTTTTAGATCTACAGTTACCTGTGCGAAACTGTCTGTCCACGGCCTTCTCCACTGACTCGGGATTTTGGTCGCAGTATCAGCCCCAGACATCGGGCGATCCAGGTAGATTCGTTTGTATCCGTTTCGACATTTCTTTTTTATTCGCTATCATGTAACCTGACGTACACACTCGACTGTGGCGTTTAGTCCTGTTTTTGCTTCGTGTTTTGTATTACTTTGTTTTGGTTTTCGGTTCATTTGGTAAGAGTGTGCGCGACAACACATCAAAAAATATGGGAAAAATGTCATGTAGGTATTTTACATACAAAATGGAGGAATAGCTGGGTAATCAAATGAAATTTAAAATTTCTAAATAAATTTGCAAAAATACCTTCGGCGCAATATAGCCTCACTTTTTCACTCACGTCACTATTTTTAAGTGTCGTTCCAGCAACTCTTGACAATTGACACCTATGTACATCCTGGGCCACGGTTGCCTTCGCCCTCACTCCTCTACCATCTTCGAAGTACACTAACCTCCTCTTCTTTGTATTCGTGACAACAGTCGAGATAAGCCAAAATCATGTATTTGGCCAGGTAATTCACAAATTCGTCCCAGCTGTTCCCTGGCTTCGTTATATTATTATTCAACTTTTCTTTCACCCACTGTTTTTCTTTATTTGTGATATTTATTTCCAACGTTTCCATGGTTCCTCTTAGCATAATGATGTACATTTTTTGTGTTTTTTTTGTGTGCATCCAACAATAGAGGCAAGGAAAAAACTGCAATTATCTTTTGATTTTTCATTAAGCATCTTGATGCTAATCTACACTATCATGCTTTAATTTTAATTTAATTTTCTTTTCATAACTATTTGATATTTGTGCACGTTTGCACACATTTATCTTTCCATTCACAGTTACACTCGTTTATTAAAAACTAGAAACATCTTAAACAAAATGCGATGCAGTAAATTTTAAGGGATTTATCCAAGCTAATCCTTCATTAAAACGAGATTTATTGATTGTAGCGAATAAGTGAGCACGTACGAGCTTTAATTATTTGCAAAAGGCGAGGGCAAATAAATTTGAACGCGAAACGACGCCATTATCGCGTAATCTGTTGTATGCCTTCGCCGGCAACGACATCAACCCTTTGTTAAGCGCACTTATTTAAATGACAACGACCAACAGTTAAACGCTTCCTGAGACAAGGATCATAGAATTTTTATAAGCCGTGGCGTTTCGTGAGCCCTTCCGCGGAAAATTGCCTGTGCGTGCCACAAATTTGAATATCAGGTTCGCAGCCTTGCGGAAATTGAAGGGATTCATCGACCCTGATGCGTATAAATACTGCATGCGCGCGTATTGGAAAATAAAAGGCAGCGGAAAGAATATAACCAGAATAAATGTGAATATGTGATCTAGAAGAGAATCTTTTGTTTATTAATCGAACGTAGAGTAAATAGATGTATTGTTATCTAGAATAAAGGAATTCTTTCTCAACCAAAACATACCAAAAAAAAAATTTAACAGTCAGTATAACTTTTATTCCAATAACTACATTTCGAACTTTTATTTAATTGATGATTGACGTACTTACTAAACGTCAAAAATGGTGAAAATGGTCTATTCAAAAATCAACCTGTATAATTACGAATAATTCTAATTAATGATTTTCCTACAAAATCTCTATAGTACAGTTATGAAATTTTGCGGCTTTCAACCGCAAGTAACATTAAATAACTTCGTTTAATCTGTTATTAGTTTACATTAAATATACCGAAAACGTAATTTGCACACGACGATTCGAATAAACTTCTCAAGTGAATCGAGCAGATAAGTTATTAGGGCCGTCGGAAATGAGAAATTTATTCTGTTCGAAGCGGACCCGCCTGACGAAGCCAAGTTATTTGTCCCATTTGTGAAATTAAATCCATTTGTTACTTTTGCAATTTAAACGCACCGTTTTAATAATCGCGTCGTTATTCGGAGTACTTTTTCTGAAATGGCGAAATAACAAAGTGGTCACAAGCTACACAAAATGAAGATGAAATTATGATAGAAATAAAAAGAGAACATAAATTGGACATCAAAATAAAATCTAAAATGATATATCAAATTAAATAGTGTATTTGTCTTAAACAACTCTTTTACTGATGAGGCCCCAATTAAAACCGAAATAGTGCGACACAGAGGATGCTCGGGGCCCCATTGCAATCCAGCCAGCTTGCAGCAAAAATTTGTAATTAAGTAAATAAATAAAAACGATAATTAATTTAATTTAATTAATTAGTTTTTTTCACTTTACAAACGTCCGCCATCTCTTGATTAATTTGGAAGCTTTTTTGGCACATGGAAGGGAAATTGCTAACGTCTCTGGGTGAAATTAGTGAGAGGACTAAGATCTACATTTTGGTTTCCATTCTACTTCCTTTGCCGACGTTTCGTTCTTCATTACAGGAAACTTCTTCGGGGTCGTCGCTGCCGTTCTTAATGTTCCTTCGTAAAAACCGAAAAAATTTAAAAAAAAACAAGAAGTTTCGCAAGGGAAGGACAATAAAAGGACCATTCAAAGAATTGATTGTCATTTTAGAAACTTTTGTGATTTCAACTGCAGGAGATCTGCGACAGTCCTCTTCTGTTCTAATAATAAAAAGAACAAAAGAAAGAGGTGAGGATAAAAGACTTTAAAGGACTTCTGACTTGAAAACCCAAGAAGTGTCTCTGAGATAAATTTTCTTTTCAAAATTGAGATGAAACAAGAGAAATCAAAGAAGAACATGAAAAATTAACGGAAGCACAACAGTGACTATTTAGAGGGTTGGATAGAAAGTTATTTTGGAAGAATTGGTTTAACCTGAAAATATATTTCGAGTTCATTTTTATTCTCTATTAAAGGCAACGTGTAAAGAATACCATCTTCAGTCTTCAACTTAAGAAAAGTGGCTTGAACGAAAAAGAAATCAGATTTCACAAAAATTTCCTTTCAGAAACCGAGATAAGCAAACGAAAATTTTTGTTTAAAAAGAAAGATGAAAATTGTTGCCCGAAAACAAAAAAAAAGATCTTTTTTTGGTAAGTTGCTCCATGATTGTTATTAGTAACCATAAATTTAATAATGAAGTTTAGGATTTGTCTTTGGGTTACTAAGAAGACGACGTGAGGTTAACCTTCCATCAGGCGCAATACAAAAAGATGTACGGGCGCAATGCATCTACTAGATTCAAGAATGAAAATTTAATATTTGAACCAAAAATAGAACAAAATAATATGCATGATATTTATTCAGGTAAACTGTGTTTAAACAAAAATAAAATGAAATAAATTTATTCTATAACAGCAGAAATTAAAAAAAAGAATTTCTTAGAAATGACCAGGGTCAGCAATTAATCAGATTCCTCTCCATCCGCGTCATTACCGTCGAATTTTGAATCATAACATTTCTTACAAACAATTGTCGCATGTTCCAAGCATAAAAATGTTTTGCAGTGTTTACAAAAGTATTTAGAATATCGTTGTTTTTTGTTTCCCGTACAAGTCGCACATCGTTTCCTTTTGTTTGTCGAAGTGGTGGCAGGAGATTCTTCTGTTTCAACCACGACTCCGAATTTTTGTAATTTTTCTTGGAGAGTTGACGGCATTCCCCGTTTTTGAGTCATTCTTCGGTTCAGGTTTTCGGCTACTAATTCTCTGCTCAACTCTTTCAAGAGAATACGTCTCTTTTTCGCTTCATTTCCATTTCCAGTATACAATACTTGAGCATTTATTCCGCTTACATTCAGCATTGTAAAAAAGATTACTAATGGCCAGGGACGGGTATTCCTTTGTACGTTGAAAGATGCACACATTTTGTCCACTAAATCGACTCCTGATTTTGTCGCATTATAAAAGGTTATGATATCAGGTTTTTTATCTTCTCCCGTGGTTTCGTCAATTGAATCATCAAAATGCATACTGGACACCAATATTACATTTTTACCTTTTTTTGGAATATATGATACAACTATTGAATCTTTTTGGAAACCAAACAAACTTGTCTTTTCTCGTCTATTTTTAGTTGCAACAAAATCTGGTGGAAGCTGTCGCTTATTTTTTTTCATCGTGCCAACATAAGATAGACGTTTGGTCTTCAAAAAGTTTACTAAGTCTAAATCCGTGAACCAATTATCAGCGGTTATATTGCGTCCTGTATTGTATATGGGTTGCGCAAGTCTTTTGACAACATCACTAGGTTTATTATTAAGTTGAAATGGTCCTTCAGGCTGTCTTCCAGAATATATTTCCAAGTTGATAGAGTAAAAAACTTTGGCATCCACCAATGAGAAAATTTTTATACCGTACTTATTTGGCTTGGAAGGTATATATTGGCGAAATGAGCACCTTCCTCTGAAACCAGCTAACATTTCATCAATTGTTACATTTTGTCCTGGTGAATAGCTCTTTTTACAGTTTTCAACAAAATCTGTAAATATCTCGCGAATGGAAGCAAGTTTGTCAAGACGCTTCCTTTCTTGACGAGTTTGTCTATCATCAAATCGTATGCAGCGAAGGCGAAACTTGAATCGTTTCAAATTCATTACGAGGCGAAACATCTCAACTCCATAACCATCATCTCCCCATAATTCTTCTAAACTTTGTCTATTACTGTGGAGTACACCTGCAAGATAGATCAGACCTATAAACGCTTTTAGTTCAATCGAATCTAATAAATTTTGCATCTCTTTCTCGTTTGAATTAGTTGGATCAAAGTCGTGTGAAGATTGGATTAACTGGTTGGCAAAGTTGGAATCAGATTTTTGTTTTTTGAAGGACCTTATACATATGTTCAGACAGACATGTTCTTATGTTACCCGATGTAAATGGAGTTACAGGCGTTACAGGCGAGAAAATTAATTTTATCTTTTGAGTGGGATATGATAGTTTTAAGATTACTATTAATGGAAAAAGAAATTTTTAAGTGAGATTTGTTTGTGTTTTTTTATGAAATAATAATAATTGTGTAAATAGGAGATACCGTAAAATTGTGGTTGTCGTGTGTCTTTATTATGTGTGGAAGTATTTGTGTTGTAAATGGCCTTGTTAATAAGTTTATTCTCAATTCTAAAAAGAGAGGTTTTTTATGATATGTAAAGGATAACCATTGTTATATGCTATTTGTAAGATAGTCTTGATCTCTTGTTTGAAGTCTGACTGTGACATAGGGATAGAGAAGGCCCTGTAGAACAGAGAGTTGAAAATTGCCAGGCTATGTTGTAAAGAATGTTTTGAGTTGTACGGTATGCATGTGTCACTGAGTGTGGGTTTCCTGTAGACTTTATAAGAGAGATTATTTAAATTTTTGATAATTGTAACGTCAAGGAAATTAATGGGTTGTTAGTTTCTTTTTCGCAAGTGAATTTGATATTTGAATGCAGAGTGTTGAAATTATCTAAAACAGAATCCAATAATTCTGAAGGACCGTTGAAGATGATCAGGATATCGTCAATGTAACGACAGTAAAAGACAATATTTTCAATAAGGGGATTATTGGAGTTGAAGATATTTCTCTCTATTTTATCCATAAACAAGTCAGCAAGTAGTGGTGATAAACCACAGCACATAGCCAATCCATTTGTTTGCTTATAAATTTTGATAATAAAACTGAAAAAATTTTGATTTAAAGTTATTTTTAGGAGTTCACTCAGACTAGAAACGTTAGAATCAGAGAGGTCGGAGTCTAAAAGGAGTTCGTTAACAATGTCCATACTTTCTGAAACCGGGACCGAAGTACATAAATTAGATACGTCAAAAGAGAAAAGAGTACTGTTATTGTTGATGTTAAACATGTTTAAGTTTATTTATAAGTTCTGCAGTATTTTTGATAGAATAAGTAACTCGTGTCTAAATAAAAACCTGGTCAAGTAAGCTACATTTAGTGATTCTGTTATGTAAATGCAATGGATAAATTCTCGATCACAACCCACTTGACCAGGTTTTTATTTAGACGCTCGTTAGTTTTACAGTTAATTAATTGTTTAAGTGTGTAATTAAGAAATTTGAGTCGTTTATCAACAGGAGAGCCAGAAAATGAAACAACAGGACGTATCGGGGCATTTGTTTTGTGAATTTTTGGTAACCATACCCTTTATTAAAAAAATGGTCGTCTTCCTACTCGTCTAAATAAAAACCTGGTCAAGTGGGTTGTGATCGAGAATTTATCTATTGCATTTACATAGCAGAATTACTAAATTTAGCCTACTTGACCAGGTTTTTATTTAGACACGAGTTATTACATTAGTATATTAAGAGGCATTGTAAATTGTAACACTCGTTCTGTTGGGGACCTCCGAGCTCGCTTCGCTTCGCTCGTCGTACCCTAACCCCACTCGTGTTACAATAAGCCTTCTTGTGAAACGTGTAAAATATGCTATTTTTTCTACTTTGCGTCACTTATTGAACAAAAATATGAAAAATACTGTCAAAAATTGGATCTCCTTAGTAAATATATGGAGAATTTTAGTTGTATTGCGTGGCAACACTGACAACCTTTCGTTGTAAGCAAAAATCAAATTGACAAGTTATTAATTGTTTTTGTCCAGCTTCATTGTGAGTATTCTGTTAAATAACAAATAAATAATGAATTATTTTGCAAATTCTATTAAAGGTCTTCAAATTGACTAAAATTTCACCAAAAACAGTTTCACAATGAGCCACGTTGTGAAACTGTTTTTGGTGTCACAAAGAGCTCATTGTGAACGCAAAGTAGAAAAACATACATACAGTGCAATTATTTTAAAATGCAACATATCCTTATGCCGCATTCTAAAATAATCGGATATATCCCTATGTTGCATTTTAAAAGTCAAAGCATTGATGCTTTTTTTATTCAATCTAGACACTCATGCTTTATAAAACAACAAAATGTCCAGAAGAATTTGTGTTAACAGTCAAAATGTCAACACCAAAGGGGAAAGGTGTAAATGTGTTTGTGGTATCGAAACCCTAACAGCCTTGCAAATGGTTGCAGATTTATATCTTACTCAAAAAACACCTTTACATCTGTTATTTTACAGTTTATTTTACCTTCATTTACCATATTTGCTCTTTGTATGACGTGTATGATTGGTTGCCTAACTACACACAATGCTTTAACTTGATTATTTTAAGATGCAACATAGGGCATATTGCGTAGTAAAAAAAAAGGACAGGCTTTTGAGGAAATCGTTAATCAAAACTAAAAACAATATAGGTCCAAGTGTTGTCCATTGTAGCACCCCTCTCGATATTTTTCAGATGCCGTATACTTTCTGACACCCACTTAAGTAAGATGTTAGCCAATCGTGTACATCTAATACCTAAAGAATGTACAGGGGAATGACAATTGTACGGACAAAAAAAAACGCATAAGAGAATCGATATCGCAGATTACGGGAGAAATATTTTAAAAAATTTTGTGAACAGTTTATAATTAATTACAAAAATTACTCCAAAATCAATCTCAGGTACTGCGTACGAAATACGGCGCCACGTTTTATAAATGCGGCAGTTTCATAGGACTATAAAGTTTTTTATTGACTACTTGCAGACAATGCGACCTTGACACATTTCAATTAGTTTTATTACACGTTTAACAGCGAGAAAACGGAAGTTTCTTTTACGCGACGCAATTATTAGTAATTTCTAAAATAACTGGAATTACGTATGAAGTACGAATAATAAATTCGCAAATAATTGTTTGTTAATTCGTGCGAATTATTTACTAGAGCGGAATGTACAGTCGTGTTCAAAAAAGTGTTGTACAGAATTTTTACTGTGTAACCTTGTATGTGCATTCAAGTAAGTTCAAAAAATTGTTGTACAAGTTTTGTTGCATGTACGGTTTCTGGCAATAATAATATTATCGAACACAAAAATAGAAAAGCCAATTGCCGCTCAAAAGCAAAGATATTTAAAACGTAGCTGTACAACACCTTTTTGAACACAACTGTACCAGCCACTTCATCAACAACAAAAATCGCAAGGATTTAAATCTGGTGACCGCAGGGGTCAAATGCACGGCCCGACAGGCAGCTAATAGTAAAATGTTCGTCTCGTTATCGCATGCAGACAATAAAACTATTGAGATACAATCTGTTGTTTTAAATGTCGCTAACATTATACGTAATACTAATTGGTAATAAATAATTATCATCACAAAAGAATGATTACTTGATTACATTTGCAAGAAATCGCTTAAACAAATCGCTTTTCTCAGAGAAAGTGAAACGATTTATCGCCGGCTATAAAAACTTTATTATATACAGCTGTTTTATACGTCGTTGATGATATGCGTCTAGTTTCTAATTAAATCGCATACTGAATGAATGTAATAGATTACGGGATCATGTTTAAAAAATTCTAAGGAACAGTTTATAATTAATTGAGAATTTAATTCAAAGTGAAAAGAATGTGTACGGTGGAACGAGGAACGATTTACAACCAGTGCGCCGAAAACACAGGTTGTGAAGTTGTAAACGCGTCTTGAATTTGTTAAACTTTTAATAGATTTATATTACTAATTCCTCACACACAAAACGAAATTATAGTAAATAACATTCGAAACAGATTACGAATGAGTTTACTGATTTATTATTTGTTTACCTGTCAGAGCAGGTGTTTAAAGTGTGGCCGTTGTTATCCTTTGCGTGGAATAATCTACTTCAGGTAATTTGCTGCATACATTATTTGCCAAGTAAATATTTTAGAGTTCATATTTCACGCCGGGCGTTAACCTAAAAACGGAGTTGTGAAATTCCACTTAAAGGTCAAGTTCACGAAGCCACGTCGCAATATTATATAAAAAAACTTTTATGACACCATTTATTTCGTTCATCTGCTCCTCGACTTTTTAACCAGGGGCGCATCGTCGTTTTGGGGCTAATTTTTGATTAATTGTTTCTCGAAAACTAAAGTAGGTAGAAAGAATTTTTTAACATTTTCCTCATACTCTCGGACATCACTTCTTATCGTGGTTTCATTTTGTCGGGTCAATTAACAGTCACCCTGTAGTTTGTGTAATAGTAATTCATGGTCAATTGTTTCAAATGCTCTATTTAATTGGAAACAATAATCTACAAAGTTACTTTGCCTTTGATTTGGAACCATGAAAAAATTGCCAATTAGATAAAAATGAAAGTTCTAAATTTCGTTAATTCCCTTTCACGTAGCATATTGAATGCTATCTGTTTTTGAATGTCACCCAATAATTCGTCAATGTTGGGTATCCTAAAATTCAGCAACGAGCACGCGGGCGGTATAGGTGAATTATTAATTACGACTGGCGCAAATTCACATGAAAAACACGACGGGAAATATGCAACATAAACAGCATAAATTGATACAGCAGACCTCTATCCGAACGAAGTCAAAGTTTAACAAATGCAAATTAGGGTTTATGGACAAAGCGCGTATCGTACGAACAAAACGCGTCGGGCCAATACGTACCAGCGTGGAGCTGTTTGCGCGCGAGGGTGTAAACCCTGGGGGCCCATTGTGTGTACCAACTTCACAACTTTATGATTTTAATCGTCGCATCTAAATGACGAGATCGGTTCGCGAGACGAGCGAACTAAAAGACCGCTAAGACGTGTTAAAACTGTGGCTCTTAGCTGCACGCCACTTCTGAATTTTATATACTTTTAAAGGTAGTTTGCATTCATTGGCCTCATTTAAATTTTACACGGACGAGATCTAGGATGTGCGCTTAAATATTTTAAAATATTCCTTGAAGATTTTTGATGAATATTTTATCGGCGTTCCGTAAAGTAAAACTTCGCTTCCGCAAAATATACAGGTACTTTATCGTTTTGGTTCACAACTTATACGTGGGATTCTGTTGCACAATAAAACCATATCTTGAACATCTTTCTCTCAGAAGAACACAATGCATTAAAATTACATCAGATAAAAATATATATACAGCATCTTTTATGTTTGTGATTTTCTGCTTTGCGAGGTAAATATTTCAAAGTAAATAATTTTTTGAAAAAAGTGACCGAAGGACGGTTTTCATGTCAAAATTGCTGTCTGAAATTCTGAAGTTATTAAGCACAGGTAAACAGTACCACTGTTTACAAACCGTCAACTAATAGTTGTTATGTTAAGTAAATACCATGTGTTTTTTTAAAAATGCCATAAGGGGTGGCTGTGGAAAAGAAAATTCATGTCTTAGCTCCATTCATGTACTTTAAATTATCAGTTTTGGCATGTGTTAGATGCCAAGCTACGACATGAGTTTTAATTTTCATGGCCATCCTTTATGGAATTTTTAAAAAAATACATATCAAGCCCATATTATAGAAAGATTACTTTAGAATGTTCACCTTCCGCATTGCATATTTGCATGCAATGTAATGAGGCAAATGCAATTAAGTGCAACCCTTTTTCACTTGTGTATGTCCTTCCCACTGATACAGAAGTATGTCAAGCAAAGTCCACAAATTTTACTTTAGGGGGTCAGCAAATACACTACTCAAAAATATCTAAAGGGACAAGCACACATCGTGATCGTGTTAAAACAAAATTGATTTAAAACTTGTCATTTAGTTTTTATTTGCTACTTTTTTGTAAAACAAAAACTAATATTTTTAACAATAATAATTATAAATGAGAAACAATAAAAGTTCACAAAGTCAATGTAATGAAAATACAAATTTAATTAAGTAATGTTAATACTTTTAAACAAATAAAATTTATGCAATTAAACCCAAATTATTTAAAAATTAATATTTGGTACGTCCTCCTCTGTTACTGAGGACAGCCCTACATCGTCGTGGCATACTCATTATGAGGTTATTAATTTTTTTTTGAGGTATTCCTCCCCAGAGATTTTGCAAACAATTAAACAACTCTTGTCTGTTTTGTGCGTGACCTACATGGGATATAAATTGTCGCTTTAACATGTCCCATGCATGTTCTATTGGTTTTAGATCGGGCGAGTTAGCTGGCCATGCCACATTTGTAATTCCTGCTTCTTTAAGTAAGTCCAGAACTATCCTGGCAATATGTGTTCGAGCATTATCATGCATGAAGATAAAGTTGGGACCAAAATTGTTTACAAAAGGAATAACCACAGCTTGAATAACTAAATCATTATATTGAACAGCATTAACAAAATTATCTAAAAATACGAGATCTGTTTTCATATTGATACCAATACCGGCCCATAGCATAATCGTTCCACCTCCTGAACATTTCGCAGACGATTTATCTGTCCCTTCTCTCTCCAAACAAATTTTCTTCGAGAGTCTGGATGTAAACCGCAGCGAGACTCGTCACTAAACATCACGTTACCCCATTGTTTTTCTGTCCATTCAAGATGATTTCTTACAAAATCAATTCTAGCAGCTCTGTTGTTAGGTGGAATAGGTGGACACCTCAAAAGTCGTCTAGCATGAAGATTAACCTCGTGTAAGCGATTTCGCACTATTTGATCGCTAACTGTTATGCCATGTGTTTCGTGTAACCTTCCAAGGATTTCAGAAGCAGTAACTGTAGATTGCCTTCTGGCCGTTAATTGTATATAACGATCTTTTTGTCTTGTTGTAACACGTGCTTTGCCTCTATGACGTTCCGACACTTCCCCCGTTTCTCTGTATCTGATGTTAAGTCGATTTATGACACTCTTATTTGTCCCAATAGCTTCAGAAACAGCACGTTGAGTCATGCCTGATTCCAGCATTTCTACAGCTCTTAGCGACTCCTCACGACTTAAATGACGCCTAACCATATTATTTTATTAATAACTTTCAAAAGAAACGGAACTTTCAATTTAACAGCAAATTTATGCGTGTCTTCTAAATTTATTGGGTTGTTACTAACGCTTTGTTTGCAAAGCATATGTAATACTAACACCTTTGACTGACACTAATTCAATTACTCGCTAGAAACAGTCGATTTGATATTGTTAATATTTGTTAAACATGGCAACTAGATGTATAACCCAATAATAATGAACATATTTGAAAATATAATGTTGTCCCCTAGACATTTTTGAGCAGTGTAATACAAGAACTAACCCTAAAAAGAATGTAGAAGCAAAACAAGAAAAGAATTTAAAAAAATACGAGAAGAAGCATCGACAAGTATGCTTCGCGGTATAGGAGACAAGATAAATCTAAGAAATAATGCTATACAAGTTGAAAAATGCGTAAAGTTGTTGCCAAAATATTTTGGGCCATTTATTACAATTGAAAAAATTAAATTATCTAATTACAAGAGGTACATAAAAAAACGTCAGGCAAGATGTAGTTCATGTATTCAGGCTTGCACCCTTTTGGGAACAGTAAAATAACAAAGATTTATGAAAAATTGAAAAGCAAAACGTAATACTTAGAACTATGATAATTGCAGACTACAACAAACAAGGAAACGAAAATAAAAATGGAAACAGCTGCACAAACTTTCTATAATTGTACAAATAATTGTATTTAAACGCATACTGAGTTTATAAAACTAGAACATGTGCGGTAATTAAGTAATTAAAAGTAGAGCGGATCATTTATTTAGATTTAGATAAAACAAAGTTAATCAACGAAATAAATTTGTATCTATACCTACACAAATATGGTTTTTAAATATTTTTATCTTGTTCCGCTCCTTAATAGTGGCTTTGTGAAGTTTCATTTGGCGGACTTTGTTTATTAATAAATATTAATTAATGCGTAAGTATAAATATCAAACTCGACGTACCTATTCATTAATAAATTTACAAAAAAAATTTATACCGCATAAATTTGTGTATTTTTGAACTTTTCAAGATATGACAACATTGCACTTTTGTCAGTTCGATAAATACATCAAAATATTGTCATGGTAATTATGTTTTTATTAAATGAATACTATGACATTATATTCAAGCTTATGATGTATTGTTGATGGATAACAGTTGTGTAACTGTTTTCCCTGTCAAAAATTGACATGATGTATCATCGTAACAAAACCTGCACTGTTAGTGTTCTATGTTACCTAATCTGCACTATTTTAAACCACTAAAAATTATATCGATGCATTTAAATGAAGTATTATCTAAATTCACTTAAGATTGTTATTAACTGTCGAATATTACGGTTTCATTTCAGTGTGGCCATTTTTCTCCAAAGCGGTCTAAAGCTGTGAGGAATATGAAACTAATTTTAATGAATTCTTGCAATATATTTTATGCGCTTTATGCATTATGTTCGACTTTCCATGGACACCTGTATTACCTGATTTCTCGGTAACAGTGTATTTATAACGTTGTAACCGAGGTACTTCCTAATTTGTTTTAAATTTTAATGTAGCTACCGGTTTCGAAATCTTTAACACGTTGGTATCGTCAAAAAATTATTAAAATTGAAATCAACCGTCACTGGAAAGAAGAAAGAGTAATATCTACATATATCAGCATGTAATGTGGTGATGTTATAGTAACTTACAATTAGTAGCTATATTAAAATTTAAAACAAATTAATTAACTAATTTAGTTACTTTCAATCTATTGGCAATAGTCATTATATTAAAGCACCATTAAAAATAATAATAATTAATTCTGTTGTTCAATGGCAAATATGTTATAATTATAAAACATAAATTTCTAAGTACATTAAATTAATGAAATTGATTTTGTAATAACATATGCATATATTTTAGGGAAATTACGAAAATAGAATTGAGGCTACGGCCTCAATTCTATCAATTGTATCGTAATACACAATTAAGAATTTAACGCAATAATAATAAAATCACATGTACGTTCGAGTATATATCGATTACATGAATAAAATTACATAATCACTTAAATCTATTGAACAGAAATATGAATGAAATTAAATTAATTTATACAGTGTGTCCAAGATAACATTATAACATGGGAATCTCTGTTGTTATAAGAAATGAATTACAGACAATCAAAATCAATATTAAAAAAAAATCACCCAAAATACAGTGATGCTTTTAGAATTTACTATTTGTCTACTTATATCTAATGTAATTATATAATGTGCCAAATACTGGCTTATACCACAAATCAACCGAGATTTTGGGGTTGTATTGATTCATTCTAGTGAATAGGTCATTCACAAATGAGAGAGGAATGACTTTTTAGTAACTACCCCCACATTCCAATAAACTTCGAGCGTGTTTCCGTCGATTTTCGAAAGATTTGACACCATAGGACCATAAAAGCTGAATTGAGGGCGAAATTTAAACAGTTATTAATTGGATACGTAAATGCGATAACTAATACAGCGTATAGATAGCAGCGAAATATTTTAAGTATTAATGTAGAAAAATATGTAACCCTTTTGTTGATTGCTGGGATTTTCGTGTTTTATTTTTATTTTTTTTTATGTGATATACTTTATAAATATTTTCGTATTCTGTTATTAATTAATAATTAAAATATATGTTGTTCTATAGTACTACCTAACTATTGATTAGTTAAATAATTGCTGATTTTATGTAACTTATTTGAATATCTCATCTATAAGCCGATTTTAAATGTACAATAGAACATTTCTTTCTGAAATCAAAATCGCAATTGACTTGCTTAAATCGTAAATCAAACTTCAAACGTAATTCCTGCAGGAGTTAATCTGAAGTATTATAAATTCCGCACGTACGATAGGAATATGCAAATTCGTAAGCGTTTGCAAAACAAACGGCACGACATTTTTGTACAGACAGAAATTAAATTAAGTAAACTTCCCGAATGCAAATGAAATTCGTCGTAACTGATGTGATAACAAATGTCCATTCTGGATGAAGTTTGGTATTGTTGTTACTGCAGTTTGTTATTTCCTGATAATCCTTTTAGCGCAAACGTGCTTTTAAAAGACTTTCAAAAGTTTAAAATTTAACTAAAGATTTTTTTATGACTGTATACGTTATACGTTTTATAAATGTGATATTTTATTTAATCCTTGTCTGTTGTTATTTTCTTATATGAATATAGAGAAGTGAGGTATATTCTACGTGCATCGAATGAATTATTACACCTTTTTTGTAATTTATATGTATGTAACTTTAAAACATTGATTTAAGGAGCAATTTTCCTTTTTAGAAACTTTTTGCTCTTTCAGGATAAATTTTATGTTTATATACACGATGGTACTGCACTTCGATCATTTATTATATTGTACATTTTCAAATTACAATCCTGTAACAACAAATCAATCTACCACAAGAAATAAACTCGCCTTTGTTTGTAGTTATATGCATGCGTGATTATTGATTAGGTGACTATAAAGCACATCCAAATAAATGACAGATTCCTGATATTGACCATAACAATCAGTATTGAAAACATATGAATTATTTATGCATACAAGTGTTGCAAAAATTTGTTAAGTAATAATACTCTGCACCACATTATAATTGACATATTTTTGTTTTACAATTACCATATTACTAACTATAATTTTTTGAAAAGTTTTAATCGTTTTAATCCTGCGATCGCTTTTTGACCTAACAAAACCGATTTGCAACAAAAATTTTTCTAATTTCTTGCTTATTTTCATGAGTTTTTGCTTACGTTTTTAATTAAGGATTCAAGCTCGGTAACAACCTGTATCTTAGCAACATTTCTTATTTATTAATGATGCATTGTTTCTGTTGTAGGCGACTGCAAAATTTTGTTTCTTTTATTAGGTGTATCAAGCTTTATGAAAACTTAAAAAATTCAATACCCAAGTCTACCGATAATCCAAGGGAAATATGTCCGTCATTGTCAACATAACTTCCTACACTTGACATTTAAAGTGAATTCGAATCCTATAAAATATTCATTGCTGTTTTGTCGTGCGCGTGTGCGCATGCAACTACCTACTACAATTGTGTAATTAATAATCAAGTTAACATAAGCTCGTCAGTCCTGTAATGCACAAATTTCTTTATTTAGAGATTAAAGCGAGCCGCGACCGGAAACGCGAGCGCTTTTTCTCCTTGCGCTACTTAGCTGATAATCAGGAAACATGCAACGAGTTTCCTGTGTTGGTCCTTCTTCTCGACAAAGAGCAAGGCCGAAAAGGTACGCGAACGTATGATATATCGCCTTCAGACGTGTTCCGTGTCTTCATATGGGAGATAAGAAAAACTTCTTGCAAAAATAAATTGCTGCGAATTACTTTTTTATGGACACCGTGATCAAAATTCTGTAGTCGATTACTTCCAATTGGTTTTTTTTTGTCTTTATTACCCGTCTATTTATTTTGATAAAGTATATTTCTCATAATTAATACTTATCCATTTGTGATTTGTGATTATTTTATTTTATTTATAAATAATTTCGTTTATAAGTGTTTTTCATCTCCTGTAGTCACTTTATTAAGAATTATTCTCGCGGAAGAAAGATTATCTTCCTGTCCAACAATCGGTCATTCCAGAATTGCTCAGGCCAAGGATTGATAAAGTTAACAGTTAATATTCAATTGATATGTCCACAAAGCAACATAAAAAAGTAAACTTGCATAATAAGTATATTATATCAGAATCGGAGGAAGAAGATACGTTTGCTTGCACTTGATTTTTATTATTAATTTTAGAGTAATCAAAGATTTAAAATTGAAAAGGATCTCAATTTTTTACTGGTCCCAGAGCTTCGTATTCTCGATAAAGAACAAACATTAGAGTTTTAAATAACTAAAGGTATAAACAAATAAACTAATTAATAATGATATTTGGATTTTTGTAATTCCTACATCCTAGAGTATACAGCATATTCGTAGACACAATCAATAATATAATTATCTAAGCATCGATCTGCGAATATAATAAACTGAAGTGAGCACACATTGTTAACAAACGTCGAGCACCACTATATACGCTGCTCAATTATCACTGCAATATTACGTCAATTAATAATGCAGACACTACTATCATGATAATTTCTCCACTTTATTATTATTGATTAAGCATTAGCGTTATTGTTAGTTGGAACCGCCTTGTGTGGCAATCTATTATTTATTCCTAGGGGAAGCTTGTTCGTCTCTGAAAAATTTCCATTGCTGCCACTAATTTAATGGAAACATATTCTGATGTCGATGAATTGTTTCCTGAAATCTAGGTATAGTCTCCCAAGTTTTGTATAGATTTTATGATCTTGCTGTAAAAAATGCTTCAAAGAGACCGGAACTGCGGTGTCTGTGTCGCCTCTCTGTCGCTTTTTTTATAGCAACCAAACCGGGACGACTATACTTACATGTATCTTCGAGATTTTTATAAGACTTTTGTACAACAAAACAATTCATCAGTTCTTTATAGGATCCACACTTTAATGAATTACTAAAAAATGTAAAAGGCAGTTTTGAAGTTTCTTCTGGTATATAAAAAAATATTTCACCCCTAATGAGACTTCATCGTATTTAGCCTTTGTCAAGTAGCCTTTGAAGTTTTCATAACATTGTGAAGCAAGTCTTGAATTAGACCAACACAAAATGTCATTTTACGTTCCGTGCCTTCGTTTTCTGTGAGACAATGTGTACTGGTTTGAACTTCGTACATCAATGCGGGATGAAGATACCCTGAGTGCGCACTAATGCAGCAAACGAAAAGGCGAATAAGTCACGGTAGGTCATAAGCAAAACACTTCAACTATTTAAAAACTCTCATCCATTAAACGTCAGTTGGTTTTGGAAGCCATCCCTTTTTTGCTCTATCTTCTTTCATCAAAAAACCAACTTGATGAACTTTTCAATTGAATACTCGTTATACTACCAGTCAACTGATAAAGTAGTTTGAGAAAATAAAAAATATCGTTTATAAGACCTCCCCCACCTTCATTTCCTCTGGCCTGAGACAAAACCAAGAGAAAATAGAAAAGGAAAGAAAGCTTACAAAGGAAATATAAGAATTAAAAGAAAGAGATTAGAAGACAATAAGAAACTTGAGTGAAAACATAAAGAAACATAAACAAAAATGACGAATTAAAAATAGAAGCACGTCTTGTAATCTTGAACCATAAACAAGTAAATTTGAAGATAAACGAAGAATAGTTCCAGATAAACCAATAAAATCAAGACAACGAAGACAAATGAGAGATGAAAAATATATAGAAGCCATGGACATCAAGGAATTGGGAAATTAAGACTGAACAAGCATGTGCAGAAAATCAAATAGAAAGAATTAATTATGATTGCAGAAGTGCTCATTAACTATATCTATGCAAAAAGACATGTAATAATGCTACTACCAAAAAGCACTAAAAGGAAATATGTAATACCAAAATACAAAAAGAAAGAAAACAAAAAAATCATGCTACCTTTGATGGCTTCAAACTTAATACAGATGAATTCATCGCCTTCAAGGACAAGACAAAAAGAAAAATTGATAAAAATAATTCGAAAAATGTTGTTGTTCAAAAGTATCAAATATTATGTCCTCACAAAGAAACAACTCGATCTAATGAAAGTTTGATCGTAGGATCAGATATAAAGAAACCATATGAACATGAGATATTTTGAGCAAAATTAAAGGCAAATCGAAAGAAAACAAAATAATTAACAACATAATCTATAACTAGAATGTCGAAAAAATCTAAACAGGATGAACGAAATCAAAACAAAAAGAAAATGTTTACAGTTGGTTCTTGTCCGATGAAATTTGTGTCCGTTTAAAAGATTTTGTGATACAAAAAGAAAATGGTATCAAGCAAAAGTTAAACGAAAGAAGAAAAAAGGAAAATATTGAATAAATACTGAAGTCGTTAAAAGATTAGAATTAGATTAAGAATTACCTTTACCCTTCTCTTGTACTTCCCACCTTTCTTCAAGAATGAATGAAACAATCAGTATATACAGCTTATCTATTATTTCTTACTCTACTAGTTGTCACTAGTAGCTTTATCAAATTAGGATTTGCTTGGGTTTAACGTCACTTTTAGTACACTTTTCGTATTAGTATGAAGAACGACATTGTCAGTGCTAGAGTTTTCGTTTATTTTTTCCTTTATTATTGACGCAGCTATTTCATTCTACAATTAGGGTGAACCAATTGTTGCCAGTACCACCAGTTTTTCGTTTCGAACTATCTTCAAACAATTGTATCGTTTACCCTTGGCTTTTAATGGCTTGCCTTTTTCCCACTGAACTTTTATGGAATGGCCTTCCTACGCTTTTTCTTGGTGGATAATTGCTATTAATGTTCGATGTGGTACATTTACAAATCTCACAGTCACAAGCTGACAGAAGTGATTTTCTTATGGCTATTGCGGAAGGTAATACCATTTTTGAATAATCAAACGGGGCCGATTTTTCTTACAAATCTTCCATTTCCATGACTCTGAACCACCAAGCGACAAGTTGAATATAAAACTGACGGCAATGGATTAAAATCGTACGGTTTTTCGATAAAGAAATATTGAGCAAGTATCGCTTTCTGTATAATTGAACGCATATTCTTAGGGCGTGTACCGAAATTACCAAATTGTAACCAGGTTGGTTGTGGTTGCTAAATATTGCGTTCCGTAAATGACAGATTCCATTTAAGAAACGCAATATTTAGCTACCACAACCAACCCTGGTTACAATTTGGTAGTTGCGGTACACGCCCTTAGTTTTCCAAAATAAACGACATTCTTCATGTGATTTCATTTTTGTAAGACTTTTAAAAAGAAGAAAATCAGTTGTAGGTTTTAAGATGTCACAAGCTGAGTTCGGCAATGCGCTCGGAAATTTGAGCAGAGCTGGTGAGATTTTAATCATCTGATCATAAAGTACGATTTCGAGCAATCGGAGTATAGATTCTGACAGTTAAGCCAAATTACCTACCGAAAAAACTAAAGTTTGTAATAATAGAAAAAAAAATTGCTTAAATTAATTTGAACTGTGCCTGGGACATGCCTGGGAACTGCCTCTGCTGCAAAATAATTCACTTTTAGAAATTGGTTGCATACCTCATCATCAAACATTATTTCTTGAAATTAATTATACTCATTATAATGTTGAGGTTCGTCTTAATTTCGTTATTTTACACAGTACAACACTAAAATGTTTAAATCAGACAACGATTATTATTCTTAATTCTTATACTTGACAATGTCTAAATCTAAGAGCTCCTTCAAAATATTCCGAGCTGAACGAGCGCGACCTTTTCCATCTGATTAAAAAGAAGAAAATCAGTTGTAGGTTTTAAGATGTCACAAGCTGAGTTCGGCAATGCGCTCGGAAATTTGAGCAGAGCTGGTGAGATTTTAATCATCTGATCATAAAGTACGATTTCGAGCAATCGGAGTATAGATTCTGACAGTTAAGCCAAATTACCTACCGAAAAAACTAAAGTTTGGTAATAATAGAAAAAAAATTTGCTTAAATTAATTTGAACTGTGCCTGGGACATGCCTGGGAACTGCCTCTGCTGCAAAATAATTCACTTTTAGAAATTGGTTGCATACCTCATCATCAAACATTATTTCTTGAAATTAATTATACTCATTATAATGTTGAGGTTCGTCTTAATTTCGTTATTTTACACAGTACAACACTAAAATGTTTAAATCAGACAACGATTATTATTCTTAATTCTTATACTTGACAATGTCTAAATCTAAGAGCTCCTTCAAAATATTCCGAGCTGAACGAGCGCGACCTTTTCCATCTGATCTGTATTTGCCGAACGCTTCAGATCTGTCAAAGTAAGCTCTACTTTTCATTACCGAACGATTCTGAGGTGATCGATGAAAAAGATCGCATTGCCGAACACAGCTACAGTGACTTTGACATTTTATTTTTGTTTGTTTTGTTGACAGAGGCTTACTGAGATCTAAGAATTTCAATATTCTTAACTTTAGAAGGATATTTAATTTAATTTTAGATTGAAATTTTCCTCAGTAACTGAATTAAAACAAACCCATGTAAAAATGAAAACCACCTTTCAATTAATTTCAAATCGCATTCTTTTCTTTATAAAACATGGCAAAAAATCGAATTCCATTGGCATTTTTATGGACTTTTTTTGCTTTTTTGCTCTGTGATTGAAGCGTGTCACATCTTCACACTAAAACAACTTATTGAGAAAAATGGAAATAGTAATATCTTTGCAGCCTTGCTTGATATAGAAAAACGTTTGACAGTTTCCCCGGACAAATAGTATGGACCAGAGGTGTGAATATAAAACTTATATTATAACAAAAGAGGGATTAAAACAAGAGACCTAGTTCTGTTCGCTTTAGTACTGGACAATATAATAAGGAATAAAAAAAGATGTTAGAAATGTGGAAGTAGTGAAAATTTCGTAATGTGTTTTTGCCGACGATCTAGCAGTGTTTGCAAGAAATAAGGAAGATCTGAAACATAATTTAGAGATTTGGAAGTATGCGCTTCAAACTAAAAATTTGAGACTAAATATAAAGAAGACTAAAATAATGGTAACAGAAAAGGGGCATATAAATGGTAAAATGGATGCAGAACTAAACGACAGATTAAAAAGTGCATCTAAATTATACCATGCTCTAAATAATGCGCTCATACGTAAAAAGGAAATATCAAAGGAAACTAAACGTGCAATGTTTAAGACCATCTTTAAACCAATTTTAACGTACGGAAGGTAATTTTTTATAGGTATGAATATATGAAGGGAGGGATTTAATGATTAATCGGTTTATTATATTAGAGACCTGAATTTTAACAAAACGGACAAAATCCAAAGTACAGGCAACGGAAATGGAATACCTAGCAGTAAAGGGAGTTACGACACAAAATTAAAAAAGGAAAACTAATTAGAAATAATAATATAATAAAAAGTATAGAAACAAAACAACTGAGATGGTTCGGACATGTGACTCAAATGGAAGAAAATCAACAAGTCAAGAGGATTTGGCAAACAAAATCAAAAAACAATGAACAAGAGGAAGATCACAGAAAACATGGAACGAAGTTGCGACTGCGCATCGAGGACTTACCTAGAACGAAACTAGAATATTAGGTCTTTTCCATTTGACCGAGTTTCAAGTTCTGAATCGTTCAATTCATGCGCAGTATGAAATTTATATACAACTTTGTGCACTGCTCATGCTCAGTACGATTTTGAACGGTTCAGAACTCTAAATCCTGACGAATGGAACGGACCTATTGGCACGTAACAAGAAAGAATGGACGGGTTTATGTACGATTAAAACACCTCAACCAGTTTAACACCTTAGGAGATAATATATATTATACAGGGTGTTATTAAACATGTGTCATCATAATTAAAACTGCAAGTAAAAATGAATAGATAGGACTAGAAGGAAATATGTATATGTAAATGTGTAACACAAATGGATTGCGTTTTATTTTAATGTTGAAATTAATATCCAGAAGAACTGTTTACTCGATGTGCTTAATTAATATAATTCCGTCGAGTTATTTGATGCATTTTAATTGGAGCGCATATAGACTCGTTTTATTTTCTACCGCCTAATGTTCAATAGCGTGCGAGTTAATGCGCGAATGCTAAATATTTCGCTTGTAATTTCTGTGCAGCGTATAAAGCAGCGAAGGTATCGGTTAAACGGGAACGTGCAAATATGAATTTCCGATATTAGCCGGAATATTGCCCTCCTAAAGCGTAATTACTCCAAGGAAAAGGGATGGCAGAGGGTTGCGGAAGGATACTTTTTCGGGTCACGCATCTGCGCAAAAACACACAATTTCGCCGTACTTAATTTATAACAATTCGACGAGAGCAAAATTAAACAAGCGGCATTTGAAGATGTAATTTCGTTAGTTTGAGGCCTTCAATTGAATGAGCTGTTTTTCGTAATGAAGTCGTGGGTAGGCTCCACAATTACACTTCGAAACAATTTTTTATTACTGAGCCATTCTTTTTTATATAAATTTACATTGATCGTTAGATTTCAAGGTTTGATAATAACAACATTATAACTGATGGCTTTAAACAATAATATTTAATAAAATGTAATTTGAAATGTAATTTTTTTCTAGTGACACATCCATTCGCACTTGTTCAAGGTTATCTTTCCACCCAGCGGGGATGATCTTTTAAGAAGGTTGCTAACTTCGTCCACCGTTAGGCCATAAAACTCTTGGAACTGCTTCTTTTGAAAAAATGGATCCGACACCACTTCTATTCAATTCTGAAATGCCCATAGCAGCAATGTGGGAAATTCTTGTGATTACTGCTCCTGCACATATTTCTTTACTTCAGCTTGTTTCAGAGTAGCAAACCGAATTCCATTGGAGAATTCTGTCATCTTGAACGTTAACCCGAAAGATTTGCTCCATTCAGAGTCCTCCAGTCGTTGGCTCTTACTTAAATACTCATGACATCATCCTAATAGCCTTATCCAAGGAATCACATTGAAATTGGCAAAAAACAAAGGATACCGGCCAAGATGATCCTGGAAGAGCTGCTTGTCTTCCCAGGTTTTCAATTGTTCACCATCAAATAATATTTTCGCTCCTCTTGCTCTACTCCACGTTTTGGATCAATCTCAATAAAGATTTAAGCATTAAGGGGCAGTTGTCAAATGAAATTGTTTGTCATTAAGATCAGTTTGTATGAAAAGAGACTTGTTAATGTACGTCTTCAGTTTAATCGCTCCGCATTTGCTGTGCATAGACAGCTTTCTAAATATTTTGCTAATTGTTTTGGTGTTGCTGTAAGAAAAACCCAGTTGTTGCTGAAGACCTGAAACTGTTCCTTCAATATGAAACGTGAACAATGGAAGGCAATAAGAGAGAATTGACGAGAGAATTGACGATTCTTTCCCAGAATAATAATGGGAAGTATGTCCGGTTTTTAGGCCTATACTCGTAATAGCGATAAAGATAAGAGTCTTGTAAGAGGTTTTACTGAACCCAATACGCTTGAATACGTCTGAATGTGCATCCACTTCATAAGACATAATAAAGTGCAGTTCAGTGACAATGTATCACTCATTCCTCAACATATCTTCAGCAAACAAGGATCCGGTTGAATAATAACCCAAAGAAATTAAATGGACGGTAGTTAGGAAAATGGTTATTCTACAATCACAAATGGCGGTCTATTTCTTGAAAGCAACAGAAGGTAACATGATTAAATTTATTGCTTTTTGGAATTTGCAGTTACAAAGTTCAAAAGGCTCAGCTTCTTCTTTGCTCTACAACTTCATAAAGAAGTGCACTACTTTCCATTCTGAACTACTCATGTAGTGTTCCTTTCCTAGCAGTTCTCTGACCATTATTGTTTTCCATTTATTTTCCTTCCTATTTTTCTCTCACCTATTAGGTTCAATTTGGGTGCCTAATTTGTGATATTATTTTTTAATTTCCTTCTTTTCTTTTTAATAGCCGCTTTTTTATTTCTTTATTCTTACTATTTATTTCTTTATTCCTTCCTTCTTCACGTTTTCTTCACAATAGAATCATGATTAATTAGTTTCACTTTCGCGATTTATTTATTTTTCTCGCAATTTTACTGTCAGTATTTTTGTGTCCTTTCTTTGATTCTGGTCTTTTCCATTTTATTTTACACTGGAGTTGTTTCTATTAACTTGATAAATGGAATTCATTAATTACTGCAATCTTTGATATTCTTTAACGCAGACCCAATCGGTCTTCTAAGAAACAAATTGAATGACATCGTGTTCAGTAGTTATATTAACTACTCCACAAATTGGAGATGGTATGGCGGTCTAAAATTTTTGCTTCGTAGAAGTTGAACAATAACTATTTATTGTCCCTGTATAAATAATAAATATTGTTCGCCCACTCAACCTAAACAACATAAGAGAATTATTATTTTAGACAATAGGTAAATAGTGTTATAAAAATATGTATGAAAAAGCAATATTAAAGAATGTGAAGTGAATTAGTGATAATGAAAATGATAAAAAAAGTAATTTAGAAGTTACTCGAGTGTAAAGCTCTTTGGTATTGCATATTTTACCACTGAATGTTGGTCAATTTAAGACTTACATAATCACATAAATTTATCTTTTATACAATATGTCCATTACGATAATAATTAAATGTTAATGAAACGAAGGTTACACACTGTTACACGGAGTTATTTATTCACGCAAGCTTTTCAAATGCAAAAAAATACTATCCACAAATCTTTACTGTTCCTAAAGGCAGTGGTTTAAGATTACTCTTTGAATTAGGTAAGAGTTGCAGATTGTTACTTACTAACCAACGTAAATATTAAACTGAGAATAAATTCCACGTAGTCCACGTAGCTAATTTTTAAATTGCAGTCCGACTAAACCGATAGTATAAATAATATGTATACAGCAATGGACCAATAATGGAGCCTTGAGGGTGATAATGCTACAATGTGTCAAGGTAAAGGTGAAGCAATAATACTAGAAATAGGTCTGTCTGTCTCTGTCATTCATGATAGCTTTCAGCATATAGCCAGTAATATTTCGTAGAGCTATTTAGTGGTAACCAGTTCTAAAGTCAATAACAATGGATTGTATTATTTTCAAGGTCCTCAAAAACTTTCTTTCTTTCTTTCTCCTATATCCTAAATACCCTCACGGATGTCGGATGGTTGTGGGTTCTGTGTCCTTTATCCATTTCTTCCATCTTTTACGGTCTTGTGTCTTCTCTTCATTTCTTCTAGTGTTTTCCCCCTATTTTCCCCAGTGCTTCTATGTATTTCATCCATGTAAGTCTCTGTCTTACTCTTTTCCGTTTCTTAATTTCTTTAGCTTCCAGTACCTTTTTCGGTAGTCTGTTCCTATCCAGTCTTTAGATATGTCCATACCATTTTAGTTGTTTCTTGTCACTTTTTTGTATTATCGTTTGTTGTTTTAATTTTCCTATAATTTCTTCTTTTCCAATGCGGTATAGCTTGGTTTTCCCTGCTATCTTCCTGAAGTATTTCATTTCAGCCGCTATCAGCTTTGGTTTGTGTTTTTGTTGTAGCGTCTAGGTCTAACTTCCATATAGGATCGTTAGTATACATTGTTCGCCTTCTTAATTTTATTCGCTATTTCTAGGTCGATTTTCCCGTCGTTTTCTGTAATGATTCCCAAGTATTGCATTGTGGTCACTTTTTCTATAGGTTAGTTTCTGTACATTATTTTGTTATGTTGATGCTCTCTTTTCTTATTTATGTACATTATTTTGCTTTTTTCTGCATTGACTTCCATCTTCAGTTTTCCTTTTTCTTCCACTGTATTAATTTCTTCGGTGTACCTATTTGCTCCAGGCAGTTTTCTATTACTTGTCTTTGTATGGAATCAAAAGCTGTTTTCAAATTAATGAATGCAAGGATTAATTCTTCTTTTCTTTCGATTCTTCTTTCTATTACTTGTCTTATTATGTATACATTGTCTGTTGTCTGCCTTTTCTCTCTAAATGCTGTTTGTTCATCCTTCAGTTTAACTTCTATTTGCACCTTTAATTTGTTTTGTATTATTTTTGTATGTACTTTATATGTCACTGGTGCTAGACATATTGGTCTGTAGTTATCACATTGAGTCTTGTCACCTATTTTGTATGTAGGCATTATCAGGTTGTTTTTCCATTCCTTAGGTATCGAGTTACTTTCCCACTCCAGTCATTATTTCATGTAACCATGTTAATCCTATCCCATATTCTTGATCATTTCTCAAAAACTAAATCGAATATTTACCCATATTTCTCTATAAAAAGAGATTAATTGGTCTGAAGATAAAGAACTTTTGATTCATACAACAATAAACTGTTCTTCGTAAACTTCTAATTTCCAAATGAGTATAATAAATTCAAAAACTCGTAACGCTTTAATCAACATAAGACAGCTTATCTGTGCGACGCAACCAATTCCAAGATAACTTACACGAGTTTAAAGGTTATAAACGTGATCAGATCGGGAATAATTTATACGAACAAAGATTTACGGAAACGCAAGTCCGATTCTGATACGATAACGCTTTCGGTGCGCAGAAGTTCGCCGTTCTGGCGAAAAAATGTGTACGTCATTGGGGGCCCTGATAACATTTAACCTTGCACTTACATCTCCGGGGAAACTCGTTAAATTTGACGTAAATTTCTAAATGCCTCCTCAGGCTCCGGGAACGACATGTTGTTAGTTCCGGATCGAGCTTTAAAAGTTTGTTATGCTTGACGTACCAATTTATTGAATGCGTTCGATCCGAGTTCCTTTATGTTTACTTTATCGTGCGTTTTCCTCCTGGGTACCTCGTTTTCATATTTAATTCGATGTTTTCTTTTTCTCTTTGATTCTCAACATCATAAACATGTATGCGGTTCGTTTTTTCTTCCACTTAGGTGTGCATACATATAAATAAAGATGATGTTTATTTAATCAATTTTCAATTTATTGTTTTGAAAGCTGAACTCTGCTTATAAAGAGATCATTAGATCAAAAGTGTGAAAGAAAGAATTTCTTCTCACATTATTTACATTTTTCTTTTGCCAATAGTATTCTAAATAGTTTGATGAAATGAAAAGTATATAATTTATTTCTTATTTAACTATCTTTAGGGTTTACATAGATTTATTGAGGTATGAAATATGCCATATCACATGCAATCGCTTGAAAAATATATCGTATGTTTCAGTTGAATTTGAAAATGCATATTTTGCTCGCTCTTGGCTTAAATCCTTTGGTTTTTATATGAACCTTTTCTCTAGAATATACACCAAAGTTGACGTAACCACAGATAATAGAACTAGACAGATGGCTCATCAAATGTTGTATATTTGACGCCCCAATTTCGAGACAAATTCGGTTTAGTTTGGAGACAGCTCACCAAATATGTGGTGGCGCTACTGCCACAATAACAGAGTGCAAAACCGAAAATTCCATAACTAAGAAGCATATTGCAAAGTTTAAAAGGAAAATTAACAGCATATTATAACCGTACGTCACATTATCGTGTCCTGGCCTCACTTTAAACTTATTTATCTGTTACTTAAAAGCGACATCTGGCGGCGGTAAGTGAGGCAATTAGCAAATGGTTTGTGACAAATGTTCAGTTTTCGAATTTGTGCATACAAGTGACATCTATTGAGTATTTAACAAACTACTTTTAGAGCGTCCATTCGTTCCTATCTCGTTGGCTAGCTGGGGAGATCTATTATCTGTGGCGTAACATAGTGATCAAACAAACGGGTTCGTTTTATATCTTTTATTTTAGCCTGTTATATCTCTGTCTTTTTTCAAGTTTGAATGAAACAGGCGTATTTACACTTGCCTGTACATTTTGCCAAATTAATTAATTAGAGAGCAGTCAATATCAGATCAGTTTCGAACTAGTCGAAACTGCTGATGGAACAATTAATGTAATGATGTAAAGGTATTGTTAGCATAAAAGCATACCTACCGTGGTCTCTGACGGTATGTAGATATGTATGTATAAATATGAACACAACAACATTCAGTTTTTTTTTTTTTTCTAATCGAGCAATTCTACAAAAGTTATCAGAAAATTCAGGCTAATGACAGACATTCACGTTGGAAACTACAACTTCGATTTAGAGATCCCCGTTAAATCTCATTACGAGACATTCGACAGAGAGCAATCAAGACGTAAACAGAAACAGATTGCATTAGGGCAGTACAGCACGTTCTCCTCGTTTAATCGCAGACAAGCAAACGCAATTCGCAGTTCGCATTTCGCGATGATAAAAAATTCACTTCTTAATTTATGGCCCGAAGGCAGGAAAATTCCCCGGCAAATATTAAAAACACTCTCGTTAGTATGCGCCGAAATGGACCGAAAAATCTTACATATAAATAAACTTGATTAAAAATTCTCTTAACGTTCCAAGCAGGCAATTTTAATATACCAGGTGTACCTCGTATATGAAAATTTTAAACTGTGCGGTTCTTCTCTAGTACCTAACATGCTCCATGTGTGCAAAAAAATGCGTTCTGTTAGAAATAAATCAACAAACTACGCGTTCGCAATCGAACACACAGAACACATTAATATTGACCCTGAATTTCCGCGGCAACTTAAATTATTCATAGAGATATAAAAAAACGCTCATCCAAGTGCAGTTAATTCGAAATTTTCAATTCAAACTCACGTAAATTAAATTAAAGCAATCCCTTCAAATATTATTAAACCAGTTAAGAAAAACAAAAAGAATTGTTATAAACAATATATTTTAGATAGTTATTTGATACAGGGTATTCTCAAACTTTAATAAACAACAAAATTACAGTTTAAATGTTTTAAACTTAAAAAAGCATATCCATCGTTAGGTTCTAATCGACGCGGCGCGGCCTTAAATTTCAGCTAAATTTGGAAAAAGTGTTTATCGTTAATAGCCATCAAATTCAGTATGAAAGTTAGGGAGCAGACTTTTAAAGCTTTGAAATATCCCCGATACAAGGGAATTAAGTGGAAATTTATGACCGCTACACTGGGATTTTATTCGATATTGCCGGTAATGTGTAACACACTCGTTCTTGTTTAAGTTTTATTTACACGATATATTAACTTCCGTTTTACGTACATGCCATGTTATTTTTCCTCATTCTCTCTCAGTTTTCACATCAATTTCATTGTCTTTAATAATCATTTTTAACTGGTAACTGTATATTATTATACAGGAATACTAATCTTACTATAATAAAAATTTTATTTTACGTTTTTATTGAACCATCGGAGTGTTATTAAATATTAAAAATGGTAGTCTCTTACATATTTCCTAATAGTGCGACAAGAAATGAAATAGTCTACATGATGACAATAAAACAAACACTAACACATGTGATCGTAATAAATAAATTTTCAAACAAGACCGACAGAATATATAGAAGGAATTAAGCCTTACACCTTAGAAATATAAGAAGGTAAGGCACTTTAGAAGAAATGAGCAAGGAAGCGTCAAGTGTCGTAAATGAAGCCAGTTTATTCACAATAAAAAACTTAAAACATGAGCTAAGAAAGAAACAATGAAAAATGGACGTTAAAAGATATCACAAAATATTAATAAAAGGTACCATAGAATAAAGTAAAAATTGAAAAGTACCAAGAAATGCAAACAATAACCGCAAGAAATTAAGAAATAAGAGGCGCCATCCAAAAATCTCCGGAATAGATCGATTTCAAAGAAAGCATGAAAAATATGTCAGCTGACCCGAAAGTAACAGTGCACACAAATTTTCTAAGTCCGTATACTCACTGATCTGTACCTCAAGTGATTTTTGACATATAGGTTTTCGTGATTGTGTATTCATCCTAATCTTGGTCCTCTCGAAATGTTTCAAAACGCTTTCAGGAAAAATATTCTATATTTTAAATACCACTCATTTAAAGAAAAGCCAAATATTTTCTGAGGGTAAACTACATACTTACATGATTCGTTCTGACGTATTCCTCAAATTCATCACTCCGACCAAAAAAGTGCAAATATTTGCGAAGAAAGTTGTAGCAACTGTACTCGGGGACCGTCAGGGTATTATTTTTGTTGAATATCTTGAACCGGGCACCAATTGAGGTTAAAAAAGCTTAAGGAAGCTAGCAGAAAAAAAAAACCAAACATAAATGTGCATAACATTATCTTACATCACGACAGTGCAAAACCCCACACTGCGTTTGCCACAGTTGAGGCAATGCAGCAACTCGGATGGTCAGTTATGTCTCATCCAGCTTTTAATCCCGATTTAGCCCCGTCGGATTTCTCGTTATTTGGCCCAATTTGAAAAAAATTAAAGGAGATCAGATTTCACTCATTCCAGACTGAATTTGAGCGATGGCACAGATGTTAAGGTTTAAATAAATGTTGTACTTACAAGTTTTTTTTTTAGTTTAGTCTTTTAGTTTAGTCTTCAATTAAGGGAATTTTAAACTAACAGGCATTGCTTTCGGTACAAGCATCGTACATAATTTTGATCGACATTTTTTGCCAGAAAAGTGACGTTTCGATGAAGAAAACAACAAGACCCCGTCACATTAACCTCGATGGGTTTAAGAAACTGAAGAGGAACGTTGTACCTCATCCCTCATATAGCTCGGAACACATTTTTTTTCCCGAATTAGCATTTATTCGGACCATGTTGGGAGTTCAAAAATATAAGATTCATTTACTCATTTTAAAAATGGGATACTACCAAAAAAATCTTCTGCTCTTGTGTAAAAGCCATCTTTACAATCTTACTTCACTTTGTTAACTATCAAATTAGGGTAAACTTGCCTAATTCGTACCTGCGCTTAAATCAAACCTCCACAATTTCGCGTAAGCCGTAATGGTGATAAGCGCTTGCAGCAGCGGAAACTGTGAATAACAGTGAACCACATGATTTATGGCCGATTTCTTCACCATGTTTAACCTAAGGTTAATTTATCTAACAATTGGAATGTAATGTACAGTTGGCAGTACACATACTGTGTGTGTGTCACTAACGGATATATAAATTTAACCTCAAGATAAGGCGATGAAGAAATCGAGCATTAACCTAGCCATGTTATTGTGGTAGGCACTCTATGGAAAATTATTGAAAAAATAAGTTTTTGACTAGTTTTCAGTAAAACTTTTACGTCACTCATAATGATTTTGCATCCATTCTAGTGAAGATGAAGAATGGAACAAGTTTTTGTGCAAAAGTACGCAACGTTATTTTTGGTTCTGTTAATCTCCCGCGCCGGCCAGTTATTAAAATTTTCCTTGGCAAATTTAAACTCACCTATTTCGTACCAATAGCTCACAATAGTTCTTTATCAATTCGCACTGAAATAGAAAACATATCTCCGTGGTTTCAAATGCTTACAAGTTCAAATGAACTATCCCAGAGAACTATGGACACCCCAATTTTATCAGAAAATTCATACAAAACAATTTACATGAAAAGTTCACTAAAGTAAAAAAGAACATAACAGCAAATGAGACTCTCAAAAAGAAAAACAGCGTTAAAGAAAGACAAGCAATAAAGACAACAAGAGGAAACGGAAAAAAATAGGCAAAAAGGCCGAAAACTGGTTCGGTACGATTTTGGAACATTGATCTTAAATCGTACTTTTTTCCTGTTTTTTGAAAAACTTTGTTTCTTCAAGAATTCCTAATTTTTCATTTTTGTTTGCTTGTAAAATTATTGACTTTGTTAACAAAGAGTTTATTGTTGCTATTGCGATTTCTTTTTCTTCAAATTTCGTAAAATTATAGGCATATGTTCTTAAGGGGTACGAATTAGGCAAGTTTACCCTAATTACGACATGCCACACTTCATCAGAAAACTTAATGATTATAATGTATCTTAAGAAATACTGAACGAATGTTAGTATAATTAGGTTATCATAGTCAAAAATACGATCAAAATTGCCAATGTTTATTGAAGATCTTTAATATACATAGATCAGAGATCACCAAAATGTTTTACGACGGACCAGATCATAAAATTTAAAACTCTGCGTATCAACCTATAAATAATTAATTTTATAAAATTTTACGTGAGACAACGTATTCCTAGTCTTTTGATTTATTTATCAATCGTCATCGTCCTCTCTCGCGAATCAACACAAACAAATGAATCACAGTTTGACGACTCCTGCTTTAAATATTTATTGTTAGGACACCGCATAGGCCAGATGTCTCAAGCCCAAATCACGTTGCTGCAATTATCAACTTAAAGTCCATTCTTAGAAGACTTATAAGAACTTAAATTTTCTGAATCTAGCTAAAACTTTATGCTACTTGCCATTGCTATACAGTGTGTAATCGAATAAGTTTCACTTACTATAACTACTATATTAATTAATACACAATTAAGGAAGTGAAATTATGACATGCCTACGTATGAGGCAAAAATCAATAATAACTCTGAAAAAATCCACAAAACGTTCACGAACGAATCGTTCATTTTGAACGATTCATAATACGAACGATTCAAAAGATTCGTTCTTTAAATGAGTCATTCCCGAACGAATGAATCTTTTGAGTCAACGAACGAGATGAACGAAATGAACGATCGGACGCGTACATTTATCGAGTGCGCTCAGTTCTAATCGACGGCTGACTTGCGTTGACCTATTTTAAGTATGATTTTCGTTAATGTGTTTCAAGGTGCCTATTCTAATTCAAAATTTCGAGTCGAAAGCTGTTTCGATGTCGAAATCTTGCATTGCTTTTCAATGAAATATTGAATTAGAATAGACGTTAAAAATAAACTTATTTTTCGCTCGGACACATAAATAAATAAAACTGGAATGTTACGGCACGGCGTGACGATTCGTTCATTTCGTTCAATTGAATCAAATCAATCAAATGAGTCTGAATCATCTCGTTCGAAAAGATTTGTCCGTTCACGAACGACATTACAACGAACGAAATGAACGAATCTTTACTCAAAAGATTCATTCGAATTGACTCATTGATTCGTGAACGACACAACTCTAAAAACGTTTGAGAAATACTCGATGTGATTTAAATGATCCAGCTGAGCGAAGTTTACTATTATGTACAATAAATAATAGAGCACTAAACCAAATCCGCAGATGAAGTACAATAGACATTATTAGCTGGCCATACACACAGAGGTTGATCCGCCAGTTTTGAACGCCGCGGTTCTAAAAAGGGGCATCTTCATGATACGTCCAGAATGTCATGCGTTTGGTTAAAGTCTAATAAAAATGTGGGCGTTGCAAGCGTGGCAATAAAAGAACATTACGCCTAGAGTCGAATTTATTTTGGCGTCGGAAACCTCTTTTATTAATTCTTCAAATTTGTAACGCAGGAGAAGCTTTTATGGCGATTTCTGTATACGCGTCAGGCATAATAAAACAATTCGCACTTACCTACACGTATAAATGGTATTGTTTTCAAGGTATTTAATAAAATGTTTACTACGTTTTGTACGACTCTCAGCCATTTATAATTTTACTTGACACTGCAAAAAAAATATCTTTCATTTATTTACGGTAAAATAAATAAATCAAGATTCACAAAATATTTTAAATTTGTCGCTAAATTTCGAGCGTTGATAATTTTTTTCCGTGTATAGCACGCATACGAAAAAAATCAGTAACATTTTTTACCTTACTGGTTAAACACTTGGAAACAGTTTACTTGCGGTACAGAACTTTCGCCAAGTCGAAATTCCACAGTGCCGGTTCAATCCGCGGATATATCTGCCGTTTCATGCACACTAGCACACGGTTTTGCACGGGACAGATCAACTGTGCAGATTGATCTGTGGATTTTTATTTTTATTAAATGGCTGAGAGTCGTACAAAACATAGTGAACACTATTAAATACACTTTAATTATGACTATTAAATACCTTGAAAACAATACCATTTATACATGTAAGTGCGAGTTATTTTATTATGCCTGACGCGTATACAGAAATCGCCATAAAATCTTTTCCTGCGTTACAAATTTGAAGAATTAATAAAAGAGATTTCTGACGGCAAAATTAATTCGATTCTAGACGTAATGTTTTTTTTATTGCAACGCTTGCAACACCCACATTTTTATTCGACTTTTACTAAACGCATGGACGTATTATGAAGATACCCTTTAGAACCGCGGCGTTCAAAACCGGAGATCAACCTCTGTGTGTATGGCCACGTATATTGAGGCGGGTAATTTATGACTCATACGAAAGATCACGGAGTTTAGTTGTTAGTGATACGTAAGCAAGCAATAAAAAATAATAATTTTGAATCATTTACATTCTAATTTTTTATTACTATTAGTATTTCAGTAATAGAAATGCAGATTTTTCACAAAATAATTCTTACATAATAATAGTATTATTTCCTTAATTAATTAACTTGAGAAATTAAATTAAAATAGTAATTATGAATCATCCCTAGTAACTGAAAAATTAATATAATATAATTAATATAATTAATTCAATAGAAGTCACATTCTATTATTTGAAAAAAACCACGCCGATACTCATCTTCCCTTAATTCATAATTTTGGGGCAGATGTAAATTGCGGCGATGGTTGGGTCTTAATCCATTCCGCAGGTTTCTCCCCAAAATATTTATAGTAAATTGCGGCGGGTGGTCAAATAAATATTTCAGTCCTCTTGTCCCTCTTAATCTCTTAGTTTAATGATTGTATACAAAAATATGAAAATTTCCTGAAATTAAATCAGAGAAGGGGTGGAGAACTGAAATGGTGTTGTACATCAAAACGATGCACGGCAAAACTATATACGATTGGAGAGGGTTCCGAGCGAATATTGTCAAAAAAGGATCTGGAGTATAATCACGAAGCTGATGCAAGGAAAATTCTCAAACAATTATGTTTCTTGCAAACGTAAGGCTACGGAAGACATTTCAATGAGACCTTTAAAAATATGTCGTGATATTTTAAAAACTGAACCAGTTTCTTGCTAAGCAATTATCTTATACATACACAGATTTTCTTAAGATTTCGGCATTTAAATCATGACATTTCACAATAAACACTGACAGCACATTTATTTTGTTGAAGATTGCTAGGAGATTGCTTCCATATCCTGCAATGCATTGACTCGTTTTTTTAAACTGAACATAGGACTATTTATGTATGTTCAGAGGTATAAAAAACTCACGGTATATACCGTGAGTTTTTTTTTAACTCTGAACATACAATGTAAAGATTCCTATGTTCAGTTTAAAAAAAAACGAGTCAGTGCATTGCAAGGTTGCCAGTTACCCATGATGAAACAAAACTAGTTTCAGTAAAGTAATTTTAGGATTTATTTTATTAACAAAAACACTGTAATAAATGTTCGAAATGTTCTCCTTCACGTTTTAAACAATGTGCTACGCAATTATCTTATACTTAGAAAGATTTTCTTAAGATTTCGGGATATAACTCATGACACTTCATAACTGACACTGACAGCACATTTATTTTGTTGAAGATTGCTAGGAGATTGCTTCCATATCCTGCAATGCATTGTGCGCGTTGAACGGACAGCAGCTGCTAAGTTGCTTACTCAGCAATCGCTTGTGATTGGTTCACATTAAGGTAATAGCCAATCACAAACGATTGTTGTGTCAGCAACTCAGCAGCTGCTGTTCACTGAACGCACATTGACTCGTTTTCTTTTTCAAACCGAACATAGGAATATTTTTGTATATTCAGAGATAAAAAAAACTCACGGTATATATTCACCTAATTTACAAAGAAGATTATAGAACTCTAATTGACCATTCGCCGCAATTTACATATTTCTTTAAACATCTACTTGACCAGCCGCCGCAATTTACAGGTTGGATTTATAAAATCCTGGACCGCCGCCGCAATTTACAATCACCGATAATTTTGTTACTTTATTACGTTCAGACTACACAAACAAAATGCCGAAGGATGGAGCAGATTAACAAGTATTCATTCAGAGAAATAAATAAGTGCATTTAACGCATTTTCTTTTCTGAATATGCAGGTTACTCAGTATTTTAATGCAAACTATCTAATAACAACATTCTTTATTTTTTCAATCGATTAACAAATTAGATCACACAGTGTGTTATTTGTATACAATATCATGATGTAATTATTGTCGATTATTTATCTAATGAAACCGATCGATGGTCGAAGATTTCAATACTTTATTCTGATGATGTAAATTGTTACATTTTTTTGAGCAGCAGTTATAAACTGTATTAACAATATATAAAAATTGGTTTATAATTAATTCAGTAATCAATACGAGTGGATATTTAGAATTTTCTTCTGTTATCGAATTGTAGATGGGCGATATTGACCGAGTGACCGTAAATTTTGCCGTGGCTTTATTGTTTTACAATGTGTTTATAAAAACATATATCTCACGATCGAGCAGAGGTTTTCAAACAAAAGACGATACGCTCTTGTAGCTGATCAACTTTTTTTTTGGCATTGATACTTGAAGAATTAAGTTAAGGTACCTATACATCGAAACAATAACAAAAACATGTTAATAGCAAAAATGGTAGTAACAAATATGTGAATAACATTCATTTGATTGACACGGGAAACGTAGATAACAATTTGATATTAACATTGCTATTAACATTGTTACTAACATTGTAGCTAACAAAAAGCTGTAGTGAATTTTAAGGATGTGTAACAACGTTATTGACACTGTTATTAACAATATTACTGATTTGCTATCAACAATGTTACTGAAAGTTATGAACATGTCGGTAAATTTGTCTGTCTTTGTAAATTGAGACCTGATGATTCCATAAGCATTCATGCTTACGGTTCCTACTCTACTGTAATTTAATATTCTTTTCCTTAGACCATTCCATCTTGGAGCTTTGAAAAGTGCGAATACTGAACTCAGAAAAACAAGAATAGAAAATTAGGGTTCAAAAAACTATATCACAATAGAGTTTAGTCTCTCGAAAAGTAACGAAATGTTATCAACATGTTGCTAACATTTTGTTTCCAAATATAACATGCCAGTAACATTTTGCTAGCAACACTCTTTAATCTAGACCGCCTGCAGACCGATCGCAAAATATTTGCTATTAACAAAGTTATGAAGAATGTTATCAATAAGTTAATGAAAAAATAATAAATATTATTAACATAATTTATTTTCAACATGTTACTAACATTTCCTCAGTATTTCTTCACATGTTAATCGCAAATGTTGTCAACAATGTTGATAACAATGTTAATAATAGAAGTTTCTAATTTTTTTTGGCCTAGTTTTTAAGATTTGTTAACAGCATTGCTATTAACAATGTTACCTCCGGTGTAAAGCCAGCTTTAGGAACAGATGTTTATAACATTTTTTAGCCCAGTTTTTAACATTTGTTAAAAGCATTGCTATTAACACTGTTATTAACCATGTTACCTCCGGTGTAAAGGTTTCCTATAAACTAATTTTTAAACATATCGACAATTGTAAAATCGGATTAAAAGTAAAATTAGAATAATGTATAGGTACTTCCACTTCAATGCTTCAATGCATAACATTAATGTTTATGTATTTTTTCTGCTTCCGAATTTTTTATGGGTGCTTTTATTAATCGTAATTTTATTTATAGCCGGCGTCGCGACCTTTATTCACAATAAAAAAAGAATATCCTCCTGCGAGAAATCCGGCCGTTTCTGCAGCGTGCAAAATCCGGAGATTTCTAAAGTAACCGATTAGCTTGCGTGGAGGCAGCGACGTCGTAAGACGTGAAGGAATCTTATTTGGTAGGTTTCTGTGTAAGCAGCAAATTGAAAGTGCTGCGGAATCTAAAGCGCCAAGGCAACCCCCGAGATTCTTGATGTATTACGAAGCTCGTCTGAAATGAATCAAGATCTCCACTCGCCTTAATGCGCCCGATAATATTGACCTGGCGCTATCGGGACCCTGATAAGATCTATGTATGTTATTAATCGAATATTTTCTACGAGGTGCGAATCTGCGGGTGAAAATGTATTCAAATAAATTCGGCCCTCGAGCGTAATATATTTCACTGATGCTAATGCATTTACACTTTCCTCCAAGAAAACACTTAACGTTATTATTTTCTATATGCATTCGCACTTGCTGGAAGAAAACACTTAATATGATTAATAATTTTTATTGTTAGCATTTTTTTTCTTGAAATCAAAAATTCAAAAAGTATGTACAAATATTTTTAATAAGATTTTGCTTAAAACCAATCCACAGAAAGGGACTTCAGATTGGAATTCATCCTTGAGTCCGTCGTGCACCCTCCTTTTATGTTGAATTAGTTAAAAAATATTTTATTACTTAGTTTGTTTATCAATAATAAGAAAATTCAATAATAAAAAATTAATAGAGAAGTGTGAAATATTTTAAGCGTTAATGTGTAGTGATGTATTGTATGCACATGTTGATTGTTACATAGCGTGATTAAGAATAAGTGTCCGACCCGTGAACCGTAGGTAGTACATGAAAAAACAAAGCAAGAAAGCTATACAGCGTGATTCAGAATAAGTGTCCAACCCGTTAACCGCAGGTACTACATGAAAAAACAAAGCAAAGAAAGTATATTCATAGGGGGTCTAATATGCATAGTTTTTAAGATGAAATTCCTTGAAGATTCGGATGTAAATTGTTGATGGGCATTGGAATAACTGTAGTGCATCCTGAAACCAATAAGCTGTCGCAAAATTAAACGAAACACATGCGTTTATCCTGCACTAAAACTAAAAACGTTTTTGTTTATGGCCTTATTTATCACGAAAGAATTTATAACCGTCAATTCATTTATTGCGGACATCGAACTTGTGCATGCAGACGGAAGAAATGAATCACACAATTTTTTTCACGACGTAAGTAGGAGTCGATAGTTACAATTATGATTTTGTCAACGCAAATTAGTTCGTGATACTGCGCGAAGCGTTCGGAGATGGTTGCAGCCCCTGTACTCTCGCGCGTCCACTGAATGTGATACACTTAAACATTATCGAGGAACTGCTATTTCCCGATTCCTTTCTCTTTATAGTTGAAGCGTGTTTTACTCTTGCTAGAATCTTTAATTCATGGAACAATCATGTCTGGGCAACGGAAAATTTACATGTGCACCGTAAACAGTTTTCTAGTAATCTATTGGTGAGAATAATTGGGGATTTTGTAATTGGACTTACGTATTTCCACAACATTTGATCGAAAAAATGTATTTGAAATTTATTCTTAATACGGTGCCAGAAGCACACGATAAAGTTCCTCTGCAAATATGAGTGATATGTGGTGGTTGTACGTTGGTGCATTTTCAACGTAATGTACGGGATTTCCTAACGCTGCGGATTTTGCAACAATTTTATGTACTTAACATCTTAATGTTTTAAAAATTTGTAACCTCCACAAGGGACGGTTTAAAAATTTATTTCCGTTTTATGAGGCTTGTTTAAAGTACAATGCTTAACTACCTCTTAACTGTTGCACATGGTATCCCAATGCATAAATTCATAATGAATGCAAGAAGGAAACTTAATAAAATGCAATTTGCCTCCGAAGTTTCATTTATAATAATGAAACTAATTTGCCCGCTTGAAAAGCACGACGTCGACCATCTCCAATGCAAAAAAGCTGCACCGGAAGATTGCTACATTCAACGCGCGCAAAAGTAAATAAGCTGGCTGCAGTCGGTGAACTCGGGAAGAAGTTAATGCCTGCACGTCTTGCGCTATATTGCGTCCGTAGATGTGCGAACCAGGTAGCGAGAGCAGCTGACCGGGAAATTGAGTGGAAAAGAAAAGCACAACCAGAACAAACTCATATAACTCCATTAGTCACTCGTAGAGTTACGATCTTCTTCAGTACGGTTTCTAAATATACAAGGAAAGAATCTTGATTCTAAATATGTTTTTGCATTGCAGATTTTTTATCAAAGCACTAGAAATTTTAGCCCCTAGGGCAAACACCTGATTTTCCATCCTCCAAATATGATTATCAGAGTTTTTAGATATTCATTTCTGGGGTACCTACCTAGAAATTACTTAAACACGGCAATTTCCACTTAAAATTTATAATATTTTATAATTTTAGGTAGTTCTATTAACAAATGAAGACCATGACAACCCAAAGTCAAGTCTTAGGACTGCAAAAGTCGTATACATATACGAAGAAGAAAATAGTGATAATGATCTTGCCTGGGTGTCTGGAAAAAATAAAGCTCGGCGTCTTAGACAAATAAAGAAAGAATGAATTCAATGTTTAAACAAGAACATTGAAAAGTTGCAATTTAAATAGTAGGCTATAGAAATTATGGAAAAAGCGGACATCAGAAGAGAGAAAGTCATAGTTCACATGGAATTGTGTTAATTCGTAATGACGATGCTTTAATAAAACTTTATATTTAATTTGGAAACCGATTTGTGTCACATAGAAGCTCTGGTAATGGTTAAAGACGAAGAAGGAAATATATTGAAGGAAGCGTACTAAAGACAAAGACTGCAACAGCAAGGTGTGGAGGATATGCGATGATACTAGGAGCCGTACCCATTCTATCAGAACTGCGCTGCATTAATATAGTTGCTGTCTTGACAGGCTTAATACATCTCTTCCTAGGTTCTGACCATCGTGCAAACTGTTATTGGTTTCCACTTTGTACATGAGTTTCACTGATGCCAAACTCTTCTTAAAAAAAAAAACTTAATATACCTCTCAACTATGGATTCTCGCATATATTTTTCGCTTTTTTCTCGTTTATAAATACGTCATTCAATTAATTAATTATTTATTTATTTTATTTCATAAAACGTGTTCTTACAAAAACGTATCTGCTAAAACGATAGTCGTCACCATTCAAATTTGTTTTAAAGAAATGGAATTTAACTTGTAGTAATATGGGGAAAATTCAAGGCTAAATTAACCAAAGCATCACTTCATTCAAAGAGAGTTACTCTCATAATAATTGACCAAGTGTACTTTTTCGCTATCACGAGTCAGGACTGAACTTTGAAATGAGGCTGCGTTTGCAGAAATTCAGTTGTATATTACATTACCAAGCAGGCGCCGAGATAACTCATTAAAAAAGCCAGGTACTATACAGGGATATCCACATAAACCGTTCGTTAAAAGTTTTCAAGGTTGCAGGTCACGTAGATATTTGAAATTTAAGGACCAGGGGTTTTCCGTAGAGATCTCTTTAAATAAAATAAAATTGTCTTTGTATCACTTCCGGTTGTACCGGAAGTCGCTATCAACTCGCTTATTTTAAATGGAATGCTATATTTTTTATCACATTTTTGAATTCTACATGTAAAAATATGTTAAATTGCAATACATTTCCCTATCTCTAAAATGCATCATTTTTGAGATATTTTGAATTTTCTTGGAAATTTGGATTCTGCAACCTGATTTTCAAAAAATTATAACACAGCTGTTATTGAAGCAATTTTATTTGTAATAGCTAATATTGTAGTTGAAGCTTTAAGGTTCTTAAAAATTCCATCAGCATAATCTATTAAGCTACAGGGTGTCTAAAACGCACCGCTCCACTCGAAGATATTCAAACACAGAAAAATATTTTTTTTCAAATGGAATGACCGATATTTTAATGCACCATTGTATGTGGAATCAAATGCTGCGTCGAACTGTACTAGCATTTCCTATACCTAACTTTAACAGTTTTTGAGTTATGAAACATTTTCGATTTAATTCATAGAAAATTACAATTTTAATAGATCAAATATTTTTAATTTTATTAAGATAGCATGGAAATTATAACAATGATTACTGTTACTACAAATTTTGTAGTCAACCAAAGAAAATAGAATTTGGCAAGTGGAAATTCACAAATTTTAATAGTTCTTTAATCATCCTTCTCTTAGGACGCTTGTGATCTTATAAAACGAAAAAGTATGAATTTCATTACTTTAAATTGAAGAATAAAATAGCTGCTAGTTTGCAATTCTTTGGATTAGCGTGAAAGTATTTTAAAGCCATTGTCTAATTATCTTCGTTATTTGTTACTGATCTTCGTACATTTTATTTTTCCAAATTGTATAAAGTTAGGTTCAAACTTTCCAAACTGTGTTTTATTCATAGGAGACAAGAGGGATACATTTTATTGAACACACATTCTCTGCTCTGAACAATTTTAGATCATTCTTCATGAATTTAAAAAATAGATTTAAAATATCAGCGTTTGAATAATTTTGATTTTGATTCTCAACTTTTTTTTTGCTTTTGCTTAAAATTTGTAGTAACAGGAAACGTTAAATGCAATTGTTTGTTGTTTTCATAACTATATCAACAAAATTAGAATTATTTAACCTAATAATTTTTATGTATTAAACCAAAAATATCTTATAACTGAAAAACTGTTAAAGTTAGGTATAGGGAATGGTAGTATAGTTCGACACAGCATTTAATTCCACATACGATGGTGTATTGAAAAATTGGTCGTTCCATTTGAAAAAAAGTATTTTTCTGTGTTTGAATATCTTCGACTGGAGCGGTGCGTTTTAGACACCCTGTAGCTTAATAGATTATGCTTATGGAATTTTTAAGAACCCTAAAGCTTCAACTACAATATTAGCTATTACAAATAAAATTGCTTCAATAACAACTGTGTTATAATTTTTTGAAAATCAGATTGCAGAATCCAAATTTTTAAGAAAATTCAAAATATCTCAAGAATGATGCATTTTAGAGATAGGGAAATGTATTGCAATTTAACATATTTTTACGTGTAGAATTCAAAAACGTGATAAAAAATATAGCATTCCATTTAAAATAAGCGAGTTGATTGCGACTTCCGGTACAACCGGAAGTGGTACAAAGACAATTTTATTTTATTTAAAGAGATCTCTACGGAAAACCCTTGCTCCTTAAATTTCAAATATCTACGTGAACTGCAACCTTGAAAACTTTTAACGAACGGCTTATGTGGATATCCCTGTAGTCAAGTGTTCAACTGAAAAGTTCATCAAGTTGGTTTTGATTTTTTGATGAAAGAAGAGCGAAAAATGGATGACTTCCTAAACCGATTGACGTTTAATAGATGACAGTTGTCAAACAGTTGTAGTGTTTTGCCTATAATATAATGTGACTTATTAGCGCTTTCGATTATTGCTTTGGTACAGAGTATCTTCATCTTGTATTAATGTACCTATGTGATAAAAACGAGATGCCAATCCTGTGAGTGCACATTAGTTCAGCAAACACAATCGCTAACGTCAAGTGACATTTCGCGTTTATCTAATTCAAGACCTGTTTCACAATATTATGAAAAATTCAAAGGCTAGTTGATAAACTTTTCAATTGAACACTTGATGCATTCATATTAATTACATCGTAAGTTGACAGAAGGGATTTAAAGATTCACCATTTAATATTGGTTTTTAAAATTACAAGCATATGAGCAGACGATCTCGGAAAATCGCGATGAATGATAGGGCAACTGCCCACATGTAAAGAGTTACGTAATCGGAATTTCCGTTATAAAATCATATAAAAGGAGACTACTTTCCACGAGAGATATCAGACAGCCAAAAGCCGTTTGATCGTGAACACCTCCCCGAGTCCAAAGCATTCAAAGAATGTCATAGTGAGTGAACAAAGTCCGAATATCCGTCCATCTCTCTGTATCTAGTACCATGGTTTTGGTGAAAAAACATTAATTTGTTTGCCAGTTAGCTATGTTTTTAAAACTAACAACTGCTTTTATCTTGATTTATGAAATGCTGTTTATAAAATCATTTTGAATTAGTTTTGCATTGTCTCGTAAAATATCATTTTGACTTTGTATGATACCGTTCCAAAGTAATCTGTAATTACATTTAAATTTTATATTTGTCTAAATGGGATCTCTAAAAATAATTTGATTAAATTGTTATGTGTATTTAAGTTTTTTTTTTTTTAATTGTCTAAATCGATTCGTAATTGCTTTTACTTATTATGAATATGTACATTTGTATAAATTTTCTCTTTATTTCTAATTAAATTCCATTTAGAAGAAAGAAGGTACTTTTCGTCAATTCCGAAAAATACAGTGTGTCCCCCCGAATGGAGTTGACAAGAGGACCGGAAACTTTATTTTTGATTTTACGACAGTCATTCTCAAATTAAAAAAATCTGCTTGTCGAGCTAGATTGCCATTAAAATAAATTGCATTAGATATACAGGGTCTTAATAAATTGAGAAAACATGAAAATTCTTCAAGAGCTGCATTTTAGAGTTAATTATTAATAGAAAAAGTTACTTAAAAACATAAAGGTATTATTTTAAACACAAAATTAGATAATTTAAAAATCTTATCTTAAAGTAAACAATAGAAACGAAATTGGACTTTTAAGAAAGTCAACAAATTATCTAATTTTGTATTTAAAATAATATTTTTATGTTTTTAAGTAACTTTTTCTATTAATAGTTACCTAACTGTAAAGTGCAAGATAATGGCACTTCTCTCTTGAAGCATTTTCATGTTTTCTTAATTTATTAAGACCCTGTATATCTAATGTAATTAATTTTATTAGCAAACTAGTCAATTCGACAAGCAGATATTTTTTTTGTTTAAGGACTGTCGTAAAATCGAAAATAAAATTTTTGGTCTTCTTGTCAACTCCATCCGAGGACACAGCGTATATGTAGTGGCGGGCAAGGGCTGAAATCTCATTCCATATAAAGAAGGCATTACTACTTGAATCTTTTGTGGTTTAATTAAAATTTTGGTAAAAGAGTGAGGAAAAGAAGTGGAAATAAATGTTGATTATGATATAATTATTTTGTGAAATAGGAATAGGACTCACTCTCGTCGTGACATCTAGAGGAGCATAGCGTCTCGACAAGGCCTTGTAATATTGATAAAGTTGAAAGTAAAGAATAATTCATCCTCCTAAACGTTTTTTTTTTGCTGTTATGAAGGTACAAGAAAGATAAAGTTTACGAAAACTGAATTGAAAATATGAAAACACCTAAAAGATTGGCACATATGAAATTATTTCCATATGAACTGACACAGAGTATTTATAAGGGATTCACAGATCCAGGGGCCTCTGGGAAATTTAAAAAAAGTAAATACATATTTGCCACTTATTTTTTCTTCTTTTTCACCCACTTTTTACCTCAAGCTCAAAGCTTGTCGGGGAGGGGTGGCGGCTGCGACCGACTTAGATGTTAACTTCTCCTTCGGCATTCGCCTTACAAACTGGGAAAACGCAGAAAACCCAATTCGAAGGAACCAGTATGAATCCGAAACGCAGTCCGACACATAACTACTCTATCTCTCACATAGATCCCATATGCACCAGGATGGGATTCGAATCCGCACCTAATAGTTGCCCGGCCAAGCGTCACGCCCATTGCCAGCGGACTGAACCACTCGGTTAACAACTACCTATATTTAATAATAGTATCAGCCATGGTGGAAATATACGAGGTGGTCCAAAAGTACAGAACGATACTGGATTCCTGATAAGCACCTCTAGAAGACCAGTTTCTCTAACCACTCCGGAAAACATTGATTCTGTCCATGATATGATTTTGAAAGATCGACGAATTGGGCTCAAACGTGTGGCAGAAGCATTGCACATTTCCTTTGAACGTGTGTTTCGCGTTGTCATCGCGACTTGGGTATGAGAAAGCTTTCGGTCAAATGGATTCCGAGATGCTTGAATTCCGATCAGGAGCGCGTTCGATTGACAACGTCGAAAGAAATCTGCCGCCGTTTTGAAGAAGATTCCTCAAACTTTTTGAATCGGCTTGTTACAATTGACGAAACGTGGGTTCATCACTATGACCCAGAGACTAAAGAGCAATCCAAAGAATGGAAGCATTCTGGTTCTCCACGACCCAAAAAATTTCGTGTTCAAAAATCTGCAGGCAAGATTCTTGCTTCAGTTTTCTGGGATAATTTTGATAGATTATTTGGAACAGGGTAGAAATATCACGGGAGCATATTATACTGAGTTACTAAGTTACGTAAGAAAATTGTGGAAACACGACATTTTTGCAAGACAACACTCCTGCTCACAAGTCATTAATTGCACTGCCAAAAATTGACGAAATTGGTATTGAATTAGTTGACTACCCGCCCTACTCTCCGGATTTAATATCGTCAGACTATTATTTGCTTCCAAAACTCAAAAAACATTTGAAGGGTAAAAGATTTTCAACAAATAACGAAGTCATATGTGCCATTGAGGAGTGCTTTGCAGACCTGGACAAAGATTTTTTTTAAAGGCTTTGAATCACTTTATGAACATTCTACTAAATGTGAAAGTCTTAAAGCAGGCAGATTATGTTCAATAAATATGATTTTGTTTTGAAATAATGTGGCGCTTTATATGGTAGACTAAGTACCTATCAATACTCCCTCGTACACATCACGAACATCAACTGATTAATTCCTCATTTACAGAAAGTGTTTTTGCTGTAGGAAAATTAGTTTACAAAACATCTAAGATAAACCTTCAACCTTCGCAGCAAAATAAACAGCAGCAAAACATGAAACACACAAATGAATATCTCTGGTAAATCAACAGCTGACGAAAATTTAGTAATTTCATAGTCAAAAACCTATGAATCATTTATGAATAACCTGTAAAAAAGTAGGCCGGCAAAAATTATCGATAAATATCGATCAATCAATAAATAATTTAGACTGGTAGATGCCAGAAGGTCACAAAAAACTAGAAGGTCACAAAAAATTAGTTTTTTGTGACCTTCTGGCATCTACGAGTCTAAATTATTTTATTTAGTCACAAACATCATGGAAAATCCGTTAATATTTCAATCAATAAATATCGATATTGTATGTATAGTATACAGATTGATAACCAATATCTAAAATGTGATATCGCACACCGCTATATGTATAAGAGTCCTTCAGAAATGTCTTTAACATTTAGTAAGGAAAAGAAAACATTCTAAGAGACTAAATTCTTTACAACATTTTTTGTTTTGATATAATTTGTAGTGTCTTTTTAATACTTTTAAACGTAACATGTGCGGTTCACATTAACAGTATGTATTGTAGTCAGCCAATCATATTATTTTTCAAAATAAAAATTAATAAAAATTTATTATGTAATTAACTCTAATAATACTATTTTAGAATTACTATTCTATAATAACTTGAAAAAATTATTTAAAAAATTCATCTAATATTTGGACTTGATAAATCTTCATGCTCATCGACGCATCACGCATGCTACGAGAATTAAATTAGGAAACTTTATCTTCTAAAAGACAAGAAGCAAGAAGTAAGATTATTTTGTTATATTCATTTGCAAATTGATTTAATGCACAATTTTCTAACTAAATTGAAACTAAATGATTCAAGTATTAGAAAAAATCATAATTCACATATAAAATACTATTTTCGAAAACAAATTTTCAATTTTTCCTGGAACAATTCTAAAATGAAATAATTTAAATGGAAATATATTTGATGAAATTAATAGAAAATTGTACAAAGAAATTAAAAGTTAAGACGTAATTTTTTTAAATGCAAGTTTTATATGTTGTTAATAATTTTATAATATTAGTTGTTTATTTAATGTATTAGTTATTATTGGATCACTAAGTATGTTTATATACTGTAGGTCTAATTTAAAACAATAGTAATAATATTAGATACTAAGTATACGGTAAAATTAGACAAAATGTAAAGTATAATTTCATTTACTACAAAAGTAGCTTTCTTTAACCGATATAAACTTTTAATAAAAGAAAATTACTAAAATTTTATTTTTAAGAAAACTTCCTTAGAGCTTTCACAACAAAAGCAAAGTTGACTCCAATAAATAATAACTTCCTATACTTTTATGGTTTCATATATCGGCTAAAGAGAAAATGTATTAAATAAAATGACCACTCACGATGCACCATTTCCGCCTGAACTGATCTCATTAAAACCAAATCAATCTATATGTATAATTCGTAGGATTGTCGCTATCTCAAATTAGAATCAGCCGTTCATGAGTGTGCCTCATTTATCATCAACAAAAATTGTCGAGGTACTTACGGAAATAGAATACTTAACGACCTAGTGCTATGAAATGCACATTAAATAAATTGTTTCAGCCACTTCAGTATTGTAATTTTGTAGTGGACAATTTTATAACCGAAAAATAATTTTTCACCCAACACGAATCACGTAATATTCAATATTCTTTCGTCTCACAAGTTCTGCAAACTTCGCAGACTTTTCATAGAATTATTTTTGTTACTTAATCTCGAGGCAACCTCAAGCCGTGAGCGAAAAATTTTAAAATGTCGAGCGTAAAGTTTAAAGGGCGAAATCTTCACTAACAAAGTAATTAACAAAGTTAAATACAGCTGTTAATAATTGGTTTCCCATTCGCGCTTCCTTCTCCTCAGCTTGATTGCGGAAATTAATTACCTCTTATTATTTTTAGAAATACTACTTACGTCTCATGCCAGGAAACTACTCGATCAACTATGTAAGGCGAAACAGAACTTTATAAAAGCGTACAACTTCGGTAGATGGTAGAGCAAATTTGCGAACGGAAAATTGTGGGAAATTCACGACGCAAAAGTCGCCGATCAAATATTGATTATGCGAGTATAAACGCAGACGAAATGGAGGATTCAAAAAATACTGCATGACTATTGCATTGATGTAGAATGCCGAATGGAATGTAAATAGAAAGCAAGGAGCACGACAAATAGAATACGTTATGAAGAAAAACGGAAACGAAAATAAATTATGGGAAATTTTTTTCATAAAATTGCACTTAATTATATTAGCACATAAAATAATTATTGTAATTTTGATTCATCTAAAAAAAATTTGGCGGGAAGTCCCGATTTTTAACAATTTGTCTCGCGTCCCACGAAGTTTTAAAATATCCTACTTTTTGGAAAGAATATGCTTTTTGCCAGTTCACAGCAAACAACTAAAAGACATTTTAATTAACGATCCCAGCCTTTTAAAAAAATCACTGAAATGCGAAATACAGTGTATTCAGAAATGATTGAAAGGCGTTTGAATTTCCCGATTGCTAGATTATTTTTAAGAATTGCTTCTAAATTCTGTACTGTTTTACCATGGAATAATTTGTTTATTATTTTATCATTTCTACATGTTTATGTGGCCCCTTTTTCGTTTACAAATGAAAAGTATAAAAATATACGGCAGTAAAAGTGATAATACGAAAAACATTTTTTGATAATAATAGTAAAAAACAAAAAAAAATCAAAATGTAAACAACAGCACGCGACTGAAGTAATTTAGATCGCAGTAACAAAATTTACTTTTCATTAAGCAGGGATCTAGTAAAACTATTTCCATTTCGACAACAATTAAAGGGCAATAACTTTTGTTTTTTAAATGGAACGGTGTTATTTTTATATCGTCGTTAGATGCTCCATAAAATTATCTTTCAATTAGTTGTACACTTCCCTATACGAATTACTGACGGTTGAGGAGATATTTAATATTATTTCATAATTTCTACATTTTAACATTTTAATTAAAATAGGAGTATTTACTCAAACATTTTACCTGTATTTCGCCGAATACGCTAGCTAATGTCGAGCATAATTTTAAAAAGAGGATTCGGTTATGCCTAGAAAGAAACGGCGCACTTTTTGAGCACTTACTGTGAAATTACAAGACGTTTTAGAATTATTTTGTTATTCGTATAGTTTTTAAAAGTTTCGTTTCTTATTTTGCAAAATCAGTATTTCATTCTGTTAGTTAGTATGTTCAAATATGATTAGTAAATATTTCGCCAATAATGTGTATAGCATACTTTATTATTTGGCATAAAACAAAAGTTTTAGAAACTCAAATTCAAGTCTTAGGGAAAACTGTATAAAACGTAATCAACCATACGATCAAGTTAATTGTCTGATTAACCAATATCACTGGAGGAATCTTAACAATACACGATAAAAATACCAATTGAAATTATTTTATTCGTTACTATTTAACTTATCACAAGCCTTAACGATTAATCATGTCTTTAACAGAATTTTATACAACCTGGACTTAAAAAACTTAGGAAATTGATATTTTACTTAAAACACATAAACTGTTTCAGTAAATACTCAGTCCTGATTTTAATTAAAATGTTAAAATATAGAAATTATTAATTAATATTAAATATCTCTTGAATCGTCAGTAATTGGTATAGGGAAGTGTATAGCTAACTGAAAGATATATAGAGCATCTAACGACGATATAAAAATAACACCGTTCCATTTAAAAAACAAAAGTTATTGCCCTTCAATTGTTGTCGAAATGGAAATAATTTTACTGGATCCCTGTTAAATGAAAAGTAAATTTTGTTACTGGGACAGATACCTTCCACTTAGCTTGTAACAGCACCACAATATCTGCTTTCTAACTTTCTAAATTAATGAGATATTAATTGTAAAAGTTATATCCGTATTTTCCAAAAACCATAAACAAAGCCTAATATCTTAAAAACCATAGGACTTAGGTATAGGGAACCCCTATCAAACTTACCCTAAAATAACCTCACAAGCTCAAATTCGTTATAAAATATAGGGTGTTCCATTTAAAATAACGAAGTAGTACATCGTACAGCCAAAGTAGGACATCCTGTATATTCGAAAATAATATTATGTGGAACTTGAAACGATGATACTTTTGTACAAAATATTTTTCCATATTTTCAATAGGAATGGCGTTAATGAAGAAACCCGGTTAAATGCCATACCCCGTATATTTTTAATGTTAGAAATTTGTTACAAGTCGGTTTAGTGGTATGACTTATTAGGCAACAAACTGGTTGACATGTGTCAATTCTTTCAGAAGATTCACGTGTTCATATTGTCCATTAAATTTCCAAAGTCCACATAATTTTCTAATGTTTACAGATATTTTTGTTAAAATGTTCTGTTTTTGAATTTTTGTTTTGCTTTCTTTCAAAATAAAATTTATTCTTTTTTACTTGCATTCATAATACCTCCCCTCCGATCGATTTTGTCCCGTCTTACCAAAATTAAAATCTGGTGTCCTTAGTTATAAGTCTATGTATAAAAAAGTGGAAGATATTCAGTTTTAAAACGTATTTGGCAATATGACATTAATTCCTCGTCTTGTATTTTGCACAATTAAAAACAAGATAATAAATAGAAGAATGAATTTTAAAAAAGTTTCTGTTCTACTTCCATAATACGGTGTGTAATTAAATAAGTTTCACTTACTGTAACCATTATTAATGCACAAGAAAAGAAGCGAAGTTATGACATACGTATGAAGACTTTGAGTCGATATTTGTAGAAATACTATAGCAATTTAAATTTCTGCCACCGTGAACCAAGTCGAGCGATTTAAATTGTTTTATGAATGTCGCACAGCTGCAAGAAGGCAATAAATATCTATCGTAAACGAAAGAATTTATGAGCGGCTTTTAATTCTACCCTTGACCGAAAGACGTGTTAAAGGTGACTACGTTGAAACAATGTGCATTTAACTTGCATTTCGAGCTATTCTGATAAACGTTAGGTAACGCTGATTTCGTTGTTGATCAGGAATCCTTTCCGCATAGAGACACGTGCTGGCTAATCGCGCCCTTCCTCGAAATTCTCCTTATAAAGTATGCATGTCTGCGTATTCTTGAAACGTAAAATCGCCCATCGCAAACACGTATGGCAACACTTACATACACTAATAAACTGTGTTTCATCAAATCATCTGAGGCAACATTTTATGAGGCATTTTATGAGACAATAAACCGATTCTTTTGGCGAAGGTTAAGGCAGGTTAAGGATTCCGTTCAACCTCATCTACGGTAGGTTTTAAAAATATACGATTCTCCTTTCCCTTCGGTTTTCTCAAAATCTGTTCGTTAAAAAAAGAAAAACTTATACGCAACTTTTATTTCTTTTGTCGATATCTACCGACATACCGAGTTTGGTGCACCTTCATTGAAACAGCCTGTATACAGGGTGAGTCAGGAGGAACAAACCAAACGTCGGGAGAGTATTTTATACGTATGTAGGTACCTATTTGTTTTCAGGTTACAACGTCTTATCAAAATACATTACACAACATCACCTACATCTTTCTACAGACACGCTCAAGTGGCAATCTTTCAGTTCCACCCGAGTTAAAGAAGTTAAATACACTTTTATGCAGAGTTCTGTAATGGGGAAACCGTTAACGATGTTCTTCAAATACAGCTCTAGCATTTCCATTGCGAAAGCCATAAACTAATACATTTTGTAACTTCAAAACAAATAAATATTGGATTACAACATTTGGTGCGTGCCTCCTGACTCACCCTATATATTTACTTCTGCTTTCTACTTGAAGATTTACAGCATTTAATTTCAAAAAGCAAATTTGAACTTAATTAAGCTCCAACTGCTTAATTGTTGAAGTGTTACTTTTACTTTATTTCTTAAACACGAGGAGTACTTTTTAAAATCTCTTAAAATTTTGCATAAGTCTTTTTTAATGTAAGGCAAGTCTAATTTGTTAATTATTCCTACAGGACCCACCCCGTATAATAATTTTTGGTACAATATTACGATTTTATTCATTAATAAAGTTGAAGACATAAGTTTCATTTAGGTCCGGTCTTTTCATCTCTGATAAACTAACTGACGGTTAACTACCAAGGAAACAATTCATAAAAAATCAATCAACCATTCATAAAAATCAAATAATTCGCCGGATAACTTTAACGAGAAGATGGAAAGACCGGCGCCTAAGTTGTGTTATCTTAAATGACATTTTATCTGAGATGTTTCAAGATATTAAACATAAGCCGTTCAGGACTGAAAGGCTTTCGGAAAACTTGTTACTTGTCATCTTAAAACATAATTAAAATAAATCTAAGACATATTTATCCCATATAATGTCAAAAAAATTGGAAACGTAACTATGTAGTCTGTATAATAAATAACTTCTTTTTACAGTGTTGACATTTCTTTTATGAAATACGTATGAAAGCCGCAAGGAAATTATGTAAGGTTTCCGCTAATAAAAAGTTTTACATACTCAAATATCCTTAATCCTGCGATATAAAGTTAAGAAGTGGAATAAATCATCGTACCAACTAAAAAAAAAAACCGACTTCATAAAGAATTAACTTCCACGGCAAAACGAACACAGAAAGTTCGACGGAAGTTAAAGCAAGCCCAAACGCTGCAAGCTTCTTTTTTTTGGAAAACTAAACTCAACAAAGTTGAACGCTAAATTTTAACGCAGAATTGACCCACTTCCTAATTCGACGAGCAAAGCTTTGAATATATTTAACAAACAGAAGAAAGTGCATCGTTTCAAAAAGCCCGGGAAAAATAAGAAATTCGACCATTCGACATTTATTAGCGCAGAAAACTCGGGACAGAAGTTTCTGGAGATGTGAGGAGTCTAGAAAGACAGAGGAGAATTCTTTATTTGAACAAGAGATACAAATTTCTCCGTCACCTCCTTATCGTACCGCCGCCTGACATTTATCCGTGAGCGATATTAAACGGAAAACTTTACAAGAACAAACCGTATAGGCCTGAAACAAGCGGGAAAGTAAACAACATAAAGCTGGGGCGGTTAAAATAATTATTAAAAAAACATTGTCAATGTTTACGAAATAACAATCACTCAGATGCTTATCAATAACTCATGCACATGAAATTGAATGTTTGAATAGTGAGTGGTTATAAAATGAACAATACGTATACAAAGTTTCAGTGTTATTAAATATTACGAGATGGAAATTGTCGTAGTTTAAACAAGTTCTTGTTTACTCGAGAGTGATATTTACAAGCTTGAACGTACAAGATTTTTCCAAGATTAAAACAAATAGCATCATGCTGACGCTGGAAATAAATGAGGAAACTTTTTGAAATAAAATCTAACGAATGGTAGACACAAAAAGTTGGTTTGTTTTTCATCTTTGGTTGGTTAGACTTCAGCTGAATCTTGTCGACAAATTTTCACATTTACGAGAAAAAACGGAAGTAGGATATCCATACCTGAATGCAAATGCACTTTGATTCTCCGGAGGGCCAATAAAAACAGACGGGACGTAGTCACCGCGCGCTTCAGATCTAGAGAACCCCTTGGTAAGAGACCACTTCACTACCGCGGAGGACCTAGGAGGTCTGCCATGTTAACCACCACACCGCAGTACGCCAAGTTGTCAAATGCCGCCTCCCGTGTACCGCCAACTAGAAACGTTAGCGCCGCCGCCAACCCGATCGATATTCTACCACGCATCCCCTTTCTGAACTCCTAAATTCTAGAGTCACTCATAAGGCCTTGCTTATTCACACAGCCTACTTTTTCTCCCCGTGCCGTGGTACAAGTGCCAAAAAAAAAAACTTATTGTCAAGGAAAGAAATAATATATCGACATCTTGACCGAGTTGCGAGGTTGCCCGCCATTTCTTGCCGCCCCTTTTGAAAAGGGTGCAGATAAAGAAGATCCTCGGCAAAAAAGTTGCAAGTTTTTTTTTATCTGCATTGTGATCATGAATTTAAAATGTAACATAAAAATTCTCTAAAACAGAAACAGTTTTTATTTTGTCCTTTAACAACTCGAATTTATTCATCCGTAATTCTACTGAAGAGAAAAAGAAGAAACAGTTTCTTTTATGCAAAACTATGAAAAAGACTCCACAAGTATTAAAAGCGAAATAAAAAAGCAAAAAGAAAAAACCAAAATACGATTAACTACACACTAGATGGGAAAACTTTTTGTACACTTGTTAAAATTTACGTTAAAGGTGATCCATTAAAAAAAAAATATACAGTGCTCGCCAAAAAATCGGCATCAAATGGAAAAAATTTTTATTTCTGATTTTTCGAAAAAACTTTTTACGGCAATAATTTGTGCTTGTCTGAAAACCTATTTGGCCCCAATTAGATATACCGAGTGATTTTTACTTAGTTAGAAAATAGCATTTTTCGAAACTATCAAAATCCTAAAAATGTTATTTCTTGGAAATTAATCAAGATTCCAACGAGATTTTTTTAGTGTATCTTAGTTTTAGCTTACTGAACAATTTCAAGACCAGAAAATAACGAAAAATTGAATTTTTCAATTTTTGAACTTTGCGCAAAATTTCACGTATCAAAACTTAATTCTAAATTTCAAATAATTTTAGATGAAAACTTGAAAGACTCGTAATTGGGAAAAAAATAGAGAAAGGTATTTATTGCTTTACATATTTTATTATTTACCGAAAAGTAATATTTGTAAATAATCGCAACGTTTTTGATGCAATATGCTTTTGAGGAGAAATATTTTTTACTGATAATTAACAAGTGTTGGAGTGTCTTCTAAAAACTCTAATCTACTCCTATTAATGAATTCCTGTCACCAAAAACCCCCTAAATGTTGTTTTACAACGACCTAAATGAGGATAGCTTTTCCTTATGTAGTTTATGAGACAGCTATGGATTGTTTTAGTGTCGGGTAAAGTTATGGAAAAACTCTCCTCATTTAGGTCGTTGTAAAAGAACATTTAGGGGGTTTTTGTGACAGGAGTTCATTAATAAGAGTAGATTAGAGTTTTTAGAAGACATGAACACCTGTTAATTATCAATAAAGAATATTTCTCCTCAAAATCATATTGCATCAAAAACGTTACGATTATGTACAAATATTCGGTTAATAAAAAAATAACTAAAGCAATAAATACCTTTCTCTATTTTTTTCCAATTACAAATCTTTGAAGTTTTCATCTAAAATGACTTGAAATCTGGAATTAAATTGTAATATGTGAATTTTTCAAATCAAGAAAAGCGCGCTATCATCGAGTGTTACATTCAACATTCAGTGTCAAAAAGTGCCGTCCAAGCTGCAAAACAATTGAATCGGTTATTTCAGAAACGATTCATGTGCAATGCTTTTCAAATGGAATATGTGTCATTTCTGAAATAACCGATTCAATTGTAGAGGTATTTGTAGAATTCCTTTATTCTGACATCAACTTGTTGTCATCAAAAATAATTTATTGAGTAACTTCCGGTTGTTGACGGCTTGACACTGACAGCCGTCACTTTACAAGCGTCATTTGACATTTCAAATTCAAATTAAAACGCTAATTTTTATTCACATAACCTTCAATCTTATCGCTGTCAAACAAACCAACAAAACTTATATCCGGTTGCAGTGTTGCAAATGGCCGAATATGAAAATGCTCTTGATTATATTGCCAACTCAAACAGTTATTCTTGACCACTTTATACATTCATGGACTGTCAAATTTATTGACTTTTCATTTAATCACAGACATACATTTTCTTTGCACCGCCTGCCCTAATCTGATTTTTAGTTGCTCACAGGTTATAACAAATCACATTTCTCAAATAACTTGATCATAAACTTATAAACTTAAAAACTGGCTGGTTTACTTCATGTTACATTACCCCCTTCGAGTGCAAACGAATCCTGAAGATGTTTCGGAAAGTGTACTTTGCGCCCTGAGCATGTAATTGTTTCCTTACTAATCTTTTTCTGAACTGTTTCTGGAACTTCATTATTTTCTTCGTATGTGTTCAACATAAATGCTGGCTTTAGTCTGTCCGCAGACACTGTAACTGTCTTTTTAGAGTAAACTTTGCGGACAAATATGTACATGTGAACTGTTCGTCAAATTTGTATCAACGAAAATTTTCTTATTATTCCTATTTATAATAGGTACAGGTTTTAATGTGTTCATTGTTTCTTTCAATTTTATTAAAAATGATCGAGAACCTGAATAACTTTTCGAAGGCAAAAAAAAATTTCCTGGTAGTTTAAGAGTGGTGCAATACACCAGTTCTGCTGAACTAGCCCCCAAATCCTCTTTAAAAGCTGAACGAAGTCCCAGAAGTACTGATGGTAATACCGTTACCCAATCTTTGTCTGTATGACATCTAATTGCAGCTTTGAGGGTCCTATGAAAACGTCCTACCATGCCATTAGCTTGCGGATGATAAGATGAAGTATGAATGTGAAGTATTCCAAAAAGCTTTGTAAATGTTTTAAACGAAGAAGATCAAATTGTGTACCTTGATATGACGTTGCTACTTCTGGTAACTATTCCAAAACGTGAAATCCAACCTCTTAAGAAACCGAACGTGACCTCTTCTACAGTAATACTCTATAAAGATATAACTTCTGGCCATCTAGAAAATCTGTCGATACAAGTCAAACAATATGTATAGTCTCCTAAAATTGGTAATGGTCCTACCAAATCAATATGTTCGTGACTGAAACGTTTATCCGGTAACTTAAAACTATCAATAAGAGTTCGATTATGTTTTACAATTTTTAATTTTTGACAGGGAATACAAGATGTGCTAAATTATGTAAAATACCAAAAATCTTTCTGCGATATGATTCCGGAACATATACTCGATTTTTACCAGTTGACGTGTCTACTGTTATCATTAAATCACTTCCGGGTATTAAAATTTTAGATTTGTTTCACTTATAATAATCTAATCACTAATAATTCAGGCTTGCGTCTTTTTCCTGGGCTCTTGCTAGGACTTGTAAATTTATACTTTTTAAAGATCTAGTTTCTTCCAGCCTTGGAAATGCATCTGCTACTGCATTTTCTTTACCAGAAATATGTTGAATGACACAGCTGAACTGACCTATGAAATCTAAATGCCTCATTTGCCTAGGCGAGCACTTATTAGGATTCTGTTGAAAAGCGAATATTAAAAGCTTATGATCAGTGAAAACCGTAAAATCTCTACCTTCCAACAAATGGCGAAAATGTTTTATTGACATATAAACAGAAAATAGTTCTCTAATAATTCTCTAAAAACCTAAAGGTTGCCAAATTCCTCTTACCATCTGCTGCACTACTCCACCTACAGCTGTATTAGAGGCATCTGTTGCAAGTCTTGCATTTAATATTGGATGTACTAGTTGTGTAGCTTTTGTGGTGGAAGATAATTCAAAATGGCCTTTACTTTTTCGGGAAGTGGTCTAATTCCCTCTTTGTCAATGAGATGGCCCAGAAACCTTACTGCAGGTTGTCCTAAAACGCATTTTCCAACATTTTTTACAATTCCATATTGTTTGAATCTTTAACACTTTTGTTAAATGATCCATATGTTCTTCTTCTGAAGAAGAAGCCACTAGAACATCATCAATATATGATGCACAAAAATCTAAATCTTTCAGAACTTCGTTCATAAACCGCTGAAATGTTTGTGCTGCATTGCGCAGTCCAAAAGTCATACGTGAGAACTCAAAAAGTCCTATTGGAGTTGAAATTGCAGTCTTTTTATATCTCTCGGCTCTATTGGAATTTGATGATAAGCTCGAACCAGATCTAAAATTTAAAATATTGACTTACCATTTAAACAACTTGTAAAACCTTGTATATGAGGAACTGGAAACCTATCTGGTTTAGTAATGTTGTTTAACTTGCGATAATCATCGCAAGGACGCCATTCAGTTTACATTATACGCCATTACAGTTTATAGGTGGACCATTTGTGATAATAGAGTATTTCTTGTGATGTCCTTAACATTTTCTAATAATTCATAAATTTTGAAATTTTGCAGATAGTTGTAAGAGTTGCTGGCTGTGTCATTTGAACAGAACCTTTAGAAGATAACGACGTTAGTCAGTACTTATTTATTTTTTCTTTGCATTTATCAGTCATATTTATATATTTGTAAATTTCAGTTGTTCATAAATTACAATTTCAAGAAAAATTCCAACAAAGTGTCTGCTTACAGAATAAACGTCGAAGTACCCAATGGTACGACCCCCACAACTCAAAAACCATCCATTTTCAATTTAACTACATATTATATCGAGCGCATCATATCAGAAGGGCATATCAGCATAGGATCATAATAGCGCTTACGCCCTTCTGATATGACGCCCTAGATATTATTTAAATATTTTACTTACTAGATTAATGAAAAATCCGAGTCAGCTAGTAGGAATATATTTTGAAAATTACACGACCGGTTTCCTACTAGCTGACTCGGATTTTTCATTAACCTAAAAAGCTAAGCTAGTAACAGTATGGAGAATCTCTCGTTATTTCACTTACTTATTGCAGAACTAACAACAAACTTTGTGACAATTCAAAAATTAAATGAATTTCACAGTTGTCGTTATAATCAAGTGGCCAGACTTTTTTATAGTTTTATAACCTGTGAACAAGAAAATTTTAGACCTAGTTATCCATGGATTTTTTTGCATAATCAAATAGTGTAAAAATCGCTTTAGAGGGTCGTTGGAAAAATTTATTTATTTATTTTATTTATTTATATTTATTTAATTTGACTTCAGAAATGTAATTAAAAATTAAATGAGAAATCAAATACATAGTGTAAAAGTCGCTTTAGAGTGTCGTTGGTAAAATTTATTTACTATTTCCTCTAATTCTTTTAATTTCTTAATGTTTATATAGTATTTTTGATAAATAAATTTAAAAAAAAGAACGTATTCAAAAAGTATTCTTTTTGACAAAATAATGTGAAAAAGGAATTTCTCGTACCAAAAAAAACTTTACAAATACATTTTCGAAAACAAAAAATTCTATCGTTAAGTATTCAATTCCAAGGAAAAATGATTAACTTCTATCTTTAAAAAAACGCTTAAATGAGCCAAACTCACTGAATCCAGCGAAATGTATTTTGTGTTACTTCCGAATTACTCATTTTTTTTTCTTTGGAATGAGGCCAGTCAGAAAAATTAACTCTCACATTGTTGCACTGTGATAATCAGCAATGAACTTCAGAACTAATAAATCGTTTCACATTTTCGGAGAAAACCGATTCGTTTAAGCGATATCTTGCAAATGTAATTAAGTAATCACTCTTTTGTGGCGATATTATTTATTACCAATTAGTATTACTAGCGACATTTAAAACAACAGATTGAATCCTAATAGTTTTATTGTCTCCGTGCGATAACGAAACGAATTTAAATCCTTGCGATTTTTTTGTGGACGAAGCGGCTGGTACATTCCGCTCTACTAAATAATCCGCACGAATTAACAAACAATTATTTACACAATTATTTGGGAATTTATTACTCGTATTTCATACAATTATTTACAGAAATTACTTTTACGATGCGTAAAAGGAACTTGCCTTCGCCGGCTGCTGTAATGAAACCAATTGAGATGTATGTCAAGATCGCATTGTGTCTAAAAACTTTATAGTCGTATTTATAGAACGTGGCCGCTGTATTTCGTACACAGTGCCAGAGCTTGATTTTGGGGTAATTTTTTAATTAATCGTAAACTGCTTACAAGAATTTTTAAAACATTTTTCCAGTAATCTGTGACATCGATGCGTTTTTTTTGTCGGTGCAATTGTCATTCACCCTGTATGCTGCTTATACTGGTTATTTTTGAAAATAATTTCAATAAACCATGCGTTTTTTTGTCGGTACAATTGTCATTCACCCTGTATGCTATTTATACTGGTTATTTTTGAAAATAATTTCAATAAACCATACTTCTATATTTTTTAAAAACTAAAAAAATGCATTTAATAGTATCTATGACTTTCGACTTTAATTAATTAATTAAACAAATTATTTGATTCATACAAGTAAACATTTTTATATTATTTGAATTATTTAAACAGAAATTTAATTTCCGGCTTTACTAATACGGTCTCATTTCTAAAAAATGGATTAGCATTAACCGATGATTCATATACTATTTAACTTTCTTACCATAAGTCTTTACTATTTCCAGTTCCTTTGCATTTTCTTCTACATTCATTTCTTAAATCACAGCGTACTAAATTTAACGTAAATAAATTTATTGTCTATAGTATCATTATTTTAAAAGATAATACCATTGAACTATACAGGGTGATCAAAGTTACTGCCGCACTATTGCTAACTTCGTTATTATTGGAGCTACGAAGTGGTTCAAATTAGCAAAAATGAACTGTTTGCACTCAGGATTACAATGATGATATGGGGAAAACAATTGCGCATCGCATTCTCAAAATAATTGCTTGTATAAAGTTTTTTTAATGGAACACTCTGTATTTTTTGTTGACAAATGAAAAAACATCAAATTATAAATACAAATTACTCTTTACTATTTTTCCTTAATACGAATAATAAAGAAGTTATTATTGTTATTATTATTAATACAACCCATAGAACGCAACAATTAAATGTCACTAGAAGCGTCTATAAACGTGTTCAGCGATGTTTAGAACAAAATGGGAATGCTTTTGAACACTTACTTTAAGTTATTTATAATTTTGTTTAAATTTGTTTAAGTTACAATAGTTTCAAGAGTAGCACATTTTAATTAATTAATTTTTATTTTTGTACACAATAGTAGTTACATTTATTTTAAATAGCAGTTCCTCAAAATGTTGCGCTCATATTTTTCACGTGTATTTATTTTTGAAGCACATAATTCCAAGGTAGTGTGTATTAAGACAGTTTGGTTAATGCATTGAACTAAATAAACTTAATTGTAAATAAGAAACACGACTTTCGCAATAACTTCTTTATTGTTCGTTTTAAGGAAAAATAGTAAAGAGTAATTTGTATTATAATTTGATGTTCTTTCATTATTTCCACAAAAGTACAGGATGTTCCATTAAAAAGAAACTTTAAACATGCAATTATTTTGAGAATGCGATGCGCAATTGTTTTCTTCATATCACCATTGTAATCCTGAGCGAAAACAGTTCATTTTTGCTAATTTGAACCACTTCGTAGCTCCAATAATAACGAAGTTAGCAACAGTGCGGCAGTAACTTTGATTGCCCTGTACAGTGATCGCCAGATAAGTAGGGCCATATGGGAATTATTTTTATTATTGATTTCTCAGAAAAAATTATTCTTTATGAAAGCCCCTGCATCTTCCCGAACTTCAAATGCACTTACCAAAATTTGAATACCTTTTATCATGTACCGAGGAGATCAAAATATTTGAGATCGACATAAGAGTAAAGTACCTTTATTTTTTAAGGTACGTAAAAATATTATTTGGAAAAGTTATTAAGAATTGTTCTGAGATCTTAAATATGAAATCTCGGCTGTCTAGGATGAAAAAAATATTTTGGACAAAAAAGTTAAAGATTTATGAACAATTTAAGTAGCGACATCTTGCGATCGCTGACGAGGGCCCAATTAGGCCTGAAACAGCTGTACAGAGCATGCTCGAGGAATCCGCTGTAATCAAAACCGATTTGCACAATTTTTTTTTTTAAGATTTTAAAAATTTCATCCTAGACAGCCGAGATTTCATATTTGAGATCTCATAACAATTCTGAATAACTTTTCCAAATAATATTTTCGCGTATTTTGAAAAAATAAAGGTACTTTACTCTTATGTCAATTTCTAATATTCTAATCTCCTCGGTACATGATAACAGGTATTCAAATTTTGGTAAGTGCATTTTAAGTTTGGGAATATGCAGGGGCTTTCATAAAGAATAAATTTTTCTGAGAAATCAACAATAAAAAAAATTCCCATATGGCCCGACTTATCTGGCCATCACTGTATATTTTTGAAAAGCCAAAAAAAATACTTTTTTTATGTTGTCAAAGCCAACTATGACTTCCATTTAAAAAACAAAGGTTGAGTTCGTATCTAGGCTATTATGAACTTTTTATGTGATTTAATTAAGAAACCATGATCTATGTTAAAAGTCGAATAAAAAATGCGGATTTCTGATGGCTGCGGAATCCACCAGAAATCTGGAATTTTATAAATCACACGTTATATGATCTGACAAAAATTATTCATTTTGTTTTTACATGAAAACTAAATTAAATTTTGATTAACTTGAATGGAAATAATATTAAGATACTTACAATATTGATGTCTGATCGAAGCAAAATCTCGATAATTGTCGCCCGGAAATCTTCACATCTTCGAAGTGAGAAAATTATTTCGCGAAACCAATGTAAACTGGCGACTAACATCCCGATCTTCTCAATCTTGAAGAACACAATTTCGCAGTGGCTCCCACACACATTTCTGATTCTAATTGGTTAAGATGACGCCAGACCGCTGTGCTTACGAAGGTGTGAAATTATGATTTACTAGTCTCTTAGAGTAAATCTAATAAAATACAATAACGCACAATAACGTAACTTATTACCCGTGCGGTTTTATTGGGTCGGAAATGATAAATCAGCTTTTACAGATATGAAACTTTTATCCACCACATTCATGTTTTTGTAGTTGAATTGTTGATAATTTGGAAGGAGAATAATTAGTAGCATCAGCAAATCTTTTCTTTTCTTTTTCTTGAAATATAATGCTGCAGAAAATTTTGTCCGAGTATCAAGCGACACGTTTTGTGAAAACTTATCGAATCCTATTAAAATTTTGTCCAAAATATCGAACAATTCCAAATTACAACATTTTTCTAATTTTCGTGTTTTAAATAGTTACCATTTTTAGCCACACTAAGAATTGCTCACCGAATCTGTCTTGTTTATATTTGGTTATTGAACATGTACAAACTATTTGTGCAAATAGTTTAAAAAAAATCACTAATAATAAATAAATTTTCCCATATGGTGCGAACTTTTTGGCGGTCACTGTATTTTATTTTACTATCTTTTCAAATGAATTGTTTTTCGTTCGTGATTTTTTTTTATTGATTAATGTTTTAAATCTTATAATTGTAAAGTTATTAATTTTTTGTAAATTTTTCTTTCTATCGTTTCTATTTCTTTCCTTTTACAAAATATTAACAATTGTTTTTCCCACTTTAAACTACATATCATAGTACACGAATTTATAATTTTTTTCTTCTTCTACAACAGTTATTTTAATATTTTATTTTACTACATAATATTTTCCAATTTCTGGCGATATTCACGAGAATTGTTCGCAATATTACGAAGATATTTTCAGTCCGAAATATGTAAACTTCCCCACACTCCTTTTTATAAACTTTATAGTAGTTTTTCGCAGCTTTACATTTCATTCGCATGCCGAAGGAAAAGTCATTTTGCAGATCTAGCGATCAAAAACTTTTGTAAAGTAAAAATGCTGTAAAGTCTCCAGGGTCGGCAAAGTTCATTTCTAAATTCAGGGGTGGATGTACTTTTCAGTCAACGTTATAAAAGAAAATTATTAGATTACTTCGAACGTCCTTTCCAAATTTATTCAGACAATCATTATTTCCCTGCTGGAAATAATAAGTAGTTTGCAATTTTCCGAGGAGTTACGGCGCCTTGCAACAGAGTGAAAAGCATGAAATTTAAGATAGCCATCAAAAGAACGTCAAGCTCCTGCCCCCGTTCGAACGTTTTATATTTATCACAATCTGCGGACGCTGTTTCGCGTGCTCTGATCTCAACGTAAAGCAAGAATTTGCATATCGAATTTAGTAAACAGGGAACCGCTATGGGTTTCTTAACCAGAGGTTGGAGGTGCATTGACTGTTTTATGGTGGCGATAAGACTCTACCCCCCCGTCACTGTGATGCAATGAACTCAAAACAGACTGCTCTTAAACGACGCAAACTTAATGCACTCCGTATTCCGAAGGCTTTTTTTACCTATTCTTATCTTGCTAATTCCATTGTCCCATTTACATAACTAAATAGGTACATCAACTTTAATTTGTCAAAACAGTAATTAAACCAAATTTAAATGTTACAATGAACTTCGGAAGTTAAATCAAAAGGAGAATGAAACATTGGAAACCTAAGAAAAAGGATAATGAGAGCAATATATGGCGGAAGGAAGACAGTAAAAGAATAGAAGAAAAGAACAAACGAAGAAAAAAGAGAGGTATGCGATGGATTGTTATCTGGAAGAATTAGGAGCAAAAGATTAGAAGCAGTTAATGGAAAATAAAAAGGATCAGAGAATATACTGTAATGATTCGTCGACACCAGCCGGCGCCAAATTGTCTCTTGCGTCACAGCCGTCTAGTCGACGCGCTTTAGGCGACAGCCTAGAGAATTCTGACGGCGGAATAAACTAGACCAGACAGTCCGTCGCCTCCAGAATGTTCGCCGAAAAACAACCCCGGCATATAAAAATGCACGCGGCCGGGAGTGGGACAGTTCGAATTGAATTCAACGTTAGACGGACTTAAAGTCACGTTATAAACTTTCGCTCGGCTGTTAAAATAAATTAGGATTAAGTTCATAAATTATCTAGTGTTAAATGTTAGTATTAATTAGTTTGCTTGCAAATAAATTAGTTTATTAACTATTTCGTGTTTTGTTTTAAAATAAAAATTAATAGAACCCTTAAAAACGTTACAATACTATAGACTTTGCCTCTAAAACTAACTAGGATAACCTAAATCAAATAAAGTGTTTTTCTCAAAAAATATTTCATTTTTGCATTTTCAAAGCCAAATTATATTGAAATACAGTTACTGGTACACCATGACAACATTGTTCTGGGACATCTAAGACTAATTACTTTAGCCGACAAATTTTAGTTAAATTTAAATTTAATTCTCCTAATTTATCGAGGGCGCAAATATACAGGAGCGAAATTGTCCCGACACCATTCAATCTTCTATAATTTTCGTACTTTCCTTACCTCTCTGACCTAATATTTTACGCAAATTTGATAAAAGGACATAAACCAAAGAGCGTAAATGCTGAAAATCTTTTTTCGTCATTAATTATTTATTGTTAAGCTAGAATTGGCCCTTTGTACACGTAATTTAATCAAGTTGCGTATCTGATGGTGATAATTAATAATAAAATAACGTTCGAGGTAAATTTAATTAAGTAATCCTCCCTTGTTCGGCAAGGATACGTGCGTACGATTCCGGGAATAAAATATTTGCAGCAGATTATGACGACACATATTACAACTCCCACGCTTCGTGACGTCATCTCCTATGCCCGCGCCACGAAACTTCCAAAAGATCGATATTTCATTTTGTGCTTCGCCGTATGTGTTTGCCTTAGAAATTGACTTGTTTAAAACAACTTCTTCTTTGAGGAAGAGGAAACAATTATTGTGATCATTCGAGAGGACCTCATAAAAAATAATTGCTTCTGAATTAATTGTTCATGGTCAATTTGTTATAATTGTAACAATTATAACAATAAAGTTACAACAAAGCAATTTTTACTTTGCATTTTATGTTTAATTCCAATCAGTGCAGCAGGGGATGCATTTGTGCTAGGGCACAGAGCGGTCTGAGGAGACGTCTCATTTAACTTATTACTTATTACTAATAGGAACTTTAAAAGCGTTTTATAGAGTGTGAAAAATCATAACCAGAAAAAATTGAAAGGGGATAATCGGTTTCTTTAAAATTCTGTTTCTGATATAACCGTTCATCCAAATAATGGTTAAAACCAACTATTCGAATATCCAAAAACAACTATTCAGATGTTCGAAAAACCGACTGTTCAAATATCCAAAAAGCGATTTTTGGATTATCACTTTACCACAATTGGTTAACTAAAAACCAACACATTAAAACCCAGCAAATTAGGAATTAAAAAAAACTGATTAATAAAAACAGATTACCTATGTAATGACCAGATAAGTACCCTAAATAAATAGGTAACTATGAAGAGTAATGGACAATAAAACTTTGGTTAATCAGGCATTTACTGAGATTATGCTTGTGTGAAAACATTAAAAAGAGATTTGAAAAATCAAACTGAATAAACTGAAATTTCACAGCAACTCTTCTTTCTGCCCCCTTCTGGCAAAATCACTCCCCTTCTTTTTTGAACGGAACATTTTGTCAAAATACAAAATAAACACGAACTATTAATAAATAAGTAAAATTTGTATTAAACTTCAATAGTATATTATTTTACACGAGTGGGGTTGGGGTACGACGAAGGTGTCGTTACTTTATCATAAATCTAGAAATATGCGTCTGAAGTCAGTACGACAGATGACCTAAAATTTAATAAACAGGCAAAGAATTATGAAGTGCCTCCAGGCATTTTCTAACCCTTTTTTAACTCGTTCGAAAACGTTTTGCAGTAATCTTAGTGAGTTATTCATTTCAACACGTTTTTCAGTTATTATTTCCATTAACACATTCAGATTATCAACGGGGGTTTTAAAAATATATTTCTTTAGGTAGGACCAAAGAGAAAATACATATTATTCCATACTTTAGAGGCTCACTGTATAGGTGTCCCAATAGTGTGTTCTCGGGCCATATCTCGATAACTACTGAAGATATAAAAAAAAATTTTGATCGCAAGTTTTCTTTTAATTTTAGAGGCCTACAACATAAAATTATTTTCATCTATGCAGAGTGAATCAAAACAATGGTGCTTTTATTTCAAAAGGCACCTCCTGCCAAATTTCAATTGCTCATAAAATTCTACACATTTTCTGTATATCATTGTTTATAGATACTTAAAGCTATTTTATTTATTTTTAACTCAAAAAAAAATTTCTAGTACAAATGTAGTTAATATTTAATCTTATTATAAGCGATTATTAAATGTACTTTTATCGCTACAGGGTGGTCATGGTAATAAGCTTTTCTTTTGCTCAGTCTGATCGAATCAAACTAAACACAGAAAATTTAGTAGGTAAAGTATTTTTCGAGTATTTTTCATAACAGAAGAGCTCTGCGTCATAAATGAAACGCGTCTGGCGTTGCATAATCAGACATAAAAAGCATAACTCCATCCTTCTTTCTTGTTCACAAAAAAACAAAAATTTACTTTTTTCTCCACTTTGCGATGTGCTTTTGTCTTTTGTGAGAGCTCTAAAAGATATTACATACAAAATCCCACAACTATTGTATTTAAAGTTTTTCTCTATCGCTTAAAATAATATTTCTAGGTAAGCTGAAAAGTATTTAAAAAACGACAATCAAGTTTTCAATAATTGACAAATAACACAAAAACTAGTAAACCAATTACACGATATTTATATATACAGGCTGAGTCCAAAAAAACGCCTACGCGAATAGCGTCGGTATTTATTGTCGTATTTGAACGGTCAAAAAACCAAATGGAATGGCAGAAAAAACTCTACAATATACCATATCTTGCGTCTTTAATACATTTAAAACAGCTGCATGACAGCTGTCAACTTTTGTTTTTTAAATGCAATGGTATAATTACTGTAATAAATTTCGAAAGAACTCTTTTTTCTGCGTTCAATGATGTGCCGCAATAAGCACTTATTTTTCAAAATAATAGAAGAAAATAAAAAGAAATAAATAAATTATTGACATGAAATGACGTAATAAACAGTTGCCGAACAATAAATGATACCTGTTTTACGGTAAATAGCGTAGTGTCTATAAATACTTCCTCATAGGCAAACAAATGACGATAACTGTCAACATTTTTTTTTATTGTCAGCAAAAACAAAACAAAAGTACTGACAGTTATCGTCATTTGTTTAACTATGAGGAAGTACTTATAGACACTACGCTATTTACCGTAAAACAGGTATCATTTATTGTTCTGCAACTGTTTATTACGTCATTTCATGTTAATAATTTATTTATTTCTTTTTATTTTCTTCTATTATTTTGAAAAATAAGTGCAGGGTGTTAATAAAAAAAACTGTACACCGCTTGGCAGGTGATAGTAGAGGTCGAAACAAGAAAAAAGTTCTAATAAACCCATATCCAATTCTCAATACAGAGTGTCCATGCCATGTGTTCACTCTTCTAGAATTTTTATTTTTTACATAAAATTCGGGAGCAATAAATTAAATAAAAAGCTGAATTATCCGATATACTGGCCACCGTAGGACTTCCGGTTTCGCCGGAAGTGATATCAACTTTCTTGTTTCAAATGGATGGGCCTGTATATTTTTGCATATTTGGAATCTACAGATCATTATGAGTCCGAATATGTATCACTTGGTAATTTTGGTTTCCATGACAACGAAGAAAATTTTTTTTTGTTTTTCAGTATGCAAAACCAATGTATGGTGTATTTTCGTTCTAATGCGACCAAGTAATTCGAGAAAGCAACTTCTTTGGTTGCACTTTGGTTTATTAACATTTTTACAACATGTGAAATTTTCATTAGGTCGTAAATTATTTTTTTTTAACGGAACTTATTTAAAAGACACTGTTTATGCCAGAGAAATTAATACAGAAGATGAACTTTGGCAGAGAGTTGTAAACGCTTGTCAGCAACTGAAAAATCAAGTTGCTTTCAATCAAGTGTGCGAGTCTCTTCGACGGCGACTGCAACTTTGTTTACAACAGCAAGGACGACAGTTCGAACATCTTCTATGATAATTTTAGTGTGTTAAATTCGTTATTGATTGTTTGATTCTCTTTTAATTAAACCATACTTCAAATGCCATTGAATATTGAACCTGGGTTTATTACAATTTTTTTTGTTCTGTTCTCTGCTATCACGTGCTAAAGTGTGTAAAGTTTTTATATTAACACTTGTATACAGGCGATGGCTTATTTTTTTAGTTAAGCTACCACAATACATGCCATCCCAAATTTCATTGCAAGAGTTGATAAAGAGTTTTAAAAAAATAACCCTCTATTTGGTATCAGCGTATTAAAAAAAATGTTTTATTAAACTGCGCTAAAAAATGCAAGAAGTTCCGTTAAAAAAAATAATTTAGTTAATAAATCAAAGTGCAACCTAAGAAGTTGCTTTCTCGAATTACTTGGTTGCATTAGAACAAAAATACACCATACATAGCTTTGCATACTGAAAAACAAAAAAAAATTTTTTTCGTTGCCATGGAAACCAAAATTACCAAGTGATACATATTCGGACTCACAATGATCTGTAGATTCCAAATATGCAAAAATATACAGGCCGGTCCATTTAAAATAAGAAAGTTGATATCACTTCCGGCGAAACCGGAAGTCCTACGGTGGCCAGTGGTATGTCGGAAAATTCAGCTTTCTATTTAATTTATCGCTCCCGAATTTTATGTAAAAAATAAAAATTCTAGAAGAGTGAACACATGGCGTGGACGCCCTGTATTGAGAATTGGATATGGGTTTATTAGAACTTTTTTCTTGTTTTGACCTCTACTATCACCTGCCAAACGGTGTACAGTTTTTCTATTAACACCCTGTATATATTTGTTATCAGGGTGATTCAAGGATTAGAAATTTGTAAAAACATACAGGGTGTTCCATTTAAAAAAAATTATATTTTTTTGTTCACTCGGTATATATAAAACGCTACCGCAAAACTGATAGCTTAAGTGAAATCTACATAGAAATCCATATAAGAGCAATTTTAAATTTTTTGAATCGGTTAATAATTAAAAAAATAAAGGGGGATTAACATTAATAAAACTAACCCTGTACATATTTAAATAAATAAGAATTTTTAACTTACATTTTATTTAGTTACATTCTAATCCTAATTTCTTTAGGATAAAGTTAAAAAATAAAAAGACTAGTGCCGGCAACAGTATTTGAAAGTGGCGCCGACAACAACTTTTGAAACCGGTGCCGGCTATGAAGGCACTTCCTTTAATTCAGTTAAAAAAAACTGTTGCTTTAGAGCCGTATTACACTATGATATTTTTTGTGCAAAATTTGTTACGAAGTGAGCGAGAAGTGCCAATTCAACTAATCATAATTCACTGTGGTAGCTCATCTCCCTCACTTTATAACAAAAATGTTATCAAATTTAACAAGTGTAAAACGGCTCTTAAAAGTAAAACTACTATTTTTTTTAAATTTTTGTACCAGAATTTAAAATCCACTTTTTTTGTCGCTCCTCGTCTTTTGGAAACAAATACATATTTATTACAGGGAATTTTCTTGCAGTTTTTCCGCAATTGAAATATTCGCAACGATTTCCAGCCATACCTAATTTCGTTTATTTAATTACTAGTGGCGGACAAAAAGTAGCTAATGAAAATGTAATATATCTGTTTTATAGAACTGAGTAATAGTGGAAGACGAATCTCATTGGCGTTATCGAATATGCAAACCATTTATAGTCACCGTCTTTGGAAATTATCCTGCCCTCTGTGAACAATCAGATTATTTAGCGTCAACCTCCATCAGCTGACCGCGTGAACCTCCAATTCAATTTCGGGTACCCGAATAAACTACCTGGATACTACCTGGGTACCCATATCGTGCTCGGGTAATCTTATGAGCTCGGGTAATCTTATGAGCTCGGGTACCCGTATAAATTCGGGTACCTGTGCAAAATTGAGGTCCGGATCTGACACGGGTACTTATATAAATTCGGGTACCCGTATAAATTCGGGTACCCGTATAAGTTCAAGTACCCGGGTAAGTTCGGGTACCCGTATAAGTTTGGATATTTCAACATAAATGGATTCACGAATTTTACATGAATGTCCGAATGTTAAAAATAATCAAGTTTTTATCATATAATAACACATAGGTATATGTTTTTCCGAGATTCTGTGCTGACAAATTATACGGGTAATAACAAGTACAGCTGAATTTAAAAAAAAAGGGAAATGATTCTTTTCCAGTTGTAAATTTGGTTCCATTTGTCAGTTAATTGTCTACTTGACAATACATACATATCTTTAAAAAAAATTAACCTACATATTTACCTGTATGAACTGACATACCGTCAAATAATTCTAACCTATTTTTAATAAATCCATTTTCACACTATGAAAATACTGAAAAAAACGTATCGATTTATTTTGACATTTCCCGATTTTTTTTGAATTCAGCTGTACCCAGATAAAGAAATGATACCCGGGTAATAATCGCACGGGTAGTATTCGGGTACCCACTCTACCCGGGTAATAACGGGTACACGGATAAAGAAAATGATACCCGGGTAACAATTATACGGGTAGTATTCGGGTACCCGTACCCGATGTCTTCCCTAGTATTTAGGAGAATACGGTACTGGCGGGGATTTTTAAATTCCTAGTGGGGATTTTAAGCTTATGATACCGGCAACGCTATTGGTAACTCTAAAGTAACTAGAAGAAATAACTATATCGCCATAAGTCCTATTTATTTACGTTCGTATTGTTTGCAGACTTTAAAAGAGAAAATTAAAACAGATTTTAGAGTTATTCGTACGTGTACGGAGCGCAGGTATTCTAGAAGCAAAAAATACTTGCTTTGAGACGCCAAAGTTCCAACCAGAAAATTGGTAAGAAATTATTGCTGTTTCTCAACCGTAATGCAGATGTGTCCACGTTTTAGTGCTCCAAAATAGTAAACCACATGCAAAGAAAATGGCTCTCTTTTTACCTGAACCAGAAACCATAAAAATATCCAGTGAAATGTCGAACAGCAAATTAATTTGTGGTTCGAGTAGCATGCAAGGTTGGCCCGCAACTCAAGAGGTACACTGCAAACGTATGTCTATGGTGCTTCCATAAGTAAATGAAAGTATTGTTCTATTTCAGGATGCACACAATTGCATACTTGATTATGACACGGACACCTCTTTTTTTGCTATCTACAATGGACACTTGGGGCATGAAGTTGCTTTATACTGCTCAGAAAACCTGCCTGACTTCCTTAAACAAATGGGACCGTACAAAACTGGAGATTTAAAGAAAGCCCTTGAGGATGCCTACCTAGGACTTGATGCAAAAATTGCTGCTTCAGAAATTGTGATGAAAATTGACTATGAAGACAAAGACGACGAAGAAGAAGACGATGAAGACCTAGAATGTGAGGTTAGTGATGAGGAGAACATGTATGATTTGTATGAGGAAGCGAGCATGCCCATCGAACAAGTCATGGAAAAATATGCTTCAAAATTGTCTTATTCGCCTGATGAATCTCAAACGCATTTTAGTACAGTATCTGAGGATAAGCGTTCAGGTTCAATATTGATGAGAAAGAATCGACTTAATGAGTCTGTGAATGCTTCATGTTCTAGTAAGAGCAGTTTATCACAAGCACCGGTAGTAGTCAGCAGTTCTAGTAACATGAAGACTGAAGCAAGTAGTTCCAGTATTGACAAGATAGGTAATGAATAATTTATTACATGATTATATGTTTTTGGTCATTAACTGTACAAGGACTATCAGGATTATTTAGTAAATGCAACATATTTAAATAAATCCAACGTATTGCTTGGTTTTACAAACACTTGAAAATTGTAAATGGTAAATCTACCAAAAAAAAAAATAAGGATTTAAATTAGAAATTTGTAGATCTTTAAGCATTTGCAGTTTCTATACTTCCTGCGAATTTCTGCATATAACATATCTTTGTTGCAATAGTGAATATACCACTACCAATTTGTCTCAGCAGGAAAAAAAGAACTGTCAAAAATCTCTACTCTCCCTGAAAAAAGAGTCGATTCTCCAGACAGTTCTGTTAACAAAAATGACACTTGGGTTCACAGTAACAAAGCAAAGTATATCTCTGATGTTGATTCAAGTAATCAAAACGGTGAAGTAGAATCATCACAGGGAAGTAAATCGAGTAATTGTGAAGTTGTCACTAGTTCATCGATGCCACAGGAAAATGGAACGGTTTCCAAGAAAGGTAGAGTGTAAAATGCTTGTTCCTGCAATATTAAATCACACCATTTTAAGGTAAAGGAAAGGCATTGATGAAAACAAAAGGTATGAAACCCCCAAAACTTAACACCCAACCAAAAAGAAGTGCTCGCCAGTTATATAATAAACTAATAGATTTTGAAGAAGATTCTGATGAAGAAGATTATTCTGAAGATGAAGATGACAAGGATTTTATAGGAGCAAATGGTATGTAATCGCATAATTTTTCCTAGGAAGCAGTCTTACGTTAATATTATTAATTGTTATTTAAATATGAAGAAACAACAAAAGTATGTTTAACAGAAAAAAAGTTTTTATTTTCTAAAAAGTTTACAGTACGAGCACATCTTAATAAACTTTTTCAGTTCGAGTTTGAAAAATGTTATTAATTTTCAACTATTCATACGATGAATAGAGAAAAAAAAATTTTCAGGTATATGAGAAATAATACCATCATAGAGTAAATTTTATTATACACATGTATATAAAATAAAAATAAAACCACAATTTTTTTATTGAATTACTTATAGAGGACAGTTCAGATGATGATATTAACATATCCATTAACGATGATCATTCTGATGAAGATAGTTCAGATGAAGAAGAGAAAGAAGAAGAAATCATTGGCTTCAATTGTGGTTGTACAGCACTGGTGGCATTAATTAGAGATAAAGAACTGTACGTTGCAAACGCCGGTGATTCGAGATGTCTTGTCTGTCGTAACGGTTAGGACTGTGATTTCCAAGTTGAATATTTTTATCAACATCGTTTTAGGGAAGGCGATTGAGTTGAGCTCCAATCATAAACCCGCAAACAAAGAAGAACAAGAAAGAATCAACAAAGCTGGAGGATTTGTTACTCAAAGTGGTAAAGTGAACGAGGAATTGAATTTGTCCAAAACAATTGGAGACCATAAACACAAGCAAAATAAGGAGTTACTGGACGGAGAACAGATGATTACAGCGTTTCCTAAAGTTCAATCACTCACAATTATTCCGGATGAAGATGAATTTATGTTTCTTGCTAGCGATGGCATTTGGAGCTGCATGGATAATCAGCAAGTTATTGATTTGATTAGGAGTGAATTAAGAGAAGGAAAAAAAGAATTATCTAAACTTTGTGAAGAAGTAAGTAACTTACTGTATTTATTCTTTTGGAAAAGAAGTTTAGAGGTAACTGAATATTAAAGTACATATCATCTTTTTGATGAGAGTTCTTAAATATCTTGTGTTATTTTTTCAGATTTTTGACAAGTGTCTAGCAAAAACTCCGTCAGAAAATGGAAATGGTAACATGACAGCTATTATAATACAGTTTAAATTAAATTCGTTGAAGAGATCAGCAGATGATTTGAAAGAGTCGGACTCAAGTAAAAAATTGAAGACTGAAGAAACCGTGGATTCAACTGAACCTAGTTACTAAAGTGTGAGGTCAATTCTATTAATACATAAATGTTTCGTTTGTGTGGAAGAATGCTGTATTGCATGTTCATTAAAAAAGAAACTCAAACAGGCCATGGAAAACTTTTAAACTTAAACCGTAAGTCTATTTTTACAAAGGTATTTTGAAACAGAAGATTATGCTAATTACATTTAATGTTTTTTTTTAATTCTATGTATAGATATAAAGGAATTTTTTTTTAGCTAAATTGCTAATTTAGTGGGAAAGATTACAAATAGAACTGCTCGTTATTTCTGTAATGACTTTCTTAGTACATTTAATGAACAAAAAATACTGCTTTTATAAATCTGCCTAATTATTTAAAGTGTAGAAATATCTTTTAGCTATGGAAATCGAAATTTTTCCAAAACTGTTTGAACTTTATTATTGAACATGTTATTAAAATCCAACAGCTTCAACCAAGAGCCTTGATGAGAATCGGCGGTAGAGGTGCCTTTAATTACAAAATAAATTGTCATGAAAGTAGGTATAATAGATTTGTGTAAGTAGTACTGTTTTCATTTATATTGTGTACTGGTTTAATTTTAATGTAAAAAAAAATAATGCAAATTTATACGTTAATGATGAATATAGTCGGAAATGAATGAATGAATGTAAACTATTGAACAAGTTTTGGATGTAAGTTTTCGTAAAAATTTGTAGTACCTATTCATTTTTTTATCTTGATTGTAAGGAATAAACCTTGTATATAACAATAGATATCTAATAAATTTTTAATTTATTTAGTCCAGTTCTATTGCTACAGTTTGACAGTTCTGTGAGCCTTTCATTGCAAGGTTCTCAGGGTGATGCTTGCGTGCGGAAGGTGCATTTAAGGTGCGCGGAACTGTACGTATATGTCGTATATTCAAACAATACGATAGATCAGTGTTGTCAGGTGTAGCGATAAGTCGCTATTTGTAACGACTTTTTTTTAAATAGCGACGTAGCGGCGATAACATTAATACGAAGAATTTGTAGCGACATTATTTCATCTATACGTTTTGAATATTTAAACTATAATACCTTTTGAATATTTAAACATTTTAATTTTTTTGTTTTTCTCTATTTTCTTTGTATTTATCGAATTGGTAGGGTACAGTTTTCAAAAATTGGAGCGGTACATGGAGGGAGATAGAAAAGTGAGATAGAACGAATGCGTTTGATGCATGTAAGAGTGAGAAAATTGGAGTTTACAGCTAAGCGTTCGCCACCTGGTGTCAAGTAAATAAACCCTTGTATGCTACACAACAAATCGTGTTTTGGCGTCGGTCCTGAGTGTATGATGTGTTATATGTACCAATCACATTAAATCAACTTGTGTATTTGTATTAGTACGCACTTGAACACGTTCATTACAAAAATTCCGTGTAGCTTACAGAGGTTCAGATTTATCCACGGTAGCGCTGCGATCTTAAAATCAAACGCCTATAGACTAACCGGTATACACCGCTCCAAAAAGTTTTATACAAATAGAGAAAAAGTTTATCTTACATTTCACAAAAAAAAAACTATTCTTTATAAAAAGCTCTGCATGACTTGTAGATCCATAATCAGGTACAAAATTTTTAAAAAATTGGCTGGAATACAGGGAAAATAAAAAATAATGATTTGGACGGAGAGCAAAATACGTTCAATAATCTACAAGTGTGCATAATTTTTTGCTATTTAATCACAATTTCAATGAACATTTTGCTCTCCTCTACAGTTTATTATACATATTATCAGTGTGGTTAAATTATTTCTCTAATAAATCTTTGAAATAAACAATACATTGTTATAAACAACTCGCACATATGATACAAACCGTATATTTAATCGCAGTTGAATCGCAATTTTTTTACGATGGACAATTTCACGATCGATGTTGAATCGATTCAGATGCGTTGAACGCTAAACCGTATGCAGTCATAAATCGATTGCCAATCGATTGTGTCCGTTGAATGCCCCTATTAGGCATTTACGAAAATTCACCGGGTGTACACCGCATAAACCGAATGCTTTCGATAATTCAACCGGTTATTTTTGTACCGCGTTCGATAATTTACCACGTGTACCGAACTCGTGCACCTGGTGCATGATTTGTGCACCGAGGACAGTTAATGGTCCATGCGGTCGGTACATTAAACATAACCTAAAAAAAGTTATTAGTTGTAGGCAGCGTTTTGTAAAATTAAAATAATTACTAGTTGCGATGGATGTGGAGTTGGGAAAATGTTCAAAAATAAAACATCAGCTTCAGATATGGGAAATATCATTAAATATGCTTATTTTCAAATGTTATTATAGGTTTTGTTTGGTTAGTTTACCGACGTTTATCTACCGAAGCGTTTTTAAATTCAGTCAACCGATCTCTGCACCGGTGTATCAGCTGATTACCGATCGGTAAATTTGGTGTACCCACCGGGTGAATTTTCGTAAATGCCTAACGTGTATGAATTAAAAGTCAAAAATATTAAAGTGAGATTTACATTGCACAAATGACGTGCCCGGATTTTATTGTCCGCTACTGTACAACAGCTTTTTTTATCACAGTTTAACTTTGATCTTCAATTTATTCCCATTCCTCCTACAGGAATAAATAAACTGAAGATTAAAGTTAAATTGTGATCGAGAAAGTATCTGCCTTAGAGTATTTGCATTTTGTTTTAACCTCCTATAATAATACGAGACGAAGAGAAAGAGACTCTGAGTGCACACTAGTGCAGTCAATCGAAAATGCTATAAGTAAACGGTCCAATCAATTTAGGGAAAAACGGCTGGCTTACCGGTTTATGCCTGTGGCACAGAATACTAATCTATACACTGAGAAAAATGAAATAGTTAAGTCAACAACTTTTTGAATGTCAACTTTTTGTGCGTTGACTTAAATAAAATGTACTTGTTTCAACGGTAATATTCTTAACTGAACATCTTGGAAATTGTTGAAGTAACACTAAAAAAATGTTAAACTATTACGTTTGACTGAACGATGTAAATGTTTTCCTTAAAACGAAAGTGCTTAATATGTTCAATCTTCTTGGGCATTAAAGCAACTAGAAAGATGTCTTCATTGTATGCTTGCCTCAAACAAAATATTGAGTTGATTCAATCTAAAATATTTAACATTTTTTGACTGTTGATTCAATGACCACGCGTGATTGCTAATAGGTAAACGAAAAATACTGTTAACTGAACGTGTTTTTGGTTGACTGAACAGTTTATTTTTCTCAGTGTACAGAAGCATCATTCGAGTCGGCACCTTTGATCTTCCGCACAACCTGCCGATGACTTTGGCCATTTAAATCAGTAGTGCAGTAGAGATGCGTGCGTGCTTTGAAAATATTTAAAGATGAGGTGGAAATGGGATTATAATCTAAGCCATCGTTTCTCAACCTGGGGGTCGCGGTGATATTAAAGGGGCGTCGCGAATATGTATGTCACTATCATGGCCTTCTAAATCAAAAGCGAGTTCTAACTGGCCTGGGCGTTTTGAAAAATTTACATTGAATTTTTGGTGCTCGAGAAAACGCCAAAAGTCGACACTTTGGCGCTGGTTACGGGACACTGACGGCAATGAGTAAAGTGCACTGTCATTACTGTAAATCAAAGTGAGTTCACGCAAAATTAATGAATATTATAATTACCGTAATACAAAATAATTTATGTGGTATAAACTTTATTGATTCATGCACAAATCATTTGATCTCGTTGGAGTGAAGTACGCTTGCGCAATAAAGAAAGACTGGCACTTTCGTGTTATGAATAATTACAACAAGTTACATAAAAGAGTTTCGACTTTTGATAATGTAAAACGTGTTAAAAAGGGCGTTGATAATTACGCACAATGAGAAAAGAAGCTTTATTATACATGTTGTATTCTGAGTATATGCAGGTGAGATTTTAATCTAAAACCGTAATAGTTTAATACTAAATTAAGTTGGCGAAATTGGACATAAATACTCCACCTTATTCCAATGTAAATAATATCCAGTATGCTCAAATTTTTACAACGTTCTTACACGAACTTATCCACCATTCACATGTGACAGAACTGTCAAGATTTTAGGTTAAGAAAGCGCCCTGTAAGCAATGCTTGGCGGAGCACGCCTGAACTGCACTTTTGCGCAGGCCAGATAGAACTCGCTTTTCATTTAGAAGGCCATGGTCGCTATAAACGCAGCGACATACAAATATAAGAGGGGGTCGCGAAATATTAACGGTCCAGTGGTAAGAGGACCGGCCTTGCAATCGCATGGTCGTCGGTTCGAACCGCACTCGGGATTTTTCTCGGGGGTGGTCGGTATCGACTTCAGGTACCCTTTAGTGTTGGGGATAAAATTCGACACTGCTTCCCCTTGAACGGCGAGAAGGTTGGAAGTAACAAAGCCATGGAAAACTTTACACACACTCAAATACACTCCCGCTCCTGAGGTCCTGACAAGTCTTTGACTTAGGACCCCGTTGGGCAATCACCACAGATTAAAAAAAAAAAAAAAAATTTATATTTACTATTTGGGGGTCACGGAGCTACAAAGGTTGAGAATCGCTGATCTAAGCTATTCATTTTAAAGCGAGTTCCACTTGTGGCAATGGTGAGCACTCAGAATATCATTAGGTCTGTTTCTGCAGCAGTCCCTGACTGATCCGAAACTGTCAGAACCATGCGCCGATCAAAGTCTCACATTTAACGCAGCTCTTAAAAGCGGTAATTAATTCGACGGGCGAATATATTTAACAGTTTCAAACTAGTCCGGAACGCTGCAGAAACAGACCTATTATCATGCACCTAATAAAACATATTCCATATTTTTTGTCGAATAAAATTTGTACTCGCAACCCTTATAAGCACAAACGGTACCCCATTTCCTTTTCTCTTCTACACGTTTATCGCTCATTTCAGACATTTTTACTGTAAATGTTATTCAGTTATAATTATTAAAATTTTCTCTCGACTCTTACTAGGTCCCACTTGGGTAGTTCTCGTTACGAAATTTTACTCCACCATGCTTCTTCACAAGCAAATTTATCCATCCTGTGTTAACTCGAGCACACTCGAGGGTAACGCATTCTTTTTTCTCTCTCGCGTTACCCCTTCAAGTATTGCCGAGTGGACACGAAAGACATTTATGTCCGTATGCACAGACAAATCTTTAGGCTTAAGCCAAAGTAAACCTTTATTTTGAACAATGTAACTACACGGCGAACAGTTTGATATGAAGTTAGCTTTAAGTATCAAGTCCACCTTGAGATTTGTCTGTGCATACGGCCATTAAACTGGTAGTGCACTTCTTATTCTTTCTTATTATTAATCTCCTTTTCAAGTGACGCTTCTGTTTAGATTATGGCGGTTTCGATTGACTGCTCCGAGCAGCTCCAGATCAAGTTGCACATGCGCATATAGAGCGAGCACTTGTGGTGGCGTATTCGGATGGCTGTTGCTCCTTTAGGGATCAAGAATTGGCGGATTCGATTGAACTGGATTGTACATAAAGTATCTGTGTAGCGGATCAATTACCGTTCATCGGAGCACATTTAATCCGATCAAGTGCAATTCTGTCATGAACTGATCTGGATGGGTGTTGCACTAGAGCGGATTAGGAGTGATCTCAATCGAAAACGCCATTAATATTCTGTGCCTGTGGTTTCTGCCTACTGAACGCAACCCTAATGTCATTTCGATTAGTGACTTTTGGTGCTTTTGTTTATTTTGTTACTTATGTTGTGCTTGTGTTGACACAGATTTATCAAGTAGCCAGATTCCCTGTAGAGAAAGAGGAATTGATATTAACTTAAAAGTGAGATGATAAATACACCCATTTAAAAAGCATTGCACATCCTATGTCACGTGACATAGGCTTCTAGTGACATCCTTGTCGGATACATGAGCCAAAATTACTCACAGATATTCGCTATTTCACTCACATGCTGATATCAATCGAGAATGCAGGAAACATTAGGCACTGTCTATCTATCCTGTACCAGATCATTGTTGTGTTGATAAATTCATGACAGTAGAGTTACTGTCATAATTATTATCATATCCTGTGATCATATCAACAAATAAAATGGCATTATTCCAGTTATCTATCCATAATCTACGCAAATATTTTCTGTAATACTAGTTGTGATAATAAGAAGTTCTGAGTCAGGCCTATTCTAGTTTTTATATTTTCTTCAACATTGTACTTCTTGATAGTGCTACTTACGAGGCATGAGCAGTTGTGTCGAAAATGTCTGATAAAACCGTAATAAAAGGAAATCCCTCAGAGTACGTGAAACTCAACGTTGGAGGTTGTTTGTTTTATACAACAATAGGTACTTTGACTAAACATGACACCATGTTACGGGCAATGTTCAGCGGAAGGATGGAAGTTCTATCTGATTCTGATGGTAAGAAACTTATTTTATTATTATTGTTATCTATATTATTCCGTTCTTATTCAAGGATGGATATTAATTGACAGATCCGGCAAACATTTTGGCACCGTGTTAAATTTCCTTAGAGATGGCACCGTTACATTGCCTGAGACCAGCAAGGAACTTGCCGAGTTATTAGCCGAAGCTAAATATTACTGCATAGCTGAGTTAGCCGACCCATGTAACCAAGCGCTTATCAAGAGGAAAGAACGTGAAGCTGAACCTCTTTGCAAAGTCCCCCTTATTACATCTCAGAAAGAAGGGGAAATGTTGATAAGTTCCACGACTAAGCCTGCCATAAAACTATTGATCAACAGGCACAATAACAAGTATTCTTACACGAGTACATCAGATGATAATTTGCTTAAAAACATCGAACTGTTCGATAAACTTTCGCTTTGGTACAGCAATCGTGTGTTGTTTATAAAAGATGTCATCAGCACGAGTGAAATTTGTTGTTGGGTGTTTTTCGGTCATGGAAAGAAAGTGTCTGAAGTTTGTTGCACTTCGATAGTTTATGCTACCGACAAGAAACATACGAAAGTTGAATGTCCTGAAGCTAGAATTTATGAGGAAACTTTGAATATATTGTTGTATGAAAACCGTAATGCACCGGATCAAGAGTTGATGCAAGCAACTTCGACTAGAGGAGCTGTTTCAGCTGGGATGTCCTCTTACACAAGTGATGAGGAAGAAGAACGTACAGGTTTAGATAGATTACGGTCTAATAAATCTAGTAATCCCGCTTAGATTTTTTTATCTTTATTGTTCTCTTTATTCATATTACACAGTATTTATTTCTTCTTCATGGATATGATAGTGTGATAGATGTTTCGTCTAAAAATTTCATTAGTTTACTGAAAATAAAAACCAATAAAGAGCGAATTATATCTCCTGATATGAAATGAAAATATTTAACACTTCTTTTATTTTTTTTTGTAAAAGTTTGGTGTAAAAGATACATAAGAAAATCCATGTAAATTTGTGAAAACATTAAATAAGAGACGCTTACATGACATTTCAAATATATTGAAATTAAGAACAAAACATTTCAGGCAGAATTTTCCATAAAATATCAGCAGTATTACAGAAGAAAAAACTTAGGATGAAGCATCTACTTTCAACATCACTGAGTATTTTTATCGGTACTAACTGTACTTGTTCAATTAACTCAACTTGTAACAGACTGTACAAAAAATAAAAAATGATCTACAAATTTTACATTTTTAATTTTTACACTGAAAGCTACACTTTTGAATCGGAATAATAATAGAATTCTTTTTCCTTATGCCAGAAAAATCCTTATTATTCGTGGTGTAGGTACTTATTGCTTCAGGTTCATGTTTGCTTGACTTACAAAATACATTTTATATTTAAATAGGGTACTGAAACAATAACAAACATAACTTAACTGTAAATTTACTTATTTACTTACAAGCCAGATCATTTACTACATAAATTTTTCTGAAAAAAAGTGTAACAAAAGAATTAATTTTATTCATATATTCAATAAATATATCATGATAAATACACATAAATAGTTATTACTTAAAACGTAAGTAATACTTTGAATAACAGTTATCACAAATTACAGCACTAGATAAAAAAAAATAAAAACGAATATAAAAAAATGTTCTGGTATATTTACAACTAAAATCATAACGGATAAAAAAAAAGATTCTCGATACAGTACATATTGTTTTAGTTCCACTATGTTTAGTATAAAATACTAATAAATAATACAAAAAATATACAATTAAGTACAAAATTTAAGCTCATGATATCTAAACGTACTTTATGAATCCTTCTTTTACTAAAAATATACAAACTCTGAAACTTTAAATAAAATATTAAGGCGTTGTTTTTCTAGTAGTATTTTTGACTAAGCTAAATTAAAGTTAAAATAAGGAAAATTTCTAAAAACTTCGTTTATGAATGAATGTCGTTTTGTCCATTTTGCTTGTAATTATTATGCTGCGTGTATATCTTCTGCAGTGGTACATGTAGTAACTCGATTATCCTTGTATAATATGGCTCTGTAACAAAGACAGAAAAAAGCCTTTTTACTTTTATGTAAAAAGAAAGTTTATGCATCACACCTACAGAGATTTTATAATTAATTGCACCTCAAGTAAACAATAGTTGGTTACATACGTCTTAGGTCACGTGAGATACAAGATTAAATGAAGACCTGATACTTTATCTGAAATCTTCGATGAAAAGATTACTAAGAACTAATGTACCTAACTAGTTCAAATTTCAAAAACACTAAATAGAACGATTAAAAAAATATAATTTTATCATTTCCAAATAACTTATAGTTGAATTCTGAGAAAAGAAAATAATCATAATCATTTGTAATCTTTATCTTTTAATATCTAGTTATTTATATTTTAGTCTTTTTATAATTCTTACCATTTTCAGGTGATATAATGCCATGTCTAATTAAAAAATCTAATGCTACTGGAACGCTTGTAGTTTTAAAATCTGAGCTAAATAATTTTTCTAGGCATTGTGCAGCCGGTAGAAGTTCGAATTTTTCAACTTCCCCATCCGCATTCTTAGGTACAAAATCTACTGGTAATTCTAGGTCGAAAATGAACTCCGTGTTTGGAAACAGCCCCTGCTCAGATTCAAAATAAAACCTACAAAATTCCTCGGCTAAAATCAATTCAGCAAGTTCCAAAATTTACTTACGACACAGTTCCAGCGCTAACTAATTTTTTTCTAATTTCAACTGGCACTGATGCTTCTTCTATTGCTTCTTTGTGGGCAGTTTCTAAAATACCGTGACCTACAGATAAGCCTCCTCCTACCATATTATCCCATTTACCTGTGTATTTGTAGTATACGTTTCAGCCAATTGACTCAAATTAAAAAAGGACAAAAAAAATGATTGAACTTACCTGGCCACCTTTGTTTTGTGGCAGATCTCTGTTGTAACCAAATACATAAGCCTAATGTTGGGTGTCTTACATAGCCATTTATGTCTACTCCATAATTTCGTATTCCAAGTAAACATGTTGCTGATCTATCCATTCTAAACAAACTTTTACAGTGAAACTCGGTTTTAACTTCATAACACTGAAACAGAACTTTGTAAAATAAGAACCAAATCTTTAAATATTAATTTGACTTAAAGAAGTTTAACATTTGATAAAAATTGATATTTGAATAAATCCAGAAGATGACATCAGTTAAATTTCTAAAATTTAAAATTTATTGTGTTTTCCAATTTTATCACGACTATGTGTAGATAGACTATGATTATAATGACGTCAGTATGTTTTGTGCATAGTTTTGAGAATTGAGCAAAATTGTATCTGTACTTTTAAAACTAACAACATTCATTTATTTAATTATTGTAAGAAGCTGTTTGTTAAATTAAATCTTCAATTTCAAAAGTTTATAAATATTTTAGACACAGTTGAGAGGGAGACAGTGCTGAAACTTGAGTTCCTGTATATCATCTGATGTCAGGAACAATTTTCATGTATTTAAAAATTAACACAAAAAATTTATTCCAATTTACAATATGAAATTCAGTTTCGAGCTCAAATTTCTCTAAGTAGTAAAATAAACATCGGAATAAATAAGAAATTATAGACATTTCAGAAAATCTATTGGGTGAGCCAAAAATATTGTTGTCTACCTAAATTTCCCGCAAATTCGATTAATTGTTGGAATCACTAGATCCTATTGGCAATCACAGTACATTTTAATGGCAATAATTTGACAGTCCTAGCAATACTGATAGCAGTATACAAACAATACTGGCAATAACGAAACAGTGCGGGGAAATACATAAATAATATGTGGCAATACTGAGTAGTACAAGTACAAGTAAGTAATCAAATGCCCATCGATTTTAACAACGCTTTCAAGTGTACAACTTTCATGAATGCATGGATTTTAAGGTTCCGAACTAGTTCGAAACGTCTCCGCGAACAAAGCTAATGTTATTGGCTGTTCGACATCCAGTTTCACAGCATTGCACAATTCTTCAATATAAATTTAAAAATTAACGCGTTTCATTCAATTTTAAATTTGTAAGCAAATCAAATGCTAGAACTGGTTACTTTAAAAATTTGTAACAGCTTTAATGAAGCCAAATTAATTGATGATTTAATTTTACTGTGTCAATCTCACTTACAACAGGGCGCCAATTGTTACTTCCTCTGGTTTAAAAAGAAGTTATATGTATGTATTTTTATTCGTTTGATGTTGAAAAACGACAATTTGTAAAAAAAAAAAAATTTTAAACAAGTGAGTACAACAAGATGCAGGAGGTAATTTGAAAAAATATTAATTTTACACAACGTAAAAAACAAGTGAGTACCTTACCTTTTTTTAGAAGCTGTAAGAGCTGCGTTCGTTTATTCAACTCCATTCACTCTATTTACTGTGCGAAAAGATTAGCGAGTTATCGCAACCATCACGTTAACTTACCGTAAACGTTAAGATCATGTGATCCAATAAAAAATGAATGGGGGCACGTAATTTTAACGTTTACGGTAAGTTAACGTGATTGTTGCGATAACTCGCTATTAATAGAGTAAACGGAGTTGAATAAACGAACGCAGCTTATACAGACTGAGTCAGAAGCATGGAATAATCAAAATATCTCAAAAATGATATACCACAAGATTCATACTTTACATCAAGATATTAGCAAATAAGGCGGATCAGACCGCAATAGTAATTACCCAGTAGCGTCACTTAAACGTCAGTGTCAAAAAGAACGCCATACTGTTTGATACCTATGATGTAACAGTGTGACAGTTACACTCGAATGAAGCTACTGTGTACAGATCATTTTTTTACTATCTGCTGATCGTATAAATCTGAGTTAAGAAAATATACGACGAAATGACGTGACATGACAAAAGCTGCAAGACTGTTTCATGAAACTTAGAAGGAGCTAGCTACATAAAAGCTCTTTGACTTATCGATCGGCATATAACAAAAACGTGAACTGTAGATGTGTAGATTCTTAGATTGTGGTATTGTGATCTGATCCGTCTGATTTGCTGATGAGCTAAATGAATAAAACGAAACATATGCTTTTACTTCTGTTAGAAATTTTTCTAAAGCTTAGATACGTGAAAAAAATTCAATTTCAAATCATTATACAATTTCTTTTATTAAAATTTTTACTATAATACACGCAGAATTATTTAGAATTTCATTTTTCTTCGTATATTTATAGTTTTCATTGAAAAATTTGAAGTAAAAGCATATACATTCGTTTTATTCATTTAGATCAATATCTTGATGTAAAATATCAACTTGTGGTGTCTTTAATTTTTGAGAAAATTTGATTATTCCACTTTTGACAATCTCTACATGTATGTCGTATTGAGATGGATTCTATAGGATGAGTGGGGAAGAAGGGCCAAACTTCAGAAATGTATTGTGCGATTTTCTTTTGTTTTCAAATCATAGCGCCATAATAAAAAGTTTTCTACTGAACATTGTTTTAATCATGGCTTGCTTATAATTTCATAACAAAGCAGAAAATGGCCGCGTTCATCAGAACAATCGCTCAAGTAGTATTCATCTGTGATTGGTGGATTTTTTGAATTTTTTTGAAATAAGTCAATCACTGACAAATGCTGCGTGAGCGCTTGGTTCTGGCGAACGCGCCCAATGTTTAGAAGTTAATGGCGGTATTTTTGAAAACTTGTTACAAGCACGCCATGATTAAAACAATGTTCAGTAGAAAATTTTGTAATGGCGCTATAATTTGAAAACAAAAGAAAATCGCATAACAACATTTGAGTTTTTTTACTTATTTTTACGTGTACAATACATTCCTGAAGTTTGGCCCGTTTCTCCCCACTCACCCTGTAAAATGGAGGAAAAATTGCAATGTATCTATAAAATATATATACACGGTGATTCAGAATTGTCTCCCGATATCTTCAGGGTGAACAGAACATTAAAAAATAACGTCACCTTTTTATATATTTTTTTTCCAAAAGTCAATAATAAGGGACTTATAATCCCCTGAAAGAGGGATGAAACGTATTTTTCTTTTGGCAATATCTTTTGGATCCTTTAAGTTGTCAAACTAATATTTGATACTCAGATATAAGGCACCTAACTGGGTATTTACAACGTATTTGTCAGATCCTCCCTTCTTCTTAAGGGGTAGTTTGAGGGGATGATCTTCGGTACTGTATAGTAACGTAATGCAATAGATGTATGCTAACTTTTAAACCTCAATTACACGAAAACGGTTCGGTTTATCGAAATGCAACAAGGGAGCCTTTTTGCTAACATCACCGAATCTCTATCTTTAAAAATAAAAAGTTAACTATGGTGAACTGTTCAAATTAAACAGCCGATACAACAGAATTTAAAATTTTTGTTCATCATTTGATATCAGATGCGTCATATCTTCTCTGTCATCTCACACTTTTTTGGGTATATGTATATCGAATGTTTTAGAATATCGAAAATATTTTCAAAATTGTATTATATTTTTTAAACGGAGAATGTTGTAAAAAATAAATATGTATAATTCATTCACGTTCTTTTTGCATTCAGAGTAGGCCGTGTTAGGGTGACATTTTTGTTGGTACCTCCAAGTGAATATGTTCCATTTTAATTTGATGTTTATATTTTTGAAAACTGATGCCAAAAAACATTGTAATACTAAGTCAAAATCATCAAAGTCACAAGTAATTATTTATTTTAATGCTATTATTTTACTTTCTTCATACCATCGTAGAGTATAAGAAGCAATATAGTCAATGGAACTGACGTTAAAGTGTCAGAAGTTTACATTTGTCACATTTTGTGTGGTTCTATCAAAATACATGCACGTAATCTAACGAAAAAAAAAACATGGCCTACTAGAATGCAAAAAGATCATGAACGGATAATAGTACTGTCAATAAAATATGACAGCAGTGGAAACTAACTCATAAAATGTAAAAAAAAAATATATGTACTATCGATATCATAAAAAACTAGGACAACGTTTCAATCCAGTAGCCATGCGTTTGCATTATTTTATTATATTGAATCTTACTTTGCTGTCATGTCAGTAACTGTGTTTTTGTTAATGCTGAGTCATTTGTCTAACTGTGACACCCTTTTCTATGCAAGCAGCTAATGCAGCTATCCTAGCTTTTAAAACAATATTTACTGTAGAAATGATTGACAATTTCAAATAATTTAAAATTTGTGGTCGGTAGCAGTTTTACACAGCTTAAAAAATCTTGTCCTAGTTTTTTATGATAGCAATAGTACATATACTGTATATAAACCAAGTGGATAATGAATTACAATCAAATTCAGATACCGAGAGTGATGATATTACTGATGAAGTACAGAAAAAGAAAATGGTTACCGAGCACTTAAGGCGGCTTTCACACCAAAGTAGCATGCTACGTGCTACTTGCATCCTGGATGCACGCTACAGGCCATTAATTTTAGAACCTAATGTAAACAATTGATAATATTCACACCGGTGTAGCGTAGCGTTCATGCGACCGCCACTTGCGACGTGCAGCTTAGCTCATAGGACAAGTTCTATATTTTGCTACGCTGCTTCTCAGAAGAGACCGCGGTTTCATCTTAAATGAAAACATTGTCAAGCTAAACGAGGGTTCTTGACAACATGCTGACACCAAACCATCAGGAACCACAATGTTGTGGTTCTTGATGCTTTTTCATCATTTCATACACGTGCTACAAACACTATAGAGGGCTTTAATAATCACACCTTCTCTTTCTTTTTCTCCTCCTAACAACCACCGCTGCAATTAACGCCATAGCTTCATCTTCGGATCATCTTGATTACAATAACTTGCAAGACACTGCCAATGCGAATCGCACAGTCTTGCTATGCTCTATGCTACCTTACAGTCTTTTTCTATTGCTTTTCCCCTTTTGTCAAATGTGTTTCCTAATTTGTCAAATGACTTTCCAATCCGTTCAAAGTATAGTAGGCCTGCGGATTGGAAAGTCATTTGACAAATTCGGAAACATAATTGACAAAAGGGGAAAAGCAAAAGAAAAAGACTGTAATGTGAAAGCAAAATTCTAAGATACGTGACGCGGCACGCTACTTCTCAAAAGATGCAAGTAGCACGCAGCATGCTACTTTGGTGTGAAAGCCGAATAACACTTCTTGTCAAGAACTACATAAAGAAGGATTAAGAAAATAGGCGGAAAAAGCTTTAAAGCAATAGAAAAAGTAGAAGTAACGTCAATCTTCGGAATTATATAATAACGTACAAATTAAATGCTCTTTTTGTGAATTCTTGAAGAAAGTGGATGTGGATGCATAAGTTGATTATTTCTGCACTAATCTAAGAAAATACGCTGCAAATTTTCAGATTTTTTGGACAAGTGGCGTTTTTGCTATAAACTTTTCAAATGCAAAAATTAAAATAATCAATGCCGGCAACCCTAGCAGCACTGTTAAGCAGGCTTTACACAGATGCAATGCAATGGACATTACAATTGCTCGCGGCTTTATATTTAAAGCAGGCTTTAAGCTTAGTTCAGATGCATTCGGATATGCAAAATATTTATTTCCTGTTTAGTTCGTTATTAATAACCAACCAATCAGGAAAAGATCCGCAATAAATATTTTGCGTATCCGGATACATCTGAACTAAGCTTTATACGATGCAATTTGTATTGCAGCAAGATGCAACTTTTATCGTGCGCATGCGCGTTGGCAAATGTGTGTGAACAATAATTGTTAATTAATTGCAATAAAACCACTCAAATATGAGGCACCATAAATATTTACATTGGTACTTTTCATTGTGACTACTCAGAAATAGCTTAAATATAAAACCACGAGCAAATGTAATTTTTGTGTGCAATGTTCATAAGCTATTTCTAAATAGTTTGCAATGAAAGTTATCAATTTCTGAATGTAAATATTTATGGTGCCTCATATTTGAGGTCTTACTGTGGTTAATTACTGTTCACACACATTTGCCAATGCGCATGCGCACGTTAAAGATTGCATCTTGCTGCAATACAAATTGCATTGTGTAAAGCCTTCTTTATATTTATGCGCAATACAGACAATACTGCTTACTTTGCAAGCAATATTAGCAGTATAACCAGCATTACTGACATATAACTTAAAGTACTACCAAATTTAGCAATCACGGTACTGTACACTTTTTCATCAGTGGTTGACTCCTCGGTTATTTGTATTATTTTCCCCATTACTTGCCCTTGAAATGTATCATTATGAACATCAAACAAATCAGCATATTATGATAAGCAAGTGAAACATGTGCTGTGTACGTGTTCTCCAATTAACAAGTAATAAACTATTTTGAGTGAAATTTATGAATATCATAAAGTTATAAAAAAAAAATAATGATATCTGCTTCATTTAAGCATTAAGCAAACTTGATTATAACCTCTGACATATTCAAACAAGCAAAAAAAAAATGCAGAGCTTGTTAAATGATTAATGGTCTTCAAAATATGGGGCAAAGTATAATGGGCAAATTTGGTGTAAATCATTAACTGTCATTTTTTAAAACTTACAAAAGATCAATACATGCATGTATTTTTAGTATTCATACGAAATTGTGTTGTAAAATAGTTCAAGAAACTGGATTAACAGCATTAAATGATGACAGAATCAATTAACATAACCTACCTCATCTCTCCAACCTTTTAATGTGGAAAATGTGCAATCGGCTCTTAATTCCTTTAACACCTCATTAACTCTGTTGCTTCTCTCCTCATAATCACGGAATGCTGGGTTTAACTCGACAAAGCCCGATGTGACTCTGAAGACCTGGAAAAAAATCGCGTTATTTACAGAGTGCAATCAATCGAAAAATGATTACCTCTGGAAATCTGAGCAACTGTTTCATGACATCTGGTCTTACTAGGCCTACTTGGAATCCCTCGACGATAAAAGGCTTGCATTCGCCCGAATTTAAACCTGCGTCGGGGAAGTAGTCGATTATTCGAGCAAAACTTAATGTTATGGGTGTATACACATGATCAATATTGTTTGAAATAGACAACTAGCATGATATTTGCACGGTTTTATAAATGAGAACGGTATTTTTACTCGTCGAGGTATTGCTTACAAGCTGTGTACTAACCTGTCATATAAAAACAGTTAAATTTGTGGGCCAATTTAAGCAATCTTGACATATTTGCTTCGTCTGAATTCACTGACATTATGAATGTTATCAAATCTGACACTTCGAAGTTATGACTTAGTTACATCTTTAGTTGTTGGCAACAAAACAGACAAATCTGTTGGCAATATTGCTTTTTGAAATTTAGGCTTGTAAACACTAAGTGGCGGGAACTTCAAATTATTATTATTGAAAATTGCGTTTTTGTCACAATCTTTAAACATTTCTATAAAAAATATTTTTCACTAACACGGGTACAAGTTCTAGTAGAACTTGCGGATAATGAATTGATAGTTTTTTGTAACTAAAAATATTTAATTCCATGAGAACTTAAAATTCTTGAACAATTTAATAATAAATTACTAAAAATATGTATTCACAACTAAAAAATTTGCAAAATTTGTGAATCTCAAATAATTTGAAAAGTTCTCTACTAGCAATACTTAACGTTTTACTAAGAATTTTAAATGTTACAGCGTTTTCGATTCACCTGCACTAGTTACACTCAGAGTATTTGCATCTTGTTTCAATCTCATGTAATAATAAGAGATGAAGATATTCACAGGGGACACTAGTGTAGTCAGTCGAAAACACTGTTAAACTGATTTCAGCTTAGTTTAAAAAAGTTTCAAGATTTACGTTAACAAGCATAAAGCGTTTAAGTTTTGTTTCAGTAAAAGAAATCACAAAAAATTTTTAGAATACTTATTTTTATTAATAACAGAATTAAAGTGTAAACGTCCGCAAAAACTGGAGTGTATTACAGAGGTAGTAAGATTTTTCAGTATAATAAAAACGTAACAATTTCTGGCAGTTAATGCGCATCACAATTCTTGTTCAAATAGAAACAGTGACAACAAAACATACTTCTAAATAGGACAAAATTTAAAATCACAAAGTACTTTTGTATTAAACCTCAAATAAATTAAGACAAACACACAACATGCAGAACCTATTAGAGAGAACTAAGAACTAATGCGTTTCAGCACGTCACAAACTATATAACTGCAATTTCAATTGACTTTTTTTTGCATAACAACTAATAAAATTAAACTTTGAACTTACTTAAATGTTTTCTTATCACAATTTTTAAACTAACCAAACACACCACTTTAATTAGAACTTACAAGCTACACTCGTAATTAGCAAAGTTTTTTTTATGTGTCTAGGCTTAGAATTCATGCACTATTTATGTGAAATAGCTGTTAAAACTAAGAATTACAAAATGTTTCATTTAGGGGTTTTAATAATGAACCAGTTTTATAAGTACTGTTAAGTTTAATACCCAAATTATTTGTTGCGTTTGAGCAAAATTGATTACCCATTAAATTGGCAGTCAGAGCAGGTTTACAATAATTGCTTTGATTCTCTCCTAAGTTTGGCGATGTTGTAAATGGATAAAAGTGACTCCGGACTTGTTCTCTATTATTAAATTGGTTCGAGACGGCCGAATTTAAATTAAAATTTTTTAATTTGTCATAATTCAGGCCATTTAACCTTACATCCGGATAATTATTAACAGGGCTATTCGGCTTTGTATATTTGTAAATCATATTATTTTTTGTACTAGGATTAATAACATTATTTAAGAAAACTGAAGGTCTTGAAAGGCTACGAGTATCTGGGTATTGCGGCTGCAATAATGAGTAATGATAAGCAGGTTCTGAAATTAAAGAAAATCGTTCATGATTTTCATACAATGAATTATTCCTGGATGATGGTAATGAATTAAATTTATTGACTTCTATGTGCAGAGGCTCATTATACTGTGAAACATAACCGGAACTTTGACTGGAAGACCTGCTCAAGTTGGAGTTTGTGAAAGCATTATACATTTGAGGATTTTTCCAAAATCCTCCTGCAGCCCATGAATTTTGATTAACAGTTTTTAATTTCGGAGGTGACAAAATCGGTCTAGGCCTAGTAACATCTTTATTAACCGTGTAGACAGAGCCCGGTTGCATTTGATGACAAACACTCCAAGAACTTAGGTGCAAATTATCTAGGCTTTTATTTAAATCAAAATTCTTGCCCAGTCTCGTAGTTAAACTGTTGTCTCGGTACAGGGACATATTTGATCTGGCAGTAGCAAATGATTCATTAAGAACACTTTTTGTGGTATTTAACTCTTCGAATGAAACTGGCGTTTTCATTAAAGTATTTTCAAAAACGGCGGCCTGTCCAAAAACGTGATTAATCGTCTTGTTACAAGCTGCTCCACTGAGGTAATTGATTTTTTCTTTTGTAGAAGTGGAATGATCTGACTCGTTTAGTGAATAGTCAGAATTGGCAGTGTCTGTATCACAAGTTGATTGAAAGCTGGAGTTAAGGCTTCTGCGATTATTTTCAAAAGTTCTTGACAATTTTGAAGTGTGCTGTTTGTTTCTTGGTGGATTTGTTTTAGTTGTTTCATTTTCTGCAGGTGGGTTCACTCTCAAAAATGATAAGTGCAATATTCCAACTGATGTAATAATCTGAAAATTACAGAAATATGTTAGATCAATTTCTAATAAAAATATCTGTGTCTATGAAACATTAAGGCCCACTTGTATAAAGGCAAGTTAAGTTTAGGTTTGTTCGTTTGTCCTGCACTTTCTACACTTTTAACTCCTTTACTCTACTTTTCTCACTCCTACATACGTTTTATTATATACATCTCACTCTCTCGGGAGCGGTTAGTGCAAAAAGTGTAGAAAAGTGCAGAACAAACGAAGACCTTTTGACTATTGGTTTACTTCCATGGTAACAATTGTTACCCATTTATATAAAGGCAAGTTAACTCTGACTATCGGCTTACTACCATGGTAATAATTGTTACCAAGGGAGTAAATCGATAGTAAAAGTTAACTTGCTTTTAGATAAGTGCGCCCAAGGCTCAGTTTTACAATGCCAGTTTAAATTTAAGCTGAACTTTAAACCCATAACAACGATTATTTCAACAATTGTTGTTAAGGGTTTAGTTGTAGCATAATTCTTTATAATTTCAAGTATTAAATTATAATCGATCGAGGGCTAGCAGACATAATATGAATTTTTGTCATATTTTGTCTTAGGAACATAAAAATCAGTAAAATTTGAAATCCCATGATAATTTCCTATAACTCAGATCGGTCAGGACACTCCGTATAAGTTAAATTCAATTGATAATCACTAACAGGTATGACAAAATACTAAAATAATCATAATAGTGTGTGATAATAAGTGTAAGTTTGTGAAATAATGTGGATAGTGCTGGAGGTCAGAAAAAATTATTGAAGGTGTCCAATTTCAATTAAAAAAATCATGACACAGTATTGATTAGTTAGTTAACTGCAATCTTCCAAAAACCAGTTTGCAACATACCTGTATTAAATTGATAAAAATAGTGTACTTGCTCGACTGAAGAAATACTGTGGCACTCAGCAAGATCCAGTAAGCAATTTGCAACCTCTTGACAGACATTTTTTCTGCACTTGAACACGAAGCGACGATTTGAAATAAAAGTCCAACACCAAAAAGATGTTTCACCTCAAGCCCATTGGAAAACAGGTGAAAGGGAAAGTATTTTGTAAATGGTTTTATAACATCGAATAAATATTCCGAGTCAGTTGAATATATGGAAGAAAAGTTTGCACATACGTCCCGTAAAGTATTCAAACTATAGCTGTTTAACGACTTTCTATAAAAATATGTAAATGGTTCAATGACAGACGATGTATATACAGTATACAGGAAAACATACTTTTCAATTATTTTATTTAATATAAAGCTAGGTAAAAATTTAAATACTGCATTTACTATAATCAAGAAAGCAAATATGATAATGCTGGCTTTTAGAAAAGATAGGAAGTGGGCTTTTCTGGATTTCTTTTTAAGGTGAATCAAGGGAAGGCTTGTAACTTTCGAACCAATGAGTTTCAGTCCGAGCAACCACTTATTTTGTTTTGCAATAGTTTTCTTAACGATATGCTCACAAACGGAGCACAACTTGTACGCTTTTTCTAGCTGTTGCCTACAAAAGAAAGTCCCAAATGACTTAGATGAATCAGCATTTTTAACTTATACAAACTGAAAGGCTTCGACTTCTGTATCAAAGTCATCTTCATTTAAAGGGACAAAGTTTGCAAGCTGATAAATTTTTAGCTGTTGGTTATTGTTACATATTCTGCAGAGGCCGTTGGAGATAACTTTGTCAGTCTTTTTATGTGCAGGCGAGTAGTGGCTATTCAATAACTCATCGTGTTGTGCCGGAATAATTTTGTTATAATCACCATCCTAAAATAAACTGGTATTAATTGCACCTAACGAAGAAAGAAAAGAAGAAAACTTACAGTAGTAAAACCGTTGTATTGAAGGCAAGTAGGGCATTCAAAATTGTTTCGGTTATCGTAGTGTACTTTCGTCCATTCCTTGCAAAACCAACAGTTAACTCTTACAGGAAAACTTCGTCTGAAATATGTAAATTATTAGAAGATAAAATAACTTCTGCCTGCAGGTTTTCACTTACTTAAACCTTAAATACAAATTTATTCCGACGATCATAAACACACACGAGGTCGCAATTACTGGCAAAACCAAAGACAAATGTTGCATTAAATTATTCATGTCATAAAGTACATTGATAACAGCTAAAACTATAATATAAATAAATAATTTACGAAAATTATTAACTCGCCCGGTGGTATTAACTTATTTTCTAACCTATTCCAAATACCGCCAACCGTAGAACAAGATATTTGAAATATCATGTGGCGTCATCTACAATTTAGAAGCTGTTTTGCAGCAAAGTTTACTTCTTTTTATTTACTTTACTTAGAATTTATAATTTCTTTGCTAAAATTTAGGTCAAACCTAAAATAAATTTACTCCTGTTAAGCGAAATTTATAGCGTTTTCCACTGGCTGCACTAGTGTGCACTGAGTGTATTTTCATCTCGGTTTAGCTTTATGTAATAAAACGAGATAGAGATATCCTGAGTGCACACCGGTGCAGCCAGTGGAAAACGCTATTACTTTGATCACTTCAATTATAATTGTAACAACAGTTGGTAGCATTTTCGAATAATAATCAGGGAGGCGAGATTGGGCGAAATTCCGCCATTTGGGCTACATTTTAGACATACTCGGTGCTTAAAAATCTTATTTGGGAACTGGTGCCTAATTTGGGCTACTCCCTTCACATCACCTTCACATAATGAACGTTCAACAAACTTCTATCACTAGTCATCCATGGAAACAAAAGTACATACACTACCGACCAAAAATTTGAAATCACACCGTTCAATTTATTATTTACATTCATTTTTTATTAATCATGGTATGTATAATCCATTCACGATCTTTTTAGATTTATGCCCATATGCACAGACAAATCTTAGACTTAAGCCAAAGTAAACCTTTATTTTGAACAATGTATTTTTTTTATAACTATGCACATTTGATATGAAGTTAGCTTTAAGTATCATTTTCTCCTTAAATCTATCTTGAGATTTGTCTATGCCATGGCCTTCTAAATCAAAAGCGAGTTCTAACTGGCCTGGGCGTTTTGAAAAATTTACATTGAATTTTTGTGCTCGAGAAAACGCCAAAAGTCGACACTTTGGCGCTGGTTATGGGGCACTGACAGCAATGAGTGAAGTGTACTGTCAATCAAAGTTAGTTCACGCAAAATTAATTAATATTGTAATTATCGTAATACAAGATAATTTATGTGGTATGAACTTTATAGATTCATGCAAAAATCATTTGATCTCGTCGGAGTGAAGTACGCTTGCGCAACAAAGAAAGACTGGCACTTTAAAAAGCTTTCGTGTTATGAATAATTACAACAAGTTATATAAAAGAGTTTCGACTTTTGATAATGTAAAACGTGTTAAAAAAGGCGTTGATAATTACGCACAATGAGAAAAGCTTTATTATACATGTTGTAACTTACCACAGGTAAGATTCTAATCTAAAACCGTAATGGTTTAATGCTAAATTAAGTTGTCGAAATTGGACATAAATACTCCACCTTATTCCAACGTAAATAATATCCAGTATGCTCAAATTTTTACAACAATAACATTAATTGCTCTTACACGAACTCATCCACCATTCACATGTGACAGAACTGTCAAGATTTTAGGTTAAGAAAGCGCCCTGTAAGCACTGCTTGGAGGAGCACGCCTGAACTGCACTTTTGCGCAGGCCAGATAGAACACGCTTTTCATTTAGAAGGCCATGGTCTATGCATACGGGCACTCGAGTAGGCTGTGGAGTAGGCGTAGGCCGTGTTCAAGGTTACTAAAGAGACAAGCTTGCCTGGTAACTTTCAACGTCATCGCAACGTCACTCAGTAGGCCCATTTAATGCATGTACACAAATAGATGGCCTCCTGGATGACGCATTACTCCACGACTTACCAGGCAACCTTCTCTCTTTAGTAACCTTGGGCCGTGTTAGGATGACATTTTTGTTGCTACCTCCAAGTGAATATGTTCCATTTTAATTTGATGGTTACATTTTTGAAAAGTAACGCCGAAAAATATTGATGATTTTTAGCATTTTGACTTAGTATTAGAAAGTCACGAGTAATTATTTGTTTTAATGTTATTATTTTATTCTCTTCATGCCATCGTAGAGTATAAGAAGCAATGGGTAGGTTCCACTTAAGGATCGCAATGATTATGTTCTATAGAGTACGTAGCGTCGTTCCACTTGTATTATTTGGTCTTAACGGCGAGAGAAGTGGAACGGCTTTTGTGTGCCCTTCTCACGAACTTGTTCAGAGATTCTGTTGTGCTTATGTTTTCAAGAGAATATTGCTACGGTAAAACGGAAAACATTAATTAAGTTTAACTGCGTCCAAAATGCAAAATGCTAGGTTAACTTTTCAATTACATATTTTAAATTCGCGCCGTCACGTATGATGTCTTACGCCGACCCAGGTTCATTTTGTGGGCGATGTGATCGCTTTCCTAGCCTCGCACCCAGGTGTAGGGATGCTCAAAACAGTTAGGTGAATCGATTCAATTGAATCGATTGTGTGATTTAAACACGTAGTATCTATTCGGTTCAATACATATATTACCAATTTCTATTCTTGAAATTAAAACTTATGTTGCAGCATCATATTTTATGCTTCTATTGCAGTGTTTACAACGAACAGATTTGCTGTTATCAGTAATAAAATGCTTCCACACTTCACTTGTTTTAGGAGGCATTGTTTTACACTCACACTCAAATACAAAAGGTATTACTGGAGTAATGGTCAGAGGAATTTCTGTAATTTGAAGTGTTTTGTTTTATGCCGCGGACTTTCCCTACCCATAATTTTATCATTTTGAGTTATTGGCTGCCAGTAACATATAGATGGCGTGATGATAAAAAATCGGTTGTATGTTCACACCTTTCCGATTCGATTCTTGAATCGATTCACACCAAATTGAATCGATTCGATTCTTTCGATGCATCGCTTGTAAAGAATCGATTCAACTATAAATCGATTCGATTCTGAACATCCCTACACAGTATAGGGATCCCGATGAATAGAATTCTATTTTTGTGACGTCATGTTGCCTAGCGCTCGCCTTCACGTGAGAGTTTGGGATCACGAAGAGTTCAGTTTACTATTCCCCTTACGTCTTAGTACCTTGTAGAATAAATAATATAATACTATTTGTTGTGATTTCATTTTTCAATGCGATTAACTTTTTCTCATGACGTCACAAAAATAGAATTCTATTCATCGTGATCCCTATACAGGTGTCTATTATTATTGTTCTGATCATTGTGAGCGTTATGTGGAACAATGCCACCGATACTTTGATCATTTTGATCGTTAAGTGGAACCTACCCAATATAGTCGATGGGACTGACATTAAAGTGTCAGAAGTTTACATTTGTCACATTCACAGGTCACATTTTGAGTTCTATCACAGAATAAGAAATAATCAGAAGCCAAACTCGTCGATGCCGCCTTTGATTTCTGTCAGCCAGCGGCAGCCATGTTTTGAGAGGAGCAGAACATCAGGGCGGTGATCAGGCCCGTATTTATAAAATGTGGAACCGAAGTCTGGACTTCCACAAGTTATAATTTAATAATAATTTAATACTTCCTTACAGTGCTCCTTCATTTGGAAATGTAAAGAAAACCAAATAACCATTGTAGGCTTTGTTTTCACATCTTTTGTGGCACAAACCATTCCACTTTTACGCTTACTCATGGTAATATTAACGTCTAGAAATGTTTAATCAAAGAAATAAAAAAAAACAAACTACTGCAAACAAAACACCGCCACTGAAATACTAATAGAAGTAATTATTATAGCAACAAACGCTAATAACTTATTAACGAGCTGTTAAAATGTAAGGGTACGTTAAAATTCAAAATAGAGTCTTGTGATTGGCTGTTACTACGGTAACGAAATTTAGCAACCCTTTAAATTTAACGTCTTCGATGCAGAATAGGCCCTAATGTCGGTTACGACACTGTAATCTCCTCTGAAAACATGGCCGATCCATCTGCGCCATTTAGATGCGCAGACTTTACCCCCACTTGAGAGTGTATTCTGTGTATTCTGTGGTTCTATCAAAATTCATGTACGTAACTTAACGAAAAAAAAAGCATGGCCCTCAAGAGTCTAAAAAGATCGTGAATGGATATTAGGTACCTACATCTTCCACAGACCACTTTTTGAATTTTACCTGCATCTAGGTTTTATTACCAAAGGCAAAAATGAAAACTCCGGTCATAGATGGCTAAAAATCCGCAAATTTTCAGCGCTCTACACAGAGAAAAATGAAATAGTTAAGTCAACAACTTTTTGAATGTCAACTTTTTGTGCGTTGACTTAAATAAAATGTACTTGTATCAACGGTAATATTCTTAACTGAACATCTTGGAAATTGTTGAAGTAACACTAAAAAAATGTTAAACTATTACGTTTGATTGAACGATGTAAATGTTTTCCTTAAAACGAAAGTGCTTAATATGTTAAATCAAAAAGTTGAAATTTCAAAATGATCGTAAAGTGCTGTTGCTTTTGTGTGTCTGTTTTGATTTTTTATTTAACGTAATAAATGTTAAGTCAAGTAAAAGCGAGGGTTAATACCCATATTAATAAGCTATCGAGTTCCAGATGGCGCCTGCTAGAACTTCACGTATATTTACTGCCTGTCCCAGCATAACCTTGTTGTTCGACATCGTTTCTTAAACGGATAAGTCATTCATATTTCGAATGCGTCCGACATTATAAAGTTCGTTGAGGTTTATTCAGCTCCTCTTGTCACCTCAACAAAGGTTGAAGGGTTATCTTACTTTGGCAGTATCGCAAAGAGATGAACATTTAATTGATGTTTCCCTAAACGATAGTAGAGATTGAATTGACTCTACGCTTTTATTAGCCGTACTGAAAAATTACTTTAAACATATCAAAAATATAATTTTAATTCCCTAACGGCGTTCAGACAAATAAAATATTTAGCAATTTTAACAATCTAAAGTTCTTGTATGAATCTTCTTGGGCATTAAAGCAACTAGAAAGATGTCTTCATTGTATGCTTGCCTCAAACAAAATATTGAGTTGATTCAATCTAAAATATTTAACATTTTTTGACTGTTGGTTCAATGACCACGCGTGATTGCTAATAGGTAAACGAAAAATACTGTTAACTGAACGTGTTTTTGGTTGACTGAACAGTTTATTTTTCTCAGTGTATTATTTTTTTATTTCCATTATATCTTCTAACAGGTCTCTCACCGTGAATGACCCTGTATACATAATTTCTATACATATTTATTTGTTTTTGTTATTCACTAAATAAACATCATGTCAAAATAGTCTGTCAGAATATTAAAAAAGGGGCACATAAAAATTTAAGCATTTTTTGAATAATTATAAAAAGAAATATGGAGAAAGTGTTACAATCAGGTCGCATTGATTATGCGGTAGAGAAAATAATAGCAAACCAATCAAATTTTAAAAATTGAGTTTTACAGAAACGTTCGCCTTACAACAATAAGGTATACATTGGTAATTGGTTTGAGGACAGATGCAGATTCGTGAAGGGAAAGCATCATCACATCAGTGTTTACACGCATGATTATGTTCCTAAACCATATTCAAAGCTCGATCCACGTGTGATAAGTGACACGAAGTTTCAAGCAGAAGTGAGTTCAATTTCTGCATAATTCTAAACGCAGCAGAAGAGTGATCGAGCTTGCGCCAGCTAAGTCAAATGAATTTAAAATACAATGTTATCAAGAGCCCAGACCAGTTTCTAAAGCTTCCAATTTGTGCCTGTACATTATAAATTTCAGTTATATTTTCAGTTAACAATTTCCAAATTTCTTTTTTATTTAGGGTGTTGGTGCTAGGTTGTTATTTGACCACGATGGTGAAAACTATATGAATAACATGACTGCGCTAAATGACCTTTTTTATAATCATTTACCGAAATTATATACCAGTGAACCCCCTCATAGACATTGGCGCTTCAGAATGAAAAGATGGGAACCCGAACAAGATTACTGTAAAAATTTCGTTAGTTCTTGAATCAAAACATTAAAGAAAAACAGCAAAATTAATGAATTATTTTCAGGGAAATTTAACAGACTATGGAATAACTGAATACAAGCAGCAAATGTGGAAAGACAATAAGCTAGATCCAAAGTGTCCTTCCAGGACTAATTACCAGGATATGTTTCAACCTCCAGACAAGGATAATTATAGATTTAAACGTTGGGGCATTCCTAGGTAAAATTTACGTGTTTTTTCTTGAATTCTATATTTGTATGAGTAATGTACTTTTAAGAGAAAATTCGTCGATTTTGAATAAATTGAATCTTGAAACGATTCACCTGCGCTATAGAAATAAGGAGATAAATTGCGTGACGCCCACTGATACTTTAGTATTAGTTCCAAGGGAACCGCGATGTAATCCAATTACATGGGAATGTCCTGAAGATGATTTTCTTACTGTGAGGCGTAAGTGTATTGATAGAAGATAACTGATTGAAACAGCTGTGGATAAATTAATTGAAACATCAATAAAATTTGATTGAAAAATATATGGAAGTATTTTCTGTAAAAAATGGAATCGAGCATTCATACAGGATTCAAATTTTTAAAACCATTCCTTCTGAACTCATCTGAATATGAATTGTAATCAACATATACTTAGTGGATGTAAAAAAAATTCAAATTAGAATTGGGAATAAAAAAAAAGGATTGACTGTCATGAATTGTAGGCTGTATGATAGAAAGTAAAAAATTATATTGGTGTGTTCCTGCGTTCAAGGCAATGACGCACCCAGTACTTAATCCAGGGGGGCACAGTATACTTATGTTTTGTATACAAAGAGGAGGGGAGAAAAATAACCAAGCTACCGAGAAAATAAAAAAAAAACTACATACGGCACTGGAGCACGTGCCCCCTTCCCATTGGGTTCGCCACTGGTTCATGGTGTAAAGGCTGTTTCTCACTACCCTATTTCTCGTACAAGATTTGGTTCAATTTCTATAATACATATTTAGGCCTGGTCTTTTCATCTCCAAATAACTTTATCTGACAGTTTATTCCCATAGTAACAATTGTGATCATAATCGTTACTATAGGAATTAGGAATTAATCGCCAAATAAAGTTAATTGGAGATGAAAAAATCGGGCCTTAGAACAAGATTTTTTTTGGACTGGAGATAGAGCACGTTATATTTTTCAGATAATTTTTGATTCAATTTAAACTTTGCTACACTATTCCCATAATTGAAATTGTTCAAGAAATTGGATCAAATCTTATAAAAGAAGTCGGGTAGTCTAAGAAGGCCTTTATAGACGATATGTATACAGTTTTTCAAAAAGTGTGCTACAAATGGGATATTTTTTATTATCGATTTTTACAAAAATTTATTGATGCAGAACGCTTCTGCATCCCTTAAAGTCAAATTGGAAAATGTCAGTTGAAATTTATCTTGAATGGTATACAGCGTGGACACCGAGAAATGAAAATGGTTTAAGAGTAAAATGCCCTTACTTTACAAGATACAAGAAGATGTCATAAGAATAAGTCGTTCAGAATTAAAAGCTTTTGGAGTTTGCAGCTAAGCGTTCGCCACCTGGTGTCAACTAAACATACCCTTGTGTGCTACACAACAAATCGTGTTTTGGCGTCGATTCTGAGTGTATGATGTAGAGTAAGTACAAGATCTCTTGAACCGCGAAGTAATCGCGAGATGCGCGAAGGCGGAGTTTCCGTACCAGTCTAGCAACCATTTTAATTACATCCTAAAAACATTAGTTCGCAACTCCACTCATCTGAATCTCGTGTCAACTTAGAGTGGACACAATGGCATTGACACTGGCTCTAATTAGATCGAGTCTAAGGTGAAATTAGATTGAGATGAGAATTAGACGGTCTCTCTGAATTCGGGCCTAAGTGATTATTTTCTAACGTTTTATTTAATATTTATCGAACATTATTTTAACATTATAACGTTGCTTGGCGTATAACGAAATTTTTTAGTAAAACTAAGGGAGGTTTAATAATAATTTATTCACTTGATATAAATTAATTAACAACAATTAATTATAATGCTGCACAAAGTGACAGGAATAGTTTGTGAAGTAATTACAATATAAAAAATTAAAATGTTTTATATGCATAAAATTTTTTCTATAACATTATTTTTATTTCTACACAAATTTTGTTTTAATGAAACAATATCGGTTTTAGAAAACAGATTTACATATTTTCAGTGTAAAAAATATTGGTAGGGGTCTTAAAACAAATTTGGTGACCAGAATAGTTAAAATAGCTCTAATTGTGTAGAATATTCTATATTGGAAGTTCACATCCTAATTCGTTTCATCTGTGCTGTCATCAGATGATAAGTCTGAATCATCACTGTCACTGTCACTGTCGGTTATTCGTAATGTGATTTCTTCAAAATCGTCAGTTATATATTCCCTTTCCATATACTGCTCTTCTATTTTCTCTACATGCGCACAAATTTTCTCCCATTCCTCTACTCCCACAGACTGAAATTTCTCTTCGGCTATCTTTTGAACGTCTTCTAATTTAAACGTTACGTTATGTGAAGCCACATGACATTTAACTAGAGCCCATATTTTTTCTATTGGATTTAACTCCGGATGATGTGGTGGCAAGCGCAGCACAGAATGTCCATGTTCTGCAAGAAGTTTATCTAGCGCATATGCTTGGTGCACTGGCTTATGTATCTTTATTTTACCATAAAGAACTGGTTTCGTTTCTTGCATTTCAAAAAATATATTTCTTTCGCGTAACCACTGCTGCATATCTGATTTTTTCGAATTAGAAGTTGGACTTGGATCTACTTGAACATTGTGATATGACGCATTATCTATTACTACAACAGAATTTGGTTGTAAGTTAGGAATTAATTTTTCTTTCACCCATTTCATGTAATTTTTGTGATTCATGTCATCATGGTAATCTCCGGTTTTTAGTCCTGATTTAAACATTAATAGTCCATTTGGAACAAATCCATTTTTACCACCGCAGTGAACAATTATTAATCGCCGTCCTTTTGCAACAGGTGCTTTTAAACACTTTGTGGTTCCATCGTCCCATGCAAGAGGAACAGTGTGGGAACTGTGTAAGTATGTTTCGTCGGTATAAACAATATTTCTATTTTCCCGTTTGTACTTTTTGAGTTTTGTCAAAAAGTCAATACGTTTTGTACGAATATCAGTTTTTTCACACAAAATTTTTCTATTGTCTTGAGTTTTTTTCCAACGAAAACCTAATTTCTTCACAACCTTTCTGAAAGAAGTTATTTTTCCAGTAAAATTAACACCGTCATCTTTTACCGCTTGGACTATTGCTTTCATAGTGGGTCTTCTTTTATTTATAGCTGTATAATTATACATAACATTTCGAATGATTTCTTCGTCAAATTGATCAACCGAAGACTTGGGTTTGGGTTTACGTATTTTCTTTCTTGGAGAAGAAAATTTTTTTTCTTGCTCTTGAGAATTTCCCTCCTTCGTAATTCTTTTTATAGTGCTTATTGAAACACCTGTTGCTTCTGCTACGCGCTCCAATACACGATTCAAAGGTACGACAACTTCTCCTTCTTCTTTCTCTCGTGTCATAAATTTGTAGACGTTATAAATAATTTGTCGACTTTGGCTATGCACCACCTTGCTTTGGTTGGACGTGGCCATGATTTCTAGAAGTAAAACAAATAGGACCTTATTCTGTATGATTCACAAATTTGAGTGTTTGTTGTAATTGATTATTATCATATTTTTATTTAAAACTCAGAAATTTGGAAAAACGTAGTTTCGAAGAAAGGGACATTAGGGGTAATAGCAAATAATACAAATGACGGATAATAAACAGTAGAAATGTAGAAACTACATTATGTAGTTATTAATGGTGCATATTTACATCGTTGCAGTGAATAAGTGCCGTGTATTTTACTTCTATACCGAATGCAAAAATTACAAAATATTACACGGTTTAGATAGCAAAATTCATTAAAAAAATATATAACTTACGTTAAAGCAAACACTTAATTTGGCAGAGTCTTTAGAAAGACTTATACAACTGCACTACAAACAAAATACGAGAGAAACAAGCAAGCCTGCACGATGTGAACACTACTCGAATGCGACACGAAATGAGGTGGTCGTAGTAGAATGTTTTCAGAACGGGCTGTGCTTGTGGGCGGGCTCCAGCAAACGAGATTTTGTCATCTGCGCAAATGATCTCAGAGGTCAGGAGATATTGTACTAGCTCTATCAGGATTGTGTTATATGTGACATTCACATTAAATCAACTTGTGTATTTGTATTAGTACGCACTTAAACATGTGCATTACAAAAATTCCGTGTAGCTTACAGAGGTTCAGAGGCAAAATAATATTAATAGGAAAACACGAAATTTGTTCTTATTTTTCAATTATTTCATTTGGTTCTGAGTGATTATTTCAATGCGTTCCGAAATTTTATGCTTTCTTGTAGCACGCTTATTGAAAGGCACTGTAAATCAGCTGTTTCATAATCCACTTATAAATACAGAGCCTTCATAAATAATTGTGATCAAGCTATGCCTGCTAGTTAGGCAACAACACAAGCAGTGGACAGAACTACGGCATTACTAATTCTTGACAGTAAGTCACAGTGGACAGTAGTGTCAATTGAGGGTTGTTTGGGTTGTATTCTGTTTATTGCATGTATTTGTACTTGCCATCGCCATTATTTCAATTTTTATGATTCTAACAACCATTTCATGTAATTAAATCTCTAAAAGCATAGAATAACAAAATTTATTCACATTTAAAACAATGTATTTTGAAAAATATAACGTACTTCGTATAATTACGTCATTTTAGCCAAGGTAGATGATTACGAACGTCATAAAGCACATAAGTCATGTGAGATACAAGATTAAATGAAGACCCAATATGTATAATATCATTAGCTGCTTTCTTTCGCTGAAAAGTTTGAATCGTGATTCGAATAATTTTTCGTTACCCGCTCTGAATCTGAATGCATTTCAATCAAAACGGATCGTAAAATTGGAAGATTGAAAGGGGAAATGGTATTACCGATCGGGATTGAAATTTCACGAAGATCCATTGAGAAGAGAGTATCCATCTTTGAATCTAAACGCGTTATGTTGCGTTTGGATCAAACGAAAGAAAGCAGCTATTGTTAAAAGAGCATCAAAGTGTTGTCGAAAAAATTGTGAAAAAGCTTCTCAAATTGCTTAGTTGCTAAAATGTCTGCCTAAGTTAAGTAGTTTAAGTTTTTGCAGTTTCTGTTGAGATTTGTTGCATTATAAAATTTATGGTAAGAAATATTTCCTTTCAATGTTATTATTATTAACATTTTCCTTCTTTCACTTTTTTATCTTCTTTCTTTTGTTATTTTCTCTTTTTGCTATTTCTTTTCTGTTGCATAGATAGCATCTCCTGTCAATTTTAAGTTGTAAGGTTGTATTTAAAAACAGAAATTCGTACATACAGGGATAATCTGAATACAACCCTTTAACACATTAAGGCCCAGTTGTACAATTCCAGCTTAAATTTAAGTCAAAGCTTAAACCCTTAACAACAATTGTTAAAATAATCGTAGTTAAGGGTTTAAGCTTTAGCTTAAAGTTAAGCTGGAATTGTCAACTGGGCTTAAATTGTTTAAACAAATTGTAACTTTCTTCTTTCTATCTGTTTTCTTTTTCTTATATTTATGTGTTAATAAATTATTATAATTATTAAATTAAAAAAATGTCAAGAAAAGTCAGATATGAGGATATATGTCGTTAAATACTTGCCAAGAAGTGTATGGCTTTTGAATACTTATTCCCAGTTGTACAATTCCAGCTTAACTTTAAGCCAAAGCTTAAACTCTTAACAACAATTGCACAACTGGGCCTTAATGAGACAACATCTCATTTAATGTTTTAATGTAAGAGCCATATGACACTTGTTAAATTTGATGCAATTTTATTACAAAGTGAGAGAGATAAGCTACCATGGTGAATGCCTATTGGCCCTTCTCACTCACTTTGTAACAAATTTTATACAAAAAATATCATAGTGTATGTAATACGGTTCTAAAGTCATATGACTTTTGAATTAAATATTTGATGAAGATTGGATTAGCCTCGGATGTTGTTGCCCTGCTTCTCTGTTCGGATTTGAATCCTTTACATTTTTATTTATGGGAACATATGAAATGTTTAATTTACAGAATATCATACATAGTTCATGAGGAGAGCCAAAATAACTACTACATCGATCTTGATCCTGTCCAGACATAGGATTTTTGGCAATTTTAACAGGCTTCATCAAAGTTTATTTGACGTCAAACTTAGTGCATTACACTTGTCCAACTTCTTCATGAAGCGACTTCATGAATTAATTCATGAATAAATTGTCAATGTAAAACGGCCTTTAATAATATATGGCAATTAATGCGAAATAAAATTTGATGCGATTTTGTTCACTTTGAAGCTGGTTCAGTTGAATGTCAGTTTAAACCTCCTTTGTACTGGCCCTCAATGTGGCATCTAGTATTCTGTGTGTGCTTGAATCATCTCTAAAAATTCCGGACAATCCAGTACAATGCTGGAGAATTGGACATGGTTATCCTACACTGAGAAAAGAAAATGCATTGAATTAACCAAAAAAGGCAAATTCAACAAAATAATTTTGGTTAAATAGAGTCAATTACAATTTTTACTTAAATGAAACAATTCAAAATTGTTAAAAAAATAGAGCTTCGTTCAAAAGATTTCAGGTATTAAACCAAGAAAACCACTTATTTTAATACAACGCAAATATTCGTCAATATTAATCATAATTAAATTTTAAAATGACAATAAAACCATCTTAACCAACTGAAATATTCAAATTACCTCTTATTTTATTACAGTCAATAATGTCTAATGATTAATTAGACTGTTTACGAATTTACTTTTAAATAACAGGAGATTCTTATTTTAACAAAGCTGTATTGATTAAGTTCAATATAAAAATTAGTTGAATTTCAATGCAATGAAATTGTTAATTTAACTATAAAGAAATAACAAATATTTTTATTTAAATTGAAAGAATGTTTTGATTTGATTAAAACGAATATTTATTCCAGCAACAAATCTGTAGTTAACCATATCATTGTTGTTAAATTAATGCATTTTCTTTTCTCAGTGTATTGTAATATGAATGTAATTACTTACATGAAATTATAATATCTTACCATGGGACAGAAACTCATACTCCTTTAGATTTATTCAATTTTTGAAATTTACCAGTTGGTGTAATATATTCAAATGTGAGGCACACTTTTCTAGTCAGTGTTTTTATATTGATAAATTTTGATGAATTTAATTGAGCAGCTCACATTTGACGTAATTCTTCATTTATCTCCTTTTTGCATTAAAATATTTATAAATTTCTATCAAGGCTTTATTTTATTTACTTGTAACTTGTGTATAACCTCACCTTTTGACATATCTTTTTCATTATCCATAAGCTTCAAAATCCATACTGGAAAAATAATTTAAGAAATATTGAATAGAGTATGGTGAGTTACTTATTGAGATATATACGATTCTCTTTCGTGTCACTGCATCACTGTAGTTAAAGAGTAGTTTTGAATATTCCATTAATTTTGTTTGGTTTGTTATCGAACTTGTATGAATGTTGACTTATATGGCAAATGCGCTTGTTGTTATCCCAGATATTACGCATGCGTCTGACAGGTGCAATAGGAGCTGTCAAATCAGCTGTAGTTGAAATTTTATAAATTAATAATAATATAAGTGAAATTTTTAGCGGTTGGACGTTTAGATTAAATTTTTACGTGTTCGTGAGCAAGTGAATTGGACGGAAAAATTTAAGAGCGCGTCCTCCCGGATGCAAGTAAAACTCATGTTCGCCGCGTTTAAACATAAAAATATATTTGTTTGTAAACGTGCGCGTACACGATTTGCTACAAGGACGTAAAAAAGATGTTAACATATAAAAGCTTTAAATGTCAGTCGGCAAGTGTCCATTTCCCGGATCACGGAATCGAGTCGCCCGGTTGTCTGTTACCATGGTAACCTCATCCGCATCTTTGAATCTAGTTCTCGGTCAAAAACGCAGCGAATTACTTTAATAAAAATGATGGCCAACGACGACGCGGGTAATAAAGAGAATAAATGCGAAGAAGATGGTCCGGAAAATGCTGTGGCGATAACTGATTGTGATAACGACGGTATAAATATAGATCATTCCTGCCAGTTTTTAAAATGCAAACCCAAAGAAAAATCTATTCCGATTAATTGTGATGAGCCGAGTATTAATAGGCATAAAACGTTAGAAAGGGCAACGAATAAAACCATAAGTGATAAATTTTCTAGTCATAATGTTAATAGTGTGTACAGCGAACATGCTGTTAATTTATCTGATAATAACGTTAATAACGCATGTGGGCCTAGCAATCAAATATTTGCCGACCTAAGTGAGGATGATGTGTGGGTCTTAACGTGGAATATTGAAAATCAGAAGAATGGTGATTTTATTGCTTTATGTTACACAGGTAAGAATTTTTCGTTTATTTTTTTTAGGATAATAAGAGCATCCCATAATTATTATTGTTTCCCCAAAAATATTTCTTATACAGGATGATTCACGAAAATGTTACATCCAACAATTCTGCATCCGACAAAGGAAACATTTACAGGGTGATCCAATTAAACCGTTACCTAAAAGGACGAGCGGCTTCAATAAATATGTTTCTTTGAATTCATGCATGTGTTTTATCTAAATAAAGTACATATTTAAAAATTATTTAACATTTCGGGGTATTCAAAGGCATTGTCAACTTTTTTATCTAAAACCCTGAATTATTAAATCCAGTTCTTTTGCACGAAAACCCTTCAGATTAAAATTCGTCTATAGAATTATCATAAGCCAAATAAGGCCATTATGCTACATTTTTTTTTCTTTAAAATTTTTATTGGTATGGTATATTATACTGGGTGTGAGATAAAAAATGCCTCAAGGCACAACTCTGTTCTTTATAGTCCGATTTGAATAAGCAAAAAATCATATCAAATATTTCCTTAACTTACTCAAATTGATAAGAATTTCACTTTGTTTTACTGTGAACTGTTATGTCAAACGGTAGGACATTTTTTTCTTTAAATGAATGCCAAAATGCATTGAACAAGGCGGAGGTCAATTTGAACTATATTATTCAAATCGGACTAGCAGTTATATCTTGAGGCGTTTTTATCTACACCCGGTAATAAAACGAACCTTAAGAATATGTAATTTTTTAGAAATTTTCTCGTAATTATCGGAATAAGAGTAAATAAAATAGTCAAATTCGACTTTTTAAAGATTCATTTTGAAAAATTATTCTTTGTATTTTTTTATGTATACTGGTGCTTAAAAGTATTCGGACGACCGGCGTGATCTCCTGGCACTGTGGAAGTTTATCACAAGGGTCAAATTCGAACTATTTTATTGCTTTTCATTCGGATACTTCTAAGCACAAGTATACGTAAAGTAGACTTTACATTACATGTTTTATCATATAATTTCTCATAAGATTTGTCATATGCGACTATTCTTCCGTTCACACTATGCAAGATGTCACCTGAAAGAACTCATAAGATTACTCATACGGCAAATCATACCAAAACATATCGAATTTGATAGAATAGAACGGTGTTTATTCCATATGACTTTTCATATGATTACCTGTAATTATTGCTCTTCTTTATCGATATTTTAAAGAAATAGGGTTGTTTTATTGACTTTTGACAGACGAGAAGTTGTCATTAATAAAAATGTCTAAGGTAAGGATATTTTTTTTGTTAATTAATTAATTGTGTTTATAAATATTTATTATTTATTAAGATTAGTTGGACAAGTGACCTAACTTTGGTCCTTATCGTGCATTATGAATTGCATCCATGTTTATAAGATCCGAAACACAAATTTTATTCCAACAAACATGCACGTAATGATGCATTATTAAAAATGACGGAAGCAATTCCGTTAAATGAGCCTCGCTTTATGCTGGAGAATATTAAAAAAAAATCACAAATATTCGATCTCAATTTGCACACGAAAATAGTAAAATTTTTGAAACTGGCTGGATCTTCCCATTTTAATTATTTAAAAACTAAATGTGAGATCCGTGTCCATAATCTCTTCGCAATAGCCATAGTCGAGCCCACAGTTTTCTCTTTGTATATGTATTTTTTTTAACTTCGACGATCTCTGACGCATTATTAATAGAAGACACATTGCCATACCAAGTAATATAGATTTACATTTAATCATTTTTATAATTTTTAATAACACAGTTTTATAATATCTGAGGTTTGGAATTTTATCGATATGTCAAAAAACATAAGCACTCATATGTATAATCATATCATATAAACGTGAAATCCTCAGTGAAATCACATAATTCCGATAGATGACAAATCATATCAGAAATCATATATTATGATAAAACATGTAATATAAAGTCCCCTTAACTTCCTATGTAAGTACCACTTTTCTTTATAGTATACGGCCTAATATTTTTTAATACATTTAAACTTACAAATGCTTCCATTCGACAAATTTTAATCTGAAGTTTAGAATCTGAATGTGACTACGGATTAGAATTGCTCTCTGTCCGATTCAAAGCTAATATCACTTTCAAAAATTTGTTACAACTTTGTTACAAATTTTTTATTTTACTCTTCTGAATTTGTGAACTAACAATAAGTATTTTTTTTTCTTTTTAACAATTGATCTAATAATCAACACAGTGACGATTTTTTAACAAAAAGGATCTGTTGTACAGAGAGCTGCATTGATGAACGCAACATAGGAAATCCCAGAGGTGTTCAAATATTGACTTCCCTAATTATTTTCAAGCAAAATTCTATGTAGGTTTTTTAAAGTAAGTACTCTTCAAAATGAATCTGTCTGCATTTCGAGAATTTTTCATTTACTCAGTTTCAAAATATTTTTAAAAGACTCAGGCCCAGTTTCATAAAACGTAGTTAACCACTCGATCAAGTTAATCGTGTGATTAAGCATTATCATTGGTGGAAATTTAAACTTTCCTCCAATGATATTGCTTAATCACACGATTAACTTGATCGAGTGGTTAACTACGTTTTATGAAACTGGGCCTTAGTAGCCAAATTCAGTTTATGTTAAAGTATTAGCACGGCCTTGATCAGTGAATGTGAAAACTTGCTAGATGATTGATAAATCTAGTCGTTTTTGAAAAATATTGATAGAAAAAGCTGTTCATCCTTAAAATAACTTTTTATTAAGTACAACGTCCTGATAGTTAGACATAAATTGAATTTGGTTACTGAATTTTTTAAAAATATGTTCAAACTGAGCAAATGAAAAATTCTCAAACTGCACAGACAGGTACATCTTGAGGAGTACTTTAGAAAACCTAATGGGATTTTGCTGTAAAATAATTAGGGAAGCCAATATTTGAACTATTCTAAATTAACATGGGATTTCCTATGTTGCGTTCATCAATGCATCATCCTGTATACGTAAGTTTCTACAAAAGCTGATTTTCTGAAATGTTTGCAACAATTTCTGAAAATAATTTTTGAGGTTTCCTAGCATTCTCTTTATTCATATTTTTGTTAATGGAGGCGTCAAAATTACCCTGGTGTTTTGTACGTTTGTTATTCATTCTTCTATTGATTCAGTAATGTTTTGAGTTGAATCTTCTTAATTCTCAAGGGTCTTTGTAAATCTTAAGGGAATATGTGATAAGTAACAGATTTCCTCATTTGAAATAATTCCTAATTTTTTATATCATGTAATGTAAATATTGCTTAAAATACATTGTATACTTCCTTCAATATTCAAATTTTTAAATTGACTGTTTTAAATATTTTTTTCTTCTTTAAGAAATGAAAACTATCCATTTAAATCATTTATTATGAAATTTCCCCACGATTTATACGAGTGATCAATATCTTTTCTAATCAAGTGACCTATGGAAATATATTGTGTGTCTTTGATTAGTTTATTACGTCAAATGCAACTTGAATTATTTATATTCCATTCCTACACAAAATCTAACAATTCTTATGTATAACATGTTTTTTTAAAATAAATTTGGATTTAAAGTTCACATTTCCCACAAAATGAAAGCATGCGCCAAGAGCAACGAAAAACTGGTTCATTTCGTAGAAGGTGCGTAGAATGTCCGCCGTCTCTTGCAAACACAAGGAAATTCTGCCTTTTAAATTGTTAATAACATTCGCTAAGATTACTGAATTGTTATTTAACTGTTCGAAATGTAACAATAAACTCTTATGAACAGAGATTTCTGTTAATGAATTAAACTTACTGACAGTTATAAGTAATTGAAATGAGATTGACGTGTGAAAAAATTAATTAATCAAAGACATACGATTTTCTTTCCGTAGGCCACTTGATTAGAAAAGATATTGATCACGCGTTATGTCATCTTAAGTCTTAATACTAAAATTAATTATTGCAGACTTGCAGAGGATGTAGAAGTAATAGATTTTACTGATCATAACAGCTTCTCACATAGCTGACTGCACTCTATACAGGGTGTCACAGAAAAGCCGCTCCCAACTTTCAGAAGGAGTGGAGGGCATATAATTTTATAATTTTAACTAATAAAGTTGTGACCGGAAATGTGTCCGCGTCAAGTTATAACGAAATAAAGAAAATGAGGACTAGAAATAATTTCGAAGTAAGAACTTTCAGAAGGAGTGGAGGGCATATAATTAAATATGTAATTTTAACTAATAAAGTTGTGACCGGAAATGTTACCGCGTCAAGTTATAACGAAATAAAGAAAATGAGGACTAGAAATAATTTCGAAGTAAGAACTATCTTTTATATGTATTTATTTCTAGTAGCTACACAATTTTAATCAATTTTAATTTATTAAGAAAACTTAAAAATTATAAGAAATGTTCAAAACGGTTCAAAATTATGGCCATTTGCACCAAACACTTAAGCTGAGCTTAAATTCAAGTCGTGTTGATAATGCGACATTTTTAGATTACACACTATTCTAAGCCCCAGTTGTACAATTCTACCTTAACTTTAAGCTAAAGTTTAATCCTTAGCAACAATTGTTGAAATAATCGTGATTTTGTTAAGCTTCAGCTTAAAGTTAAGTAACTTAAGTGCTTGGTGCAAATGGCCATTCAATGCATAAGTTATATAGCGACGTATGATTGAAGGACGCGACGAATTGAATCTGAGGACTGTGTCGATTGGTTACATAGAAGATCGATTTAAAATGAATTCGAGTTATATCTCGCAGTCGAGCAGGCCAAGGAAAAGGACCATTTCTTCCAATCCAGCGATTATCCTTTTAAAGATGGTCCTTTTCCTTGGCCTGCATGATCGGAAGGCATGACACCAATTCATTTTTTTATCCGGAGTCATATTAAAGCCACCGTCTATGCACCTCCTGTCAACACAGAAGAGTAATTAGCGGCTCTAGTAATTGTTGTTTTTAATAATAATAATAATAATAATAATAATGGAACTGGGATCAGCTACCCTCAAAGTGGCCGATGCTCTTCCTCCCTGTTTCTAGTAACAATGAAAGAAAAATAGTATGGCATAATAACCTGGCACACAAGCAAACAAGAGACATTAAGTATTAAGACAAAGTGAGTGAATACAAGTAAATAAGTGAGAAAAAAAACAAATCAGAAACAAATAAATAATAAATGTTTATATTTTGCGAGAGTATGAACCAGCATATCATATGTTATAAGCAACAAGCAATAACCTATATATTTATTGTATTTCCTAAATAATTCCTTGCAGTACCTACAGAATTTCCTGTAGTACCTACATTCCTCATATTTCCTTGAAATTTTTTTTTACTTACGTATTTCTTAGTAATTCTAAGTAAAATGCACTATTGCCCTGCCCCTAGTAATACTCAGTAAACACCCTTGACGCCCGATTTTACAATCGTCGGATAAGCATTATTCTTAGAATAACGTGACGTAGATATGGAGGAACATTAAAGCATATTCAGCGAACAGTTATTCCGTCCTTATTCCACGGTTGTAAAATTGGGTCTTAATGTGACACCAGAATTCCTCAGAGGTTTACCCCTCGGCTGTGTTTTATTTATGAAAATTAATTTTTCGGCATTTACGCATAGTGATTTTCGACATTATATTGTGGACACAAGTGGAATAATCTCGGGAATAATCTTTCAAAAAGCGAATACATTTGACTATAAGGAAACAGGTTTTGTATTGCGTTTAAATATTAAACGTTTTACAAAACTTGTTTTTGTTTAAATGATATTTAAATAGACTCCAAAATACTTCTTTTACTAGGCCTTAGACACACCTTGCAATCTATTTAAATCGTTTCTCCGGAACAGATTCCATGCAAAAATTGAGAACACACATTTTCTGTTGCATAAAGTGTAAGAAATTTCAAGATGAATCCTAAATCAAGTAAACGAGAAAAATTATTAAAAATACTTGTCGAGTGAATATGTGACAAAAAGATTTTTCTGTTCTCCAAGAGATGGCAGTGTATCAACCGAAGATGACTTGAAGCTTCGAATAAATTATTTTTTTTTTCAAATATAATGTTTTTATAAATTTAATTATAGTCTAAATAAATAAAAATCTAACTGCAATATTTGTTTATACGATTCGCTTAAGTAAGAAATTTGATGTTCAATTGTCATTTAATTAATCTGCTGTTTACTTATAAATAAACCGTCTTGGGAAAATTGACCATTTTTCTTTATAAAAAATTCGTTCATTCTTCATAAACAAATTTTTAAATTGTTAGTTACAATTCTTAGTTTTATATTTTAGATAATTTATTATAGTTCCCTCGACAAACTAATATCGATTTCGAAAGCCTCCGTAACAACAGAAGTTAAAAAACGCTTACATAATAATATGCAATTAGTTGAATATTAAAACAGTTAAATAATTTCATTAGTGAAAATTCATTTTCCCTAATGGACGATTATCTTTCATAAAAGAGGATATGTTTCTTGTTTAGGAATTTTAAGTTGTTCATTACATTCCTCAATTGTGCCTCTTCAACGTTCTTTTGGACATGCCATAAATCTACGGTGTTTAAAGTCGGCGTAATAAGAAAGGAAGTTCCTCGTCCTTATATTCTCGTTCCATTTTCTCATATGACGTTTTTATGTCTTGCGCTTGATTAAAATTCATGAATGATTTTATTATCGCTTTGTCTCATGACCTTATTTCCTTACTTAGTTCGGTATGTTATGCAACATCCTATTTCGAAAGTACATACATTTTTCTTTCGTATCGCAGATAGAATTACATTAGAAGTAAGCGCATCTGTTTCACCGTCTTGTGTTACAAAATCGTTCTGCGTGCATGTATCATCGAAAAGCAATGAGTTATTTGTATGTGTAACATGTTTTAATTGCTCGTTTTCTTTGTCTAATAAAGCCTGTTTTACATTACATTAATTTCTGTTACGAGAAAATAATACAAAAAAAAATTATAGGACTCGAATATTTCTATTTCTTCACATTTTTGTTTTGTTTTACACTATCCTAAAAGTTGATATACCTCTTTCTAGTATCAATTTCTCTGATAATGTAAAACAGGCTTACGTAGTGTAAATTACAGTTTTTATGACAAACGTTTTTGACAATCTGGTTTTAGTCCACCAAATTCGTATCATGTTTTGCAAATGTGGCAGCTTTTAAATGAAATGAATGTTTAAAATAAATAAAGATTTGCCAGTCTAAAGTCGTCCTTCTTTTTTATTTTTCTCTTGAATATTTGGATTAATAAAGAGTTAGTAAAAATTCTGGAACTTCAAGAAATAGAACAAGATTTAGGAAACTTCTTGTAATATAAGAAAGCTCATTATGTATTTAATACTGTTCTTTTGGAATTATAAATGATGCATGTATTTATCTGTAAGCATAATGTAATAACAACTGAATAAAAAAAGTATTTGTATAAGGAATTTTTTTTTTCAAAATTCATTCAACTAACATTTTAGAAAAAAATATGGAACATTATATTGGGTGTCTCTAAACGTATGTCTTTAATTGAAACCACAGATAGTAGTCAAAAAAAGAAGCAAAATTTGTTATACAACAATAGGGAAAAAGTAAATAATAACTCCGGGAAAAATCAGTTTTCGTTTCCAAAGAAATTGTTTGAGTAACGCTGGTTGACGATTTAAATTGGTTAAATGTCTCAGCTGCGCAAAATTGGTGTTTTTTGTGAGACGTATTTGTTGGGCTAGGTCATGTTTGTCCGTCGCAAAAACATTTCGTCAGGATTCTAAATAAAAACGTCTTCACGCGGCGTTCCTTATTGCAATTACTTATTACTATTTTATTTATGCTTATTTATTTAAAGTACAATTTAAAAGCAAACTGAATTCGTAGCACAATAATGCATTTCAGTTTTATTTGTTTCATTTTCATGACAGTACATCGATCTGTGTTTATGTTCAGTAATAAGACGAAAATAAAGCCTACTAAAAATGTTGATAAGTATTAATTAAATCCAAGTAACGAGTGGCTTAATTAATTTTCGTGATGAAAATTTGATTCTGGTTTAAAATAATTCTGAATTTTCAGAAACGTTTACTACATTCGTCTTGGCGATTTATTGGTTACAATTGCACAGTCATAAAATAAAATTCGTTCTTTCGTTCTTTTATTGTTTGTTTTTATTATCATGCTGTCATAAACTCATAATCATAAGTCACTCATAACTTCACAGATGCTTACATACGGGAGGAGGTTAGAATGAAAGAATTTATCAAATTTACGTAGGGCAGGGACGGGCACGAGCTCGCCAAAAGCTCGACCCCCACCCCCAATTATTTGCGACGATCTCGATGTTTCAGACAAACAAGTGCCGGCACATAACTGATTCAGTCGTATCAACGAAATCAAAAGCAGAGAGCGCCGAGCATGTTGGTTTATTAGCGTTTAACAGTGTCGTACAAGTTCGAGACCATTTTAAATTGAAAAACAAACCTTTTTTAAACAATATTTATAATAATTTTCGGTTTAATTCAATATGAACAGCATGAAAACGAATACACCGCGCCGCCGCCGTCTACAAATTTATATTTCGTGGGACCAAGCTAGCTGCAATCGACACTCGTTTGACCTATTGCTTATCATAGTGGGAGATACTTCCCCTTTCCATGCCCATGCCTGACGTAGGGTGTAGTTTGTTTTGTGTTAGTTTAATATCTTGTGTATGTACATAACTTAATTTAAGTGTAAATAAGTAATAAATATGGCTCATGTGTATTCCTATGAGGAATTGGTAGACATAGTGCTCTGTTATGGCGAATTATGTGTTAATACCGCAGGACAACATTTTGAACATTTATTGTAATTACAAATATCAGTGCCAAGAACAAGAAGTGAACTTTAGTAAAATTCTAAAGTTATGATGAATGCACAGGTATGACAACACGTTCGATATGCATTTTGTGCTGTATTGTATATTTTTTTTATTTCGCATAAACGCATTTTATTTCGAAAAACGGATTTCGCTATGTTAGTGTCGGTGAAACAGATGGATATGCCGAAGACGCGCGCGCGAGACCTTGGCCTAGTTCTTTCAAACGTAAATAAAAAAAATTATTGCAGTTTATTGCTTTTTATTAAGCGGACTTGCCTCAACAAGTCATAAACTAAGCAGAGGTTTCAAAACAAAGGAACTGCACGCGCTTGTGGTAGGTCAGTTTTTCATTTTTGAGCAATACCGTTCATATTTGGGGAATCGATCTCTTTTATAATGAGGAACTTACAGTTTTAATTAAAGACATAGGTTTTGAGACACCCTGTATAAACAAGTTACTGTGTTTTTTTGTTGTTGTTGAAAAAAACAAGGTCAATATTACCAGTGTTATCTTTTGCAAATACAAAATTTAATCCAGAACTACTGTCTTGCTCATAATATTTGTAAAGTATTTAAACAATCGCGAAATAGAATTAACGTCAGTTTAAAAAACAGAATTACGGTATAATAAGATAAATATTTACGGTGTCGCATTTCAATTTCGGTGAATTATTTTGATATACTTTACGCCAGCAATTTTTTTAAAAGATAACAAAGAATTTCGAGAAAACAGCAACGACGTCTTTGGTTTTGCGTCAACCTATCTGCGAACGAGAATTTAATAAAACCAAACAAATTACCAGTACTTTCTGTAATTAGCAGGTTTCTCGGCTAATCACGTTCATTTTGTTTGCTTTTACTGCAGTACTACCTACATCTCAAGCAGCGTTAATTAGCTCGTTTGCATATTTAACTGCTCCAGAGCGAGAGAGTTGTTGCTTGTTTGATGGAAAAAGTCTCAGACTTACGGTATTTTTATTGTCACCAGGATTGTCTACATGTTACAATTTTTTTTTGCATTTGCTAGTTCTTGCAGATACTTAAAACAAGATGTACCTATTTAAGAAAACATGATTTCATACCTATGTATTTTTCATATATATTTTGTATTCATTTAAATTTAAATTATATTGTATATTCCCACAAGCAACGTGTCCGTCATAAACATTTCGGCATCTTTTTAAAGGTAAAAAAAAATAGAAAATAAATCAACTGCTGTGTACCTAACTGTAGTTATTAGAAATGGCCAAATGTGTTAAAATTAGATATGGTATCTATTCTGATTATGTTTTATGTTGGTAATTTTTATTGAACAAATAAGTATGTTTATAAATTTCTTGAATTTTAGTAATTTTGAATAATTTTTAAGCTTAGAATACGTTTTTTTTTAAATATGTAATTCTATTAGTGTTTTGAAAACGACAGGAAAAAGTCTGAAACAACATTAATTTCCACGTACTGTGACAAGTCATCATTTAAAACGGATGCGTTTAATTACATTTTTGCATCGTACACAAATTTTACGGAAATTAATCATCCGCGAACGTGTTGAAGAATTGATGTGTGATTGATAAAAAAGCGAATTAATTGGCGCGTTGCAAAACAGTATCGGTTTCATCAATGGAACGATTTTTGTTTGTTTTCGCTGCTGCTACTACATTTTCTCGGAATGGCGAGCGCGAGTGAATGGCTATTTACATGAATTAAGTGAATTACATGGCGAATCTCAAGACTCACCCACGCCATCCGATTACTTATGTATATTCCGAGAAAGCCTCCGTAATGCATTAGACGGTATTCCGGGATTTTTCCGTTTTGCGCTCGTTTTCTTCAGGCCGTTTTATGAATATTTCCTATCTTCTAGGAACTCACATTCACACGAACTGGAAAGCAGCAGAGGAATTTTAATGAACTCGGAACACGTGTTTATCGTTCTCTGCAATTTTTTTTTCAATTCCAAGTTGATGACGATTTTTCTTTGAATTGTTTTGAATGAAAAGTATTGTTGTAGTTTTTGTAATGTAAATAGTTCTTTATGCGTAGAAAAAATAATGTGTTTTTTCTTTGTTTATTTTTCTACGTCATTGTGATTGTTATTATTATTATTTTATATCTTTAAAAGCGTGCTATAAACGTTTATGGTGTTACGCAGACAATCAGCAGGGTCGTAACTAGGACATGGCGAAGGTTGTCATAGGCGCAAGCGAAAGAAGGGCGCCTAATGGATTGAGTTAGATTGGGTTGAAGTGAAAATCAATTTTTAAAAATCCCAAACTGTATTCATGGATTGTGATCTCACTTCAAAGGAACGAGAGATACACAAGAGACTTAAAAAAAGGAAAAGAACAAAGGAAGAAAACTGGATATGGTAAAAATTAAATATTTGGTGTGGAATGGAAGTGGAATAAAATGAAGGAGACAAAGAGAGAAATACCGGAGGCAAAATAATAATGGGGTGTAGCAACGAGGAACATGGTATAAGGACAATAAATTCAAAAATATAAGGTTTTGTAAATATGGACAACAAGATTGCAGAAAAGAAAAAATAGTGAAAAGTCCAACATGGAATATACAATTAAGAAAGAAAAATAAAACAAGCCGCCAGGGGCCTGTTCCTCAAAAGTATGGACTAGTAAATTATTACTTACAAGTTCCTTTTCTTTGTAAAGTCTGGTGCTATAAAACTGTGTTCCTTAAAGAAAACGAGCTAATTATAATTATTGGTAAGCTCTTTTTCTTTGAGGAACACAATTTTACAGAACCAGACTTTACAAAGAAAAGGAACTTGTAACAAACTAATAATTTATTAGTCCATACTTTTCAGGAATAGGCCCCAGGGAAGTGGAAATATACAGAGTAGAAATTCAAGAATAAATGAAGTAAGGTGGAAATATTAAATAAGTATAAAATGATAGTAATGATAATATGGAATCCAAGATAAAACGTAAATGAACAAACTCGGAAAAGAAGTAGCCGAGCTTGAAGTTAAAGAAACGTTTTATAAGTAGCACATGATGGCGGATTTCACAAACGTTACCTTAAATTTAATCATCCGTTAAAAGTAAACGTTGCCATGGTTACATATTGCGATGTTTTTGCGAGTTAAATGAAATTTGTTTGTTAAATGTTAGGATTCGAATTTTTAACTCAAATGACAAAGTCACGCATAAAAAATTTAACATTAGACTCTTTTCGTTATTAAATTGTTTATTAATATTATATCTCAAGGTACCAAATTGTATTGCAAAACAATTTTGTTGAAATGGGTTCTGAAATGTATTTGTCCTAATGGTGTTGAATTTAAAATGTCGGTTATTTTTGTCACGCTACGTGAAATGTATGTAGGTAAGTAAAAATCGATTTTAAAGATTGACATAGAAATTATTTATTAATAATGAATTTCCTGTTTATTAAACATTTACAAATTACAATTACACAAGTAAAATTGGTTCATAGTAATTGTTGGTACATTTGGACGATTAGTGTAAATGCACATTAATTTATATTTGACATAAATTGAGTTGTCATCTAACAGCGTAGTGGGTAGAAGGAAATTTTAATCAAAATTTTTAATTAAAAATGCGATTACGGTCTCCTTTATCAAGAGTGTCCTATGTTTTAAATAAGCTTATACCTGTTGGTAAGTATTTACGAATCATTCTTGGACAAGCATTTTTAATTAACCATATTAATAAATGGAATGTTCTTACGTTTTCTGTTCACTACCTTCGATTACAAAAGTTTCTCCGAAGGAGCTTAAGATTGATTACAACTGTTAATTGTTAATACTAAACTGTTCAAAGCTAAATGCAAAGTATGAATGTTCACTTGCTAAAGGCAGAATTGAATTGAATGTTCTACTGCTCAAAGCCTAGGTTGAATTCAATGTACTACTGCTCAAGGCTTAAGCTGAATTGGATGAATTACCCAGAAATCTCCCTTTTATATATTCTTCAAGGTACAAAAAACTCTGTGACCCCCAAACATAAGAAAAATGAAAAATCCTTAGATTGTAAACAAATCAAAAATTCTTGTACACAAATAATAACTATCTTGCTGTGTAGGTTGCAAATATGAAGTTACATCTTGAAGAGGCCCAGTCGAACTGCATCTAACTTTGAAAGACGGATTCTGTCTTGGTTCTTGAGTTTTACAAGAATATGACGTCTTCCTCCGTTCTTCTTGTAGAAGTAGACTTGAGGTTTGCTTCGGATTTCCTCTTCTAGCGTGCTGGATGAACTTGCCACGCCTGGATAAACTTGAAACGTTCTAGATAATCTTGAAACGTCTTCCACGATGACATGATCGGCTCGTCCTGGAGTTTCGACTTCGGTGGACAGCACTTCATCCTTGGATGTCTTGGAACTCGACTCATGTTTTGTGTGAGGTTGTCGTCCCAATGTTCCTAATCATCCTGGAGTACTTCGTGGAATCTCTGGTTGAACCAGCTTTTCGTTGTTGGCGAAAGTGTAACGTCAAGTATGTCAATTGACATTTTCTAAATCGGACAGAAAAGTGTTTTAGTTATTTGTGCAAAAATAATATTTCACAAGTGTTCTGGAACACACTAAGGTAAAGTACAGTTATTTAACATTTCACTTAAATTATAAATTCCAAAAATAATAAACCTAAACTAATTATATACAGGGTGAAAATTTTAAAATATCAAAATAACATAGCAATATGTTGAACGAATAGAAATGATTATACTTAATCGATGATTAAAGTTAAGTGACGTTTGTGAAATCCAGCGTAAATGTTATAATGAATAAAGTTCCTAAGAAAGATATTTTCATACCAATAAGAGATCTCAATGCAAAGGTTGGTTCTGACAACTGTAGATTTGAAAGCATAATGAGTAAAAGTGGCCTAGGAAAAAGAATTGAAAACGGGAAGGTGTTGTTGGAGTTATGCAGATTTAAGAATCAGCCTGTATGTATGTAATTGATGTAACCAAACCACTATAGTTTTTAAATGAACCGAAAGTTAAAGCAAACTACAGGTGGTATCTAATAAAATTTTGTTCTTTTATAATCGTGATAAGTCTCAGATTGCGATGTTTACGAGGGCGGGTTGATAAGTTCGCGTTTTCGCCGCTGGGGGTCCTAGTACATGTAAACAAACATAACCTGGAAAAATCACAACTCTTTAGAAGCATTAGTTCATAGTTTCATGAAAATTCTCCTTCAGTTTGTTACAGAAATTTGTTATTAATCAATTTATTCAATTCAATTCAATTCAATAACGGCTTTTAATTTCAATAATATGTTACGACAAATGTAAACACAATATGGATTCTTAATAATTAATTAAATAACATTTAGTTTCTTTATATCACAGTAAGTTGGTTACCAACTTGAATTGTGATGCCTAATTTTCAGAAATAATAATTAAAGGGTAGGAGACGATGTGCGCATAACTGTAAGAGCAGAGATTTAATATTTAAAGTAATAAAAAATAATATTTAAGAGTTAATTGTACAGAATGTCGTGCAATTCCGTTCTAGAGATATTATTGATCCATAGTTTTATTTTTTTAGCGAATAATTTAAACGAAAAATAGAAAGGTGTGATAGGACAGATATTGACTGATTTAACTACAACGTAAGTAAAATTATTTTGACCAATACTTTTTTACGATAGGGCGTTACTACTTTGCCTTTATTTCTAGTAGGGAAACGGTGACATTTGTATTGAAGAAAATTCTGGTTTTTGTATGTTAATTTAAGAACCGTAAAGGCATAAAGCTGATGGATGTCAAACACTCGGATGTCAAACCTGCTCGGCAGGATATCTTCGTGTTTTATTGAAACATATTTTTAATATCAATTTTTCAATTGTTAGGAGCTTTCTGATGAGCGTTTTCCCCGTATTACCCCATGCAATTATACCATAGGACAAAATGGATTGAACCAGTGCATTGTAGATCATTTTTAATATTTTATTACTTAGGATGTTCCTAAGCCTTTTAAAAGTATGGGTTAAATATCGAAGTTTCTTTTGCAAGTTATCTATTTGGTCGGTCCATCTCATATGTTGATCTAGAGTCAACCCTAAATATTTAATGGATGGTGAGTATTTTATCTGATTGCATTTAGTGCAGCTATTACTACAATTCATATTGTCACAAAACACAATATCCCCCGGAATAAATAGACTATTTGAAAATGGACAAAGAAGAGATACGAACGGCAATCAAATATTTTAATTTGAGATCGATCGAAATAAAAAGTGAAATAGATTCTACGTTGGGCGACTCTTCGCCATCAATGACGACTATTCGCAAATGGGTAAACGAGTTTAAACGTCGAAATGTCGAAAAAGTAAAGAAAATTGTTCTTTCAGACCGACGATTGAAGTTGCTGGAGATAGCTGAGGCTACAGGTATTTCAAAAGAACGGACACACCATATCTTGCATGAAATCTTGGGCATGAGAAAACTCTCTGCAAGATGGGTGCCGCGTTTGCTCACACCAATGCAAAAACAAAACCGTGTCGCAACTTCAAAACAATGTCTAGAGCTCATTCGGCAAAAACCGGACTTCTGGCGACGTTTAATCACCGTGGATGAGACCTGGCTTTACCATTACATGCCAGAAACTAAACAGCAATCGATGCAGTGGATAGTAAAATAGGCGAGTCAGCCCCAAAGAAGGCGAAAACTGTGCCATCGGTCGGAAAAGTTATGGCCTGGTTCAGGAATTCAAAAGGAGTGATCTTCGTCGATTATCTACAGAAAGGAAGAGCGGTAACAGGAACTTATTATGCCCAACTACTGGATAAGCTGGATAAGCGAGAAACGGCCTGGTCTTCAGCGCAAAAAATATCCGTTTCTTCAAGACAACGCATTCGCGCATACGTCGAAAGTTGCAATAGCCAAAATTCAAGAATTGCGCTTCGAATTGGTTCCTCATCCACCATATTTTTTGGACTTAGCCCCGTCTGACTTGTATTCGTTTCCAAACCTGACAAAGTTCCTCGCTGGAAAAAGATTCGGAGTAGATAGTGAAGTGATCTCCTGCATGGAACACTTTTTTGAGGGCCTTAACAAAAATCATTACTGTGAGGGCATTAAAGGTTTGGAAAAGCGTCTGACCAAGTGTATCGAGTTGCAAGGGATTACGTTGAAAAGTAAAATGTAATTTGCCATCAATACCGACGTTTTAGTGTCGAAATCGCGAACTTATCATATGCCCTTGTACAGAATCACTTCTATTTTTTAAAAGATATATAGTTCGCTCAGTTGTCTCGATCATGTAGGGTTCACAAAAGATTTTGTTAGCTCCGAATTGCGGCCGATGGTGATATCTCGTTTACTTTTGAACCCACTGGACGTATAAAAAATGTTGACTTTCCAACAACATAAAGAAAAATGCAAAAGTTTAAGGTGATCAGAAATTTGAATTTGAGATTTAGGCTTTTTAGTTTTTGTCTTTTGAATCCTTTTAGATCTTGTAGCGTCAAAAGTTCTCTATTGTAGGTAACTCAGAACTGAAGTTCATGACAAGGTTATCGTATAATAAACTGAAACTAAACATATTTGAACGAGATTGTCGAAACGTACATTCTTGTTTTGTTTCTATCTCCACTAAAGTCGATGTATGTACAAGGTAGAAGATTTACTTACTAATCAACCTTGGCATATTGAAATTATATAGTCAACAAAAAAAAATGTTTACATATAATTCTAAAAGTAGTATATTTTTGATAAAGTGAAATTTTGAAATAGATTCGGCGATGTTCTTCAAATTGTATTACGATTACGACTAGGCAAGAGAACCTACCTTGAATAACAAAATCCGTCTTAAGGCAGATCCTGTATATTAAAAATTCACATCGAGGAGTATTGCGAACGATATTAAAATTTCATGTGCCTCATGCGGCGTTCATGAAAATTCACGGTGGCGCGCCTTCAACGTGGCATCGTACACGTAGGAGGCGCAGAAGTTCGAAGAATTAAAATTGAGTGCGGATGTGCCATCATGTGAAAAATCTATCCGACAAGTTGTGGCCATTGTCGAGTGCTACGTTTCGTTTACAGTTTCATTAGGCACGTGATGAGATATTCTAAGCGTGGCTTTTAACATCCTCCTTTGCCATTTTTCCTTCATTCAAATTCTCGTCTAATCCTTAATGCAAGGTCAAGCATTCACGGTTTATTACATTACGTACTTACATACATACATACAACTCCGTCGTGTTGTACGTTTATCATTTAAAAATTAGCTTATTTGATAAATGTTAATGCATTTGTAAAAGATATCATTGGTCCAACCCTTTTAATTAAATCAGGTGTTCAAGTAGCCTTTGCACTTTTCATAACATGGTGAAGCAGGTCTTAAATTAGATCAACGTGAAATGTCACTTTAGGTTGTGACACGTTAGGTTATAAGCAAAACATAACAACCATTGACACCTGTCATTCTTTCAAATGACGGTCGGTTTAGGAAGTCATCCCTTTTTCGCTTTATCTTCTTTCATTAAAAAAATCAAAACCAACTTGATGAATTTTTCATATGAACACTCGTTATAGTCTTTTTCTATTGCTTTTCCCCTTTTATCAAATGTGTTTCCTAATTTGTCAAATGACTTTCCAATTCGTTCAAAGTATAGTAGGCCTACGAATTGGAAAGTCATTTGTCAAATTCGGAAACATAATTGACAAAAGGGGAAAACCAAAAGAAAAAGACTGTAAGATCATCCGCTAAAGGCCATCCATAACCATTGAATAAAAATTATTTTTACGCAATCTTGTGCATTTATTTTATATTTAGTTATTCACACTCATTTAGCATCTTGTAAATGACTTATTCAAAGCAAACTTCCTAACTCTGATAGCAGAAACCTATAACTGGCCGCTCTCTGCTCATTAGTTATTTAAAATTAAAGAAAATTATTGTAAAAGATTCTAAATTCAAAATTTTTATATCTATTAATTATTAATTTCTGTTCTGTTTCATGCGCTTCAACATCATTTCGAATTCCTCCATTCTATCATTCTATCTGTTTGTCATTTAGATTTTATGATTTCTTTTACATTTTTCGGTTTAGTATATTACGGGCTATTCTGTAACTAACAGGGTGTTAAAATTTAAGGGTACGTTAAAATTCAAAATACAGTCTTGTGATTGGTTGTTACTACGGTAACCAAATTTAACAACCCTTTAAATTTAACGTCTTCGATGCAGAATAGACCCGATTGTCTTATTAATTGTGGTTAATTTTAATGTTTTAACGTCATAATTAAAATCACTTCTTCACCTTGTACTAGTACAAAGCTGTTATTAGTTTCCTTGCCAGAGTAAGTTTATGTTAAATCCGGACGAACTTTTACACTTACGAAGGGATTCCTTCACATTTAAACCTCTCATTGATAATAAATTGACACCTGTCTAAATGCATCCGGCTGCTTCGATTACAATACATTAAATCGAATTACACATTCTAATGGCCCTGGTCGTTGACATTCTTCATCCTTCACATCACAATGCCACGTTCACTCGTTTTATAGAAAACCGATACTTTTCTGCCCAATTAAGAACTATCTGATCAAGGGTTGGTTCTGTCATCGCTAAATGAAGAATAAATGAAAGACTCCGATTTAAGTAAAAATAATTGTTGTTTTTTTTTTGTTTGTGAGGATATTACGCTGGATTTCACAAACGTCACTTAACTTTAATCATCGATTAAGAATAAATAATCATTCCTATACCTTCGACACAAGTAACCATGGCAACGTTTACTTTTAACGGATTCTTTTAACGTAAGTAACGTTTGTGAAATCCGCCACTAGACTTTTAAATTAAACATTTTCGGTTAATTTAACTTTATGTTTGTTATTTTAAATTTGTCCGAATTTAAATGTCACCTACTTTGAAATTTATTTTCGTTTACTTTTACTTTCTCATCAATTATGAACTGATTAGTTAATCCTTATGTATTTTTGTTTAATTTTATCAGCTTGTATGCATGTACTTATTCACTTTTTGTTAATTAAATTTAAATTAAATTTCATCATTTGCAAAAGAAATTCTTTTGAAACGAAAAATTTAAAAAGGGAACAGAAAGAAAGCAATAATATACATGGTATGTGTAACATGGGTATGTGTAACATCTTAGAAGCAATATCAGACAAAGAAAAAGTCGTGGGGATATTCATGGATCTATCTAAGGCCTTCGATTGTGTAGATCATAGTATACTACTACAGAAACTACACAAATTAGGTTGCAGAGGCATTGTGAATGACATTATTAAATCATATCTAAAAGACAGAAAACAGTGTGTGCAAATAAGTAACACAAGTGGATACGAACTAAGTTCAGATCTCAGATTGAGAAATCAAGGAGTACCGCAAGGATCAGTCTTAGGTCCGTTGTTGTTTTTAATACACACAAATGACCTACCTAGTATTGTGAATGATCGAATCGTAATGTTTGCAGATGAAACGTCCTTAATAGTGACAGCCGAGAATAATGCTACCTTGACTGTAAAGATTGCAAATGACATATCGGTTATGGAACAGTGGTTCAGGAGTAACAACTTAAAACTTAATGTTGAGAAAACTAAAATAATGAAATTTACTCTGCAAGAGGAAAATCCATTTAGCGTTATTTACAACAATAACATACTTACTTCAGTAAACCATACATCGTTTTTGGGAATTGAAATTGATCAAAACCTGAAATGGAATTTCCATATCCAAAATCTTGCAGGAAAAAGAAGCAAGTTCACTTACGCATTACGGATTACAGCCCAGGAAATCAGTTTGGAAGCAGCTTTAAGTGCGTACTACGCATTTGTTAATTCGCGGATATCCTATGGCATCATCTTTTGGGGCCACTCTTCTGAAGCTACCAGAATTTTTAAACTACAAAAATTATGCCTGAGAAATATCTTTAATCTGAAAAAGAGGGAATCCTGTAAGCAAGTTTTTAAAATGAACTCTATACTCACCTTACCGTGTTTGTGTATACTGGAGTGTGCGCGCTTCGTAAAAAGTAACTATAATGACGTTTATGTGTCGATATGAACTTCAACATAACCGTGACACTCGTGGTTAGAGGAATTTTAAATTATGTGCACCAAGGACACCATACTCACCTGTACAAAATAGTGTAATTCAGCAAATGATAAAAATTTACAATCATATACGGGTAGATTTAAAAACACTTCCATTCAAAGACTTTAAAAGAAAATTGAAAACCTATTTAACTGAACACTCGTTTTATTCTATGTCAGAGTTTTTCACAACTAAGTTTGACTATACTGGTTGAAATATACTATGTATGATGACTTTCAGCTGTTCATTGCAAATGTTGCAACTTTCCACGACCATTTATATTTATATTTTTTATGTATACTTATATTTATATTCACATATATTTATCTTATGTTTGACATGTTCCACGCTTTATTGGCACAAGGGAAATAAATAAACATATTATTATTATTATTATTATTATTGTAGAATCAGTAATGTACTTGTTTGCGCGTTACAAATCCATATCGTCAACGGAATTTGTAAAACAAATAAATGAAACAATTCCTTTTAAAATTATTGTTACTCTCTTTATTGTTTTGGGTATTTACAGAATCACAAATTTGTTTAGAATTTTGCAAAGTAATATTATGTATACATGTTTAATTATTGGATTAGTGTAAGTTTTTTAGTGTCATCGAAATTAGTTTACAGATAAACAATCTTATTGTAATTTTTTTCGATTTTTAAATATTTTCCTGCCACTTGATATTTATCCATTACTTCGAAATGAAATCCAAGTCAACATAAGCTATCGCAATTCGCAGAAAACACTTTTAAATTCTGTTTACACGGTCTTATTTTCATCGAGAATTCTGCAGTCTTTCGCAGCGCGTTTCTTCGGGAAAGTTTTTCTTGGACGGCTTCCCAAATCCGATTGCGTCATGCGATAACGTCTTGATTATAATACCTCCTTGCCAAAACCAAGACGTGGTTGTTTTTTTTTTTGAATTCTTGCCATAATTACCGCTAAAGGAGTATTTGCTTGCGGCGTAAACAAAGTCCCGGTGAAACCTCATCCGTGTACACATAAAAATTAAACGCAGTTCGACCTTGTCACAACAAATAATGTTTATCTACATCACTACAACATATTTTGTATACTAATCAGTGTATTTACTAGACACTGCAGAATATTAGTTGAAGCATTAATTTTTTGTTGTTCGTATGAAAAAGTCAAGGTTGTTTGTTGTTTTTTCATCAAAAAAATTAATAATTTAATATCGGATATTGAACAGGATGATAAAGTATTTCTGCTTTAAAAAAAGCCTCTTATTATTTAGAAATATAAAAATTTGTTGCAAGTTAGGATACTCGAGCATCCTCTGGACAGCTGTTTGAGCCCTATTTGGAATCTCTTCAGCAGAAGACTAGCTCGAGAACTCCAATGCAATCTCGTCGACTTGTCCTATTTATGTTAAATTCCTCATATTTTTGTACTTGAAAGTACATATAAAGATTTCGATTTTACAAACTTTCAAACAGTACACTAACTGAAAATGATATATAGGGTATCTCGAGTTGAGTGGCTTATGAAGAGTCTTCGGGGAAGGGAAAATATAAAAATTCTAAAAATCGGTACACTTCCGGTTATATCGGAAGTCGCCGTTAACTTTGTTATTTTTAATGGAATGCTATACTTTTTCTGGTTCTACACACTGTTCTAAATAAAAAGTGTTAAGGCTTCCCTTTACCTAAATGTAACGATTTTGAAATCTAAATTTAAATTTAAAAATTTGTTTTGGTGACCTTTCATTTAAGAGAATGTATTTACGGCACTTTCAAATTTCAAGATTCAAGTGGCAATCCGTTTGAAATTATAATGTTCAGATATTCAAATCATATCCTATTATCCCTGAAAAATTCACAGGCTGGTCACAACATGGTGTCGAAGCTCATTATGTTTAACTGTCCAAAACTCAATTTTCGTAAATGAAACACCCTGTATATATGTTCTCGTACTCGTAGTCACCTACAAAGTACATATTTTACTTTCAAGTCGTCATTCTATAAAATTACTCTTTTTATGGCAAGTTGCACCAATACTTAATCTGAACTTAAATTTACAACATGCCCGGTTGCACCAACTTTTTAAGCAAAGCTTAAATTTAAGTGGTGTTTAGACTATGAGATTATTTATAGATTTAACAAAATGTTAGTCACATTCTAATTGATCCTTAAGTTCTAGTTTAAATGTCAATCAGAATGTATTTGACATTATACTGACCATATGTAAATGTCACATTCTAAACATAACTTAAATATAAACTCTGCTTAAAAAGTTGGTGCAACTGGGCATAAGTCATGTTCTAAGTGATGCTTAAAGTTAAGCTGAGCTTAAGTGTCTGGTCATTAAGAAATTATGTGAGTAAATAATGTATATAAATTAATAATAATAAATAAAATAATTTATTTATACAGCAACTTGTGGTGGGTTTTAAAGAGAATGGCAGGGTAGGTTCCAAAATTTAAAACAGCGAAATTTAGCTTTTCAGAATTCACAAAAAAAATCCCCCAATTTGAGGCTTGAATAACAAGATAAATAATGTGAATGCTACTAATGGAAACATAGTACAAGATGTGTCAATTAAGCGCGCCGAAGCACGGATCATTGCTGACCTATAATACCTTGTTGGTCGTCGGGGTTGTAATGGAGTTCTCGGGCTAGTGTTCTGCTGATGAGGCCCCAATTAGGGCCGAAATAGCTATACAGAATATGCTCGGGGCCCCATTGCAATCCTGCCGACTTGCAAGCAACAATTTTATAGTACAAGATGTTTCATGTTTTGGCGGTATTTATACAGTGTATAAGGCGTAAGAAAGTCACGCATTCCAATTTTAATGACTGTAAATCAATCATTTGTAAGGTGTTGATTACTTGTGATGTTACAAGAGAGTGCTAAAGTGAACAAAGAAAGAATATTCAACGAGTACTAAGATAGAGAGAGAAAGAAGATTCTACTATTTGCTTGCAGGGGTAAACAATCATTGCTGCTTGTCAGAGAAGAACAAAAACAAATTCTCGTATTTTATCTTTTTATTTGGTAATCAGTCTGTACAAATGTAACTGAGTTACAGAAATTCAATCTTGCACTGAGGTCTTGTGATTGTATCGAGTAAATTTTAGTGCAATGGTATGGGTGGAGTCGAAACGTATCGTCCGTTCAACTCCAAGTTCTTCTGCAATATTCCTGGTACTCCTTGAGGCGTTTCTTCAGACCTTGCAAGAGTAGGAGTGATGGGAATATAATGAAATTTTATATACCTACGTACACGTTTATCTTGACTATACGAAAATGTGATAGCAATATCGGAAATTAATAAAATTGATGGAAGATGCGATTACTATGAGCCATCATACACTTAGCAATCCGATTGGACATACTGCCAATTCTATCCCGGTACTTCATTGACAACTCAATCTAACTCTACCAAATTTGTTTCTATCTATCTCATCCTTTACAGTTCTATTCGTGAGTAATCGGACTAGGGACCGAGGAAATGGAGACTAGTGATACTTCCTTTTCTTGCAAAAATTCCTGTTTACATCAGCAATGTAGGGAATGTTAGAAATGCTCCCAAAATATATTATGAGCCTAAGCATAACTGCCAAATTTTAAATTGCATTAATGTGCCTTTGATTTGCGATTAAGGCCCAGTTTTACAATTCCAGCTAAACTTTAAGCCAAAGCTTAAAACAACAATTTCTTGAAATAATAATTGAAATGAGCTTGCAAAATACAACTGGACCTAAAACGAGAATTGCTTTAAGCTGCATGGTACAGGCCACATGGCCATTCAACAGAAACAAACTAACACCTATTACATAAGTTTTGGAAAAAATTTTAAATGCTCTCTGTGACATAGTAAAACCAATACATCTAGTCAACTATGGCGAAACATGTTGCTAGGGATTCTAGCAATTCTACAACTTGGTTGGACAGCTGCCTAGACGAGTAGTAAACTTGTTTCGCGGACAACATATTTCAAAAAGTATCATATATTGGACAATTCGGGAATGCGAAGAGGGAATTCCACGTATAAACCTACCAAAAACAGGCCGTCCACGTGCGTTAATTGTAGTTCAAGGCAACTGACTAGTCAACCGTTCCAGAAACACCATTGGAGTGTCTACCCGCAAGCTTTCCCGTCGTTTCCGTGTTTTAAATGCTACAATTTCTCGTTACATTGCAAGAACAGAAAATACAGAAAACGCAAGAAATGCCCCAAGTATATTCCTGCACTATTGGCCAGAATCCCTAGTTGTTGCCGAGCTTTGAAACGTCGTCATTTCGCCGACAACCGGATCATAATGATGGACGACGAGAAATATTTTACCTTTGACCATGCAGAACTTCCTGGAAATGCAGGCTTCTATACGGATAATATTGAAGACACTCCCATTAGCGTAAGATACAAAAAGAAAGCAAAATTTTCTGACAAAATTTTGGTGTGGTGCGCATTTCAGAGGCGGGCATATCTAGGCCATGTAAGTGGCCAGACAGTGAATGCTGAAGTATACATCCGAAATTGCCTATCAAAATTGATTATTTTTATTAATCAGCATCATGCTAATGATGATTACATGTTTTGGCCTGACCTTGCAACATCGCACTATGCCGGAGATACGCTAAACTGGTTAGAAGCCCACCATGTGCCATATGTCCCCAGAAATGATAACCCTCCAAATCTCCCTCAGGCAAGGCCAATTGAAAATTTTTGGGCCCTATTGGCAAGAAAGGTGTATGATAATGGTTGGGAAGCCCAAAATGAACAACAATTGCGGCAAAGAATTCTTAAATTAGAGAAGTAGACTAGAAAGCGATAAAACAAAAATTACGTCTTATTGAAGATAGATGCCCCCTAGCAGCAATATAGCAACCAGGTGTTAAAGTCTAAGATTTATTGGTAATTGTTATGTTATGTTTACTTAATAAAATTCTCTTAAATTTAAATAATACCCTTCTATATTTTTCCCAGCGGCAACATGAGGGCCGTGGAATAACGTCCTTGTCCTTCCTTCAGTTCATATTTCAGAACAATTGAACTTCATTTAATTAGTTTAACGTCGGATTTTGCAATGCAGTTTCGTGTCCGCTGTAAAAATTTGCGTTTTGGATTTAATAGAAAAGGGAACTGTGATTAATTTTTTAGGTAAAATTAAAGAAATCGTTGAGCTTTTGAATGAAGTGAGTCTGCCATGAAACTTGCTACAGTTTACGAGTACGCAAAGAGGTTCAAAGAAAGGAGAGAATCGGTAAACGAGGATCCGAGAGAAGGAAAACCCATTTCGACGGGAGGTAGAAGAAAATGTGAGAAGAGTGGATGAACTTCTATCAACAGGCCGTCGTGTTTCGACTAAATTCATTGCAGAAGAATTAGGAATCAACAGAGACGGTACGACAGATAATAAGCGAAGAACAGCTGGATCTTGCATCATGACAATCTCCAGCACACACAGCCATTGTTGTGAAGGACTTCTTCGCCAAAAATCGAATCACTGTGTTGGAACTCCTGCCCTATTCGTCCGATCTGGCCCTCTTCTGACATTTTTTTATTTCCTAATATCAAGAAAGACATGAAGGATCATCACTGGGGGGTCACGAGAGGAGGTGGAACGGATCGCGACCCGAGCTCTAAACATCCTCACGAAAAATAATTTTGAAGAGAGCTTCCGGCAACTTTGGACCAAATGCATTGCTTTAGGCAGAGACTATTTCGAAGGCGATCGTGTACCAGATAACGAATAAATGTATTCCGTACTTGTAATAATTTTATTGTACGAACTTTGTCAGTCCTCGTACGTCGTGTCTAACGAAGTTACTCGTTACTGAAGAAAACAGAATGCCATTCTTACGTCAGCTTTGCCTTTCATAGGCCGTCAACGCTAAACTGGTGTTAAAGGAAGCACCAACTGGAGGTGGTAAGAACAAATGTCCATTAAGTTTATTCAATGGAATACTGTTCGCATATTAATAGGACGACCTACAGCACCAAACCATAAGTTGGTTATTGATCGGGTAGCAGCGATGCTTCGATCTCTTCGAGCCAACGCTCGAAGTTCTTGCTCATTCTTTTTTCCGCCTATGGTGCCCCTTTGATCAAGATTACCAACAACTTTGAGCAATAGAGACACTGCATACCTACCATTCTAGTTGAAAACCCCCTTCACAGAAGCCAAACGGAATATAATTTTTATGGGTGGCATATTGAGAGGTTATAAGCCAAGTCCCTCCACAGTCATATGCAATTTCGGAAATTTGCATCAATATCTTAAAAGTTAACAGGAACTAATACGTAAGGTTTGATTGAAATATTTGCAAGCAATATTCAAAATGTTGTGCACCACTGATATTATGTAACATACATTTTTGTTAGACTGTTTAATGTTTGAAATGAAAAAGAAAATAAACTTCGGTGGAACGAATAAATACATTGATTCTAAATTGAAGAAATTCAATATGCGTTTCTTTCTTCTTTCCCTTTGAATTTCAAAAACTTATATTTTTATGTAATGTAACAATAAAATATGTTTTTCACAATCGTTGCGTTTTTTTATTACACTATTTAACGTTGTTTGCATATAAATACTTCCTCGAATGTTCGTGCCAAGGTATACACTAGTAGTAGCTTTGCTGAATTTTCGCCTCAGAAAAATGTATAATAGCGCTTATTTAAATATTTAAATCGCTGACGTACGGACGAGGTTTTCGTTCCACATGTTGCTTGGAAATGTCATTCACGAAACGGCACATAAAAAGTATCAAGAATTTATGTCCTAAGCCGTGATCATTCTTTAAGGTAAGACCGGATTTCTCTCCCCTCTGCCGCTTTGTAAGGTCGTCTGATTATGAATGAAACTTTCCCTCGCCTCTCGAGAGTGGCCCCCATCCCTACCGCTCGACATTCCCGTTCATAACTCCCCTCCATGGGGCAGAAGGCGTGCGATCAGTTGTAAATTCGAAACCGGTGACTTTGTACGATTTTTTTTCCTATCACAATTTGCGCAGTTGCTCATCTACGTGTTACGTTTTTCGAGTGCAACACGCGGTGTTATTGATATTTGCGTGTTTATACCGCGTTTCGAATCAGGAATTCATGATGTAAGTAGGCTGTGAAAGTTGAAGGAAACTTCTGAATGAGTCGTGCTGTTCGATTCACGTTCTAAAATTTTACTTTTGTAAATGTTGCTGCTCAACTAATTTGCACATAGAAAAAATTGAATTAATTCTTTTAATACGAGTCATTTTTGCAAATTTCAATTTCCAAGTAACAACGTAGTAAAATTCCATTAATAGTTCTGCAAAAGACTATGCAATTTTTTTTTTCACACAGTGTGAATTTATGCACAACTAAATTAAGTTACCAAATGCAAATTGCAATGAAATGTAAAATGAAAAGTGCAAATGGACTTTGGTCTCTGATTCGATCGAATTCTTTACATGCATAATTTATAACTGCCCAAAAACAGACGTAAAAAGTCGTTTCCGTGCAAGTTACATGTATGACATCACGCTGTACGTTCCAAAATTGAATCATATCTGCCTAAACCTGGCTCTTGACAGACGCACGTTTCCCGGTTCTAGCGTCATCAACCTAAAAATTGTAACTTCAGAATGTGACAAGAAATTTAAAAAAAAAAGAAAATTTAAACACTGCTTTACAGTACCCTATTCCTTGTACAAGATTTGGTTCAATTTCTTGAACAATTTAAATTACAGTCGCACCTCTATAACTCGAACCTCCACAACTCGAAATTTTCTGTAAGTCGAAATTTATTGACGTCCCTGCACATTGTGTTTAACTGAAATCTCTTTCTTTAACTCGAAATTTCTATAACTCGAAGTAATTTTCCGGTTCCTTGAAATTCGAGTTATGGAGGTTCGACTGTATATAACAAATTGTATCAAAAATTAAATTGAATCAAAATCTATCTGAAAAATAGAACGTGTTCTATCTCCAAACCATATCTGTAGCCCAACGTTTCAAATATTTATTATAGAAATTGAACCAAATCTTGTAGAAGAAATAGGATCTTAAAGACCGTTTTAGACCATCCTATTTCTTGTGAAAGGTTAGGTTCAATTTCTGCAATAAACATTTCAATACGAAATTTTTTGATTGCATATACGGTTTTGGAGATAGAACATGTTCTATTTTTCGAGATAGTTTTTACTAATTTAATTTAATACGAGAAATAGGATAGTGTAAAATGGCCTTTATAATCAAATGAAATTAGTTTAAATTTTCGTTTTTGAACTTTCACCAATTTGTGCATTAATTACGTCAAGTTATGGGCATCATTAACGAAATGAAAGTACATAGTCAGTAGGAACGATATTTACTACGCTAAAGTTTACTACAATTTGTTTGATGTTGACAGAATATTAAAGAGCAATCGATCTGCATTAGGTTGAATTTAGAAAAGTATTTAACAAGTAAAGGAGGAAGTTACTTATTGTTAGTCAGTCTTTAAACCTCTGTACTCATTTAGATATATTGATGGAAGAGAGTTTTCTCTTTTCTTGCCAAAAAAAACCTTCATTTTTTTCATAATTTTCAGATTTTTCACTTCCTCTTCTTAAATTCTTTTTGGTTTTCCCCTATTGTTATTTCTTAGCGGTTTTGTCTGAATACTTTTGTCATTTTTTCCTCTTTCATGTAACATGATAACCGATCGTTCTCTATGATCTTTTCAATAGCTTTTAATTTTACGTTCACGAAGCGTTTTGATTGGTACATAGTATTTTCACGTTGTTCAATTTTTTTCTTGAACTACTACCACTTTTTTTGGATTATGGAAAAAAATTTCAAAGCGAATTTATTTGGGATTAACATAATTAAGGAAACACATACATAGGTCAATAAAATTAGTCTTAAAAAACCTTACCGTCACCATTTTACCTCAAAATTCAGTTAAGATAACGTTCTGTGCGACTAAGGCCCAGTTGTACATTGCTAGTTTAAATTTAAGCTGAAGCTTAAACCCATAGCAACGATTATTTCAATAGTTGTTGTTGTGGGTTTAAGCTTTGGCTTAAAATTAAACTGGAATTGTACAACTGGGCTGTACACAGTCTTTTTACCCAATTATTAATCTATCGAATGCACGTTTTTTTGCGTATGTCTACTGAATAATTTAACATAAAGTAAATACTTATGATCGAAAAAGTTACTATTAGAGTACTTGTAACTCTTGTAATGCAAAAATGTGCACTTGATAGATTAAGAATTATGTAAAAAGGGGAAAATTTTTACGTGTAAGTGTAGTCCATTGCGGATTGTGAGAGTTATAATTTCATAAAGCGTAACGAGCATCTGTATATTCGAAATAATCATTTTTACTCTAATATATGCACTCGATCGTGTAATGATTTTAGTATACCGAAGCATAGATCTACATTCTTTACACAGGGCGCTCATTATAAAGCTATTCAAGTCTATAACGCCTTGCCTGCGAATATTAAAGAGATGAATTTTAATAAATTCAAATCCTCGGCTAAGACCTACTTGTTAAAAGAAAACTTTTATCATATTAATGAATTTTTATCTCATAAATCAACCTGCTAGTGAGGATGATTTGTTATCAATCTAATATATCCTCATGTACTATGTGATATGCGTATATGTATGTATGTGTGTGTTCTAACATTTTGACAAATTATGTGTTATATGTTCTAGTCTATACGGTGTCATTATTGTGTTAAAGATCTGACGTTGTCTACATCTGTTTATATTGGATCAGTGACAATAAATTTATTATTATTATTATTAATTAGAGAGCTTGTAACTCTTACAATCAGGAATAGACTACACTTATACATAATAATTTTCGTCTTTTTACACAATTAATCTATCAAATGCACATTTTTTACGTACTTCTACTAAATAATTTAACATAATGTATATAAATATGAATGAGAAATTCACTATTGCATTGTTGATTGTAAGAGTTACAAGTAGAGTACGGCGTAAGACGCAATAAGTCGCTCCAATCAGTGAGAGTGAGTGAGACATGTTTCCTGTGTTTAATGCGTAAGAGAAGGAGGGAGGGAAGCAATACTCCGGCGTTTAGTTACAAGTTCTATTATTTTGAATTTTTTTCAATAAATTTTCTTCACATATTTTACTTATTTTCTTTTTCATATTTTTTCATTTTCTTAAAAATTTCAGCTAATTACGAGTGCCATAATTTAACAAGAACCTAATCTTTACCTTTGCTTTCGATTATACATTCTTATTTATTTATATGTCCTTTATTTTTTTCTGTACGTACCTAAAGTTCGTTTTTATTTATATGCAGATCGTACAGATCAGAGTTGTGTTCATAAATTACACTCTAGAGTCACTCTCGGCGAATATTGTGGTCTCTCTCGCATAAATGAGTTTATACATTTTGTTTCTCACACAAGAATCATAAAAAACTAAATGAGGCGTGTGTTTCCGTAGCAACAAACATATTTTCTACACCGTTCTTAAAAGTGAGACGTGAAAAGTTCGCTCGTTGTCATGGAAATCATGTAAACACTAGACTTCTTAAAATTGATGAGCGAGACGCAAAATAAGTGAAAAATTGTGAGTGAGAAAGATGCGATTACACACCCAAGGTGTGCTCGAAGGTATAGTTTATGAACACAACCCAGATTTAAGAAAATATACTAAAAAATGACACGACATGACAAAAGCCGCAAGACCATTTCACGAAAGTTAGAAGGAGATAGCTTTATAAAAGTTCTTTGACTTATCCATCGATAATAATTAAACAGTATTTGCAAGAAATATGTTTCCTTGGAAACATGAAAACTATTATATTATTTCTAATACTCTAATCAGCGCAGCCGTAGTCAATAAGTGGCCTTAAATTTATAAGATATTTAAACTGCTGTAACTCTTTTTTTATTGGTTTTTAGACAGAAACGAATTAAGAAAAAAGCTTTATTTTAATCTCCACCCTTCCAATCTCCTGAGCCGCGTTCGTTTATTCAACTCCATTCACTCTGTTTACTCTTTTCGCACTTTTGTCTCACTCTTACTTGTATTAAAACTTATTCGCTCTCACTCTTTGGAGTAGGAAAAGAATTAATAGAGTGAACGAAGTTGAATAAACGCAGCTCTGTATACATTGTGAGACACCCTGTATTTTGAAAAAACTTACTATGATTGTATGGGGATAATAACGCAGTTTTCTTATTGAATTCAAATGTTTGCGAATCACAAAAAAAAACGTTCTTCTTTGAATGTCAACTGTCGTATAAATTTACCTTTCAAAATGATCAGGCTGGGCATAACTATTTTTTGTGTTTACGCAGCAGAATACTAGCAAGTGCGCATGTACTTATTCTTCCAGTGATTTCAAGTGTGTTATATATGAAACCATAAAACGCGCGCAATTTTAATATTTCTCTGCCGGCATATTTGATGTTCTCATGCGGCTATTGATGTCGCTAAGTGATATGTTATGTCCTAACACTATGTTATTAATAAAGAGAGTTGGCCATGAAAATTTCATTGTGAACCATCATCGTCATGACAGTTGTTATTTGACGTTTGAACTTGCAATTCCTAACCTTGCTTTCGAGGTTTCGAACTCAACAGTACTATAGGACAACACAAGAATGTATTCTATTGTAATAAACGAAAAATAATAAGAATGAGATTTTTTGTAACAATGAAAAGAGACAATAAGAAAATAAGATTTACAACAAATAATCAAAATTGTGGTGCGTTCACAATAAGCACCTTGTTATGGCCAACTTCGACACCAAATTAAAAAAAAACACTCGTTACTTTATTATTAATATGTATGTTCTTAAGGTATAAAGCTCAGTATCTCTTGAACCTTCAGCCACTATTAATTACTCTTTCCTAAAGCAAAACAACAAATTACTAAGGTCTCACTTCATTTTAGAGAATTTAAAATTCGTCGATTTCTTCATCTTCGTTGTAAGTACCGTTTCTTTGGGAGTGCACGTAACAATGGTTAGTTACAACTGAAACTCATTTGGTGTTTTATTTTTGAGCTCGTTTTTCGGAGTCGACATTTCACGGAAATTGTGCAAGCAAAAGAAAACTTTAAATTAGATTGTAAGGCAACATATCACGTAGAAAACACGAGTTAAGGCCGTTACCGGTTAAACCGGTATACGATACGTGCATAACTTGCAAGTGAATATCGGGCCCATTTTTGTAAATTTCTTTCATATTTTCAGTTGTAAACAACAGCGTCCTTATCATGTACTCTCTTACTAACAGGAATACATAAATTTTGTTTAAACGCGATTAACAAATTCCGGAATTCTCAGAAGTCAGTTAATGAAATTTTATCACAATTTTAAATATGTGGCTACATGTAACAATAACGTTGATTCATTAATATAAAATCTGTTGTAAACTTTTAAAGGGCTATTTATTAATTATTGTATAAGTATACGTATGCGTTTTTGGAACGTGTTAAATGATTCACTGAGAAAGTATACTAGAAAGAGTGCGTAAACGGAAAGTCAGGTGTACACAAAAAGAAACGGAAACTAGCGAGCAAATAAGTTTTTTTTATTGCGTATCTATTGACACGGAAACGGAATCATATGACTTTGTCGTTCTATTCCTGACGACATGACAAGTTGGTGTCAATGAGTGTCTCACTTGCAGTTTTCCGTCTCTCTTCCCTCGATAGAGTGCTGTCTTTTAATGAAGTTAATTAATTTAATTACACTTGACGGCCGTAAATTAAATGATCGATTAAGGCTTAGTTTCTTGGAAAATTGCAGCATACAATTTTACTATACGCGCAATAACCTCGTTGTGGCACGCATTTGGTCGCAGAGGTGTGCATACATTTCATATTCATGCTCAACCTGTTGCTCTCGATATGTACAACGCCTACTGTGTAAAAGAATTCACCCACTTCTTTTACAGGGTGTTGCGTTTCTTAGAATTTAGTAGGCACTTTTTTTGCTATAAGAACGTAACAGGTGTTTTTGTGATAGTTTGCTTGTGAATATACCATACTTTCCAATTTGAAGCCCCAGTAACAATAAAACAATAAATTTTACAAATTTTTTGTAATTCATCTTAATCCGTTGCCGTGACTATTCAAAAACTATATTCTTTTTTTTATATTCTGGACATATGCCTCATGATAAAGAGGGTGTTCTAAAATTTATCTTACATTTTTAATTACTTACTTCTTTCGTTTTTTTTAAGATAACCAAAATTTTTTCTACGTGAAAAACATTGATTTAACTCGCAGCGAGAAAAATCTTTTACAGGGTAAAATAAAATTTCGAAAATCACAAGAATGACATTGCCAGGTTTGATAAAACTTAATAAAACTTTCATGGACTTCTTCAGCGATTTTTAGCAGTTTTCTAGTATTTGAGCGTTTGTTATAATTTAATATTAAATTTAATAGTAGTATGTAGTAGATTCATTGACAGTCATTAATTTCTTCCTCTCTTTTCTATCTTTTGAATTCATATACCTTTGTATGAACATGCTTACTTTCTTCTTTAAAGTTATCTTCTTTTGTTTGTTCAAGTTTTCTCTCCTTTTTTTGAGGAACACGGTGCAGATATCTCACAGGTTGTCGTCTATCAATTCAAATTTCCTTCTAATTAAATCGATTTCATCATTCGTGAATATTTTATTTCTCAATTCGGAAACTATACATAATGTAAATGAAACGTGCAGCAAAAAGTGTAATTCACATCTCACCAACAAGATATGTATATGTATAGGTATAAACAGGAGACGTCAAAACAATTAATTGATTCAATGGAAAAAGGCAACAGTGAATGGGAGGGGGGGTCATAGTGTAGCAATAATATGACGCTTTTAATAGGTTGGTATTCAAAAAGAATTTAAGCCCATCGAGTTTGAAAAATATTTTTGCTTTAAGTAATTTCACTTATTAGTAATAAGCGGAAGAATTATATTTTTCAAGGTTATCGGTCAGAGGCGTACTAAATTACGCGCGGTGGGAGAAGCGCATTATATTTCCATTATCTACAAATTAGTTGCTTTTTGCTTGCGAACAACTAATTTTTGCGACGCCTCTGACCGATTCTATACATTGCACTTTGCAAGTACTTCCCTAACCGATAACTCTGGAAAATATAATTCTCCTGACATTAGTTATTAGTCAACAGACTTACGGTGCATGGTTTTCTAGGTATAAATGTTTAAAGATATCACAAATAGGCAACGCTACACCTTGTACAGTTCATTTTTTCTCTATATGCCGATCGATCGTTAGGTAAGTCAAAGAATTTTTATGTAGCTAACTCTTTCGTGAAACAGTCTTCTGGCTTTTGTCAAGTCACGTCATTTCGTCGTATATTTTCTTAACTCAGATTTATACGATCGGCATATAGTAAAAAAGTAATCTGTAGATGCACTTGCTAAACCATAGATCATACCCTCATGTTTGTTGACAACTGAATTTGCACTGAATTGTTTGGAAATCAAATTTGATACAGTAATAATTGTCACTTCTTAATACCTTATTTTATTTAGCTATTCTTAAGTTTCTTAAGTAAAATTTTGATGAAGGCGTAGGTCGAGGCGTGCTTGCCAAAAAAAAAAAAAATCGAAACCAACTTGATGAACTTTTCAATTAAACACTCGTTACAGTTCTCAATGAGATAATCTTCGTACGGTTTCTTTATTAACAATTGTTTAGTGACATTCAGTCGTTTCTATTTTTCTTGTTCTCGCTTGGTCGATACAAGCATCGTATCCTCGATTGTTATCATGGGACTTGGGTACTCACTCCCGCCAGGTCTTATGAAGTCATTTTCCAACCACTTCTGTCCGGCTGTTCAAGATGTGCCTTTCTTTCAACGTTAATCGACGAGGTTGTGAGCTGATTGGCTGATTGTTGAACTTTATTTTTGTATTGTTCAGGTACACACGTTAATACACTCCAGGAACTTCAAATCCTCATGGATACTATCTTCGTGTCCTCGTTATTCTTGCAAACTTCGATTGCAGCTGCTATTCGTTGAATAAAAATCTTCTTTTGGCTGATAATTCTGCTTTTCATCCACTCTTGTTCTAAGATGAACTCAGCTGTCATTGATCTCGTAGGCACTACGTAGTTTCGATTTGTATCACAAAATCTTTTAAGCGGACACTAAATATTTTTCACTTCTGACGAAGCTGTCGAACGACGGTGAAACGTAAAGTGTTATAGTGCGCGATTTAGTGTCCGCTTAAAAGATTTTGTGATACAAATTTCATCGGACAAGAACCAACTGTAAATGTAGTTTCGATTGTTGTAAACTTTACTAAAGATCAATCCAAATTGACTATACCAAGGGTTTTTGTTTCCTAGCTCAGTAGCAATGAAGATAGAGCAAAAAAGTATTTAAAAAAGTTGTTGCTAACCACTAAAATACTCCAAATACGAAGTATCACTGAAAAATTTTAATTTTTCTACATTTTTGTGTAAACTCATTGAAAAAATTTAAAAATACATTAAACATGAAATCATAATTTTGTTACACTATTAAATATGATTATGATTAATTTTGTTACACTATTAAATATGATTATGATTAATTGTTAATTTTTGCTCTATCTTCATCGCTACTATGACTTTACTTCAAACACTAGTTTTTATTTAAATCATAGTTGGCCAGATTTAGAATCCAAAAAGAATTCATTCCTACAAAAAGAGTAATCTTAATGGTCTCTATCTCTGGTAAAAATTTTATACTAATTGCGTTATTAATCAACAAGTTATTCAAGTGTATTCATGTAAAGTGAAACACACTGTATATATCATGATATATATCAAGATATAAATCAAAAATTCGATTGTTAAATTTTTATATAAAAATTAAGAGTATGATTTTATACCTGATCCTGATATCTGATTTTTTCAATATTCATTTTTAATTTTTTACAAATAAAGTGGTCCGTTCGTCTTCTTACATATTTTTATCATGAAAAAACAGTAGCAGACTCAAACAAAATTAATAAACAAGAGAAACTCGACTTAAATTCAAAATCATCGTCTTGGTCGTCGCCGAAATGTTTGCCATCTTCCCACATCCAGTTTAAATTTCGCTTTTTTGGAGCTTCTGAATTCATATATTTGAACATTAAAGCTAATTTATTTTGCTTTTTCATAACGGTAAACTTTCAAAGAATTTAGAGGTCTGTTCGTTTTTTCTGTACTTTTCTACACCTTTTGCACCAACCGCTCCTGAGAGAGTGAGTTGTATATACATCTAAGTAAGTAGGAGTGAGAAAAATAGAGTAAAGGAGTTAAAAGTGTAGAAAAGTGCAGAACAAACGAACAGACCTTAGAAAAATCAGAAATTAAAGGAAGCAAACGCTCATTTAAGGTCACATGTCAGACAATGGTAGTGACCACAGTCACACCCAATTTTTGCTGCACCGTTGCCGACCTTACATCTAAAATTATGTTAATATTTCCGAAGAGTTTTTGCTGCTTTATTACTTAATATTAATTATGTTTAAAGACTAGGAAAATTTTACATGCCTGTACCTACGACTCTCATTAATAAGAACATAAAATTACATTATCTGATTAATACAAAATCAACATCAAATTCATATCTTCTTAAAGAAAGCTCTTAGAAAAATTCCCTTTACATTTTTGAGAACAAATAAATGGTTTTAAAAAACGCCCAAGTGCTGGCGGTCCTTTTGAATCATACTGTATATCTTAAATTTTATAACGAACAACGTATTTGGGAGTATTCAGTAACATTTTGATCAGGAGCTTTACTTGTGGTATTCAGTACTTCAGTACCACATTCTATATTTAACGTTCTACTGTGACAAAATTAGTAAACTGTACAGTGTACATCAATTATTTCGATATTACTATTTTCATGGGCCAGTGATCAGTGTGTATAATTTTTCCGTCACATTTCATTTACACATGTGAAGGTCTTTCTTTTTTTATCAAACTCCGGAAATAAAAGCCGCAAGGTAATAAAGTATGAGAGGATGTTCTTCATTCGTTCTTCAGGTTTGACATATCGTTGGACCTTGTTAAAAGAAAGTACATATAAGAAGTGAGTTCATATAAGTTCAACGCAGTACGAAATACATCAAATAAAGAATAATTAACTGGAAGGCCAGGCTATATTGCGAAATGAAATTTTTAAGTCTGCACGAAAGAACGTTTTAAATAATATGATGCTTGAGTTTTGAGAAAAGTTATTTTGTATCTAATTTACACTTCCTACGCTTAGATCAAATAATAATTAAAACAGAACATTCTTGGATTCAACTGCTAAATGTAGGTGTTTGTTTACATTTGTTTCCTCCAAAATGGAGGTATGTAGGTAATATGAACGTTGATTTTAGCAGTCGACATTTTAATAAGATCTTTATTTGTTAATATATAGTTTAATACAATAATGACATTCACGTACCACGTAAAGCGTTGGAAGTTGACTTTTAGGTGCACTTTATATAACATGTAATTTAGAAATTTTACTTAATCTGAATAACATAAGCCCGTTCTTCCTTTTATTGTAAATACTGTCATTATCACATAAGTGGAGTTGTTAAGAGATTACCTGCGTGAACAAAGAGCTGATAAATTATGTTTGCCATTAGCTTTATCGCATTTGTTGCCTTAATTTGTACGATTCAGAAACGGTTCGTCAAACGCATGACTATTTTTATTGATTGCGTTTTTATTGATTGCATCTGCATTCGTTAGTTTGTTATAGTTATTATCTAATAATTATACGGGGTGTCACTGAATGACTTGGCCAAACTTTAGCGTCAAATTAATGATAAAAATTTTTATAAACATTGTATCCGGAAATAATTCTTTAAAAAGTTATAGCACTTACTGTATTTATGTAAAATGAAAATTTTTTTAAAATAATTGCAAGGTAATGTCGCTTAATAATGTCACTTACTATTGTATCAAATATTCAAGGCATACTGCTATTAAAAAGGAATTAAAAAAACAATTTCACACTTTATCATTTCTATCAATTTCAAGTGACCATAACTTTTTTAAAGAGTCATTTCCGGACAATGTTTATCAGAATATTTATCATTAATTTGAAGAGTAGATACTAAAGTTTAGCCAAGTCATTCAGCGACATCCTGTATATGTAGATGGTGTCGTTTTACATACATAATCAATAACACTTAGCCCAAAAAGTTTCGCAGAGCTGATTGAAACAAAATATGAACTTTTATTATAATTCAAATCCATATACATATAATAAACAATGCCATGTACGAGCAAATAACCTAATTATTTTATCTTTAGTATTAGTTTTACTAAGTTCTTGAAGGTTTGCACATTTACGTTCTTTTCTTCAGTATAACCCGAGCCCCCAATATCGCTCAATATATCTCAGGTATATTTAGAGGATTCTCCGTTTTTTGAGTTCCTTGAGTGTAATTAGAGGTGAGTAAATCTGACCAGAACAGCGTGGGTTTCTTATCGTCTCTCAAGAAGGGCAGTAACCGTTTTCTTAAGCATTCTTCAAAGTATATGTGACTACTACTAATGAAACTTTCATAGAAATCCTTATTTAGTTGCACTAAAATACAGCGGACCTGCTTGAAGTAGGATTCGACATCCATCACAATGCAGTGATTTCTCTTGTTCAACAATTACTCGTACAACTTTCTAACCTGCTCAATAGCTTCATTTTGTTATTTGTTGTTCTTATCCCGTGTATCTAAATCTCATCACAAATGAGTCGTTAGATCCAACTTTTTGCTAAACAGAATTCGATGATTGGTTTTACAAGTGGCCAACACAGTTTTTCTAATTTTTTTGATTCTTTTGTTGTGCCTTTTCTTGGCTTTTCATTTATTATGTGGGTATGTAGAAACGTGTTTGACAAACGTGTTGATCCATCCATCCTTGTTTGCGCTGTTTACTTCTTTTTACTACTTTATTTATCAAGTCTCATTGGGTCTCAATACTAGTTTTAAAGTGAACCCATTTTTATGACACTCATTTGTGATTTTTTTGACACCAAGAGTTGGTGCCAAATTAAATCAATATAGGGTAAAAATGCTTGTGTTTCGAAACTACGTAAGATCATACGGTAATCACTGTTTAAAATAGTTTCGAAACATTGATCAAACAGAAAATTGTTATTATGTAGGAGACAAATTTTATTTTTATTACGTATACAGGTTGCTTGAAATTCGATTCCCAAAATAGGGGCCTCGTTTATTATAAGAAATAGTAAATAGATCAAACTCTTTAGGCTTTATTGGATGCCATAACTATTCTGTTTATGGGATGAATTCGTATTTGCTACGCTAATCCAACTTTATTTTTACTTACAGACGAATCATCCCAGAAATAATAAAGTACATTTAACCGATTTCCTATCTCTTATAATAGGTGAGATCTCCATATTGGCCTTCGATTTTCAATCAGTCTATATACAACTTTCCTCGTGACACAATTTAATTATTTTAATCTTACCTTCGAGGATTATGCTATCTGCGGATTAAAAGCTTTTTTTGTCACAGGAAATTATTTTATCCACTTTAATCCTGAAGGAACTGCTCTGTTGATTATAGATTTTTTTAAAAATATTTCCCTTTCGATAAATTAAATTGCACTTTTTAATATGTAAATATCTTTTTCATGATTAGGAAATTGATGGATTTAAACTAAGGGCAGCTAATAAAATCGCACAGAAAGCTCTCGCACGATCTTAAAATGTGTGCAACCTACTTTCCTATTAATATGCAAATTATTGTATAGAGTATAGAGAGTAGTTATTTTCTAATGCACTTTTCCGTTCTCGTCAGCTTCCACAGCCGTCGGCCGGCTATTTAAAACGTTCAACCTACAGCCTCCTACTTGTCGTTTTTATTCTCATAAAAGGTTTGTTAATATGTTCGGACATTAAGCAGCCCGTAAATGTTGAAATCTGTGCGCGTATCCTGTTAGAAACAGCGCATTAGTGGAGTTAAATCCGACCGATGCGTCTTCACAGGAGCGATTTCTTTCGGTAATCATCATCGACCGCGAATGATCATTCGTAAGCCGATGGAATGGAATTATTTATTGTTTGAAGATATGAAGCCATAAACATCCTGTATCCGCATAAATAACAAATTAGTTTGTTGTATTAACTAAAAATAGAGGCCGTGTGGGAATTAATAACGACATAAAAACGAACACCTGCCCTGGACGTGGGCGAAACGTTTCGGAAGGTATAAATAAAAATGAAATTTTCTCTTCGATACACAATGACTTTCAAGGTATGATATATTTACCTGACACAGATATTAAAATGATCTTTACATTTACAATAAGATATTATAATGATTTCATAAAAAGCTAAAAAATATTAAATGTAAAAAGACTGTGATACCACTACAAGCAAAGTGTAGATGTAGGACAAAATAGTAGGATTAAATAATTTCTTAGCATTCTTCTTGCTACTCCTACACTCGTTTTTCTTTTTCTGATTTCACTTCGTTTAACTTTATTCTTTTGAGCTTTGCCTTTCTATAGCTTCTTCAAAATTTTTGTTCTGTTCTTTGTTATTTTTTTTTCTTTTCTTTTGTTACATCATTGTTCCCACCCATCTTTATCAATATTAGGTTGTTCGGAAAAAAATGTCGTTTTCTTTTTAATTCAGAGTGTTTATACAGGATCTGCATTGATGAACGCAACATAGGAAATCCCATGTTAATTTAGAGGTATTCAAATATTGGCTTTCCTAATTATTTTACAGCAAAATTCCATTTAGGTTTTTTAAAGTACTCTTCAAGATGAATCTGTCTGTGCATTGAGAATTTTTCTTTTGCGCAGTTTCAGAATATTATATTTTAAAAAGATTCAGAAACCAAATTCAATTTATAACAAACTATCAACACGGGCCTTCATCAGCGAATGTTAAAAATAAATAACTGGAAGACATTAAAGTAACCTGGCTTTATTTCTGTCAAATTTTGTAAGTTGCTTTACTTTATTTTAACATTCACTGATCAAGGCCGTGCTGATAGTTTCATATAAATTGAATTTTGGTACTGAATCTTTTTAAAATATTTTGAAACTGCGCAAATGAAAAGTTCTCAAACTGCACAGACAGATTCATCTTGAAGAGCACTTTAAAAAACCGTTGCTGTAAAATAATTAGGGAAGCCAATATTTGAACACTTCTAAATTGACATGGGATTTCTTATGTTGCGTTCATCAATGCAATGTAGGTATATAAAATTTGATTAAACTATATAATCACCATTTGCGTCAGTGACCTTTTGTCATCTTTCTGGTAGCAGTTGTATTCCACGATGATATCATCCAACTTTTCTGGAATCAAAAAATTCTTGACATAATACGACATTTTTTTCCGAACAACCTAATATATGTGATTTATTTACATATTTATACATATTTTCTTTCTATCGCGAACTGGTAATGCACGTGTGACCTAGAAGTCTCTAGATTTAATTGTCATTGGATTTGTCTGTAAGGATTTGCAGTTACACTCTCATAATAGTTCTTCTTAAGTTATTAAATTAGAAAAAATAAAATATTGTTACACAATCCGTGACGGGGATAATTCTATTTTTTCGAGAATTTTCCAGCCGTGCCCTCGGTGATGGTAGAAATTACTAGAAAATTCGCTACTTGTTTTAAACTGTTCTTGAAGAAGTGAATTACTATACAAATCGTGTAATTTTTACTCCAGTCGGTATTTGTGATTTTTGTTTATGAAATAATTAATAGTATTTGCAATGGGTTATAAGTATATCTTCTGCGTAACACTAATAAAATTTAAGATCAGTTAACATTAACAAACACAAGATGATTAATCGCACTTAAGGCGATCCCACTTCAGAAATACAACAAGTTTTAGGTAGTGTATCCTATCTTAGACTCCACATTACAGTTACTTATAATATTACTTATAAACGTTCTTTCATATATGTACATCTTATCTAGCATATTTACTTGTCGTCAGTTTTGATGTATAACTCTTTTTCCTTGATTTTTTAAGTAAGTATTAAATGATTTTTTAAATGGATTGTTTTATTTAAGCTTAAGTACACAGTATGTTGTCAGATGGATTTTCAGAAGTGCCGCTGATCCTACGAACTTTCCCTATCCATTTTGTAAAAGTTTGTTGAACACATTCTTTTTAATATTAGACACTTTAAAAATCATAAATATGTATATTGCGATTCGTAACGCTTAATAATCTTAATAACTTTACAAGTTTCAAATAATTTGAAACGTTCTATAGCTATTTTGATATTGAATCTCTTCATTTTTTTGTATTCAGACGATACAGAAAAAGTGAGTCTATACACACCATGAAAATTATTCAGACATAAACACTTTACAACGCACACAAGTCTATGTAAACAATCCAAAATTAGTTGGACGAAGTTGTTTGCCTTCCACTTATGCATTACAGATCACATGTTTAAAAATCGTCTATTAGTTGATTAGATATCTTATCTACTAATTAACTCGTCACTAATCCGATGACCAATAATAGATTTCAAACACCGGCCGCCCGCTTCAAGAGATTTATTATATTTGCCCTTTTTGTATCATTTTCCAAATCCTGTAGACTTTGATTAGATTAACGTAAATGCGATTCATTTCCACGGTTATATTATGAGTATGACGACCTCTACCTTGGTATTGCAGTGTAACCTTCGAAGTTGCAATGATTTAAATGTAATAGAAATTATATTAAAAGTCGAAGCTGCAAAAACTGTTATACCGAGTATCCTGTTAGAATGTTGAAATTCTTTTATAATGCTTTCTAAACTTGCGTGAGTTTTTCTTGTGACTACAGTTAATTCCTGTGTAAACTACATATCCGGGGAACACTTTTTTAAAGCATATTTCAGACATAAATAATTTTAATGCCGAATAGATATTGTTGTTGTTGTAACTAGGTATAGTAGATTTGAAAAACATTCACAGTTCAAAGATCATACATTTGTTCCAAACACTTGGAAAAATTTTTACGAAAACAATACAAATCATTACACAGAACCATCTATGCCTATCGTATCTAGGGCAATATTAATAGATAGTCAATCAGCACGGTATCAATCAAATCAGTAATCTCTTCCTAAATGTGCCCATTGTTATGGTTTATTTTTTGTCTTGTTTGTAAAATAAAAAGAACGAGTTATTTTTTTATTTAAAAAAGTTGGTAACTTGGTTGAAATTGCAATATCTTGTTCGTTTGTTTATACTCGTATGATATTGGACATTTTAGGTACGAAATATGCTCTTCTTAAAAATTCTATTGTAAAATTAAAAAAAGTGTTGATAATAATTTTTTATTAGAAAAATCTTCTGCATACGTCTGTATAGTATGTACGCAAGTCATTCATAATTCTCGAAGATAATTTATTACTGAGATCTGTTAATTCTTGAGACTTATTTGAAAAAGAAAACCGTTCGCCGCGAGGCAAAAAATAGACATCCTGACATTCAAAAATAAACGTTTTCTTTAAATATTTGCACCGTCGTGTAAACGTAATGCAGCCAGAGGTCCTGCTGTTTACGTTCCGATGATTACAAGCGCAACAGGAGAGGGTTTAGCTGGCTTGTGTCCGCTGTCCGTGGCCGGACAGGATGTGAGTAGGCGGACCAATAAAAATTAATCCTAAAAGTAACCACGTGTTTTGTTTGTTTTTTACGCGGCTTGTTGTTGTTGTTGTTGTTGTTGCATGTCTTGCCCTGTTATTGATGGCAGCACGGGCAGAGGTATGCATTTTTCTCTTGGATAAGGCGTTTTATCTGTAAAGTTTACTACTATGTGTGATTTAATTTATAGATCCGGTGCTTACGTAGCACTTTGACGTGTTGCTTTGTGGAACACCTGTATAAAGGCAACTAATTAAAAGAAACATAATTTTATATAATTGATGATGCCCGTTTTATTTTCAAACCCTATTGTATCAAATCGTTATACAGGGTGTCCCTGGAGGAAAGATCAATACTTCGTGGGGGCCTAAAGTGTGTTGTTAAATCAAAAAGTTCATAACAAGTGATCAACTGAAAAACGAATTAGAGTTGGCGTTGCAACCAAACACGCATGTGTGCATTTAGTTCATCGGACGTTCCTTCAATCACTTTTTCAACGTTTCTATTCGAACTTTTATAATTTATAATTTATAACATAATTAATTGACAATAAATGTTAGTATGTCGTTATTCAAGACCCACTTTTAAATTCCAGCGCCTGCTCTAATTCGTTTTTATGTTGATCACCGGTTATAAACAGGTATTCTTTTATTAATGGATTCTGAGATAAATATTGATTAAGTATTGAACAATTTTACCATTAAGCCGTTCTGGAATAATTTAAATTTGGCGCTTCATGTTGATTTTATTCTTCACCGTAATGTATCGCTGTATGTAATGTAATTCTTTAGAATAAAAGTTATTTAGCAACTTCATATTTTTAATTTCAAATAGATCAATCTCAGAAACCACTAATAAAAAACTACCTGTTTATATATTCTTTTTGACTTGTAATAACCCACTCTAGACCCCCAGGAAGTATTGACCTTCCCTCCCGGGACAGCCTGTATATGAGTCATTTATCCTTAAGAATTGATTCAAAATACTAATGAGAACAGTTTTTCCGTATCAGTATGTATGCATCGCTGCTCATTAGTAATAAGTGTTAAACAGAATTAGAGATTTTATCTAACTTGTTACGGTACAATAAAAACGGTGTATACATAATGTTGATAAATTAAATATCTTTTCGATTCTATCTATGATAATATATGTACACAGGATGCTTCAGAATTGAGCTTCATTATGAAGACCTCTGTAATTAGTTATTTCTTGTTAATAAAGAGTTAAGCTGGATTTCTCTGTCCTAGTTTAACTTTAAACTCTTGTTTATTCCCATGGTAACAATTATAAAAACAATTATTCCTATGGAAATAAATAGTAGTTTAAAGTTAAACTAGGACTGAGAAACCCAGTCTTAGTGAGTGACAAAACTTTTTCAAAAGATAATATATCAAGTTATTACCGAAAACCTATAAAAATTAAAGATCTAAATTGTAGAAACAAATAGCTGGCCACAGACGGACGTTCTTTCCTGTCCGATTAGCATGGAGAATAACGACTAGGACGCCCAATTTTTAGAGCGACTTATGTTCGATTTCTTCACCACCTTATCCTAAGGTTAAATTTATCTGTTATAGCGTTTTCGATTCAGCTGCACTGGTTGCACTCAGTGTATTTGCATCTTCTTTTAACCTCATGCAATAACATGAGGTGAACATACTCTGAGTGGACACTAGTGCGATCAATCGAAAACGCTATCAGTTAGAATGTGACACTAACGTTGGATTGCACAAAGTCACTTAAATTTAATCATTGGTTGAGAATAATAATTCCTATACCTTCAGCACATGTAACCATGGCAACGTTTACTTTTAACGGATGATTAAATTTAAGTAAAGTTTGTGAAATCCACTATTAGTTTGTGTACGTCACATTCCAACTGACAGATAAATTAACCTTAAGATAAACACAATGAAGAAATCGGCCATTAATCCACAAATGACACGAATTTTTATGTACGCTTATTGCATTCGTGCCAAACTGCTAGGAAATGATTGTTCGTTAGTGGATAATCCCATCGTCTTTTCTCAAAACTTATTAACATAGAAATTAACCAACACTCTTTCCTTCGAGTTTGGAATGTCCCATTGCAAACGCGACGGAAAGAACGTACGTCTATGGCCACCTAATGGTAAAAAAGGAGACACCAAAATACAGGATGACTGACAAACGTGTAAGAGAATGACGTTAGAGATTACGGGAAAAATGTTGAAAAAATTTGTACGGAACTGTTTATAATTAAATAAAAATTTACTGTAAGTATACTACGCCACATTTTATAAATGTAGCAGTAAATTGTTACATCTTTAGCAGCCGGTAACGAAAGTCTAAGTTATGTTTCTTTTACACGATATAATTAAATGGCGTTTAAATGTAATTGTTGGGACAGGACATCGATTTTCTCCGAAAATGCGAAGCGCTTTATTACACTTGCAATTCGTCGGTGTTAATTTTGTTTGCTTATTAAAGGGCGAACCTACTATGTGTTTTTTAAAAATGCCATAAGGGATGGCTGTGGAAAAGAAAATTCATGTCTTAGCTCCATTCATTTACTTTAAATATTCAGATTTGGCATGTGTTAGATGCCAAGCTACGACATGAGTTTTAATTTTCATGGCCAACCTTTATGGTATTTTTAAAAAAATACATTGTAGTTCGTCATTCATGCATACTTAACAACTGTTTGTAAAAGCTTTCAACAAAAAGAATCTGTTAGAGTCTTGTGTGGAGTCTCACCCCAAGCAAGTTGTAAGGAACTCTTCAAGAAACATTGTATACTTACCATCCCATCAGCATTTATACTTACCTACAGTTCTTCCGCTCGATCTTTGCAGTTACGTCACACTTTCCCAATTCGAGAAACGAAATCAACATATTCTTTTATCCTTATCTAATACGTATGTTAAAACAATGATAGAATTTATAAATTTGTCATTTTGAGTCGATAATTTTGTGACGTAACTGCAAAGATCGAGCGGAAGAACTGTATGTACTTGAATAACATAAATACCACGCCCCGGAAAAGTTCACATAAAACAAAAATTACACATTCCTATGACTAGAATAGACAAAATATTTTTTACTGCTCTACGTGTATTATACCGTATTTAAAAATATTTTTTCTACTTTGCGTTCACAATGAGCTCATTGTGACACCAAAAACAGTTTCACAACCAAACTAATTGTGAAACTGTTTTTGGGGAAATTTTAGTCAATTTTCAATTGAAAATATTAATAGATTTAAAAAGAAATCATTATTTATTTGTTATTTAACAGAATACTCACAATGAAGCTGGATAAGAAAAATTAATAACTTGTCAAAGGTTGTCAGTGTTGCCACGCATTACAACTAAAATTCCCCATAAACTACGGAGATCCGATTTTTAACAATATTTTTCATATTTTTGTTCAATAAGTGACGCAAAGTAGAAAAAATACTAAAAAGTGAGCAAATAAAAATCAGATTAGAGTAGGCGGTGCAAAGAAAATGTATGTCTGTGATTAACTGAATTAATTAATGTAATACATTCATGGACTGTCAAATTTATTGACTTTTTATTTAATCACAGACATACATTTTCTTTGCACCGCCTGCTCTAATCTGATTTTTATTTGCTCACAGGTTATATTTTATACGTTTCACAAAAGGCATTGTACCACTCGTTCTGTCAGGGGACTCCGAGCTCGCTGCGCTTCGCTCGTCATAAAATCTTTTAAAATGTCGTATTTTTACATCACTAACTATGATACAAGACAGCAAGACAACTTATAGTATTCCATATCACCGAGTCAAACGTACGCAAATGAGTACAAATTACTGTGAATCTATTCAACCATCTCAACGCAGAGATCAAGGAAAAGAGCTGTATTCAATTAAATCCGGTTGTCATTAGTCATTGCCATAAAATAACTAAAAAGTAAACATTTTCTATGTTCTGATTAAAATTACCTATCAAAGCAGGGATTCAAAGCGGAACCGTTGTTATCCTTATCTTATACAATGTGAATAATTTACTCTAGGTGATTTTCATGCTTTTGTCAATAATTTCAGAGCTGATAATTCAGCTGTTTAAAGGTCAAGTTCACGTCCGACGTCGTAACAATCATAAAACTCTAAAACATTTTTAATGATTGCATTTATTTCGTTCATCTGCTGCTTTCTCTTAACCAGGGACGTATCGTCGTTTTGGGTATAATTTTTTTATTATTTCTCGAAAACTAAAGTACATATACAGAATTTTCTCATACCCTGTGATTTTTTTTGCAGAACAATTGTCAGTCACCCTGTATATGTGTATATGTTTTTTTTTTCTAATCGTTAAAATCAACACTCCGACACATCGGTTGTGAATCACTGATGAGGTCAATGTTTAAACAATTATACAGTGCGATTCTAAATTGGCATCCCCTCAATCTTTTCCACCAATTAAAATAAAGAATCAAATTTTCAAAAGGGTGAATAAAAACAAAACGGCGCTATATTAGACTTCATTTCTAATCAGTTTTCGACGTTTTGCAATTAGCTTAAACAGTTTTAAAATCTTCAGTTTTTTAATGAGGTTCATTCGGCCGCCCCTTATGCAATAAAAAAATATGAATGTTGCGCCCAACAACCATGTTGTTATCTACGATGACCATATCTACTCTAGAGAATAGGATGTATGAAGGTTTATTCTTATTGGCTGAGGAATTATTATCGGGGAGGAAGGGGACGATATTTTCAAATCGCACTATTTGCAATAACGTTTCGTTAAACGAATCTAAAATTACATGGTTTGGTAAAAATACTTAAGAGTGTTCTTATTTAATACTGAAGCGAATAACATTACAACTTATAGCATTATTACATGACAAGAAGATTTTTTTAAACGAATGAATACGTTTATAAACATGAAATATGAAACTTAATTTCCTGTGTAAAATTAAATTTCGCTTTATGACTCTATTCGCTTCTTGATATAATTTATGTGTGGTTTAAATTTTCGTGTTATTTTTATTACATATCTAGGTATACCAGCCAACTTGATTTGTAAACTCTCAAACGAGCCTCTTCAATTCTACCACCTTTATTTATGTAATAATTATTTCCTCACTCGCAAACGGTTTTCTCATTCACTTGCGTGTCTATAGAATTAGCATTTCCGATCAGCTTGTGTTTTTCCTCGGGTGTAATAACAGCGAAACTCTTTCCTTTCTTTCATATCCTTGCTGTCGAAACGCTTACGGACACAGTACAATTTAAAATTCTCTCGTTCTAGAACGGTACAATATATCGTCATATTGTAAATTGACGTTAATGGGATTAAACTCCCACACTCGGACGATGCGAGAGTAATGAGAAGAGGCCTACTTAGTTTTCCTGTAAATGTTGCTGCACATTTCAAATTAAAAAAAAAAGAATGATAATAAAGAGGTATGTTTTGTTTCTGTTACTTCTTCTTGAAGGAATGTTATCAGGTCAGTTATAACGTAACGTAACGGAATCTTAAACTCATGTGTATAATGAATGAGTTTCCAAATAAGTATAACGCGTGTTCAATTGAAAAGTTCATCAAATTTATTTTGATTTTTTGATTAAAGGAGAGAAAGAGGGATGACCTAACGATTGACGTTTGATGGATGAGAGTATTTTTGTTGTGTGACTTCACTTCTTGAATTAAGTTCACCTTTCAGTGAGGTTATTATAAATTAGCCGCTTTCAGGGCTAAACAAACCTTTTTTTTTTGTTTAACGGTGGCTTTTACTGTGGAACATAAAAAATGTATATGTAGAAACTAATCGATCATGTAACCTTCATGTATATCTCTTAAGGGATTTTAATTTACCTCCTGAAGACTTAATTATTTATTAAACAAAATTAAATCACTTCAGTGATTCCCCTTACAAAATTTTACGATCGTTTCAAATGCTGAACTACTCATAAATTTACACTTGAAACTATCTATGTCCTACATTCACCTACTTTATTCGTGCCGTTTGAATGAACAGACAATCCGTTTTGAATCACTCACGGTTGATGAAGTGCATTATTTTAGAATGTCAAACGCCAAAAGCGTGCTTGAAGTGTGTGCCCAACAATAACAAGAGGCACGGTTCTCCTGCTTTACCAAAGTCAGAGATATCTCTCTCTCTGCAGAGGATGTTATAAAATTTTAAAAACCCCACGTACTTAACACCGGTGCACTGTGTGTGCCTGGCTAATTTTATCTGTTGAGGAGACCGCAAAATTATAAGAAGCATGCTTCCCACTTCCGTCAAAATTATTAGCGGTACAGTGGCACATCCTGCGTCGTGATTTATTGGCGGAGGAATTTAGCACATCCGAGTACTCAACGCTTCTTTCTTTTTTAAACACTGTCTTAAATAATTTGTAGTACTCACATAAACATTTATGAAAATTTTAATTCTCACTTTCATTTAAAAGAAAAACAACAATTATGAATTATTATGTAAAGATATCACATCATATACATATACCAGAATATAAACGGAACAGAGTAACTTCTGTCAAAAATTAAAGTACATATATTATTTCAATATGTTTTATTGATTTGCATTTACATGAGTCATAGTAAACAATTTGGTCATTATTTCAGAAGTATTATAATTTATTTATACATATAATATCGTGCGTTGAAAAACTCCCACGTTTGGAGTTGGCGTTGGCTCGGTAAACGTAAATCGATGCTGTACTCTGAGGAAAAAGAATCTTGAGAAATTTGTATTTTTAACATTTTGTATTTCAGTGAAATAAATATTGCTTCTAAAATATATCTCATTTGTGTAAAAAAAGCTATTTATTCACATGAAAATAATATTTTATCCTCAAAGAAAATATTTTAACCGGAAAAAAATATATCTTTGCTACAATTGAAAAATCTCACTTACTTTACTTGAATATAAGTAAAGATATACCGTGTGTCTTGCTATCTCAAGCAGGGATGGAAAAGTAACCTGAATTCGGTTCATTCTCAAGTCATGACCAACTTCAAACGTGTTTTTGAACGCATGATGTAACTGCTTAATAATCGATTAATCAAGATAAGTTTTTTGACTAACAAATTAAAATGAAAAATGTCTAGTGCAACACAATTAAATCTAAAATAAACACGGTAGAAGCAAAGCTCAGTGACTAAAAAAATATTAAATCTGGAAAGTAATACATAATTGTATGTATTTCTTTATTGCTCTTAGAATTAAAATGATACTTAAAGTGTAAAAAAGACTTTAACTTCAAGAGGAAGTACATCGAATCAATTTAGAACATTGTTAATTATAACAAAATTTTTAAAAAATTGTACTACAGGGTTTTTCATTAAAAGCAACGCATTTTGTTTGTAAAATAAAACACAGATATCGTGAGGAATTTAAGACCATTTAGTGTAAAGTACAGTAGTTAATACCATTATTGATGGAACCACACATCATTCAAATGTCCTCCGCGGAAGTGCAGACAGGAATGAATCTGTTTAAATATGGTTTAACCCAAGTTTCCATGAGAGAAGAATTTTTTTGGCCCAAATTGGTTGCTCTCGACTTGGACGACGTGTGGTTTCAACAAGATGGTGCCACTTGCCACAACAAATCAATCAAATCAAGCCAATCAAACAATTGACTTACTGAAAGAGAAGTTTGGTGAATCTATTATTTCCAGAAATTGACCTTCTCCTCGCTCGTGCGGTTTAACACCCCTAAACTTCTTTCTGTGGGGTTATGTTAAGTCGTTAGTTTACAGACCAATAAACCAGCAACATTACACTATTTGCAGACCAACATTGAACGTGTCATTGCTGATATTCGACCAAATTTACGACAAAAAAAAAATCATGGAAACTTGGGTTAAACGAATTCATTCCTGTCAGCGCTTCCGTGGAGGATATTTAAATGGTGTTGTGGTTTCCATCAATAATGGTATTAACTGTACTTTACACCGAACTAAAAATGATCTTAAATTTATCATGATATCTTTGCTTTATTTTACAAAAAAAATGCGTCGCTCTTAATGAAAAACCCTTTACAAAAAATACTGTAAATTATAATGTAAGAAGTCTGTAATCAAATGTAAACATTTACCTTCTGAAATAGAGGGCGTTGTGTTAAAGAAATTAAAATACGGTACATTTAATAACCTTTTAGTGTTGACTTTAGAGTAGAAAAGTAAAAAGTTAATAACTAAAAAACTGTAAGGATTAGATACAGAAAACCTATAATAATAAAATTGAAAAGGGACATGACCACTATCTATTCGTGAAAAGAGATAAGGGGCATTGCGTTTAAAAAATTCTTTCTATGAGAAAATACAGAGAATGTTTCGCTTAAAAAATCCTGCAGTATGCTGTCACTATTTTATGGAACATCCTGTGTGTGTCAAAATAATTTTAAGTTATACTACTCAAGAGGCAGAAGCTCTTACTATGGAGAAGGCGAACTTAGTGATTCACACTGTATATTATTTTTGAAAATACGAATTGTTGAAGAAAGTTGTTTCACAAATTACCGTTTTAAAGAAAATATCAAAATTTACGAAAAATCTGTTAAATCTTAAATTATTTCATCTATGTATGTAATTCCAAATTTTTAGTAAGACTAAGGCCCAGTTTTACAATTGTGGAATAATTATTCGCCGAATATCCTTTAACCATCCCTCCATATCTACGTCACGTTATTTCAAGAATAATATTATTCTCAGCTTTGTAAAATCGGGCCTAAAAGACAAAAGAAAAAATCGATTACTAACAATTTTTAGAAAAGTTAATAAATGAAAGCTAGTACTAAAATCTAATGTATAGGGCTTTTTATGTTTTTCAAGATATCTAAAAGCTCCATTTTAGGAGCTACAGAAATACATAGATTGTTGAGTTATCAGAAATAACAAATGGGACATCGCAAAGTGGAGGAATAAATATGTATAGTACGCTAAAAGGAGGAATATTTCCTCTATTTTAAAAATATACAGGGTGTTCCGGGAGGAAAGCTCAATATTTCGTCGAGGTATAGAATGAGTTATTCAGGCGTATAGTGTATCATTGGTGTTGTTAAGAATAACAGCGCTGTTACGTGTGCAACTGCTTTCGCTGTCAAAAAATGACATGAGGTATCATCATAACGTAACTTATACAATTATTTTGAGGTATTATTTTATGCTCGGTTAGTGTTATATGTTACATTTATTTGAAAGATGTTAAGCTAAGGACACACTAAAGGAACATACAGGAACTTTTTTGTTGATGGTTGTTGCCAAATGTTTCAAAAAGTTTTTAACTTTCGTCAACTTATGGAAACATTTTGTCCACACTAAAGGTATCAAAATAGAGAAACATCTGAATTTTGTTTCTGTTCCATTGTTGGAAATTGTTGCACGTAACAATTTGTACACACACAAGAAACAAGTTAGTATTGTTGACAGTCATGACGAAGACTTGCTTCTCGCTGCTGCAGCTTATATTGTTATTACTTGTAAAAAAAAGAAACAAGAAACGAGGAGTTCAAGCACAATGTGGTGTTGATTGCTACGCTACAAGCCGTTACCGAAACTGGTGACAAGATGTAAACATTGAAGGAACTCCCTTTTTTATTCCTGCTTTTTTCCCATTTTTCTTTGAAGGAGTGGAAACACGCAACAAACAGTAACTTTTGTTACTGGAAACAGAAACATGAAGGAACTTAAAGAAACTTTCGGAAACTACCGGTAACGTTTTCGTAACAGCAACTAAAAGTTCCCGATTGTTCCTTCAGTGTGGATTTAGCTTTATACTTCTGATGCATCATATTAACAAATTTCGATGCCTTTAATTTAAATGAGGTGTTATTCAAGTGCAGTTAAGATAACGTAACTCTTGAATGTTATGATACATCATAGGCCTGATTGTATGTCAAAAAGTTTATATAAATTTGTAGTCCTTTATTAATGCCTTCTGAGATAAATGTTGATGAAGTATTTATAATTTAATCATCATAATCAAATAATTTAAATTTGGTGCTTTATGTTAATTTCATTCTTCACCGTAATGTGGCGCTTCATGATATGTGCAAGTGTAAAAGATTAGAAAACCATTGAAAAAATTGAAAAATACATTAGACATGATATCATATCACAAACTCTTTTAAACGGACACTAAATGGCGCAATGACACTTACGTTTCGCTATCGTTTGACTGCTTCTTCCGGACAAGAACCAGCTTTAATCATGATATCATAATTAATCATAATCATATTTAATAGTGTAACAAAATTATGATTTCATGTTTAATGTATTTTTCAATTTTTTCAATGAGTTTACACAAATGTAGAAAATTCGTATTTGGAATATTGTAGTGGTTAGCAACAACTTTTTTAAATACTTTTTTGCTCTATCTTCATCGTTACTATGACTTTACTTGAAACACTAGTTTTTATTTAAATCACAGTTTTAGATTTAGACTCTAAAAAGAATTCATTCCTACAAAAAGATTAATCTTAATGGTCTCCATCTCTTGGAAAAATTTTATACTAATTGCGTTATTAATCAACCTTGTTATTCAGGTGTCTTCATGTAAAGTGAAACACACTGTATATGTATATGGTTATTGCCACAATCTCTCAAGAATAATTAAGAAATACATCGAAGTATGTAGCGAAATATTCAAAAATCTGTTATTAAATAAAGTTATTAAATTATTAAAAAAACTGCATGTTTACATAAATTTTTGGACTTACAACTGCTCATTCTACACCCCTACGAAATATTGACCTTTCCTCTTTGGACAGCCTGTATAATTTGTTGATATTTTTATGAGCCGTTTGTGACATCTTTAAATTTGTAGTATCAATAAATTAATATTTAAAAAATTAAAGCATCCTGAAAAAATACTTAGAAACTTAGAACGGTATTTAAAAAAATCTTTACGTTTTTATCAAGTGACTTGAGGTCAACGATTTAATAAAAAATAAATAATTTAGTTCTTCATAAAAAAAGGATTTATAACTTTATTATGATTATTTTTTTTTAAAGGGGTACCAGCGTCGTGCGTGCTGTTTCTAATACATTTTTCAAAATAAATATTGTTCGACAAATCGTTTTCAAAAAGTATTTTATCATATTTTTCCTGTTTCTGGTATTTCATCTTGAGTCGATTTTTTATTTTCTATTTTTCTTTAGTGCACATACACAGTTTAGCATACACATACATGTATTGTTGTGTTTATTAAAACTACATCTTAATTAAAATTTTTCTTTAGAAGTTAGATCAAATAATCGGTTAAATCCACTTTCCAGCACTTCCGTTACACATATAAAAAATTAAAAATAAACCGCGAGTGAAATTCTTGCTGAACGACACGACATCATCGACCGTATGTCATCCTATTTAAAAACATATCGATTACTTGAGTGCTCATCACGAGTTTTAAATATGCACAAAATGTAGAGTCACCTAAAAATAAAATTTACGTATATATCTCAGATTTTTTTTTTGAAACGTAAAACTTTTAGATTAAGAAAAAGTTTCTTAACTTACGGTTTTATGTGTCTATTATTAAAACATCAAAAAATTTGCTCTTTTATTTAACATTTTCTAATTTGGTTTTAAGTTTTTTTTTTTATTAATATGATGTTTGTTCAGAAAAATATTCAAGAACTGAACACGTTAAATAAATACTACTCGTTAATCACGTAACTAAATCGTTGCATTTCAGTTCAAGTATTTGCAAGCTTCCACTGTTAGTTGATATTTTTTTGAATTCATTGATTTTTTTGTAAATTTACATCAATATACGTATTTAATAACAAATTAAATATTATGTACAGAGGTTGTTTACATTCTGTCATATGTAGTATGAAGTGTATTTGAATGACACCTGCTGTATCGCCGCCACTATTTTCACTATCGCCTAAATCCGGGAGAGATTTAACATTAATTAACGTTGCATGAAACCTTCTGTCACGTCTGTAATTTTATTATTAACAGCCGGAAACAGAATAAAGCCGATAACGAAATCGTGTTTAAAAACGGTTTATCTGGGATCATTACGTTTGTCTGTCAGATAAATGAAACGTAAATAAAACGTGTCACATACTACACTTATCATTACAACACATTTTGAAGTGGCTTTGTTTTTATACGCGGTGAGGTCTCCTAACGCGCACAGATATGCTAGTGGTCATGCTCGAAGAGTCTCTTTTCAAACTGCGAAGCAGAAAAGTTCAAGATGGACATTTCCTGTCCAGAATTGAAAAAAAAAAGCGAATGACAGTCCATGTCTCTTCAAGTATCATCGCGAGCATGACTGTGCGTATGGAAACGACTTTACTAACGACGTGTGTAAATAACATCGTAATTCATCCGGAGGAACCGGCAAAAAATTCGGAAAAAATTACCATTCGAATGAGTGAAGGTCGAGTGCTGTATTATTAAAGCCATGTGCGACACGAGTCTGTAGGCTGCTAGAAATGTTAATAGTTGGGCTTAGGAAAGTCATCAAATAAAAGGATTATAAAGCGGAAACGGGTACATGTGCAACTCCCAGCGCCGGAAGCTGGCCTCATTACTATTCTACGCGACAATAATTAATAATTGTAATTGTGTTATTGAGAAAAAAGGACGCGGTGACCTAGAAGCAGGCAGGTGATGACACTATTTGTTTCTTAAGTAGCTTCACACACTCAAGAATGAGAATGGTCGAGTGAGTGCAAAGGCCGTAAGACACTTTAATAATAAATAGGAGGTAGGAGTTCGTTACAATCAATGCGTAGGATTTATTATTTATATCGGTTATTCATTATTGCTCTTCTAATTTAAGACGAAGACAGAAATATTAACTCCGTGCAGTGAAACTTCAGAGCTTAGACAATTGCGCGCCTTAAGTTACACTTTCTTTATGCATGGTAATTATTAACGTAGGAGTGCACCAAAGCATTCGACAAGAATGGTCACTAAAGTACTATTTCGCTTCCGGAAAAACGGAATGAAGTTTTGACGAACCGCGGCGTTGAGTTATATTTAAAATTTTCAACCCAAAAGTGAGGCCCCCATTATTTTGGACAGCGGAACTGCGTACTTTTATACGCGCTCTCTTTTTAATAATTATACACAGCGCTCTGCCAAATCTTAAAGGACAAATAGAGTACCTCGAAATACTGATGCACGTATGTAAGATGATTCCCCAATTTATTTACTGTTATACATTTAAGATAGACCTGAGTAGCATAAAAGCAAGACGGAAGAGAAAGTGTAAATTTTTAATACAATACAAAAGGAGAACGTTATACTTTTTAGATTACTATCATCGATCTTGATGTTTACTGACATTGTCTATCAAGATTGTGAATGTTATTGTGTTAGAAGCCAATAACAACTAGACTTGTACAAAACTTTTCATTATTGTTTTGTAATATAAAGATTAAGGAACGGCCACAAACAACGTTATTTATATAAATTAATTGATTTATTGGAACTTTTTCTGAGTTTCAACTAAAAGAACTTGATCAACTTGTAAATTGCTTACTGAAAGATTGACAGGATTGAATCAGGAAAGAACAGAAAAAAAAACGGAGAGTTCATCGTTTGACCACTGACAAGAAATTGCAAGTTAACTCTGGATATGGCAATAAGTCATACAGGGTGTCCCACGACATAACGGCCTTAGCTTAAGGGTGTGTTGTTTAGGTCATTTTAAGTCAAAAATTCCTAATGAACGTACGCTGTAAATTTAGACATAATGAAGCCATGGCAATTTTAAGCAAAAAGACAGATGGAAAGAAGAGTTATTTTTTTAAAATTTAATTAAAATAAAGTACAATTGTACGGAGTTTTAATTAAACTGAACATTTATTATAACATAAATTGTCGATGAATATAGAAAAATGAACGAAACTCTGCCATCTTTTAACCAATTTTAAATTTTTTGATAACGTTGTTATTGTTGTTATTCCTCTTTTCAACGCAATGTTACAATAGTTACTGCAGTTAGAAATCTGCTGTTTTTTTTTAACAAGAAACATTTAAGAATTTTAAATCTGGCAACACTGTTCACTTCAGTCGTAATTCGCGTCTCACACGAAATTTAATTGACAATGCTGTTACTTAAGTAACATTGGCCGACATCAGTTAATGATTATTTCATTTGTACTTTTCCTCTTACATACGTAAAATATTAAAGTAATAACAACACTTAAGCTGAGTTGCACCAACGTTTTTGTTAACTAATCCTAGATTAAACATAGGACTTTATTGGCTTTATTCGATTAATTCGAGATTAACTTTAATCGATGTTGGTGCAACTCAGTCTTATTGATGGATGTCTACTGTTTTTGTGACACCCAGCGAATAACTTTAATACTGCAGCAACATATCCTCTACACTCACCCAGTAACAGATATGTTAGGGACAAATCTCACATTAATCTCTAATTTTAATTGACATTCTCAAGAATAGTACTCTTTATTCAATACTTCCCTTTCGGCTTTTACAAACAACTGTTCAAAATCTACTACAACTCTATTACACACCGAAACATAACCAACCTGGGTCGAACTCTGTAATTAATATTAATCGCCATTTGCCGCTAACCCCATCTTAGAGAATAGAGTCAACGGCAAATAGCTATTGATATTGGTTACAGAGTTCCACCCCAGATTTATCATATAATAAACTAATAGGTACAACATTTGAAAGCTGAATTCTTTAACTTTAGCTTTTGGCTTTTTGTCTATGATCATTTCTCTTCTCTTGTGTTTCTAAAGATTTGACTTCTTCCGCATTTGTTTCTTCTTTCGTTTTTCTATCCTCCTCTACTTCTAAAGATTTATCTCCTTATTCTTTGGTTTCTTCTTCCGTTTTCTTGCTTTTTTCACGTTTTTTCTTTGTTTTAGCTGATTTCTCAATGTCTTCTGTTACTTCTGGGTAGTCATCATTTACATTTTCTATATCTGATTCGTTTTCCTTTGATTAGTCATCCTCCATAATTTTAATTGCGTCACATGGGGTTGTGGCATACTTTCTTCCAACTTCTGTCTCAATTAAATTAGTAACACTATACGTGTCACTTGGTAAAATTTTTGTCAACACCAATGGCCCTCTGAATCTTCTTAGAAATTTTATATATTCTCCTATTACCAAGGGCACTTTTTTCATAAACACTTAAGTCTCTTATATTATACTTGTCAGTTTGTTTTCTCCATTCATCACAGCGTCTTTTATATTTCCCTTATTCCTTCACTATTCTTTGGATAGCTTCTGTTTTCAGTTGATTTGGTTGTGCGTATGCTTCATTTTTAAACGATCCCTAACTCTTGGCACATATCCGAAGAGCAATTAAAATGCTGACTTCTTGGGTGTTTTATTGATTGATGTGTTTAAGTCATATTGAATTTTTTCTTTCTCTATTTTGCTTGCTTGTAGAGTTTTGAACTAACTGACACGCTCTCAGATTTCTCCTTAAAAATCCATCTGCTCTGGCTCTGTTTTTCCTAATTCATACACACTTTTCGCTATTCAGGCTGATTGAAATTCGAGGGCCAGCATGGGGATCTCGCTTATTATAAGAGATAGAGAATCGGTTAAATGGAGGCAAAGTTGCCAAATTTCATGCTGATTAATAATCTGTTAAGAAATTCGAAATATTTCGAACGGTTTCTTTACAATCGGAAAAAAACGAAAAATTGCGATTTTTGAAAATCGGATATAACTTCTTTATTTATGATTTTTTCCAAAATCTGTGACAACATTCCTGAAGCAACTTTTTACGCTTGATTGAATGGAGAACGTACTTTTTTTCTAGAGCGATTCGTTTCTGTGTTTCCAGAGCCAACTTCATTTTTTCTTATGGGCGATTTTCGAAAATCGCAATTTTTCGTTTTTCTTCGATTGTGAAGAAACCGTTCGAGATATTTCAAATTTCTTAACAGATTATTAATCAGCATGAAATTTGACAACTTTGCCTCCATTTAACCGATTCTCTATCTTTTATAATAAGCGAGATCCCCATGCTGGCCCTCGAATTTCAATCAACCTGTATATACACCGTGTCCACGGGTTGGGTTCACTATAGGAAAAACTTTTTTATTTTTCACTTTTCGAAAAAAAATGCTTTATAAAAGCGTTTGTTTGTCCCAAAAATTCTAAAAACATTATAGAAAATATTAAATTTTCATTAGTAACAATAAAATAATACACTTTCACCAAATACATATGGCAATTAGAAATTTGAAAACAAAGAATTTGGGCTGTTATAAGAGAAATTGATATTAGAGTTTTAAGAAAAGTTTGCCTGGAAGTTAGAAATAGGATGAAGAAATGTGTAAACGTGGGGATAAGATCATTTAAAATAAACTCTCTTCAAGAATCAAGTTTTAAATTTTTTATTTCTTTTTTAAAATTTTAAGAACCTGCAAGAATTTAAATAAAAAAATGACTTTATGAATTAAAGCGTGATGAGGTATGAAATTCATAATGCCCGGTCCTAGCTGACGTGATTTTTAAAAGAATTCTGATCTTTGCCACATTTTGTGAAACTTAAAAGATAAATTTCCTACCTTTTTCAGTTATTAATGGGAATTTATTATTTTCTGTAATATTTGTAGGGTTTTCAGGTCAAGCAAAAACTTTTATAAACAATGATTTTTTTCGAAAAGTGAAAAATTAAAAAAGTTTTTCCTGTAGTGAACCCGATCCGTGGACACGGTGTATATTCATCGAGCAGTAATACCAGTTCTTCTATTTCTTCCTTTGTGATGTCACCAATATTTAATTCTTCGGTTACAATTTCTTTCTTGATTGTTTTACTACACTTCTTTAGAGGGATTCATAATTGGGACGTATCATTGTTTCTCATTGTCTAACAAACGTACAAAATTCATAGAATAAGGTGGTACCACGTTTCTTCTACCAACGGTAACTGTAAATTGTTTCTATCATGAAATCAAAATTTGTCACTAACTTTATAATAGGCAATATGAGGAGCTCTCTCTCTCATATCTCTGGGTTGATATCATCAATTTTAATTTTAGCATCTTCTTAGCCACAAAATTTTACAACAAATGAACTTAATCCAAAATCCTTTAGCATAATTGAATCTTTTCTGATAACAACATCTGCCTTAAAGGCAGCTCTACTTTAGATTGTTCGTTCTTGAAAATGAACTGTTCAACAATTTGAACTTGGATTGGTAGACTCTTTCTCGAAGAAGCTAGTAAAATGCGTTCAAAAAATTTTACGTTTGGAGTTGGCCATGACTTAAGCCAACAAGAATAGAATAGAATACTATATACTTAAGCTAAATGTACTTATAACTAAACAACAAAAAATAATACGAACAGACCAGTACAAAAGTATACAGAACAGCTCTTTCATATACCAGATTCGTACTATTAGTATTAAGTTAATCAGTAATTCTTGCCCTTGCCCTTGCTCACAACACTAGCACTAAACTAATTCTACAGTAACTTCTTGTCCAGGATTAACAGAATTTATATTATACATCACTCTTGCATGCATCTCCTATGACAGAACGTTTTTATTTTATGCATAAAAATTTTTAAGGATTCTGCTTTCTGTAATTCTCGTGGTAAAATATGGAATGAGTTGAGCACGTGGTAATTTACTGTTTTCTTGCCAGCATTATTATTTATTATCTCTAGGTAGTTCTTTGTTTTCCCTCTTGTGTTGTGGAGAAGAAGCATGGTATGTCTTAACTTATTACCTACACCATATGAACAAAAATAAATAACAAAGTCAATTGAGGTTTTCTGTTGTTAAACGATAGGAGTGTAAGTGGGCATAAATCTCCAGAGAGAGGTTTACTTATTGCAGTAAGAAACGAATAGAAATATGAGAGGTTCATTCCGCAATGGCTTCATCTGTACACTTTTTAGTTGTACGCCTCTTTTTATTATGACTTATGACAGTACCACTTTCATAACATCAAAAACATCGTTTAGACATCTTACGGAATTCTTCAGTACATTTTTCCACTGAATAGTTCCAAACTTCGTTAACCTTTGTTCCGTTACGAAAGTAACTTTCAATTTGGAAATCTATTCTAAAGAGAGTCAAGCAGAACATAACACTTGCTAGTAAATAAACTAATAACTTACACAGGAGAGATCAGCTGGTTTTGAGTATTATGACTAGAGCACCGGCATACGTTTACCGAACCAACGCCAACTTCAAACGTGTGAGTTTTTAACGCATGTTAGATTATGTTTGTGATTTGTTTAAAAAGATATGGTGCAGAAACCATTAGTTTGTAACATATGTATGTATGAGGGGCAAATTTTGAAAATTTGGTTTGAATTTAATGAAAATTGTCTGAAAATACTTTACTGATTTAAAAAGAAAGAGGTAAACGTAATTAGTTCTCGTTAAAACTCGTTAATTGCACGGCGTTTAACTGCAGACGTCTTTTTCCTTCTGAGCTACTTTGTTACCGCCTGGGAACATTCTTTGCGTTTTACGTTAACCAGAAATAATTTATTCGAATGAGCAAGGGCCGTTTTCGTGACTCACGTTATTTACTGGGCGTACTATGTATTCAAACACTTTATATCTCATCGTGATTCACGCTGTGGTGAGTTGGATAACATCTTTCGGAAACAGTGTTCAAATTTCAGGGAAGCAAAATTAGAAAGAGGATTCATAGTTTCAGCGTAATCCACTCACAGTAGTAAAAAAAAAATGTTTCGCATTATTTATAATTGGAGTGACTGATTAAAAGTATATAAATGATAAAATGATTGCAAAAGGGCAAAATCTGCTTTCACCCTACGAAATATTTAAATTATATTTTTCTTGTTTTAAGTGGAACAAAGCAGGGGGTAATGGAATGAAATAAGGAGAAAAACACTTTATGATACGTCAAAAGCACGAAAAGCATGAAAACCGGAACATATTTCGTAAATATACATGCACATGTATCCGAAGTTAATTTTAAATCATACGTATGTATTTCAAAGCTCAGATACATTCGGAACGATGTACCAACCACGGTGAGCGGCAGGATGTTAGTTTTAAACAAATATTCAAATCTGCCATGATACGGTGAACTAAGTGTGTAGTAAATTCTCGACTCATTTACATGTTGCGGATATCTAGATCATGTGTATATTTAAAATATGCACATCCTTTTTGGTTCGAGTAGAATTTGGGGCAGGACGCCCGGCCTCGTGTTCGCTTAAATTTACGGATGCGAAACTGAAAGCCGGCAGCTTTTTATCCCGTTAAACCTCAAGGCGTTCTTGACATATTCTATTATCATATTATGTGATTACAAGCAAATTTAAAAGTTCCTTTGCAAAAAAATCAATTAAAACAAAATGGTCAGTTATAATAATAATAATACAAACATATCTTTAACTACTTGCAAACTTATTGTGTTTTCTTTGAAAAAGTGAGGTGAGCTTAGCTTTCCGTTTAAATACAAATCTCTTACAACTTCCATTCCTTAATTTTAACTTTTGATATTTGAAAATCAAAGATTTTCTACATTTCAAGATGTTTCACATAATTTTCAGATCCATTTCTGCAACTTTTCCGCATAATATTGTAGCACTGGTCTTTTGATTAGAAGATTAAAAATGAATGGAAGACATCCCTCATGCTTATAATAGATTTCATTTAGAATAGAACTGTCCAGTTGCACTGCGTAAACACAGCTTCCGCTTCCTGTTATCGGCCACAAAGATTCTGAGCTCAGGTGAGAAAAGCTCAGGATTTGAAAAGGCCACGACAATTAAGTTCTCATTAAACGGGAAAGCAAACTCGAGTTCCCACGTTTGGATTTCTCACAAACGGAAGGGTGGCCGAGTGTAAATAGGCATAGTGGTGACTCGATAATTTTATTAGAACCTTATATAAGGGTTTCCGCCGGTGACCGATGTGAGCGTGAATAAATGAGGCGTAATGGTAACTACTTAAAAAAATTCTACGCGTGCGGCTTCTGTACTAAAAAGTTATCGGTATGGTGCCACATTCACATTCAACGGCGTGTTGCCAAATCTATTTTTAGAAATATGTACTACACAATATGTATTATTCATTTGATTTTAATTCTCACACTTTCCTCATAATGATTATTTAATGAAGCGGATTACATAAGATCGTTTGTTGAATGCAGAGATGATTATGTAAACTACGAGAAACGAAATTTATCCCGTTTTTTAAATATTAAAAGTAAAATATGTACAGGTATCCCATTTTCGATGGTATTCTATAGGTATCTCTGTTAATAATGGAAATATAAAAAGACTGAGCACGCAACTTTTTATGCTAATTTGAATGGTTACATCAAAAATTTGTTATTTCTTACTGTTTTCGTGATACAGTTGAAAAACGAAGAATTCAAATGCAAATAACTTTTTTATTTTTGAAGATATAAAAAAATAATAAGGATATTTTTTTATTCGAAATTAATGAAAAATTAAATTAAAATTAAATTTCTTTAAGCTAAATTAATTTTGCGTTTGTTCAGTGACCTTTTCTTAGTCTCATTTAAATGTAATTTACTTGATAACGAATACAGAATAAGTGCCTAATAAATATCCGCATAGCAGTTGCAGTTTCCGTTACAGGAGTCATCAATTATTTTAATCCGACGTAAAGGATCGTTAAATAAATTTAATTTACAGAGGAATGCGATCGCGCACGCGTGCACACTTATGAAATATTTTTATAGTTATCTGATCAGGCATAGAATGGCACTTGGCTCCGTAAATAGCGCACAATCATCGATTATCTTAGTTGCAAATGAAACTTCCTGTGTTTATTTATATTAATTGCTAAAGTGCATATCCGGTTTCTTTTAGGAGCGAACCCCCGTTTCCGCTTATAACTCACCGTATTACTGTTTCGAGACGATGTTTACTCGATAATACAGAAATAGACGCGTAAATTTAATAAATTATTATTGCAAGCTCATCATTATTAGACCTCACAGATCATTCGTTTAAGCTCGCGAAAATCATTTCCTCGGCCAGACTAAATAACAATTTGCCGTGTAAATATAACGACTGCTATAAATAGTTGACATCTCTTAGTGTTCTCGTCCGGAAGGAAGGAAGGTCGGGTATGCCAGATGGTGACCGTGGTGGAGGGGTACCGGAACTGGTATTGTTTCGTGGGTTTGTCGGACGTCCCTTTTCCGCCCAAAAATGAATAATACGACCGGAACAGTTACACGTTGGAATGCGCTAACCAAATAGGAAAACTACACATTTCAGATAAATTACGGTTTATTGTTGACTCACCTAGAATGTGCTCATAGTATTGCAAATATTTAACAAGTATTACGATCGCACGATTCTATTATTTGCTAATGACGTTTTCAAATTATGTTAGGTCAGTTGATGAATACTTCGTATGTATAAAAATGAGAAGTTAGCAACAAACCTCCAGCAACGAAATTTCAAAATTTATTTAAATTATACCTAATTACATAAATAACTTTTTAAAGAAACTATTTACTAGTGCTGGCAAAAACCGGAAAAAATTTAAACCGAATAATCGGTTTCTTTAAAAACCGGTTTCGGATATAATCGGCTATCCAAATAATGGTTAAAACCGATTATTCGATTATCCAAGAAACCGACTATTCGGATATCCAAAAACTGACTATTCGGATATTTGAAAAACCGATTATTCGAATATCCAAAAACGACTATTCGGATATCCACAAATACGTTATAATAAAAGCAATTAAGTAAATAAACATGTAACTATGTGTATGTACTTTTTCTAATAAGTACTGAAGATCTTTAACAAACAAAACCCATTCTGATATCCAATTATTCGAATTTCCAGTTATTCGGATATCTGAATATCCGAATAACCTGTTATTCGAATTTCCGATTATCCAAGAAACTGATAATATCCAAATATCCGGTTATCCGAATAACTGGATATTCGAATAACCGGTTTTCCGTATAACTGGATACTCGAATAACCGAGTTATCCGGATAACCGGTTTTCGGTTTTCTCCAAAACCGCGAATATCCAAAACCGGTTAACCGATTATCCAAAAAATCGATTTCGGTTGCCAGCACTACTATTTACGATGAAAACTTGCACGTAATCGGATAGCAAATGATCAAATACATCGAAAGATGCCACCAGTAAGTTTTGGCCGATCGATTTTATTGATTACTGATCGATTGAAAATAGTTAGAAAGACGCCAAATACAATAGCACATAACTTTTTGTATAAATGTTACACAAACGAAATACTGGCAAAATACGTAAGAGAACATTCAAATCTATTTTATCGATTTTATTGATTAATTATCGATTAAAAACAGGCGCTCCGACACTTCAGATATTCAAGACAGCGGCAACTATAAATGCACATAACTTTTTATGCAAATGTTGCCCAAACAAATTTCTTGCAAAATGTGAAAGAGAACATTCAAATCTATCGATTTATGGTACTTCTGAATTTTGGCCGATCGATTTTGGGCGCACCCAGATATTTAAGACAGCGTTAATTATAAATGCACATAACTTTTTATGCAAATGTTGCGCAAACGAGTTTCTTGTAAAAGATTAAAGAGAACATTGAAATGTATTGATTTATGCTACTTCTGAGTTTTGGCCGACCGATTTTATTGATTAATTATCGATCTACTATACTGAACAAATTTGTTACCACTTTTTACTTTACAATTATATACCTATAATTGCACATGGCAGCATGATGTGATAGAACTGAATGAATTTTTGCAAAAAATTCGATTGCGAACATTTACATAAAAGGTAATAATAAATTCGTTTAGTATAGTCGCAAGAAGGCCTATTTTCGATCGATAATAATTAATCAATAAAGCCGTGGAAACACCTAATTAGAACCTGTAGTTAATCAATAAAACCGATCGGCGAAAACTCAGAGATAGTATAGATCGATAAATTTAAATGTTCTCTTTCATATTTTGCAAGAAATTCGGTTGGGCAACATTTGCATAAAAAGTTATGTGCAGTTATAGTTAATGCTGTCTTAAATATCTGAAGTCGTGTGTGCACCCGTTTTCGAACGATAATTAATCCATAAAATCGATCGGCCAAAACTCAGAAGTACCATAAATCGATAGATTTGAATGTTCTGTTTTTTTGCAAGAAATTCGTTTGTGCAACATTTGCATAAAAAGTTATGTGTATTCATACAAAATCATACAATGTATTTTTTTAAAATTTGCATCATCAAAAAATTAACAACTAAAGCGTATATGACGCATTTAATGGCGATACAATTAATTATCTTTCAACTTCAACCGGAAGTAAATGCAACGGAGATCAATTGAAGTTTCAAATGTAAACTTATATTGAGTTGAATATCATACTATTTTTTCGTGTAGTTGACGAAAATAACGAAAATAATTATGAGAGTATCGAAGAATAATATCCAGGTATGTCAAGCATTTGTTGACATAGTAACAAAACATCAATCAATCAATCTTCGACCTATGAAACGTCACCATAATAAATAAAATGAATAAAAAAAAGTGTTGCTAACTGAAATCGTGAAGAAAAGTGTTGCTAACGAGACAAGTCCCACTTTTCTTCACGATATTTGATTAAACATTGTGTCACTTTTCTGTTAACTACATGAAAAACAAATTTTTAATTTCTCAAATAGTTTTTGAGAAATTAAAAATTAAATTGTGCTAAAAACGCGACAATTTAGTTCCTCTAGGCACCTACTTCCGGTTGATCTTAAAAAATAATTATATCGCCATCAAATGCGCCATATACCGTCTGTTTGATTATAAAGGCCCCAAGCTATAACTCTTTTATTTTTGCTTAAACACCCAGTAAAGTGTATATATTCTTAAATGGGACGTTGTTTTCTAGAGAATGAAGTAAAACAATATTTTTTTGGCTACACTGTATAGGAGTCATGACGTCATCGACATTTTTTTTAAATGGCACGATGAAAATTTTTTTGCGAAATACAATAGAACATCCTTTTCTCTTTTCAACCACATACAATTTTTATATCCTTACATAAGAAAATGTTCGAGAAAACTGAAAAAAACTACCTACATAACTTACCATTTAACATTTAAGGCACGCTAATATTTCTAGCATGCTATGAGTAATTTTACTGAAACTTGTCATACTTTATCTAATTTGGTAAACAATTTCTAAAATACCGGCACTGTCAAACTGACACTGTTTCTTCTACATTCGTAGTAAACCTCTAGCATATCGGCTTCTTCATTAATGTTATTCATTTCTCACCGTTTCAAACTAATTATAACTCAGATTGACAGTGCCGGTATTTTAGAAATTGTTTACCAAATTAGATAAAGTATGACAAATTTCAGTAAAATTACTCATAGCATGCTAGAAATATTAGCGTGCCTTAAATGTTAAATGGTAAGTTATGTAGGTAGTTTTTTTCAGTTTTCTCGAACATTTTCTTATGTAAGGATATAAAAATTTTATGTGGTTGAAAAGAGAAAAGGATGTTCTATTGTATTTCGCAAAAAAATTTTCATCGTGCCATTTAAAAAAAATGTCGATGACGTCATGACTCCTATACAGTGTAGCCAAAAAAATATTGTTTTACTTCATTCTCTAGAAAACAACGTCCCATTTAAGAATATATACACTTTACTGGGTGTTTAAGCAAAAATAAATGAGTTATAGCTTGGGGCCTTTATAATCAAACAGACGGTATGTATGTACTCTTTTGTTATTAAATGTTTTTTCGCAGCTTCCCACTACTTCACATTTTCGAGAAAAACAGGTGGAATGGGTTGTCTGAAACACCCCGTATATTATAAAAGAATTTCACATGAAAACCGTCGATGTTAATCTTATGCACCAGAAGGAAAATAAAATATATTGAAATAAACAGTAGTAATGAAAACCAAATTATTGTTACAAATAAACAAACGTACGCTTCTTGGAAATTAGCTAAAATCTGTTTTAAAAAATCTATTTTATAAAATACGCACGGTATGCCTAGTATTTAATTTTCACCTAATTTATTTATCTATAAAATTTCTAAGGCAAAATTCAGTTATCGAAGTAACCAAATATTAGGGTAATAAAACTTGAAAATAGATTAAACATGTCCTATGAAAATCTAAATCCCGCCAAAACAAACACCGCAGGACGTTGTACATACAAATAATTTTAATAAACTAA